>OZ008369.1:200036178-201386266 GCA_963931995.1 Phaonia tiefii
AATTGAATTGAATTGAATTGAATTGAATTGAATTGAATTGAATTGAATTGAATTAAATTGAATTGAATTGAATTGAATTGAATTGAATTGAATTGAATTGAATTGAATTGAATTGAATTGAATTGAATTGAATTGAATTGAATTGAATTGAATTGAATTGAATTGAATTGAATTGAATTGAATTGAATTGAAATGAATTGCATTGAATTGCATTGGATTGAATTGAATTGAACTGAATTGAATTGAATTGAATTGAATTGAATTGAATTGAATTGAATTGAATTGAATTGAATTGAATTGCATTGAATTGAATTGAATTGAATTGAATTGAATTGAATTGAATTGAATTGAATTGAATTGAATTGAATTGAATTGAATTGAATTGAATTGAATTGAATTGAATTGAATTGAATTGAATTGAATTGAATTGAATTGAATTGAATTGAATTGAATTGAATTGAATTGAATTGAATTGAATTGAATTGAATTGAATTGAATTGAATTGAATTGAATTGAATTGAATTGAATTGAATTGAATTGAATTGAATTGAATTGAATTGAATTGAATTGAATTGAATTGAATTGAATTGAATTGAATTGAATGAATTGAATTGAATTGAATTGAATTGAATTGAATTGAATTGAATTGAATTGAATTGAATTGAATTGAATTGAATTGAATTGAATTGAATTGAATTGAATTGAATTGAATTGAATTGAATTGAATTGAATTGAATTGAATTATTGAATTGAATTGAATTGAATTGAATTGAATTGAATTGAATTGAATTGAATTAAATTGAATTAAGTTGAACTGAATTGAATTGAGCGGAATTAACATGAATTGAACTGAATTGAATTGAATTGAATTGAATTAAATTGAATTAAATTGAACTGAATTGAATTGAGCGGAATTAAAATGAATTGAACTGAATTGAATTGAATTGAATTGAATTGAATTGAATTGAATTGCATTGAATTGAATTGAATTGAATTGAATTGAATTGAATTGAATTGAATTGAACTGAATTGAATTGAATTGAATTGAATTGAATTGAATTGAATTGAATTGAATTGAATTGAATTGAATTGAATTGAATTGAATTGAATTGAATTGAATTGAATTGAATTGAATTGAATTGAATTGAATTGAATTGAATTGAATTGAATTGAATTGAATTGAATTGAATTGAATTGAATTGAATTGAATTGAATTGAAATGAATTGCATTGAATTGCATTGGATTGAATTGAATTGAATTGAATTGAATTGAATTGAATTGAATTGAATTGAATTGAATTGAATTGAATTGAATTGAATTTAATTGAATTGAATTGAATTGAATTGAATTGAATTGAATTGAATTGAATTGAATTGAATTGAATTGAATTGAATTTTTTTTTTTTTCAGTATTTTGAGCTTTATTGAACAAAAAATATTTTTTACATTTCATCTTAATTCAAATTCCCGCGAAGCCATTGCGGCTTGTCTGCAGGATGATAAATAGTTGTGTAAAGCAATGTTCATACTAGTATTCTTATTTCAGCTCAGCTGTGTGCATATTTCATGTATATTAATTTAATATAAAATATAATTAAATTCAATTTGGTTTTCTTAATTTTAATTCTAAAGATTTAATTTAATTTAGGAAGTGGTTTTTTATTAATTTTTTTCTACTTATCTTATTATGTATGCTTAATTGAATTGAATTGAATTGAATTGAATTGAATTGAATTGAATTGAATTGAATTGAATTGAATTGAATTGAATTGAATTGAATTGAATTGAATTGAATTGATTTGAATTGAATTGAATTAAATTGAATTGAATTGAATTGAATTGAATTGAATTGAATTGAATTGAATTGAATTGAATTGAATTGAATTGAATTGAATTGAATTGAATTGAATTGAATTGAATTGAATTGAATTGAATTGAATTGAATTAAATTGAATTAAATTGAATTGAATTGAATTGAATTGAAGTGAATTGAATTGAATTGAATTGAATTGAATTGAATTAAATTGAATTGAATTGAATTAAATTGAATTGAATTGAATTGAATTGAATTGAATTGAATTGAATTGAATTGAATTGAATTGAATTGACTTGAATTGGATTGAATTGGATTGAATTGGCTTGAGTTGAATTGAATTGAATTGAATTGATTTGAATTGAATTGAATTGAATTGAATTGAATTGAATTGAATTGAATTGAATTGAATTGAATTGAATTGAATTGAATTGAATTGAATTGAATTGAATTGAATTGAATTGAATTGAATTGAATTGAATTGAATTGAATTGAATTGAATTGAATTGAATTGAATTGAATTGAATTGAATTGAATTGAATTGAATTGAATTGAATTGAATTGAATTGAATTGAATTGAATTGAATTGAATTGAATTGAATATAATTGAATTGAATTGAATTGAATTGAATTGAATTGAATTGAATTGAATTGAATTGAATTGAATTGAATTGAATTGAATTGAATTGAATTGAATTGAATTGAATTAAATTGAACTGAATTGAATTGAGCGGAATTAACATGAATTGAACTGAATTGAATTGAATTGAATTGAATTAAATTGAATTAAATTGAACTGAATTGAATTGAGCGGAATTAAAATGAATTGAACTGAATTGAATTGAATTGAATTGAATTGAATTGAATTGAATTGCATTGAATTGAATTGAATTGAATTGAATTGAATTGAATTGAATTGAATTGAATTGAATTGAATTGAATTGAATTGAATTGAATTGAATTGAATTGAATTGAATTGAATTGAATTGAATTGAATTGAATTGAATTGAATTGAATTGAAATGAATTGCATTGAATTGCATTGGATTGAATTGAATTGAATTGAATTGAATTGAATTGAATTGAATTGAATTGAATTGAATTGAATTGAATTGAATTGAATTGAATTGAATTGAATTGAATTGAATTGAATTGAATTGAATTGAATTGAATTGAATTGAATTGAATTGAATTGAATTAAATTGAATTAAATTGAACTGAATTGAATTGAGCGGAATTAACATGAATTGAACTGAATTGAATTGAATTGAATTGAATTAAATTGAATTAAATTGAACTGAATTGAATTGAGCGGAATTAAAATGAATTGAACTGAATTGAATTGAACTGAATTGAATTGAATTGAATTGAATTGAATTGAATTGCATTGAATTGAATTGAATTGAATTGAATTGAATTGAATTGAATTGAATTGAACTGAATTGAATTGAATTGAATTGAATTGAATTGAATTGAATTGAATTGAATTGAATTGAATTGAATTGAATTGAATTGAATTGAATTGAATTGAATTGAATTGAATTGAATTGAATTGAATTGAATTGAATTGAATTGAATTGAATTGAATTGAATTGAATTGAATTGAATTGAATTGAATTGAATTGAATTGAATTGAATTGAATTGAATTGAATTGAATTGAATTGAATTGAATTGAAATGAATTGCATTGAATTGCATTGGATTGAATTGAATTGAATTGAATTGAATTGAATTGAATTGAATTGAATTGAATTGAATTGAATTGAATTGAATTGAATTGAATTGAATTGAATTTAATTGAATTGAATTGAATTGAATTGAATTGAATTGAATTGAATTGAATTGAATTGAATTGAATTGAATTGAATTGAATTGAATTGAATTGAATTGAATTTTTTTTTTTTTTTTTCAGTATTTTGAGCTTTATTGAACAAAAAATATTTTTTACATTTCATCTTAATTCAAATTCCCGCGAAGCCATTGCGGCTTGTCTGCAGGATGATAAATAGTTGTGTAAAGCAATGTTCATACTAGTATTCTTATTTCAGCTCAGCTGTGTGCATATTTCATGTATATTAATTTAATATAAAATATAATTAAATTCAATTTGGTTTTCTTAATTTTAATTCTAAAGATTTAATTTAATTTAGGAAGTGGTTTTTTATTAATTTTTTTCTACTTATCTTATTATGTATGCTTAATTGAATTGAATTGAATTGAATTGAATTGAATTGAATTGAATTGAATTGAATTGAATTGATTTGAATTGAATTAAATTGAATTGAATTGAATTGAATTGAATTGAATTGAATTGAATTGAATTGAATTGAATTGAATTGAATTGAATTGAATTGAATTGAATTGAATTGAATTGAATTGAATTGAATTGAATTAAATTAAATTGAATTAAATTGAATTGAATTGAATTGAAGTGAATTGAATTGAATTGAATTGAATTAAATTGAATTGAATTGAATTAAATTGAATTGAATTGAATTGAATTGAATTGAATTGAATTGAATTGAATTGAATTGACTTGAATTGGATTGAATTGGATTGAATTGGCTTGAGTTGAATTGAATTGAATTGAATTGAATTGATTGAATTGAATTGAATTGAATTGAATTGAATTGAATTGAATTGAATTGAATTGAATTGAATTGAATTGAATTGAATTGAATTGAATTGAATTGAATTGAATTGAATTGAATTGAATTGAATTGAATTGAATTGAATTGAATTGAATTGAATTGAATTGAATTGAATTGAATTGAATTGAATTGAATTGAATTGAATTGAATTGAATTGAATTGAATTGAATTGAATTGAATTGAATGAATTGAATTGAATTGAATTGAATTGAATTGAATTGAATTGAATTGAATTGAATTGAATTGAATTGAATTGAATTGAATTGAATTGAATTGAATTGAATTGAATTGAATTGAATTGAATTGAATTGAATTGAATTGAATTGATTGAATTGAATTGAATTGAATTGAATTGAATGAATTGAATTGAATTGAATTGAATTGAATTGAATTGAATTGAATTGAATTGAATTGAATTGAATTGAATTGAATTGAATTGATGAATTGAATTGAATTGAATTGAATTGAATTGAATTGAATTGAATTGAATTGAATTGAATTGAATTGAATTAAATTGAATTAAATTGAATTGAATTGAATTGAATTGAATTAAATTGAATTGAATTGAATTAAATTGAATTGAATTGAATTGAATTGAATTGAATTGAATTGAATTGAATTGAATTGAATGAATTGAATTGAATTGAATTGAATTGAATTGAATTGATTGAATTGAATTGAATTGATTGAATTGAATTGAATTGAATTGAATTGAATTGAATTGAATTGAATTGAATTGAATTGAATTGAATTGAATTGAATTGAATTGAATTGAATTGAATTGAATTGAATTGATTGAATTGAATTGAATTGAATTGAATTGATTGAATTGAATTGAATTGAATTGAATTGAATTGAATTGAATTGAATTGAATTGATTGATTGATTGAATTGAATTGAATTGAATTGAATTGAATTGAATTGAATTGAATTGAATTGAATTGATTGAATTGAATGAATTGAATTGAATTGAATTGAATTGAATTGAATTGAATTGATTGAAATGAATTGAATTGAATTGAATTGAATTGAATTGAATTGATTGAATTGAATTGAATTGAATTGAATTGAATTGAATTGAATTGAATTGAATTGAATTGAATTGAATTGAATTGAATTGAATTGAATTGAATTGAATTGAATTGAATTGAATTGAATTGAATTGAATTGAATTGAATTGAATTGAATTGAATTGAATTGAATTGAATTGAATTGAATTGAATTGAATATTGAAATGAATTGAATTGAATTGAATTGAATTGAATTGAATTGATTGAATTGAATTGAATTGAATTGAATTGAACTGAATTGAATTGAATTGAATTGAATTGAATTGTATTGAATTGAATTGAATTGAATTGAATTGAATTGAATTGAATTGAATTGAATTGAATTGAATTGAATTGAATTGAATTGATTGAATTGAATTGAATTGAATTGAATTGAATTGAATTGAATTGAATTGATTGACTGAATTGAATTGAATTGAATTGAATTGAATTGAGTTGATTGAATTGAATTGAATTGAATTGAATTGAATTGAATTGAATTGAATTGAATTGAACTGAATTGAATTGAATTGAATTGAATTGAATTGAATTGAATTGAATTGAATTGAATTGAATTGAATTGAATTGAATTGAATTGAATTGAATTGAATTGAATTGAATTGAATTGAATTGAATTGAATTGAATTGAATTGAATTGAATTGAATTGAATTGAATTCAATTGAATTGAATTGAATTGAATTAAATTGAATTGAATTGAATTGAATTGAATTGAATTGAATTGAATTGGTTGAATTGATTGAATTGAATTGAATTGAATTGAATTGAATTGAATTGAATTGAATTGAATTGAATTGAATTGAATTGAATTGAATTGAATTGAATTGAACTGAACTGAATGAATTGAATTGAATTGAATTGAATTGAATTGAATTGAATTGAATCGAATTGAATTGAATTGAATTGAATTGAATTGAATTGAATTGAATTGAATTGAATTGAATTGAATTGAATTGAATTGAATTGAATTGAATTGAATTGAATTGAATTGAATTGAATTGAATTGAATTGAATTGAATTGAATTGAATTGAATTGAATTGAATTGAATTGAATTGAATTGAATTGAATTGAATTGAATTGAATTGAATTGAATTGAATGAATTGAATTGAATTGAATTGAATTGAATTGAATTGAATTGAATTGAATTGAATTGAATTGAATTGATTGAATTGAATTGAATTGAATTGAATTGAATTGAATTGAATTGAATTGAATTGAATTGAATTGAATTGAATTGAATTGAATTGTTGAATTGAATTGAATTGAATTGAATTGAATTGAATTGAATTGATTGAATTGAATTGAATTGAATTGAATTGAATTGAATTGAATTGAATTGAATTGAATTGAATTGAATGATTGAATTGAATTGAATTGAATTGAATTGAATTGAATTGAATTGAATTGAATTGATTGAATTGAATTGAATTGAATTGAATTGAATTGAATTGAATTGAATTGAATTGAATTGAATTGAATTGAATTGATTGAATTGAATTGAATTGAATTGAATTGAATTGAATTGAATTGAATTGAATTGAATTGAATTGAATTGAATTGAATGAATTGAATTGAATTGAATTGAATTGAATTGAATTGAATTGAATTGAATTGAATTGAATTGAATTGAATTGATTGAATTGAATTGAATTGAATTGAATTGAATTGAATTGAATTGAATTGAATTGAATTGAATTGAATTGAATTGAATTGAATTGAATTGAATTGAATTGATTGAATTGATTGAATTGAATTGAATTGAATTGAATTGAATTGAATTGAATTGAATTGAATTGAATTGAATTGAGTTGAATTGAATTGAATTGAATTGAATTGAATTTAATTTAATTGAATTGAATTGAATGAATTGAATTGAATTGAATTGAATTGAATTGAATTGAATTGAATTGAATTGAATTGAATTGAATTGAATTGAATTGAATTGAATTGAATTGAATTGAATTGAATTGAATTGAGTTGAGTTGAGTTGAGTTGAGTTGAGTTGAATTGAATTGAATTGAATTGAATTGAATTGAATTGAATTGAATTGAATTGAATTGAATTGAGTTGAATTGAATTGAATTGAATTGAATTGAATTGAATTTAATTGAATTGAATTGAATTGAATTGAATTGATTGAATTGAATTGAATTTAATTGAATTGAATTGAATTGAATTGAATTGAATTGAATTGAATTGAATTGAATTGAATTGAATTGAATTGAATTGAATTGAATTGAATTGAATTGAATTGAATTGAATTGAATTGAATTGAATTGAGTTGAATTGAATTGAATTGAATTGAATTGAATTGAATTGAATTGAATTGAATTGAATTGAATTGAATTGAATTGAATTGAATTGAATTGAATTGAATTGAATTGAATTGAATTGATTGAATTGAATTGAATTAAATTGAATTGAATTGAATTGAATTGAATTCAATTGAATTGAATTGAATTGAATTGAATTGAATTGAATTGAATTGAATTGAATTGAATTGAATTGAATTGAATTGAATTGAATTGTACTGAATTGAATTGAATTGTATTGTATTGAACTGAATCGAAGTGACTTGGGTTGAATTGAATTGAATTGGATTGAATTGAATTGAATTGAATTGAATTGAATTGAATTGAATTGAATTGAATTGAATTGAATTGAATTGAATTGAATTGAATTGAATTGAATTAATTGATATGAATTGAATTGAATTGAATTGAATTAAATTGAATTGAATTGAATTGAATTGAATTGAATTGAATTGAATTAAATTGAATTGAATTGAATTGAATTGAATTGAATTGAATTGAATTGAATTGAATTGAATTGAATTGAACTGAACTGAATTGAATTGAATTGAATTGAATTGAATTGAATTGAATTGAATTGAATTGAATTGAATTGAATTGAATTGAATTGAATTGAATTGAATTGAATTGAATTGAATTGAATTGAATTGAATTGAATTGAATTGAATTGAATTGAATTGAATTGAATTGAATTGAATTGAATTGAATTGCATTGAATTGAGTTGAGTTGAGTTGAGTTGAAATTAATTGAATTGATGTAAAAAACTGAATAATGTCACTTTTACGTCAACGGGCATAACAAATGTTTAAATTTTTTTTAGAATCGAAATCGCCATAGCTCATCAAAATTTGGTGTAAAAAAATAAAAGTGACAAGAAAATTAAAGTACGTTTCCTGAACTTGATTTCTCAACACACTGTAATTCGTTAGATTATACGTTTATAATCGGGTATCTGATAAACGTGAGAAGTTTTCACCGCTAAACAATCAATTAACTGGTATACATCCGCTGATATCCCGTTGGTATTTAGTTATAAGCGATTAACCCACTAATTGTGGTTGCTGCTGCAGAAACTAAGCCCAGCAGAACCTAGCCATAAGATACTGCTAAAAGAGTAAGCATTAACAACTTTATGAACAAAAAAACCCAGTTATAACTATTTCTGGTTACTGAGCTGTAATTGCCTACTGTTGACTGTGTTTAGCAAAAGCAACGGAAGTGTTTGCTTATTAACACGTAAAAGCCGATTCAAATATAAAACTTCAAGTCCCAAAGAAAAGACAATATAAAGTTAACAAATTCTTTAATTAGATTGAACATTAACTCTTGTGTTGGTTTATTTCAACTGATTTTAATTAAGATCTTCTGTCCAATAAACATAATGCAAATTAAATTAAAAGTAAAATAATTATCTTTACTCTTCTTTAGGAGGAAATGAAATACAGTTATGACAATTTTCATGAAACCTTAGGAAATAAAATTGTTGTGTGGTTAGGGTGTCTTTTTTGCGACTCTTTAACGTGAAATTATGGCATAACATTAACAGCTCTCTGACCACAACTTTATTTTATTCAGCAACTGTCACCCCGAAACTATTCAGTAATTAGCCAAAAATCGTAACCATGCGGAAATAAAAATATAAAAAATTGTAAGTAGCTCCGCTCCTTGATCTGTCACGGTAATAGTTCCCCAGTTAACGAAGTTACTGGATTCACCCAGAGAAGAATTTTTCATCAATTCCATGAACCACTATCGTCAATTCAATATCATGAAGTTTGATGACGGATTTATTTTATCATATATGTATATGAAGCTTTCTTACAAGCACTACGAATCACTTAAATATGGAATTATTTTACCAAATTTTGAACGTAAATTCAATGATGATTTGGAAGTATGACGAATCGAGGCCATATTAATCTTACTTAAGGCTACTATTTGTATAGCAAATTCAGAAAAATTATATTTTTTTTAATAAAACCTCTATTTTCTATTTACATGTAGTCAATTAATAGTTTTTGAATACATTACTTGAATAAGGAATTATTTTATATTGGTCATGTAAGCCATGATTTGTGATTGCAATTTATGAAAATTATCAAAACAAGAAAAATGGAACAGCTTTGTTTTAAATTTCAACAAACATGGGACACGTAAAAGCTTTTAACACCTCCGAATAGGAACAATTTTTACTTTTGAAATCAAAAGAACTAAATTTACAGGGTGGAGCGCGAGAATGAATTAAAAAAATTATGAACCTTAGAAAAATTTATTTTATATTTCAAACAGTAAGGCAATTTTTATATTACATGGTTTGAAATAGTGTATCTGGCAAATGTCGACCTTCGCTATCCACTCAGTGCTGCAAACGTTTTCTGAAGTTTTCATGAACTCTAACAAGCATGTCGACTGGTATTCTGCCAATTTCAGCCTCAGTATTGTTAATTAGGTGTTCCAAGGTGTTGGGACGGTTGATATACACCTTAGACTTCAGGTAACCCCAAAGGAAAAAATCGCATGGGACTCAGTGCCCAATGCCTCATCAGAAAAGAACACAATTGCGTCACAGGGTATAGTTGCAAGAATGTCTTCGCATGAGGTCCGCCGTGTCAAATAGTCCCTTACTGACAATTGTTGGACCACGCACATTTTATACGGGTAAAATTTCAGTTCTTTATGAAGAATCCGGTGCAGAGAAAGTCTGGAAATGCCAAGAGCAAGTGATTGCTTCCGACCGGAGCGTTTCGGAGATTGCAGTACTGCTGCTCTAACTTTCTCGATGATTTGTGGTGTTGTAATCCTTCTTTCAGGTCCCCTCCGAACGCATGACGCATTCCCTGCTGTTCTCAATGAAGTTTCCCAATTTACAATTGATTGCCGTCCAGGAACACTTCCGCGTGGGGGAACAGCGAATCGTAAACGAAAAGCACGCTGCACAGCAATGATCGAGTGCGCATTTGAAAATACGCTTCAACACAAAATGACCCCTTTCTCACGTGTCGAATGCCTGATGGCAACTGAAAGGCAGACGAATACAAATCTCCTGTCAGCCACTATAAGCCACGCACAATCTCCACTCTCTTTGACTAACAGTGACACCACAGCCTGCAGTGCAAAAAAGCAAATTACCGCGCTCCAGCCTGTACTTCAAGTATCAGAATAACATTAAGAGAGGAGAAACAGTTGCATACAACTATTTGAAGAACATCGATAAATATGGAAAACACATGAAAGGACGCACTAGAAGGGCAACAACGGTTCGACAGAGGCAACAAATATGCAGACTTGTATCCGATTCTTCCATATGAGGACCAATTCGCAAAGGAAGTGTAGTTAACGTGAGTATTTGTATAGTACGTCACATTTTAAAGTCACGTCCATTCATTTCACAAATACAATGCCACGGCCAGACAAGTGGTTGAATGTGGTATTTTCTGACGAGAACAAATTTAATATCGATGGATCAGATGAATACAACTACTATTTCCACGATTCAAGAAAATAACAGACACAGCAGAGAAGAATGAGTTAATGTGTGGGGTGTCATGACCTACTACGGCACCATCGAATTGGTTTTTGCAGCCGAAAAAATGACTGGAGCATAGGAGCAAGAGGATCGTATAAGCCAGGTTTCCTCAATTTAATAATTTGTTTGGACCCATAGCATGGGCCTACCAACACCTTACAAACCAATTCATACTGCCAGAGCTGTAACACATTGGATTCATGAACAAAATGTGGAACTTTTGTCTTGACCCACACCCGATCTAAGTTTAATAGAAAATCTCTGGGGTGGCTTAGAGGAAAAGTATACGGAGACAGAAAGCAATATTAAACTAAAGAGTCCTTGAAAGACGCGAAAAAATATGCATGGGACTCCTTTTGTATTGACCCACACCCGATCTAAGTTTAATAGAAAATCTCTGGGGTGGCTTAGAGGAAAAGTATACGGAGACAGAGAGCAATATTAAACTAAAGAGTCCTTGAAAGACGCGACAGAAGATGAATGGGACTCCATTTCTTTGAATTTTATAGAGTCAATCAATGTCTAACCGTATTTTGAAGTTTATTCGAAGGGGGGTGGTAGCACCTATTACTAAATATATTTTTTATAATATTATTATTTTTAATTCTTCCTTGTTCAATTATTTATTGCCATTGTAGATGTAAGAAGATCCAACGAAATAAAAAGATGAAGCGAGTGTGTCCGATAACAATGACTGCCTTTATTGAACTAATTTCTGATTTATCAACGAATACATTTATCTTATGCCTCAAACGTTCCATTGCAAGACGAGGCATCCCACAACGCATTTAATCGTTCCAATGCCTTTGCATAATTTTCAATTGTTACCTGGAAGGATTCAACGACGTTGAGAGCTGGGCCACTGAGATAGTTGATTGTGTCATGACCTACTACGGCACCATCGAATTGGTGTTTGCAGCCGAAAAAATGACTGGAGCATAGGAGCAAGAGGATCGTATAAGCCAGGTTTCCTCAATTTAATAATTTGTTTGGACCCATAGCATGGACCTACCAACACCTTACAAACCAATTCATACTGCCAGAGCTGTAACACATTGGATTCATCAACAAAATGTGGAACTTTTGTCTTGACCCACACCCGATCTAAGTTTAATAGAAAATCTCTGGGGTGGCTTAGAGGAAAAGTATACGGAGACAGAAAGCAATATTAAACTAAAGAGTCCTTGAAAGACGCGAAAAAATATGCATGGGACTCCTTTTTGTATTGACCCACACCCGATCTAAGTTTAATAGAAAATCTCTGGGGTGGCTTAGAGGAAAAGTATACGGAGAAAGAGAACAATATTAAACTAAAGAGTCCTTGAAAGACGCGACAGAAGATGAATGGGACTCCATTTCTTTGAATTTTATAGAGTCAATCAATGTCTAACCGTATTTTGAAGTTTATTCCAAGGGGGGTGGTAGCACCTATTACTAAATATATTTTTTATAATATTAGTATTTTTAATTCTTCCTTGTTCAATTATTTATTGCCATTGTAGATGTAAGAAGATCCAACGAAATAAAAAGATGAAGCGAGTGTGTCCGATAACAATGACTGCCTTTATTGAACAAATTTCTGATTTATCAACGAATACATTTATCTTATGCCTCAAACGTTCCATTGCAAGACCAGGCATCCCACAACGCATTTAATCGTTCCAATGCCTTTGCATAATTTTCAATTGTTACCTGGAAGGATTCAACGACGTTGAGCGCTGGGCCACTGAGATAGTTGATTGTGTCATGACCTACTACGGCACCATCGAATTGGTTTTTGCAGCCGAAAAAATGACTGGAGCATAGGAGCAAGAGGATCGTATAAGCCAGGTTTCCTCAATTTAATAATTTGTTTGGATCCATAGCATGGACCTACCAACACCTTACAAACCAATTCATACTGCCAGAGCTGTAACACATTGGATTCATGAACAAAATGAGGAACTTTTGTATTGACCCACACCCGATCTAAGTTTAATAGAAAATCTCTGGGGTGGCTTAGAGGAAAAATATACGGAGACAGAAAGCAATATTAAACTAAAGAGTCCTTGAAAGACGCGAAAAAATATGCATGAGACTCCTTTTTGTATTGACCCACACCCGATCTAAGTTTAATAGAAAATCTCTGGGGTGGCTTAGAGGAAAAGTATACGGAGACAGAGAGCAATATTAAACTAAAGAGTCCTTGAAAGACGCGACAGAAGATGAATGGGACTCCATTTCTTTGAATTTTGTAGAGTCAATCAATGTCTAACCGTATTTTGAAGTTTATTCCAAGGGGGGTGGTAGCACCTATTACTAAATATATTTTTTATAATATTATTATTTTTAATTCTTCCTTGTTCAATTATTTATTGCCATTGTAGATGTAAGAAGATCCAACGAAATAAAAAGATGAAGCGAGTGTGTCCGATAACAATGACTGCCTTTATTGAACTAATTTCTGATTTATCAACGAATACATTTATCTTATGCCTCAAACGTTCCATTGCAAGACGAGGCATCCCACAACGCATTTAATCGTTCCAATGCCTTTGCATAATTTTCAATTGTTACCTGGAAGGATTCAACGACGTTGAGAGCTGGGCCACTGAGATAGTTGATTGTGTCATGACCTACTACGGCACCATCGAATTGGTTTTTGCAGCCGAAAAAATGACTGGAGCATAGGAGCAAGAGGATCGTATAAGCCAGGTTTCCTCAATTTAATAATTTGTTTGGACCCATAGCATGGGCCTACCAACACCTTACAAACCAATTCATACTGCCAGAGCTGTAACACATTGGATTCATGAACAAAATGTGGAACTTTTGTCTTGACCCACACCCGATCTAAGTTTAATAGAAAATCTCTGGGGTGGCTTAGAGGAAAAGTATACGGAGACAGAAAGCAATATTAAACTAAAGAGTCCTTGAAAGACGCGAAAAAATATGCATGGGACTCCTTTTGTATTGACCCACACCCGATCTAAGTTTAATAGAAAATCTCTGGGGTGGCTTAGAGGAAAAGTATACGGAGACAGAGAACAATATTAAATTAAAGAGTCCTTGAAAGACGCGACAGAAGATGAATGGGACTCCATTTCTTTGAATTTTATAGAGTCAATCAATGTCTAACTGTATTTTGAAGTTTATTCCAAGGGGGGTGGTAGCACCTATTACTAAATATATTTTTTATAATATTATTATTTTTAATTCTTCCTTGTTCAATTATTTATTGCCATTGTAGATGTAAGAAGATCCAACGAAATAAAAAGATGAAGCGAGTGTGTCCGATAACAATGACTGCCTTTATTGAACTAATTTCTGATTTATCAACGAATACATTTATCTTATGCCTCAAACGTTCCATTGCAAGACGAGGCATCCCACAACGCATTTAATCGTTCCAATGCCTTTGCATAATTTTCAATTGTTACCTGGAAGGATTCAACGACGTTGAGCGCTGGGCCACTGAGATAGTTGATTGTGTCATGACCTACTACGGCACCATCGAATTGGTTTTTGCAGCCGAAAAAATGACTGGAGCATAGGAGCAAGAGGATCGTATAAGCCAGGTTTCCTCAATTTAATAATTTGTTTGGATCCATAGTATGGACCTACCAACACCTTACAAACCAATTCATACTGCCAGAGCTGTAACACATTGGATTCATGAACAAAATGAGGAACTTTTGTATTGACCCACACCCGATCTAAGTTTAATAGAAAATCTCTGGGGTGGCTTAGAGGAAAAATATACGGAGACAGAAAGCAATATTAAACTAAAGAGTCCTTGAAAGACGCGAAAAAATATGCATGAGACTCCTTTTTGTATTGACCCACACCCGATCTAAGTTTAATAGAAAATCTCTGGGGTGGCTTAGAGGAAAAGTATACGGAGACAGAGAGCAATATTAAACTAAAGAGTCCTTGAAAGACGCGACAGAAGATGAATGGGACTCCATTTCTTTGAATTTTATAGAGTCAATCAATGTCTAACCGTATTTTGAAGTTTATTCCAAGGGTGGTGGTAGCAGCTATTACCAAATATATTTTTTATAATATTATTATTTTTAATTCTTCCTTGTTCAATTATTTATTGCCATTGTAGATGTAAGAAGATCCAACGAAATAAAAAGATGAAGCGAGTGTGTCCGATAACAATGACTGCCTTTATTGAACTAATTTCTGATTTATCAACGAATACATTTATCTTATGCCTCAAACGTTCCATTGCAAGACGAGGCATCCCACAACGCATTTAATCGTTCCAATGCCTTTGCATAATTTTCAATTGTTACCTGGAAGGATTCAACGACGTTGAGCGCTGGGCCACTGAGATAGTTGATTGTGTCATGACCTACTACGGCACCATCGAATTGGTTTTTGCAGCCGAAAAAATGACTGGAGCATAGGAGCAAGAGGATCGTATAAGCCAGGTTTCCTCAATTTAATAATTTGTTTGGATCCATAGCATGGACCTACCAACACCTTACAAACCAATTCATACTGCCAGAGCTGTAACACATTGGATTCATGAACAAAATGAGGAACTTTTGTATTGACCCACACCCG
This sequence comes from Phaonia tiefii, assembly GCA_963931995.1. Classification (NCBI taxonomy): domain Eukaryota; kingdom Metazoa; phylum Arthropoda; class Insecta; order Diptera; family Muscidae; genus Phaonia; species Phaonia tiefii. Next base: position 200,052,108 of record OZ008369.1, read on the forward strand.
ATCTAAGTTTAATAGAAAATCTCTGGGGTGGCTTAGAGGAAAAATATACGGAGACAGAAAGCAATATTAAACTAAAGAGTCCTTGAAAGACGCGAAAAAATATGCATGAGACTCCTTTTTGTATTGACCCACACCCGATCTAAGTTTAATAGAAAATCTCTGGGGTGGCTTAGAGGAAAAGTATACGGAGACAGACAGCAATATTAAACTAAACAGTCCTTGAAAGACGCGACAGAAGATGAATGGGACTCCATTTCTTTGAATTTTATAGAGTCAATCAATGTCTAACCGTATTTTGAAGTTTATTCCAAGGGGGGTGGTAGCACCTATTACTAAATATATTTTTTATAATATTATTAGTTTTAATTCTTCCTTGTTCAATTATTTATTGCCATTGTAGATGTAAGAAGATCCAACGAAATAAAAAGATGAAGCGAGTCTGTCCGATAACAATGACTGCCTTTATTGAACTAATTTCTGATTTATCAACGAATACATTTATCTTATGCCTCAAACGTTCCATTGCAAGACGAGGCATCCCACAACGCATTTAATCGTTCCAATGCCTTTGCATAATATTCAATTGTTACCTGGAAGGATTCAACGACGTTGAGAGCTGGGCCACTGAGATAGTTGATTGTGTCATGACCTACTACGGCACCATCGAATTGGTTTTTGCAGCCGAAAAAATGACTGGAGCATAGGAGCAAGAGGATCGTATAAGCCAGGTTTCCTCAATTTAATAATTTGTTTGGACCCATAGCATGGGCCTACCAACACCTTACAAACCAATTCATACTGCCAGAGCTGTAACACATTGGATTCATGAACAAAATGTGGAACTTTTGTCTTGACCCACACCCGATCTAAGTTTAATAGAAAATCTCTGGGGTGGCTTAGAGGAAAAGTATACGGAGACAGAAAGCAATATTAAACTAAAGAGTCCTTGAAAGACGCGAAAAAATATGCATGGGACTCCTTTTGTATTGACCCACACCCGATCTAAGTTTAATAGAAAATCTCTGGGGTGGCTTAGAGGAAAAGTATACGGAGACAGAGAACAATATTAAATTAAAGAGTCCTTGAAAGTCGCGACAGAAGATGAATGGGACTCCATTTCTTTGAATTTTATAGAGTCAATCAATGTCTAACCGTATTTTGAAGTTTATTCCAAGGGGGGTGGTAGCACCTATTACTAAATATATTTTTTATAATATTATTATTTTTAATTCTTCCTTGTTCAATTATTTATTGCCATTGTAGATGTAAGAAGATCCAACGAAATAAAAAGATGAAGCGAGTGTGTCCGATAACAATGACTGCCTTTATTGAACTAATTTCTGATTTATCAACGAATACATTTATCTTATGCCTCAAACGTTCCATTGCAAGACGAGGCATCCCACAACGCATTTAATCGTTCCAATGCCTTTGCATAATTTTCAATTGTTACCTGGAAGGATTCAACGACGTTGAGAGCTGGGCCACTGAGATAGTTGATTGTGTCATGACCTACTACGGCACCATCGAATTGGTGTTTGCAGCCGAAAAAATGACTGGAGCATAGGAGCAAGAGGATCGTATAAGCCAGGTTTCCTCAATTTAATAATTTGTTTGGACCCATAGCATGGACCTACCAACACCTTACAAACCAATTCATACTGCCAGAGCTGTAACACTTTGGATTCATGAACAAAATGTGGAACTTTTGTCTTGACCCACACCCGATCTAAGTTTAATAGAAAATCTCTGGGGTGGCTTAGAGGAAAAGTATACGGAGACAGAAAGCAATATTAAACTAAAGAGTCCTTGAAAGACGCGAAAAAATATGCATGGGACTCCTTTTTGTATTGACCCACACCCGATCTAAGTTTAATAGAAAATCTCTGGGGTGGCTTAGAGGAAAAGTATACGGAGACAGAGAACAATATTAAACTAAAGAGTCCTTGAAAGACGCGACAGAAGATGAATGGGACTCCATTTCTTTGAATTTTATAGAGTCAATCAATGTCTAACCGTATTTTGAAGTTTATTCCAAGGGGGTGGTAGCACCTATTACTAAATATATTTTTTATAATATTAGTATTTTTAATTCTTCCTTGTTCAATTATTTATTGCCATTGTAGATGTAAGAAGATCCAACGAAATAAAAAGATGAAGCGAGTGTGTCCGATAACAATGACTGCCTTTATTGAACAAATTTCTGATTTATCAACGAATACATTTATCTTATGCCTCAAACGTTCCATTGCAAGACGAGGCATCCCACAACGCATTTAATCGTTCCAATGCCTTTGCATAATTTTCAATTGTTACCTGGAAGGATTCAACGACGTTGAGCGTTGGGCCACTGAGATAGTTGATTGTGTCATGACCTACTACGGCACCATCGAATTGGTTTTTGCAGCCGAAAAAATGACTGGAGCAAAGGAGCAAGAGGATCGTATAAGCCAGGTTTCCTCAATTTAATAATTTGTTTGGATCCATAGCATGGACCTACCAACACCTTACAAACCAATTCATACTGCCAGAGCTGTAACACATTGGATTCATGAACAAAATGAGGAACTTTTGTATTGACCGACACCCGATCTAAGTTTAATAGAAAATCTCTGGGGTGGCTTAGAGGAAAAATATACGGAGACAGAAAGCAATATTAAACTAAAGAGTCCTTGAAAGACGCGAAAAAATATGCATGAGACTCCTTTTTGTATTGACCCACACCCGATCTAAGTTTAATAGAAAATCTCTGGGGTGGCTTAGAGGAAAAGTATACGGAGACAGAGAGCAATATTAAATTAAAGAGTCCTTGAAAGACGCGACAGAAGATGAATGGGACTCCATTTCTTTGAATTTTATAGAGTCAATCAATGTCTAACCGTATTTTGAAGTTTATTCCAAGGGGGGTGGTAGCACCTATTACTAAATATATTTTTTATAATATTATTATTTTTAATTCTTCCTTGTTCAATTATTTATTGCCATTGTAGATGTAAGAAGATCCAACGAAATAAAAAGATGAAGCGAGTGTGTCCGATAACAATGACTGCCTTTATTGAACAAATTTCTGATTTATCAACGACTACATTTATCTTATGCCTCAAACGTTCCATTGCAAGACGAGGCATCCCACAACGCATTTAATCGTTCCAATGCCTTTGCATAATTTTCAATTGTTACCTGGAAGGATTCAACGACGTTGAGCGCTGGGCCACTGAGATAGTTGATTGTGTCATGACCTACTACGGCACCATCGAATTGGTTTTTGCAGCCGAAAAAATGACTGGAGCATAGGAGCAAGAGGATCGTATAAGCCAGGTTTCCTCAATTTAATAATTTGTTTGGATCCATAGCATGGACCTACCAACACCTTACAAACCAATTCATACTGCCAGAGCTGTAACACATTGGATTCATGAACAAAATGAGGAACTTTTGTATTGACCCACACCCGATCTAAGTTTAATAGAAAATCTCTGGGGTGGCTTAGAGGAAAAATATACGGAGACAGAAAGCAATATTAAACTAAAGAGTCCTTGAAAGACGCGAAAAAATATGCATGGGACTCCTTTTTGTATTGACCCACACCCGATCTAAGTTTAATAGAAAATCTCTGGGGTGGCTTAGAGGAAAAGTATACGGAGACAGAGAACAATATTGAACTAAAGAGTCCTTGAAAGACGCGACAGAAGATGAATGGGACTCCATTTCTTTGAATTTTATAGAGTCAATCAATGTCTAACCGTATTTTGAAGTTTATTCCAAGGGGGGTGGTAGCACCTATTACTAAATATATTTTTTATAATATTAGTATTTTTAGTTCTTCCTTGTTCCATTATTTATTGCCATTGTAGATGTAAGAAGATCCAACGAAATAAAAAGATGAAGCGAGTGTGTCCGATAACAATGACTGCCTTTATTGAACTAATTTCTGATTTATCAACGAATACTTTTATCTTTTGCCTCAAACGTTCCATTGCAAGACGAGGCATCCCACAACGCATTTAATCGTTCCAATGCCTTTGCATAATTTTCAATTGTTACCTGGAAGGATTCAACGACGTTGAGCGCTGGGCCACTGAGATAGTTGATTGTGTCATGACCTACTACGGCACCATCGAATTGGTTTTTGCAGCCCAAAAAATGACTGGAGCATAGGAGCAAGAGGATCGTATAAGCCAGGTTTCCTCAATTTAATAATTTGTTTGGATCCATAGCATGGACCTACCAACACCTTACAAACCAATTCATACTGCCAGAGCTGTAACACATTGGATTCATGAACAAAATGAGGAACTTTTGTATTGACCCACACCCGATCTAAGTTTAATAGAAAATCTCTGGGGTGGCTTAGAGGAAAAATATACGGAGACAGAAAGCAATATTAAACTAAAGAGTCCTTGAAAGACGCGAAAAAATATGCATGGGACTCCTTTTGTATTGACCCACACCCGATCTAAGTTTAATAGAAAATCTCTGGGGTGGCTTAGAGGAAAAGTATACGGAGACAGAGAGCAATATTAAACTAAAGAGTCCTTGAAAGACGCGACAGAAGATGAATGGGACTCCATTTCTTTGAATTTTATAGAGTCAATCAATGTCTAACCGTATTTTGAAGTTTATTCCAAGGGGGGTGGTAGCACCTATTACTAAATATATTTTTTATAATATTATTATTTTTAATTCTTCCTTGTTCAATTATTTATTGCCATTGTAGATGTAAGAAGATCCAACGAAATAAAAAGATGAAGCGAGTGTGTCCGATAACAATGACTGCCTTTATTGAACTAATTTCTGATTTATCAACGAATACATTTATCTTATGCCTCAAACGTTCCATTGCAAGACGAGGCATCCCACAACGCATTTAATCGTTGCAATGCCTTTGCATAATTTTCAATTGTTACCTGGAAGGATTCAACGACGTTGAGAGCTGGGCCACTGAGATAGCTGATTGTGTCATGACCTACTACGGCACCATCGAATTGGTTTTCGCAGCCGAAAAAATGACTGGAGCATAGGAGCAAGAGGATCGTATAAGCCAGGTTTCCTCAATTTAATAATTTGTTTGGACCCATAGCATGGACCTACCAACACCTTACAAACCAATTCATACTGCCAGAGCTGTAACACATTGGATTCATGAACAAAATGTGGAACTTTTGTCTTGACCCACACCCGATCTAAGTTTAATAGAAAATCTCTGGGGTGGCTTAGAGGAAAAGTATACGGAGACAGAAAGCAATATTAAACTAAAGAGTCCTTGAAAGACGCGAAAAAATATGCATGGGACTCCTTTTTGTATTGACCCACACCCGATCTAAGTTTAATAGAAAATCTCTGGGGTGGCTTAGAGGAAAAGTATACGGAGACAGAGAACAATATTAAACTAAAGAGTCCTTGAAAGACGCGACAGAAGATGAATGGGACTCCATTTCTTTGAATTTTATAGAGTCAATCAATGTCTAACCGTATTTTGAAGTTTATTCCAAGGGGGTGGTAGCACCTATTACTAAATATATTTTTTATAATATTATTATTTTTAATTCTTCCTTGTTCAATTATTTATTGCCATTGTAGATGTAAGAAGATCCAACGAAATAAAAAGATGAAGCGAGTGTGTCCGATAACAATGACTGCCTTTATTGAACTAATTTCTGATTTATCAACGAATACATTTATCTTATGCCTCAAACGTTCCATTGCAAGACGAGGCATCCCACAACGCATTTAATCGTTCCAATGCCTTTGCATAATTTTCAATTGTTACCTGGAAGGATTCAACGACGTTGAGAGCTGGGCCACCGAGATAGTTGATTGTGTCATGGTTTTGGTTTTTGCAGCCGAAAAAATGACTGGAGCATAGGAGCAAGAGGATCGTATAAGCCAGGTTTCCTCAATTTAATAATTTGTTTGGACCCATAGCATGGACCTACCAACACCTTACAAAAAAATTCATACTGCCAGAGCTGTAACACATTGGATTCATGAACAAAATGTGGAACTTTTGTCTTGACCCACACCCGATCTAAGTTTAATAGAAAATCTCTGGGGTGGCTTAGAGGAAAAGTATACGGAGACAGAAAGCAATATTAAACTAAAGAGTCCTTGAAAACGCGAAAAAATATGCATGGGACTCCTTTTTGTATTGACCCACACCCGATCTAAGTTTAATAGAAAATCTCTGGGGTGGCTTAGAGGAAAAGTATACGGAGACAGAGAACAATATTAAACTAAAGAGTCCTTGAAAGACGCGACAGAAGATGAATGGGACTCCATTTCTTTGAATTTTATAGAGTCAATCAATGTCTAACCGTATTTTGAAGTTTATTCCAAGGGGGGTGGTAGCACCTATTACTAAATATATTTTTTATAATATTAGTATTTTTAATTCTTCCTTGTTCAATTATTTATTGCCATTGTAGATGTAAGAAGATCCAACGAAATAAAAAGATGAAGCGAGTGTGTCCGATAACAATGACTGCCTTTATTGAACTAATTTCTGATTTATCAACGAATACATTTATCTTATGCCTCAAACGTTCCATTGCAAGACGAGGCATCCCACAACGCATTTAATCGTTCCAATGCCTTTGCATAATTTTCAATTGTTACCTGGAAGGATTCAACGACGTTGAGCGCTGGGCCACTTAGATAGTTGATTGTGTCATGACCTACTACGGCACCATCGAATTGGTTTTTGCAGCCGAAAAAATGACTGGAGCATAGGAGCAAGAGGATCGTATAAGCCAGGTTTCCTCAATTTAATAATTTGTTTGGATCCATAGCATGGACCTACCAACACCTTACAAACCAATTCTTACTGCCAGAGCTGTAACACATTGGATTCATGAACAAAATGAGGAACTTTTGTATTGACCCACACCCGATCTAAGTTTAATAGAAAATCTCTGGGGTGGCTTAGAGGAAAAATATACGGAGACAGAAAGCAATATTAAACTAAAGAGTCCTTGAAAGACGCGAAAAAATATGCATGAGACTTCTTTTTGTATTGACCCACACCCGATCTAAGTTTAATAGAAAATCTCTGGGGTGGCTTAGAGGAAAAGTATACGGAGACAGAGAGCAATATTAAACTAAAGAGTCCTTGAAAGACGCGACAGAAGATGAATGGGACTCCATTTCTTTGAATTTTATAGAGTCAATCAATGTCTAACCGTATTTTGAAGTTTATTCCAAGGGGGGTGGTAGCACCTATTACTAAATATATTTTTTATAATATTATTATTTTTAATTCTTCCTTGTTCAATTATTTATTGCCATTGTAGATGTAAGAAGATCCAACGAAATAAAAAGATGAAGCGAGTGTGTCCGATAACAATGACTGCCTTTATTGAACTAATTTCTGATTTATCAACGAATACATTTATCTTATGCCTCAAACGTTCCATTGCAAGACGAGGCATCCCACAACGCATTTAATCGTTCCAATGCCTTTGCATAATTTTCAATTGTTACCTGGAAGGATTCAACGACGTTGAGCGCTGGGCCACTGAGATAGTTGATTGTGTCATGACCTACTACGGCACCATCGAATTGGTTTTTGCAGCCGAAAAAATGACTGGAGCATAGGAGCAAGAGGATCGTATAAGCCAGGTTTCCTCAATTTAATAATTTGTTTGGATCCATAGCATGGACCTACCAACACCTTACAAACCAATTCATACTGCCAGAGCTGTAACACATTGGATTCATGAACAAAATGAGGAACTTTTGTATTGACCCACACCCGATCTAAGTTTAATAGAAAATCTCTGGGGTGGCTTAGAGGAAAAATATACGGAGACAGAAAGCAATATTAAACTAAAGAGTCCTTGAAAGACGCGAAAAAATATGCATGAGACTTCTTTTTGTATTGACCCACACCCGATCTAAGTTTAATAGAAAATCTCTGGGGTGGCTTAGAGGAAAAGTATACGGAGACAGAGAGCAATATTAAACTAAAGAGTCCTTGAAAGACGCGACAGAAGATGAATGGGACTCCATTTCTTTGAATTTTATAGAGTCAATCAATGTCTAACCGTATTTTGAAGTTTATTCCAAGGGGGGTGGTAGCACCTATTACTAAATATATTTTTTATAATATTATTATTTTTAATTCTTCCTTGTTCAATTATTTATTGCCATTGTAGATGTAAGAAGATCCAACGAAATAAAAAGATGAAGCGAGTGTGTCCGATAACAATGACTGCCTTTATTGAACTAATTTCTGATTTATCAACGAATACATTTATCTTATGCCTCAAACGTTCCATTGCAAGACGAGGCATCCCACAACGCATTTAATCGTTCCAATGCCTTTGCATAATTTTCAATTGTTACCTGGAAGGATTCAACGACGTTGAGCGCTGGGCCACTGAGATAGTTGATTGTGTCATGACCTACCACGGCACCATCGAATTGGTTTTTGCAGCCGAAAAAATGACTGGAGCATAGGAGCAAGAGGATCGTATAAGCCAGGTTTCCTCAATTTAATAATTTGTTTGGATCCATAGCATGGACCTACCAACACCTTACAAACCAATTCATACTGCCAGAGCTGTAACACATTGGATTCATGAACAAAATGAGGAACTTTTGTATTGACCCACACCCGATCTAAGTTTAATAGAAAATCTCTGGGGTGGCTTAGAGGAAAAATATACGGAGACAGAAAGCAATATTAAACTAAAGAGTCCTTGAAAGACGCGAAAAAATATGCATGGGACTCCTTTTTGTATTGACCCACACCCGATCTAAGTTTAATAGAAAATCTCTGGGGTGGCTTAGAGGAAAAGTATACGGAGACAGAGAACAATATTAAACTAAAGAGTCCTTGAAAGACGCGACAGAAGATGAATTGGACTCCATTTCTTTGAATTTTATAGAGTCAATCAATGTCTAACCGTATTTTGAAGTTTATTCCAAGGGGGGTGGTAGCACCTATTACTAAATATATTTTTTATAATATTAGTATTTTTAATTCTTCCTTGTTCAATTATTTATTGCCATTGTAGATGTAAGAAGATCCAACGAAATAAAAAGATGAAGCGAGTGTGTCCGATAACAATGACTGCCTTTATTGAACAAATTTCTGATTTATCAACGAATACATTTATCTTATGCCTCAAACGTTCCATTGCAAGACGAGGCATCCCACAACGCATTTAATCGTTCCAATGCCTTTGCATAATTTTCAATTGTTACCTGGAAGGATTCAACGACGTTGAGCGCTGGGCCACTGAGATAGTTGATTGTGTCATGACCTACTACGGCACCATCGAATTGGTTTTTGCAGCCGAAAAAATGACTGGAGCATAGGAGCAAGAGGATCGTATAAGCCAGGTTTCCTCAATTTAATAATTTGTTTGGATCCATAGCATGGACCTACCAACACCTTACAAACCAATTCATACTGCCAGAGCTGTAACACATTGGATTCATGAACAAAATGAGGAACTTTTGTATTGACCCACACCCGATCTAAGTTTAATAGAAAATCTCTGGGGTGGCTTAGAGGAAAAATATACGGAGACAGAAAGCAATATTAAACTAAAGAGTCCTTGAAAGACGCGAAAAAATATGCATGAGACTCCTTTTTGTATTGACCCACACCCGATCTAAGTTTAATAGAAAATCTCTGGGGTGGCTTAGAGGAAAAGTATACGGAGACAGAGAGCAATATTAAACTAAAGAGTCCTTGAAAGACGCGACAGAAGATGAATGGGACTCCATTTCTTTGAATTTTATAGAGTCAATCAATGTCTAACCGTATTTTGAAGTTTATTCCAAGGGGGGTGGTAGCACCTATTACTAAATATATTTTTTATAATATTATTATTTTTAATTCTTCCTTGTTCAATTATTTATTGCCATTGTAGATGTAAGAAGATCCAACGAAATAAAAAGATGAAGCGAGTGTGTCCGATAACAATGACTGCCTTTATTGAACTAATTTCTGATTTATCAACGAATACATTTATCTTATGCCTCAAACGTTCCATTGCAAGACGAGGCATCCCACAACGCATTTAATCGTTCCAATGCCTTTGCATAATTTTCAATTGTTACCTGGAAGGATTCAACGACGTTGAGAGCTGGGCCACTGAGATAGTTGATTGTGTCATGACCTACTACGGCACCATCGAATTGGTTTTTGCAGCCGAAAAAATGACTGGAGCATAGGAGCAAGAGGATAGTATAAGCCAGGTTTCCTCAATTTAATAATTTGTTTGGACCCATAGCATGGACCTACCAACACCTTACAAACCAATTCATACTGCCAGAGCTGTAACACATTGGATTCATGAACAAAATGAGGAACTTTTGTATTGACCCACACCCGATCTAAGTTTAATAGAAAATCTCTGGGGTGGCTTAGAGGAAAAATATACGGAGACAGAAAGCAATATTAAACTAAAGAGTCCTTGAAAGACGCGAAAAAATATGCATGAGACTCCTTTTTGTATTGACCCACACCCGATCTAAGTTTAATAGAAAATCTCTGGGGTGGCTTAGGGGAAAAGTATACGGAGACAGAGAGCAATATTAAACTAAAGAGTCCTTGAAAGACGCGACAGAAGATGAATGGGACTCCATTTCTTTGAATTTTATAGAGTCAATCAATGTCTAACCGTATTTTGAAGTTTATTCCAAGTGGGTGGTAGCACCTATTACTAAATATATTTTTTATAATATTATTATTTTTAATTCTTCCTTGTTCAATTATTTATTGCCATTGTAGATGTAAGAAGATCCAACGAAATAAAAAGATGAAGCGAGTGTGTCCGATAACAATGACTGCCTTTATTGAACTAATTTCTGATTTATCAACGAATACATTTATCTTATGCCTCAAACGTTCCATTGCAAGACGAGGCATCCCACAACGCATTTAATCGTTCCAATGCCTTTGCATAATTTTCAATTGTTACCTGGAAGGATTCAACGACGTTGAGAGCTGGGCCACTGAGATAGTTGATTGTGTCATGACCTACTACGGCACCATCGAATTGGTTTTTGCAGCCGAAAAAATGACTGGAGCATAGGAGCAAGAGGATAGTATAAGCCAGGTTTCCTCAATTTAATAATTTGTTTGGACCCATAGCATGGACCTACCAACACCTTACAAACCAATTCATACTGCCAGAGCTGTAACACATTGGATTCATGAACAAAATGAGGAACTTTTGTATTGACCCACACCCGATCTAAGTTTAATAGAAAATCTCTGGGGTGGCTTAGAGGAAAAATATACGGAGACAGAAAGCAATATTAAACTAAAGAGTCCTTGAAAGACGCGAAAAAATATGCATGAGACTCCTTTTTGTATTGACCCACACCCGATCTAAGTTTAATATAAAATCTCTGGGGTGGCTTAGAGGAAAAGTATACGGAGACAGAAAGCAATATTAAACTAAAGAGTCCTTGAAAGACGCGACAGAAGATGAATGGGACTCCATTTCTTTGAATTTTATAGAGTCAATCAATGTCTAACCGTATTTTGAAGTTTATTCCAAGGGGGGTGGTAGCACCTATTACTAAATATATATTTTATAATATTATTATTTTTAATTCTTCCTTGTTCAATTATTTATTGCCATTGTAGATGTAAGAAGATCCAACGAAATAAAAAGATGAAGCGAGTGTGTCCGATAACAATGACTGCCTTTATTGAACTAATTTCTGATTTATCAACGAATACATTTATCTTATGGCTCAAACGTTACATTGCAAGACGAGGCATCCCACAACGCATTTAATCGTTCCAATGCCTTTGCATAATTTTCAATTGTTACCTGGAAGGATTCAACGACGTTGAGAGCTTTGCTACTGAGACAGTTTAAAAGATAGTTGATTTTGTCAATTGGTGACAGTGAAGCGTCACTATCATCTAAATTATTATATGTTGCAATGAACCGGTTGTAATCTGCATATTTACCGTCAAACTTGGGCAACTTTAGGGTTCGTAGTCGATTATGGTGTAAATTTATGTTGGAAGAGGAAGTATTTACAACACTGGCATCTTCAATGACTGTGGGTCCTTTCTTCAGACTCCGTAAAATAATGGTTTTTGCCGTGATAAAAAGTTCTTCCAATTCTGATCGAGCAGTATCGCTCGAGTTGTATTGTTCAATCTTTGATTGTATATATGACAATTGTATACGGCAATTGTTTGGGGCCGGAATTTGGACATTTCGATAATTCTAGCAACCAGAAGTACCCGCACATACGTTAAAATAAAATGGAGTTCGTAGAGCAATTATAATGGAAATATTTGCAAGGTAAATCAGCGGTAGGTGGTAACTCTCCACAACAAGATTTTCCTTTTGGAGATAAATTACAAAAATTCTTACGAAAATTTAGCAAGAACTGAATACGGGGCTGCAATGGTTAGTATGCGCGCCTCTTGTGCATTAAATCCTGGGTTCGATCCCTACCCTGACCCCCTTAAATTTCTTTCGGCGGCGATCATCTCGCATAGTGACGGCGACGCTATCGAGTATTTAGCCTTCAAGCTTCTCAAAATACCGATCGTCAGTGAATCCAGCTCACTGGTTGTGAGAAGCTCTCCAGAATTCCTTCATGGAATGTAATGAATACGGGGGGGGGATTAAAGCGTAGTACGCAGCTGAACCTGAATTTCAGGAAGTCATATAAACTCTATGTAAAAAAAATCCAATGAGTGTTCGAACTCACGGGCGATGTGTTAACACCTTTTTGCTACACGGTACCTGTTCGATTTCTGTGAACACATTAGTAAATGTTACATTGGAAAATAAAAAACAGCGTTCAATCATATGATGACGTTACATTTAAATAATAGTCGTGTTTTGGTTACAAGCAAGCGATTGTCGCTTGTTAAGTTTCAAAGAAAACGGCAATTTAGCGATAAGTCATATTATTAAAAAATATGAATAAGGGTTGAAAACGGTAAAAGATGTCAAAAAAATATTTCTTTAAACTTAGCGAAAATGATTCTCGTCGCTAAGTTCTCGCTAAGTGATTCATACAAAAGAAGCGAATATATAAGCAAGCGGTGTAACCAAAACACGCTTAATATTAATATTTAAAACTATTTAAAGACCAGTGCAAGCACATGTGCCATTATTTTCTTGCTCAATACTTTTTGTTTTATTCCCACAAAAAACATACATACATACATTGTTATATTTGTACATACGCTAGACAAGTTCACAAAATTTTCGTTGCTCTCTTGCTATCTCATTTTTATATACGTATAATACGTCATTATTCTCTTTGCTCTGAAAGTGCTCCGCACCCACATTTTATTTGACTTCCCTTTCACAATAATAAACAACCAACCCGTAAAACACGTAGTTTTTCTAAAGGTAGAGGTTAATCACAGTAGCTGCGCAATTATTTTTGTCAATGAACAAAAAAGGGGAATCACAGCTCAACGCAGATAGTTACGTACTTGTCTGATGCATGAACGCGTTGTTAGTTGATTTCTCGTTCCTACTTTCTTTTAAGCGCCTATTAGACGGTCATACCTGGTATGATAGAGCGGTATGCGATCATACCATCATACTCGTGAAATAGGCAAAAATACTTGTTTGTCAACAAGGTATGATGAATATCAAAATTTTTTGATATTTTGGAATACCATCATACCATCATACTCGTGTAATAGCTCTTGTGTCAATCACAATAAGAAATTTCATTTGTTGTTAAGCATTCAAAGTGGACAGATGGCGTGGCTAGATCGCGGGTTTTTACGTGAGTTTATTTCGCTTTATGAGCATTTCCCAGAATTGTGGAATGTCAAAAGCGAAATATACCACAATAAGCAAAAGAAACAAAAAGCATACGAAATTCTTTTAAATAAATTAAAAGAAGTGGAAGCCGAAGCGACAATAGATAGTGTTAAAAAAATGCATTGCGCAAACAACCTCACACATCGGTGTTTCTTTCAAACTGATATATGTCAGCTTGGTATGATAGTGTAATAGCAAAACATATTTTTTTCATCATACCGTCGTATCATACCAGGTATGACCGTCTAATAGGCGCTTTATTTCGACAATAAAAATTGTAAGAAATCATGTTTTCACAATATTGTTGTCCGCTCATGGGAGATGTTTGATACCAGAAAAATGTCCGCGCGGAACATGATTTCTTCCTGAAACAAGGCGAACATTTTGGGACCAAGGAATTTGTCCGCTTGAAAGAGCTTTCCGGATATAAGAGCTGTCCGCGAAGAGAGCTTTCACTGTACTTAATAACACTTAAAAATATTTAAAGACAAGCCACATGTACTTACATACATTGTTATGTTCGTACATACGCTACACAAGTTCACAATTGCAGTTGCTCTCTTTCTATCTTATTTTTATATACGTATGTATAACCACGTCATTATTTTCTTTGCTCTGAGAGTGCTTCGCACCCACACAAAACAAGTATTCGCTGCCGCTACATCAGTGTGTGTGATTTTTCGCAGTTTGACAATCTGTGTTTCGCAGTCGGACAAATCTGTGTTAATAAGAGTAGGTCACCCTTCTCATTTAGGGGTATGAAAAAAAGATGTTGGCCGATTCTGAGACCTACCCGATATGCACATAAAATTTCATACAAATCTGTCTAGCCGTTTCGGAGGAGTTTAACGGCAAACAATGTGGTATCGTTGTCGGACAATCTGTGTGATCGCAGTCGGACAATCTGCGCAGTCGGACAAATTGTGTTTGGATATATTCACTTTGTGAATTTAGGCCGTACCCGCGCCTATAGATGTTAACACATCAAAACAACCAGTATTTCAGGTTCGGAATTTTTCAAGCGACTTTCCGTTTGGTAGAACGCAGCTGGAAAGAATTGCCAACGGAATTATTAAACATTTCCGTCTATTACAAGTGTGGTTTACAACAGGCATTGGAGAATTTGTTCCCCCACCTGAAACAAAATTTAATGTTCTGATACTTGTTACGTCAAAGAATTTGTGTCATTTGCAAAGAAAATTGTTGTAAATTTGAATTGTGTGCTATGAACTAGAAAAATTACTTATACAATAGAAATACCGTTTATCAAAATAATTACATCCCAATGTGCCATATGAATCCGTTACGAATTCGAGACATAACGAATTGGTTTTCGTATGAAATTCCTCTCTAAAACACTTCATTTAATCCTGTAGATTCAAACGAAAACAAAAATGTCAGGCAATGCTGACATTCGTCAAATCTGTACTCGAAATATCGTTTTCGTCGATTGGCCATCTGAAGAGGTTTTTCAAAAGGGGTGGGATTGTCCAAAAGGTGAAGTTAAAATGTGCTAAAAGAAATTACGAGTGAGATATCAACGAATTGTTTGTTGTATTTGAAAGTCTATCAATATCAGTATGTGGGGAATAAGCCTACGTGCAAATGACTGCTGCGGCTTCAGTGGTTGGCGCGAATCCGAGAGGTACAAAATGTTGACTTTGAGGGCACTCATATTTGTGGCTTATTGACATAGACTAGCGGCTTAGGGAAACTCAATAAGAAAACGTTTAACTCTTTCAAATCGCACGGTACGTATGACCAGTTCACGTCGACACTGCAGATAACGCTCAAATCCCTAGTGCAGAATACCCATTATAACATCATCTGAAGCGACGTCCTGTTGGAACTAGATCTTGTGATCAGTATCATTTTCCGTTGACGGTGATAACAATCCCATCATCGTTTTCGAAGAAGTATGGACCGATGACGCCGCCGGACCACAATCCAGGCCAAACAATAACAGTCTGTGCATGCGTTGCCATTTGGTGGGCCTCGTGTGGATTGGTATTGTCCTAAAACCCAAATGTATGTTGTTACACTCGTTGATTCAAAATGGGTATTGTCGCAATGCGTCCGCAACGGGTGCATTGTTGCCACTAGAGAACATCCATTTTGATAATAAAGTTTTATCGTTCGCACGTTTTACACGAAGCTGTCACTTGGCAAGGTGATTTGTCTCAATTTTACAAAAATAATTACCGGAAAATGAACAAAATATAAAACTACATAACCGCCGTGAACCGCCAAAATCTACATATCCCTATTGGAAACCCCTTTATGCATTTAGGGCGTTTTAGCACTTTTGGGATCTTTTTAATCGTTTTCGTTATTTGGCGCGTTTAGCACACTTTGGGGTACTTCGCCGGCGCGTTCCGTTGATGCAGAGTTGGCATTACTGGTGTAATTTTTGGTTTGGTAGCCGGTGATGGCATTTGTTAATGTTGCTGCTAATGTTGTTACTATTGTCTTTTATATATTTATTTATTTGTGAGATATTTAATGTGTTGTATGCAGTTTCTGTGTATATTTTCAGAAGCAAATTTGGTTTAAAATCAAAAACAATTACAATGTGACTAGATTTTAGTGTTTAATAACTGAATAAGACTTTGTGTAGTTAAAAATTCAATTAATTAATTAAACCACGACTCTCTTGCGACTCTTGAATAGTTACATACTTTTCCAGTCTCGAACAACCTTACAAAACAAAGATAACATATTTCGCCAACCAGTTCGATCTTTGCCTTATATCTTCGGCTGGTACTTCCAAGTTTCCACAAGTATTCGTCAAACATGATCCTTCCAGCGGAGTCGTGGTTTTCCAAATTTTCGTATTATTTTGAGCTTGGATTCAAAAACCCTTCATGCTGGTTCGTCTTCATCCACTCTACTGACATGGCCTAGTCAGCGCAATCGCGTTATTGTCGCTTATCTATGTCAATGCCGGGCTGTAGCTCATACAGCTCAAGTGCTTGTGTGCTTGCTTGTATGGGTGGCACTGACAAAAATGTTCTGTATGAATGGAATATATATTTGAAATAAATATTTCTCGAAAAAAAAAACAGACGATGGTGGTAAGAATGAAGTTGGGATGTTTAAGAATTCTAAATTTAGAAACATTTATGCAATTTGAAACTTTTTATTGAATTATGGCTATCCTCTGAATTTACAAAATCTTAAAGCTAAAAAGAAATAAAGTCTAAATTCTCTTTTTAAGGTAAATCAGAATTACTCTAATACGAAACAAAATGCGAGCGCATATTAGCAAGTATGAAGCGCTGTAAACAAAAAAAAAATTTATGCGTGTATTTTTTGTCTTTTCAAATCGCACAATGCGGCACACGTCTTGCTTGTTGTTTTCAATCCAACTAAAATAATTTTTGTTGCTTTGCTTGCTCTCTTGCTTGCATTATTTGCTCTCATTTTCAATACGTACACGCACTTTTGAGAGCGCGGCTTCCAAGCAGCTTCTGTGCCCATAGCTGCCCATGATTCATGCGAAGCCGATACTCGCCGTTATGCGCTATAGGACCATACATTTTTCGGAGCATTTTTTTTCGAAGGCTCCTAGAGATATTTTGTCTTCTTGCGATAAGGCCCAGAATTCTGCCCAATAAAGCAAGACAGGTTGTATGAGAATCTGGTATAGCTGCACTTTTGTTACTCGAGAGACGGGTTTATCTCTTAAGTGCTTGCTTATCCAAAAATAACATCTATTAGAAACCACAATTGTCCGCTTGATCTCATGCAGTGATGGGCTCCTAAAATACTCAAAGTGCAAACGAGTGCTAGACAAAGGGCACAACTACTTGCGGGGAAAGGGAAACGACAAAAATTTCTACATCCATCCGTGCATGATGTTCATCGCACAAGAGTTGCGGAGAAACTAACATTGACAACAAATTTTCTTTCAGCAAAGACTGCAATAGGGTTACCGCCTCCTTCAATTAATGAATAAAAATTTCAACTGCAAATATCAAATGATAATTATATACAATTATTTGTTTGAAAATTACTAATTTTACATTGACTTTACTTTTAAAAAATGTAACTAAATTTTCTTTTTTTTAAATTACAATTTTTAAGCTAATTTTAATAGATTTTGCAAATGTTGCAACTGTTCTATATATAAAGCATACAATTATGTGTCAGCGGCAACACTTTTCATTTTCGACGTCGCTCAACCAAGCACTGTGGTCAATAACATGTTTTTAAATCGTAAATTTTCAAATTTTGTTGGTATGAAAAATTTTGTTTAACTTTTGTTAGAGATTTTCTATATTTTAAATAATTTTATTTACAGTATTTTCATTATTTAATCATTCCTATATATTCTTTAAGGTTGCAGTATTTGAAATTCCATATTTGAAAGGTAATATTTATTTGGCAGACATATTTTTATATGAGAAAAATATTGGCAATTATGCCAAAAATTTAAATAAGGGGTCGTCCATAAACTACGTCACGCAGTTTTTTACTTTTTTCACCCCCCCCCCCCCCCCCTCCCTCCCCCATTGTCACACTTTGTCACACCGTGTCTGACCCCCCTTCGAAATTACGTCACAAATTTTTGACCCCCCCCCCCCGCGTAATTAAAAAAATTAATTTTTTAATGAATTACATGTTTATTTTTGAAACTATGAATCTACTACATATTTTTAAAACTAAAAAAAACAGAAAACAAAATTAGTTCAAATACAAATAATAAAATTAATAAAATAAATGAAAACTTAATTCATTTATCTTCCCAAGCAGATTTTAGATGCTCCTCTATTGAAAACACTGGTAACGGTGTATTTGGAATATTTTCATCAGGAATAATTACTTCACTCAGGTCTAAATCGTCTTCATAAATCCATTCCACACTCTCTCCATTTTCTTCATGTGCAATGATAGCCATAAGCTCCCTCTGTCTACGTGCAACAATGCGTATTGGTCTTATGCTTTGCAGAAGTATTGTTTTTTTGTGGATTTCGCTATGCATACGTAACAGGGTATATGATGCAAAATACATTTTACACGTATTACATACTCTATTTTTAATGATTTGTTTTATTGAGGGTCAGTAAAAATCATATGGAATTTTTTCAAAAGTTATGTGTGGCAGAATATTCTTTTGGTTTAAACTTAGTGCAACAAAAAGAGATGGATATTGGTTACATTCGTCTTCTTTCGTTGTAGGATCTGCAGCACGAAGTCCTTGCGCTGTTTGTAAAAGAGGTATTGGTGGCGGAAGAAATCTTTCTGCTATTAGATTGAAGTAAGAACTTCTTGGTTTTGAGCAGCACGTTACATCTGAACATTTAATAATTTACGTCAAATATTGGCTGGTGCGTACATGTTCAGCATACCATTTTTGATTCTTCAATATTAATTGTTGTTCTGAAATTTGGGAATTTTCAGGCTGTATATATTCGGCTACAGTTGGATAAGAGTCAAAAATGGTTTCTGACCAAATTTCAGCTAGTGTTTGGCCAGCAAACTCAAAATTCTTTTTTTCTAAATCGACATTGATTGTTTCACCTTTCTCATTTAAATGTTTTCCACAGTGATCGTAAGGCAGGATTAATCCACTTAACGTCTTGCTAAGCGGAGCCATTCTTCGCTCAACTCTATTAAATGCACGTACGCGGGCACAATCAAACAACCCAAAAGAAATGACGGTTAGAGACGTTCAAAACCCCTAGCGACCAAGGCGTCTTAATAGAGGTGATAGCAAATGAACAGCTGATCGTTAATTTGAACAGCTGATTTTTTGTTGGTGATGTCAAGCTAGGTTACTTTGCTTTGTTCGGTTGTGTGTTCGCTTGTGTGTTGACTTCATATTTTGACATCTCCAACAAACAATTTCTAGTGCGGTGACCATGTATAAATTCGCCTTGCTAGCGACGTTCAAAAAATTATAACAACTCCATTGTGTGGGTGCAATCGGTGTTCGTTGGCTACATCTACTGCTGGGAACACAATTGGGGCGATCGACGGATTTCGACCAACGCATAACAACTAGTCGGTAAAAATACGCTGTGTAAATACGTCGTTTGAAACACAATGACGACGAAAAAATAACAACTCTTTATATAAGCATTCAGATAATATAAGCATGCCACTAGCACATAAAATGTTACAACAATTTGGCCACTCCGTTCGCCGGCGTAAGAAATAGTAAAAAATTTACTAATAATTTTGCAAAGTTTATAATATGGGAAAAAAATCCAAAATGTGAAGACTTTAAAAATAAAAAAATTGATATTTCATAAATAATAAATTTTAAATTTTGTTCTGTTAATTTTTAAGAAAGACTATGTGACGTAACATTTCTGTACACCACCCCCCCCCCCCCGGCGACCTGTCGTCACATGTTGTCACATTCATTCGAACCCCCTCTCCCCCCCCTTCCGCGTGACGTAGTTTATGGACGACCCCTAAATGATAATACAAGATACATATTTTTATTGAAAATTGATTGAACATTATTCAAATTTGTCAATTAAATGTTTTGATAATTACTTCTTTAATTTCTTTTATTTGTATGTTAATAATACTATGATTGGAAAATATACGGAAATTTCTTAAATTCCACTATATGTAGTATTTAAATTTTATATTTTGTATTATGAGAATTTGGTGTTTATTCCACTGTACTTGTGGGCAAAGCATGTTGTCATGCATGAGAAATATGAGAGTAGAATAAGTAGAGAGTGAGAGTAGAGAGAAATATCAAATATGACAGTAAAGAATGTCATTCTGCTCTTGTATTCCTTCCCTTCATGCTGGCTCTTGACTGTCCCCTTCGTCTAGCACTCAAGTGCAAACGGCTAGCTCGTAAGTGCAAAAGGCTCCTGCGACCCAAATTGCCCATCACTGATCTCAAGGATTACGTTGTTTGTCGATTTACGGCAGATCCGATCTATATAAATTCGTCCACCACCTCAAAATTTTAACGGTTATCAACGTTAACGTTTGAGTCTAATCGCGTGGAGGTCCTGCTCGTTGAAACCATTAATTTCGTGTTGTCCTCATTTACTTTCGGACCACTTTTGCTTAAGTACACCCACTTTTGACTCCTTCTCAATTCTCGAAAACACCGCAGTAACTTCTCTTAATATGCATCCAATGTTATCTTTATCTTCAGCATAAGCGAGCTGCATGTGACGTTTGCTGCTGATGGTTTTATGCATTTTCGCTGCAGGTTTCTCATAATGATCTCCATTATGATTAAGACACGGTGTCGCCTTGCCTGAGCCCTCGCTTAGTTTCAAAAGGTTCGGTAAGATCCTTCTCCAGGGTTTTTCGTAGGGTGAAAATATGTTCAGTTGTCGATTTTCCAGGCCTAATGCCATGGTGGGATGGTCCAATCATGCCAACGATAATTGGTTTTAGTCTTTCGCACATTATACGTGATAGAACCTTATATGCTATGGATAAAAGGCTTATTCCACCCGGTCAAATTCACATTGTCTTCAAAGTTGTTGCACTGTCAATCGGTCTATTGAAAAAGCCGGTCTATTGAAAAAGCCGTCGAAGCGATTTTTGAAAAGGGAGCTTGGCACCGACCACTTCCACCCCGGCTGTAATACGTACTGTACGAACAATATACGTACCAAATATAATCTTCATACCTCTGATAGTTCACGAGATATAACCATTTTTATTTTCAAGTTGTATGGGCGGTTCCACGCCCGTTTAGTATAGCCAGGGACTATCAGCAGGTTATCACTACCACATTATACAATTTTCATAACCATAGGTGTATTAGAAAAGCCAAGCACCCTTGTGGATGTCTTTATGCTGGAATCTTGTACCACTACCGACCATATTTTTTGCCGCGGCAAGGTCAATCAGTCTCATACCGTTGTCGGGACTGTCAGCATATAGACTGAAATTGTCAATAGTTGGATGAAATACATTTTCCCTGCCTTCTTTAGCATTAAAATCTCCTAGTACAATCTATATATCATGACCGGAGCAGCGGTCATACGTTTTCCCTAGGCATCATCATCTTTCTTTTTTGTCAGGGCATGCACACAAATTAGGGAAATACAATTTTTGTTGTTGCTTTTATGAGGATTGTGGCCATACGTTCATGCACAGGATTGAACCCAGAGACTAGATGTCGAAGTCTTTTGTCAACTACAACTCTGCAACCTAATTCATGTTTTTCTCATGGAAACTGTAGTATATGTCGTAGTTTTTTATTCATTTTGCAGCCAGATGCCAAAACCATCTGCGAATTGGATACTTGCACCGGATATATATAGAGTTCTTACATTCCAAGTGCGTACCCGTAAATCATGGTTCTTATAACAATTGCGGGGGTCGTCAATAATTTGGGACTGTTAACGTTTTGTTTTTCGTTCTTGTATACTCACTGCCATTACACATAATAATAATAATACTTGAGGCATTCCAATAAATCATTTGCAAATTAATTAAATTAGTTATTAATTAAAAATTGTAAAACACCTCCAAATTCAAATAATGTTGCCACATCAAGTGGTCATAAGCTATTACTCAAAGCCTTCAATAGTATGATATCATCATTCACCAATCGTAAACCACACATTTACAATTGTGTCATAGCGGCATATTGCTGTTCCAAAAAGATTTTCCCATATGATTGCCTGGTATGCCATGCGTTAAAGCCGGGCTGGTACCTCGCCAGACGGGGGGGATCTTCCCACCCAAGCATCACTAGAACAATTGCCCGTGAACACTAGATTACATACCAGGGCTAGGAAACCATAAAACATTCGACATAAAATAAAATGAAGGAGCCCAAAGAGACATAATGGTCAATATTTTGATACACATCCGAGAACGCAAAAGGGAACAAAAAGGAAAACACAAAGTTGCTCTGACCCGGAAAAGTGGCAGAAATAGGAACGATCCTATTCTACTATGCGCCAGCCGACTGGTGTTAGCGTCGACTTGACCCACCCTTGGAAACTATATCTAGCTTCCCCATGATACTGCCTGCGTAGAGCATCCCATAGTAATTTTCTTATATTACCATTTTACCCCTCTACTTTTCTTGTAGACCGCTGACTCGGTCATGTTGAAAATAAATCAAGCAAATAACTTCAATCAACGTTACAAATTTTATTTCTTAATAAATTAACTAAAAGCTGAGCACAGCTCAGTTGAACTTTAAAGCCATTAAACACTTGCTCTCATTACTTAATACAACAAGGCTCATTACTCTACATTTTTTCTTAAAATCTAACTTAATTTGATTCTTCATTTTCTCTTTTGGACTTTATCTCATTAAGTTTCAGAATTTCTGTATTTACAATTACTCAAGCAATTTTTATTTTACTTTAATTTAATAAACCGAATGCGGACCGAACGAAATCACAGCTAACTATTTACTTTAATGCCCCATTACGCCTTGATGCAAAAACAAAATCCAAAATCAAAAACACACTCAACAGTCCGGTTGACTTTTTACCCAACCTGGCGCAACTGCCCTCGTATACTATACTACGAGGATGACACAAACAGTTCCCCAAGAGGACAAGTCGGAGATATTATATCACCCTCCTTCAGATGAGATATAAATAGATATGTAGATAAACTGATTTGGCCAAATATAATGTAAGAAATAGATAAATACAAATAGGTTTATACATACATACTATAAGGGTATGTCAGTTAATGTCACAAAAATTTGAATTTATACTTTCTTTAGTCCGAGCCAGTAAAATAAGCTCCAGGCTAAATTCATCAGCGGATTATCGGCCAAGATTACTTCCGCTGCACTAGGTTTTCACAACTAGTTTTACTAGACCTCAAACTTCGCTTATAATATTTCTACTATTCCCTTTTCCCTAATTATTCTACTATTTCCTTTTTTTTTTACTATAATTCAAGTTTTCAATGATATTTTTCTTTTAGTGCATTTTTGCTTAATCCAAATTATTCCAAATTCCGATTCTGAGAATTAACTTTTCTACTTTTCAAAATTTAAATCACTTTCCTTTTTCCTAATTTGATATTTCAAATTGAGATACTTTAATGTTTCTTTGAAATACTTCAATATGTCTTTCTAATTTGGCATTTCAACTAGAAATAATCTTATATTTCTTTTCAATTTATTCCTTTTATTTTGTTAAAGTGACTTAAAATTTTGTTCTTCTTATTCCAGATTAAATTATTTTTAACTTCACTTAATTAATTTACTCTAAACTTTTTCTGTTACTTTAACCGATTTTAAGTTAACTTTGGCATTTACAATTTCAACTTTTCTAGAAGTTTAAGTTTTTCTCATTTAACGTTTGAATTTTTACAAATTAACGCTATTTAAATTCTTTTTTTTTGTTGACTCGGCTTAAATTACTTTAATTTTTTCTTTAACTTTGCCTTTTTTTTAAGTTAAATCACTTTAATTTTTCTTCAACTTTTTCCTCAAATTAATGTTCATTAATGTTCAGGGTATTTAGACTACTTTTACTTTTCCCTTTTTTTCAGTGTATTTTGGATTCTTTTACTTTTCTTACACTTTTGAGGGAGTTATCAATATTATTTAAAACTTTGATGGTACTCGTTTCACTGCCCTATCTTTATGCTAAGCTTTTTAGCCGCCATCTTTCCGTCTCGGTCCGAAATTTTAATAAAAAGGAAAACGGACTCACCGGGGCCTTGGAATAGGCTTGCTTGCTGTTGACTCGATGGATTTCGATGGCTGCGAGCTGTTGTTGGCTGCGAGATATCGCTGTCTGCTGGCTTATGGAACTTGATGCTGTCGGCTTATGGTGTTGCTGGAGGTTCCTTTTCCCTGAGGATTGCTGGTTAATAGGCTCGTTCCTTGTTGCCGACTGCGGCGGCCCTCTTGCTGAGGTATTTGTGGCCTTTTAATTATCGACAACTTCGTCGAGACGGGGCGTGTTCGTCGCGGAAATAGCCTGGGCGCGCTAGCCACCACACTACTTCGGAAACCTGAATGGCCTGGAGAGCCGCACACCTCGTCACTACCTGTCTGTCCTAGTTAATCAACTTTTTCCTTAGGAGTATCGATGGGCAATGCACGAGAGTACGCAGTTCACTCGGGCATCTTTGTAACGCCACTACTAGCACAGGCCTACCCTTTGACTCACACGCACTTGACCGGCAAAGAGCTTGATACACTGGCACTGGGGACTCCTTTATCGCGGTAGTTAAGTAATAAAATTGAAACACAATATATTTGTAATCAATAACAAAATGAAAAATAAACTTTATTCAACAACGATTCAATAACTGAAATTCTGGATTTGCTTAATCCACCAAAAGTACTTAGTTCTAACGGTATGTAATAGGAAGAATGAGAAATACAAAATTTGAGAGAAGAATAAAATATAATAACTAAGGAATAGAAATAAAGAGCTATTTAAAAGTAGTAAAAGATTGGAAATGTTAGAATTACAATATGTACATTTTTAGAAGAAAGGGTATTTATTATACCGTAACTACCCCTCCGAATAAGTAAGGACTCTCCGGAGTTCATTTAATAATAAATATAACCAAAATTAATATTATAATATTTAGTTATATATTTTTAATGTAAAATTAACAAAAGTATTTAATTATGTTTTATTAAAATAATTTTATATAATTCATGTTTTAGCTACTTATCATAAAAGCTTGTATTAACTACACCATCGTATTTTTTCCTTCTTCTTATATTTGAACAATGTACATTTCCCAAACTACTAATTCTAAACCGTGGCTGTTCTTTATGTCTCAGTGCTCTATAGTTCTTTATATAACCCTCAGCCCTGTGATCAACATATACTTCTCTATTTTTATTTCTTTTATCAAGATAATTTTGTTTTGTTGTTAAAATATTGGCATATATTTTCTCTTTACCACAATTTCCATATTCTACATCAATTGGCTTTTGCTTAAGAACTGAATGATAGCTATTATTATAATATTCAACAGCTTTACTAATCTTATCTTTAACATTTAAAGCTTCTCGGTTAATAGTCATGGTTCTAATTTTTTGGCTGAGTGTACTATGTAATCTTTCAATATCAGCATTTCCCGTATGACTATTAGGCTTAGCCAAATGGAGCTCAATATTTTCATGTCGCAAGTAATCCTTAATGTTGATACTTTTGAATTCATTATCTGTGATCAACTTGTCAAAATGACCCTTTTGAGATTTATATAGGCGTAACTTTTCGATTATAGTGTGATTCGTACTATCTTCTAAATAATAGGCTGTGGCAAATTTAGAAAATTTATCTATAAATGTCAGAAAATTTGACTTTGAGATTGTATAAATATCCATGTGAACTATCTGCTTAACATTCTTCGGTGTTTCAGTCAGTTGAAATTTAGTCAGTTGAAATGTCCCGTTTCATTCTTATGATAGTAATGAATTTGGGCATAAGTTTCGTCTTCAGAAGACATATCCATGGCGTGATATGAACATCTTACAAATTTCAATTTATTATTTCCCTCAAACAATTCAATAATCCTCATCTGCAAGACATTATATTAGTGATCATTTACATTGTCTAAATTGTTCTCTAAGTCCGTACTATTAATATAAATTTACTTATTGCCATGTTTCGTTACGAGTTCGTTAGTCTTATTGCCCGTTAAAATTATCTGCGTCTTGAATCTGTTCACTATGGTATCTAAAATGGCAATATGATTTTGCAGTTCCTCCTTCCGAGAGTGTATTGTACCCATTTCACCGTCAATATTATTTTATAATGAATCAATACCATCGGATGATTCGAAAACATGAACTTCTCCAGAATCATTATTTATTCTTAATATAGTTAACTGTCAAATTGAAGTCACTAAGCTTTATAATCCATCTATAAAGTCTAGGATTCAACTCCCTATTCTGGGACTTCACAAATAGCCACCTTAGTGGTTGATGATCCGAAAGAATTTCAAATTTAACGTCCATTTATAAATATGAACGAAAGTATTGTGTTGCCCAAACAATTGCCAGAAGCTCCTTTTCAGTCGCAGAATAGTTTCTGTCATGCTCATTTAAGGTCCTGCTAGCAAAACAAATCGGATGCCCATTTTGTTGTAACACGGCGCCTAGTGGATTTAAGCTAGCATCTGTTATGAGCTGAAATGGTCTTCCAAAATTCGGATACTTTAGTACCGGAGCCTCAGTTACAATAGCCTTTAGCTTCTCAAAAGCATTAATAAAATTGGGATCTTCGGCATTTAACCGGATATCCTTTTTCAAATATTTTATCATGGGATATGCTACTTGAGAGTAATCTCTGATAAATTTTCGATAGTAACCTGTCATGCGTAAGAAGGATTTGATACCCTTGACAGTATTGGGAAGCTTACGTTTCAAAATGGCAGCGACTTTTGCTGGATTTGGTTTGACTCCTTCGGG
This sequence comes from Phaonia tiefii, assembly GCA_963931995.1. Taxonomy (NCBI): domain Eukaryota; kingdom Metazoa; phylum Arthropoda; class Insecta; order Diptera; family Muscidae; genus Phaonia; species Phaonia tiefii. The sequence continues at coordinate 200,079,243 of OZ008369.1, forward strand.
TGTCAGAATATGTCCTAAATATTGAGTCTCTTTCGAAAAGAATTTGCATTTATTTATCTGAATTCTAAGATTCGCCTCTCTCAATTTTTCGAAAACTTTTCCGACGTTAATGAGGTGCTCCTGCAAACTCGTCGAAAACACAAGAATGTCGTCTAAATATACTACACAAATCTTGTTGATCAAATCCCGAAGAACAAAATTGATAAGCCTCTGGCACGTGGCTGGAGCATTCTTTAAGCCAAATGGCATTCGCACAAATTCGTAGTGACCATAGGGGGTAGAGAATGCTGTTTTCGACCGGTCTTCTTCCCTAACAAGAATTTGGTGAAACCCTTTCGCTAAATCAATCGTCGAGAAATACTGGGAACGACCTAACTTATCCAATATACTTTCTATATTGGGGATAGGAATCTCATTCAATTTTCGATAATCGATGACGGTTATCCATTTTTTCTCCCCCGAGTGATCAGTTTCCTTGGGCACTATCCACAACGGACTATTGTACGGCGAATTACTCTGAGTTATAATACCTTGTCGTAACATATCGCTAATTTGGTCGCAAATCTCCTGTTCGTGAATATGAGGATAACGATACATTTTCGCATAAATCGGTCTTTCATTTATTGTTCTTATTTCATGTCTAATAATATCCGTGTTACTCAGAGTTTGGCCCTCCAAATAAATCAAATCACTATATGATCCCAACAACTTTTCCAAAGCAAATCGCTCCTCATGGTTCAATCCACTATATAAGTTTTCCAAAATTTTCTCATCAATATTAATTGTCTCCAGTTGGTGTATCTCATGATCCATATATGGACATATTTTCAAAAAATGTACAACATTTTGGTTTATTGTTAGAGTTTCATTCTCCATATCTACTATTGCTCCTAAAGGTTTCAAAATATTCTGACCTAAAATTGCATCGAATTGTTTTCCATGAAACTCAGTTAACTTCCATGACATTGTAGCAACTTCGCCGAACTCTAATGGCAATGGTGTTATAATTTCGCGATTGATATTAGTTCTGCCGTTTAAAGATGTAAATGATATAGGAGTCTCCAGTTGTAATCTCTTATATTTCATTAATTTACTCTGATCCAGCAATGAAGTGGTTGAGCCCGTATCTATTAGTGCCTTAATTCTATTATAACCAATCGTAAGAACCACTATTGGAAGTGTCTTGAAATGGCTATTGAATGAAAATGTACTTCTTCATCGTTATGGTTTCTTTCATCTCCCTGCAAATGATCCACTTCCATTTGGAATCTATCACCTCGTGTATAATTGCCACTATTACCTTGTCCAATGTTTTGGTTATTAAATCTCAAGTTCTGATTTCCAGAATTTGTGGTGTTCGGATTAGTGTAATTCATGTTGGGAACTGAATTTCGATTAGATGTAGGATATGAAAATTGTATAGAATTGTTAAATTTTCTAACCCGATTGTTAGAATTTGCTACATTTGAATTACTATAGTTAAAATTTTTAAAGGAATTCGGATTAGAATTAGCATAAGAAACATGTACATCGTCTTCAAGACTACTACTATTCCCATAATTGCTATTTTGATTATTTACATTTCTGTTATTATAAGTACGATGGTTTCTCTTAGTTTGGTTTATTATCATTTCTCATTAAACCCTCTTTTTCGAGCAAATTGAATGCATCTCTTAATTTAACAACATTTCTGTTGATAACTACGGATGCCAAATTAACATCGATATTATTTATAAAAGTTTTCAAAATTATTTTTTCAGCATTTGCTGGACTAATTTCTATTGGCTTCTCACTATCGTACTCATATTTTTCGTTAATTTTACATAAGATGTTTCTTAAATATTTAAAATAATTAACAATACCATAATTTTTTGGGGCAAACGCTTCTTGATAGAGCTGATGGTACGTCTCTTGAACGCAAAAATTACTAATCAAAGCCTCCTTTGTCTCGTTCCAAATCGGATTAGGCCCCAGAGTTCTCACGACATGTAGAGCTTCTCCTTGTAATTTGTTTAAGATGACTCTTTGGTAGATGTACTCGTTTGTGTCAGGTTGTGATTGTACAAGACTTCTCTTAAAAATGATGTCAGTGCATATGTATCATCACCTCTAAACTCATGAATTCGGTGAGCATCTTTTAAAACTTCGTTCATTGACAAAGACATATTGCTGCTTCTATTTTTCTTGTGATTACTTTATTTGTGTGTATGTTTTTAATAATTATCTCTCTATTTCAGTTGGTTCTCTAGCACTCTCTTTACCAGTTGTGTTTCGATAATTTCTTGTTGCGATGATATCTTGTTGTTGTTGTAATAGACATTCCTGTGATGTATATTCTCACTGTTTACACATTTAATCATCAAAATCTGCTTTACTGTGATTCTCGTATGCAAGCATGTAGATCACTCAAGATTTCTACACTTTTGTGATAAACGAATTCAATGATAATAGTATATTTTTCACGTTTATATGTTGTTTAGTGTTTTTCACAGTTGCACGTTGTTAAAACAAATTTTAATATTTGTTGTCAACGGTAGCTTTTTTTCACTTTATTTTCTGTATATTCAGTTTAAATTATTTTTTATTTATATTCATCACTGTTATAACTTTTGTCTTAAACAGAGAGTTTATTGGTTACACAAAATGTTTAATACAAACGACAATAAAATATTTGTTATTTCGTTTTTCAATATTAATGTTTTCCGTTAATGTGTTTTAAAGTTAATGTGTTTAAACTTCAGTTTTAGATTGGTTCGAATACCGACTGCGCCAGTTAAGTAATAAAATTGAAACACAATATATTTGTAATCAATAACAAAATGAAAAATAAACTTTATTCACCAACGATTCAATAACGACTAAATAACTGAAATTCTGGATTTGCTTAATCCATCAAAAGTACTTAGTTCTAACGGTATGTAATAGGAAGAATGAGAAATACAAAATTTGAGAGAAGAATAAAATATAATAACTAAGGAATAGAAATAAAGAGCTATTTAAAAGTAATAAACGATTAGATATGTTAGAATTACAATATGTACATTTTTAGAAGAAAGGGTATTTATTATACCGTAACTCGGTTTGCTCGGGCAAAGGCTAGTCGGAACACACAATTTCGAGGTTAGTTTTATTCTGCGTATTTGATTTTACAGACACTTCATTGTCACAACATACCTTTTGGACTCGCACTGATTTGCAGCTGGATCTCGGACTGGGGCTGCTAATAGTAGCGCCGGTGATAATTCCGGCAGCGATTGAAGCCTGTGGGTATTGAAATAAATTGTCAGTCTCCGGCCTGAGGATTCATTCTTTCACAAATACACGCGCTCCACTAACATTCCTGATGCTTACGTCTGTCTGAGCTTGCTTCCGGGATTACCTGCTAGGCTGCACTCACGGCACCTATTTGTCACTTATTTGTCTGCACTTCTTCAGAATTTAGTCGCTGGACTGTACTGGCGGACCGCACTTTCTGGAATGTTTGGGTAGAGAGAATTTCGTTATGGCGTCAGCTCCGATTGTCCAAAAGATCGTTCGATAGCGCCGTTATACTTACCGATATATTCCGTTGCTTATTTGGCTGCGTCTCGTTCAGTTTCCCCTTCTATACATTTTTTTATCCTCCTAAATATTTAGACATCTGCTGCTGTGGCTGCGAAGATATATGTAAACAAACTCATATTCGCCCAGTGGTATGGTAGTGGTATATTCATAGCCATGGTGCAATTCTTGCAGGTGGTATTTGCAAGTCTTGTTGTTGTACCCTGGGGTTTGGGGGTTGCCACATCTTGGGGGCTTCCCCAGGGTATTTGGTACCATGTTAGGTGGTCGTCACAATTGCGAATAAAGTTGTGTACCATAGAAGATAAAGAAAGAAAGTTCAAGATTGTTGATTTGCTTGACGACATAGTATCTAGATTTTAGAAGTGACAAAATAACGTTTTCAAACTCCTAACTGACATTTGATCCTCTGCTATGCTTCTTCAATTAATCTCTTTTAGAGAGCTGGAGGAGTAGTCTGATTTAATATGTTTCGCAATTGAATCACTTTTCGTTGAAGTTGTCGCTGATGAACTTGTATGTTTTTTTTGTATGTAAATTTGTATGTTGTGCTCTTTTGGAAGGTGATAAAGTAGGGAAGATGTTAAGGAACCAGCTCGCTTCTAAATTTTTGGGCACTGTTTCCATGAATGTTTACAATAAATATTGTAATCAATTATTCAGTTTTTGAATTATTCGATTAATCGGTATAAATTACTCGATTAATTTTGTATTCGAAACAAGATATTTTAAGCTACTCGAACAAAAGCGTGACAAAAAAGGTTCGATTAGTCGAGCAACGGTTAACCGATTGGATACCCTAATACTTATACACACCAGCAAGTAGATATAAACCAGCAAATGTATACAAAATGACATGTATTCAATGCTGTAAATATAATGAATAGTAATTCGAATCTTTACAATGGTATATTTGAATGAGGTATATTTGGAAACTCCGCAATTAGTCTGAAATGGTCATAAATATGTTGGTTTATGACCTGTGTTAAATCCCAGGCTGCTAATGAGTAGATGTCTGTCTCAGAAGATACGTATGTGTAATCGAGCAGCAGGTACCAAATTGCACTCCTTAAAGTTTGTAAAACTGCAAACTGAGTATTTAAAGGGGTAAAAGAATCTAAATAAATGCCATTCGATTTATAACCGTAGAAAAAAGTGTTTGTTTTTGTATTCAGAGTGAATTACATTCTAAAACCAGAAGAATAATGAATATTTCAATAAGGAAAATAAGGAGTGCCCTAAATTGGATGATTTTTGTTACGTTTGTGGTCATATCGTCCCAAAAAATAGTCAAACAGGATTGAAAAAACTTGCGGTAGTCAAAGATATTGATGACGGCTATGACTGTGTGAAATCCATCTTTCCAAAACTCAGTGAAGCTAAAATAAGAAACAGTACGTATAGTTGTCTGTATTTAAATATTGACATATCTAAATGTGTTCACTTCGATATATTCGCATTACCAATAATTTTTTCGCAAAAGGTTTTTTTTATTTCAAACAGGTACTCTCAATGGACCAGATATACCAAAATTACTGAAAACCGAATCTTTCACAAATATGCTTTCCAAACATTGGTGCATGGGACGCATTGAAACAAGTTATCGACGGCGTTTTAGGAAAGAACCGTGTACAGAGAGATGACATACACACATAAGTGGACAACTTGCTGTATTATTTTAAAAAATCGAACGAACAAGGAGAGAGGTTCCACCAGGTGATCATGCCCATGGAAAAGCCATTCAAAGGCAAAAAATTAGGTGCATTGCTTGTGGAGGTTTGTTGCTGGACTTCTAAAATTATGCAGTTTAAAGAGGAAAGCACTGAAGATGAAGATGACACTGAAATTAGTGGACACACTGAACAAAACACGCGCTTGAATATATGCAGACTCAGAACATGAATATGAACAAGCTACGAAGAAAACAAGATCATCAGAACCACAAGCGTCTACTTCAAAAAGGATGGACATTGAAAATAAACGAAAATGTTACAAATTTTGTTTCCATGCATAGATAACATATAAATATTACATATTTTCTGTGTAAGAATAGGTGTAAGATGAATCCGAATTTTTATTTTCATGCAAAATAAAGTTTTCAAAGAAACAAGAAACAGCATATTTGTGGATTTGTAATCTAGTTATTGAGCAAAAGAGGTAAAAAATTGTAAAAGTACGAATTTTTGTGATTTTTAAGGCACTGGATGCACTTTTTTCGGGTAGGATTGTTCGGCATTTGTTCTCCTACTCAATATCTAAGACTTTGCTTCAGACACAAAAAAGATATTCCTTACGGTATACCTAGATATAACCGCATTAAAATATAGAAAAGTGCTAAAAATCCACCTTGAGCAAAAAAATCATATGACTGATTATTAATGCAGCCTACTTGACAAAACGAACGATGCAGAAGTTCTTATCATGTGTTGTACTGTGTTATGAACGGTGGCGCGAGCATAGAGTAAAGCTTACTAGACAGAAAATGTGGCTCATCTGACGTTTCCTTTCACACTCTTCGTGGTGCGGTCGGTGTAATAGAGGGACAAAGGAATATGCCCGATATCTTGTTGAGCTTCAGTGACAGGGTCACCTAGTAAGCCCGAGACGCATAGTGATCGCATAACCAGTCAGGCTGCTCATTCCTTTCGCCTTCTCACTCTAGCTAGCTAACGGAGGTTTCCGGTAGTCATTGCCCAGTATATACTTCGTGGAAGTAGTGCGCTGCCTGTACTGTTCAATGAAGGAATTATTTATGAACAATCCCACGTGAATGGCTATCAGAAACTTTTCTCCTCCACTGATAGTTCCATATCCCTTGAATACTTGTATAAAAAATAACAAAATTAACACGGTCAAATACACAGTCAATATTTTGGTAAACAAAAGTAACGAGGAGGAATTCTGCATGGAATAAAATATATCCGAAATTGGCGGATTCATTACGAAAATTTGTAAATGCTTTCCCGAAATCAGGAGTGAAAATATCTTCCCTTTTGTATCTGCAAATAAATACGTACGACTATAAACATACTTTTGTACGATACAATGCCTACAGCATCATTATGTGACTTTTGTAAACTGGTCTAAATCCAATCGAAGTTCATCCCGAAGTTCCAGATATAAACCCCAGGAAAAATCTCAGAGTTCACTGAGAGATATATCAGATAAAGCCGTGAAAATAATTATGCCAAATGACTAAAAAAAATTGTGCAAAACGGAAAGAAATTATGCTAAAAACACCAAAAAAAAAAATTATGCAAAATGAAAAAAAAAATATGCTAAAATTAAAGCAAACAATTTTTTATATATATTTGCGTTTGCATTCAGTATTTAGTACCTACAAAATGTATGACATACAGTTTTAAGTGCTTTCAATGATGATTTTTGTTGACAAAATCGTAGAATTTCTATAAACACAGAAAAATCGTTCTAAAATCAAGAAATTTCATGAAGGCATTAACATTGTTATTTGTTTTGTTTCAAAAAGCTCCGATGATTTATCACAATTTTCTCGGGTGTGATTTTTAAGACCCTTTACACTTTGGTTTTGTATATTGTAGCTACAGTTGTTAGTAGTAAGTCCTGAAATTTTAATCGGAGAGGATCATAACTTTTGAGAAACAATGAAAACATAGCTACGGGTTGTGCTTTTTATATTACATACTTGAGGAAAAAAATGCTTAATGATCGATTTTTAAATTTTCTGAATATTCACGATTTCAGCATGAATGAAAAACTAAATTCCATTTCTTTCGCGTTTTTTTTCTGAAGTGATACCTTAAGCTACAGGTTCCTTTGATGACACAGTGCAACACACAAAATGTGCACTCCGATTCAAAAGATTTTTCACTTTTCAAAAGATTTTTTTCGTGTCATATAAAGCACTTCATTCATAAGATATGTGGCTTTGTTATAAAGTAATAAAATTAAACACTTTTTGCCGTATTCGATTTTTCATGATGTAAAAAAAAGATAAAAATATACATTAAGAATAAAATTCCCGTAAGGGAAATGATGATACATTAAAGAAAAAAATATTTGTTTGTTATAATTTTTGTGATAACTCCGAAAATTGGTATATGCATAAGTTTAAGATAATGTAAACTTAAAATGGTTTCAATTATATTTGTACCAGTAATTTTCGAGTTATTATAAATTATATGGAGAAATATCTCAAAAAATTGAGAATTTCTCGACATTTTGCGATTTTGAAGCACTAAATGCTGTATTTTCAAACTAGTGTTTAATATTTCCCCTCCGTATTCACTGCCTACAATTATGCTGAAAAATGCTTAAAATTAAGTTTCAGCCAAAATATTCACGATACGATAAAATCACGTCCAGAAAAACCCAAAATTCCATTTTGTTAGTTTTGTTAAGTTCTTTCAGCAACTGAAGTCTAAATGGAGTGCACAAAAGTGTGTTAAGAATAAACTGCAGGAAATTTAGAACAAACATTACCGCTTTCCTTGAATTTGAATTTTTATGACCAAATTTGTTAGTTTTTGGTGAATGTATGAGAAATTCATATTACAAGCTTACAAAGGCAGGAACATTTTTCTAATTGAAATATGGTTGGCTTTTGTTGGCAATAATAGACAATTCAGTTAAGTACACTCACTGACATGACTTGTTTCGATTTCCGTGACAAGTTCATCATCAGATGCCTAACTACAGTGCCTGAGTTGATACCATCGGTTGATCATCAATCTTATATCACTTCGGCAATTCACATGTGCGAATTAGTATCGATCGAAGAACCCTAAGTCTCAACATCACTGTGTGTTGTAAATCAGGACAATGCCATTAATTGACCGAATATACCAAATATTAACCTACAAGTTATACGTCACCGAACCACCCGTCGGCGCGGCAAAATATTCAAACACGGCGGCGGCGTAAACGTCTATATTCTAAAAGTTCGGAGAGTGAACGTAAACGCAGAAAATCTCTTTTATATAAGTATTTCTTCCCAATAAGCACAAAGTCGGACTCGGATCCGATTTGAGTCCGATATGTAGGATTTCGCTTTCGCTAATCCGAGTCGAGTCCGATATGTCGGACTTCGCTTTCGCTAATCTGATTCGGATCCGATTTGAGTCCTATATGTCCGATTTCGCTTTTGCTCATCCGATTTGAGTCCGATATGTCGGATTTCGCTTTTGCTCATCCGATTCGGATCCGATTTGAGTCCGATATGTCGGATTTCGCTTTCGCTAATCCGATGCGGATCCAATTTGAGTCCGATATGTCGGATTTCGCTTTTGCTAATCCGATTTGGATCCGATTTGAGTCCGATATGTCGGACTTCGCTTTCGCTAATCTGATTCGGATCCGATAATTCCGATAATTTGCTGCTAAAATCTGCGTCAGTTGGAGTATTATTTTAAAAGGATTTAAAAATTATTTAATTAATACATCTTTCGCCACGTATTGTACTTTTGTGACAATAGAAATACAACTTAACTACTCTCATTCCGTCACCCAAGCACTTACCTAATTTCATGATAACACTTGTTCAGCTACACCATTGTTATTTATCATTAACCATCTGTCAAAATAAAACAGACAAAAAAAGCAAAACCAAATCTTCTATATTTACCTGCCAGTACTGCGGCCGACTTTGTAAGGACCTGCTGACCCAGTGTCCTTGATGATGACTTGGTTGACGCAGCACTTGACTTGGTTTGGGTCCAAAGAGAAAAAGGCAGCTAAAAAGTTAAAAGTGGCAGCAGCTATCAAAGGTAAGCTAAAAGTATGCCCTACATGTTTACATTTGATTTTAATACAGCTTTTTAATTCTATATTTCAGCGACATTTCAGCGGAAATACCCAAATGTTCCGTTAGAAACGATGAAACGGAGAAGTAAGAAATACTACCAATATGCGAAAGACCGCGTTACCAAAAAAATTAAATATAATGAAAAAAATGAGTCTCAGAAATGCATATAAAAATTAATGCCTAAAATGTAATTTGATTATTTTATTCTGAAATGAGATCGGAATCAATATCGAAATGATTTCACACCCCATCGTAAAGATTTAAAATCCGACCACATTTCGCTATCGGGTCTGAATTCATTTCGCTATCGGATCCGAATTCATTTCGCTATCGGACCCAATCTCGTTTCGAGATCGGACGCAATTCTCGTTTCGAGAACGAAAGAGGAATTTCTCCCGCTCGCTGATCCGATCACGAACCGAGAACGGATCCGTTCTCGAAATCATCTCCGAGAAGTCGGTTCCGAATCGGAGCCGATTCGGATCAGTTGTGCTTTTTGGGTTTCTCTTGACAACAATTGTGGTTTCTTTCATACATGTGTGTGATTACGTTTATTGTTTTTGTATTTAATTAGAACAATGTTACTATGTTATAAACTATTCACGACTGCGTTAAAACTCAAAGAGTCAGCAGAATCGTGGTTGCTGATTTGTTCTCACAGTGTAAAAACTAACAATATCAACTGGGCCCGCTATTGAATGCTGTTTATAACGCGACAACAAAGTGTTAACTGTTCTTTTATTTTCTTTAGTATGAGTGTTGTTGTTACTGGACAACTGGTATACTTTTCTTTTCTGATATCTATCACCACTTGTACTTTGCAACGTTGAAGTTTCTACAGAGACATCGATTACACTTTGCGACAGCCAAAATCGGCTGGGGTTCTGACTACCGGCAAAAGATATATCGGTAAAAAAAAGTTATACATGTCCCGGCGTTTTGCTGGCTCAATTTAGCCAGTGTCATAGAGGGGAATTTGTCACGTTTGGAGCTCTTTTGTTTGGCATAACTCGAGAACGACTAGTACGATGCAACACTGTTAGAAAAATTGGGAATTACAATTCCTTTGATTATTTGATATACTGTTTATCAACATAATTAACAGTTTTGCAGTTATAAATCAATTTTTGAAGAAAAATAATAATTTTTTACCCAAAAGAAATAAAAAAAAATATTTTTAAAAATCATGAAAAACCAAACCGGAAAAAGTGTCAATTGAAAAACGTTAGGTTTTTGTTGGCAATAATAGACAATTCAGTTAAGCACACTCACTGGCATGACTAGTTTCGATTTCCGTGACAAGTTCATCATCAGATGCCTAACTACTGTGCCTTAGTTGATACCATCGGTTGATCACCAATCGTATATATACAAACTCAATTCGGCAATTTACATATTCGAATTAGTATCGATCGAAGATCCTTAAGTATCAACATATACTTAAAGGCCTATAATCCCAACAACAAGAACAGACAGCTTGTTTCCACCATTTTCTTCTTTTCCTCATGCGTTCTCACATTGTTGCAATGCTTTGAGGTGAGTTTTAATCTATATCACAGAGTTGTATTTTTCCGAGGTAAAGCTTTTTGATGACCGGGCTAGTGTCAGTTATGTTTATTTGAATTTGAATTTATATTTTTATGACCGATTTTGTTAGTTTTTGGTTAATGTGTGAGAAATTCATACTTTCATACATTTGCATTAGAGTTCCTTCCATATTAAATTGGAAGTGCCAAAACCCACATGTACGTTTAACATTGTTTCAAAAAAATTGTGCTGAAGCCAAAAAAAATTATGAAAAAGAGCATTAATTATGCCAAACTGGCAACACTGAAGTGGAACGTATTCCAAAAGAAATTATCAAAATTTTGGTTAAAAATAAATGTATTTTTTTACATTTTATGTAACAGAAACATGGTAGGAGAGCACTAACTTTTTGGAGCTGAAAATTATCACTAGTTTGGTTTCTGTTGTTGTTGCATAAATTCTAAAAATATATTTTGTATGAAATTAAGATACCGACTATGACAAATTAAAACTTTTATTTTTGTCAAACGCTATAGAGAAGTCATTTATTGCAGTCTGTGTGTTGGTTGGACTCAGTATTACGAGTAGAATACCAAAAGCCAATTTTACATTACAGTAATTCACAGATAAGTGCGTCCTTCAAAATGTCGCCATTTGTACCTAATTATCCGAGAAGCGCATTTATGAGACTCTCCGTTAAATGAGCTACTGACGTAGTTATGGAACTCTCGGTTAAATGAGCTACTGACGTAGTTATCGAAATTTATTTTGAATGTTTACAAAAACTAAATAAGATATTCATATACAATAGTGTTATGTATGTGTGTACATATACTATACATTTGTGTGTAAGTTTATGTATGTATATACATATAAACGAAAAACAAATTAAATTTTTTGCATATAAGAAATTCTGATCAAATCTCGTGAAAGAAATCTGTTATTTTTGTTTGAATGGCATTGGCTGCCGTTTTACATATAAAATACTCTTCCATGTCATCTAATTCCTGAATAAATTTATTCTCTGGTAAAAACGTCTTCCGAAGAATATTTAGTGACTGTAACACATCACTCATCACTTGACGAGGTGCTGTCTTCTGGATGAACAGCAGCCAAAATTTCGTTATCAGTAAGCATTCCGAAGCATGTTAAATTGTCATCAAAGCTGACACAAGTGCGATAATTTTCTTGGATAGATTCGTCACCTTCGATCAACTCTATGATTTCGACACACTCTACTTTTACATCTAACAGGTCCTCAGCTCTTTCAATGAACTTGCACTGAAAGAAAGCATGCCAATTAAAAAAAAACAACACAGATTTGTTAAGGAATCTAACTTTCTGAAAAAATTTTTAATGCAAGTGGGTTTCACCAGCCACCAAGCACGCTTTATGATATGCAAAGCTGTTAAAATGTTGATTGACTTTTTGAACTCGTCAACGGTTTTGCCTGCTTCGATTGCTGACAACTGTTTCATTATTAAGTTTTGCCGGTAAAATGCTTTAAATGCTCTAATTATACCTTGGTCCAGGGGCTGCGCAATTGCTGAGGTGTTTGCTGAAAGATATTCCAGCCGAACATGTGTTAGATCAACTTGCTTATGTGGTCCTGCGTTATCGGCAAACAAAATAACCTTCCGATTTTGCTTGGCCATATCTTCATTGAACGAAAAAAGAATACTTGACCAAATTTCCTGCGTCATCCATGCTTTTGGTTGGGAGTAATATTTAACTCGTAAGACTTTATTTTTAAAGCAAAGCGGGTTCTTCGGCTTTCCAATGACATACACTTCTTTATCCTCGCCTGTTGCGTTGAATATCAAAGTTACAGTAATACGTTCTTTAGGTCATGTATATCCCTTGTTCTGATGGCACTTGCTGGTAAGGGTTGATGTAGGCAAAGCTTTAAAAAGCAAACCGCATTCGTCAACATTAAATACGTTTTTTAACTCATAATTTTCGATTAAATGTGGAAGGAGTTGTTGAAAGTCGCTAGCACCTTTTTCATTTGCAGAGGAGCCTTCGCCGTAGATTTTTTTAATGAAATGCCTTGTCGCTTTTGCCAGCGCCATAACCAGCCAGTGTTTGCTGTGAAGTTTTGCTTCATACTAACCGCGAATTGATTCGCTTTTCCATAACCAAAACGCCTGGCACCACTGCCCCAGATTCCCGCATTTGGTTAAACCAAAGTGTAACTGCGTTTTCTATTTCGGGATAATTACTGCTTCGGTCACGTTTGGAATGCAAGCCTTTAATGTTGCGTTTCTCCAACAATTTATTTTCGTTTTGGAGAATTTTGTTCAATGTTGAGCGTGAGCATCCGTATGTTTTGCAAATCTCTGATTTCGTGTTTAATTTCTAAACAAATATTTAATTTTTGCTGAAGCGACAACTGCACATTTTTAGATGCCATTGCGTAAAACTTTGTTTAAAATTATCACTTTCACACTCTACGACGTTTTTTTTAGAACTTTGGGAAGCACATATGAATTATCAATTTGAACCGTGCTGCCACCCGTCCATTTTATGCTTTATGTTTGACTTTAGGGAAACATATGGCAGTTAATGCTGCCAGATTCGAATATTTATTGGTGCATTTAAACGAGAAATTTTGTTCAATATATGAAATTTATGTGCGAAATTTTTGGCTTATTTAAAAGTGGAACGCATTTAAACGAAAAACTCATACACAACATAAATTGATTCAAGTATATGCCTCATATTAAAATTATTTAAACGTGGAACGCACTTAAGCGGGAAGCATTTATCCGTGAACTACTGTATAACATTTATCATAATTTTAAAACCGGTCGCTGACAACACTGCAAATAACGATAAATTGAAGTTAGCTTTCGTCGGAGTAAAGGCTCAAACAGATACAAAAAGTTTGACTATTTCCTGGCATCGATCATATGTCAAAATATTTTTGTAACATGCGCTCTTATCAGAGAGAATACATACAATTCCATTCCTCATCATCGTGCTCATGCGAGTCGTAAATTGTGCATAAATTAAAAAAAATTAAACTTCACCGGCTTTGACAACAAAAACGAAATAATTGTTGTTGTTGCCCATAATTACAAGCTTTGTTTATAGTTTGTGTATCTTAGCTGATAGAAGAACGCACGGTCAGTACAAGTACAAGTACTAACGGGTTTTTCAATAAGAGCGCTACAAAAGTTTTTTTTAAATGAAACAAAACGGGTTTTAGATACCAATGAAATTCTTTATTCCTGTGAAAGTACGTTCGATGCAATTATGTATGGAACTCGATTTCTTTTGCATGACCACCACGGGCACGCTTGCAGAAGTCCAGACGCTGAACCCAATTTTCGACGGTTTTCAAGCATAAATCGGCCGATACTGCTGCAATTTCACGTTCGATATTCGTACGAAGTTCATCAATCGTCGCTGGCTTGTTGGCATAGACCATAGACTTGACGTAGCCCCACAGGAAATAGTCCAACGGCGTCAAATCGCACGACCGAGGCGGCCAATCGACTGGGCCATTTCGTGAGATAACACGTTCACCAAACTTGGTTTCCAATAAATTGATTGCGGAATTCGTTGTGTGGCTTGTGGCGCCGTCCTGTTGGAACCACATGTCCTCCAAGTCCATATTATCCTATTGGGGCCAAAAATATTCGGTTATCATTGAACGGTAGCGATTCGCATTCACAGTAATTTGCCGGGCTTGATCATCACTGAAGAAGTACGGCCCAATGACGCCGCCGGCCCATAAACCGCACCAAACCCTAATTTTTTCGGGATGCAATGATGACTCATGGATTACGTGTGGAATGCTGTAGTAAATTTTAATAATTTCGACTCGATGTTGGCTCGTATATCTTCCCATGATGAAATGGCAAACCTTACTGAAGAGAAATGTCAAAAGAGCGGGAAAAAATATGGCGTCGTTTGGTGTCCCTATCGATTTACTTTTGTAGCGTCTCTGTTGAAAAACCCTTTATAAGGCTGATGTCAGAGTGAAGGCTAGAAGCAGTTAAAGTTTTGGAGCATCAACTCGCAACAAACCACTGCTTGTGTATTCTTATGTAACTCACCCGAACGATGTCAGATTGAGAGCAAATACAGAAGCGAGTCGTTCGTTCAACGCGAGTTGTGAAATGGTTCTTCTTTGTTTTTATTTTGTGATTATATCGTTTTCGGTGTTGTGTGTGTATGCATAAATCGTACTAGAGAGACTATTTGACTCATTTGACGTTCCCTTTCACACTCTTCGTGATGCGGTCGATGTGACAGAGAGATGTTTGACGAAAAGTGGCATACACCAGGTGGAATTACAATAACTTCTGTCTTTAATTTCTCATGGCGTTTCGGTGCAACGCTGTGAAATTTAAATGTGTTTTACACTTTTCTATTGACTGGTATTGTTAGCATACATTTGTGTTGTATTTAACATAATAATTTTAACACACAAAACGAAATGCCGTTGTTGTTATTTTTTTCGTTGTTTTGAACCACTGCCTCTATCTGGTATTAGTAAAGCAATTCTTTTTAACATCCAACCTAAATATCACAACAAGGCCAAATGTCATAAATTTGCTGAGAGAACTATTATTGTTTCTATCATCCCTTCATTCCTAGCCTTCACTCTGATTTGTTTACGCTTCGGGTGAATTAGATTCGCTTACGAAAAAATTTTACATATTATTGGTTTCTTATGCTTGGTTTGCTTTTTTCTGGGGCATAAAACCCTAGGATGCCTTGACAATGAGTAACTTGTTGCTACGTTCTGGTCTCCGCTCAGCACATTGCTCAACGTACTATATCTTTGTTGATGCACAAAGCAAAAACAAAATTGTCATTCGGTATATACTTTCTTACTATTTCGTATAGTGGGGTAGGGATACTTATTTCGACCCCCGTTGGCCTTGGCTGTGTGGGAGCGAGAAAATCCCTTCTATATAAGTATTTCTTCCCAATACACACAAAATCGGACTCGGATCCGATTCGGGTCCGATTTGAGTCCGATATGTCGGATTTCGCTTTCGCTAATCCGATTCGGATCCGATTTGAGTCCGATATGTCGGATTTCGCTTTCGCTAATCTGATTCCGATCCGATTTGAGTCCGATATGTCGGATTTCGCTTTTGCTCATCCGATTTGAATCCGATATGTCGGATTTCGCTTTTGCTAATCCGATTTGAGTCCGATATGTCGGATTTCGCTTTCGCTAATCTGATTCGTATCCAATAATTTAGAATGATGTTCCGAATATGATTTGCTGCTAAAATCTGCGTCATTTGGAGTATTATTTGAAAAGGATTTAAAAATTATTTAATTAATACATCTTCGCCACGTATTGTACTTTTGTAACAATAGAAATAGCCAGAGTGACTTTATACAACTTAACTACTCTCATGATAACACTTGTTCAGCTACACCATTGTTATTTATCATTAACCATCTCTGAAAATAAAACAGATGAAAAAAGCAAAACCAAATCTTCTATATTTACCAGCCAGTACTGCGGCCGACTTTTTAAGGACCTGCTGACCCAGTGTCCTTGATATTATATTTATTTATGATGATGACTTGGTTGACGCAGCACTTGACTTGGTTCGGGTACAAAGAGACAAAGGCAGCTAAGAGTTAATAGTGGCAGCAGCTATCAAAGGTAAGCTAAAAGCTACATTTTTACATTTGATTTTAATATAGCTCTTTAATTCTATATTTCAGCGCCATTTCTGCGAAAATACCCAAATGATCCGTTAGAAATGATGCAAGTAAGATATAAGAAATACCTCCAATATGCGAAAGACCGCGTTACCAAAAAAATTAAATATAATGAAAAGAAATGAGTCTCAGAAATGCATATAAAAATTAATGCCTAAAATGTAATTTGATTATTTTAATCTGAAATGAGATTGGAATCAATATCGAAATGATTTCACACCCCGTCGTAATGATTTAAAATCCGCGCACATTTCGCTATCGGGTCTGAATTCATTTCGCTATCGGATACGAATTCATTTCGCTATCGGATCCGATCTCGTTTCGAGATCGGACGCAAATCTCGTTTCGAGAACGAAAGAGGAATTTATCCTGCTCGCTGATCCGATCACGAACCAAGAATGGGTCCGTTCTCGAAATCATCTCAGAGAAGTTGGTTCCGAATCGGAGCCGATTCGGATCAGTTGTGCTTATTGGGTTTCTAATGACAACAATTGTGGTTTCTTTCTTACATACCAATGTGCTCAAAACCGGATGCGGATCCGTTACGGACCCGTGCCGTTAAAAAAGGAATCAGTGCAATCACGAATTTACGGATCCGTTACGGACCCGTTCCGGATCCATAATAGACTTAAAAAAAGGAATCAGTATAACCGCGAATTTGTGGATCCGTTGCGGAAGCATTTAGTGCAATCAATCAAATTACGTATGCTGCGTAGTATGCTGCTTAGTTATGCTGCATGTTTAATTTGATTGATTGCAATTAATGTTTTATTTCATTAATATAAATTGCAATTCATTGCAATTAATTCAAAATCAATTCAATTCAAATGAATAATTAGAAAATAATTGCAATTAATTTTCTCCAATTAGTTTGAATTGCAATTTGTTTTGACAAACTTATTTGAATTGCAATTAAATTTTCTCAAATTTATTTGAATTCATTCAAATTTCATTTAATTCTTTATTTTGGTGAAAAGAATTAAATCAAAATTTACCCAATTAAATGCACAATCATTCATGCGAATTAATCCTAAAATTAATGATTCGTTGACAGTTCTGGTAGGTAATAAGTTTTTGTAAATAGTTTGAAATATAAAAATATTTTTATTTCATTTAGGTGCATTCCACAGGAAGTTTGGCAACGAACCAGTTTCAGTAGCGGAGGAAGTTGCAAAAAAAATTTTTACACTACGCTCATGATAGAATTCAAAAACAAAAAAAATAAATTATCATTCTAACCCACGATCTCGAAAGAAAACCTAAGCGAATGAAAGCCAGTAACTCTCTTTGTAATTGATTTTGTAAACTCAAAAATACAAAAACAAATACAAAGTGAGTACTCGTTCGCTTATGTTTATTTTTCGACATCGTGGGTTAGGCTGTTAATTTATTTTTTTTTTGTAATCAAAATTATATTTGAATTGATTTTTTCTTTTATATTTTAATTTTAAATGAACTGAATTTTTTTTTTGCTTTTTACTTTAATTTAATACGAAATGGCTGAATTAATATAATAATAGTACAAAAATAAAATTAAAAAAAAAATGTAAACTACAGATTTATTTCAATCCGTTTTGTGAAAAAACACGGGTACGCAACCGATCCGAATATGAAGTCCGAAACGGATCCCTAAAACTGACAAAAAATCCGTTTTTGGATCCGTTTTTTTTGGGAGGAATTTCTCCCGCTTGCGGATCCGAAACTAATCTGTAACGGATTCCGCTACGGATACGTTTTATTAAAATACACGGGTCCGCAACGGATCCTAATATGGTGTCCGTAACGAGTCCGTAACGGATCCGGAAAACGGACATAAAATTCGTTTTTTTGAGAGGAATTTCTCCGGCTTGCTGATACGAAACTAATCCGTAACGGATTCCGCTGCGGATACGTTTTATTAATATACACGGGTCCGCAACGGATACTAATATGATGTCCGTAAAGAGTCCGTAACGGATCCGAAAAACGGACATAAAATCCGTTTTTGGATCCGCTTTTTTGGGAGGAATTTCTCCCGCTTGCGGATCCGAAACGGGTCCGCAACGGATCCGTAAATTCGCGATTACACTGATTCCTTTTTTAAACTTTTTACGGATCCGAAACGGGTCCGTAACGGATCCGTAAATTCGTGATTTCACTGATTTCTTTTTTTAAGTCTATTACGGATTCGGAACGGGTCCGTAACGGATCCGTTTTCTTTTTTGTGCACATTGGGCTGTTCTTTTATTTTCTTTAGTATGAGTGTTGTTGTTTCTGGGCAACTGGTATACTTTTCTTTTCTGATATCTATCACCACTTGTACTTTGCAACGTTGAAGTTTCTACAGAGACATCGATTACACTTTGCAACAGCTAAAATCGGCTGAGGTTCTGACTACCGGGAAAAGTTATATCGGGCAAAAAAACTTATACATATCACGGCGTTTCGCTGGCTCACGTCTAGGAATCGCGATATATCGATTTGAATTTAGTCAGTGTCATGTAGGGGAGTTTGTCACGTTTGGGGCTCTTTTGTTTGACATAACTCGAGAACGAGTAGCAACACAGTTAGAAAAATTAGGAATTACAATTCCTTTGATTATTTGATACACTGTTTATCAACATAATTAACAGCTTTGCAGTTATAAATAAATTTATGAAGAAAAAAAATAATTTTTTGCCTAAAAAAATAAAAAAATTTATTTTTAAAAATCATGAAAAACCAAAACGGATAAAGTGTCAAGTTGTATTACTTTCGCGTAAAACCACATAACCTGTGAACAAAATGAGACATAGGTCATGGAAGTCGATGAACGAACGCGTTTCACTTTTATTCACAATTAACTGAAGGTATCTCAGTTTGACAAGAATATTGATTTTTTGTTACAATGAATATGGATAATCGTACTGAATGAATTTAAAAAAGTTGTTCGAGTATATGCACAAAATTCTTTGGAAAAACGTTGATGAATTATTAATGACTCTCAGAATTAAAAAAAAGTAATAAACAAAAGGTTATTTATTTTTTATGATTGCAGTAGCTACTCCGTTCACATTCAATTAAAGAGAATCAAGGGAAGTACACTTTTTTTTAATGTGTGTTTTTCCGTTGGCTAACAAGAACAGATGACATTTTTACTAGCGTGAAGTTAGCCCACCATCGTAGCCCACATATTTCGATGGTGGGCTAACTTCACAGTAGTATATGGTATTGTGAAGTTGGCCCACCTTAAAGTTTTATTGAATTTAAATCAAACCAAGCATATAAATTTCATTGCACTGGTCATTAATAAAGTGTCATAATGTTCAAAATAGACATTGGGAATATCGAAAGGATACAAGGTAATTTAAATGCAACTAATGAAAAAATGGTTTCCCATTACATCCCATGAAAGGACAGGGGAGAGCTTCTCACAATCACTGAGCTGTGCGCTTCCAGTTTTCACTCACTGATTGGGACCTACAGTTTTACTCCGATTCCGAGCAGTATTTTTGAGAATCTTTTTAATGGCTAAATACTCGATAGTGTAGCCGTCACTATGCGAGGAGATCGCCGTCGGAAGAAATTTAAGGTGGTCAGAGCAAAAATCGAACCCAGGATCTCATGTACAAGAGGCGCGCACACTACCCATTGTACCACCGATGCAAGTATCCTGCCCTATATATGCCATTATCCATTAAATTGCATGCTATTTTTATCGAACAGGTTCCCACCTTTATTTCCATACACAATTCTAGTTTTAATGATAAAACATTTTTGGAAAAAATGTCAAGGAAATTGAAAAAGGAGTAGGTCTCTAAAATCCGCAAAATCCAATTCCCGCTATATACATGAAAACTCTCAGAAAATGAAAAAAAGTTTGGAAAATGTTCACACTTTAATATTCGCATATGTTGTTGGAAATATTACGTTGAAATTTTAGAAAAAATTTGACCTAGTCCTGTTTCAATCTCCTTAAAAATTTTTATAAAATTCATATCTACAATAATATCTGTGAATATTAAAGTGTGAAAATTTTCCAAACTGTTTTTAATTTTCCGAGAAGTTTTCATGTATATGGCGGATATTGGTTTTCTTCGAGTTTAAGGATCTAGACCTATTTAAATGTTCTTGAAATTTTTTACAAAATTTCTACTTGGTATCTGCAACAACATATCAGAATAGTAAGTGTGAAAGTTTTCCAAACTTGTTTTAATTTTCTGAGAAGATTTCATATATATGGCGGATATTGGTTTTCTGCGATTTTAAGGACCTAATCCTGTTTCAATGTCCTTGAAATTGTTTCTAAAATTTCTACTTGATATTTACAATAATATCTGGGAATATTAAAGTGTGAAAACTTTCCAAACTTTTTTTAATTTTCTCAGAAATTTTCATATATATGGTGAATATTGGTTTTCTTCGATTTTAATGACCCAGTCCTGTTTCAATGTCCTTGACATTTATTATGAAATTTCTGCTTCATATTTGCAACAGCATACGTGAATATTAAAGTGCGAAAATTTTCCAAATTTTTTTTAATTTTCTGAGAAGTTTTCATATACATAAATATATAGCGGCAATTCGTTTTCGAATTCGATTTTACTCCGGTTTTTTAAAAGTGAATAACAACAAAACATAGTGACGCAATAACGAAAGTAGAAAATCGAAATGAGTGCAAATTGTCCAGAAAATCTGAATTTATTTCGGTACGTTTGTGGCAAAAGAGGTTTTGAGCAAATGCTGGATCATTCACTGAGCAAGTGGAGCGTGCTTTTGTTTATTGTCCCGATATAAAGTGACTGATGGAGGCGATGGGCATTAAGTACGTTGCAGATGATTGGAGAATGTTCATCGATTCTTCGAAATCCTGCTTGAACGTCGTTTTGCTACATAAACATAAGAAAAAATCAAGTATTCCCATTGGCTACAGCACAGATATGAGTCAAACATACGATTGCATGAAAATAATATTCGCCAAAGTTTGATACTCTGATCTGAAAGTCATGGCGATACTAAGAGGTCTCCAAGGAGGCTCTACGAAACACATGTATTTCTGGTGTATGTGGATGAGGAATACCCGATTTAATGGATACCAATACCAAGCGCATGACTAGTTTGCTCGAGATTCAACGAAGAAACGACACAACTGCGTAAATGATCCACTCGGCATGTCCCCTGTCCATGTCAAACTGGGAATCGTTACAAATTGCATCAACGCCATTGTGAAATAAACGGAAATTCTCGATTGTTTGAAAAATATTTTCCTCGAATCAGCGAAGCAAAATTGAAGGAAGGTGTTCGGTATTCTGAATGGGCCCGCTATCCGGAAGCTCATGAAATCAAAAGAATTTAAAGACGCTTTCGTCGGTTATAACCACCTTAGGTGGAGGGCAGTGAAGAAATAATTTTTTTGAGAAGTAAACGAGCACTAAATTACCCCGCTCTTGTGAAAAAGATGTTGTAATACTTCCAGAAAATTTAAGTGAACATATCTCTCAAACTTGACTTCTTGCATCACCAACTCGAATACTGCAGCAAGCAACCAGCAAGTCGGATGAACGTTGCGACCGCTTCCATCAAGTGGCCATGCCCAAGGAAACGCGATATACAGGCAAAAGGCTGGACACGCTGGTGGCCGAAAATTGTTGGTGGTGGCAAAAGACGTACGAACCCGACAATGAAGGTAAAGCTATTTCAATGCCCACCACGGCATATCATCAGCTCCCTTCTCCTCAAGTATTTAGGTATATCAGCACACATTATAAGGATAATCAAATCTCAAGTAAGCGAGAATTGCCTAAACTCATACCTGTGCGAAAACATCCACAACAATTTTTTGCCATAACCATCAAGATTCACACTTCTTTCTTATGCAGGCTTTCATCGAAAGCATTTGCATAAATATTGTTTCAAAAAGGAAACAACGATCGCCATGACATTGGCGTTAGAGTGTACCGTCTTCAAATTCTATCCGCATATGTTTGTACATATTATTTGATCTTTCAGTTGTTATGTTTTTTAATTATTGTTCGGTTGAAGATCAATAACTATTAAAATTTACTTTTTCTATGAAAAAGTAAATTTTAAAGGAAATATGTGAAATTGATCACTATGGTGGATGGTTGGGAATATAGCTATTTCAATGCCCACCAAGGCATATCATCAGCTCCCTTCTCCACAAGTATTTAGGTATATTACCACACATTATAGGTATAAACAAATCTCAAGTAAGCGAGAATAGTAATTAAATAGAAGCAAAATGTTTGGAAAAAAATTTACGCTATTTTTAACAAGTGGTAATTTTTTTGTCCTTATTTGCACGTACAACCAATTAAGAAGGTAACTGAACACAATTTTTAATTAGACAATGTCATTGGAAGTTTTCGCCTGCTGCATTTCACTTCTACTCATAAAAAACATATCCAAATAACAAAATATTAAATGTATGAAAAAAATTGTTGAATATGTTTACTGAACATCTCAATTTGTAATTTTTCGATAAAAATGTGTATATTTGAAATATGTGAAAAGGAAAGTACTTTTAACGAATTCAGGTTTATAAAACTAACAACCTGTTTCTCCATCGCGAACGAAGAAAGCTTTCGTTTGTGTTCTAGACGAAAGAAAGTTGATTTGGGTTTCACAATCTTGTCGTTTCAAGTCGAATGCAAACACAAATCTATTCAGTACAAATTTTGGTTTCTCTATTTCGAATGTGCTGTCAATTACGAACAAACATGAAGTCAGGCGAACGAAAATTTCGACTCAGATAAACCAAATTTTAGTCGAATGTGAGTGACTGATTTTCTTTCGCTTAGCGTTTCGTTCGAGATTGAGAAACACACTGAGAAAAGACAACAGGAAACACTAAATCCTGTGAGTGGGACGTAATATCCAGGTACAAAAATTAACACGCCAGAAGTTAGACCCCAATCTCAAAACGCAACTACGCCCCTACATGATATACATATGTCACATTTTGGGATCTGGTGTAATTTTTTGGGCCTAACTTCATTTCTTAAATTGGGGTCATATTACATTATAAAGTTACACCCAAACTTGAATATATAAATAGACCCCAAACACAATTTGGGGTGTTGTTTTATTTACTTTTGGGGCCTTCGATTAGACCGTCTGTTAAGGAGCTATGGCATTTCTACACTTCTGTGAAGGTGGGTTTTAATAGTTTGATGGTTGCTATTAAATATATTTTATATTTCTGTAATCCTGATCATGAAATTGTGCCCTGCTTTCGATTAAACCCTCCGTTTAGAAGTTATTGAAATATTTACATTCCTGTAATGTAGAGCGCGAAATTTTATAGTTTTCGCGATCAGAAGCTTCGTTTAGAAGATATACCCATATTTATATTTTTCTAATAGAGATCACGAAATGTCATCGGACACACAGTTTCGGGGATACGAAGAGATTCATATTTTGTTTGTGGTATTCACGAAATTTTGTAATTTTCGCGACTAGACATGCCATTTTTTAGATATGATCATTTGTTAATTTCGTTAATAGTGATCACTAAATATTGCCCTTTTACTTACTTTCTTAGGTGTCCTCAAACAACCCTGAGGCGTCAGGGGCCTTAGAAAATGAGGATAACATGTTTCTTCAACCGGCTCGATCTTTAGATTTTCTTCTCCAGTTGGTAATACCAAGCTCCCGCTGGAAATATTTCACCTTCGAGTACGTCTTCGAATACTTTTTCACTAGTTAATTCCGATCCATTTTATTGTCATAGCCTAGCCAGCGTAATCACGCTATTTTGATACGCATAACTACAGATTATATAGCTCATGGTTCATTCGTAGCCGATACTCGCAGTTTTGTATATAGGACAGTATATTATTCTGAACATTTCTCTCTCTAAGACTCTCAGTTATGTTAACAGCCAGATTGTATGAGAGTCTGATATAGGTGGATCTTCGATTCTAGAGAGAGGGTCTTATCTCTGACGTGCCTGCTTCGCCCGAAATAACACCTTCTCTCAGGCAATATTCTCCGTTTGATTTCCAGGCTGATGCTCACGGTAGATCCAAGGTAAATAAATTCGTCCACTATCTCGAAATTATATTGATCCTCAACGTTCACCCCTTAATCCAATCGGGCGGATATTCGGCTTTTCGGAACCATGAATTTTGCCTTCTCCTCGTTTACTACCAAGACCACATTTGTTGATTCCTTCTCAAGTCTTAAAAATACTGCAGTACCTTCTCGAAGATTTCGCCCAATGATGTCGAAATCATCAGCATACGCGAGAAGTATGTGACTTTAGTTGCTGATAGTTTATTCGTGTTGACTGCAGTTTTTCTCACAATCAACTCAATTAATAAGTTGAAGAGATAGTATGATAGGGTCTCACCCTACTCTTGCTAAATGGTTCGGTGAAATCTATACCAATCTTTACTGAGGATTTCGTGTCGGTCAGTGTCATGCTATACAAACGTGATAGCTTAGCAGCAATACCAAGCTCTGACATATATTGGTAAATGAATAATCTACACATAGGTGTTAGGTGTCGATTTGTTTTTCGTGGGATTTCTCCAGTATTTATCGTAATATGAATAAAGATCAACTAGTAGGCCATCAGCGCAAGGGGTTGTGTTGTTCTTAAGCCGGGAAATTGCAGTTTTAACTTCGCTTTGGCTAGGATGGGGCAGCCGACGCCATTTTCCTGTATGTACTCTCATCTATGTATATTGAAGTCAAAAAAGCAGAGAAGTGATCTGTTCATATTTCCAACATTCTCTGCACAACTGTGATAAGATTCCAGTCCTTATCTCTTCAAAAGGTGGCCGTAATCCACTGCTGTTGGTTTGGCTTTGTACTTTTTGGTAGAATTAATGGACCTCATTCTTCCTTCTGTAAGATTCAATTTGCTCACTATCTCGTTTTCTCCACAGACGATTTTTCCATTTAAACAACTGGGAGTTCTCTCCACATCTCCTTATAACGCTCTGACTGAACCACTAAAAACAAGTACTGTACCTGCAGCAGTTTTCATAGAGTGGGAGTGTACGTCGAGTGCCCTTCAGGATGCTGAGGCGGGTTACGCTCAGTGTCTAATTGAGCTTCTCTGCATAGGTCGTATCTATCTCTGATAATTGCAGCTTTCCGATATCCGGCGTTGTCTGTACGTTGTTCGTACGATTTTCGCTCTGCTTAACCTTGTGCTGCAACGACATTACCTCCATGAATTACACTAGTAGAGTGCCTTTTATACCAGTTACCAGGTTTACAATCAGTTTTTCGTCTGTTGATCGGGGGATATCAAACTTGCCCTATGTTGGAATCTGGTACTACTGACAACCATGTTTTTCGTTATAGCTAGTGATGGTGTGGAAACTGAATTGAGTGATGGTAAATCACAGACATTTTCCCTGGCTACTTTAGCACTAAAATCACCTAGAACAATATTAATGTCATGGCCCGGGCAGCGGTTACCTGTTCCCCTGGGCCTTCATAGAACATGTCCGTGGTGTCATAGCCTTATTCGTCTGTTGAGGCATGTACACAAATTATCGACATGTTAAAGAATTTAATTTTTATGCTGGTTGTGGCTATACGTAACAAAATGCATGACCTTTCTGATGGCAGCTTTAGTATAGCATAGATCTTTTCTCGAGGACATCTAAAAGTTGGCTAGCGGCACCGGATCTGTATAGTGTTCTAACATTCCAAGAGCATGTTCGTAAATCGTGGCCTTCATAACGTCATCGGTGGTGGTCAACAAACTGGGGGTTTTATGTTTCTCATGCTTATTTTGTATTTACATTGCCAATATAACTGTGCACAATGAGACCGATTGGGTAAAACACGCTAATAATATCACCACTTTTAACGTTTTGTTCTGTTCATATTGGAATGTAATAGACATTTCGTGACATTAGGACAACAAGGTTCTAAGTCCACCGAGGTATGATTGGAGTAAACTAAGACTGAATGTTTATGATGCTTTAGTTATTATATAAGTCTTTTATTTTATTTTGGCACCAACTATTATTTAATTTGTTTCAATTTATTTATATAATGTAATGCCTCGAATATATCCACTGTGAAATCTTCAGATTTCTAGAATTTTGTGTTTAAAAATTAGATAGAACTTTGATGATCATTTATTAAGCGCAAGTACTATGAGCCACTTAGAACCTTGTGGAACTGTAAGAACTTAAATCTGATCAATTATAACTTTGTTGCATAACTCATGTTTGATAACTCTGTTTTTAGTTCAGCTCAACAGACTGAATTAGTTCATTCAGTTAGTTCACTAGGTCATTGTATCATTTCAGCTCAACAGTTCATATGAGCTGTAAACTAAAGAGTCAATTTCAGTTCTGCATGTAGTTTTAGTTAAATCGGAGCAAATAATAGTGAAAATGTTCTAATGTTTGCAGACTTCTAAAGTGTTTTGAATACTGTAATATTTGTTTATACTAAATCGCCCTATTGAAGATCGACTTAACAATTGGGTTATTCCATTTAGGAAATATTGGTGTTTCCGCAATCTATTTATATTTTGGAACAAAATTGGTAATTTGCGCTTTAGTTATTGTGTGGAAGCCGGTTACATATATATTCCGCAAAGCTTGCAACAGTAGGCACCTTTGTGCAAATTGAGTGAGACAAAGTGAGCATGAACTAGAAAATGGTGAAGAGAACTGCACAACCGAAATACAAAAATCTGCTGAAACAAGTGAACTATTGACACTAAAGAGCGGAACAGTGTGAACGAGTTCATCTACTTGAAAAGAGTGAATCGTACAATTGAACCAGTTCGTTGGTGAAATACGCAACTCTAGAAAGAAACTATAATTCTCAAGTATTTTTTTATTGAACTTATTTTACGACAGTAATAAGTTTTACTTTTTAAACAATCTTACCAACGTTGTTAAATACGTTAACGAAAATACGGCTTTATAATCCACTGCGCGTTTCCATTCGTAAAAATTGTGCCATTGCAATGTTGCGCGAATGTTCAATTTCGTCGTCATTTTAAAATGGTAAGGTGACTATATACCTTCCTAAACAGTGTCTGCTGGTCGTGGATGTAAAGGTATTTTCACAAATTGTGTCCTCCTCGGACCGCAAGATTGTTTTTGTGGTCTCTTCCACCTCCCAAAACTGTGTGAGGAGTTTGTCCATAGCCACGGTGCTGCACAATGAAATGCTTGAGGTTGGTCTTGTTGATCGGTTTATTGGTCCCCCTACAATCCAGCCGAATACGCTTTTTTGTGTCAGAAGGGACCCTATGGAACGCATCGGAACTCCTAAGTCGTATATAAACGGGCCTAGGTCAAGTCCAATAAGTATGTCAACAGGTTGTCTCAGATGGAATTGAGGATCGGCTAATGGTTGTGTAATTTTGTTCATAAAATCTATGTCGAGATTCTTAGGTGGTAAATTAAATGGAAGGGTCTTGAGAACTGGTGCCCATACATCTAATTTGAAACTAGATTCCATCCTCGAACATAGTGTAAAAATAGAAGCTTTGGTAGAAGTTTCGGTGATTGTTGGGTTCAGACCGGAGACATGGACTAAGCTTCGTTTTGTCGGAAGTCGAAGTCGATTTTTCAGTTTTTCTGAGATAAAGGTTGATTGGGATCCGGGATCGATGATTGCTCTTTCCTTATATCTCTGTCCGTTTGATTCAATTTCCATAACGGCTGTGAAAAGTAAGGTATCTCGATCATGATGATTTGCATAGGATTTATTGTCATCTCTGAGAGTTAACGTCGTTATGTTAGGCGTTTCCAAGTTCGATGTGGACTGTATAGTAGTGGTATGAGCATGGGTACTGGTGTCGAGATGGTCATTGTTTTCAAGTTGAGAACGTTTGTTGTCTAAATGTAACAGAGTATGATGTCGTTGATTGCATTCTCTACAACTGTAGTAGCTCTTACAGTATTTAACGGAATGATCTACTGACAGACAATTATAGCATGATTTGGTCGTGGTGACCACGTGAATACGGTCGTTTGGATTTTTCTCCAAGAATTTTGGACAATTACGCAAAAAATGAGTGGCTTTACAAAGCTGACAGATAGGGTCTGAAGTGATGCGAGGTTTGTTGTTGCCTGAATTCCTGGATTTAGACCCGTTTGCATTTTGGGGCTGGTTTAAGTTAGTTTGAAATATATTAACTAATTTATCCTTAGGATTATGTCTTTTGCTACTCTGTAATTGGTTCGATGAAGATGTAGCTTGTTGAATATTTCCAACAGATTCTAATGTTTTAAACCTTTGGGTTAGAAAATTGTTAAATTCGTTCCATGAAGGCATATTTGAACTATCCTGAAGCGAGTTTTCAAATTCTTCTAAATAAGGTCTAGGCATTTTTGTCGAACATAAAAATATTAAAATCGGGTCCCAGGTCTTCGTTTCAATGTTTAAGGTATCAAGCGTTTGTATGCAACCATTCACAATCCGCTGAAGCGTTTTGAGCGAACTGCTAGAATTCGTTGACACGAAAGGAAGATTGAATAACATTTTAATTTGTTCGTTCACATAGAATTATATATGTGAGTACTTACTCTTTATTGATGTCACTGTTAGTACTTGCTTGTTGTTGGGTTTTGTTGATAACCAATGTTAACTGCTGCTCTGTCTTCTTTGACGCCGAAGTCGCTGGAGGTTGTAATAATGTGACTTCAATACCGTTGCTGCCGTATTTGATTTTTTGAAATATGTTGGAAATTTCAAGTTTTCACTTTATATGT
Source organism: Phaonia tiefii (assembly GCA_963931995.1). Classification (NCBI taxonomy): domain Eukaryota; kingdom Metazoa; phylum Arthropoda; class Insecta; order Diptera; family Muscidae; genus Phaonia; species Phaonia tiefii. Next base: position 200,108,499 of record OZ008369.1, read on the forward strand.
TTTATAAATTGTAGGTCAAACTCTAATTATTTTATTTTATTTATGAAAAAAACACTTTCGAAGGACCAAATGTTTACTTCTTTGTAGGATTTAATGTTCACCTTTGATTGCTTTATTGTATTTGAATAAATGAACGACACAGTTTTTTTGTTTAAATTCGATTTGTTTATAATTCACTTTTTATTAATATTTTAAGAAATTTTTGTGTAACACATGAGTTCAATATTTTTGTCTTAATATGTCTTAGTTTAGTGTTTGTTATTTGTTAAAGTCTATTATGCACTTTTAATGTCACTATTAACAGATGAAAACTACTTGTATTTATGATTGTCTTTTTACAACTGATTACTTTGTCTCTGCTTTAATATTTTTAAAACAGATGAACAGAAGCAAAGAACATAACAACAACAATTTAAGGTTACTCACATGTGGATTGTTGTGTGTGTATGTAAATAAGAGCAAATGAGTATGTTTTGTTGTTGTTGTTAAGTTCTTTTGAAGTGCAATTGAAAGAATAGAAGGAAATGGAAAACGAAAGTGCAATGATTATATGATTGTTACATATGGTAGTAAATATGTACACAGACCATATGGGTCAGTCCATACTGAGGATGAATATTGAAAGTGTAATATAAGACATATGATATGACATAGATTTTAGAAAGATAAGGTAATTTACATAAGTATTTTGTATGATAGGTTCAGCGTGCCATCGTTGAACAGTATGAATTTCAAAAATTTGCTAGATATGTACAAATTTCTTTGGAAAAAAGGTTGATGAGTTTTTTATGGTTCTCACATTTAAAAGGAAAAGTAATAAACAAAAGGTTATTTGATTTTTATGATTGCGATAGCAAAGTAATAAGCTCTAATAAATGTGCGTGGACAATTAAAAGGAAAAAAGGCAAGTCCCCTTTTTTAATTATTTGGGTTTTGTCGTTTGATTTTTTTTACAGAAATTGCACCCGCACTTATGAGTGCTCATGTTTTGGAACGTTGCGAAAAATTTAAAACGCACACGTGCTGAATCACCCTTAAAATATGCGCCGTTCACACTCAATTAAAGGGGGAAAAGAATGTGTGTCAGTACCTGACTTTACTTTTACATGTACTTCAGTTGACAAATAAATAGTATTTATAGCTGTGCATTCATAGATTTTTGTCATTTAACAAGTGTCGGCGAACGCGAAGAGTACAAGTGCCGTTTTCTCCGGTTTTTAAAAGTGAATAACAACAAAACATATAATATATTTTAATATGGAAAATAACAAGTGCCCAAAATTGGATGATTTTTGTTACGTTTGTGGTCATATCGTCCCAAAAAGAGGCCAACTGGATCGAAAAAAATTGATTACTGAGGAATTCAAAACAGCGTATTGTCATTATTTTGATGAAGCAGATTTAAGTGGTGCAAATTTTACGCCGAACACAGTGTGTAAAAATTGTTATAATACCCTTATAATGTGGATACATGGAAAAGGTGGACAGCTTTCTTTTATGAAGCCAGTAATTTGGGTGGAAGACCTAACTGGACATGATGAATCCAGGTGCATGCACAAATTCTCGTAATGGATTAAGCAGACAACAATTGAAAACAAAAGTATACACTGCTGCATTTACTGTCACACTTCCAGTTAACCGCCCTGCTGACGTCGATGCACCTAAACCTCCGAGTGTGGATACTGTGTCCCTGCAAGCCGAAACCGTTTTCACCAATCCGACCAATTTGAATGATGCTGATTGGACACCCGATATTGAAAATAATGAATCACAACCGCTAACACAAATGGAAATCGATTACATTGTGGCTAAGATGGGACTATCACAACAATACTCCGAATGGTTGACATCATTTTTGAAGAGCAGAAAACTCACACAGCAAAATGTCAGCGCCACATCATACCGACAACGCCAAGCTGATTTTCAGAAATTGTATTCCTTTGACGAAGCAAATACGTTCACCTACTCTCATGATATCCCAGGTTTAGTGAAAAAATTGGGAATGGATTATATCGCTGGCGACTGGCGTTAAATTCATTGATGGTACAGTTTCCAGTTTGAAGGCTGTGCTGTTACACAAAACAAACAAAAAACCGTCCATTCCATTGGGATTCAGCACAAACAAGGAGGAAACGTATAAATCATTGGACAGCATTTTGAAGGAAATCAAATACGATGAACACAAATGGAAGATTTGTTGCGATCTGAAGGTGGTGAACATACTACAAGGCATTATAGAAAATGGCGGCTATCCCTAATTCTTGTGTTACCTTTGTAATTGGAATTCACGATACACAGGGAATCAATATCAATGTAAAGATTGGGAACTTCCGAGCTCAACAAACAATTACAATTACGCAATGAACCTATGATAAAGGACCTGGATGATATTTTGTTGCCACCGCTCCACATAAAATTAGGAATAGCTGGGAAATTCGTTGCAGTGGTAGTCAAGGATATTGGGGACGCCTATGACTGTTTAAAATCCATCTTTCCAAAACTCAGTGACGCTAAAATTAAAAAAGGTAAGTATCTTCTTTTTAAATATTGTCATATATATAAATTTTTTCATTGCGATATATTCGCATTACCAATAATTTTTTTTTTATTTAAAACAGGTATTCTCAATGGACCAGATATAAGGAAATTAATGAAAAGCGAATCTTTCACAAATGTGCTTTCGAACCATAGTAACCACCTACATGCATGGACCGCACTGAAAGATGTCATCGAAGGCGTTTTAGAAAAGAACCGAGTACAGCGAGATGACATACAGAAACGAGTGGACAAGTTGCTGTATTATTTTGAAAAAATCAATGCATCCATGACATTAAAATTACATTTCGTGCATTTCCACCTTGATACCTTTTTGGCACAATTACCTCAGGAATCAGACGAACAAGGAGAGAGGTTCCACCAGGTGACCATGCCAATGGAAGAGCGATTCAAAGGCAAAAAATTAGAAGCGATGCTGGCGGAGGTTTGTTGGTGGAGTTCTAAAATTATGAAGTATGAAGATGAAAGCACCGAAGAAGAACATGGCACTGAAATTGGTGGACCCATGGAAAAAAACGAGCCCTTGAATATTATGGATTCCTCGGATGACGACGCAAACTCAGACCACGAATATCAACGACCTACGAAGAAAAGAAGGTCATCAGAACCAAATAACCTTTGTTTATTCAAATAACCTTTTGTTTATTCCTTTTTTTTTAATTCTCAGAATCATAAAAAGGTATCAATGTTTTCTCCAAATAATGTTGTGCATATCTCGAGCAAATTTTTGAAATTCATACATTTACTTAATTGTGAATAAATGAGAAACGCGTTCATCGATTTTCATGACCTATGCCTTATTTTGCTCACAGGTTATGTGACTTTACGTGAAAGTAATTAGGTTTGACCCTTTTTTCCATTTTGGATTTTTTATGTATTTAAAAAAAAAAACATTTAAATTTTTAAGCAAAAAAACTTTTTTCCCTTCATACATTCATTTTTAATTTCGAAAGTGTTGCACACATAGGAAAACGGCATAAGAAAATATTAGACGAATTGTAATTTTTAATTTTTCTAAATTTGTTTCAGCTAAATCGGACTAGTGGTTCTGGAGTTATGACAAACAAAAGAGCCTAAAACGTGACAAATTCCCCTATACGATACTTACTAACTTCAAATTATTACTACTTTCACAAATAATTATCAGAATTGAGTCCCGAAATCATGTGTTGTACTGTGAAATTTCCAGCAACATGCTGCCTAACCAACAAAGCGGCCCTAGTACATTGAATTCCAGAAAATATTGCAGAATTTGTGCCACGCAAGACGAAAAGCTGCGTAGGAAGACACGTTTTTACTGCACCAAATGCACTAATCCTGTTTGCCAACAACGTTCTGAAGTTGATTATACTTGTTTTTCATGCATTCCACAAAATTTAGGTAGCTACATATATCAACAAATCAAAAAAAAAGTCCAGGACAAAACTAATAAACGAGCATACTTAGAAATTCAAAGTTACGGTACCCTTTTTGACATACAAATGCATAAACGGTCTGGCCAGGCATGTGTTTTTTCGAAGGTTTCAGAATATGTGTTTGACGGGGGGTTAAATTAGCAAACATAATTATATTGTTATTTGAAATTCCTGAAAGTGAATTAACATTAAAGTTATTGATTAAATTCTATGATACAAATTCGGTTAAGTTTAGCGATTATGAACCAAAACGATAAAATAAGACATGCGTTCATATGATAGCTTTAAGAATATATATGTATGTAAATGTGTGCCTTTTTTTATCCTTACTATTGCTTTGTTTCAATGGAAGTAATTTGTTTTGCTACAGTTTAGTAATATTTAATCAAACATGGGTTCGCCTTACTTTCGACCTAATATCATATATTATAACGAATACTATAATTTCTGGACTTGAATTTTATGACGCATTTTGTTAGTTTTTAGTTACTGTATGAGAAGTTCACATACAATGTCAGCAAAACTTTTCTAATTGATAAATGGTTGGATTTTGTTGGAACAATAGACAATTCAGTTAAGCACAGTCACTGGCATGACCAGTTTCGAACTCCGCGTCAAGTTCACCATCAGATCAAACAAGTACAATACCAAATGTGTCCATTTGCTGAATTTCAAGTTCCCACAAAACATTCACAAACGCTGGCAATACAGACTGCTGCTAGTGCAATACTTAATACTTATGGCCGAGTTGTGCTAACACGAGCCGGCTTCAGATATAACCAAAGGCGCAAATCTGAGGGTATTAGTTTAGGGTAGATTTTAACAGTATTCGGTTTTGTGTTTTGAAAACCAATCGCAGCAAACATATTTTTTAAACGATGCGCTTTCTCAATGCACCCAAAGAGGATAGTATTCACTACGGCTACTAACTTCATTAACAGCGTATTGGGCATCAGCGTTGTAGAGTTCCCTATCGAGAACACCTAGAAAATCAAACACATATTGCACCAAAAAAGACTTCCTTGGAGAACAGTGATCAACCTGATGGAGAACGTGGAAAGGAGAACCACTACAGGACATGAGACACCTAAGGGTTAAAGTCGACGAATATATGAATAGGTGGGATATGTTTCCAAATTTTCGGAAAGGTTTGAGAACTCCCGTTGTATCGATGGTAAAAATTTTAAGATAGCTCCAAAACTCGACAACCCCCTTCAAAAGATATTCACAGAACTAAAGCCCAAATCGGATAAAATGGGAGGATCGAGTCTTATTTATAGAATAACATGCAGTGGTAACGAGTCATGTCAATGTGGTAAAGTATACATTGGCAACTACATGGAGTAAATTGCAAATGTGGATATCTGGACCTGCGTCTGATATAAGATTAAAGCACTGCAGAGCAACACTGGAAACGGCACTTTAGGCACATTGTGCAAGGGGAAACCACTATGCAGACTTGGAGAACGTAAACGTACTGCAATGCGAGGGTAATTACGACAAACAATTAACATTGTAGATCTTACAAATACAGAAGACGTCACTAACACAACGTATAAATTACAAAACGAATATGGACAATCTCTCGCAGCGCTATAAGCTTCTAATGGCTAAACGACTTTCTTGAAATGCAGCTTAGATCACTATTGCAGTAGACGACGAGTACAATACAATATAGTACAAAACTTTTTAATTAATCTTCTGTATTTTCTTTACTCACATCTGGTATATTCGGAGTGTAAATCAATATTTGTACGTATTCTAATCTTTTTGCGGTTCATATATGTATGTATGTATATTTAGAAATCCTGAAAATGATCCTCGATGGCGATCGAAATATTGAATAAAACAACAAATTTTTACATCTCTGACCTAGAGCTAGAAAATAACGAATACATTTTTTTAAAACGAATGTATGTATATACAACCTCTATCATGAAATTAACACACTCGAATTAGTATCGACCGTATATACCTAAGTACCAACACACACTGAAAAGTCGTTAATTCCAACATAATAGCAGACAGCTTCTTTCATCCAGGTTCTTTTTTGTATTGCATTCTCACAGTGGTGCAGTGCCTTGAGGTGAGTTTTAATTTATATCACAGAGTTGTATTTCGCTGAGAGTATAGCTTTTCTTTTGAAGCAGACCAAAATTGTTTCGTCCCGAAAGCGGGCAAAAGATCTCATGTCAAACCAGAGGATTTTAGACCAATCAGTCTATCATCCTTTGTTTTTAAGACATTTGAAAGGTTACTGGACATTCATGTTCGAAGTAATCTTCCACAGAAACTACTACAGAGCTCTCAGCATGCCTATATCAAGGACAAGTCAACTGAGACGGCTCTCCTCTCTATAGTCAGCATAATCGAAAACTTTCTTGAGAATAAGGTTTTCGCTCTGGGGACCTTCCTGTACATCGAGGGAGTCTTCAATAACGTTCAACCTTCGGCGATTCTTAGGTTGTTACAGAATCTAGGAGTCGACAGCTTAGTGACACGCCTAATTGAGAAGCTTCTGGTGGATAGATCCGTGAAAGCTGAAAGGGGTGGTGTTACAATTGCTAGGAACGTTAACAGGGGGACATCGCAGCGGGGGGAGTTCTGTCTCCACTATTATGGTTAACTTCAATGAACTGCTTCTTGAATTGGACAGAGCCAAATGCCAGCTCTTTGCCTATGCCGATGATATTGCTATCATCTGTACGGAGAGAAACCTCAATTTACTTAGCATTCGTACAACCAGCTTAGTCTGATTTTGAATTGGACCGCTAACAACGGACTATCACTTAACCCACTTAAAACCGAGCTTACCTTGTTCTCTCGGAAATATAAAATACCCGCATTTGAACTGGGGTCAGTTAATGGGGTGCAATTACAGTTGACCGAAAAGATCAAGTATCTGGGAATAATTTTCGACAGAAAACTGTCTTGGAAACCGAATGTGGAAGAGAGGGTGAAAAAGGCGTCTATTGCTCTTTACTGCTGTAAAGGGCGATAGGAATGCGCTGGGTACTGTCTACTAAGATCACTGTTAGGATGGAGGGCTGGGAATTAAGAATTAGTCGGGTTACGAATCAGTGCCTGGTGAAAATATAACAATGTTCTCCATAACCCTCAAAACAAAACCAAAGAGTTACCTTCTTTGATTCCGCAGCTCCACAGTAATGATGGAGCAGAATACTCAAACAAGTTTTATTGCATTGGAACAAAGGAGACAATAAAATAAATAAATTAGAAAGTTATGTGGCAAACACAAAATTCGATTACTTTATACTGAATACATTTTATGTATTTGGGAATTTCATAAACATTTTTAGGAATTTAATGATAGGTAATGAAATCTAAGGTTTACGTTTTGAAGTAAACATCGCGGCCGCCTTGCGGTACGGCTGCAATTAAGCTGAAATCATGTTGCAAATACGACTTTTACGATATGTTTAGCATAAGTAATTCAAGATTCATATATATATTTTACATATTCCAATTAACTTTTGCAACTCATTAGAGTTAGAGAAAAATAATAATAATAATTCATAGAGAAACTAATATTTTCAGACGAAAAGAGTACCGTAAATTACAGCACCGAAAAAAGTAGTTTGAGCTGTAGGAAGACCTATTCTAATAAAAACTCCTTCGTTGACTATGCGGGAATAGGTGTCGACTACCAAAATGATGTCGATGGGCGACGATTGGTGGTAATGCTTGTCTGCTAAAACTAAGTGTTGAAAATGCACTTTGACCGACTCAGGAAGACCTTCAGTTGGCGTTCTAATGGATATCCTGTTGTTTACCCTCAACGTAGTTTCGATTTTATGCTTGGAGGCAGTACAGGATTGTAGGGTAATTGGACAATAACCTCGTCGTCCAACTCCAATGTCGTCAAGTTTACCTTCTCAATTATACGGTTCGATATGCAGCTTACTTTCGAGCCCGAATCCAAAAGACTTCTGACGACATGTTTACCGCTTTTAGAATGGATTTGTATAGGAGCAGTTGGTAAAAGTGTGACTGCATTTTGCTTGAGTATGTCAGCTAGTGATGTTGAATCAGCCTTAGTGACTGTAGAGGTCGGGGGATCTTGATGGCGTGGTGATTTTGAATTTGATGCCCGTTGATGTATCGAGTTGGAAGCGACTCCCTCAGAGTAATCATAAGTATCCACTGGAATCCGCTGACGAGGATGTGCATGAAGTAGTGAGTGATGTTTTCTTTGGCAGTACCGGCACCCAGTTTTGGTGAAGCACGAGCCTTGAGAATGAGTATGGGCAAAGCAGTTCTGGCAGTACCCATACTTTTTCACTGCTAACATTCTTTCTGACGAGTTCAATCTTAAAAATCTTCTGCATGTCCTTAGGGGATGTGGTTTTCTACAAAGACGGCATATAAATGACTTGATCCCGTTCTTTCGGCTCAATTGACATCTATGGTTATGTAAAATAAGAAATATAACTAAAATGAAAACTAATAGATACAAATAAAAGTGCATAGGATAATGGTTTCATGACATTTTATGAGGATTCTGTTGGTAGTAATACAAGTTTCGTCACTGGTCGAATTATAATTATTAAATTATTCTACTTTATGACGACCAGCATATTTTCCTTCAAATTTTCTTGTGGTTGCCTCCATTTGTTTCTTTTGTGCAGCTCCTTCAAACACTCGTTTTTTCACCGGGTACAATACTGTTGATGAATAATATTGAGTCGTTGCCAGCGATTATATTTTGAAATTGGAAGCTCAGTAAGCTAGGGATCAATAGGAACAAAGATAGGAGACCCAATCAAGAAATGGCCTGGAGTTAATGCCGTAATATCTGAGGGGTTTTCTGACATAGGAGGAATTGCTCAAAAGTGTATTGGGAACACCTACAGTCTTCTTGAAATGTCGCTTAGAACTCTTGACGCCAGCCTCCCAAAGTCCACCCATATGTGGAGCACCAGGAGGTATAAAGTGTCGGCGTATATTCTGATGAGCATAATCTGCTGTAATCGCTTGTGATGAGGTTTGGACAAACTCCTTGGCTATAGTTATGGGTGCTCCTACAAACGTTTGTCCATTATCTGAATGGAGATGAAGTAGGCATCCGCGTCGGGAAACAAAGCGACTAAAAGCGGCAAGAAATTTGGGTGTGGAAAGGTTGGATGTTGCCTCTAAATGGATTGCTTTCGTGGAAAAACACACGAATATGCAAACATATCCATACGTAATACGACAAGATCGTCCTGCATTTGTTTTTATGTCGAATGGGCCGGCAAAGTCCAGACCCTTATGAGCAAATGGTCGTGACAACTCTGTTCTTTCTGGAGGCAAAGCAGACATTAATTGCCTCTGCCACCTTTGCTTGTACAGAACACACAGTTTACAATTGTGGATCGTTGTCTGAATTAATTTCTGAACTCTTGGAATCCAGTAGTTCGTTCGGATTAATCGGATCATTAACAGATTTCCTCCATGCAATGAGATTTGGTGGAAGACTTTGACAAGTAAGCTAGAAAATTGACAGTCGTAGGGAAGCAAAATCAGATGTTTCTCATAATATGATAATGCGGGCGAATATTCCAGATAGCAATATATTCGCATTATTCCGTCTGCGTTTAGGAATGGGTTGAAACTCACTAAGGAACAATTTACATTCCTCTAGATAGACAGCCTTCTGTGTCATAAGTATTAGTGGATTTTGGACCAAAAGAATCTCCGATGTAGTAACCATTGTGGTCGAAGTTTGAACATTGGTACGATACCGTGGATGTGTTCTGGGGAGAAAACGAAATACATATGCAATAACTCTAAGAGCTCGCGGCAGCCAGGAGAATCGTTCAAGAATATCTATAAATTGTGAGAAGTAGGAAAAATTTACTTTTATTGCCATTCGTTCCAAATCTATATCTTCAAGCACAACATGGGACGACTTCGGCGAAGATAGTGTTGGGTCTGATAGCCATTCTGGCCCATGCCACCAGCGTTCTTCTGAGGAAGTAAACCACTACTCGCTGAGTCAGCAGGATTGTCTTCAGATTTCACATGGTTCCACCTGGTTGGATCAGTTAGTTGAGTGATTTTGGAAATCCGGTTGGCAACAAAAGTATTCCAAGTGCAAGGTGGTTTGGCCAGTCACGACAGGACATTGGTTGAATCCGTCCAAACAAGTCAAAGTGTACTTTGTGATAGGCGTCAACTGTGGAATTATATTGTCTATTATATCAGCCAGAAGTGCTGCGCTACATAACTCTAAACGTGGAATCGATAATGTTTTTATAGGAGCCACTCTGGTTTTGCACACTTTCCGAGGCGTCACAGAACCCGTGGAATTGAACTTCTGCGTCAAGCGTGAAATTGACCCATCTCGGAATTTTTATGAGATTTATATAGTGGTAATTTAACAGAAATAGTTCCCACATCTGAAGATTTTCATCAAGGAGTTCTTCATCCCACTCAATTCTGTCAAACCATACTTTTTGCATTATCATTTTGGCTCGAATGACGATAGGAGCAAGCCATCCAGCTGGATCAAAAAGTTTCGAGATCAACGAATTTATCATCCTTTTAGTGTATTTGAAGGACTCGGGATACGGAATTATGGTAAAGTAAAATCAATCTGATTTAGCATTCCATCGAATTCCAAGTGTCTTTGCGGAACTACGATCATCTATGTCCAGGAAATCTTCAAATAGAAGGTGTTCCAATAGAAAATATTTCAATACATCCTTATCGTTTGCTGTCGATTTTCTCATAAAAAATCCAGCAGAATTCAAAGCCAGGATTGGCTCATTTCTAGCCTGGATTGCCAATGGAATTGTGAGCTCCAGCCAGCGTTTCATCAACACTAAGGGGTATTTGTCCCGTATGTCTTCAACCAGCTTCGTTATTGTGCGGATAATTGCGGAAAAATTGAGCCATGGTACTAGTCTTGGATAATCCTAGGCTCATTTTTTGTGGAAATTCTTCTTTAAACGGAAGAAATACAACATATCTACCTTCGGAATTCCTCATCATCGTACGCATATACAAATCTTCGCAAATTTGGTCGGATTTGGACAAAAAAGGCTTCCTTGGGAAGCCTTCCACCTTCCAAAATCGCGAAATCTCTTTGTCTAACGAAATATCAACCTGTGTATAAAATGAAGAAATGGACGACGAAAGCATTGGACCGTTAAGGATCCACCCAAAAACAGTTTTTGGGCAATTAGAGATCCACAAACTCCGGATTCGAGTCCGGGCAACATTATAAACGGAAACAGATCACCTCCCAACAGTATGTCTATCTTAGAACATTCATAAAATCTGAGATCTGCCAGTTAATACTATGGTAATTCAGAAAGAGATTCCATATCAATAGTACGTGATGGAAGATTATCTGCATGGGAACTTAAAATGTAAGTGCATAATATGTTCACATTGGCAGATACCGAATTGTTCAGACCAGATACTTTAGACGATGTCCTCTTACAAGACAGTTGAAGACGGTTGAAGAGATTCTCTGAAATAAACGTACCTTCTGAGAAGAACTCTGGCTATGTAAATTAAGCCAACATGCCAGACATTGACCATTGCTGTTGCTAGTAGTACGCCGCTGGAACTAGAAGAAAAATATGTTTGTATCCCATTGATTGAATCAGTGGACTGTAATGTACGAGAAGAAGGTTCGGGAACAAATGGTGCAGATGTAGTTCTAACGGCGGAATTTGCACTAGTTCTAATTTGTGGTGTGGATTTGGATGATTCAGAGATTTTATGTAGTAGCGTATTATGACTTTTAAAGCAAGAGTATTTGTTTTTGCAATTCCGGACTGAGTGCAGACTCGAAAAGCAATTTAGGCATAAATTGCTCTTTTTAATTTCAGCATATTTTTGGGAATGGTTCATACTCAGAAAACGTGGACATTTTCGAATAAAGTGATTTTCGTTCGGACATAATCGGCACTTTGTCTCACTAACCTTAGTCTGAAATGTATTAATGCCCTTTGTATTTCCCTTTGGCTTTGATTCAGACCTAAACTTTGAGCTCGATGCCTTTGACTCATTCCTCACTTCGGAGACAGACCCAAAGAACGAATCAAATTGGGTCCATTCGGCTTTCTCAGTAATAGTTTGTTCCCAGAGGATTAAAGTAGTATCAGGAAGACGATTCGAGCAAATAAAGACGAATATTGGACCCCAACTTTGTACGTTAATATCGCATAATTGAAGGGCAGAGATACTGGCGTTTATATCCGTTTGAAGGTTTTTAATAGAACTTCCGGATTCAATTGTAATGGTTTGCAAATTAAAAAGATTTCTTAGCTACAAATTTACAATAACTGTATTCTCGAATCGTTCGTATAAATTAATTTATGCGTCATTAAAGCCGTCATTGGTCAATGGGCTTTTAGCGACAACGTCATGTGCTTCCCCTTTTGTCTTCTGCAACAAATGAAACAACTTGTCAATGAGACTAAGTTTAGAGTTTTTAATACAAACTGCCGTAAATAGATCTCTGCAGGTAGGCCACGACGCGTAATCCCCATTAAAAACGCTGCAAAACTATGCTCTCGACTTGTTGACGAAGTAGTAGGTTTTGGATATAAGTCCTTGATAAGTTCCCCCAACCTGGATATACATCGGCAGTACGTGACGTATGTACTTTTGTATTTTTCCTACACTGTCTCGACTTCATCAATCTCACTGCCATTATCACCTTGCTTCTCGCTATTCTGCATGTCAGACAAACAGATCTCGTACGATTCTTTCAATTTACTCCAAATGGATTTCAATTCATCTTTATGTGTCTCAATGGCGACGACAGTTGAAACGGGAAGTTGTCATTGAAAGATGCTTCAAATTCAACCAACCAATCAGTTATACGGATGAAGCGTTCGAGAGACATTATGAACTTAAGAACGAATACGAGAACAACACAAATGAACGAAAATATGCAGAGTATTGGCTTGGAAAATGATCCGTAAGCTTCTCAAATTATAAAATGCTTTAATAAATAAAACTGAAGAGGAGAACTATCGCAACAGTATATGCTAAAGATTTCCCACTAACGTAGGTTTGTGCTTAAATTGCCGTAGCGCCACAAAAAATACTTTCCAAACTATGCTCAAAGCCTACAATGTACATATGTCCATTGATACTCTTCGAATGGACTCTTCTTTCCTTAATTTGCATATATTATCCAGAAACTTTTTCATAAATCGTTCGCCAAAATGGAAGCAATATGTGTGCGACTTGTGCTTTCCCGTAGTTTGTTGTCCAGGAATGTCGTACAATTTTTTAAAAATTCAAATTAGATGAAATGGAAGTTCATCAGAATTACACCTCGAAATGGTTCCAAATGTAATGTAAATTAAAATCAAGTACATACTATTTAATTTTATTAAGAATCATTTGATTTGCCGGTTTGAAAAATATTTCCACTCAAATTCTGCTAGAATTGTAAGCGTAGGTGAAAGATATTTGTATTATGCTTCAACTACACAAAAGGCTACTGTATGTACGTTTATATATCCGTCAGAACGATGATACAACAATTGCAAAAATAAACACTGATAATATCACTGAAATTGATCATATGTTCATACAACTGAAATACCTAAAAACAGAGAATCAGCCATTGGACCCAGAAATCTGGAGGTTGTGCCGTTCGCCAACAGAGAGTATAAGATTTGCAGAGATTAATAAATCTTTACGATAGCAAGAGTGATATTGTCTCTCAATCCGAATTCAACTAGGCATTTGTCTGGCAATCTCTGCACAATTCATCTAGTAGGAATGAATGGAAGTGGAATACTCAGCAAAAATAATGACCATGAAAATATTATCGATTGGAAGAGATACGGAAAGATGTAAGAGTGATATAACGCAACAGATAATGAAATATGTGTAGTCTTAGAAAAAAAGAGTGTGACACTGTGTATATTGTTAACAACATGTTAAATGATAAAAAAAACTGAAAGCCTTAACAGCAGCATTGACTCTTCGGTCAGTGTCTCCGCAAATACAATTAACAGCACTAAATAAGTAACATAATTCGAAAGCTGTGACAGAAGAGAGACAAAATTGTAATGTACTTTGCAGTACATCGGCTAATGTTATTTACAGCGGTCAATATTCGCCCAAATCACTGTTTCGCTATATAACGGCGGTAAATTCACTCGAACTTAATAATGACGTTCAATGTTATACAATGAAAGCATAAAAAAAACCAAAAACGTGGCTCATATCACGTCACGGCCCGTTTAAGATTTTATCACGATAACCCGAACTTTTCGGAACACTTTTTTCATTTTTAGACAACTTACGGTTCACAGCTACGCAATGCCTTAAACAGCGACGATGAGTTCAAGTGGTACAATCTGTATGTGGAACGCCTCTTACTTCTCGTCTCGTCTCAATTTGTGGTTGGCAGTGATGGATTGTCTGGTTATGCAGATCCAATTATTCCCGCGCAAAATTTCACCAATTAAAATGAAATACACCGTCCGTTCTGATCTATTTCCGACATAAAATTCAACTAATCCGATAAGAGGAAGAACGCCGAAATATACCACCTGAAATGTTATTGACTCAACTGGAATATAGGAAGAGACTTTTCCATGCAATGTTTGGTACTGAAAATCCGGTTTGCGATGGACCAAATGTTAGGTTGGAGGGCTGGGAATTGAGAATTGGAAGTCGGGTTACGAATCAGTGCTTGGTGAAAATATAACAATGTTCTCAATAACCCTCAAAACAAAACCAAAGAGATGCCTTCTTTGATTTCGTAGCTCCACAGTAATGATTGAGCAGAATACCAAACAAGTTGTATCGTATTTGAACAAAGGAGAAAATAAAACAAATAAATTAGAAAGTTTATTGGATGGAAGAACTTTATTCGGATGTAAGTCTTACCAGTACGCAAGTTGTCGTCGAAATAGGCCGAATAGAAAAAAAGTTTTTTATATTTAACGAAGTTATTTGACAAGCACAAAATTCGATTATTTTATACTGAATACATTTTACGTATTTGGGAATTTCATAAAAATTTTTAGGAATTTACTGATTGGTAATGAAATCTGAGGTTTACGTTTTGAAGTCAACACATGTAATGAATGTCTGCTAATTCTTCGTTTGAATAAGTTGCCATTTTTACTAATTCAAACCACAACGTACTCGAAACTGTTGCTGCAGCAGAGATTAGCGTAAACTTTTAATTTTTTGTCGTTATTCACTTTTAAAAAACCGGACAAAAATCACTTGTACTTTTCGCGTTCGTAGACACTTGTTGAATGGCAAAATTCTATCAATGAATACCTATAAATACTACTTACATTTTTAGGCACTGATGAATGGGCTGGAAAATAAAATCTTAAACGTTTAATTTACAAAACCAAATAAATGTGTGCTGTTATTTCGCTTCCAAAAACAAAAACAAAAATTTTTGTATTTCAGTAAAATGGTCAAAACTTTTGAACGGTAAGACCTCTGGGCTTCGGTGAGGTCATTTTGGAAAGGCAAGAGGTATGGCTATCTTTCAACAGAAACAGAAAAAACATAAGTTACCTACCATCTGGCTGAGCAAATTGAGGTTATGTGAATTTTTTTTTTCAATTTTTTTCCGAAAGCTCTGAATCTCGGCGATTTGACTTTTTTCTACTTTTTTTTAATTGATTCTGAAAGGCCTCTTAAGGACCTTAACAACTTCCTTCAGACGTCTTAAAAAATAGAACACTGAATTAAATAATGAAAATATATCATAATAAAATTGAGCGTAATTAAACCTAAAAAGTATTTAAATATGTCAGTAACCAATTTTATATAATTATACGTAACTTGATATTACTCGATAATTATTGCGAGTATTTATTAATTATTAGTAAAACTATGAATACGTGCTTGTAGTGGGGGGGTTTGAAATTGGCTACTGCGGAATTTCAGATTGGGGGACGGGGGCGAGGTACGTTTTTATCATGGTTTACAACTTCTATTCTATATAATTTCGATCTAAAGTTCGTAGTTTCGTACAGATTTTACGTTTTGTAGTAAAAAAATGTGTTTTTCAAAAAGTGTACAAATTTGGCATATTTCGACGTATAGTTTCTATGAAACTACTTGATGAAAGTGTATTGTCATAGTACTTTTTAGAAGCAGAATTTAATGCGGAACACTTCTAAACATAACAAAGTTTTCGAGGTTTTTCGACCGTCACGATATACGCTCGACTGGGAAATTGGGGCAAAACTCAAACTACTCATATTAGAGGCCTAAGTAAGTGACTAAACCTGTTTCCCGAACTCCACCAATTATTTCCAGGCACACCATTTTTTGGAGCTAATTTTATTGGCCTATATTATGTTGTTGTCGGTTTAATGTGAAGGGCTGTTTCCAGGTTAAACGTTTATCTATGTTAAGACCTACATATTTTTTAAAATTAGATGGCGGAAAAATAACTCCGTTCAAAACTGCCAGAAGACAATCTTCTTTCCCTAGAGCAAAGGTAGCATGCGTCGATTTTTCTGCATTGACTTTTATGTTCCACTTCTTTAACCATAATTGAGTAAGGTCAAGTTGTTTTTAAATAATATTGGAAGCTTCTGCTGGTGATTGACTAGTAGCTAATAGAGCAGTATCATCTGCATACGTAGCTATAGTTACTGCATCGATTGTAGGAAATTCGGATGTATAAATTGTAATTAAAATCGGACCCAACATACTGCCCTGTGGAACTCCGGATTTTATTTCGCCAATTTCCGAGGCATCATCATTAATACTCACAAAAAATTTGCTCTGGCTTAAATATGACCTGATCAGTAGATAAAAAACTGTGGGTAGAAATGTTTTCAACTTATATAACAAGCCATCGTGCCATACTCTGTCACACGCTTGTTTAACGTCTACAAATGCAGCTGAGCTGTTTATTTTCAAAGCTTTCTCTAATAGCTCTGACTACCCTACGGCATTGTTCTGATGTTCCATGTCCATGTCTAAACCCGAATTGATGATCTGGTAATATTGTTAATGCACAAGAACAGGGAAAAGCCGTTTCTGAAAAAGACTTCGAATACTTTTGAAATAATTGGTAACAAACTGATGGGTCTATACGAACCGATATCATTTTCTTGTTCATTTGGCTTCAGTATCATAATAATTTTAGCCAGTTTCCACTGTACTGGATAGTGCGTTAACCTTAACACTGAATTAAATAACACTGTCAGAAAGGCGTATCCTTTTTTTGGCAAGGGTTTAAGTACCTTAGCATCTATGAAATCATAGCCTGGAGTTTTTCTAGCATTTAGTTTTTTTACTTCATTAACAACCTCTTTAATAGTAAAGTGTTTGATTGGACGATACATTTGACAAGGTACGTCGAGAAATTTTCTAATTTCGTTTTCATCTGAAGCGTCACCAAAAGAATATGGTGTAAATGTTTCCTCAAGAAATACTTTAAAAGCAGACAATTTGCTCTTATCGGATCTGCACCATATTCCAGTAGAGTCTTTGACTGCGATATTCCTCTTATGTGGTCTCTTAAGATAATGTGTTGCCTTCAAGAGATTAAACTCGTTATTGTTCGTTGGGCTCAAATTACGAAGAAATTTATTGACAGAACTATTTTTATACTCTCTTAGTCGATTCTTAATATAATTAGCAGCTCTGTTAAAATTAGTTTTATCTGACAGAATCCTTGTACGTTGCCAAATTTTTCATAGTCGTTGTTTTTTTCGAATGAGATGTCTAATTTCAAAAGAATTTTAACACTCGAAGTATTTTTCATGACTTCCTCCGGGTAGGATAACACAGCAGCCTCTTGGATCAAATTGAAGTATTTTGTAGCTTCGTCCAACTCGTCTTTATTTTTAATAGATAGATTTAAGTTTATGTTTTTATCGACCAAATATTGAAACGAATTGATGTCAGTTTTCATTGTAAATAGTTTCAGAGTTTTTGTTCGCTTACAGTACGTGGTGGTAAAGTTAACTATAATAGGAGTGTGGTCTGAACAGATATAATTGTGTGAGTATTATTTAATCAAAAGTCCATTAATTCATGAAATGATTGGATTTTCGATGGAGTCGTACTGTAAATTTTGTCACCACCAATAGTTTTCTAAATTCACATTTGTAAGATCATCAAAGTACAATTGGCACGCCTTCTCATACATATACACATAATTCATTTTTTAAAATATATCGTTAGCATACTTTCAATGATATAATTACGTGACTACACTTCAATTAAAAATCCCTTAAATAGAATCCTATTCAACACTTTTTTGATAGAATCCTATTCAACACTTTTTTCACCCCTTATGTGTTATAACGATACAGTTCTACATTTCCAGAAGGAAAATATATTGAGAATAAGTGGCATAAATTAACAAACTTTAAAACCTACGGTTTCCGAAAATAAACTCATCCTAATCTTATCTATGACATAATTAATATCTTTCCGTACCGAAACCCACTAAATCATTATACTGTTTGTTTTTTTTTACCAAATACTTATACCTAAATAGAACCTCAATAAAGAACCTATAAAGTACATAATAACAACTATAAAACATATATTAAACCTAAATACAAAACAACTTAATCAAAATCTACAGTTTACTGGTCATTTATTAGTGGTTTAATGGGTTAAATTTTTTATTTTCATTGAAATTAGCAATAACCACTTTATTATTATTTTTAGAATCGATGAAATTAAATACATATGTACTAGAGCCAGACAAAATATTCGTAGCTGGGGATACTTTTGCATTCGAATATTATGGCATGAATAACTTATAACCCAGAAAATTATTAGCGACACCAACCGCCTAAGGACATAAGATATTGTTGAAAGCCTTTATTTATATGGCATTCGTTACAAATTATAAAATTATAGTATTAATTAAAAAGTGTTGTTATTCAATACAAGGCTTTAAAACACTATTAGAAAAAATTGTATACTGTATTAATTATAAATCTATTAATGTAACACAATGAAAATAAATTATGTACAATTTTAAATTATGTACAATTTCATTGTATAAAGTATATTAATTAAAAAGTATTATGTTAGTCAATACAAGGGTTTAAGTCACTATTAGACAAAATTTAATACTGTATTAAAGTTGTAATTACCTTTAAGGCTGTAAGAGATCATGTTTTCTCCGAATAGTGAAAAAAATGTAAATGCCGCGGGTGGGATTCGAAGTCACTGTATTAGTAAATGGAACTCAATGAAAATAAATTACATTACAAATTACAGATACTGTTAAACCAGTTATAACCAACCCATAGCCTCGCGAGGCAGACAATAACCATATTTTTCACACATACACGATCGGCAACTTACATGTAAACCTCAACTACGGTTGATTGGAAGCATCAGCCCTGCAAGCATTTCAAGGATCGTTTTCATCGCCATCCCTAAATATTTACTTAAGCGTCACTTTTCTAAATTGATTTTTAGGTGTAAACAACTTTACAAAAACAAAATGCAGGCCTATCATATTTTCATCTTTTAAACATATGCCTTCACGACAGTTTAAATTTTTAGAATTTACCGTTTTTGCAAAGTGGAAAGAAGAAGTCAGAAAACCAATTCCCTTAGTCCCCTTTTCCACAGGCACTCTACAATTTAACTCAAATTTATTAATTGATATCAAATGTATTTTTAAAAAACGAGCTTTAAACCATAAATGAATGACATTTTAAGTTTTTGTTTAAATGAATAAGTATTTTAAGTTTTTTTTTTTTGAAATAAAGTTTTTATTTTGTTACTAACCACTTATAGCACATATATTTTATTAAAGTAGCGACAACAATCACTCTGCACACAATCAGTAAATGTCTTCGGTTAGTGACTTGTGTAAATACACACCGCAGTGGCTTAACGGGCTAGATGCTGCTGAAGATGATGCTTCACAAACATCGAAACGATCGTCCAGCGATTGTGAGTTTTAATCCCACCCGCGGCATTTACACATTTTTTTTCACTAACCGGAGAAAACATGATCTCTTACAGCCTTAAAGGAAATTACAACTTTAAACATAACGAGGATCTAAAACAACAAAATTTGAAACATATGGTAGGGCCAAACCAAAACCAGATCGAGACAACTACAATTAGAATAGTTCGTTCTATAAATAGAACTTTCAAAACATCTGCATCAGTGCGTGTAAGTAGGAAAGCAATGTGTAAGTAGCGACAACAATCACTCTGCACACAATCAGTAAATGTCTTCGGTTAGTGACTTGTGTAAATACACACCGCAGTGGCTTAACGGGCTAGATGCTGCTGAAGATGATGCTTCACAAACATCGAAACGATCGTCCAGCGAATGTGAGTTCGAATCCCACCCGCGGCATTTACACATTTTTTTCACTAACCGGAGAAAACATGATCTCTTACAGCCTTAAAGGAAATTACAACTTTAAACATAACGAGGATCTAAAACAACTAAATTTGAAACATATGGTAGGGCCAAACCAAAACCAGATCGAGACAACTACAATTAGAATAGTTCGTTCTATAAATATAACTTTCAAAACATCTGCATCAGTGCGTGTAAGTAGGAAAGCAATGTGTAAATAGCGATAACAATCACTCTGCACACAATCAGTAAATGTCTTCGGTTAGTGACTTGTGTAAATACACACCGCAGTGGCTTAACGGGCTAGATGCTGCTGAAGATGATGCTTCACAAACATCGAAACGATCGTCCAGCGAATGTGAGTTCGAATCCCACCCGCGGCATTTACACATTTTTTTCACTAACCGGAGAAAACATGATCTCGTACAGCCTTAAAGGAAATTACAACTTTAAACATAACGAGGATCTAAAACAACTAAATTTGAAACTAAATTATAGTTCACTTACAATCAATATGAACTGAAATTCAGTACATTTGTCTTATTTTGGAGTTAAGGTGTTACTAATTTTCAGTGCAGCTTATGCTCATTGTACTAAAACGAAAGGAAAATTAACCAAAATTCAAGAAATGTGTAGTTAGTACATGTTAATTTGTTCTAGTATTCAGGCCATATAATCTTAATTCTAGTACATCTGAACTAAAATGTAAGTTATCAAGTTATCTAAACTTAACTACTATATAGTTCATATGAAGTCAGTTCTAGTTTAATCAATTATAGTTAATTTCGAATAGATTTTAACTGAAATTGAGTACATTTCACTTATTTTTGAGTAAGATGTAAACTAATATTCAGTACAATTCTTACTGATTTTAAAGTCATATAATCTGAATTCTAGTTCATTTGCACTAAAGGAACGGCAATTTACCGGAACCTCAAGAAATATCTATTAAGTTAAAATAATTATTACTTGTATTTAGGTCGAATTAACCTTATTCTAGTTCATCTGAACTCAAATACAGTAAATCTGAACTGAGTTTATCTTAATTTTACCTACAATAATGCTCTAATTGAACTAGAGTATAGTTCATTAGGACTCAACTTGAATTAAATTTACCAAGAGCAAATACAGTTGTAACTAAAATCCAGTAAATATGAATAAAATGCAAGTTCATTATTGCCAGTATTCAGGTTAAGTAAACCTGGTTTGTACTAAATTTCAATAAAGCTGAACTCAGTTCAAGTTAATTTTAACTGCAGTAGTGTTCACACTGAACTAAATTATAGTTCATATGATGAATTTCATATCAAAACCTATAAAAAAGGGAAATTTTGAACCCGACCCTCTCTGATTTTAATGAAATTTTGAATACAGCTACATTTTACATATAGAAACACAACCTGATTTTTAGAAATTGCATTTTTGAAAATATGTGGACGTGGCAAGGTATCGAAATATTTGAAAAATTATGGTAATAGGTACTTTTAAGCTGCGATTACTATGGAATGACTTAACCGATTTGAACGATCTTGGTGCCATTAGAAAGGTATATAAGTCAGCTTTCGAAAACATATACTATAAAAATTGTTTTGCCAAAAATAAAATTTAAACTTGGAAAACACTTCCAAGATCAATTCTTTTTTCCAAAAAAATTTTTTTAACATATCTATAAACTAAAATGGGGTGTTTTTAATGTTTTTTTTAAATTTCTACAAAATCGTCAACAAATGTGTCTGTAGTAGAGGAAATAGTTTCGAGATTACATCTGAGAGTTGTGTTCCATTTTTTTGTAAATGGCTTCTTCATTTCCATTTTTTCGTAATATCCCAACGTCATCGATTTAAGGTTTCCTAAACCACACATTGATACGCAACACTCGCTGTTTTCTATAATGTTATTACAAATATATAATTTGTTGACGAACATTTGTTGACGATTTTGTAGAACACATGAATAAGTTGGTGCCACATCATTTCATAGCTAAGCGCAAGTCCCGATTCGTAAGTGAAAAAAAATTACATTGCTGCAAGGAGAAATGCTAATTCAAATGGATTTCGCTGAAAACAATGCGTTTGTTATACAGATGCCGTTCTAGGATATCATTGGAATAATAATCAAGCCACGATACATCCGTACGTTGTTTATTACAAAGAACGAAAAATTAATTCATAGAACTTTGCCATAGTATCCGATTTTAATATCCATGATAACATAGCCGATTGTAATATCCATGATAACATAGTAAGACCAATATAAGCAATTCAATTACGCAAGTTATCTACGTGTCAGATGGTGCAGGAGCACAATACAAAAACTAATACAACTTAATTAATTTATGTCATCATAAAATTGATTTTGATATATTCGCCGAATGGCACTTTTACGCAACCAGCCATGGAAAATCTGCATGTGATGGTATAGGTGGGACATTAAAAAGAGGCGCTCGGATATATAGCATAGCAAATAAAAACCAAATTCAAACGGCGAAAGACCTTTATCAGTGGGCTTCACAAAGTTTTAAGACTTAGAAGTTGCTTATGCAGACGCTGACGACTACAACAAAACAAAAGAATAGATATTTATTTTCAAGGTATACAAATGCTAACACTATTTCAGGAACTCTAAGCTTCCATTCTTTTATACCTTCAGATGAAACTTCACTAAATGTTAGCAGGTCAACAGTATTTCTTGCGCAAAATTTTATATTAAATCTAAAAAAATAAAAATAAAAAACAATTTATGAAGGTTAAGTCCATATTGTCTGAAAAATTTGATAATACGATTCTTGTTCTAATCTATTAGAATTACCAAAAAAATCTGTGTAACTTCCTAAGTCTAGCTACTTTATTCTTTTTTGCCACAAGAGATGCGTTTACTTAAAAAATTTAAACAAAAAAAAAACCCATTTTAGTTTTTAGATATGTTATAAATATTAAATAGACCTATCTAAAAAAATTTTTTTTCCAAAAAAGAAATTGAACTTGGAAGTGTTTTCCAAGTTTAAAGTTTTATTATTTGCAAAAGCTGACTTATACACCTTTCTAATGGCACCAAGATCTTTCAAATGGGTTGAGTCATTCCATAGTAATCGCATCTTAAAAGTACCTATTACCGTAATTTTTCAAATATTTCGATACCTTGCCACGCCCACATATTTTCACAATTGCAATTTCTAAAAATGAGGTTGTGTTTCTATAGGTAATATCTAGCTGTGTGCAAAATTTCATTAAAAACTGAGAGGGTCGGGTTCAATGCATATCGGTTTTGATATGAAATTCATCATATGCAGTCTATTTCAACTGAAATTGAGTATTTTTTTATTTGTTGAAGCGCATTTATACATATTCTCAGTACATGGTATACTTGCATTAAGTTAACTGAACCGAATTTAGTTCGTATGTACTTGTTGTTAGCAAATCAATCACTAATATCAGGGAAAATTAACTAAATCTGAGTGCAACAAATCTTTAGCTGCAAATAATGTTAAATTTTTCCAGTTTTTAGTTCATTTGAACTAAAATTCAGTTCATGATGTCTTCAAATTGAACTAAAAATGTTAACCAAATTCCTAAGTTTATTGTGAAAATTTAATCAATTTTAGTCCATATATGTATAGGATTAAACGAAACTAAAATCAATTTGAACTAATATTAAGTTCATGCTCTAAAATAATATTAAAGAAAAGTATGAACTAAATATGAGTAAAAATTTCTTTGGCTCCACACATAGGCAAATTTTAATTAGTTTTAGATCATTTTAACTAAAGTTTATTTAACTTTTTTTTAGTGTACGTATACTCTTAGTACTATTTTTGATTCGCAAGCATTCGCGTGTTTCGCCAAACCTGTATATTACCATATACATTTGTTTTACGACCATTTCTTCAGTTATTCGTGTTGGAGACTCAAAATTTCACAAATGTGTTTAAATAATTACGTTTTAATTTTAAATACAAACTATATGTTTAAAACTAAAATGTTCGATCATTAGGTCTATTTAAAATTAATTAATTTAATTCGCTAACCATTGGGTAGCATGGTCGGGAAGATAAACACAATTATTAACTAAAAATGAAATGAGGCCTTAGTCGCCAGTGCTATAAATCTTAATATTAATCTTGTATTCACTATAAGTTTTAGTATATAGTATTTAAATAAATAATAAATGAAAACAAATAATGAAAATAAGAATGAAATTAACGATGCTACCCAATGGGTAGCGAAATATTTAAGAATAAAATAATTTAAAATAGACCTAACGCTCGAACATTTTAATTTTAAATATAATACGAAAGGTCGAATAAATCACCACATTTTAAAAAATATATATCATATTCGAATTTGGAATGCGTATTTAATATAAAACTTAAAAGTTATATTCAAATTCGAATTAAACTGATTTAAAAACGAAAATCATATTCAAATTTGAAAAAGATTTTCATGTATAACTAAAACATTTAGTTATCAAATAATATTAATTTTGAAACTTAATAAAAAATATGTTTGAAAAACTTAATTAATTTTTAATTAATCATATAAGCATTTTGAAAAAAAATTGTTTGGATATGTCATTTAAATCATATTTCAAAATGGAAATCATGTTTCTTAATCCCAAAATTTCACTAAAATTCGAATCTCATATCATTTACTATTAATTTTTTTGGGCATATTACGTAACGCAAATTAAGTAAAATCCGATTAACCAACGTCAAATAACCGGCTTCCGGTTTGCTCGAAAATTACGCCTTTTAAAAAACCGGCACAAGGTTAGTAGCAAAAAACCGGTTAACAGATTTTTCGGTTTGGGTTTTGGACACTCTTGGACACAAGCAGTATATTTATATATAAATCTAGTTCATTTCTGTTGTACTTATTTCACAAATTATCCGCCGTTACGATTTTCTCAATAAAGGCTAGTTGGCCGGGCCCGGTTCCAAACAAAAACCGAAAATCGAGTAAAATATGTCAATTTTAGAAACCAACAAATTTTTTATCGCTCGGACCTCTTGGTCGAAAAAAGGGACCCGAAAGTTGCTTAAAAAACTGCCCCCGAAAAAAGCAAAAATTGAGCAAAATATGAGAATTAAAAAAAGCAACCAGTAAAAAACATAGTTTTTGGCTATAAATTCTTTATACATGACAACGCCACTTTGTCCAATCCCGCCCATATTTGCAACAGATCTCAGAATATGTACACCTAACCAACATACCCAATTTTGTTCAAACACCGTTAACAGGAGCAGAAATAATGGATTTTTAATTGGTGATTTGAATGGGAGGTACCACACCCCTTTGTTCAAGCCTGCCCATATTTTGGTAGTTCATTTTTGTCATCGCCATTAGTTTGTATGCGAAGTTTCAGCTCGATTGGATCACGGGAAAAGGTTAATTATTAGTCCAAAGTTTTTTCGGTGCGGTGCATACAGAGAGGTGAAGTTAATTAATAGAAAGAATTTAAAATCCCAAAAAAATTTTTGGATATCGGACTTTTATAATCTGCTCGAAAAGAAAAAAGATTGTGCATTTTAGTTGGGTTAAAAGCGGATTTCCAAAAAAAAATAATCCTTTATTAAAAATTTGGAATTTTTTTTTTAAAATTTTTTATACAGGTTTAAAAAAGTATTTTAAAAAAAATTTATATTTTGCCCTTCCACAAATGCGTTTTCCGTATGATTTCCGATAATTCCCGTAAATGTGTTTTTTCCCCACTTAAAAATGGAGCAAAAAAATCCGTTTTGCCGTTGGCGAATTTAGAAAAAATTAAAAGAAATTGTTTTTGTTTTTAAATTCAAATAATTTTTTTTTTTCTAAAAAATTCCCGTTGAGTTTTCAGAACAAACATTTGTGGTCGTTTTTGACGCTTCAAAATAGGTTTTTTCGTATGATTTTCGATAATTTCCATAAGCGGGGACATGATATTAAATATTTAATTTTACCGACTTTAAAATGAACCAAACCAAAAAAAAGATTTCGTTTTACGTGTATTTAAATGCGAATTTAGAAAAAAAATTTTAAAAAAATCCTGTTGATAATTTCCATAAAAGGGGGATTTCTTTATACCTAATGTAATTCAGTTTAGTAGAGAACAAATGTTCATGATTGGGAGCGTGAGGTGCCCTCGTTTTAATGCAAAAAATTTGGGATTAGGGCTTATACCTAAGCATGGGAGTTTGTTTTATCCAAAACATTATCCAACCCTAATGGTCTTGAGCAAGACAGCGACAATAAATTCGCCTGGCGGTGTAATTATTGGTATTCAGAACACCAACAAAAAAAGAAACGATGGCATTTCGGAGTATCGTTGAACAAAAGTAGGTTATCTGTAAAAGCTAAAGCGAACTTCGGAGATGTGTGCAAATTTGTTTGCCTTTGGCTGGACAACGTTCCGTAGACTGGTCTAGCTTTTGCAGAGAGGATTCGTACGACGACCTTGACATTAACAAGAACCCCACAGGGGGTTGTTGGTCGTACAGTAGAACTTGACGAAAGTATCTAAAGGAAGTTCAACCGTGGGAAGCGGGTTGAAGGCCAATGGGAGTTTGCCGCTTATGAGAGGGAGACTGGATTTAGTTTCATGGTCCCTGTAGGGAAGCGATATATACAAACTTTAGTCCCTATCACAGAGGGGTGGGATCTTCAGGAACTACAGCTATTACTGATTTCTGGAAGACCTACGACAACAGGAACTACAGTTATTACTGATTTCTGGAAGACCTACGACTGTATGGATAAGGAGAAGTATAACCACTTAAAAGTTAACCTTAAGGACTTAACTTCAAGGACCTGAAACTGGGGCTCATACCAATTCGGCGCACGCTAAGCTAAGCTGTCTATTCCAAGCGGTGGCCGGCGAAAACGTTTTATGCCTGGATACCTGTCGGAATATTTATTTTTGCGTAGGTGCAAAGCCCAGAAGTTAGATTCTTTCAAAGAATTTTGCCGTATCGCAGGGGAATTGTTCGACACTACGAAGCCGTCTCCCGAATCAGAGTTGGATGAGTCGGAGTCAGATTCGTCGGAGGAAGAGGATAGCACATTGTGCTAGTGCCGACCCTAGTGTTGGAGCATGTGGGGAACAAAAAGCTCGTAGGGATTCGTGTACTAATATCTCCTTGTGATAGTCCCTGGGTACCGCTAAAGTTAATACTGTTATAGAAAAAACAAATTCTTTTCATGGAGTTTGGAAATTTTGGTGTGGAAAGCGCCGCAGGGAAAATTTTTTTAAAAAAAATCGCAAGATTTTTGTTAAAAAAAATTATTCCTTTTGTTGATGGAGTTTGCAATTTGTGGTGTGAATACCGCCGCTGACAAAAATTTTATATTTAAAAAAAGCCAAACTTTTCCCTTTGTGAAGACCCGTAATCGGGGAAAGTTTTTCGAATAAAGTTACTTCAGACTCGGTATAATATCTTAAGATAGGGTTATCTGGGTCCAGAGATGCCGCAAAACCGAAAGATGTTTATAGATGTACCAAGGTGCACCGTTTTTTGGACCATAGGGGCTCCATGGGTCGGATCGTTAACAATTTTTTCGTTTTTATAGTTCCCATAGTTTACTCGATTTTTTGGTTTTTTTTCTGAGCCGGGCCCGTCCAAGTGAATTTCAGCCGGCACGGGCGGACAAATAGCGCAATATTGTTGCCCTTTCCAGTTTCTTTCCTCAAAGTCGTCTCTCACTTTGGTTGCACACATACATATCGATGGCTTAATATAAAAAGGGCCTAACTCTATTTTTTGTTACTTGACAGGAGAAGGAAAAAACTTAATAAAATACGTACAATTTTAGATACAAAAAGAGTTTTAATACAATTTTTAATAAAAAGAAGCAACACGTTTTTGGAAATTGCATTAAAACTTTTTGTTGTATCTAAAATTTTACGGATTTTTTTAAGTTTTTTCCTTCTCCTGTCAAGTAACAAAAAATCGAGTTAGTCCCTTTTTATAGTAAGCCATCGATATATACGAACCACATTATAATTTTTTCGCAATATATCAGCCAAAATAAAAAAACACTGACTTCATCTGCAATTTACACACACATTCAGGAATATTTATGGATCACTGACTGGGAGAATAATGCAAAACTACAGACACGTACTTACACTTTACACTCTCGTTGTGCAACAGTGCAACAAACACAGCTATATTTGTATCACAAACACAGATATATTTGGATCACAAACACATATTTTATAACAAATGTTTATAACAAGTACTATTGGACCGCAAACACAATGTGTTTGGACACAAGTATATCATATTTGCCACAAGCTCCAAACACACGATATATTTGCATTCAAACAACAACAAAAATACAGATTTTTCAGCGTGTACTTAAAAAATTAGATAAAATTAAAAATGTCCTAGTATGCATGAATTGCTAAAAAAAATAAATGTCTGGGTTATACAATTTGTGTGTGGGCGTCGGTGGTGCAATGGTTAGTGTGGAAATCCAGGGTTCGATACCTGCTCCGACCACTTTAAAATTTCTTTCGACGACGGTCACCTCGCTTAGTGACGGCGACACTATCGGCGACACTTCCGATTCTTCGGAATCGGTGTAAAACTGTAGGTCCCAATCAGTGAGTATAAAAATTATAAAGCGCACAGCTCACTGGTTGTGAAAAGCTCTACCCAATTCCTTCATGGGATGTAATGGGAAACCATTTTTTTTTATACAATTTGTGTAATTCAAAAAATTATGGTCGTTTAAACATACCGAACATAAGCGTGGATACCACGGTATATAAAATAATGTTACGACAAGCAGACGTAAGGCATTGACTACCTCTCCCAGATTCAGCACATGTTTTTATTGAGAAGTAGTTTACAAAATGAATCAACGATATACCATCACTGATGGATTATAGTAACATAAGCGACGCCCATTGATTTCTATTGAATCAACTCCACACATTTTTAAATCGCTAAAGGTGATTTCTTTAACGACTTTAACAAAAAATTATCTATGAATGAATGAAAATGAAACTACACATCTTCATCGTCGAAATCAACAACACTATGATCAGTTTTATAATTATGATCGTTATGGCCCCTCGATAAACGAAACAAAACTCAGTTTTGGTTTTCACCAAACTTTCAATCCATAACAATGTTGTTGCTGTCGGTGTATGGAAATTAAAGTCACCTGTTAACGGATTCTGGGTTCGATAAACGAAAGAATCGGTATTATCACTGCCATAAAACGGGAATGAACAGCAGGGCAATAACGATTTTGTTTGGTAAAAGTGTGGGAAACAAGTATCAGACGACTTTGAATGGCAACCACAAAGAAAACTGAAAATTAAAATTAGTCTCAGCGATCATAAATAAATGATATTATGGTCAAATCTCACATAAAAATCAGCTAATATATTTTTTTTCTATTTCCAAAAAATAACACAACACATTAAGAACCGCTTATACACATGTGGAGTTTCTAACTATAAGGCGTCACTGTGCAACTTAAACGATGATGATGAAATCTACCTAATACTCTTTGTACTTACAGACTCCTCCACTCACAGTTATTTAGGTTGAAAAATAAGTCTAAACAATCAAAAATCTGTTTATGACTAACCTGCTCAATTGCGGTTGATCGAAAAACAGTATTTTGGCCCTAACATCGGGTTTGTTATATTAATAATAATGACATTAGAAAAATATAAGATGCATTTTTATATAACAAATAAAACTACATTTATTCATATAAACTTATTAGGATTTCATTTACTGTTATTAATTATATGTACATATATGTTATTCTGGATGAAAAAAAAGTTTTGCTATTATTGTTAGTGCTTCCCGCATTATCTTCTGATAAGAAATTATGTTGTTTCTAAAACGCTCTGCCAAAGGTGTATTTGCCGTGTGTAGAAAATACAATTCTCTACAATGTGGGAACTTAATGTTTTTATATTTATAGCACAAAAATCAATAGTAAAATAATAATTTGAATCCTCGATCTTAAGCCGCTGAAAATGAAGCTGAAACATCGATATGGTCATCCAGTAATGTGAGTTGAAATCCAACCTGCGTCGGTTTCAAATTGTTCACTCATAATAACATACCTGGCATCTACAACGCGATTTTGCGAATAAAACCCATTATCGGACCAATTTAGTTTCACCTGATTCTACAGGCTGAGAAAGCTACTTGAATTGTAAGCCATGTACCGTATGCAGTTACTGGCATTTTAAGCAATCAAAGCGGAATTTCTCTCCAAAATACGGGATTGAGATTTTAGGCGGCATGAGATATCGGTAAGCGGCAGAACCCGTTTCCCTTTTTTTTACAGAGAAGTCACACATTATGACGTTTTTGTCTTTAGAAATAGTATAATTTAGCTTGGAAGTCATATTTTTTAAATATACATGTTTCAACAGTCACGGGCAAGTTATAAATTCACACTGCCAGACCATCGTTTCGAAATTTGTGAGCTGCGTCATCAGAGGCTTAGTTGCAGGATACTGACCATGTTCAAATGTGTCACCAACTGAAATAATTTGATATTAACCCGATATATCTAATTTTTTTACCATCGGATGGGTATCAAACTTTGTCGTAATCAGATCTTTGTTATGGGCAAAATATTTAAACATATCTCAGAACAAATAAATTTAAAATTACACACAACATTTTCCTCTTTGATAAGTTTTTAAACGGGCCTTTTAAAAATATGTCAAAAATATCAAATAAAAAAACATTTTGTAATCAATTTAAGATAGTACATAGAGGAATCAAATAAAGCTTAACAAATCCAAAAAATATATATTATATTTTTAAATCTAATTTAAACTGTTTTTAAAGTTTGTTTGTATAAACTGTAACTCATTTGTTGAAAATAAAAAGAAAATGTTGGGTCAAAATACCGCTTTTCGATCACGTCAGGATATAAATGATTGACAATCGTTTTCCAAAATAAATTTGAAGTTTTGTAGATTTGTTCACACGTTTTGTGCTTTTTGTTTTAAAATTAATTTCAAAATCTGGCTTAATCTTCATGACGATAAAATCACCTAATTTGCAGTTCTAAATTGCAAAAATATAGTGGGGTATTCCTTATATGGCTTTTTCAATTTTGAAAATCAGATGCATTGTGAGACCTCGGGATCGGCCTGGTATTTGTTTTTGACGTTATCAACAATATAGCTATAATATATTAAATAAATATAATAGGCAAGCGCTCACGTTTGGAGCTAACACTCACTACACGTTTGGATTTTCTTATTGTGGTAAAAAAAATTTAAAGTTATTTTTATACAATCTACTTATATGTATACATAATCGATAAACAACCCCGGGTGCTAAACAAATTTTGAAGGCAAATGTGAACTTCAATTTACTTCTGTACAATTTACACATAGTATGTATATTAAACCGATTCAAATTGTATAAAGGAGACAAATTTTTTTTTTGTCCACACTTCAAAATATGCCTTGGTTTGTTTTCTGATGATTTCCAGAATATTTTGTGTATAAAAATAAGATCCCGTCAGCTTACTTAAAGCGACTAAAGATGTTTAAAGTGATTTCTGCAGAACATCCCTGTAAAAAGGATGTGTTCGGACATGCTTTGACAGGTTTTGTTGGACGTGCCTGAAAAAAACCTTTTGTATCATACTCATATTGTATTCGGCACCTTAATGCCAGATACGAAATATTGTGCGAATCATCATAAAAGAAACCATGGACAAATGAATATATATCTGATCAAATAAATATCTGGGTGTTCACGAGGTCCCATAAAGCAGCTAGTATGATTTGTTTGCATTGAAGCTAACAAAATAAATTAAGCGAATCAGTTTAGTCAAAAACCCAACAGATGGAGTTTATTCACAAAACTAAGCTTTTATATGAACATTCATCCATTAATAATTTTTTTTAAATCGTAGATTCAATTGAAATTTTATATTCAAAACCATAGTTCATTACAAACGATGGCAACTCTGAAAAACGTCCTAGGTGCAACGACTCTTCAAGGCGACACTATCAAGTAATTAACCAAGAAAAAGCTTAAAAAACTGTTCGGAAACGGCTTAGCCAGTGATCTAGTAAACAAAATATTAACTTTTTCACAGAACGCCTCAAAATAGTTTTTTATGTAATAAAGTATTCTGCGAGGTCTATGCATGAGTATAAGGAGTAATTATTTATGTATTTTTTTTTTTACTAATAAAGGTTTAGTTACTTTGATTTTCTATTAAAATATTCAAAACTTGCTATAAATATGGTTTGGGAGATAACGTTTTTCAGAGCAAATAAAAATTTGTCATAACGCGTATGACGGTAAGATTGAGTCCGCAACACAAAAAACTATTTTTTACTCACATTAGTACAAACAAAAGTAATATAGGATTTGTTGTTTAAATAATAAATTAAGCGAATCAATACAAAATTTGTATATCAAGCAGTTGTATGGACAAATATATTCTATGTACTTATAAATTACAAATTTGACATTTGGTTATTAATTATTGCTTTATTTGGAAAGTTATGTATTATTTCTCCAAATCAATTGTGTATCGATAATACATGGTGTGAACATTATACGAAATACCTAAACACAATAAAATCACAATAGACTTTAAAAGAAGAGAGACGATAGATAGAGTAAGATGTCCTAGGTCCATCAATAAGATAGCTTGTTTGTTGACCACAAAATAAACAGACATTATTACAAAAAAAAATAACTCCCTTAGTTATTGAGATATTTGTTGGTTTAAATTGGTAACAAATGCTTGCCATTTTCCTTGACCATATATTTTTGTTATATGGGGTTGGAAATATACAGTTTTATTCAAAAATAAAATAAGATTCTACAGCAATAATACAAATATTTTTCAGGTTGTTTATATTATTACCCGAAAATTATTGCATACATTTTAATGCTGTAGACAAATTTATTGGGATTTAATTATTGCATACTTTTTAGCGCATTCGAAATGTTTTTAAATATTTGCCTGGGATAATTAATTTTTAATCTAGTTACCTTTGTAATAGATGCCTGTCGGATGAGATCGCCATAAAGAATTGTGTAGTAAGAATTATATTGAAGAATATATAAAAAAAATATAATAGATGTTGGGAAATTTTTAGTGTAATGGATAATTTTCTAGGTGTCGTTAAAAGCTATAAATGGGACTTTCTTCCTTCAAAACAAAATATGTGAGTAATTATTTCTTGACAATTTTCATTAAACATCAAAAGAAAAATTCAAATGAAACAAAAATATATGTTCTTATCAAGAATACAGCGGCACGTGTATACAAATGAAAGTGTTCCATTATTTCCTTCATCAGAGGATGTTGCTAATTATTGCTGCACAGTTGTTGACAAAAATAAGAATAAAGACTATCGGCCTTATTTATAAAATTTATGACGTTTGAGAGGTGATTTATGATACAAGAATTGTCTCTCTAATCTCTAACTTTTTACAAATAACATTTTAGTAATAAACACACAAAAAGTTGTCGTTTATTTTACATTAAAGAACTTTTTTATTGTAGCCCTTTTCTATAAGCATTTTGTGATCCAGTGGTGTACCCCGATTTGAAAATTTACCTCGAAATCACGAGATATTTCGATTTTAAATTTGTAGTAGATTTAAGGCGATTTTCGAATTTATTGAATGAAAAAACTTTAAAAACTTGTTTAAAATCAATTTGTTTATTATTTATTTGTTAAAATGTATATCTAGAAATAATGGACGTCCATTTTCCAGCGGACACGGAACTATATATTTCCTCTTATTTTGATGATTTTATACATTTTTTTGGATTTATTAAATTTTTACTCTTTGTTTGCAATCGACCAGCAGAAATCAGCAAGCATTGAGTCTATTCTTTTTCCAGCGAAACGGTCTTCGAATGCCATTATGGTTTGATGAAATCTTTCGCCAGTTTCGTCTGTTTCTGTGGACAATTGTCGTTCGTAAAAATCGAAATGTGCATGTAACATGTGGATTTTCAACGACATATTAACGCCAAGTTTGCCGAAAGACTTCATCATGCTGTCAATATAATCACGGTACTCTGGTGAGCGATTTTTGAAAAGAACGTTTTCAATTACCGCACGAATTGAGTTCCATGCGTTTTGTTCAGTTTCATCCAACATTTCAGAAAAACTCGTATTCCTTAAAAGTTTCCGTATATCTGGACCGTTAACTACACCTATTAAAAAAATTGATATAAAATATATTGCAGTCACACACTTTTATTTACACAAATTTACCCTCCTTTAATTTTTCAATTGATAATTTTGGAAAAGTGTTATTTTACAAGTATGGTAATGCATTTTCGTTAACGCGAACCAAACGCTTTAAAAAAATCTTCACAACTCCCAGCTTGATATGAATATCCGGAACCAATATTTTCTGAAGAGAGGTCAATGGTGGACGAATTACATAAATTCGCCAACAACTTGCGAATCGCGTTTTTCGCCAATCTCGCTTTTCGTACTGGTTGCATTTCGCACGGCTGTCCCATTTACAAAAAATACACATGTACTTTGCATAGCCAGTCTGCATTCCAGCTAGTAGTGAAGAAACCTTAAAATCACAATTTACGCGCCAATTGTGTTCGTCATAACTGATGCGTTCCAGAATTAATTTCATTGTATCAATGGCACTGGTTTAACGCTGCTGTTTTCAAATATCAAGACTACTTTGAAGCTTCTGGTTGAAGCGTCTATGAAAAGACGCAATAAAGATGGATTATAGTAGCAGATTCCCATTTCATTCATTAAACCAGGAATATCTTGACAATATGCATAAGCTGCGTCCTCGGAAAGCATGAAATAAGGCATATATGGTTCTTGCCGGTATTTGTAAGATGTAACTTTTACACCTGGTGCCAGCACGTTGACGCTTCTAAGTTCCGAAGCCAAAGTCATTAAATTATTTTGAGATAGCTTCAGATTTCGAACGATTCTATCTAAATGTTCCTGCGAAATTAATGATGGATATTGTATAGCTGGCTGAAGGAAATCAGAATCAGCATGATGTAGTGATCTTGCTGAAGTTTGTGATTGTACTTCATAGGACGCAGTATCATATTGGTATGTCGATCGATGTAGTGGGACAGGCAATTCATCACTCTGTACGTGAGCACTTGGCACACCTTTGTATATAAAACCGGATCGTTCTATAAGAATAAATTATTGTGTATTCCATATATAGACCTATCTAAGTGAACTTACTGTTTCGATTGAGACCATTTACATCGTTCTTGCACGCGTAGCAATTTTCTGTATCATGTTCCCCTGGATCGGTCCATATCATTGGAAGTCCAAATGGCATCGAATATCGCCGTAATTTCCACCATTTGTTTAATGCACTAAAACATGTGATGCACGTAAATTCAGGTGCATGATCAACATTTCGCATTTCTTTAGCGGGGGTAACCAAAAAGTACTGATTGTAAGCTTTGAGGGCATCTTCAACCAAATGTCGTCGATTCTTTTTCGGTGTAAATTTTCCACACACAAAACAAAACATATTTAATTTTTCGCAATGTGTTCTGCATTTTTCGTCACTCATTTTTCTTTTTTTTTTAAAATGGTTAATAAAAGGCTTATCTTTTTGATGTGTTAACATCTATACGGCGGGTAGGGACTAATCTATCAAAGTGAACACTTTGATACATATGTTGTTGCATATGTTTGTAATAGGGATGCCAATCCCAAAATCGCGAATCCCAAAGTTATTATAATTATTATGGCCCCAAATTGTAAGAGGTAAATTAATTCTGCTTCCAAATATGTCTATTATTTCAACGGTTACATTTGGTCGAAAAAAATATATAAATTGATTTTACAAGAGAGAGGTTTTCCCTCAAATAAAATCAAAAATCACCTTAAATCTTCTACAAATTTAAAATCGAAATATCTCGTTACTTTGAGCTAACTTTTTAAAACGGAGTATACCACTGTATTCTATGACCCAAAAAATAGTTGGGGTGTCTCGGTGTTTTTGTGTGTCATTTAAAAATTTCAAATTTTACTTTCAGTGTAATTATTGTTTTTTAACACTAA
This sequence comes from Phaonia tiefii, assembly GCA_963931995.1. Lineage (NCBI taxonomy): Eukaryota > Metazoa > Arthropoda > Insecta > Diptera > Muscidae > Phaonia > Phaonia tiefii. Next base: position 200,144,823 of record OZ008369.1, read on the forward strand.
AACCGATATCGCAGCGGTTTGCAAATTTTCGGATTGGATGCTAAGTTCTGAACCAGTGGTTTTTTTGGGCTTGTGGGAAAGGCCTTTAAAAGACCTTTCATAATCATTAAAAAAAGTGAAATCGCCGACATACGGAGCTTTTAAATTTGGCAAAAAGACATAAGAACGTGCACATAACCTCAATTTTCTCATCCAGATGGCAGATAACAACCCTTAAAAGATAGCCCTACCTTTTACCTTTCCAAAATCACCCAAACGAAGCCCAGCTATAAATAAAAACCCGTCACTCAATCAGATGAAATCGCCATTTTCTGTACCTGGCTCGTCAAAATCACGATAAATAATCACATCGGGCAACACTGTTGGAACTTCATATTCTTAACAAAATTTCGATGGTTTAATATAGAAAAGATATATCTCAATTTGTTGTAACTTTACATGAGAAGGAAAAAGCTAAGTAAATTCGGAGCAATTTGGCATATTATCTGATTTTAAACGCAGCTTGTTAATAAAATAAATTCTTCATTTGATAACATTACAAAAATATTTTTTCTACGAAAGGTGTATTCCAAAATCCTCTACCAGAATATGCCAAAACCGCGATTTCGTAAAATATCAGTATACGGCCTTTTCGTTTTTAACCATCGATTTGATACTACTTTTCAGACCACATCTGAAATTTAAAAATCTAAAAAAATCTTGTTTAAAATATATACGTTAATATTTGTGTATATATCGTTTCACCTCATTGGATCGTGGTACCCTATGCGAGATGACATCTTGCGTATTCCGGAATTAGCCATTAATCATTTGTGTGAGCGCATTGTACATGCCTTCTTTGCGGACAGCACTGATGATCGGGTTAATTTCCGTCAATTAATGAACGTGTTGGCTCATTTCCGACCTGCTAAGGATAAAAAGGAGAAGAAATTCAATTCACGAGAGAATAAATTGAAATTTGCATTCAAAATGTACGATTTTGACGATGATGTTGTCATTAGCCGCGATGAAATGCTGAGCATTCTGCATGTGATGGACTGTGCCAATATAAGCCAAGATCAATTGGTCAGCATAGCTGAACGAACCATTTTAGAGGCTGATCTTTGTTGCCAGGGGAAAATCTCCTTTGAGGTCTTTGTTAAGGTCCTGGAACGCACAGACGTTGAGCAGAAGATGTCTATACGTTTTTTGAATTAAAGTTTATTTTAACAGGCAGGCGTAGAGGAGAAATCAAGAAAATATTTCCCACTTTTTAAGGAAATATTGGCTTTTACCTTATTAACATGCAGATATAACATAAACCTTGATATAATATTTTCAGTTTCTTTCTATTTATTCACATACTTTTACCTATTTCTTTGTTTAACATATCAAAAGTAATAAAAATAGGTAACTTCTTGTTATTTAAAATTAATTTAAGCATTTCCAGGCTTATAATTTGTTAAATTTTACTTGTTTATTCTTATCAAAGATAATAATCCATTCGTAAACTTTTAGAAAATATTTTTAATTTAGTATGCGATACAGCTAAATTATAATCGATTTCATGTCCCGAAAATATTGTGTATTAATAAGGAAATACTTATCTAGTAACTTGTCATTACCCCACAATAGAAATTTGTTCGAATATAAATTAATTTAAAAACTTACCTGACATTAAGTACAGTATTTGCAGTACTTATTATTAATCTGTTTCGTAACATTGTTTTAAAAATATTTAGTTTACTCAAAACTCTTTCGACCTCTGCATTTGTAGAAGGTAATGGCAAAATACTAGCGTGAAGTTAGCCCACATATTTCGATGGTGGGCTAACTTCACAGTAGTATATAGTAGTGTGAAGTTGGCCCACCTTAAAATTTTATTGTATTTAAATCAAATAGTAATAGTGTCATAATGTTCAAAATAGACATTGGAGGTATCGAAAGGACACAAGGTCCTTTAAATGCAATTATCCTTCCCTATATATGCCATTATATGTACATTAAATTGTATGATATTTTTATCGAACAGGTTCCCACCTTCATTCTAGTCTAGTGTTAATGATAAGAAATTTTTGTAAAAAATTTCAAGGACATTGAAACAGGTCTACGTCCTTAAAATCGAAGAAAACCAATATCCTCCCTATAAATGAAAATTTCTCAGAAAATTAAAAAAAGTTTGGAAAATTTTCACACTTTCATATTCTGATATGTCGTTGCAAATACCAAGTAGATATTTTATAAGAAATTTCAAGGACATTGAAACAGGTCTAGGTCCTTAAAATCGAAGAAACCCAATATCCTCCCTATATATGAAAATTTCTCAGAAAATTAAATAAAGTTTGGAAAATTTTCACACTTTAATATTCTGATATGTTGTTGCAAATACCAAGTAGAAATTTTATAAAAAATTTCAAGAACATTGAAACAGGTCTAGGTCCTTAAATCGAAGAAAACCAATATCCTCCATATATATGAAAACTTTCAGAAAAATGTCCTTGACATTTTTTATGAAATTTCTGCTTCGAATTTTCAACAACATACGTGAATATTAAGTGAGAAAATTTTCCAATTTTTTTTTAATTTTCTGAGAAGGTTTCATACACATATTTCGCGGCAATTCGCTTTCACCGATTTTAAGGATCTTGTCTTGTTTCATTGTCCTTGAGTTTTTATTTCTAAATTTTCCAGTAATAGTAAAACCATATAAAGAAATTAAAAATTTGTTATCTTTTTTAACCTTTGCGAACTTTTTCTGAAAAGTACATTAACAATATTAAATTTCATCCTTTTTAAGGATCTCTTCACATATCAATGTCGTGAATTTTAGATTACACATAACATCCTGAATAAGGTAACTAGAATTGACTTTAGAACTATTCCAATCTATTTAGGCTATTTTAACGTTGTACAGAAAAGAGGGCCAGCCATGGTGGGCCAACTTCACTTCGGTTGGCAAAATCTCTAACGCAAAATTTGCCAGTTCTTTGAATGGATTGATTCTCGTAGATGCCTAAAAATAGAACACTTCAACCCAAACAGAACTCATCAATAACGTTTAAGTCCATTTCACAAACGGTATGTTGGTGTATTGACTATTTATAAAATAGACTGTATCGCGGCATGGTACAAATAATTTCCAAAGCGGAGTGGTGTCATCATTGTTTTGTTTTAAAATGCTTTCAGCATAGAGAAGGTTAACACTTTTTAAATTGTTTGGAAACTGGGGTATTCAATCGAGTGATAATGAATCGGTTAATCGGAAAATTTTGTGTTCATGTTTGTTCGAATAATTGAAAAAGTCTAAAGTATATGGGTGATTGTTCGGAAATTGATATTTTTCAGATAGGAATTTTTCCAAACCTCGATATGTCTGCAGTACCATTTTTTTTACGTTTCTGAATGTTATCATGGTCCAAAAGTATGATCTGAAGATCACTATACTACAACACCAAAGCAATCGAAGTTATGGAACATTGATGGTATTCCGATGCCACGGTAGTGACTGCCTGAACGAAACTTGACAAATCAAAGTGTTGATATGATAAAACAATTTTATATATATATCAATTGAATAAAACGCACTATTTTAATGTTTTAACTAATTTATTTAGTTAACTTCGCCCATAGACTAATACCTTTCACGACCTACACACGACTGACGATTGCCACAAGATATGTCAAATACTTCACTCTCGTTTTGCCAGGTCTTCGCAAAAGCCTACTGTGTTGCCAGGTCTTCGCAAAAGCCTACTGTGTTGTCAGGTCTTTGCAACAGCCTACTACACATTAATCATTCAGTGTCAAGGAACCATTATTTATCAATTTTAGTCAGTATTGGAAACTATATGACACGGTTGTGACAGCCACGGTTGTGACTTTCAGTGTTTAACCTAACCGTGCTCCAGACCGGTTTGGAATTCGACAAGTTCCAAAGACAATGAAGTTCAGGCAATGAAATATTACTTTCATAACCGGGAATCAAGCCTAAATATTGTACGGCATATGTGAATCATAAGAGAACGGTTGTGACGTATTATTTTGTGACTTAGCTTTTCAATTTTTCGAATTGAATTCCCCTTCGTTTACATGTGCGTGTGTTGACTTCTGCCGGTGTAAATACTGCCACTACCTCCTCCAATCCAAAATGCCAGCAAGTGGGTCATATTGAAACCCCGGAGATGGCGCCACCACAGTCGAATTCAAATTGTACAAAATTCTGACAAAACTGTTGGACAGACTTCGTGGACCGTTCAATAACCATGGCGTGCATATTCCTCCAATTTTTTTGCGTAGAATTGTAAATCTAAATGTCCCTTAGAACATATATGCAGGTAACATTTTTCAAGCCACATCCTTGACGGATATTACTGCTGAAGTTCTGAATTCGATACGGAGGACAGGCCATGGTTGCGACATTTTGAACAGTTTTTTCTCCCTAAAATCGACTTACGCGTTTCAGAATGGAATGTGTTTCATGGAAATAATAGAGTACCATCGTAGCTTCGGGAACATGTCGCAATTTAATCACCATTCGACCATTTTAGGGTGGGAAAATTCAAAGGACGAGAAAATGACAATTTCTGAACAATCACCCATATTTCAAATATCGAATAATTTCTTGCAATTAATTGGTTAATCGATATCAGCAAAAAATATATAATTTGTTTGTTGCTTAATGTTTACAATTTCTACATAGTACTTATACTTTTGGTACTTCTACAACGCTTATTTCCAGATGTCATGTTCATATAGTATTTGTGGTGCTTATTATTATACAATATTTTCGAAAACATTTCCTAACATTACATCAACTGTTTTTGATTTGCTTACATTTTATTAAACGTTTATATCACTCGGAAAATTTACTTCATTTCAAGAACAATCTAAATTACAAGTGATCATGAAAATAATTTATTATTTATTTATTAACTGCTAGCGTTTAAATACCATTGTGGCTTCGTGTTCTGGATGAAACATTTTCGTTAATGTTTTTACGTTGTTATAGTGAAAAGTGTCGTATATCCGACAATTTGGTAGTAAAATTTCATACTTGACTTTTTTGAAAATTTTTCATTTCGTTGCTGCAACTACTTACTTTTCGTTCCTGCAACAATTTTATTTAATTTGAATTTTGTAGAAAAATGAGTTAAAAATTAGATTTAGACTACTGATATTTGGTTTGTCTACTTTTTATTATTTATTATTTATTTATTTTGGAAGTTTATCAACATTTTTAGTTGACGAAACAATTTCGTGTTTGTAATGAAGCTCATTTTTGTGGAGTTATAGAGAGAGAGAGAAAAAATGAGCGACCGGAAAATAAAGGCTAGAAAGAGAAAATGGTGAGCGTGGGTGGTGGGTCACGTACTCATCTTAAATCAGTTCCATTTAGAGTTGGGAATTTTAGTTCATTGAAGTGAGTGCTCTTTTTAGTTCAGCTCATCAGAATGAACTAGTTCATTCATTTAGTTCACTAGTTCATTGTGCCATTTCAGCTTAACAGTTCATATGAGCTGTGAACTAAAGAACTCATTGCAGTTCAACTTGTAGTTTTAGTTCAATCGAAGCGAATGATCGCGAATATGATTTAATTTTTGCAGTGTTTTGGATACTGTGATATTTGGTTTTACTAAATCGCCCTATTGAAGGTCGACTTAACGATTAGGTTATTTCGTTTCTGAAATATTGTGTTTCCGTAATTTTGTTATATTTTGGAATAAAAGTGGTGATTAGCGCTGTAGTTATTGTGTAGAAGCCGTTACATATGTATCTATTCCACAAATATTGCAACATTAGGCATCTTTGTGCCAATTGAGTGAGACAAAGAGAGCATGAACTAGAAAATGGCGAAGAGAACTGCACAACTGTAATACAAAAAACTGCCGAAATAAGTGAACTACTGAAACTAAAGAGCGGAACAGTATGAACTAGTTCATCTAGTTCACAAGAGTGAATCGTTCAATTGAACTAGTTCGTTCGTGAACTACACAACTCTAGTTCCATTGCAACAACCGAAAGTGGGAGACATATTACTCCACCGGTATAATTTAAATAATTTTTTTTAAAACAGACTAGTTATAGTTAGTAATAATCTTTTATTGTGAAAACTAAATTGTGTGAATTTATGTGTTTGCTGTGATCGGTTGCGTAAATTAAATATCTATAAATCAAATAGATAAATAAACAGAATGCAAGGAGCAACACGACAGCAACGAAAGTGACAAATCGATAGCAGAAAAACTGCCCCGAAATATGTAACTGAACATTTGTGTGTGTGTATGCGCGTTACGGTACAAATCGAAATAAATATTTGTGTTTTTGTGCTGTAACCATAATACGGATACGCATGTTCCTTGTGTTGATATTTCGATTCAGAAAAAACGAAGGACATACATACATTTGTAGGCGCAGTCGAAGTCAATGAAAACGAAGAAGTCAAAGAAACAAAGTGTTTCAAGTACGACGAACATAAAAAATAAAAATTCAACGTACATCAAATGAATCCAATCGAAATTTTATCAAATTTGGTGAAAATAAATAAAAGACCAGTTGAAGAAATTGCATACAGACCGATCTCTATCTTAATGACTGGGAGATTTGTCGCTACAATTGAATGACAGAACCCTCAACACAACCACAATTGCATGATTTAAGAAACCAATGACGTGGTTCTATGTTAAAGGAGAAGAGCATAGGGGAGTAGTGCTCATGTTCATGGTAATGACAGATATAGATATGTACATATTATATTTGTTGTTATTTGTTTTTAATTGCAGGACCTGTTTACGGCGGCCACAAAATCACTCGACCCCTCGACTACCACAATCTTCTCCAGACGAGTGTTTCAACATGGAATTAATATAATCTATTTAGCAAATTGAGACCATTTGCGAAACAAAACTTCAAAAAATTATTATCAAAACACCAGCAATGTAATACTAACAGTTTATTTATGCACAATTATCAATAAATAATTCCAAACACACCTAAAAACTTTTATTCAAAACAAATGAAACAAATTCATTGCAACAATGACTCAAAGTCATTGCACCAATGAAACAAATTCATAGCAACAATGAACAAATTCATGGCAGGAATGAAGAAAATTCATTGCTGGAATAAATAATATTCATTACAAACAAGATGCTTATTCATTGCAACAATGAAATAAATTTATTGCAGGAATGAAACAAATTCGTTGTAATAATGAAGAAAATTCATTGCAGCAACAACTATACTTTCACCACAGCAACGAACAATTTGCAGTTGAAGAACACATTTTCATGTACGTTAGCTCACTTTCGATGACAAAAGTTGTTTGGGTTATGAACATTTTCATCCCTGTGACGATGCTCTCCGTTCAGTGTAGTTTAGAAGGTAAGAATGAACAACTAATGTATTTTGTAGCATAATACATACATCGTTTTAATATTAAATACTACAATACGATGAGTTTCGTTTGGAAATATTTTGCGCAAGTTCTAAACAATAAACGATTAGCGAAATGAAAACGATGTTCATTATCATTTACGTAGTGCACACAAATTGAGAGGTGAACAGGATGGGACAGGAACAGTATAAGGTAAGAATTCTACAACATCAAAACAAAATTTGAGTGGACCTATGGAAAAATGTGTCACGAATAATTCACTAGGGACCTTACAAGAAAATATTTGTAAAATTGTAGCGATGGACGGGAAGTCTGTGAGAAGCTTTAACAAATCTAAGTCATACTAGGTTTTCTAAATTCGAAGGGGTTCAACATGGCCCGCACATTGATAAATTTTTTTCTAAAAAAGAGGAAGAACTAATAAACGATAGTCGAGAAATACACGAAAACAATGAACGGTTTACAATAATAGTCGAGGGGTGGACGGGTATTTCCTACTATAAATATATAAACGTGACTGCGGAACCATGACTCTAAAAGTAAATTTTATAAAATTGTCAATTTGGGCCTTAAAGAAATTACTAATATGGTACGGCTTCAAATAATTATGTATTAATAGAAAATTGGATGAATTTTGAATAAGTTATCGAAAATACATCGTGTGCTCCACTCACGATGGAGCTGATGTGCTGAAAAAGTATGGCGACATCTTTGCAGGATCGCAGTTATGTATTAACCACTGAATACATTTAACTGAGTGAAAACTGGAAAGCGCACAGCTCAGTGATTGTGAGAAGTTCTCCCGGTCCCTTCATGGGATGTAATGGGAAACCATTTATTTTTTTTTTTACATTTAACTGTCGTTAGCAGAATTTATATCAACAAAAAGGAAAAACAGCCAGATAAAAGCGAGGAAGAATATGAATAACAAGTGTACGTAGATGATTTTGATTTGGATGATGCGGACGACAATAATTATGATAGTGCCGATGAAAATTGTGATCCCGAATTTGAAAATGAATTCTACCTTAAAAAATAAATAGATGATGTCATTACCAAAGTTCGTAAGTGCTGTAAATTATTTAATAAATCTTCTGAAAAAAGCAGGAATTACACAAATATGTTATACTGCAAGAAAAAGAAGAAGTTCGCCTCATACAATGTTAAACATCGTTATCCAGTATGGTAGAAAGTTTCCTTCGAATTTTTAAAAGTGGTAATCATGCATTATCCGATTTTTGTTTCAGAACTTTTACGGATATGGATATTAAAGTTTTGTCGAACATAAATAAAATTTGAAATCCACTTGACGAGGCTTTTAAGGAGCTGGGACAAGAGTCCGCAACTTTGATTGAATTCGTAGGTACTAAACAATTTGATATTAAAATTATGGCGATGGCAACTAATCCTATTGCTAATGAATTAATCGAAAGCAATAAGACGCGAATTAATGATAGACGGCTAAAAACTCTTAATACTTTGATTTTATTTCTTAATTCCCGTTCATTTCCTACTAATAATGTTATTTTAAAATGCAGGTCAAAGACAAACAAAATTTTTCAAAAATAAGTTATATTCGACATTATTTTGCAAGGAAGAATGTTTAAATGAATCAGTTGAAGACATAATAACTGAAGACACAAACAACTCAAAAGTGTACAACATTTTAAATATTTGAAAAAATACAGGAGTGAGTTAATAAATAATTTTATTTATTTAGAAACAACTAACAAAAACAGAAAAAGTAGACATTCTTTTTCATGCACTCCTTTCAATCTCGCCGACATCCACGATCAACGGGAGAGTATTTTGTAAATCACGCTTTAACAAAAATAAAGAAAGGGATCGTTTGAAAGGCAAGCAATGAAACTATATTCGCATTTTAAAGGATTACTTTCGAAGAAATTAATATTTTTTTTTCAAAATAATAATAATTTAAAATTATTCTTTTTTCATTAATTACAGTTTTTAAATACAGTGTAATAAAAACGTCAGAAATGATCTCACATACTCTCAATATTAAAATCCATGCAAATTTCTTACAATATATTATTCAAAGTATTTATTAAAACACAAAATACGATCTTAGTATATTTTGTATACAAAATGCTATAAAATTTTACTATTATATTCCTTGCCTTTTCAAGTAAAAAGATTAACAAAATATGATACGAGGCGGATCACGAAGTTTCATATAACTTCCCTCGTAATTATATGAAATGCAACAATGCTCCCATCAACCACCACCTGTTAGTAGACTACTGTCAAATTTTGAGCAAGTTCCGTCATTTACTTTGCGTTTAACTGCTGTTCAAAACATGCAACATCGTGAATTTTTTTTTTAATGGAAAAACATTTAAACATTTAAAACAGTAAACATTTTTTTTGCGAAAAAAAAACCGTCAACCAAACCAAGGCAAAGCTTGGTAAATACTATGGGGACTCTGAACCATCGATTTCAATGGTAAAAAGTGGTTTACAGACTTTCGTTGTGGTCACACAAGTACAAATGCCGCTGAACGTTCTGGACGGCCAATTGAGGTCAATACACCCGAAAATGTCGACAAAATCCACGACATGGTGTTGACCGGTCGACGAATAAAAGTGCGTGAGATTTTTGATGCCATAGGCATTTCATATGGCGGTGTGGTTTTCATTTTAAATGGTCAGTTGGGTTTAAGAAAGCTGTCTGCAAGTTGGGTGCCGCGTTTGCTCTCAATTGACCATAAACGAAATAGTGTGACAACTTTAAAGCATTGTTTGGAGTTGTTTAATTGGGCTACGAATTGGTACCTCATCCGCCATATTCTCCGCATTTAGCCCCAGTGACTATTTACTATTTCCAAATCTAAAGAAATGACTCGGTGGAAAGAGATTTAGGTCCAACGATGATATTATTGAACAATTAACAACACTGTTAACAATGGATCTATTCTATTTCAATATGTTATTTTGCTAAACTTGCACGTGCCGGTGAGCAAAAATATTAAAAAAAATTTTCAAACTTAGAAGGTAATTAAAAATAATTTAGAAATTTTATTTATTAACATATAACTATGAGTAAACGGAATTACAAAAGACAAATAAAAAACAATTAATATTCTTCTTATTATTTAAACGAGCTTAAGATCATTTATAATTATTTCTTATTTATATCCAATATTTCGTCTCCACATTGGGCGACTTCTTCACGGAACAATTATTATTATGTGAATAAATAATTAACAATTCAAAACCAATTCAAAAAACCCCAATATCACAAAATTTTCTTTCAAAAAAGAGCGGGAAAAAAATATTTTCCTTGTCAATATGAGAAAATATCTCATAAAACATAAGTAAAAATGCACATTAAAGATGTTGTAGCAGCGAAGTAGATCTACTACATATCATATGTAACATACATATTTACATACTGCACTGTCGCATTAACATACTGTTGATTATAATCATGAAATGTCAAATATTGTCCTAATCCCTCTTTGCGCTAAATTTACATTTCTCATTTTCTCATTCTTGTTTTATACCTCAGTAAAGTTAATTGAATTACAAGCACCGTATTTGCGTTTGAATAGGTTATGGGCCCAGAACGGCAACTTTAACCAAAAATTGAGTGAAAAATTCGAATGTGAAATTGTTCCAAGCGCGTAATTAATTAGTACAACAATTTTCGAAAAACTTAAAAAAATGCTCGGTGTCGTGCGTATAGAACCGCTAAACGCGGAGAATTATTATACGTGGAAAACGAAAATGCGTGATATATTAATAAAAAATGATTTGTGGTCGTATATTGACGATAGTCTTAAGTACCCCACGGATGCAACTTTGGCTCCTACCTGGAAAAAAATGTAGATCAAAAGGCAGCAGCAGACATAATGCTTGCGATTAGCCCTCCCGAGTTAGGTTTGATTGCTGAGTGCCAGACTGCAAGACAAATGTGGTTGAGGTTAGAATCCACGTATCAATCGAAAGGCCCCCTGCGAAAAGCCACATTATTGAAACGTGTGGCACTATCGCGTATGCGTGAAAATGATAAAGTTCGTGAACATTTGAATGAATTTTTCGACGCCGTGTCAAAATTAAAGGATGTAGGAGTATCTATCGGTAATGAACTTTTGGCCATTCTCCTCTTGTATAGGCTTCCAGAGTCGTATGAAACTTTTCGGTGTGCTTTAGAATTTCTGGAGGAAATTCTGGAGGAATCTTAATGACTGACAATAAATTTGAATTTATATTTATGAATGAGAACTGAGCTTTAATTCATAAATCCTTAAAGAATTTTGCTGAGAAAATAGAAAGATTGACCGTTGTATCTGTTCCGATAAATAATTGCAACGTTTGTGTTAAATTAAAAATGCATTTAACAATGATTGACGGTGCAGTGGCTAACATATTTTCCAATAATAAAATATTGGCCAGTTACAGCAGAAAAAATACGAATTTTTTTTGAAGAAGAGCATTCAATAAGATATTAAGAACAAGATAACAAGATAAGATAAAAAACAAGAAACGTTGGACTAAGTGTATTGAGCTAAAAGGAGAAAAAAAATGGTTTCCCATTACATCCCATGAAGGAATCGGGGAGAGCTTATCACAACCAGTGAGCTGTGCGCTTTCTAGTTTTATACTCACTGATTGAGACCTACAGTTTTACACCGGTTCCGAGCAGTATTTTTGAGAAGCATTTTCATGGCTAAATTCTCGATAGTGTCGCCGTCAATATGCGAGGTGACCGCCGTCGAAAGAAATTTTAAGGTGGTCAGAGCAGGGATCGAACCCAGGATCTCAAGTACAAGATCCTGTGCGCGCCACACTACCCATTGCACCACCGACGGCTGATAGCTGAAAGGAGATTCTGATGAAAAATATTTTTTTTTCTTTGCAAAAAGTCAGGGACTTAATGCCGCTTAGTTGTGCCGATTGGAAACGCCACGGTAATAATATCACAACTTTTGAAGTATTGTTGTGATTACTTTAAAACGTACCAGAAATTTCTAGAGGAGGAGTAAGACTTTCAGAATATTGCATCCAGAGGCACCCCGAGTAAACACAGATGGTGCTACAGGGTGTCAAAGTTGACCACTTTGCTGCTTTCGAAGTCTGCTACTTCTACACTCATAAGCTGATTACAAAGATATTTTATTGTTGGAAATTAAGATATTCGCTATTAAAGTTTAACACTGTTAATTTTTTCATTGACTTTTTTCAGGCTTTTGTTAATAACTCGGGCATTTGAGGGGAAATAATTTTACTGAAAACACTGCTTAATTGGGAACACTTTAACAAAGAATACACTGTAACAAATTTTAAGTCCTCTCGAACCGTTTGGAAATGCCGACTTCTCAAATTTGAAATTTTTTCAACCTGTAAAAGACACTAGACTACAATGATTCATTCAGTATTTTCGTTATTTTTTCCTACGAAACCTATACAAAGTTTTACATTTTCCTGAAGACATAGCTTTGAAAAATATATTTATTATAATTTGGAAATATAGCCTACAGTCAGCAGTCTATGAAAATGACAAATTTTTCTCTTTCGATGTTAGGCAAAAATTTCGCTCGGGGCTTTTTATATGTATTTTTATTGTAGATTGAAATGTTCCTAACGATGCCAAAAAAGTAGGTCCTACGCATAAATAATCTCAGGATAGAGTTGTTTGGGATTAACAAAACCAACTTAATTGGATTTAATTGATCGTGCATTGGTCTATAACATACTCGTATAACAAAAACTAGAAAGATACTATCAATATGCACTTATGTATATACTTTACATCAAATGTGTAAAAGATTTTTTTCCATTTATTTATTTTCAGATTTTTTTCAAAAGTGTTAAAACAAATTTCAAAATATGAACACAGTTTTGTAGAAGAGAAATTTACCTTTCCAACGATATACAGGGTGATTCAGGAAGTTCCGGACAAATTTCTCCAGCGTATTCCTTGGCTCATTTCATGAAGAAAAGTCCACTAGGACCATGTCCGAAAATGCAAGGGTGCGAAATGGCAGCGGTTTAAAAATTTTCGGATTGGTGGTCGGAGGGTAGTAGGGTAAAGTTGCTAACTTCTGAGCCAGTGGTCGGATTTTTTTAGTCTTGTTGGAAAGGTCTTTAAGAGGCCTTTCAGAATTAATTAAAAAAGTAGTAGCCAGAAGGCAGGTAACTTATCTTTCTGCTGAGAGATAGCCATACCTCTTACCTTTCCAAAATGACCTAAACGAAGCCCAGAGGTCTTACCGTTCTAAAGTTGTGACCATTTTACTGAAATGCAAACATGTTTGTTGTTGTTTTTCGAAACGAAATCCGACCACTGGCTGAGAAACCCGCTGCCATTTCGCACCCTTGCATTTTCGGACATGGTCCTAGTGGACTTTTCTTCATAAAATGAGCCAAGGAATACGCTGGAGAAATTTGTCCGGAACTTCCTGAATCACCCTGTATATTATGTCTGTGTACGGTATTACAGCAAGTGTAGGTATCACTCCAAACCTTAAACTTTAACTTGAGTTTGCCACTTCTGTACCTGTACCCTGCCGATTGCACCGTTCGCGACGACAAGGACACTATCGCATTGACAAACAGTTAATTTTTTTATCATTATTTTTCGAAGATAGCCATAGACTTTGAGCTGATTTTTGCCATTTCTGTACAATGCCGATTGCATCATTGAGGAGGACAAGTACACTATAGCTTTGGCAAACACTTCATATTTTTACCTGTTGTCAATATTTGATGAAACTATGGATGATGAAATTTTGATATGATGAAATTTTGGCAAAGTCCTCTTTAATTTCAACCTGCAGTGCCACATTCTGTGCACTTGCTTTAACTGTCATAAACCTATATCAATCCCTCTGTGTACTTCACGCAACCTCCGAAATAAAGTAAGTGCCATTTTATCATAAAACTATGTTTTGTGGTGACAAATTTTTAAATTTTTTGTTACCTGTGTAATATATAAAGTAAATACTTCAGATAAATCATTTCTAAAATCATTTTTTTCACTAATGCTATCTGTGAAAACGTGAATTGTGACAATTTTAATTACAGCAATATCGTCATGGAAATAATAATTAAATGCAATATTTTGTGCAATGTTATTTGGGATATCAAGTTTTCGTCAGAGAAGTCCGAAAACATTATATTATATTGACACAATTTATGGTATATGGCCTAACAATAATACTATCGCGAAAATTACACACTCTTTATACAAAAAGAATGGATGGCGGTAAAAAGTCAAAACAGAAATGTCTAGAATAGAACGAAGATTGGTTAAAGTTGTAGCTGTCACCAAAATTGACAAAATATTTGCTGGTCTTTCAAACAAGGAACACAATGATGTCAATGACAAGACAAAGAAGACGAAACGAGATGAAATTATTAATACGTATTCAACAAGTTTAATAAGAGATGGCTTTAAATCGTCATTACTAAAAACTCTCCCCACACCTGCAGGTCGAATAGTGGAGGCGCTACCAAGTATACTCCAAAATCTACTACTGACCTTACAGAGGAAGACTCGCTGCCGCTAGTTCTAAAATTTGGGCTGTGAGAAACAAATATTAAATGCTAAGGCAAGCGTTTATTGAAAAACGTTGGAGTCTTTTGTTATCCACGAAAGTTCTAAGTTCTACCAGAGCTAAAATTATGCCGTCCGCAATATATATTGATGATACTAGCACTAGTGATTCAAGGATTATATCAATTTTCTGTAGAAGAAATTGACAAATGTCATAGCTCTGAGCTGGCTTTAATATGTCAATAGACTGCAGGTGCAGACTTATCAAAATTTTTTTTGGTGTCACATATACCATTAGGTATGCGCTTTTACAATGACTCACCAATATCTTTAACTGAATCTTCATTTGCAGATATATGTATTAATTTAACACCTTGATTCAAATTTTTAGTCCGTCCAATTCGCTTTGAATATTCAAAGGAAGATTGAAATACAACCCAAGGACTGGTGGATGATACCAATTAGCAAATCCCAGCTATGACTCCCATTTGCGTGGAAATATGCGGAAGAGTAATAAAAGTGTCCTTTCATTTATATTTGACCATGATCGATGGAAAAGTAGTCGATGCTATAACTCGCATATGGTCGTACTGGAGATATGATATATGTGGGGGGAAAAATTGTGAATTTGATGACATTTCTAGTGAAGCCGCAATTTAGAATATCACGGCTTCATTTACGAATACGATTTATGGAATATTGCTTGCACTTCGCTTACGATCTTAAATACCACACAGACCCACGAAATCAAACTGTTCCCGTTAGGGGTAATACAATTCTGCAGAATATGAGAAGGGAAGAATACGATTGAATTACATAGAATCCAAGATGAGTGTACTGATTATAGATAAGCCCCTATATGGATATGGACGTAATCAAAATGATATTAGCTTGAAAGTTATGTTAGCTATTAAGATGATGAAGGCTGACAAATTTCAATAATCAAAATGTTATTAGCTTGAAAGTTATATTAGCTGTTAAAATTATGAATGCTGACAAATTTCACGAATATATTAGCGATACGTAGAATATTGTATATACTTTATATATGTACATGAATCCAGTAACAACTACAGTCCACAAAGTTCTATGTCATGGCAATGAAATTGCCAAAAAAAAGTTTACTTCCATTAGGCGAACTTAGGGAAGGAGTACATGAATCCAGAAACAGAGATTTCAAACAATACAGATTATTTAATACCCGCAAGTGACAAAGATGTCTCAACATTCACATTTAATGCTCCGTTTATTGCTCGGATACGGCACTATACTCAGTTAGAACGAAACATCTTAGTAACCAAAAATATCCCACGATGTAGACAACGACGACCCCGGTGCGAAAAAATGTTTAATCTTTTACAGTGTGAGACAAAATTTGATTTTTTCAAAATGATGGGGTTCTGTCAACGGATTCTGGTAGAAAGGTCTAAAAAGAATTCACACCTATCGGCGTATTGCCAGATCTGATCATAATTTTTTTTAGGGCGGGTCAAAGTCTCCGACCCTCGGAACTTTCCTGCAACATATCGGTCCAAAATATGTTCAGAAGTTTTATAGAAAAGATTCAGTTAAACATTTTTGTGGAACAAATTAACCCCTATCTGTCACGTATAACCATAATTTTTACTTTTTTTTAAAACTTGCAAAATTTGCTCGAAAATGACTGTTATCCCTAACCACAAGCATAGGTCTGGGACACTCAAAACAAGTACGCAGAATGTACCACTGCCCGTAGAATTTGAAGAGAACTTCGCCAAATTTGGGCAAGTTCGACGTATTTTATAATCCCAAACAGTAGCTTCATAAAATAATGACATGGCACATGGCATATTGTAGTTGCCCTCCTGAACAATGCAATCGTCAGGGTACAGCAATTGCAAAATCAAGTCAAAGTCTTAGGGTTGCGAGTCAGTGTTGCCAGTTTAGCACTTTTAAGTCATTTCTGGCATTTTTTTAGCTTCTGCCTTTTTTTTTAAAATACGCTAAATGCTTTTTATCACTTTTTCGGCAGATTTTTTACATTTTTCAGTTTTCCCCCCAATTTGTAGCTTTTTTCTGTCGAATTTCATTTTTTTGTGTATAAATATGGTAGTATTTTTGTTTGGTAAAGTGCTACGTTTCTATGTGACGCTTCAAATTATTATTTATGGTATTAATTTCAATTTTTACAACTCTGAGTGGAGTAGCAGAAATTGTGTATTAGGGATGCCAAAGTCCGTACATGACATCAGGATTGAAATATACTTTGAAAAAATTTACTTTTTGTAACTGCTATAAAAATGTGAACGATGAAGGACAAAATTAAAAGTAGTTTATTGCACAATGAAAATTTGTGTTTTCTAAAGTTTAAGAAATAAGAAATTGTGATTCTATGTCAATATGTATATTTGTTGTACATTATTTTGTAGGCATTTTGAGAGTTTATTTGATCATTCAAAGTACTATACTCAATATGTATGCATGTATATTTTTGGATTTTTAAATACTTCGTCCTTAAAATAAAATGTTAACGGTCGAAACTTCTTAAAATGTTAAATATGTATATTTTGTAGGAATTTGAGATGGAAATATTTACAAAATTTTAACCGATGTTATTCAAAATATAAATTTCCGTAAGTTATTTTGACGAATTAAATTATTAAGGAAAATGTTGACATATTTTTTTCGGTTTTTCACATGACAGAGCATTTAACTGTGATTATACTTAAGAAAAGTCACGATTGTTCCAACTCCCTGAGTTATGGCCTTGCATAGCTTGGGTGTATAACCGCCCATATCTCTGAAACTACTTCTTCGACCAGGAATTATATAACAAAAATTTGTGGAATAATAAAACAAAAATAATCGAAAAATGAAACGTAGAGTTGGTACATTCTCCCTACACACGTCAATATAAAAAATTCTGGGCTTTTCTTCAAGGAATAATACGGCGCATTAACACTTGAAAGGGTGGAGATATTAAAGTGAAAAAATTAACCCACAAGTTATAATAAAGTTTTTGTTTTAAAGCTTCTTGTGTGGTATTTTCCCCTCTGGGGTATGTCCAACGCCGGATTCGTGGCGTCGACATAGTATTTTTGTATTATTTTTGCGAAATAATTTGTCATATTATGATCTAAACAGGCTCTCATATTATGTTGTCGGTCTTCCAAGGGTTAATGATTCGAATTACAAATACCGTGCAAGATAGCGTGGAATCTTCTCTAATACCCATGTGTGGCGAAATTGTAGCGACACTACGGTCCATTTTTGAAAAATACGTATTTTAAAGAAAAAAGTGAGGTTATAAAATCATTTTTATTTATTATTCCATAATGAGTTAATAAAAAGTAAAGTATTTTTTAGCAGTATTAACAGAACTTAAAAATACCTTCTTAATAAATTAAACCAGGTCCGACAGGTAGTTGCAGAGATATGGGCGTTTAGTCACTTAAGCTTTGAAAGCCCATATCTAAGGAAGTTGCGCCAATCGTGAAAAAAATATGTATCTAAGCTCAGCTCAAAAAGTTATATAGATCGTAAAATTTTGATTCCATTCCAAGAGTTTCCCCTAAACTAGATATATGCCAGATGAAATCTCGGTATACCTTAAATTTAATCGACTCATATTGTACTGTTGTAGGTTTCGTACAAAATTGTACCAAAGATGGCAAAAAGATTTACAAATAAAAGTCCAACTTTAATCAACCTTAAGAAAATCAAAGGCAAAAGTAATACCAAAATTACGGTTAATCTGTATGTATCTAGTTAAAAAAATCGTACAGCGTCAGTGGAAATATAATTGACATTTAAAGTGATATTTAAAAGGCAAAAAAGTTTATTGCAAAATTTAAAGAATTAAAAAATTAAACAAAAATCCATAAGAAAATTACATAAGAATGAGGTAAGTTTAATGATTTCTTTTCTGACATATTTTTATAAAATTTATATTTATTTTACAGGGAAACACGTTCGAAGCTAAAAAATGGTGGCGAAAGCCAAAAGTTCACATTGTAAAGGTAAGAATTTTTATCGGCCTGAACTGGGACATGGGACTGTCCGTGGTGGTGGAAAGTTTCTGATTGCCATTCACTTGGGAGTGGCCAGAAATGATTCCTTCATTGGGCAGTCCAAGCAGCTCACTACTTCCACGCAGTATGTCCTGGGCAATGGCTTTTCGGAAACCTCCGTTAGCTAGCTAGAGTGAGAAGGCGAAACAAATGAGCATCAAATCAGGTTTAGTAGGTGACTGATGTCACCGAAGCTCAACAAACAATCGGTCATATTCCTTTGTCCATAGATGGCGGATGAGCCAAACTTACGGGCCAACGGCGGATAGAAAATAAAAGAAGAAAATCCAGGTTCATCGCATCCTGGTCAGCGTCTGATCCATAATGGGCGGCTGCTATCAAATATCGTGGCAGTAGGTAAAATGCAAAAACACGGTAGGCTGGGTTTGCCTCCCGCCACCGTTCATAATGGCAGTGAAAATACGTAAACGAACAAGAAAACATAAACAACCAATATTTGTTGGCGACCCCCGCAAATGTTGTAAGGACCACGATTTACGGATATGCACTTGGAAAGTAAAAACTCTATATAGATCCGGTGCAAGTATCCAACTGACAGATGTCCTCGAAAGTTATAACGCTGACATTACAGCTATCCAGGAAATACAATGCACAGGACATGGCAGCACAAGAAAAAGAAACTGCGATATATACTACAGTTGCCATGAGAAAAAAACATGAATTTGGTTGCGGATTTGTAGTTGGCAAAATACTGCGACATCTAGTCTCTAGGTTCACTTCTGTGAGTGAACGTATAGCCACAATCCGCATAAAAGCGAAATATTTTTGTATTTCCCTAATTTGTGTGCATGCCCCGACAGAAGAGAAAGAAGTTGATGCCAAAGACATATTCTACGAGCGCCTGGAGGAAACGTAGACCACTGCCCTGGCCATGACATTAAGATTGTACTACGAGATTTTAATGCCAAAGTAGGAAGGGAGAATGTGTTTAATCCAACTATTGGCTTATGATTCTATCAAGTATAATGTGCGAAAGACTAAACCCAGTTATCGCTGACCTGATTGGACCATACCAGTGTGGCTTTAGGCCTGGAAAATCGACAAGTGACCAGATTTTCACGATACGCCAAATCCTGGAGAGTCAGCAAAAGTGGGCCTGACGGTAAATGAGGACAAGACAAAATTAATGGTTTCAACGAACAAGTCCTACACGCGATTAGACCAAAGCGTGAAAGGTGATAACCGTTATAACTTCGAGGTAGTGGACGAATTTATATACCTGCCGTGAACAAAAACAACGTCAGCCTTGAGATCAAGCGGCGAATTGTGCTTGCGAATAGATGTTATTTTGGGCTAAGCAAGCACTTTGCAGATAAAGCCCTCTCTCGAGTAACAAAAGTCCAGCTGTACCAGACTCTCATTCAACCTGTCTCGCTTTATGGCTCAGAATCCTGGGTCCTATCGCAAGCAGACGAAACATCTGTAGGAGTCTTCGAGTGAAAAATACTCCGGAAAATTTATGGCCCTATAGTGCACAACGGCGAGTATCGGAGACGCATGAATCATGAGCTGTATGAGCTTTATCCTGACATTGACATAGTTAAGCGGATCAAGATAACGCGATTGCGCTGGCTAGGTCATGTCAGTAGAATGGATGAAGACGAACCAGCACGAAGGGTTTTCAAATCCGAACTCGGAGGAAGACGAAAAATAGGAAGACCAAGACTCCGCTGGTGGGATCAGGTAGACGAATCCCTGCGTACACTTGGTATTGCCAACTGGAGAAATAAAGCAAAAGATCGAGCTGGTTGGCGAAATATGTTATCTTCGTTTTGTAAGGTCCCTGACCCCCCGGGGTTGTCCGAGACCGGATAAGTAAGTAAGTAAGAACTGTGAAACAAGGAGCCCGACTCCAAAAAATGGAATTATTGCATAAACAGTTTTCCGTCGATCGTGTCAATGTGTTCCCAAGGAATCATCGGTTCATTTCCTCTACGCACGTAAATAGAAACATTTCTATTTTTTTTTACAAAAAAAATACGGGGCCATCACGAAAAATGTCGATAAGGAAAAGTTATAGTTTTTCATCAGGGGCCTTCAAAGTTTTTGCGTTGATTTAAAATTGATAGGGAAAAAATGCATGCTCAAAAAACAAAAAAAAACTGAAAATTTCCCTCTGGGTCGAAAAAGGAGGTCGTAAAAGGGGCAAAATCGTGCGATTTAAAAAAAAAATTTTCTTTTCTTTTTGTAATGAACCGTAATTGGGTAAATTTTGCGAACAAATTTACATTAGTTTTTATTTTTTATTTCAACCGACCCGGTATAATATCGCAAAATAGGTTTATCTCGGTCCACAGACGCCCCACAGCCGAAATTTATATACGACTAAATTCGCGAGGAGAATATCTTTAATTTGAGTAACCACACTCAGTGATATCAACTCTGCAAGAACGAAACGCGCCGTCGAACTACCAAAAAAGTGCTAAAACGCGCCAAATAACGAAAACAACTAGAAAGATCCCGAAAGTGCTAAAACGCGCTTAATAAATAAGTGATTTCCAATAGGGACCGGTAGATTTTGAGAGTCCATGGCGGTTACCTTGTTTTATCTTTTGTTAGTTCCTGTTATTTATTTTTCAGACAATCTAGACAAATCAACATGGCAAGTTACAGCGCCGAGCAATACGCAATAATAAAACTTTATTATCAAAATGGGTGTTCTCTTGTGCCGACGACACTAATTTTTGAATCAACCGATACATAAACAAACATTTCCGGATTTAGGACAATACCAGTCATTACACATTGGTTTGGATTGGATGTCGCTACTTGATACACAGCTGATGCTACAATGGGCATTCGGCGCGACCGATTTTAGGGTTATCTCACGCAGAGGCAACGTGAAATGACCACAGACCCCGTGCATTTTAGCAAGTTAGACTTTTTATTGTGATGTTTCCATAAGTCGCAGATCAATGGCAATAAGCCAGAATTCAGCTTGATCTATACGCCAAGGAAAGAAAACGATGTTTGGAGTGCAGATTCGACGGAACCAGCATACTCCCATACGTGGCGATCACATAACACAACTCTTAATAAAGTACCGGCAATTCAAAAACTATCACACACAAAAATTTAATAAAAGACATTTATATCAGTTGTGCGCTGCTATTATTTTGACCGCAACTGTATATAATAATAATAAAACTGAACAAAGGTTTTAATTTCATATACATAATAAATTGGTTTGAATTAATGAAAAAAAAGGTAATTTATAATTAAAATAATTACTTTTGAATAACAGAGAAAAATGAATATTGAAACAAAACAAAAGTGTCGGGTAGTGGTAATGTAAGAAGATTATGAAAAAATAATTTTGATAAAATGTAAAGAAAGGATGGAACTAAATTAGTAAAGTTATTAAATGGTCTAACAACTATGTATCATTAGATTTAACACTGCAAATGAGCTAGGGTAAGGGAAAATATCAGTTACTAAACATTTCACTTTTATTTAATGTTCTCGATTGAATTGGCTTGTGGAATCAAAAGCATTCTTGATATATATGTATAAAAGTCAGAAAGTTCGTTACCCTTTGGAATTTAGCACAAATTTCATTCGTTTCTTACACCTAAAATAGAGTTTCTTCCTAATTCAAATTACAGAAACAATCTACAAGAGCTTAAACGTTTCTGAATAGAAATCCTTTTTAATAATTCTATGAGATAATTCTAAAGATAGTACTATGGTGCAATTTACTTTGAAAAATGTTTCTATTGGAAATTTGAATAAAAACATGTTTGAGGGCGAATTTTTCTTTTAGAAAAGACTTTTGGAACACAAGATTTTAAGACCGCAGGAGCATATTTAAATAGCGTTCGAATAATTATTAAAAGCTTGAAATGTGATTAAGGTGTTAGAAAACATTATTATAAACTTTACAAAATTTAGCGTCAACAGCACAGTTCCTCGATCACGAACCAAAGCCAGATACTGGAATTCGACTGAAACTCGACATCGAGGAACAGGGGAACTGATGCTTGTAAAGATTTTGTATAGTAAGAGACTTACAATGTTAAGATATCAATTTTATTACAATATTTCTTGTTGGACAGATTTGTTTGAGATTTCACGATCTGTGATCTTAGCGCACAATTGGACAAAATACGGCAAGTCAACGAAGTAAACTAAATGTATTAAATAAAATGGTCTTCTGGGGTTTTGCAAGTTGTTAAACATGTTTTCTTTCATTAATTTTATTCATATCCCAATTGTCTTCCAAGCTAGATCATGTTAGTGCAGTCTTTCTATTCCAATCATTATTCCCCTTAACACCAAATAAGTGATGATAAAGATTGACTCTTTAACTATAAACATTATTATAGTTCAACTGTAGTGACCAATATATCAATCACAATAAGTGATTGAGACATCTTTATTACAAAACACTGTAATTGACGGCTCTTGTTCATATACAGAATATTGTATCCTTTTAGGTAGCATCTCCAAGTCCTAGGCCTTCAATGAAAAGTTGCTCATCGTACGAGCCGGTGCTATTTATTTCCAATGACAAACGATTGTAATCAACTGTGACACGCTTCTGTTAGGATACAGTTTTATATGTAAATTGGTTAATCTTTAAATAATTCTCACAATACTTCTCGGGTTCACTTTCATTTCTATTAAGGGAACGCAGTTGTTGCGGCACAATTTTGGTAACTGTGGATTTTGTAACTTTTATGGCTGCATCTATTATAGCTGCATCCCTATATATTTAGCCTATTACTTGGTTGCACCTTTAGCTGCAATATTTAAAATCTCTTGCGTATATGGTGGTAGGAAAATTGTAGTTGCTGCTGCTAGTCCACCTTCTCCACCGGAGCTTTTCGTCTTCTCAAATACGGTATTGATTTATTTTCGAATTTTCAGTGGTTGTCGTAATGATAAGAATACATTTGCAGGTTTCAATTTCATAGTTTTGATTTGTTTTGCACTTGACGATGATGATATTTGATTGTTCGCAAGATTCTAGTGCTCTGACTGTTCTTGTTGTAGTTTTCGCTTTAGTTTAGCATTCAAAATATTTGCCAATTGAACAAATCTTCGTCATTATTTTATCTAGTAGATTAGTGCTCTCTTCTCATTAAACACTAATATTTTGCCTACTATGCTTGTTATTCTCTCACAAATGCTATAATGATTAATTTATTCCCTGTTCAACCTTGAATTGCACAAATATTTGTTTTTATTTCAATTTCTTAATTTCTTGCCGGTAGAAGAAAGTACCACCATAAGCGACAACAAAAATAACACTGTAAGTAGGTGAAAATGACACACCAAAACGCCGAGACACGTTAACCTAATTTTGGATCGTAGCATCCAGTGGTTTTGAAAGTTAGATCGAAATCACGAGATATTTCAATTTTAAATTTGTAGTAGATTTAAGGCGATTTTTGATTTTATTTGATTGAAAAAAGTTTAAAAACTTGTTTAAAATCAATTTATTTATCACTTATTTGTCAAACTTCATATCTAGAAATAATGGACGTCCATTTTCCAGCGGACACGGAACTATATATTTCCTCTTATTTTGATGATTTTATAAATTTTTTTGGATTTATTCAATTTTTACTCTTTGATTGCAATCGACCAGCAGAAACCAGCAAGCATTGAGTCTATTCTTTTTCCAGCGAAACGGTCTTCGAATGCCATTATGGTTTGATGAAATCTTTCGCCAGTTTCGTCTGTTTCTGTGGACAATTGTCGTTCGAAAAAATCGAAATGTGCATGTAACATGTGGATTTTCAACGACATATTAACGCAAAGTTTGTCGAAAGACTTCATCATGTTGTCAATATAATCACGGTACTCTGGTGAGCGATTTTTGCAAAGAACGTTTTCAAATACCGCACGAATTGAGTTCCATGTGTTTAGTTCAGTTCAGTTTCATCCAACATTTTAGAAAAACTCGTATCCCTTAACAGTTTCCGTATATCTGGACCGTTAACTATACCTGTTAAGAAAAATTGATATAAAATTTATTGCAGTCACACACTTTGAGTTACACAAAATTATCCTGTTTTAATTTTTCAATTGATAATTTTGGAAAAGCGTTATTTTTCAAGTATGGTAATGCATTTTCGTCAACGCGAACCAAACGCTTTAAAAAGTTCTTTACTACCCCAGCTTGATATGTAGATCCGGAAGCATTATTTTCTGAAGGGGATCAATGGTGGACGAATTACCTTAAATTCGCCAACAACTTGCGAATCGCGTTTTGCCCATCTCGCTTTTCGTACTGGTTGCATTTTGCACGGCTGTCCCATTTACAAAAAATACACATGTACTTTGTATAGCCAGTTTGCATTCCAGCTAATAGTGAAAGAACCTTAAAATCACAATTTACGCGCCAATTGTGTTCGTCATAACTGATGCGTTCCAGAATTAATTTCATAGTATCAATGGCACTGGTTTAACGCTGCTGTTTTCAAATATCAAGACTACTTTCAAGCTTCTGGTTGAAGCGTCTATGAAAAGACGCAATAAAGATGGATTATAGTAGCAGATTCCCATTTCATTCATTAAACCAGGAATATCTTGACAATATGCATAAGCTGCGTCCTCGGAAAGCATTAAATAAGGCATATATGGTTCTTGCCGGTATTTGTAAGATGTAACTTTTACACCTGGTGCCAGCACGTTGACGCTTCTAAGTTCCGAAGCCAAAGTCATTGAATTATTTTGAGATAGCTTCAGATTTCGAACGATTCTATCTAAATGTCCCTGCGAACTTAATGATGGATATTGTATAGCTGGCTGAAGGAAATCAGAATCAGCATGATGTAGTGATCTTGCTGAAGTTTGTGATTGTACTTCATAGGACGCAGTATCATATTGGTATGTCGATCGATGTAGTGGGACAGGCAATTCATCACTCTGTACTTGAGCACTTGGCACACTTTTGTACATAAAACCGGATCGTTCTATAAGAATAAATTATTGAGTACTCCATTTATAGTGTATCAAAGTGAACTGACTGTTTCGATTGAGACCATTTACATCGTTCTTGCACGCGTAGCAATTTTCTGTATCATGTCCCCTGGATCGGTCCATATCATTGGAAGTCCAACTGGCATCGAATATCGCCGTAATTTCCACCATTTGTTTAATGCACTAAAACATGTGATGCACGTAAATTCAGGTGCATGATCAACATTTCGCATTTCTTCAGCGGGGGTAACCAAAAAATACTGATTGTAAGCTTTGAGGGCATCTTCAACCAAATGTCGTCGGAGATTTTTCGGTGTAAATTTTCCACACACAAAACAAAACATATTTAATTTTTTGCAATGTGATCTGCATTTGTCGTCATTCATTTTTCTATTTTTTCAAAATGGTCAATAAAATGCTTATATTTTTGATTTGTTAACATCTATAGCGGCGGGTAGGGACTAATCTGTCAAAGTGAACACTTTGATATATATGTTGTAGCATCTGTTTGCAATAGGGATGCCAATCCCAAATCCCAAAATTATTGTAACTATTATGGCCCCAAATTGTAAGCGGTAAACTTATTCTGCTTCCAAATAGATGTCTATTATATCAACGGTTACATTTTGTCGAAAAAAAATATATAAATTGATTTAACAAGCGCTTTTGCAAGTTTTTTTTTATTTATTTATTTATTTATTATTACTCTCCTGTACAGCAAGACTAAGTCTTATAATTATAGTACAGGATTGTTTTTGTGTACAAACAATTGCCACATGTTGGTAGGTACATACAATTAATATTTTAAGCATAAAAATAGAAACACAATTTTAAAATTAATCAAAAATCACAATGAAAATAAAATTACAAAAAAAAAAATAGAAAGTAAAATAAGATAAAATAATAACATTTACTTTACATTGGAAATTTATATTGGAGCAAAATATTTAAATAATAATTCCCTAAAAAGCACTGCGTTGCTGGTTATTTGTAAATTAAATGGAAGAGCATTCCACAGATGTATTGCATTAATGTAGAAGTGCCATTCAGAAACTAAGCAACTAAATTGAGGTAAAACGATTCTCTTACCTCTAGCCGATTTACAGACACGAATATTATCAAGCAGGTATTTTGGCTTTCCAATAAATATCAGTTTATGCAAAAATATTAAAACTCTTATTTTGAGAAAATTTTCAAATGATACTCCAAAGAGGTTTGTCGAATATGAAAAAGTGTGATCATGTTTTCTAAGACCATAAACATACCTTAAGATGTTATTATAGAGCACTTCGAGTTTTTTCCGACTTGTGGAATCACAATTAGAGAACAATTCGCAGCCATATGTTAGACTCGGAACTAAGTATGCCTTAGCGAGTAATACTCTAATTCTCAATGGTGTAAAGCATTGTACAGACCCTCAAATAAAATAAAAAATTACCTTAAATCTACTACACATTTTAAATCGAAATATCTCGTTATTTTGAGCTAACTTTTTAAAACGGTGTATACGACTGGATTCTATGGGGTGTCTCGGTGTTTTTCTGTGTCATTTCAAAACTTCAAATTTTACTTACAGTGTATTTGGTCAAAATGTCAAAACAAACACAAATGTTTTTTAGACAATATACAATGAAATGGAGTTGCTATACTATTTAACATTGTATGATGTGTCGGTTTTTTAGTGGACAAATACTGATATTTTTACATACTGTAAATTTTCTCGAGAACTTTACTTTAAACATAAATGTTGTTTGGAAAATGTTTGATCTTTCGTAGAGTTACATATCGTATTTGGATAATAAATAAATACATTCCCATTACGTCCATGACGGAATGTGGGGGACCTTCTCGCAATCAGTGAGCTGTGCTCTTTCTAGTTTTTGTAGGGCGATCATGTAAAAAACGGTTTCCCATTACATCCCATGAAGGGACTGGGGATCATGTACAACCTATCAATCATAGAGTATGTGCATGATGATTTATGATTATAAATAATTCTTAATTTTATTTTGCTGTTTGCCATGATTTTTCACTGACTTATGTACATATATGAGGCGTTTACAATCAAATATTCACCAAAGGCCGTGATAGACTATTAGTACAACTGGAACGATTTGCAGAGAGAGAAATTGTAAAAAACTCTTCCATTAGCCAGAAATAGTTCTATCATTCTGTTTGCGATTTACACTATCACTTTTGTAGAATGCAAAATAATCTGTCTGCAGAGTGACAAACTAAATACAGCAGTTATAAAATAAAAATAGAAGACAGAAAACAGCAAATTGTGAACAAGGACTAAACATTTGTAAATAGTGACGAAATAAAAACTTTTATGCCGTTTTATTTGCTTTCGTCCCTTTCATTCAAAATGCAAAATCTACAAGTGGGTGAAATCTGACAGGCCTGTTGTTCCTAAGTTTACACTATTCCATCTGCTCTCACTAAATGTAAATTTTGACACATCCAACGATTTATCTAACAGCATAACACGGCCTTAAGCCATATATGTAAACGAACGATAGGTTGAGCATAATCGGTTAAGGGCCCTATTACACTCACTACAGTTTTAGAAAACACGTTATGATGTACAAGAGTCGCGCACACTAAGCATTGGACCACCGAACATAATATACATACGATATAAAGCAGTTAATGATTTTGAATTTCAACAGATTAGCATAAATTTCAATTAGTCGTTTAAATATCAATTGGTGTGTGCATTTTAAGTTTCAAATACAATTTCCAAACTGAATTTATTGACAAATGTTAACATTAGGCAGACATGATCCTGGCATATTGTTTTTAGAAAACAATTAAAATGTTAATCTGTAATCGATTAATTAAAATTCTGGTCTATCGATATTGTGATCGACTGTAACAACATGTAATTATAGAAAAGTCAGTTATTGTAGAAAAATATTGTTGTATGAAAAGGTATTTTAAAAATGTGTATACACTTTATGTTTCAGATACTTTAGTGGAAAAGTTACCGATACTACAGGCGATACCAATAATAAACAAGCAAACAGATTTGCACGGTAAGCACAATTCTTTTAAATAAACCCACCGACTTTATGTGTCCGTCGTAAAACGTAGTTTCATGTGTAATTTTGGCGTTGAAAATATTCACATTATGAAGTGTAAGATTATGAAAATTTTTTATATAAAATATTTTTGGAATATGGCTGCACAGTTTAATTTTGAATTCAAATTTTATTTCAAATTAAAATTTAATTTCATTTACCCCCATTATAACCATCTCCAGTTATCATACAGTTGAAGCTAACTAAAAGTTTTAGCTGCCAATTTGTATGGAATTTGTCTCAAACCAGATATTGTGATAATGGCCCTTAGTGTACGAAATCGAATTTTTTAAGTATAAAATTTAAGTTTCAATGGGATTTTCAAACAACAGTTCAAAATGTTGTGTTTTAACCTATAATAGTGGTATTCATGTTGACGCGCAAGAGCCTCGAAAACTCGAAAACTAACACACCAACGTCAAAACAATTTTTCTCATCAATTTTACTGAGCAAACATCGAAAACGAAAAGTAATTTGTAGAGCTGTAAAATAATGATTCTTTTTTGAATTAACAAAAGGAACTTGCACTGAATTAGCAAAATTTTGAATTACTTATTTTCACAAAAAAAAGCTTTGAATGGAATTTGAATCAATTCAAATGAATTTGGCAAAAATGAATTGCAATTCAAGTCCAATTCGAATGAATTTGAAAAAAGAATTGCAATTCATTTCCAATTTAAATTGCCAAATGAATTGCATTTAAAAAATAATGATTATGATCTTCTTCCTCTTTGGTATAGACTCTGCTACGACCCTGGTTAACGATTTTCGTAACTATTTGATTTTCTGCTCTCGGGCTGTCGTCCTGTGCTCTGCGACCTGAGTAGGCAGAGGTGACACTCTGTCGAAATGGCTCGTGGCTAAGGTACCGTTCGTCTCCGCCTCCTTAAAACCTGGCAAGTCTTGTAGTACGTTCGAAAACCGTCACCGTTAAGTTGGTGGTAATGGTGAGGTTGAGATGACTCCCTCTTTGGCTCGGTCTGGCTCTGAACACTCTGCCCCATAAGGCGGAGTGTCAACCCTCGCGTGGAACTTCTTGCTTCATAGACAACCTTGGGGCCCTTCCTTTTGAACACATTGCATGTTTACGGACGTAGATAGCGGCTACAAGTTGAGGCCCAATCAACATGAACATTAATATTAAAAAGTCTTCGGCCACAGGAAAACCTGTGACTTACCCCGAGCCTACGGCTGTTCCTCGAGCACTAGTGCTCGTAAGTCTTCTGCGGTCACACGCAAAGGGGCCTCTGCAACTGCGAATAACGCGGGCGGTGGTCAACCCTCTCCAACTACGGGGAAAACTAAAACCCTCTACCCCTCCCGGAAGCGTAGAGCTGATCTTCTACTGGCCACTATATTGGTTAGTCAACTCTCTGCACGACCAGTAGCCGGACTCAACACCTTGGAGTGGGCTAAGGGCGTCTGTGACGGCTCCAAGTCTGTAGGAACAAAGCCTCCACTGGCTGTTACTAAAATATAGCGTTCAGTGGAGGCGGATACTAAACATAGTCCCTCATCGAAGAGGCATAAAAGCTACCCA
The DNA here is from genome assembly GCA_963931995.1 of Phaonia tiefii. NCBI lineage: Eukaryota > Metazoa > Arthropoda > Insecta > Diptera > Muscidae > Phaonia > Phaonia tiefii. The sequence continues at coordinate 200,175,337 of OZ008369.1, forward strand.
GTGCTCGGCAGCTCCTTTAGTGATGTCGCGAAGGACAGCCTAATCATTGGTGTCTTGGATGAAGGTTCCCAGGATGGACGTAGCCCCAAGAATAAATGGAGCCTTGTTGAAGGAGCCCTTCTTACGGTGTTCGTGGACATAGTAATAGACAACCCTGCCATGAGTCGGGTAGGTGAGGTTTGGCTGGGGGCCAAACTCAAAGCCGTGGATAGGAAGGATATACCTTCTAGACCAAGGGCTAGGGTTTGGGTCCCGTCAAACTCACCTACTGACCCACAGGAGATCCTAAAGATCATCAGCCACTGCAATCCCTCCATTGCAGCAAGGGAATGGAAGGTGGTCAAGGTTGAGGATCCTGTAGTAACCTCTCGGCGGGTAGTTTTGGTCCTTAACCAGGATTCCTTAAAACCCCTAGAGGAGTCCAAAGGCCAAATTCGGTTTGGGTTCATGAGTGTACCCCTCTGGGTATACAAAGTAGATACGCTGAGTGGCAAACTGGCCGAGTCGAAGTCGGAAGTTACAGCTGTAAATGCTGGAAAGCATCCTGAAATGGATGGCCCTACATTGATCATAAAATTAATTTGTATTTTTTGATTTTGTCAAATTTGTAAAATATTGAAATTTCGGGCCACCCTAATATTCTTTTCTAATAATTTTGTCGCAACAACAACATACCTACTGGTTTTGGTCATTATGTTTTGTACCGTATGTATCTATGTTGTTGCTTGTTGTTTACATTATCGATGCAAAAGAATATACCAACAACAACAACAGCGCTGCCGAAGTCATTGGCTTCAGTTTGGTCACTCAGCCGTTGTATTGTTGTTGCTCTTTCTTTTGGATTCTCTATCTGGATTAACTGTCGGTTTATGTACATACATATGTTGATGGATTTGGTGGCCCGCGACAATAAGAAAGTCTTGTAAAGTCAGTTGTTGAAAAGAAACGAAACATTACAGATGGAATATTAAACCTAAAAAAAGTTTGTGTTTTATTTGAAAACAAATTAATAAAAATAAAGAGTTTCTGCGCGAACATTTTGGCGACCGTGACAGGACGGTCTGTAATAACAGCGATTAACTTTTTAAACAAATAAAAAAGTGCTTCAAAGAGCTAGTGTTTCGTGGAGCAGATAATTATTTCGAGCCATAATTGGAGCCACGGATTTTTTACATCGTTTCGTCGTTGGAATCACGTCATCTTCGATAATTCGTTGCTGCAATTGGGGTCTACAACGCTGCTGCTGCTACGGACATTCTTTGGACGTCGCGTTATATACGGCCGTACGAATATTATTTTTGGGAGAAATCGCATTCGGTGATTTTTTTTTAGCAGAAACTTTTATTTTTTTGTCGCATGTCGTCGTTCGGTTGTTTTGGAGGAACCCCAATTGAAGCGGCAGATTTCTTCGTTTTCGTCGTTGGATTATCTACCCTTCAATTTGTTGCTGCAATTGGGCTACACATCATCGCTTCATCTATAAAGTTTATAGGATACAACTTTATTTGCTGCCTCCATTATCCATTTCATCTGGTTTCTCTGAAATATTGGTTTTGCAGTTTCACATACAGTTTTAATTAAAAGCTATCGAATATTCGAAACTTTTGTGCTGTTGCCCGTTAAGAATTTTAACGGGTTCTATAACTTTGTTTCTGCTGCATGCAAGATATCGGCATATTGGGTGCCGTAACAGTGATTTATGAACTTGTGTTTTTGGGGTATATTTTTATTTGGTGCTTGTTGCTGTAAGTATGTACCCGAGATGTTGTTTTCTTTGCCCAAAAAAGAATGTGATTCGCGGAGCATATAATTAGTTCGAACCTCAGTTGAGGCTCCGGGTTTTTTGCATCGTTTCGTCGTTGGAATTATATCTTCATCCGGAACTCGCTGCTGCCATTGAGGTATACATCGCTGCTGCCGCTACGGACATTTTTTTGGACGCCACTTTATTTTCGGCTAAATTATCGTTTTGTGCATATCGGCGAATAAATTTGGCGTAACAGAAATATTTACGGTATTTGAAGCGTCATCAAATTTTTCGCGCTTTTCAAATTCTTGTTGTTCTTTTGGTGAGTGTTTCTCTTGAGCGAAATGTCGACATTCGAAATAGATGCTGCTGCTATTAGCTCTAAAATGGCGTCGCTCAAGCAAGAAAGGAATACTATAAAGAGAAACATCTCAAATATTCAATCAAAAGTGGAAAAAGATGGCGACAATTTTGATCCAATCATTTTGGAATGCCGTCTACAAATCTTGGAATCATATTTCGAAGAATTATCTCACATCCAATCACAAATTGAAAAACTTTGCCCCACAGACAATGCCAGAAACGATTTGGAGGACATTTTTATCACCGCAAGGGCAAAAATAATGGTTTTGCTGAAGAAAATTCGTGGCCCTTTTTCGATGGACCACAGTTTTCTTAACGCTTCGATAGTTGGTGTTTCAAATTCGACTCGTCTAGCCTACTCAAACTCAAACTTTTGTTGCAGTTTTGTTACATTTGCAATCTTAAACTCAATTTGTTCGTATTGTTGCTCATCGGAGCACAATATATCAGCTTGTTCGTCGTTTTCGTCGCTTGTTCTTGTTGAACGCTTTAATTTCGTAAAGCGTAATGGACTGTGCATAAACTGCCTTCTCAATGGTCATCAAGTTTCAAAATGCACATCGCAATCGAACTGTACAGTTTGCCAGTCTCCTCACCATACACTCTTGCACATTTTTAGTGGCCCTAACCGTTTCGGGACGACAGGGATGTTTTTATCCCAGAAAAATTTGAAAAATCATATCTCTGAAAATTCTCACACGATTTGGTTGAAAACCGTCCCAAATCATTATTTATATTCTTCTCTACAAAAAATTTAATATAGCTGTCAATATAACACATCAAGCTTATGTCAAAAGTCATAAATCAGTTCGCGCGGTTTGAGTTGCTAATAAGACCATCGACAAAAGCTCAAAAAACAAGTGTTTTAATTGTGGAAAAAAGTGTCATTTAGTAAAGTTTTACTCAAACAGTTGTTATTTCATAGAAAATATAATCGAAAACCAATAAAAAGATATTTTTCTGAATTTGCGGCTAAGGTAAGTTTCGTGGGATAAAATCATCCCAAAACTGTTTATTTGTGGGACGTTAACATCCCAACCGTACTCATTCACATTATTTTTCTTAGAAAGGTATGGACGGAAAACGTAAACTGGCGACTCCAGAAATTGAGGATTTTCTTAATAATTCAAGCAATGATGAGGATGATCCATTTGCTGCTAGTGATTCTTCTTATAGTCCCAGTCAGAAAGGCAGTAGTGCTTTAGAAGAGGAAGAAGACACGGATCATAGTAATGAAGGAATGGAAATTGTTGATGCGAATGAAACTGCAAATGATATTTCCGATGACTCTGACGAAGAAATATTTGAAGTGGAACGTCTGGATGAAGAAATTGTTTCTGATTGGCCAAACAATGTTATAATTTGGTCTAACCCCCTACCAACATTCACACCACGATTTACAGTTAGTGAAGATCGCACCGTTAGCCATGGAGGAATACCTCGAGGATTGAAGCCTGTGGAAATATTTCTCAAGCTGCTGCCTAGAAGTTTTGTTCATCACATTGTTCATTCTACTAATGAAAGGATTGATATTTTCAATACCAGCCATCCTAAAAACAAACGTGCAAAAACCGATTTCGGCGAAATACTTATATTGCTTGGATGTACCTTTGTTATGTCATATAATCGAGTGCCATCTTTGAAGGACTATTGGTCAAATAGCACGTCATTGGGTAATGCATACATAAAAAAAGCAATGTCCAGAAACCGGTTTTTACACGTTATGTCCAAATTTTATTTTTCTTCCTTTTCATTCCAACCTGATCCAAAACCAAAAACTTATTTCGTTGATGATTTGGTAGATTGTCTAAAAAAAAACTTTCAAAAATATAGATCAGACTCTCCGTTCCAAAGCATTGATGAATCTATGACAAAATTTCTAGGCCGCTCTACGTTGAAGCAGTATATGCCACTAAAACCTGTACAGAGAGGCATAAAACTATGGATGCGATGCGACAGTTTGACAGGCTATACGTACGATTTTAATATATATTCCGGAAAAGAAGACCATTCCTATCAATCATCCACATTAGGCGAACGCGTTGTCATGAAATTGTCAGCGACTATCAGACACCCTGACACAACGTTGTGCTTTGATCGCTTTTTCACGTCAGCAAAATTAATTAATAATATACCGTTTCCAGCCTTAGGTACTTGTATATCTAACAGAAAAAATTTACCAACTTTTACTGAGAAACTAAGCAGAGGAGAATATGTCTTCAAGAGCAATTCGTCTGGTACTTTGGCAGTGGTTTGGCAAGACACAAAACAGGTTATGCTGCTTAGCAACTGCCATAAAGCTTCAGTGGACACTGTTACAAGAAAACAGAAGGATGGCAAAAAAATAGATATAACATGTCCGGATATTGTAAAAACGTACAGATATCTAATGGGTGGCGTAGATTTGGCGGACAACATGAGTACGTTGTATGAACTTGACCGGAAGTCAACGAAATGGTGGCGAAAAGTTTTCTTTCGGCTTATGATGACATGCGCTGTCAATGCGTGGATAATCCATGCGGAAACAAATCATCCACGGCAAAAAATAGAACCATTTTTGGGATTTTTAGTGCAGCTTTCCGAATCTCTCATTGACGAAGGAAGCAAGCAAGCGAAAATACGACGCTAAGTTCGAACAGGACCCCTCAGCACTATGAAAAAACGTATCAAACAAAATCTGGGGGACCATTTACCAACACGAACAAACAAGCGACAACGGTGCGTAAATTGTACTAAAAACGGAAAAGAAAGTCGCACAAATCAGCTTTGCATTGCCTGCAACTTGGCGTTTTGTAAAAAATGTTTCACACCTTGCCATAGAAACTAATTAAAATAATTTTATGCTACAATAAATATTATAAAAGAATAAAATAAAGTAAAATATATTCTGATTTTATTATTCAAATTTTGCTTTTCAGGTGTGTTTGGGATGTTTTTGTCCCAGGACGATATCTCCTTTTCGGAACGTCCTAAAAATATATTATGAGATTACTTTTCTTAAAACAACATTAGGAGACTATATCTAAACTCTTTTTTAAGATTGATGGCCACAAAAGTTCTCGTCCCGAAACGGCTAAGCAACTTGGGCCTTCGACATCACATCACTCTCAATCATCATCGGAGAAACACAGCAATCACCTTTCGTTAGTTGTCCGCTCTACCAATAGAGCGATAATTCCAACAGCCGTGGTTCTCATCAACGATTATTGTGACGCTTATCAGCCAGAAGTTTTTGGCATCGCTGAAAAAAGAAAGAACATCATTTTTTTTTCGACACCACAATAAAATCTCGCATTAGTTCGTTCCAGTGGTCTTCATTTTTTGTTGTGGCGAAGACGATTTCGGCTCAACAACCTGTTGTGTACATCAAAACATCGCACTGGATAATACCTCGAATTAGAAAATTGGCTGATCCGTGGTATAACAAACCATAACCTGTTGGCATACTTCAAAGTACTGAAGTATTTTTCGATTTCTTGTTCGATGGTCGTATCTCACTGGGAGATGGCACGCCTTGCGTGACCAATACAATATTCGATTGGATTGTCAGTGGGACATCCAAATTTACACACAACTCAATTGATTCAACTTTGAGCAATTCCCTCAAAATTGAAGAAACCTCTAACGGCCTCGAAACGTCGCCCACTGCTCAAGAATTCAAACCACTTTTCGTCGGAAAAAGTTCTTTTGATATTGGCGATAGAATCCCATTCAAATTGCCTTTAAAACCGTTGTATGCAACGAGGCAACGAGAATGGAACACTTCACAACAATTTCATTTAAACTCCAAGAAGTCTCTTCGTGATCCGAACTACATCAGACATCATCGCTATCTCAAACCCACATCTGAATGTTCAAAAATTTATCGACAATTTCGTGTCGATGAAATCACCACAAAGTATCAACTCGTTTTTTGGAGGACCAGGAAAAAAAAATTTGAGGTACAGTACTTAAATATGATAACATATGATTTGGGTACCGCCTGTCTTTTGTCGTTTCGTATTTTGTGTCTCATAGCAGAACAGTGTTGCTCGATGTTTTCCCGTGGTTCTGACCTACTACGAGAGGAAGTTTTGTCATATATGTCTCGATTAACTGCCAGTTCTCGAAAAAGTAGCCCATACTACAGTCTCGCTGTCGAAGGAACGCTCAAGTCAACACAATTTTTCGCCACATCAACAATATTTCAATCTAAAGCACTATTAATAACTCGCAATGGAATCTACGCCAATGTTCTGCTCTGGAGAAGGTTGCTCAATTTGATATTCAATTCGCTCTACTTTTGGACCAACTCAAGAGTTGTTCTGCAATGGCAAAAACAACATTCTTCAACATTAAACAAATTCGTCGAAAGTCGTATCTCACGCCTTGCAGAAGAATACAGAAGTGTCTGGTGGAGATACATTCCCCCAACAAAAAATCTAGCTATTCGCCACGATCATACTCGTTTGCAGAAATGTGGCTGTCTTTAAATATACTCCATTCACTCTCGAGCCGTTGACCATGATGACGTCACCACACCCCACAATACCTTTTGGCCTGCAAATATATCGTCGACCCTAGTGGACTAGTTCCTTCTGTATAGCTGCAACTATAATGTGGCTCTTTCGTCATCCAACACCTATATCAGCCCCCTCACCCTCCTGAATTGTTGCTTGAAAGTGTGGCCTTTCAACGGGGGGAGCATGTTGGGTGAGATCGCCCTACATTGATCATAAAATTAATTTGTATTTTTTGATTTTGTCAAATTTGTAAAATATTGAAATTTCGGGCCACCCTAATATTATTTTCTAATAATTTTGTCGCAACAACAACATACATACTGGTTTTGGTCATTATGTTTTGTACCGTATGAATGTATGTTGTTGCTTGTTGTTTACATTATCGATGCAAAAGAATTTACCAACAACAACAGCGCTGACGAAGTCATTTGCTTCAGTTTGGTCACTCAGCCGTTGTATTGTTGTTGCTCTTTCTTTTGGATTCTCTATCTGGATTAACTGTCGGTTTATGTACATACATATGTTGATGGATTTGGTGGCCCGCGACAATAAGAAAGTCTTTGAAAGTCAGTTGTTGAAAAGAAACGAAACATTACAGATGGAATATTAAACCTAAAAAAAGTTTGTGTTTTATTTGAAAACAAATTAACAAAAATAAAGAGTTTCTGCGCGAACAAGCACCATGTGGATTTATACGGCAATAGTCAGACCAATACTTCTCTATGGCATCGTAGTTTGGTGGAGGTCCCTCCAAAAGGAATATATTCTGAATTCCTTGATGAAAATTCAAAGATAAGCACTGATTATCGTTAGTGGGGCAATGGGCACGACTTCAGGTACTGCACTTAGTGATATCCTGAACATCTGTACTCCTGATATCATGGCCGAATCGGCAGCCGCTGGACTTCTATTCCGAACAGGAATACGCGGGAAAAGTCACTGGAAGGGGACACCAGTAGTATCAGATTTTTCACGGATGGGTCAATGTTGGACGAGCGAGTAGGCTATGGGGTCCATTCAACGGACCTAAATGTAAATATCTCCTTCAAGCTGCCTGATCACTGTAGTGTATTTCAGGCGGATATTACCGCCATACTGGAGGTTGCTGAACTACTGAAAAGTAGTGTCACAACCCTCCGGAGAATATGTATCTACACAGACAGTCAGGCTGTCATCAAACCGCTGGAAGCCATGTTTGCTACGTCCCTGATGGTGAAAGAATTCTACTCATCACTTAGAGTGATGGCAGACTATTTTGACATCAGGCTCATCTGGGTACCGGACACAGCGACATTCCAGGCAATTGCGTAGCGGAACGTTAGCTAGACTGGACACTACGGCACAGGTTCTTCCGGCAAAAAAAGGTGTTAGCCTGCCAATCCTGTAGTTTGCAGATCAGGCAGTGGGCCGATAATATGTTCAAGGACGATAATATGTTCAACTTGCAAACAAGCCAGGGTCCTCTGGCCTAGGCAACTACTTAACTTGCCGAGAGGCAGGTTATCCACAATGATAGGAAATCACGCCCTAAGATTGGGACTTAGAAATTCCACTCTCTGTAGATGCTTCATGGAAGAGGACGAGGAAACACCTTCTCTTGGACTGGCGGGACTGAGAATTAGGATATTCGGAACACATCTAGAATGTTGTGCTTGTTGCTGTAAGTATGTACCCGAGATGTTGTTTTCTTTGCCCAAAAAAGAATGTGATTCGCGGAGCATATAATTAGTTCGAACCTCAGTTGAGGCTCCGGGTTTTTTGCATCGTTTCGTCGTTGGAATTATATCTTCATCCGGAACTCGCTGCTGCCATTGAGGTATACATCGCTGCTGTCGCTACGGACATTTTTTTGGACGCCACTTTATTTTCGGCTAAATTATCGTTTTGTGCATATCGGCGAATAAATTTGGCGTAACAGAAATATTTACGGTATTTGAAGCGTCATCAAATTTTTCGCGCTTTTCAAATTCTTGTTGTTCTTTTGGTGAGCGTTTCTCTTGAGCGAAATGTCGACATTCGAAATAGATGCTGCTGCTATTAGCTCTAAAATGGCGTCGCTCAAGCAAGAAAGGAATACTATAAAGAGAAACATCTCAAATATTCAATCAAAAGTGGAAAAAGATGGCGACAATTTTGATCCAATCATTTTGGAATGCCGTCTACAAATCTTGGAATCATATTTCGAAGAATTATCTCACATCCAATCACAAATTGAAAAACTTTGCCCCACAGACAATGCCAGAAACGATTTGGAGGACATTTTTATCACCGCAAGGGCAAAAATAATGGTTTTGCTGAAGAAAATTCGTGGCCCTTTTTCGATGGACCACAGTTTTCTTAACGCTTCGATAGTTGGTGTTTCAAATTCGACTCGTCTAGCCTACTCAAACTCAAACTTTTGTTGCAGTTTTGTTACATTTGCAATCTCAAACTCAATTTGTTCGTATTGTTGCTCATCGGAGCACAATATATCAGCTTGTTCGTCGTTTTCGTCGCTTGTTCTTGTTGAACGCTTTAATTTCGTAAAGCGTAATGGACTGTGCATAAACTGCCTTCTCAATGGTCATCAAGTTTCAAAATGCACATCGCAATCGAACTGTACAGTTTGCCAGTCTCCTCACCATACACTCTTGCACATTTTTAGTGGCCCTAACCGTTTCGGGACGACAGGGATGTTTTTATCCCAGAAAAATTTGAAAAATCATATCTCTGAAAATTCTCACACGATTTGGTTGAAAACCGTCCCAAATCATTATTTATATTCTTCTCTACAAAAAATTTAATATAGCTGTCAATATAACACATCAAGCTTATGTCAAAAGTCATAAATCAGTTCGCGCGGTTTGAGTTGCTAATAAGACCATCGACAAAAGCTCAAAAAACAAGTGTTTTAATTGTGGAAAAAAGTGTCATTTAGTAAAGTTTTACTCAAACAGTTGTTATTTCATAGAAAATATAATCGAAAACCAATAAAAAGATATTTTTCTGAATTTGCGGCTAAGGTAAGTTTCGTGGGATGAAATCATCCCAAAACTGTTTATTTGTGGGACGTTAACATCCCAACCGTACTCATTCACATTATTTTTCTTAGAAAGGTATGGACGGAAAACGTAAACTGGCGACTCCAGAAATTGAGGATTTTCTTAATAATTCAAGCAATGATGAGGATGATCCATTTGCTGCTAGTGATTCTTCTTATAGTCCCAGTCAGAAAGGCAGTAGTGCTTTAGAAGAGGAAGAAGACACGGATCATAGTAATGAAGGAATGGAAATTGTTGATGCGAATGAAACTGCAAATGATATTTCCGATGACTCTGACGAAGAAATATTTGAAGTGGAACGTCTGGATGAAGAAATTGTTTCTGATTGGCCAAACAATGTTATAATTTGGTCTAACCCCCTACCAACATTCACACCACGATTTACAGTTAGTGAAGATCGCACCGTTAGCCATGGAGGAATACCTCGAGGATTGAAGCCTGTGGGAATATTTTTCAAGCTGCTGCCTAGAAGTTTTGTTCATCACATTGTTCATTCTACTAATGAAAGGATTGATATTTTCAATAGCAGCCATCCTAAAAACAAACGTGCAAAAACCGATTTCGGCGAAATACTTATATTGCTTGGATGTACCTTTGTTATGTCATATAATCGAGTGCCATCTTTGAAGGACTATTGGTCGAATATAGCACGTCATTGGGTAATGCATACATAAAAAAAGCAATGTCCAGAGACCGGTTTTTACACGTTATGTCCAAATTTTATTTTTCTTCCTTTTCATTCCAACCTGATCCAAAACCAAAAACTTATTTCGTTGATGATTTGGTAGATTGTCTAAAAAAAAACTTTCAAAAATATAGATCAGACTCTCCGTTCCAAAGCATTGATGAATCTATGACAAAATTTCTAGGCCGCTCTATGTTGAAGCAGTATATGCCACTAAAACCTGTACAGAGAGGCATAAAACTATGGATGCGATGCGACAGTTTGACAGGCTATACGTACGATTTTAATATATATTCCGGAAAAGAAGACCATTCCTATCAATCATCCACATTAGGCGACCGCGTTGTCATGAAATTGTCAGCGACTATCAGACACCCTGACACAACGTTGTGCTTTGATCGCTTTTTCACGTCAGCAAAATTAATTAATAATATACCGTTTCCAGCCTTAGGTACTTGTATATCTAACAGAAAAAATTTACCAACTTTTACTGAGAAACTAAGCAGAGGAGAATATGTCTTCAAGAGCAATTCGTCTGGTACTTTGGCAGTGGTTTGGCAAGACACAAAACAGGTTATGCTGCTTAGCAACTGCCATAAAGCTTCAGTGGACACTGTTACAAGAAAACAGAAGGTTGGCAAAAAAATAGATATAACATGTCCGGATATTGTAAAAACGTACAGATATCTAATGGGTGGCGTAGATTTGGCGGACAACATGAGTACGTTGTATGAACTTGACCGGAAGTCAACGAAATGGTGGCGAAAAGTTTTCTTTCGGCTTATGATGACATGCGCTGTCAATGCGTGGATAATCCATGCGGAAACAAATCATCCACGGCAAAAAATAGAACCATTTTTGGGATTTTTAGTGCAGCTTTCCGAATCTCTCATTGACGAAGGAAGCAAGCAAGCGAAAATACGACGCAAAGTTCGAACAGGACCCCTCAGCACTATGAAAAAACGTATCAAACAAAATCTGGGGGACCATTTACCAACACGAACAAACAAGCGACAACGGTGCGTAAATTGTACTAAAAACGGAAAAGAAAGTCGCACAAATCAGCTTTGCATTGCCTGCAACTTGGCGTTTTGTAAAAAATGTTTCACACCTTGCCATAGAAACTAATTAAAATAATTTTATGCTACAATAAATATTATAAAAGAATAAAATAAAGTAAAATATATTCTGATTTTATTATTCAAATTTTGCTTTTCAGGTGTGTTTGGGATGTTTTTGTCCCAGGACGATATCTCCTTTTCGGAACGTCCTAAAAATATATTATGAAATTACTTTTCTTAAAACAACATTAGGAGACTATATCTAAACTCTTTTTTAAGATTGATGGCCACAAAAGTTCTCGTCCCGAAACGGCTAAGCAACTTGGGCCTTCGACATCACATCACTCTCAATCATCATCGGAGAAACACAGCAATCACCTTTCGTTAGCTGTCCGCTCTACCAATAGAGCGATAATTCCAACAGCCGTGGTTCTCATCAACGATTATTGTGACGCTTATCAGCCAGAAGTTTTTGGCATCGCTGAAAAAAGAAAGAACATCATTTTTTTTTCGACACCACAATAAAATCTCGCATTAGTTCGTTCCAGTGGTCTTCATTTTTTGTTGTGGCGAAGACGATTTCGGCTCAACAACCTGTTGAGTACATCAAAACATCGCACTGGATAATACCTCGAATTAGAAAATTGGCTGATCCGTGGTATAACAAACCATAACCTGTTGGCATACTTCAAAGTACTGAAGTATTTTTCGATTTCTTGTTCGATGGTCGTATCTCACTGGGAGATGGCACGCCTTGCGTGACCAATACAATATTCGATTGGATTGTCAGTGGGACATCCAAATTTACACACAACTCAATTGATTCAACTTTGAGCAATTCCCTCAAAATTGAAGAAACCTCTAACGGCCTCGAAACGTCGCCCACTGCTCAAGAATTCAAACCACTTTTCGTCGGAAAAAGTTCTTTTGATATTGGCGATAGAATCCCATTCAAATTGCCTTTAAAACCGTTGTATGCAACGAGGCAACGAGAATGGAACACTTCACAACAATTTCATTTAAACTCCAAGAAGTCTCTTCGTGATCCGAACTACATCAGACATCATCGCTATCTCAAACCCACATCTGAATGTTCAAAAATTTATCGACAATTTCGTGTCGATGAAATCACCACAAAGTATCAACTCGTTTTTTGGAGGACCAGGAAAAAAAATTTGAGGTACAGTACTTAAATATGATAACAAATGATTTGGGTACCGCCTGTCTTTTGTCGTTTCGTATTTTGTGTCTCATAGCAGAACAGTGTTGCTCGATGTTTTCCCGTGGTTCTGACCTACTACGAGAGGAAGTTTTGTCATATATGTCTCGATTAACTGCCAGTTCTCGAAAAAGCAGCCCATACTACAGTCTCGCTGTCGAAGGAACGCTCAAGTCAACACTATTTTTCGCCACATCAACAATATTTCAATCTAAAGCACTATTAATAAGGGAAGGTTGCTCAATTTGATATTCAATTCGCTCTACTTTTGGACCAACTCAAGAGTTGTTCTGCAATGGCAAAAACAACATTCTTCAACATTAAACAAATTCGTCGAAAGTCGTATCTCACGCCTTGCAGAAGAATACAGAAGTGTCTGGTGGAGATACATTCCCCCAACAAAAAATCTAGCTATTCGCCACGATCATACTCGTTTGCAGAAATGTGGCTGTCTTTAAATATACTCCATTCACTCTCGAGCCGTTGACCATGATGACGTCACCACACCCCACAATACCTTTTGGCCTGCAAATATATCGTCGACCCTAGTGGACTAGTTCCTTCTGTATAGCTGCAACTATAATGTGGCTCTTTCGTCATCCAACACCTATATCAGCCCCCTCACCCTCCTGAATTGTTGCTTGAAAGTGTGGCCTTTCAACGGGGGGAGCATGTTGGGTGAGATCGCCCTACATTGATCATAAAATTAATTTGTATTTTTTGATTTTGTCAAATTTGTAAAATATTGAAATTTCGGGCCACCCTAATATTATTTTCTAATAATTTTGTCGCAACAACAACATACATACTGGTTTTGGTCATTATGTTTTGTACCGTATGAATGTATGTTGTTGCTTGTTGTTTACATTATCGATGCAAAAGAATTTACCAACAACAACAGCGCTGACGAAGTCATTTGCTTCAGTTTGGTCACTCAGCCGTTGTATTGTTGTTGCTCTTTCTTTTGGATTCTCTATCTGGATTAACTGTCGGTTTATGTACATACATATGTTGATGGATTTGGTGGCCCGCGACAATAAGAAAGTCTTTGAAAGTCAGTTGTTGAAAAGAAACGAAACATTACAGATGGAATATTAAACCTAAAAAAAGTTTGTGTTTTATTTGAAAACAAATTAACAAAAATAAAGAGTTTCTGCGCGAACAAGCACCATGTGGATTTATACGGCAATAGTCAGACCAATACTTCTCTATGGCATCGTAGTTTGGTGGAGGTCCCTCCAAAAGAAATATATTCTGAATTCCTTGGTGAAAATTCAAAGATAAGCACTGATTATCGTTAGTGGGGCAATGGGCACGACTTCAGGTACTGCACTTAGTGATATCCTGAACATCTGTACTCCTGATATCATGGCCGAATCGGCAGCCGCTGGACTTCTATTCCGAACAGGAATACGCGGGAAAAGTCACTGGAAGGGGACACCAGTAGTATCAGATTTTTCACGGATGTGTCAATGTTGGACGAGCGAGTAGGCTATGGGGTCCATTCAACGGACCTAAATGTAAATATCTCCTTCAAGCTGCCTGATCACTGTAGTGTATTTCAGGCGGATATTACCGCCATACTGGAGGTTGCTGAACTACTGAAAAGTAGTGTCACAACCCTCCGGAGAATATGTATCTACACAGACAGTCAGGCTGCCATCAAACCGCTGGAAGCCATGTTTGCTACGTCCCTGATGGTGAAAGAATTCTACTCATCACTTAGAGTGATGGCAGACTATTTTGACATCAGGCTCATCTGGGTACCGGACACAGCGACATTCCAGGCAATTGCGTAGCGGAACGTTAGCTAGACTGGACACTACGTCACAGGTTCTTCCGGCAAAAAAAGGTGTTAGTATGCCAATCCTGTAGTTTACAGATCAGGCAGTGGGCCAATAATATGTTCAAGGACGATAATATGTTCAACTTGCAAACAAGCCAGGGTCCTCTGGCCTAGGCAACTACTTAACTTGCCGAGAGGCAGGTTATCCACAATGATAGGAAATCACGCCCTAAGATTGGGACTTAGAAATTCCACTCTCTGTAGATGCTTCATGGAAGAGGACATGGCAGGACTGAGAATTAGGATATTCGGAACACATCTAGTTAGCACCGTAGCCCTACAGAATATTCCTGTAGGTCTTATATAGAAAATATTTTCGTATACATTAATTGTGTCCCCTTAATGACTTGTTTTCATATTTGGAAACTTCATTTATTGTTTACAGAGACTCCTACGACAATGGTGTTCCCAGAACATCAACTCAAGCATCCAAAGGAAATAAAAAATCCAATTTTGATAGTGGTTTGAGAAACAGCCATAATTTCGAAATCAATGACAATGACACAAGTGACGTTGATGAAAGCATAAATAAAGAAATGTAAGTTGTGTATCATAGTGAGATGCTATTTAATATTTCTGACAAACGCAACAGTGACACATGATTAATGTAGTTAGTTTAAACTTCTTCAGAATGAATAAATTTTGTTCTATTGGTACACCCGGAAAATTTCGTAGTTGATAATAACCAAAAATTTCATAGGTGAAATTCCTCAACCTTACATATCAGGGCTGCGTAAACATGAACAGCAAGATTATTTCATTATACTCCTTCAGTGGAGAAAACCAAGTCCGGTATGATATTTACTTAGGTACTCGTAATCGGATTACATCACACCGGTTAGGTCGAAGATGAACATTGGTACTAGCGCGATGTTTGCTTGGCATGTTTTGGGTCCTAATCAGTGTTGCCAGATAAAGTCGGTCACAAATCGTCAAATTGAAGGTGCAGAAATCGTCAAATCGTCAAAATAATTTTTCGAAATCGTCAAAAAATCGTCAACATTAAAAACTGCAATTGCTGTACCAAATTGCAAAATTTTTGTGGGGGGATAACAGTAAAACAAAGCAATTAAATCAATATGTTATAGTAATATTTTTAAAATTCATATATCTTTATTTAAACTCTATTCCGAAATCTCTTCAACTATTGGTCAAACAACCAACGAACAGAGTTGACAAATATGTGTACGAACACAATCGGAGCGATAACGTAGGCGCTGCAAATTTTTACCCGTATTCTTATGGAAGAAAAACAAAAGCTGGCATTTGACGTCGCTTCTGGCGTAAACGACAAAAATTAGAATTCTTTTTATTGCCCTGGCGTCAAGACGCAGAATGTTGGCGGCTTAATACAAAAATGGGTATGTGTTGAAAAACATTTTTCTATTTTTCTGACAATTTAAGTTGAATTATTTAAAATTGTAAATTTATATTTTATAGGGTAAAAAAAAGTCGATGCAGTTTTTGTCCTTCATGAATAATTTTCATTAACCCCTAATTGGCTGACCCTCGATTCAATTGTGTGAATTTGATTAAACGTCACACAGATAATATTTAGGATATTTACATACATATGTATATTATTGACACGGTATGTTTTATACATTAATATCGTAAGTTTTTAATAGATCTATACTTCCTCAGTCCGTCTACAAAAATCAAATCTCGATAATTCTATTATTTCAGAAATGGTTCCATTTGTGGGGAATTTTTCTACCCAATATCCCTTGATGGGTTAAAGTTTATGTTTAAATATATATAACTGTCGCTCTTGCGTTACCAAAAATTTCAATTTTGGAATAGACTAAGAATCGTCATTCCAGAAGCTGAAATCGTCAAATCGTCATTTTATGTTTTTGTGACTAAAAATCGTCAAAATGACGATAAATCGTCACTTCTAGCAACACTGGTCCTAATCATAGCAATCAAAGCAGTGGGCATTCTGAATTCGTCCATTTGTTCTCGTTGCCGATTTAATTCTCTTATAAATTCGATTCCACAACTAGCAACATCTAAGAAATTTTCGCACATTTCCATTAAGAAGTCATAATTAACTTAAAATTGCTTATTTGCTTGGGAAAGGTAAGAGAGTTAATCTATTTTCAAACTGAGGGAAAAGTAAATTAAAAACATTTATTTTCAGCTTGTGGAAACTGCTTTTGTTATTATGACAATTCATTTCGAACGGTTGATAGCAACCAAAACTAATTAATAATGGTTACCGTAGTTAATTTAAATCATTTCGAAATCAATTACGTACTTGCTTAAGTACGCAACTAAGGAATATTATTAGTGTTTGAAGAATACTTTCGTATAAATTGTTTGTGTCCCCTTAAAATGTTTTTAAATTTCAAAACTTTCAAACTTCAATTATTGCTTTCAGTGACTCCTACGAAAATTGTATTCCCAGAACTTCAACTCAAGCATCCAATTGCAGTCAAGAATCATATTTTGATAGATGTCTGGGGGACAGCCACACTTTCGAAATCAATGACAATAGCACAAGTGACGATGATGAAAGCATAATTAAGGAAATGTAAGTTTCGCATCATAACAACATATGTGTGTAATATCCCTGATAAAAAGCAGGTACTGCAATCAATGTTCAGTGTAATGCAAATTAATTTTGTGGACCACTAAAATTCTAAAGTTCACGTTCTGCGTATATATTTTTAATACACTTACAAATATCCGTTTATGTCAAGACGGCTATTTTAAATTATTGTTCTGCATTTTATAAATCTGATCAGGAGTGTAAGTACGTTTAATACGTTTTTCCAAGTCTTCGCATTTCTATGTAACATGCATGTATATTACCATTATTTAGGAAAAAGAAATACAACCAGAAAAAGAGATTAGCATGGGTTCAAAACCTTATTCTTAAACAATGGATTATAAGTAATGACAACGATTCCCATTTCGTAAAGTGTAAATACTGCTGTTGCGCAGTGCGTGCAAAAATTTCGGTTTTAAAAAGCCACGCCACCACCAAAAAACATCGGAAAAATGCGGATCCATTTAGCAAGCTTCAGAAAAAGCTACAATTCGATATGAAAAACTGCATTACTGCAAAGCTTGCAAGAATGTGAGAGGCAAGATACTCGCTGTTCATTGCTTGTCATGCAACCATAAACGTTGTCACGCATCTTGCAGAGTGTGAAAAATAAATCTACAAAAATTAGCCTATTTCATTAGAAATTGCTTTGGCAAAAACCAAATGTACAGCAATAATTCGGAATGTTTGGGGTATTCACTTAAAAAGAAATTTAATGTTGGACATTACGAACAGTGTCACCCATGCGGTGTGTAAAATTTTTCCTCCTGACTTCGAGTATTTATGCAATGACACCTACGCTTGGTTCTCTAAGCCACCAAAAAACACACTTCTTGTACAAAAATGTATATAAGGCAATAAACGATGGAGTTAAGCCGGTAAAGATAACAAAGTCTTGCCCACCACGATGGCTGTCTATCTAATTAACAATTAAACGGATATGCGAACAATGGCTTGAACTGAGAACCCATTTTGGGATTGTTGAAGTGAATGAGAAATGTTTTTCTGCCAAAGTTCTACACGACCTTTATAAAAAGGAAACACTCTTTATGATGGGAACTTTTTTAAAAACTACGTTAAAAGCAACGCAGATTGTAAAAAAGGCTTTGCAAACGAAACAAACAGATCCCACGAAAATACTGAAAGATATTTTATTCCTTATACAAACACTTGCTGGGATGATATACATTAAGGAAAAAATTTGTAATATTGTAAATCCAAACGAAACCGATTTTGATGCTTACTTACTTCCAGTTCCATATTTGGGTTATGAGTTTGAAACTTTGTGTAAAGAAAAGGTTGAAGCAAGTGTGATTTCTGAAGAAGAAGAAAATAAAATTAGAAAATCTTGCATATATTTCATCAAAGATTTAATTGCTGAATTACGAAACCGGTTATCAAAAAACATTCGAATTGTACAACAAATATCAGTATTTTCTATTGAAAATGCTTTAAAGCCGATTAAATATCCAATTACAGATGTCTTATTGCTAATGAAAAAAAATGCACATCACCGATCAGCAGTGGGAATTAAATGTTAATACACCTGGGCTTTGGATTCAAATACAACCATTCAAAAACTCCATTGGCGAAAATTTTTTTAAAGCGCTATCTGAGTTCCTATTATCACTTTTGGTGTTGCCATTTTCAAACGCAGATATGGGCGCCTGTTATGTATGATGGGCTTGATTAAAAACAAACTCCGAAATAAATTAAGAACCCAGATTTTATGCAGCATTATTAAAATAAGGGAAGGACTGGCAGCCGATAAATTATACTGCAAATCGTATGAAATATCTAACGACATACTAAAAGGGATTGGAACTTCGCATAAATATGAGTACGACTATGTAGAATGCGACATTGACGACGTTTTAGAAGATCTTCAAAGATTCCAATGATTTTGAAGTGACAGTATGGCAATTTCATTCTAAATGTAAATATAATTACACATTCATTTATAACTATTAACTAATTTATTTTTCAAAATTTTGGCTTGAAGGTCTAATATTTTTAAAAGAAAGACCAATATACGCAAGACTTGCGCTTATAAAGCTAAATAAATGTATACTCATTTTGCCCAATCCATAAACAGTGCTCTACGGAAATAAATTTTGTATTCATTAAGTATAAAAAATTACATATGTACATTGATAATCATAAATAAGAAATTAATGGTTTCCCATTACATCCCACGAAGGAATTGGGGAGAGCATCTCACAACCAGTGAGCTGTGCTCTTTATAGTTTTATACTCACCAATTGGGACCTACAGTTTTTACACCGGTTCCGAACGGTATTTTGAGAAGCGAGGTGACCGTCGTCGAAAGAAATTTTAAGGTGGTCGGAGCAGGGATCGAAGCCAGGATCTCCTGTACAAGAGGCGCGCACACTGACCATTGCACCACCGACGGCCGACACTGATAATTGATAATTATCTTTCAAATTTTTAGCGTTTGAAAACTAATCTGTTCTATTATAAAATTAAACTTATTTTTTCGTGAAATTAAGTATTATAAACATATGACTGCATTTAAATTTCGAGGTTTTATTTTTAAATATGGGCCTGTATTGGGTATGTGCGATAAATTAAAATTTTAATTAATCTATATCAGCTTTAATCAGTTAATCTAATATTCTGATTAATCAAACAGTAATTAATCCGGTAACATGAATATTGACTAATCATATTTGAATTTTATTCATCACTGAAATTCTTTTTGAAACATGCCAACCATAGAATAATACATACGTAGATAAACTTAATCTCTCATCTGACGTTTAATTTCACACTCTTCATCGTAGGTTTGGGGAAATGAGAGCAATTAAATTTAAGATTATCTTACACCAGGTGGAGTTACAAAATATGTTCACTTAACTTTTTCCTGTCGTTTTGGTGTAGAACTGAAAAATTTAAATAGATTTTGCACTTTTTTGTTGACTTTTATCGTTGGTATACATTTGTATTGTATTTAACACAACTTGTTTGTCACAAAAACACGAAATTCGGTTGTTGTTCCTTTGTGGATCGCTGTATACTATTGCCACTATCTGGTATTATTGAACCCATATTTTCCACCATCCCATATTTTCCATCGTACCTATGACGTTTAATTTATTGAGCGAATAAAAGCTTCTATGGTATGTCTTATTCTATGATGCCAACCTTTTGAGTAGAGGTTGGTGGAAAAATTTAGAATGAAGAAAACTAAACATGAATTGCTCAACTATTCAAATTTTGATTAATTAACTTTTAACTAATCAACTTTTAGATTAATCGATTAATCATGAATGTTGATTTATCAAAATTTTGATTAAGCAATTAATCGAAAATATGATTAATCAACACTTTTCAGGTTATATGTAATTTGGAATTGGCGCCAATTGAGATCATTTATGTTCATCTCTTTTGCTCGCACAATATTGTGTTTCCACCAATAGTGCATGAAGCATTTGGTATTGGTTGTGTGTTGAGTACCGAAATTTAGAAAAGGGTACCAAAAAAAGAACTACTGAAATTTGAGCGGAGATTGACACTCCAATAAAAAATAAAGGAAAATTTTTATTTCAGAAGGAAGAATAAGGAAATATGGCGGAAACATTTCGTGGCAATAATTGATTGCACGTTAAAATAGAATTCGCACTAAAAGTTTAATTTTCAAATTTTAAAATTGTCAACTGTTTGCGGGATTATTTGGAAGCGCAAAGGGTGACTCGTTTTGTGAAAATTTATATTTTTTCTTCACATGGGAAAAGTTATTTTAAACATCTCGGAAGAATATACAACAATGGTGGAGTTTAATCGCCCAGGGGAAAAGTGAGGAAATCTTGGTAAAAGAAAAGTGCACTAAAGCACTTGATGACCAACTGAGATACAATTTTCAAAAAAATTTTAAAATTTTGAGATTTTTTCGTTCTTACGACAGTTGTCTTACATCAGTTGTGTTGCAAATTAGAGTGCCTCATTTTGGAAAATCTTTGTATAAAGATTTCCTAAAATTCAAAAAATTGCAAATTAGAGTGCCTCATTTAGGAAAATATTTGTGTAAAGGTTTTCTAAGATTCTAAAACTGCAAATTATAGTGCCTCATTTTGCAAAATATTTGTGTAAAGATTGTCTAAGATTCGAAGATTGCGAATTAGAGTGCCTAATTTTGGAAAATATTTGTAAAAAAGATTTCCTAAAATTCGAAAAATTGCAAATTAGAGTTCCTCACTTTGGAACATATTTGCAAAGATTTTCTAAGATTCGAAAATTGCAAATGAGACTGCCTCATTTTGAAAAATAGTTGTATAAAGCTTTCCTAAAATTCGGAAAATTGAAAATTAAAGTGCCTCGTATTGGAAAATATTTGACACACCGTTGCTCTAAGTCCTGAAAATCAGAGTGCCGCAAATTGGAGAATATTTGGTGCAAACCCGTGACGGAGCATCTAGAAGTAACCGTTAAGGTGACTCGTTTAAAAAAAACATTGTTTTAAATATATAGGAAAATTTTGGAAAAGCAATTGAAGGCTTATTGGGGCCCAATTTAAAGAAATTAAGAAAATCAGGAGGCGATGGAAAAATTTGTGGAAGCTGTGGAGGAGGTGGCACGATTTGAAACAAGACTGAAGGATGAAGAACTTCTCGGAGTATTCGATAGAAGGGTTTGAGAGTGAACGGAACGAGCTAGAGATGCTCTGGGCAAAGTACACAACCGTGTACGAAGATAGCTGTTCTGAGGAAAAGGAGAAAAATCAAGTTTACGCAAAACATAATCTGGTGCATAAGACTTATGTATGTATATAAGATGCGTAAACCTTATATCAAGAGCGAAGAAATCTCATGCGGGAGATGTGACACCGCAATCAGAGGCTCCAAGGCAAGATATTTCGGTTCATGAACCCCCTTGTGACACTGGTGTTTTTCGCGGTGATTATAAAACGTGGCCCACCTTTAGAGACATGTTTACTGCAATATATATTAACAACGCGAGACTTAGCCCTGTTGAGAAACTCTTTTATTTGTTTCAAAAAACATAGGGGGAGGCTATGGGATAAATCAAAATTTTGCTTTAACGGCTGATTTTGTAATAGCGTGGGCAAATATGAGAATAAGAGAGTTTTAGTGAATAATCAACTACGGTTGTTATTTAACATGTCTCCCTGCAAACATGATTCTCCTCAAGAAGTTAAAAGACTTCAACGCGATATAAACAACTGCATGTCTGTACTCGAGTTCTTCAGTATCGATATTAAATCATGTTTTCCTATTTTCGTGTTTCTGTGTTCAGCACATTGTCTGAACAAACTTTACATCTCTGGGGCGAGTTGAATGAATTTTTAACAGATAGATTTCACATGTTGGAGAATGCTTCAGATATAATTGGTACAAATCAACAATGGGTCAATAACTCTAAAGCAGTTTCTCAAAATAATCAGCAGTCAAATTCTAACGTGAGTAAGTCAAGATCACATCGCACTAAAGCTGAAGTGGCCCAATGCAAATTGTGTAAAGAGTCACACAGAATAAGTTCGTGTCCTAAATTTCTAAGTATGGCCAATAAGAATCGTGCTGCAACTTTGAGAAAGTTTAACTTTTGCTTCAATTGTTAGTGGGTTGGGCATATGTATGCCAACTGCTCAAAGGCAAATGGCTGCACAAAATGCCAAAAGAAGCACCACACTCTTCTGCATAGAGATTTTGCAAAAAAGAAGGACAAGCAAACCTCCAATATGGTGCCTCAAAACTCAAAACAGCAAAGTTTGTCAAGAGTTAATGATATACAGTTAGGGTTGACAGACGTACTGTTTTCACCAGTACTCGTACTTTTTTTTACGAATTGTACTTCTGACTGCATATCACCTAAAGAAGTACTTTTTTAGCTTCTTTTTAGCCTCTGTACTTTTTTTTTATTATGCCAACAATAAATACGAAAATGTTACTTCTTATTCACACCAGTAGTGTCTGTATTTACGTCTAGTATTTACGTAGATGACCGGTTTATTTTAAATTTAATTTCTCTCATTTCCACAAACCTACGACGAAGAGTCTGAAATGAAACGTCAGATGAGAGAATAAATGTGTCTATACCTATATTAGTCTATGAATTCAAACAAGGTTATATTCACTATTACAAAATTTTAAAATAGAATAGATTATATATACTCTCTTTATATTTAAAAGAAAGTGAAACACCTGACTACTTATAGTTTATATTTAAAAAAATATTTGTGGTCTCTTAGTTTGTTCGTTTTTTTTCCATAATTTATAAATTGTTACTGTTATGTACTGATTTTGTTTTATTTCTTAATTTAAAATGCTATTTTTCTGTACTGAACTTTATGATTTTTAAATAACAGAAAGTGTACTTTTATTTTCTTAATTGTACTGCCTTTTTTTCCTCGATGTACTTTTTTTTTTGATTTCAAATCTGGCATCCCTAGATACAGTCCACTGAAAATATGAGCACAAGCAGAGTGGTTCAAACTCATCACATTACAGTATCGAAAAACGTGATGTTGGCCACAGCATGGGTGCACATTGTACATTTGGGTTCCACATATGAGGTTCGAGCCCTGATAGATCCTTGCTCATATGAAAGTTTTATATCTGAAAGGATTCAAAAAATGCTTAAATTGCAGACAGTTCCTGTATTGGCTGAGGTCACAGGCTTAGGTGGCGAAAGAGTGAGCACATCGAAGAAAATGTCCACTTTTACTATAGCATCAAGGCTAAGTGGTGAATTTGAAATGGAGATGAATGCATTAGTTGTGTCTCATGTAACTGGAGATATACCTACTCATTCTTTAAAGGCTCCCAACAATTTGGAGTTGTCCGAGCTAGAGTATGCCGATCCTGAATTCTATAAGAGTGATCGAATAGATATGCTCTTAGGAGGCAATCTGTATCCATTCATAACTAGAGATGGACTTGAGCGAGGAATTATGGATACCCTAGTTTCTCAGAATATAGTTTTGGGTGGATTGGGACAGGCCCGAGGAATGCTGTAGGCCCAACGAGATCAGTCACATATTGCCACTTGGTGAAAGAAACCATAGAGGAGCAATTGCCGAAATTTTGGGAATTGGAGGAGATATCTCAAAAGCCATTTTTATCTGAAGATGATAAAAAATGTGAGGAGATATATTGCTCAACGACCATGAGGAGATCTGGTGGGAGATATGTAGTAAATCTGTCCTTCAAAGAAAATGCTTGCACGTTAGGCCCGAATCGGCATATTGCTCTACGCCAGTTTCTCAGAAACGAAAAGTCTCTGATGAAAAAGCCCGAATATAAAAAACAGTATGACGAAGTCATGGAAGAGCACTTAAATATGGGCCACATGCAAAAAATAAAGCCTTCTACAAGTGGTCCGAGTTATTATCTGCCACATCATGGAGTTTTCAAGCCTGAAAGCACGACTACGAAGTTGAGAGTCGTATATAATGCATCAAGTCCGACTTCAAATGGCAAAAGTCTAAAATACTTAGAGTTTGCACATCGATATACAGATCACCGCAGAGTAACTTTCTGAAATATATATGTATCTAAATCAAAACTATATAATTCGGCCGACATAAGCAGGGTTGATAATTTCATAATAAGTCTGATACGTAATCATATAGTACGGTGTACTCAATGCTCAGAATATAACCTCATAATGGCCCCATATTATACCAACAAATCATATATAGAAAGTACTGTTCAAAAGGGATTTGCACCACCGGAAACGTTCGAATACCTAGACAGCAGAAATGCTCTACAGAACTTAGATGGAATTCCAATTTTCTACCATCATTATAGAAGGGCCACAACGAAGGCCATATAATTCAACATGGACAGCGAACCAAGCTTAAGATATAGCACTAGCATACCTAATAAAGATATAGGCAGAATTGCCAAATTAAATCTGCTTTTTTCCAACTTTTTTTTCCATTACTCCTTCACCACCTTATTTTATCTTAACATATATATAAGTGATGTTTTTCAATTTTTTTCATTACGATCTAATTAAATTAACTGTTATGGATTATAAACCTACAGATATATAATTGTCAAGAAACGGTGCGTTTACACGGGACAGTTTGAGACAAGATAGTTGACAATATGTATTAGTTGTCACAAAGAGAAAAATTGTTTGTGTGACGTACGCGTCCAGCCAGTTATAAAGACAGTACAGTTTTAAGCAACCGCCGACAGTGTCGTTTCGTTAAATTTCGTGCTCTGATTTTTTGTTTCTTCGCCCTTTTGCCATTGTATTTTGTCTTACTTCTCCAAATTACAATTACAATATGTTTGTATTGTCAAAAATTTTTAAATGCAAATATATTTCAAAATTTGTAAAGTCGTTTGGGATGTTTTGCTTTTTTCACAAATTACTACGAAACGTCACCGATATGGCCGATGGCTGAACTAGTAGAGGTTGACGCAGTAGGATTTGTTGTAATTGTGTGAACCAACAACAGACATTTAGTTTTTGTTTCATGACTAACAAAAAAGTACAACAACAAAATACACTGAATTTAACAGATGGATTCATAAGAAAGCAAAATCAGTTGTTCTATTGCGCCAACCTTTATTAGTTCAGCCATGATCTGGCCGCTTATGTCAAATCTCTTGCCGAAGTTACTGTCATTGAAAAATCAGAGACAGTGGCGAGGCAAGTGAGAGAAGTGTAAGTGTGGTAGTAAAAATGTGAATGATCTGATTATAAGAGATTATACTAGAGTTCACTGAATGGGGCATTGTATATTTAAGCACATGTAAACTATTGTTTATTTTAGTATATAAGTACGCGTGATGAATTTAAATAAACAATAAGAAAAAAAGTCTAAATGACGCAATTGACATAGGACCATCTCTGCAAGAAACATAGTGGCTCTTATGTTAAGATGGCGTTTCTCTGCATTAGTTTTCACAGCAGATATTGCTAAAATGTATAGGCAGATTTTGCTGAGCGCGGATCAAACGTGTTACCAGAGAGTGATTTATCGTGCCTCGGACAAGGAGGAAATAGGCGATTATGAGTTGGACACGGTGACGTTTGGCGTAAATTGTGCCCCATACTTGGCCATTAGAACATTACATAAGTTGGCAGAAGATGAAAAAGAACGATTCCCAATAGGAGCGAGGATAATACGTAGCTCAATGTAAGTGGATGATGTTTTAGTAGGTGCAGATAATATGACAGAAGCATTAGAGGCTCGAGAACAGCTAATCAGAATTTTGAACACTGGAGGACTTGAGCTGAGGAAATGGGCAGCAAATACGATGGCAAATCTGAAAGGTCTGCCCATAGAGCATCTTTTAAGTTCGAATTTTTTGTGTTTCGATGGAACAAGTACCTCAAAGACATCGGGTCTTCAATGGAATGCAGCTGATGATTACTTTTCTTCGTCACAGAGAAGCTGCCACCTAAAAATACATACACGAGAAGAGAAGTTCTTTCGATTGTTGCTCGGTTGTACGATCAATAGCATTTTTGGCACCAATTGTCGTTACGGCAAAAATTATCATGCAGGACATGTGGCTA
Source organism: Phaonia tiefii (assembly GCA_963931995.1). Lineage (NCBI taxonomy): Eukaryota > Metazoa > Arthropoda > Insecta > Diptera > Muscidae > Phaonia > Phaonia tiefii. The sequence goes on from OZ008369.1 coordinate 200,201,871, forward strand.
GACAAAGCAGGACGGGACGACGGTATAAAACCCGTAGCTCTGCAGAAATGGAAGAATTTTGTATCTCATTATCAGGAAATACCAGAATGTTTCACCAGAATGTTTAATAGAGTATCACGCATTTTGTGATTCATCAGAGGCTGCTTATGCAGTAGCCTTGTATGCAAGAATTCAGATGCGGAATAAAATATGCACAAATCTCTTAACACCAAAGACAAAAGTTGCTCCTATAAGAAAACCTTCGCTTCCAAGATTAGAATTATGTGAAGCAGTGCTTTTGGCCAAAATGGTGGGCAGTCTAATACCAGAATTAGTGCCAGCTACGTCATCACTGTACTTATGGACGGATTCGACAATTGTGTTGGCGTGGCTCAAAAAGCCGTCATGCAGTTGGATAACGTTTGTGGCTAAAAGAGTCGCTCTGATATTAGAACAAATGGTCAATTGAAATTGGGCTCACGTAGTGTCACAAGATAATCCTGCCGATCTATCAACCCGGGGGATGATCGCTTCTGAACCCAAAGACAATAGTTTACCGAAATGGCTCTCACAAGAGAAACATTTGTGGCCTAAATCGTCTCGGGATTTTGTGACGTCAGAAGACCCTAAAGGGGTTCAGGTATTTTTTGCTAGATCTTCTCCAGATAGGCGAACTAAGCTAAAAACGGCAAAAGAAAACACTGACAAAGAGATTCGTGTATCATCTGCAGAGTTGTCATTTGTTAAGAATCGACTATTTCTCTTATCCCAACAGCCTCACTTTCCCGCAGAACACGCGTGTCTATCGCAAAAGAATAATCTTCCAGCAAATAGCCCGTTGTAACACTCACACAATTTCTGGACAAATCTCACCTTATTCGAGCGAACGGTAGACTCGGGTCTTTTTTTTTTTTTTTTCAATCGAGCGAACCCATCGCCGCCACTCTTACCCGCCCCTACCGACCGAGAGGGCCACGTCCCCATAACGTGAGGACAGCGTACACATTATAGACCGGTCTATAACGGGAGAGCAAGGATCATAAGTTCACACGTTACAACCAACTACAGAAATTCTTCACCAGTTGGTATTACACTAACATAAATAAGTATAAAAGCACATCACGAGATATTAACATAACAGACTTCATAATATATAATAATTACGGACAACCAAATTATAAATCAGACCAGATAGTAAGGATAAAGTAAATTAAATTTACATATGTATGTTAATGAATATACAGCACTAATGCAATCGGTTCAAATGACAAATTATGCTAGACTTTGTCGTTTCCCAACTACCAGTGAAATCAATAAATTGATATAGCTCATTAAAGTCACGTCACATTCTCCTAACTGGATCAAAGGACGCATAATTCGAACGCTGAAACTCGATGTGAATGAGTTTATAGTACCTCGTGGGTCTCAATGGGACATTTATGAAAATCTTAGATAACAGAAATTCAGAACATATACATCCATCAATTATCTTCAAAACTGTAATAGAGTTTATCATGGTACGTCTACTACTAAGAGTCGGCAATCTGATCAATGCTAGTCTACTGCTATACGAAGGAAGATTATGGTTCGGGATCCATTGAAGATTTCTCAGACAAAAAATGAGAAACTGTTTCTGGACCGATTCAATCATATTAACATACAAATTGTACTGGGGGTCCCAAACAACTGATCCATATTCGAGAATAGGGCGGACTAGTGAAGTAAAAAGGTTTTTCGTAACGTAGGGATCTGAAAATTCCTTTGCCCAACGTTTAATAAAGTTCAGAACGCCATAAGCCTTGTTTACCATCGTAATTATGTGGGAGTTGAAATTCAATTTTCTGTCCAAGAGAACACCAAGATCAACAAATGAATCCACTGATTCAAGAACATTGCCACCTAAAATGTATTTTGCCGAAAATAATGATGACCTAGAGAACAGCATATGCTTACATTTCGTAAAATTAAGCTCCATCAAATTGGTTTCGCACCACGTCTGGAAAGTAGACAAATCCCTCTGAAGTAAAGTATATTGACAAGGATCCTTGTAAGGAAAATAGATCTTCACGTCATCAGCGTACATTTAGAGTGCATTATGGAGGCGGGTAAGTCGTTAATGAATAATAAGAATAGAACCGCCCAAGATGACTCCCTGAGGCACCCCAGATGACACAAAAATAGATCTTGAGAATGATCGACCAAATTATACCATCTGTTCACTGTTCATTAAGTAAGAACTAATCCTATTCAGCATGTTACAATTAAAACCCATTGCCCCTAGTTTATATAATAACAAATTGTGGTTAACTTTATCAAAAGCCTTACTAAAATCGGTAAAAATCACATCAGTTTGATCTCCATTAATAAAGCCTTCAATAATAGAAGAGGAAAACTGAAGCAAATTAGTCACGGTGGAACGACCCTTCCGAAAGCCATGTTGACATGGATCTAAAATAGAGGAAACCTGATGAGAAATTACCTCTGTGACTAACTTCTCAAAAAGTTTAGGAATGGCACTCAATTTTGCAATTCCCCTATAATTTGCAACATTTAATAAACTACCAGATTTGTGGAGAGGGATTATATAAGAGCTCTTCCACTGTGCAGGAAAATGACCGAACTTCAACGAAGCGTTAAATAAGAGAGTCAACGGAAGCTGAGAGAATTCGAGCAGTATTTCAACATAGAGTCCGGGAACCATCAGGACCAGCTTTATTCGAGGCTTTCAAGCTTATTAAGTTATCTAGCAACCACGAAGAATTTACGACAGGTGCATCAAACGGAATGGTAGAGCGGACAGTGTACGGGTATGATTTGGAAACATCATAGGCTCGGGTGGAATAAATAGATGTGAAAAAATCGGCGAAACAATTAGCAATAGACTCTTCATCTGAATATTCAATACCGTTCATTTTGATCCTACAAGGTGTGGAAGACGAATTACGCTTCAAGTTAACAAATCTAACGAATGATTTGGGGTTCCGTTTAAAATTAGCCTTCAACCTATCCAAATATAATCTGTAACTCTCACGAGATTTAGAGTTGTATCTACTCGTAGCAACAATATACCTAGCATAGTCTGCTAGCAGTCCAGATTTTTTGTACTTTTTCGAACATCTATTCCTTACATTCTTGAGACTATTTAGAGCCCTTGAGGACCATGGGGGACCAGTATTACCCATTATTGGACTCTTGGGTACAGACTTAGAAATATAGCCATTAATAATGTTATAGAAATCATCCAGGGCGATTTCAAACTCAAAAGAATTATGACACTAACAAATACTATGCCAGTCGGTATCAAAGATAAGATTATTCAAAAGAATAATGTTCGCACGCGAAAAGCATAGGCCAACATAGGACGAAGAGCAATTGCAACCAACCTGCATGGTATCATATGTATAATTAATTCCCAGCGTTGGATGGTAACTATCCTCAGGAGAAATTAACGGATCAATTCGAGAAATATCAAAGTTGTTAGAATCGTCCACTAAAACTAGGTCAAGGCCGCGATTCATAGAATTGGGAATGTCGTTCAATTGAATCAACCCAAGTTCGGAAATATGCGTAACAAAATCAGATGACCAATCACATGGTGTAAATGGAGTCAGAGAATTAGTATCGGGTAAAGACACCCATGACACAGACGGCAAGTTAAAGTCACCCAATACTAAAATACGGTCCTTTCTACTGGCTAACGCAATAACTTTTGCAATAGCGTCAATATGCTCTTGATATACCTCAAAGCATGAAGATGGCGGAATATAAGAACACGTGAAAAACAATTTCAAATCGCCTAAATTAATGGACACCACAATAACCTCAAGATCGCCAATGTCATCAACTGTAACCAACTCAGAAGACAAAGAATTCTCAATTGAGATTAAAACACCACCACCAATTTTACCAACACGATCTTTTCTATAAACTCCGTACTTATTGCAGAACAACTCAGAATTAGAAACATTAGGTTTAAGCCCTGTCTCAGAAAATGCAATGACAACAAACTCAAAACCAAAGCTATCAACAAATAATCTGGACAATTTAGTATTCAAACCGCGAACATTCTGATACGCCATATTCAAACTCCCAATTAGTTTTTTGGAGCTGCCTTATCTCCAGACGGTAATCTAGCAAAATTATCACGCCTACCATTATCCCGATACTCAAATTCCCTTACGAATGTTCTGTGAGGCCAAAATTCCGAATCCACCAGTGCGACAAATAGATCATCCGGTGCAATAATTTTGAAAGACGACCTACGTTCCGAAAATTGTGACTTCAGCTTGAAGCACTGTATGGAATCGTTAGAATTATTCCCGACTAATTTAGACGATAAGTAAAGTCGTATATCCTCTTCGGTCGTGTCGGGGGAAAGTCTAGACACAAAAACTGTCTTCCTTGCCGTTACGACAGTCAATGTTCTTGGTCCCGGTCCTGGCACCGGGGCGGGATTACCACCCGGAGGAGAAGACTTATCGCTGTCCGTGGAAGCTATAGTAACTACAGAAACGACTTCAGCAAAAGTAGAAGGGGCAGAAGATTTCATTGGACTTGAAACTGTAACTGGAGAATTAACGTCCATTAAATTCGGCAAGGAAGGAATTACCAACAATGGAGGGGCCTTCTTAGCCGTCTTCTTCCTTTTCGGCGAGGAAGCTTTCGGTGAACCCGCTCTCTTTTCCAATCCCGGATATTTATTAAACATCCCAATAAACTTGGAAAATCGACCAGATAAAGCCGAAAGCTCCTTTTCCATATCAGAAAACTCGGACTTCATGCTCCTGAAAAATTTGTAGAACTCCACATCCAATTTTCTACAATCCAGGCAACACCAACGAAGACCCTTGTCATCACTAAGATTGTCCGCCACTCTTGCATAAAGGCCAACACATTTGACATGTACCAAGCCATCACACAACCAACACGAAATAAGAGTATCGGTATCCGATCTAACCTTACAGTCTTTGTTCATGCAAGTCATCATTATAATTAAATCAGAGTAAAAAAAAAAAAATAAATAAATAAGAAACAAATACTAAAAACAGAATTCCAAAATCGACAAAATTCCCAAAAACGTAGGAACTTATTATCCCTTTGATATTAATTCCCAAAACCAGATGGCAACTCTGACACACAAATAACGAAACAAAGAGAATGAAAGAAGAAACAAAAATCAAACAACTACAACGTTAGACGTTCAAACAAATATTATTGTTGTTGTTTGTGTTTTACACGATCCACATAATTTCCAATTGCACACAATAATACAAAAACAGTATAAACAAGCACTGCACTGAACACACAATTATATCAAGCAATGTATTTTAACTTATCTTTGCACTATTAACACAACAAGCACTATTTAAACATTTAAAATACGAAAATAAAGTAAATTCACGGAGCACAACTAAAAAACGAACTAAACGAGAGTAGAGTTGTCTACTAAGAGTTTGTCCTATAATGAAAGACATCCTCTTATCCTAACTTACGGTAGTCGGCTCGCTCGACTCAATGTCGAGTTCATCCACAAAATTACGTTGCACGGTGGCTCACGTCTCGTACTGAATACCATCCGTTTCGAATGTTGATTTTTGAAAGCGAAAAATCTAGTAAAAGTTGCCCTTAATAACTGCAAAGAATGTATAATTTATAGAAAGAAGTACCAGGAACAAATTACGGGAGATCTGCCTGAAGAGAGAACCACCCTTGGTCGTCCATTTAATATGACAGGTGTCGTTTTCGCCGGCCCCTTTGAGGTCAAGTGTTTCACCGGTAGATACTGTCGTATTTCTAAAGGGTATGTATGTCTCTTTGTCTGTTGTTCAACAAAGGCGATTCCTTTGGAAGCCGTATGTGACCTCTCCACCCCTGCATTTTTAGCCGCCTTGGCTGCCCTAGCCGAATTTACTCCGACAACGGGAAAAACTTTGTTGGTGCAGCTTGGCAAATTAGCGCTGATTTTGTTGCTCACATCAAAGAGCTACGAGACGAAGCTGTCTCAAAATATGGTCATCGAGAGCTTTCCTGGCACTTTATTCCCCCTCCGCGCCTCATATGGGAGGCTGGGGTGAAAAGTTTTAAAACCCACCTTAAGAAGATCAGCGGTCAAGTCAAATACACTTTTGAGGAATTTTCCACCATGTTAGCATCGATAGAAGCGTGTCTCAACTCTCGCCCACTAAGTCCGCTGTCCAATTATATTGACGATTTTTCAGCACTTACTCCAGGGTACTTTTTGATAGGCTCCGCCCTTTTAAACCCCGCCGAACCGATGGGAAAGGTTCCCGCTGAAAGTTTTATTCAGCGTTGGCAAAAGGTGAAAGCCATGCAGCAAGAGTTGTGTCTCAGGTGGAAAGAAGAGTATCCCAGAGAGCTTCAAAAACGTACTAAATAGAAGGTTGCTCAAGAAAATCTCCAGGAGAATGATTTGGTTGTAATCCGACAGGAACCATTGTGTCCCACTGAATGGCGGCTAGGTCGTGTTACAAAAGTCTTTCGCGGTTCTGATAACTGTGTCCGTGTCGCTGATTTGGGAATGCAGAACGGCACCATTAAAAGGCCCATCCATAAGCTGTCCTTTTGCCGCGTGATTCTTAAATGATTGCTAATCCTGTTCCTCTCCCCTAAACCCTTCCCCATACGCCATACTAATGTGTTTATCTTTCCAGGAAACAACAATGTCGAATAAGCTCTTCAACGAAAGGTACCCATGTCCTATCTGCGAGCGCCTGCACTCTGTGAGTGAGTGCACAAAATTTTTGGTCTTACCCGTTTTGGAGAAACGGCGAAAGGTGGTGGCCCTCAAGCTGTGCCGCAACTACCTTGCACAATCGCATATACGCGAACGTTGTAAGAGCAAGGACCGTTGCGTTTAGTGCCAGCGCGAGCACCACAGCCTCTTGCACCCTATGGCCGAAGGCAGGGCCTGGTTCCCCATGACGGCGACTGTGCGCCTGCTCATGGAGGTGATGGGAGATAAGAGGGAAATCCGAGTCCTCATCGACCCCAACCGTGCTGTTTCCTGCATTACTCAGGACTCCGTGACTCGCTACCAATGCCAACTAAGACAGGGGTATACGACAGTCAAACTGCAGCTCCGCAAATATGACCGTCCGCCCATAGAAGTACGCTGTGCTGTGCTGTGCACTGAATTGGCCATTACACCCGTTAAGCAAATTAAACGGGACTGGACAGACACGCATCCTTTGCTCCAAGGTGTTCACAACGCGGACCAGTGGTGGTGGAGGCAGTACTACGTGCTTATGGTGCTCGGGGCTGATGTAGCCCATAAAGTTTGAAAGGGGCCAGATGTAGTGAAGTCCGACCACATCTTTATACAACCCACCGTCTTTGGCCCGGCATACTTTGCTGAAAGGGAGAACGATCTCTATATATCATAATTTTCCTTTTCTTTCTTATTAATTAATAATTGTTATTGAATTAAATTTAATTTTTTGAACTAAAAAGAAAAAAACAAAAAAAGGGGGACAGACAAATCTGTAAGATTAATCGTTGCGATACATCGGATAGACGATATTTCGCAAGGTGGGCAGGATGTTTACGCCTGTCGCCGATGATGTGCCTGTCGCCGATGATGTGCCTGTCGCCCAACCATCACTACCTGTCTAATTGTTACTCAACGGCGTCACGAATTTGATGGGTGGCCCGTGATGTTTACATATTGTATACATCGAAAAACCATAGAAGCGGCAACAGGCACATCAGCCCTCAAAATTTAAAGATTTTTTTTAAAATAAAAAAGTGTTTCTTCCCCCTTTGTGGCCCCTACGTCGGAAGAGGAAATTCCCGACCAACCATACCCACTGCACGCCGGACGTAAAAGTTCCCAGGCAACGTCGACGCAACATAGAGGTGTGCGCAAAAGGTAGCAGCCGAAACAAAGGTTTTAACGATAAATTAATACTTAAAAACGTATAGTTAGTCAAAACTTTACTTTTATTTTCAGCATTATTGCAAAATTCGATTTTCTTTGGATTGAGCTTTTTTTTTTGCAAATTGCACTTTTTTGCATTTTTTTGGACAGCTCCTGGCAACACTGTTGCGAGTGATACTTTCAGTTCATGTAGTACCGCAAATAGACATGTTATATACCGTTGGAAAGGCAAGCCCCTCTTCTACAAAACTGAAATATCCACATTTCGGAAATTTCTTTCACACTTTTGGAAAAAAATACAACAAAACAAATTATGATAATTTGGAAATATCTTTTAAAAAATTTATTAAAAGTATCTAAGTACATTAGACAGCATCTTTCCAATTTCTGTATATGTTACACTAGTTTACAGTCGTTCTGCTTCAGAGTTCTAACCATTTTTTTTTATAGATTTGGCCTCCTAAACACGAAAATGAATTTTAAAAAATTGTCCTCTAATTAATTTTCAAGATATGAATTTTAGAAAATTTTGTCGAATTTTCTATGAAATGCCAAAGCTTACTGGAGCATAACTTCCACACTCTATTACCGATTCGAACAAGAGTGGTCTCAGGAGTTTAACTTTTCTAAAACCTTTGCATACAACGTTTTAAAATCAGTTCCATAATTTTGACGTTAGAGGCATTTACAATTTTGTGCAAAAATCACGATTTTAAATTTAAAAAAAAAAATATATAACAAATACTAGTTGCGAAAATAGCTCTAGTTTCATAAATTTACCATAAAGTTTGGACTTTCCTGAGCAAAACAAGCCATAGTTTATAAAAATTGGGCAACAAATGGTAAAGTTACAAGTCCTGCTAAATTTTTCGATTTTCAGCATTTAAGGTTTGCCGTAGAGCAGAGGTGCTATGGCCTATGCATTTGGCGCACATTTGTTTATTGCAAAGCGCCCAGCATAGGTTGTGGTAGGTATCTCATTTTTATAAGAATTGTGATTTTTTGATCGGATGAATTCGAAGAATCGTACTAGGTAAATCTCGATGCAACGTACAAAATTTGCGATTCTTGGAATAAAATATTAAGTTACAATATATAAGCTGTTATTTATTTTTTATGATTACATTTTCTCGTAATCGCAACACAATGTTTGAAACCAAAATTTCATATTTTATTAGGAGGCAGGAATATATGGTGTCCTTTACAGACCCTTCATAGTTGTGCACACAGGTTGTTTAGGTATTTTAGTTGAAATATGTGAAATAAATAGGTGGTCATTCATGTTCTTTTCTCATTCATCAAGTGTTTACGAACATGAAAAGTACAAGGTTCAATATAGTTTTCCACTGTGTGATTGAATATACAGTTTTCCTGATTCGAGTAGGCTTAAATTTAAAAAGTGGTTGAATTTATTGGTCTATTTTAACGGGTTTTTCTTGAACTGACAAAGTATGAGCAGAGAGATTGAGCAGTGTTCTTGGCCAAGCAAACGTGAAATGTGAACCTCTGGTACACAGCAATAACATTATTCTGCCCCTTTGCATATAAAGCTGGGATTAATAAAGAATTTAACAAAAAACTGGACAACAACGGTGCAGCATCTGCTTACTTGAGGTTTCTTGTTAAAAATTTTTCGCACGCAAAAATCAAGGAAGGTGTGTTTGTTGGCCCATAGGTGAAAAAGCTTTTGAACGATGAAAGTTTTACAACTTTGCTATCACCAATCACCAATACTTTCAAGCTTGTGGTCACAAATTTTTTGGGCAACAATAAAAGTCCTGACTACAAGCAAATTGTCCAGAATCTTATAAAAAACTTTGCAGCAATGGGTAAGTACTTGTTTTCGAAGTATTCTTATAATTTCTCTAATTATTTATTATTCCATTTTCTGTTGTAGGAGTGCACATGTCGTTAAAAATCCAGTTTCTCGATTCGCATCTAGATTTTATCCTGAAAAATTTAGGTGGTGTAAGCGATGAGCATGGCGAACGATTCCATCAACAAATGAATGCGATATATCAGATATATAATGTCTTTTGGAATGCAGCCATGATGGGCGATTACGTTTGGACATTGATACGAGAAGCGGACTCTCGTGGACATCAAAGACAAAAACGATTTCAAATTTTCTACCAAATCTAGCTATAAATATTTTGTATTATCTAATACTTTTATTTGCTTTAAATTTATTGTTTGAAGTCATATTCCGAAATAATAACATAAGATAAATATTTTCAAGCTTCAAATACGCCTTACAAAAATATATTAATTTTTGAGAGGATGGGAATATAGAAATGTGTCCGGGAAGTCATTCGATTTTTACAAGGTTTGTTGAAACTTCTTAACTTAGCCCTCATACTATGCCCCAACGGTTGTATATGATATGAAAATGGAGTGAAATGAAATGAAATGAAATGAAATGAAATGAAATGAAATGAAATGAAATGAAATGAAATGAAATGAAATGAAATAAAATAAAATAAAATGAAATGAGGTACAGTATGAATGATCACCTATAAATAAAATCCTGTATGCACAAATATGAAGGGTCTGTTAAGGACGCCATATCTACCTGTCTCCTAATAAAATATGAAATTTTGGTTTTAAACATAGTGTGGCAATACGGAGAAAATGCAATGATTACAAATTAACAACAATCGTTTATAGCTTAACATTTTAATTCTGAGAACCGCAAAGAATAACTAAGGTTTTTCCAAGTAATTCTGTACATTGCATTGAGAAAAAATTTTTAAATTTATCCAGTACGATTATTCAAATTCATGCGAAATTACAAATTAAATTTCTTGTCAAAATGAGATACCTACCATTAACTGTGAACCACAGCCTACACTGGGCGTTTTACAAAAAAAAACAAATATGCGCCAAGTGCGTAGGCCGGAGGCACCCATGCTCTACGGTAAACCTTAGGTTAGTAAAACCGTTCAAATTGAAAAATTTACCTTTTGTAACTCTACCATTTCTCACCCAATTTTAATAAACGATGGATTGTGTTACTCCAAAATTCCAAGCTTTATTTTATACTTAATATATGATACAGCAGCTATTTTTGCGATTATGGCTTTTTATAAATTTACGAGCCTGATTTTTTCACAAAATATGTAATTTTTTATATTTTAAATGTCTCTACTATCAAACCTATTCCACTGACTTTAACGCTCTGTATTAAAAAGTTTTAGAAAAGCTAATTACGTTTATTTTGAGACTAGCCTTGTTCAAATAGATAACAGCCCTTAGGAATTATAACGTAATATCCTGAGGCGTCTCATAAAAAAATGTAAAAAATTCCAAAATTCGTATCTTGGAAATTAATCGGATGTAAAATGTTTTAAATTTATTTTCGTGATTAGGAGGCCTACCTCTGTGGGAAAAAATATTCAGATTTCTGAAGCAGGAAAAAAATCATAATTTGTAAACTAGTGTTATAGACCAATGCACGGTCGGGCATTCAAAACCAATTCAGTTATTTTCCAAATATAAAAAAGCTTTGAGATTTTTAATCCAAAACAAATCTCCTATGAAAATTCGAATTTTTTGCATATTAAGGTCTCCCGTGCTCATTGATGTGTAGGATCTATTTCTTTGGTGGCATGTCTTTAAGAGAATTTCAGTCTACCATAAAAATAAAAGAATATACAAACCCCGAGCAAAATTTTGGCAAACATTGAAATTGAATTTTTTTTTTTAAATTTTTCGTTTTCAGAGAATGCTGACAATAGGGTGCATTTCCAATTGATCATAATTTTACATTAAATATATTGGGCAAAGCCTTGTCTTACAGGAAAATTTAAAACTTTTGTATAGGTTTCTTAAAATAAACTAAAGAAATTGTTGAATGAATCATAGTACCTTTTCGGGAAAATATTGTACTTTTTACAGGTTGAAAAAATTCAAGTTTGAGAAGTCGGAATTTCCAAACGGCTTTAGATAACTTAAAAGTTTTTACAGTGTAGTCATTATTAAAGTTTTCCTAATTTCGTGGTGATTTGAGAAATTGTTTTCCCTAACAGCTTCAACAGCACAAATTTGACACCCTGTAGCACCAAATGTGTTTATACAGGATGCCTCTCAATGCAGTATTCTGAAAGCCTTACTCCACCTCTACTAATTTCTGATACATTTTAAAATAATCAGAACAATACTTTAAAAGTTGTGACATTATTACCGTTGTCTTTCCTATCGGCGCCACTGTGTGACGGCAATAGTTTAGTTTAGTTAAAAGCTTTGATTTTACGAATACTGTCTTGTGGAGAAAAATAAAAACAAGTACTTTTAACAAACTGTTAGAAGAAACATAAAACATATAGGTATACTATGACACATTATTCCTGGTACTATATGTCAATACTACTCCACGGTTATGATATTATTAAAAAATCCAATGAGCTTTCGAACTCACGGGCGATGTGTTTACACCTTTTTGTTACATAGTACCTGTCGATTTTTATGAACACATTAGTAAATGTTACATTGGAAAATAAAATACAGCGTTCAATCATATGATGACGTTACATTTATGTAAATAATATTAATACTTAAAATTATGTGACATGTGTCACTATTTTCTTGCTTAATACTTTTTGTTTTATTCGCACAAAAAACAAAGAGAATGCAAGGCAATAAGCACATGTAAAGGGTTTTTCAACAGAGACGCTACAGAAGTAAATCGATAGGGACAGCAAACGACGCCGCTCTTTTGACATTTCTCTTCAGTAAGGTTTGCCATTTCATCATGGAAAGATATACGAGCCAACAACGAGTCGAAATTATTAAAATCTACTACCGAAATTTGGAGTCAGTGGCCTCAAATTTAACAGCGCTACGTCCAATTTATGGCCGTCTGAATGGCTTCTGAATGGCTTCGTCAATAAGCAAAATATGCGCTATTGGTCAGACAGCAATCCACACGTAATCCATGAGTCATCATTGCATGCCGAAAAAATTACGGTTTGGTGCGGTTTATGGGACGGCGGCGTCATTGGGCCGTACTTCGTCCGTGATGATCAAGACCGGCACATTACTGTGAATGCGAATCGCTACCGTTCAATGATAACCGAATATTTTTGGACCCAATTGGATAATATGGACTTGGAGGACATGTGGTTCCAACAGGGCGGCGCCACAAGCCACACAGCGAATGCCACAATCAATTTATTGGAAACCAAGTTTGGTGAACGTGTTATCTCACGAAATGGCCCATTCGATTGGCCGACTCGGTCGTGCGATTTGACGCCGTTAGATTATTTCCTGTGGGGCTACGTCAAGTCTATGGTTTATGCCAACAAGCCAGCGACGATTGATGAACTTCGTACGAATATCGAACGTGAGATTGCAGCAGTATCGGCCGATTTATGCTTGAAAACCGTCGAAAATTCGGTTCAGCGTCTGGCCTTCTGCAAGCGTGCCCGTGGTGGCCATGCAAAAGAAATCCAGTTCTATATATAATGGCATCGAACGTACTTTCACATGTATAAAGAATTTCATTGGTATCTAAAACCGGTCTTGTTTTATTAAAAAAAACTTTTGTAGCGCTCTTATTGAAAAACCCGTTAAATACAATGTTATGTTCGTACAGATGCTACAAAAGTTCACACAATTTTCGGTGCTCTCTTGCTATCTCATTTTTATACAGTGTTGCCAGTTAAGCACCTTAAGTGCAATTCTAGATCTACTTTTTTGGCTTCTGCACTTTTTTTTGACAAAAACATGCTAAATACTTTTTAGCACATTTTTTTTACCAAGTTTTGCAACCTTTTAACTATTTTGGCTCCATTTTGAGCATTTTTGTCGATAAATTGCAAAGAAATTGCTTGCAAAAAAAAGCTTGGCAACTCTACTCTCGTTTAGTTCGTTTTTTAGTTGTGCTCCGTGAATTTACTTTATTTTCGTATTTTAAAAGTTTAAATAGTGCTTGTTGTGTTAATAGTGCGAAGATAAGTTAAATTACATTGCTTGATATAATTGTGTGTTCAGTGCAGTGCTTGTTTATACTGTTTTTGTATTATTGTGTGCAATTGGAAATTCTGTTGATCGTGTAAAACACAAACAACAACAATAATATTTGTTTGTCATTGTTGAGAACGTCTAACGTTGTAGTTGTTTGATTTTTGTTTTTCTTTCATTCTCTTTGTTTCGTTATTTGTGTGCAGAGTTGCCATCTGGTTTTGGGAATTAATATCAAAGGGATAATAAGTTCATACGTTTTTGGGAATTTTGTCGATTTTGGAATTCTGTTTTTAGTATTTGTTTCTTATTTATTTATTTATTTTTATTTATTTTTTACTCTGAATTAATTATAATGATGACTTGCATGAACAAAGACTGTAAGGTTAGATCGGATACCGATACTCTTATTTCGTGTTGGTTGTGTGATGGCTTGATACATGTCAAATGTGTTGGCCTTTATGCAAGAGTGGCGGACAATCTTAGTGATGACAAGGGTCTGCGTTGGTGTTGCGTGGATTGTAGAAAATTGGATGTGGAGTTCTACAAATTTTTCAGGAGCATGAAGTCCGAGTTTTCTGAGATGGAAAAGGAGCTTTCGGCTTTATCTGGTCGATTTTCCAAGTTTATTGGGATGTTTAATAAATATCCGGGATTGGAAAAGAGAGCGGGTTCACCGAAAGCTTCCTCGCCGAAAAGGAAGAAGACGGCTAAGAAGGCCCCTCCATTGTTGGTAATTCCTTCCTCGCCGAATTTAATGGACGTTAATTCTCCAGTTACAGTTTCAAGTCCAATGAAATCTTCTGCCCCTCCTACTTTTGCTGAAGTCATTTCTGTAGTTACTATAGCTTCCACGGACAGCGATAAGTCGTCTCCTCCGGGTGGTAATCCCGCCCCAGTGCCAGGACCGGGACCAAGAACGTTGACTGTCGTACCGACAAGGAAGACAGTTTTTGTGTCTAGACTTTCCCCCGACACGACCGAAGAGGATATACGACTTTACATATCGTCTAAATTAGTCGGGAATAATTCTAACGATTCCATACAGTGCTTCAAGCTGAAGTCACAATTTTCGGAACGTAGGTCGTCTTTCAAAATTATTGCACCGGATGATCTATTTGTCAAACTGGTAGATTCGGAATTTTGGCCTCACAGAACATTCGTAAGGGAATTTGAGTATCGGGATAATGGTAGGCGTGATAATTTTGCTAGATTACCGTCTGGAGATAAGCCAGCTCCAAAAAACTAATTGGGAGTTTGAATTTGGCGTATCAGAATGTTCGCGGTTTGAATACTAAATTGTCCAGATTATTTGTTGATAGCTTTGGTTTTGAGTTTCATGTCATTGCATTTTCTGAGACATGGCTTAAACCTAATGTTTTTAATTCTGAGTTGTTCTGCAATAAGTACGTAGTTTATAGAAAAGATCGTGTTGGTAAAATTGGAGGTGGTGTTTTAATCTCAATTGAGAATTCTTTATCTTCTGAGTTGGTTACAGTTGATGACATTGGCGATCTTGAGTTTCTTGTGGTGTCCATTAATTTAGGCGATTTGAAATTGTTTGTCACGTGTTCCTATATTCCGCCATCATCATGCTTTGAGGTATATCAAGTGCATATTGACGCTATTGCAAAAGTTATTGCGTTAGCCAGTAGAAAGGACCGTATTTTAGTATTGGGTGACTTTAACTTGCCGTCTGTGACATGGGTGTCTTTACCCGATACTAATTCTCTGACTCCATTGACACCATATGATTGGTCATCTGATTTTGTTACGCATATTTCCGAACTTGGGTTGATTCAATTGAACGACATTCCCAATTCTATGAATCGAGTCCTTGATCTAGTTTTAGTGGATGATTCTAACAACTTTGATATTTCTCGAATTGATCCGTTAATTTCTCCTGAGGATAGTTACCATCCAACGCTGGGAATTAATTATACATATGATACCATGCAGGTTGGTTGCAATTACTCTTCGTCCTATGTTGGCCTATGCTTTTCGCGTGCGAACTTTATACTTTTGAATAATCTTATCTTTGATACCGACTGGCATAGTATATGTCAGTGTGATAATTCTTTTGAATTTGAAATCGCCCTGGATGATTTCTATAATATTATTAATGGCTATATTTCTAAGTCTGTACCCAAGAGGCCAATAAGGGGTAATACTGGTCCCCCATGGTCCTCAAGGGCTCTAAATAGTCTCAAGAATGTAAGGAATAGATGTTCGAACAAGTATAAAAAATCTGGACTGCTAGCAGACTATGCTAGGTATATTGTTGCTAGGAGTAGATACAACTCTAAATCTCGTGAGAGTTACAGATTATATTTGGATAGGTTGAAGGCTAATTTTAAACGGAACCCCAAATCATTCTTTAGATTTGTTAACTTGAAGCGTAATTCGTCTTCCACACCTTGTAGGATCAAAATGAACGGTATTGAATATTCAGATGAAGAGTCTATTGCTAATTGTTTCGCCGATTTTTTCGCATCTATTTATTCCACCCGAGCCTATGATGTTTCCAAATCATACCCGTACACTGTCCGCTCTACCATTCCGTTTGATGCACCTGTCGTAAATTCTTCGTGGTTGCTAGATAACTTAATCAGCTTGAAAGCCTCGAATAAAGCTGGTCCTGATGGTATCCCGGACTCTATGTTGAAATACTGCTCGAATTCTCTCAGCTTACCGTTGACTCTCTTATTTAACGCTTCGTTGAAGTTCGGCCATTTTCCTGCAAAGTGGAAGAGCTCTTATATAATCCCTCTCCACAAATCTGGTAGTTTAGTAAATGTTGCAAATTATAGGGGAATTGCAAAATTGAGTGCCATTCCTAAACTTTTTGAGAAGTTAGTCACAGAGGTAATTTCTCATCAGGTTTCCTCTATTTTAGATCCATGTCAACATGGCTTTCGGAAGGGTCGTTCCACCGTGACTAATTTGCTTCAGTTTTCCTCTTCTATTATTGACGGCTTTATTAATGGAGATCAAACTGATGTGATTTTTACCGATTTTAGTAAGGCTTTTGATAAAGTTAACCACAATTTGTTATTATATAAATTAGGGGCAATGGGTTTTAATTGTAACATGCTGAATTGGATTAGTTCTTATTTAATGAACAGAGAACAGATGGTATCATTTGGTCGATCATTCTCAAGATCTATTTTTGTGTCATCTGGGGTGCCTCAGGGCAGTCATCTTGGGCCGGTTCTATTTTTGTTATTCATTAACGACTTACCCGCCTCCATAATGCACTCTAAATTGTTAATGTACGCTGATGACGTGAAGATCTATTTTTCTTACAAGGATCCTTGTCAATATGCTTTACTTCAGAGGGATTTGTCTACTTTCCAGACGTGGTGCGAGACCAATTTGATGGAGCTTAATTTTACGAAATGTAAGCATATGCTGTTCTCTAGGTCATCATTATTTTCGGCAAAATACATTTTAGGTGGCAATGTTCTTGAATCGGTGGATTCATTTGTTGATCTTGGTGTTCTCTTGGACAGAAAATTGAATTTCAACTCCCACATAATTACGATGGTGAACAAGGCTTATGGCGTTCTGAACTTTATTAAACGTTGGGCAAAGGAATTTTCAGATCCCTACGTTACGAAAAATCTTTTTACTTCACTAGTCCGCCCTATTCTCGAATATGGATCAGTTGTTTGGGACCCCCAGTACAATTTGTATGTTAATATGATTGAATCGGTCCAGAAACAGTTTCTCATTTTTTGTCTGAGAAATCTTCAATGGAACCCGAACCATAATCTTCCTTCGTATAGCAGTAGACTAGCATTGATCAGATTGCCGACTCTTAGTAGTAGACGTACCATGATAAACTCTATTACAGTTTTGAAGATAATTGATGGATGTATATGTTCTGAATTTCTGTTATCTAAGATTTTCATAAATGTCCCATTGAGACCCACGAGGTACTATAAACTCGTAAACATCGAGTTTCAGCGTTCGAATTATGCGTCCTTTGATCCAGTTAGGAGAATGTGTCGTGACTTTAATGAGCTATATCAGTTTATTGATTTCACAGGTAGTTGGGAAACGACAAAGTCTAGCATAATTTGTCATTTGAACCGATTGCATTAGTGCTGTATATTCGTTAACGTACATATGTAAATTTAATTTACTTTATCCTTACTATCTGGTCTGATTTATGATTTGGTTTTCGTTTTGCTCGTAATTATTATATATTGAAGTATCTTATGTTAATATCTCGTGATGTGCTTTTATACTTATTTATGTTAGTGTAATACCAACTGGTGAAGAATTTCTGTAGTTGGTTGTAACGTGTGAACTTATAATCCTTGCTCTCCCGTTATAGACCGGTCTATAATGTGTACGCTGTCCTCACGTTATGGGGACGTGGCCCTCTCGGTCGGTAGGGGCGGGTAAGAGTGGTGGCGATGGGTTCGCTCGATTAAAAAAAAAAAAAAAAAAAAAAAAAAAGAAGTGAATAGAATTAGACGACCAGAAGATGTGCGGAACTTGGCAACCCTGGTAAAAGAGAACCAAAAAGTGCTAGGAGTTCACTCAAACGCATTTCTCCCTCGCGTCATATCTAGCTTTTTTCATACTTTTTGCATAGTTTATGTAATTTTACTTCAGCATGGTTGGAATTTGTATAGTTATATACCATAACACTATCAAAAAGCTGCTCGTGTATTGAAATATTGAATGAAGAGAGTAAGAGAGAGAGTAGAGAAGTACTAGGGTTTCACTCGTTTTGTTTGTTGGCATTTGACGGTCTACTTGTACATCGTTTTTGGAAATTTAACTTTTTTATAATGTAGATCTGTTTTTCGGAAGTGAACTCTGAAAAAATGCTTATTTCCAACAAGGAATTGGAATATACATATATAGAATTATCACGGGTGTCAATGTTAAATAAGTAAGTTAATTGGCATTTGAAAAATCCGTTACTGCAAAAGTATTCTTTTATTTATTCTAGACTGCTTATTAATTTTGCCTCAAGTGTAGTTCGGGTCAAAATGGAATAGGCGATTCAACAGCCGAATTCCTCGTACTTTAAAGAGTTTGCAAATCGAAAACAGCTTTTATTAAAGCGGTTACTTGGTTAACCGCTTTTGTGTTTATATGGTTGAGTATTTCAAATTTGAACACGGCTTTTAAATTTTAGTCTTGGAATGATATGCATTTTCTAATTTAAGTATGGTTTTCTTATATGAACTTTTATACAAAACTGTGTCACTTAATCTAAATTATTAATTTTACAAATAAATTTAAAAGTTGTATTTTTCAAAATTTGGTAAAAACAATTCATTTTAAATAAAAATTATTTTAAAATACAGATAAAGTTTGGGTGCGTGTTTAAAATTTTAATACACATAGTATTATCCGATACCGTTTTAATAAGCCAATTCCAGAAACGAAATTTAAGAAATCAATTACAGTACTGAATCGATAATGGTTGCTAAACCTAACTCGAAACAAGTACCGAAATTTCAGTCGGGTGAACATACTTAAACATAGCCTCACCCGCAGTTATCCTTTGGGTCCGAGTTCCATTTAGAAGGTTCATATTTTTGTTTTGGCACCCGATCAACCTTCGGTTACCCGTGGCAAATTTGCCCATATTCAATAGCAGGGAGTTATCTGAAAAATATTATCTTATTAGCGGCATAATTAGGATGTGTTGTGTATTTGGGGTATTTATCATGACTACCAGGTAACTGTCCGCTCAAAATTTGTATGGAAGGTTCGAAAATGGTTACCAAATTTCAAAGTACCATATTTCACCAAGATCGATTTTGGTTTACGGAAGATATCGTGTCGGTTATCCTGAAAGCCGCACATAAATGAGTGTAGCAAAATCATCATTGTTTTAGTGAGTGAGTGTTGGTTTACGAAATGAAGCCTCCCAGCGGACCAAAACTTCGTATACGATATCGCATACGAGAGTTACGCGAAACTTTTGCGGGTAAAACTCACGAAAACAGATCCGAAAACGATCGGAAAATGAATCATCAGTCGCTCAGTTTGTGGCAGTAAAAGTTTCGTTTACGATGTCTTGCAAGAGATTCGTTTGCGAGACTTTTGCAATATCATTTGCGAGAACAAAACGAAAAATAAAACAAAATACAATAGCCAAAACTTTGTTGTTGTGTCGTGTGCCTGCACGTGTGTGCCTCTGTTTGGCGCACGACACAACGACAACAATGTTTCTCTCTTTTCGTCCGTTTAGCACCCGTTTTTAAACCAGTTTGCGAATATTTGGGCGAGTTTAATTTCTCCCCCGGTTTTGGTCCGGTAAATACTCGCTTCTGAGCCCGTTTGCGAGCATTTAGCGTAACACTCGCTAAGGCTCGGTGTTTTGCCCGCTGGGCTAATGCAAATTTCACTAAGGAAGTATTTTACACGAGTTATCATGTCGATAACCCGCACGGCCGCCCAGCTTTTGCATGGGTGGGCGTAATGACTAGAGTATTCAAAAAACCGGCTAATTCAAGAAACCAGGTTTTCGGTTGCTTCGAAAAATTGGTGTTTTGAAAAACCGGTTCCACCGGTTTATTTAAAGTTAAAAACCGGGTTCCACCGTTTTCAGGGTTTAGTCGTAAATACCTTATCTACTTAGGCCTTTCATCAATTATCAAACGTAATTTAAACTCTGAATTCACATTTTAGGTTAATAGTTAATTGCTGTTTAAACAGCCAAAGTTTGGCATTTAAACTATGATCAAGTGGCCATGTGATTTTTACAGAAAAAAACAAGAAGAACAAACACAAAGCTTCTTTATTTGTTAATGTGAACAATTATAAGTTGAAACAACAATAAAAACGTATCATTTAACTCTTAGGCCAAATTTTTGACTGGTTATTTAAATTGCTAATCAGTTGATTTTGAATTAAATACGAAAAGAGTTTTTCAGTGCTTTGTCAAATAATCTTCCTACCTACATGGCAACAGTATTCATGGCAACAGTATCACATCAACAGTAGTTGACGCCATTTGCAAAAGAAAAGTGAAGTCGTAAAATACAAAATATTTAATGACATTGGACGGTATTTGAGCAGAAATTAAGTTCTAACTTCAATACGAGTTAAATATTGCGATTTTATTGGTATTTCAACTAGGATGGTGATAATAATTGTTCACATTAACAACTAAAGAAGCTTTGTGTTTGTTCTTCTTGTTTTTTTTTTCTGTCAAAATCATATGGTCACCTGATCATAGTTTAAATGCCCAACTTTGGCTGTTTAAACAGCAATTAACTATCAACTTAATTTATGTTTGATCGTTGATCAAAGATGATTCTCCACTCAAAAATTAGGCCTTCTGCTCAAATATTCTACAATTTCATTAAATATTTTGTATTTTATCACTTCACTTTTGTTTTGCATATGGCGTCAGTTTGATGTAATGTAACGATTAGCCGATAAATGTATGAATACCGTTTATTTTTCATAGCATTTGCCACTGTTACCACTTGGTAGTAAGATTATTTGACAAAGCACTGAAATACTCTCTTCATATTTAAAGTCATATCAAACATAAATCAAAATCAACTGATTACCAATTTAAATAACCAGTTAAAAATTGGGCCTTAGTGTGTTTAACACGTTTTACTTGTTTTAGGAAAGGAATCGGCACAATTTTGTATGAAAAATCAGCTGATTTTGGACTCAAATCACGTTAAACATGTTAAATATGCTAAATGGAAACGTAGCTTTAGGAATTGAATTTTTTTCTCATAAAAAAGTAAAATCGTTATTTATAAACTAGGTTAAAAACAAACATGATAATTAATGTGTACAAATTGGCCAAATCTTTAAATTTTGTGAGAACAAAATTGAGAACTCGCTACAGCGCAAAATGTTTATAAACTTTTTCTTTCCAAAATATTTAATTTTTTTAAGCTTATGTAAGAATTGTTCTTACAATTATTGTTTTCTGTCACTTTTCTTTTATCATATTTAAATTGTCTATAGAAAAAAAATCAAAATGTTCAAACTGTTTTTCCATTTTCTTTTATTTTATCTGTGAAAAAATTCAAACTATCGATTTTCGATTAATAATTTAAAGAAGAATTAATTTATTACTTCGAATACTAATCTTTTGCAACAAGCTAAGTTAAAAACAAAAACGGGTGAAACCGGCTGTAAAAAACCGGTTCCATCGGTTGTTCGAAAATTCACATTTTCAAAAAACAGGCGGTCGGTGGACGTCACGTTTCGGTTTCTGAATACTCTAGTAGTGACCTCGCCAATTTTCTTCAGTTGAGTACAAATTTACAGATTATTAAGCAATATCTGAGTTGAAGCTAATCACATACAGAAAATACTAAATATGTCAATTTGTGTGGGATGTACCAGAAAGAATTTGGTAATAACACCTATTTTCCATCCGTAACTAAGTTTAGTGACATAATTGCCAATGACATGTCATATAGATTGTCATATAGACAAACGGTCATGGCTCAAAAGTCTTAAAGAGTCCCAAATCGAATTTGGTCCATCTAATATGACTCAATCTATGCATTACCCTTGTCCGTATCAAATGACATATGCCCCCATCCCTATAAGTGAGGGTGCTCGAAAATGTATGGTCTAAGAATTTTTTTTTATCGAGTGTAAAGCGTAAGTGCCCGCAGTGCTACAATTTTTGATTGTTTCAGCTTTATCACTTTTTTTTGCAAATTGCACTATTTTTGGCATGCTTTTTTTTGATAGCCTCTGACAACACTGTTTTTATATAAGCATACCACGTCATTCTTCTCTTTGCCCTGAGAGTGCATCGCACCACAGAATATCTTCGAGTACGCTCCCCGCGCAATTTCTAATAGATTGCTCATAAAAAATAATATACGTGCAAAAATTTGTTCCATCGGATGCAAACCGGCCAGTCACCCAATCACAAAAATGCAAAATAAATATTCTTATTACAAATATATAGGCTACAATTTTACACTTAGAAAATTTTGGCCTTACTATGACCTTTCATTGTGTTTTCAGAGGTCAAAGTTCAAATTTGTGGCGACAAATTTTTTTAAAATTTATCGATAAATCAATTTAGGTTTGATTATCGCTCAAATGTAAAGTGTTATATGTAGTTTAAAAAAGTGCATTTGGAAAACATATACATAGTTTATTCGAAGATAAAATTACCGCAATTCAAACTTTAAATTCCAGGCTATTTTACTTGTCACATGCTTGTCGATGATGATGATTTTCAATTAAATCAATCAATCAATTAAATAAAAAGAAAGTCAAAGCAAATTATTTTTTATAACATGGTACAGATATACAGTTAACGCAAATCCGCAACAAGGCAACAACAGGAGGGACTCAAGTGTTTAAAAAAATAATGAAAACATCAAAAGCCTATAGTTTTCAAATGATTGTATGTGTTTGTTTCTTTATAAGTATATTGGGGTTAGGAATCCATAAGGAGAATTTGACATAAGAGAAACACACACACAAGAATAAAGTTTAAATCATCTTTACAACTCATTCTACAGTATATTTGTTCCATGGCTTATAACAACGCCTACTATGTTAGTTTATATTTTTTTAATATGTATGGTTTATTTTTTCAGGGTCGTTTTAAAATGTACTACAAATTTAAAAAAATACCGAGAACAGCTCAATGGGTTTCCTAATGAAGTTACCATGAACAAATCAAAGTGAAGTAAATTATGCAAATATCTTCACAGTTCCAAACTTACGTTCCAATATTGCTCTAGTATTTATCATCACCAAACGTCTTAAATCTCGTATAGGGACTATATATTATATTAGTATGTCTTCGTGTTGTTGATTCTGGTTTTGCCTGTAGTTATTTCATGAAGTCAGCGAATGAGAAAATTTTTTCGGCATATTACACTGAGAACGTCCCGTATCAAATGATTCTGACCATTGCGTAAAAATCTCCTGAGAAGGATAAATTAAATGCAATGCTATGAAAAATCTGAGATATGGTTCAGGCTATCCAACATCGAAAAATCACCGACGTTGATCAATTTATAGTCGTGCAGCATTCTTTACCGTCTATATTTACCCTACTACGCAGATAAGGAATCCCAATTATCTGAAAGAAAATATATGAATTAGTTCATGTTATACATTTTATAAAATTTGTATCCGCTTACCTTTTTTACAATTAATTTGGTTGTCAAAAGTGACTGGCAAAATTAATTTCCGAAAAATACAACCCCAATAGGTGAAACTGGGGTGTATAAACCACCAACTGATATAGCCAGTATTTAGTATTTTATTGAATTTCATACAAAAGCAAATTACCTATAACGGCAAAGGCAATAAAACTGCTGTTATTTTTTTGTGTGTATATTATAACATAACAATAAATAGTTTGGCAAGGCCGGTGTATAGGTATAAAAACAAAATTCTTGCAATTCCTAATGCTTCATCCTTACTTATTTAGGCATGTGTTGTATTTAAAACCCTCTCACATAAAATTTGGGAGTCAAATCCGCAAGTACTCTTATTGCACCAAAAGGAGTTGGGGGCTTTTTGAAATCAACAGGAGGTAAAAAAGTCCGTATTAGAGTTGGGTAGTTCATGAACTACCGGTGCAAAAGTATTTATTTTTTCAAACTTCTATGGTTTGCATCTATTGATCTCCAACGAGCTTTAGCTTGAGACTTATATTTAATTAAAGCTTGAACCTCACCTAACGATTTATTAAAAATTCAGCTGCCCATTTATGCCCCTAAGCAATTCCGGTATAAAAAACTGAAAAAAGGTAGGAAAAATTTCGTTCATAAACATGTTTCCTTCATAAAAACATATCATAATTGTTATGTTTGTTTTTTTTTTGCTTGCTTTGTTGTTTCGCTTTTTTGTTGCAAAAAAACACACAAAAGGCAACAGCAAAAAACACAAGTTTAAAAATGTGTACTTTCTAATAAAATAACAGAAATTATTGCACTTACTAACACTTGCAATAAATTCTTCCCATTGTCTTTTGAATCACCTGTGATTATTTCTTGCATTGTTTTTGTGATTATAGGTTATTAGTTTATAGTTTTAAATTTCTTATCACATGTGATTATTAGTTGTGTTTAAATGATTAAAGCTAATTAGTTAATTATTTTGAAGTGACAAATAGAAAATAAATAATTAAATATGGATAATCTTCAGTTATCTTTTTATGAAATTTTTGATCTTTTATTAGATCGTGATAAGAACATTGATGTAGTCTGCGATATTATATTAAAAAACAAAACAAATTTGTCAATTATTAACATAGATACATTTAAAAGATTTTTAAATAAAAAATTTTTACCGAAATTAAAACTAAGTGGGCCAGTGCGAAACGTATGAAAGACAGATTTGATGAACAAAACAAAGTTTGGTTGGAAAATATGTATTGTTTTGGTGAAGATTTGTCAGAGTATGATAAACCTATGTGTTCCCACGAAGTCAAACGTGGTCGCCCTTCTAAAGCTTTTGAACTTTGCCAATCTCGTGCTAAAAAGAGTAAAGTACTGCAGTTATGTGATAGTAATTCGGCAGAATTTTTTGCATCAGCTGCAAAAAAAGTTAATAAGGATGAACAATTTTAAAAAATGTTTAGTCCAGAAAAAGCACATTATTGATGCTTGTTTATTAAAACATCAGTATCAAATATTAAGATGGAGTGCTAAAGAAATTGGATGTGATATTTTCCCCTCATACCATCAAGTTCTTAGTGTTAAAAAGGAATGTTATCCTAAAAATTTGGAAGTACAGGAGAACTATAGTAAAGTCAGTATGCAAGATTTAGTCGATAATACTGTATCCAGAATATTGAAGGCGAAAAAGAAAGCTGAGTCAGAGGTACTTCCAAACCAACTACAACTAATTTCTAAATCGGGTTGTGAAAACGGATCGCATATCAACAAATGAAGATGTAATGCATATGTTATTAGCGTCTTCAGATCCATATATAAATTCTTACCGTAACCAGCCCAAGGAGGATATATTGGAATTTTCTGATGAAGTAAAAAATTTGTTATGTTAATAAAGCAATAAGCTTTTGTGTTATATGGGAAGTAGGCGTAGTTGTGCTCCGATTCAAGACTCTACGATGTTTTAATGCCACCAATCGTATGAAGCTGAACCAGTGAGCGATGTAGACAACGACGACCCCGAAATGAAATAAATTGAAGATCATTTATCTGTTGATACTTAAGAATATTTTGTTGAAAATACTTAAGTTAATATCTGTACTTTATAGCATTGACCAGAGTGTTTTAAACCGAAACCGAGAAACCGTATTTTTAATGTTAACCCGAATGCCGGTTTAAAAAATTCATATATTCGAAATGATATGAAGGTGTTTTGGTATATTGAAACCGGGTGTTCCGGTTTTTTTTTAACTTATTAATTAAAATACAATTACGATTTCTAAACAACTTTCAAAGAAGTATGCTTTAGTATAAATCTGAACTTGTTCCAATCAAGACTGCAAAAACTGCCTTCAATTTCAATTGATGTCAATTAAATTACCATTGATGACATAAAATTCAATTGCTGCCTTTTAAATTTCAACTAATGTTTTATAGAATTCAATTTTTTAAATTCCAAAAAATTTATTTCAAGTTTCAATTGATCTTAAATTTCAATTAATGGCTTTTAAATTAGAATTGATATTTTTTAAAACTAAAGTGATGTTTTTTTTTAAATTATAGGTTTACATTACTTAAAATTTTGTAAGTGGTAATGTATGAGAAAATCATATTACAAACTTAAAATTTCAGAAACATGCTTCTAAGTGAAAAAAGGCTAGTTTTGTTGGACTAACAGACCACTCGGCACAGCACACTCACTCGCATGACTAGTTTCGAACTCCGTTACAAGTTCATCATTAGATGGGTAACTACTGTGCTTAAATCAATATCACCGATAGATCATCGATCGTATAATTTACTAACTCGTATGATAAATTTGTACCTACGCGAATTAATATCGATCGAAAATCCCTAAGTAAATTCATAGTGAAAATCTGAATTTTTCCACTTATTGATATATTTTTCCCCGCTCTTTTGACATTTCTCTTCAGTATGGTTTGCCATTTCATCATGGAAAGATATACGAGCCAACAACAAGTCGAAATTATTAAAATTTACTACCGAAATTTGGATTCAGTGGCCTCAACTTTAAGAGCGCTACGTCCAATTTATGGTCGTCATAATCGTCCTACCAGATCAACAATTGAGCGTCTAGTGGAAAAATTTGAATCCACAGGCACAGTACAAAATGTTCCCGTGCCAGTGTGACAAAGCAGTGTCCGTAGTGTCGAGAATATTGCTGCGGCTGAGGCTTCAGTTCAAGAAAGCCCAAATGTGTCTCTCACACGTCGTTCTCAAGCGTTGGACATCTCTGTGACGTCGTTGTGGCGAATTTTGCGAAAAGATCTTGGCCTACATCCTTACAATATCAAATTAACGCAAGAACTGAAGCCGCTTGATCACCATAAGCGTCGTATGTACGTGAATTGGTCTGCGCAACAACTTGAAAATGATTCGGATTTTCGTCGGAAAATCATCTTCATCGATGAGGCTCATTTCTGGCTGAATGGCTTCGTCAATGAGCAAAATATGTGTTATTGGTCAGACAACAATCCACACGTAACCCATGAGTCATCATTGCATCCCGAACAAATTACGGTTTGGTGCGGTTTATGGGCCGGCGGCGTCATTGGGCCGTACTTCTTCCGTGATGATCAAGACCGGCACATTACTGTGAATGCGAATCGCTACCGTTCAGTGATAACCGAA
Source organism: Phaonia tiefii (assembly GCA_963931995.1). NCBI lineage: Eukaryota > Metazoa > Arthropoda > Insecta > Diptera > Muscidae > Phaonia > Phaonia tiefii. Next base: position 200,229,468 of record OZ008369.1, read on the forward strand.
TATTTTTGGCCTCAATTGGATAATATGGACTTAGAGGACATGTGGTTCCAACAGGACGGCACCACAAGCCACACAGCGAATGCCACAATCAATTTATTGGAAACCAAGTTTGGTGAACGTGTTATCCCACGAAATGACCCAGTCGATTGGTCGCCTCGGTCGTGCGATTTGACGCCGTTATATTATTTCCTGTGGGGCTACGTCAAGTCTATGGTCTATGCCAACAAGCCAGCGACGATTGATGAACTTCGTACGAATATCGAACGTGAAATTGCAGCAGTATCGGCCGATTTATGCTTGAAAACCGTCGAAAATTGGGTTCAGCGTCTGTACTTCTGCGAGCGTGCCCGTGGTGGCCATGCAAAAGAAATCGAGTTCCACACGTAATGACATCGAACGTACTTTCACAGGAATAAAAAGTTTCATTGGTATCTAAAACCGGTTTTGTTTTATTTAAAAAAAACTTTTGTAGCGCTCTTATTGAAAAACCCGTTATCAAACATACTTGGTATATCCATTCGGGGTTTCACCCATTATAATTAATTCATATGACTATAGTTCGGGATAACAATAAAGCATTCGTGGGTTTAAATTCTATATATTTTGAGTATGTTTGATATATAAACGGTTTTTATCTATATCTATGCTAAAAAGAAAGCGTGTGTGGGTTTGATACTTCCTATGTAGGGGTAATCTTCTAAACTACTCATCCGATTATAAAAATTATTTCACCTGTTGAGTCCTACGTTTCAGTGAGTGGTATAGGCTATATACATATGTGTATATATTTTCTTTTTCCACCTACTAAAATTTGGCATGAAGTCTTCCGGGGTTGCTAGGTGTAGAGAATACTAGCAAACCCTACAGATTTCGTCCTGAATTTTGGTAGGACGAACAACGTAACATTATTCTTGTGGTGGAAGAATTTTTAAAATCGGATGAGTAGTTTAGAAGATTATATATGTCTAGCCGAAGTCATTAGCCAATTCAAGCCCAATAGAGAAAAATTTAAAACGTAATTTTTTTGTTTTTAGTTTAAAGTTGTATTGGATATGAATTCAGAAATTTTTTAAAATAACATGGCTGTAGTGAAAACACCTAGATGCGTAAAATAAGTTATAATATCAGTACACTGCAATAATAATCCGATTTGGGGTGCGATATTCAAAATTGTAGAAAAATATTTTTTCCGTTTCTTTGGGAACAAAATCTAAAGTTTGTAATATGTTGCATTGTTTAAGAAAAATGAAGGTCAAAAATTATGGTTAGGAGCCATATTGTTCCACTTTGAACTTGCCACAATTTCTTCATTCATCCACAAACATTAATAAGGAACCTTCTAGTAAACATTTTTAAGTTCTGTAAACACGCGATTGTAGGCAACGAGTCAAGGATTATTGCAATATATCAACATTGAAAATCGCACAGTGGCGATTTTGACTGGCAAATTTGACTACTGTTTATTTTTTGATTTCCTGGAAACAATTTTTTTTTTATTTTTTTTACATATTTTGACATAATTGTTCATAATGCCCACAAGAAATTAAAATTTTTTTGTATTACCGATTTTCGCTTTTTCCGAATTTTGAATTAGTATATAAAATACCACAATGAGAAAGAGAATCTTTCTATCTACTACTTTTTTAAAGTTGCTGAGAAAAAATCAGTTATTTACGTTTAGGCACTACAACATCAGATCTTTTTCTTAAATTAGCACTATCTTTTTGTGTTTAATAGGTCGGCAGGAAATGTTAAATAAATAAATAAATGGTTTCCCCTTACGTCCCATTAAGGGATTAGGGAGAGTTTCTCACAAACCAGTGAGCTGTGCGCGTTCTAGTTTTACACTCACTGATTGGAACCTAAAATTTTACACTGGTTCCGATCGGTAATTTGAGCAGCTTTTTCATGGCTAAGTACTCGATTGTGTCGCCGTGACTAAGCAAGGTGACCGCCGTCAAAAGAAATTTAAGGTGGTCAGAGCAGGGATCGAACCCACGTTCTCATGCACAAGAGCCGCGCATACTACCATTACACCACCGACGGCCACTGGCAGGAAAAGTTACCGTGGGAAATTTGGGGACACAAAGTCAGCTTTTCCAACTGTGTACCATATTCATTGAAGACGTTTGCAGAAAAGAAATTAAATTTTTTTTTCAAAACCGATATTTCTGAAATATTTATTACAAACGAACTGAATTTCGTAGAAGCTAAACTTAGCTGTCGTATTACTCCTTTTAATAAAAAAAAATTGAGTGCAATGTCTCTAAAACTCAATGAGATACAGTTCAAGAAATTAGAAAAAGGTATTAAAATTTTTCGATTTTCAAACCGCGAAAAAGGCAATATCTGAAATGGGGAAAAAATTTTAATTTTCTGTCAACAAACTCAAAATTTTGTTTTCTACGAAATCAAAAAAAAAAAAAAATAAAGTTGTTAAATTTGGAAATTGTTTCTGAAATATACCCCATTGTACTGTTTTTAATATTGATATATCGCAATAATCCTCGACGCTTTACCTACTATCGCGTGTTTACAGAACTTAAAAATGTTTCAAGAGATAATGAATTTTGGCCGATGGAATACGATTCTGAACCACTGTGTGACGGTCCCTTATTAATGTTTGTGGCAGGTTGAGAATGTAACAATATGACTCCTAAACATACTTTTTGACCTTCATTATTCTTAAACAATGAAACATATAACAAATTTGAAATTTTGTTGCAAAACAAAAGGAAAAAATATTTTTCTAAAATTTTGAATATCGTACTCAAAATCGGATTATTGAAGCAGTGTACCAAGGTAACATGTTATACCTTATTTTACGCTGCAAAATGGTTTAAATACAGCCATACTACGATATTTTCAATTATTTTTGAATTTAACTTTATACCAAAAACAGAAAAATGCCGTTTTCGATGTTTCTCTATTCGGATGGACATATAATGATCTCAGACTTCCACCAAATTTTATACACATAATGTATAGTTAAATATTATTTTACCAACACGAGGGTACGTGACCTCGAATAATTTTATTACCTTATTTTAAAAAAATTCCTAAGGGAATGCTTGCGAGATTTTTAGGGCATTTGCGGCACATATTAGAGTTATCCGATCGCGGAAACATTTTGCACACACCAGTTTTTGGATCACAACCAACAAAATTGGGGTGGGAGCCAAACATTTGCGTCGCTAAAAAATCATTATACAAATAAGGGCCACACTAATGTGCTACTGCAGGTAGAAATTGAAGAGGGCTACCTCAAATTTAGGCAAGTTCGACGTCTTTTATGATCCCAATCCATAGTTTCATAAAATAATGACATCAGGTAAAATATGACGTGTTTGCAAATGCCGTCGTGTAAGTGTCCTCCTGAGTGATGCAATCGGTAGGGTACAAAAATTCCAAAATCAGGTCAGTCTTAGATTTCCGAGTGATACCTTCTTTTGTTAGAATACCGTACATAAGCATATTATTTACCGTTGGATAGGAAAAATCTTCTTCTATAAAACTCTGTTCAGAAATATCCATATTTCAGAATTTTTTTTTACAACTTTTGGAAAAAATATGAAGAAACTCAAAATAAATAATTTGGGAAAACCATTTAAACATATAATTTAAAGTATTAGTTATAGACCAGTGATGCCCACACATATATTATAACATATTTCGCTTGAGTGTGCACCAGCATAAACCGAACCCAGTGTGCCAAACGGATCCGTTTCGGATCCGTAACGGATCCACTTCTTCGTACTTTCTACGGATCCGTTTCGGATCCGCAAGCGGCAGAATATCCGTTTTTCGGATCCGGTACGGACATCATATTAGGATCCGAATATTTTGTCCGTTTTTCGGATCCGTTTTTTAATAAAACGGATTGTAATAAATTTGTAGTTAAAATTTTTTTCTTAATTTTAATTGTTGTACTATTATTATATAAATTCACTCATTTCGTATTAAATTAAAATAAAAAGCAAAAAAAATTCAGTTCATTTAAAATTAAAATATAAAAGTATCCGCATCCGTTTTTGTGCACATTGGGAAGTTCAATTTGATGTATTTTCAACAATTACGCAGCGTAACCCTTTTCTAACAAATGCTGACCAGCAACTGATTTGATTTGCGCTGCAAAAATGTAAACAATGCAAGAGCCGAGCGCCAACGATCGAGTGCTTCCAGAATAAATCTTGGAAAATTTTTTAAAAGAAAATCGTCGAAATCGTCGAAATTAAAAAAAAAATCAGCATCAAATTGTCATTTTCTAGGAATCAAAAAAACCCACATTTACTTAAAAGAAAACGTAACCACGTTTTGTTACAACAAACTACACTTAAATAGTACTACAGTACATTAAATTCATATATAAGTAGTTATAAGGAAACGTAAAATTAGTCATACAAATTGTTAACTTATTCAGAAATTCAGACAAATTTTGGAAACCTGGTTTACCATTTGGTAAGTTTATTGATTTCACATTTTTTCAAAATATGTGAAAGTTTACAGAGTTTTCGCCAAAATCAATACCTGTGAATTCTCTAATTTCACTATCTAGTATTTGCCATTTATCTTTAGGAATAAAATTAGGAAAAAATTTTACAATGGAATTATATCTGTACTTTTATTCAAAATTACCGAACGCTTAATTCGTCGTAAATTCTTTATATTAGTATTGTCAAAATCAAAATTTTTGTTTTATTCGATGACACAACTCTATACAAAATGATATGCAATTGTCAAAAAATTATGGTAAACTTCGAAATCAATTCGTAATTCGGACAACTTTTCTCTTATGTAAATCCCCAAATAAACTTCTGGTCTCTGGTCAAAAATATTCTTACTCTTGAAAATCAATTTCACGGAGATCTCGATTTAAAACGTAATCTTCTTTTAAAAAATTGGGCAAAAAATTTTTGACATAACACTATAGATGAGGTGTAAAATATTTTTCACAAAACTAAACTGAAGTTAATTTTTATGAATTAAATTTTTAAATGTGTCTTTGATATTCTCAATAGTTAAGCATTTTTTGGATTGACTTCTAATGTCTAATCGAATTAATAATTCGATCAATTGTCAGTTGCGTTTTGGAAGTCTGCACACATGTAGTCAGTTTTTAGCAAGCGTGTGAAGAACACAGAGCCACTGAATGGTATATTCACTTTTAGACAACGAAATTAAGTACATATTGTTTTTAACAAATATATTTGTATTTTTCTATTTGCCCCGGTTCTATTTTTGTATTTTGTTTTGCTCTACTCCTTCTTTCTACTTTGTGAGAACTCAACCTAATATGAGTGCAAGAAGTACCTATTATAGATGGAAGCATTAAAAGTCATATTCAAAAGTAATTTGAATTTGGTCCTTTTCAGTTTGGTTATATTGTCGGAAGCAAAATGCTTGTTGTTGCTACCCACATTTACAACAACAAAATCTGCTATAGTAATAAGTTTTGTAACGACGAGTTTTCCTCTTTGAAGCTAGGATACGCTCAGGTGTATCCAGAGTCCATCACATACAATTTAGATTCGCTAGAGAGAGAGAGAGAGAGAGAGAGAAAGACCGGTTGTTCGTGTTTGATGACTGTTTCATTTCACTTTCAATTCTTTTGATCTTGACTAATGTACAATTTTGCGTGTTTAATGCACACTTTAGGATATTTCACTGGGATTATCTTCTGGGTTTGCTAAGCCTTGTAGGATCCTCGGCGGGTTGTGCTGTAGTTGACGGTTGTATACACAGGAGTTTAGACGGCTAATAATAAATTTCATATTAGTCTTTTTTAATAATACTTTCTATGAAAATTGAGATTTTTTTATAAAAGTACTTTTTCATAGAAATTGACCATGAACCGGGAAAATTACACAGTGCAACAAGAAAAAATATAGCCATATACGGACACCACTACGTGATAAAAGCCAAACAAAAAGACCCGTGTCTCGCAGTTTTGCCCAAAATCGTGGCCTTATTTTTTATGGGCGCCCAAAGATTTGGGGCCTCGGTGTCACTTTTGCAAAAAAGTGATCATTTTGTCAGGCTCGTATCTTTCAAACCGTTCGGAATTTTGATTTACTCTCTGAGGGAAAGTGAACACATAAAATCAAAAAAAAACTCCATCTAAAGGTCTTTAAAAAATTCGATTTTTTTACCTTTTCAGGTCCATAGGTAGCAAACCGTTCAAAATTCAAGGAACAATCAACTACAAAAATGTACCTAAGATCTCCGTAAACAACTTTCTAGAACATATGAACTTCCTAGGAATGATTCTTAACACAGTTTACTTCAACATTGAGATACTATGCTATCTCACCGACCGCAACAGCACTGGCAAAGCAGTAAGCATGCAACAAGGGACGCAGCACACAATATAAAAGCGACACGACACTCAAATCGAAGCATTACACAGCGCGACGTCAACGAGAGCTTAGCGGTGAAAGTTATAGAGAAAGTGCTACAGCATAATTCGCACACAACATTGGCAACTGACAATTTCCATGTGCAGTGTGAAAATATTTATTATTTTTCTACGTTTGCGGTCATCAGAAAAGAGTTCTACAACATTTCAGAAGGAAAACAGTCTTCTAAGTAGTAAATTCAAGTGAGCATATAAGTTGTTTTTCGACGAAGTAGAATTGACCGGTGAAAATTTCACACCTAATACAGTGTGTCGTCAGTGTTATAACAATCTCATAGCATGGCTGAGTGGAGGCAAACATAGTATGAAGTATTGTAAGCCGGTAAACTGGATTAATCGGCCAGGTGATCATGATGAAACCAGTTGCTATGCATGCGTATATTACACATTTCGTCTAAATCGACATGCTGAGAAGAACAAAATTTATAAAGCAACTGTAACAGCCACACTACCAGATCGTAGGACATAATTTACAGGATTGCCTAGAGCAAGTGGTGTTACTTAGAAGATTCATTTGATACCGATTATGAGCCCCAACAGGGAAGAGATGGGCCACAACTAATAATTCAAATGTAAATGGGTTTCATTGTGGCCATATTGGAAATATCGCAGCGACTTGCCATATTTTTGACAGCGTTTTTAAAGCAAATAAAACTCACACATGCTAATGTTAACTCACGGCGTACTGCAAACGGCAAGCTGAATTTCAGAGCCTCTACACTCTAAATGATGACAATTCCTTCATGGGATGCAATGGGAAACGGGGTTTTTTTTTTTTCGTTCGCTCCGAACCGAAAACCTTCCATTCCGCCAGCAATGGGTATTAACATGAAAGAAAGCTATGAAACATAGAAAGATATTATGAAAAAATCCAATACTACGAAAACAAATGGAAGATTTGCTGTTATTTCAAGGTCATCAACATTTTGCAAGGGATCATCGATAAGGGCGGCTTTTCAAAATTCTTTTGCTTTCTTTGTAATTGGGATTCGCGCTCACCTCTGAATCAATACCAACGTAATTCGTGGAGACCAAAAGGAAGTACGGAGGAACAAATGAAACAACATAAACTGAAGAATGCATCTTTAATTGGCAATACTCAAGATATCTTGCTGCCACGGCTCCACAATTGGTAAAAAATTCCTCGAAGTGGCCGTTGTAAATTGTCCACACGCATTCGACTATTTGAAATGCGTTTCCCAAAGCGTAGCGATGACAAAATTAGAATGGTATTGTAGTAAATTTAAAACGAATTTTTGTTCACCTCTTGGTACTATTTACACTATTTTAATGTTTTCTTTTCACCAACCCACAATGCCCGTGGAAAAACGGTACAAAGGCAAAAAAAAAACTCGCCGTATTGCTTGCAGAGGTAATATTAATTTTATTGATGCATTGTTTTGCATTCCTTTTTTGATTTATTCTCTAATTCATTTCAGGTATGTTGGTGCAGTCACAAGATCACCCTGTATGATGTTAATGAAGTATTTGAAGAACAAAAAGTAGATGATGGAGGGCAGTCTGGAAGCAATGTGCCTGTGGACACCATAAGTTCTGAATCAGATTCGGACGACGATTTGGATTCACAACTTAATAGAGTGCGATTTGCAAGTCCAGGGCCATCAAGATTATAAACATAATACGAATATTTTGTTTATTATTTTTGTAATGGATAGCGTAGTATCTCAGTGATGAAGTAAAGAAAAATCAAATGAAATTAAAACATTTCCGAGAAAATTTTCACTTTTGCGACTACCTAAACGGTCTTAAGAATCATTCCTAAGAAGTTCATATGTTCTAGAAAGTGGTTTATTATAGGTACACTTTTAGGTACATTTTTGTGGTGTATTGTTTCTTTGAATTTTGAACGGTTTGATGCCCATGGACCTGAACAGGGGGAAAAAGGTAAACAAAAATCGAATTTTTTAAAGTTTTTTGACAAGAGCTCCCTCAGAGAGTAAATTTAAATTCCGAACAGTTTGCAAGATATGAGCCTGACTAAATGATCACTTTTTTTGCAAAAATGACACGAAGCACCAAACCGCTAGGGGGGGCCATAAAAAAAAGTCCATGAGTTTTGGTAAAACTGGGAAACACAAGTCTTTTTGTCTTTTATCACGTAGTGGTGCCCGTATATGGTTATATTTCCACACACACACATTGTTATTGAAGAACATAACATCTCAAAGATCGAATAATTAAACTAAAATGGAAGTAATACGCAGGTGATCCACGTAACGCCAATCTCATGCCAATCATTGCTTCTTTTTTTTTAAACAACAACATTCATGCAGTGCTTTGAGGTGTGTTTTTACTATATCGCAGAGTTGCATTTCGCTGTGGTAAAGAATTTTATTTGTCTTATGGCTGGGCTAGTGTCAGTTATGTTTTTGAATTTTAATTTAATGACTTATTTTGTTAGTTTTAGCTAATGTATGTGAAATTAATACTACAACCTTACAAGGTCAGGTTGGTTTTTGTTGGAATAATAGAAAATTCAGTTAAGCACACTCACTGGCATGACTAGTTTCGAACTCCGTGACAACGCACCTCAAAGCACTGCAACAATGTGAGTATGCAAGAGGAAAGGGCGAACATGGTGGAAAAAGTAGTCTGTTCTTGTATTGGAATTATGGGCCTTTCAGTGTGTATTGATGCTTAGAGATCTTCGATCGATACTAATTCGCATATATAAATTGCAGAAGTCAGTTTGAATATGTACGATTGATGATAAACCGATGGTATCAATTCCACAGTAGTTAGTCATCTTGTCACGGAGTTCGAAACTAGTCATGCCAGTGAGTGTGCTTAACTGAATTGTCTATTATTCCAACAGAAACCAACCTGACCTTGTAAACTTGTTGTAGGAATTTCTCATACATTACCTAAATTGGGAAATATTACTTATATATAATGGGCAAAAGATGGTTGCTTGATGTTAATGTTTGTATATCATTCATATATGGATGATTAATTTTGCAAACCAGCTTCTTACGTCAATGAAACATATCAATCCCAATGAAAATAGTCTTCTTTGAACCACTTTGTGTCTTTCACCTGTCAGGTTTCAGTGGCTTCGACTGCCCGCACAATTGTATATCTTGCGATTTTTTTTCATTGTACGTTAAATTGTTATTTTTTATGTTCGTCTTACTTGAAACACTTTGTTTCTTTGACTTCTTCGTTCTCATTAACTTCGAATCCAAATACCAATGCAACGAAACAAGCGCGGCCAAGTTATAGTTAAAACACAAAAACACGAAAATTTTGTTGCGATTTGTACCGTCAATCGCATACACAGACACAAATGTTCAACTACATATTTCGGGGTAGTTTTTCTGCTATCGGTGCGTCACTTTCTTTGCTGACGTGTTGCTCATTTGATTCTGTTTAATAATATACATATCATTCATTCCATGAGAAAATGCCACAAATCTGACCGAAGGTCTTCCGATTTTCTTCAAATTTTGCACAGAGAGACTCCATGGAGCCAAATATACATTTGCGTTTTTAGATTTTTAAAATTGTTAAAGATCGCGATTTTATTAGCGTTTTTCATTTTTCAAAAAGTTAAAAAAATGGAAAAAGTAGTGAACTTTGAAGAGCCACATTTCCATAAGTGGACCGAATTTTTCAGAGATTTAAAAAGTTTCTGAAAGCTGTTTTTGTCTATTTAATGATTTGAATTGTATGCAAATGCAGTTTTAAAGTGCATTTTGCAGTGCGTTTTCCCCCTTTGATTTTCAAAAAAAAAACATTTTTGTAAAATTTAGTATAGTATTTATTAAATAAATGTTCTCTTTTTCTGGGACAAAGAATTTTTCTATTTTTAATGATTGTTTAAAAAAAACTTGTGAAATATTTCATATAAAAAGTTTCGATCTTTGCTACTTTTGCTTGTCACAGAATTGTACACACATATGTACAAATGTGTACATAGGTGTGTATACACGCTGAACACTATACATGATGAAATAGGGAAGAAGTATTTCATCATCCAATTCTAGTAGCATGTAGTTTCGAAGGAATAAGTATTTGGCATCAAAAAGTAAGCCTACTTACAAAAAAATCAAAAGAAAAACAATTTTTTTTCTGTACATTAGAATTTTTTGCAAAGTGCATCCAAAAATAGCATTTATATTACAAGTAATTGCATTCGCATTATTCTCAATCAGCATTATTTTAGAAAAACACACTTTAAATGACAACAATACCTTACAGTAACTTTTTAAATAATAGTAATGCGACAAAAACTGTTTAAAATATAGCCATTCAAAGTTACATACCAAATAAATTTCTTTCATATTTTGTACAAACATTTTCAAAATCCTAAAAAAAATTAAATTTTATTTTTTTTTATATGAAAAATCAAGTAAGTCTTTTTTAAAAAATCATTACAAATAGTAAACTGCCTTGTCCCAAAAAAAGATTACTTGTCTTTTTTATAAAAAATTCTGAATTTTGCAATGATGTTAAATTTTTTAAAATCATAGTGGGAAAAAGAAGTGGAAAATGCATTCAAAAAGTGCAGTTGCTATAAAAATGCATTTCTGAAATCAAGTCCTCATTTTTAGAGTACGGATTCTACAAATAGACAACCGTATCATTCAGAAACTTTTTAAATTTTTGAAATAGTCCATCTACTTAAAAAAATACAGCTCTCCAAACTTCACAACTTTTTTAATTTTTTAAGGTTTTTCAAAAATGAAAAACGCGAATAAAATCGCGAGTTTTTTAAATTTCAAATATCTGATAACGGGATTCTCTTAATGGCTCCATAGAGTCTCTCTGTTGTCAATATAAACAAAATGTGAATTCAGAAAATCACTTATTTTCAACTTTCTTTCCTGGAACGAATGATATGTATTTGTTTATGATTGATTGCATGATTAGAGCAAACACATAAATTCACACAATTTATGTTTCAGTATAAGTGATTATTACTAATTATAACTACTTAGTCTGTTTTAATAAAGTTATTTACTTTATATTGGCGGAGAAATATGTCCACCTACTACTTTCGGTTGTAGCAAAAGAACAGATTTAAGATGTGTACGTGACCCAGTACGGTCTAGCCCCTTTTTTACGGTCACTCAGTTCTTTGACTGCTTTTCTCTCTTTATCTTCAAAAAATTAGTTTCGTTGCAATAACGAAATTGTTTCGTCAGCTACAAATGTTAGCAAAGCTCCAAAATAAATAAATAATAAAAATAAACTATAAAAAGTAATACTCGTAGATAGACACCAAATATCAATACTCTAAATCTCATGCAGTTACTTTTTTTTAATTGTTAACCCATTTTTCTACAAAATTCAAATTAAATAAAATTGTTGCAAGAACGAAAAGTAAGTTATTGCAGCAACGAAATGCAGCAATTGTTAAAGAATGTATGAAATTTCAGTTACTACCTATAGTACCTATACTATACGAGATGTTTCATTGTAGAAACGAGAAAACGTTAACGAAAATGTTTCATCCATGCGCGAACCGTTATTCTTTCAGTGTAGTTACTTTCGCCGGTACCATACCTTATGTATGTATATATTATTTAATCTGCTATGAAAGGTGCATGCGCTTATACAGTAAACTATACATAGTTACTATATGTATATACTTTAATTTTAAACTTTAATGTAACTTGTTCTTAATGGGTAATTAAATCATTTTATATTTTGAAAGAGGACTTATTTTTTTTACTGATCTTTACAAATACTTACCAAACCATTCTAATATTTAACAAGACATTTTCAGTTAGATATATATTTTGAAGAGTTTTCGATGATAATATACCATTTTCGAATATATGTTCAAGCTTTGTAGAATTTAAAATCAACGCCAACAATGTCACTTCAGAATTCAAAGTTCAAAATGAGTTTGTCACCGTAAAAAATTGTCGGCTGAATACAAACATAGCATGCTATATGCCATTCGACAAATAAAAAGGCAATATCTAAAAATTGTATTATTATATCCACCTTACTTTAAGATGCATTAAATATTAGATTTCGTAACACATTGCAATACAGATAACTACGATATTTAAGATGTTTGTCTTATTTTTTATCTTTTATGGTACAAAATTCATATTTTAAAAGCAAATTCTCTGAATGCAGGGAAATTTATTTATTTTCCCGCTTCCCCGGGAAATGAAAAATTCCGGGAATTTGCTTTGCCTATAGGTAACGTATCGCCTAGTCGAATTGTATAAATATTTGGATTTACAAACGGAAAAACTAAAAAATAAGTGCAACAATTTAATTGATATTTGTGATAATTTACTTGTTCTCGGAAGTTGAAATTAGGAAAATAAATTCTTTTGTTTTCTACGACAATACCGCGAAGCTGCTGTCCAAGCCAGGAAGAGAAAATACTATATTCAGCGTGGTTTCTGTGTGGCTGTGCAATATCGGCATCTGAGTTAAAGCCGGTGGCCGTTTTGAGCCGACACGGCTCGTATCTCTGCTTGTGCGAAACAAGTAAACTTATTATTCAAATTTACTCAAACAAAGCAGCTTGTATAACGAAGGTGTCCAAAAAATAGTACAATGCATAGAAATAACGACTTTTTTTTAGGAAATTTTCGCTCCCATAAAAAGTGGGTGTATGTAGCATATTTCCCCCAATTTCGGTTAACCGATTAATCGTATAAAAATAAACGGTTTATTCGTTATTCGAAATTTTGGATTTTTAAATCATCCGATCGAATAATGGAACATAATGATTAATTGATTGACCCCTAGTGTTGTGCCGCCAGATTGATTTTGGCACACCCTATTTGGTACGTCCTATAAACAAGTTGTGTGGCCGGCTGACACGTAGACACAATAATCAACCCAATCCCAAGTCAAATCTTTATGAAATTTGGTATTAGAGAATATTAAGTCAAATGCCACCCTTGTAGGTAAAATAAATGGGTTTGCCACTCCTATTAATCGAGTAACTATCATACAAATGTTAGGCGGCTGCACGGTTGATCGACACTATATCTCTCGTACACCACAACCAATCTTAATGAAATTTGGAAGTGGTCTCCCATACAAAAGTTGGTCGGCTTTCCCGGTGCCCGACACGATATATAGACCACAATTTTGGTATTGAATTTTGGTATTGGATAATATAATGTCAAAAATTACTGTGTAATTACAAATGACTAACTTCGTCATGCCCATTTGTGTACCCCCAATCAAATATTGGCGGGTAGTCTCCCCAAAACCAATTACGATCTTAATTAAGTTGCGTATTAGATAATGCCACTCAATTCCACTTTCCTATTGAATATGAGCGCATTTGCTATCACCATTCGTGTAACTGAAGCGAGAATATAAAACTTTTTTGATCGAACTCGGACCTAATAGACGACTTCGGGTGAGAGTATGTTAAGAGGTTCACACGACTCCATTTCTGTATTAAGTTCGGACAGTTGAAATGTGTTTCAAAGTACTCAGTGAATCGGCGTTGTATGTAAAAATGTGTTATCACTAGGGATTGCGAATTCTCTGACATTTTTATTTCCCGGGAAAGCGGGAAATCTAAATGGATTTCCCAGGATGCCAGGAATTGCCGATTGAATTTCGATTACCTTATTTGATTTTTTTTGATTTTTTAAGTCACTTTTTTACCACAAAAGAGATAAAACGTAGTTTTGTGTATGGCAAAGTGTTACGAAATCTAATATTTAATCCATCTAATGACGATGTTCTTCTAACTTACATAACTTGTACACCAACCATCTCTAAATCTATAAGTGTTATGGATAAAACTAGCGCAGTTTTTATGAAGTACATTGTCACGTCATCTGTCCAATGACATACATCACGCTATGTTTATATACAAACGACAAATGCTATGCCACGGCAAACTCAATTTGAACTTTAACCATTTTGTGGAACAATCTGAGGTGAAATTATTGGCGTTGATTTCGTACATAAAGTTTCTGTTTAACTCATATAAAGATTGGATGTGTAATCGGACTTATCTCTGGCACTCAATTCCTATTGAAATGGTATAAATGGCTAAAAAATATTAACCTACTGAAGGTCACTTTAAAATTGCAATTTAAAAAATCACAATGTTTTGGTCAGTATTTGCAAAGATCAGACTTATTAATTAGTCCTCTTCCAAGTTATAAAATGATTCATTTACCCTTCAACGACAAGAGATATTAAAGTGCAAAATTAAAGAAAATATATACATTTTGTATAAGCACACGCATCATTTATGGAATACATGTATTAAAAAAATTATAATACTGACGAAAGTATAAGTAACTAGAGAGTGAACTTTTGTTAAAAAATTAGAAAATGACTCCATTAACCGCAAAACTTTCGTCGCTACGTCGAATATCTCTCTTTACTGTGATGAATATGGTACATTGTTGTGATAAATATGTTTCACTGATGTAAGAAACTGGGTTGGAAATTTTATCATCCATATAGGAATGATGTTCAAACATTAAAATGAAGCACCATTCATTTGCCGAGTGCACCCGTTTTTGCTATTTCGTGGTAAAATTTAATTTATTTTTTGAAGAATGACGCGAATTATATGTGTATATTCCTTGTTGCAAAAAGGTAGTAAAAATTGGAGAACAACGGGGTTGCCCTCATTTGATACAAAGCAGTTTCGTCGCTTTCATTACTGATACTTGCAGTAACACACTCGTTTCGTTAACTTTAAATGTTTGACTAAATACAGTAATAACTAATAAAATATTGAAACAAGCTTAAAATGTCTAACAAGAGTTTAAAAACTTAAGAATTACATTGTACAAAAATTCCCTATTCTCCAAAGTGCACAATTCATGAATTTGTGTATGTATTGATGCAACGTAATGATCAACTTTCAATAAAATTTTTAGAACATATTTTATTTCACCAACGATACAATTCCCGGGAGCATGCAAGTTTTCACTGTATCAATGCTAACCAACTAACAAAACTGTCGCATCCCTACGAATAGTCGTTTTTACGAAAATCGTTACGAAAATTCAAAAATGTAAGCATATAGATTACCATACATCAAGAAGAGCTTGCTAGATTACACTGATATATTAAAATATTCCATTGTGTTTTTTGGAAATTTCCCGGGATTATCGGAGGAAATGAACCAAATTTATTCTCGAGTTATCACACATTTAGTATTGGATACATCACGTCATTCTATTGGAAAAACTAAACAATTTAAATTTTCTAAATTGTATATTGTTCAAAAATATAATTTTCTGATAAATATGAATAACTGATAATTAATCCAAAAATGAAAGAGACAAACAAGAAGTGCCCACAATGGTTAGGACGTTTTGTGTCTCTAAAAATGTTAAGGTTGTCGCTTACAATGCTTTTCGCGAAGATGGCTTCAATTGTAATTTATTGAGTTTCTATACTAAATATGATTAATGAATATTAAATATATAATTAAGTGTAAATCGTAATCACATTTTGAAAGGTGTTGTCACTCTGCATTAAACCAGAAGGTAACTGTATTAAATTAAGCGATGTCCTATATACTCACACAATTTATTAATGAGGACAGTAGCTTATATTTTTACAAATTTTGTATGAAATGCAATAAACAATTTAGGTAGAATGGGCTCTTAAACTATTCTTGTGAACTTGTTGTCACTTGTCATTTCTCTTCTTGGATTATGTAGAGCTCAAAACAGCTACTGCTGCTACAACTGTGTTGACTGTAGGTAATATTGTAGTTCTTCTTTGTTGTTTG
This sequence comes from Phaonia tiefii, assembly GCA_963931995.1. Taxonomy (NCBI): domain Eukaryota; kingdom Metazoa; phylum Arthropoda; class Insecta; order Diptera; family Muscidae; genus Phaonia; species Phaonia tiefii. The sequence continues at coordinate 200,245,604 of OZ008369.1, forward strand.
TTTGTTTTTTTTTGACTCACCAATTAATGCTAGTGTGTGCCCATGTGAACGTTTAACCAACATATACGACGCCTAACATAAGATGTTCTCTGTACCTACAGTTGCTGGTTTTGTTTATTAGCTCGTACCTCAACCGGAAGCCAATTTGTGTTAAAAGTGTATATTTGTTGTTCTTTTTAATGCTTGTAATTAACAGCGACTACCAAATTCCGAATAAAAACTTCTTTAGGGCCATACATGGTTAAAGATCATGAGTATAAATGAAAGGCAAAATTGTTTTCAAAATTAAATTAAATCTAAACTTATATATACATATAACTTATATATACATACCATATATATGGTCATTTCTTTATGGTCATTTTCATTTATTGGGTTTACTGGCATAATTTTGGTAATATTGATTTAGGAGTACTATATTATGTACATATGAGAATGAAAATGTGAAAAATAGTGATGCTTACAAAAACAGCCGCTCTTTTTGAGTCAAAGTAAAAAACACAGTAATTTCAGCCAAACTTTACCTATTTTGCTAACATACACTCCGGTTCACTTATTTAGCGCCACTAAAAATACCATATTCACCAGCCTGTATCTATTGCTATTTGTAACCGCTTGCAGAATTAAATGGAAATGGAAGCTAGATATCTTGAGATAAAAACAATCATGACAATAGTGGTTTCTTCACTAAAGACCTTTTTTTGAGCAATTTAGAAAAAAAAAGTCAAAAAATGTGCTATTTTTTTGGTTCACTTGAATAAAGGCACTTTAACTAATTTTAATGAAAAACAGTTTTTCTTGTTTTTTAATTTATATTACTTTATCTAAGAACTATTAGAAGTGGATACAACCCCCTTTGTTTTTAATAACTTCAAATATCGAAATTTGATTGCAAGCATCCTTAATGGCCTGAATTAGTGACTGCTTGTCATCAAATTGTCTACCTCCTTCATAGACCTTACGAGATGATAACCAACCCCAGACATTTTCGATAATGTTTAGATCTGGCGATTAGGGTGGCCAGTCAAGAATATAAACATTTTGGCTTGCAATGAACTCCTTTAAAACTCTAGCGTTGTGTATAGGAGCATTATCCTGTTGCAATATCCAAGATATGGGACCAAATAGTTCACTGAACTTTGGAAAAGCCGATTCCAATAACGTGTTATAGCTTGCACCAGTCATTTTTGCACTTTGAAATTCAAGATCGTTGGTCCCATAGTACGTAATAGCACCCCACACCATAACGCCGCCCTCTCGGCTGTGATGTCGGTTCAAAACCCGCCTTTCTTTGCGCAGATCATGGAAATAATAGTTGTCGCCATCAGGCCCATCCAAATTAAACTTCTTCTCATCCGTAAATACAACTGTTCTCCACTCATTTACATGACCTCTTGGCTGCACATCCCATACCATGTAGTCTCTTGCGAATTGACACCGCTTTTCCTTACGAGGAGCATTAAGTGGGTTTTTTTTGTAATTTCAGGTATTTATTTTCTCATACGTAGATAAAGACAATGACCTCATAAGAGGCAATTAGACGATTACGTTTAAATGCTTTAAAAATTCAATTATCCGAAGATATGTATCTACATCATTATTTAAAAACTGGGTTATTAAAATGACTTTAAAATGTTATTAAATAAAAATAATTCATACCACATAAAAAAGTAGACAAGCTCAGAAACGTAACTCCACAAACAAAAACGTAAGCAAAAAGTAGTAAAATAGAAATGTCGTTTCTAAATTTTCGATTTCGTCTTCCTCATAATTTCGTTATTTGAAATACTGACGTAAGACGTCAACCGCTACCAAAGCTTCTTTAAAACTCGGAACTGTTGGCTCTTCCCCTGCAACAAAGTCATCTTCCGATATATTTTCAGCGCTATCATCCATCAATTCGGTAAGAATTGATCGTCAATTAGTAACCCATAGCATTGCAGATTTTCATCATGATTCTGTGATTACCTCAATCAATGTTTCATGAACTTCATCGACCAAAAACAACCGAAAAACCTGCCTAAAAGTTGTAATAAACCGTGGGGTTTGTTAGAAAAAGAGAGCAAAAAAGGGGATTAAGAAATCGAGGTAAGTACGCGTGAAAGGAAATTAAGCGTGGGGTAAATAAAGGGGTATATACTGTATTGTCAATAGGCTCGGATATAATGAATGAAGTTTGAAAAGCGATGTACAATTTGTCTCGGAAAACCTATACAGATATTTTATGAACGGCTAATTTTTTAAATAGTACAGTTAAGAAAAATGCGTATCGCTGCTGGCATAATTGTAAACATTACACAAAAAAAAAAAAATCGATTTAAATTAAAAACAAAAACGCGTTCTCAGTTAAACTTTTGTTTGAGTTTTTTTCCGATAAACAAATTGATAGAACCAATTAAACATATTGTTAGAAATAATTGACCAAAATTCAATTAATAAAGTATATCTCATATTAACTAAAAAATTAATTGATTTATGGAGGATAATTCTAACAAATAGATTTGTTGATCCATTTAGTTAACTTTATTCGCTTGGAATTACAACTTATTTAATTGAGTCATTTAAAAATGTGATCAAATATTGCATATAATTTTGGCAAATAGTTTGATTGAATCAGTTCTAAAACTGATTGAATTTTTTGTTCATAAAAGACTTTCGGCATTATTCATAAAAGGTTGTCATAGGTTTGTGAAAGATTTAAGAAAATTGTATTCATAATCAAAAATTCTCTAGTTCTCTAACGTCACCATTTTAGTTGAACTTTTAACCCATCTTTAAGGCTATTTTATCCACATTAATCCAAAAAAAGAATTACTTACATATTTATGCGATATAAATACGTGGAATTGTTTTGTGTATATTTATTATTTAAATAATAAATAAATATTTGGTTTCCCGTTACATCCCACGAGGGGATTAGGGAGAGCTTCTCACAACCAGTAAGCTGTGCGCGTTCTAGTTTTACACTCACTGATTGGGACCTACAGTTTTACACCGGTTCCGAACGGTAGTTTGAGAAGCTTTTTCATGGCTAAATAGTTTGAGAAGCTTCATGGCAGAGTACGGATCGAACCCACGTCCTCATGCACAAGAGCTGCGCACACTACCATTGCACCACCGACTGCTAAGCTACCAAATAGTTTTGTTCCATTTTTGAAAATGTTTAACCAAAATGAAGTTTTGTTTACGTAGTGATGTATAGAAACTCAAAACATTGAAGCTACAACCTATTATCCGGTTTTGTAGTCGACTACCCAAAACTGAAATCCTATTGTATATGATTTTTTGAAACCTCTTCCAAATTTAAAAATATAGCAAATTTGTTGAATAACTGTTTCCATTAATGTTTAAAATTTTGCAAAAATGCATTGACGCTTTTAAATCCTGTCTTCGGTTTTTTTACACTGTGAGAATACATAAAACGGTGCTGTCAGTCAATTATGTGCTCCCTAGTTAAAATACTAATTATGAATACGGTAATAATGAAACCTTTGCCAAATCTTAAAGCTTTCAATAACTGATGGTGTTTTGGAACTGGTTTAATGTTTTCTTTTATGAATAAGGTCGTTTTTATTTATATACGGTCCATTTAAAAGCATTACAACACAAGACACTGATTTCTTCAATTCTGCGATAAAATTATAGTGATTTAAAAATTTCTTCTGTTTGTGAAAAGGGAAATTTGGCGAAATTGTAATGGAGCTCGCGTTTTCCAATAGTGGTGTAAATCAGTAACGCGTAATCGTCTACTTATGTACATAGAAACCCAGAGCCGGGTTTAAACTTCATGGGGCCCTTGGCAATATTGATGCTTCTAGTGCTTACAACTTTCAAAGAATCATCATTACTCTTCAGTGATTCTTGAATGTTGCTTTAGGTTCCGTCATTTAAAATAAATAAATGGTTTCCCATTACATCCCATGAAGGGACAGGGGAGAACTTCACAATCCAGTTTTCACCCACTGATTGGGACCTACAGTTTTACACCGATTCCGAACGGTATTTTGAGAAGCTTTTCCATGGCTATATACTCGGTAGTGTCGCCGTCACTATGCGAGGCGACCGCCGCCGAAAGAAATTTTAAGGTGGTCAGAGCTGGGTTCGAACCCAGGATCTCATGTACAAGAGCCGTGCACACTAACCATTGCACCGCCAACGGCGGTATCGTCATATATGGGTTTTAAGCGATCTAAATAATTTTCTGTTACAGTAATTTTCCAATATGTTGACAACATAATTGAAAACATTTTGCCACTTTCACGAATCGAGCTCCACGAGTCTGATACGAGTATTGATTACTAAAACTTAAAACCACATTTTCTTTTCAGTACTTTATAGTCCGAATTTTGTGCATACTTCCAAAATGTCATGGTTCTAGATTCAAGTTTTTCTTTTGTGATTGGTTTTATGCGAGTTTCTTCTCTAAGTAACAATTTAGAAATTCTTCCTGGCTAATAAATAACACACTTTTTAAAATCACATGAGTCTTTCTGACTAATCTAGTCTAGGGCCACACCTTCTCCTCCACCTCCAATCAAAGTGAAACAAAATTAATGATTTTGACAATCGCAGTTTCCTCAAAAGAACTAGTCTATAGTCGTTATGTCCATAAAAATTTTCGTTTTCGCAAATACCAAAGTGCAAAAATGTATAAAAATCGTTATCTCAACAAAATGTTATAATCAAAACAAAAATTTTCTCAGCTTCGTCTCATTACAGGGATTCAATATCACAACCAGTGTTTAGCGGATTTGACAATTTCTCTAGTGCATTTAATGGCCAAAATTATCTAGAACCTAAGCGAAAAAGTTTCTAAGTTAGTTCTATTTAAATTTTGATTGGTTGACTAGTGATTTTTGTTCGTATGCTAATGTTATACTGGCCTCGTTTTTTCGTCCAGTATAAGCGTCTCCCCCTCAGCGTTACCGTTGAGAAATTTCAAAAAGTGGCACATAAAGGGGATTTTTTTTAAAAAAAGTGGCACAAAAGAGTTTTTCATAAAGGCATTTGTTTTAAACAAAATATTGCAATTCAGTAAAAGTTAACAAAAACGTAACATAAAACAATCACTTCATTCATATAAGTGGTAAAATACACATTAAAACTAAACAACAGTTCTTTAGATGATACTTATAAGCACATCCTTAAACATATGTAAGCTGTATCACCCACCTACATATGTAAATATATTTGTATTTTGAATTATATACAACATTTTTTGTATATTATGCGTAAAAATAAAGTATTTATTTATACGATTTATTTTTTGAAACTTCGTTTCGATACTTATTTATTTACAAATTTATTCAAGCTCAAGACCTTTTTAAATAATATAAAGTTATTATCTTTATATTACTTTCAAAAAAGTCGAGCATAAAAATGTTCCAATGATACCAAGGCTGTCCGTATAGCTATTTCGGATCTTGCCAAGATCTTCATCAGCAGACGTTTTTGGTATGTTTTTGGTGAATTCTTCAAAAATATATATCCAGAAACACTCATCATATTAATGATTATGCTCGACTTTTTTGAAAGTAATATAAAGATAATAACTTTATATTATTTAAAAAGGTCTTGAGCTTGAATAAATTTGTAAGTACTAGAAAACAGACCGAATAAAAATACCCATAAGGGAAATGATGATACTTATTTATAAGTTCCTCGCCTGGAGTCCAATCATCCATCTTCTTGTCCAGCAAATTCATTGCTGTAAGCATGGATTCGCAGGTTTTTACCTTTAACCTGTTTGTTAATTTATTTTTCATTAATGCCAACTTTGAAAATACGCGTTCTGCGCAGGCACTGCTGTGTGGCAAAGTGGATATATATCCGACAAATTCATACAAGTTCTGATATAAACGTTCGTTGAAATTATTTTTTAACTGACTTTGAACCAAAAAACTTCAACGTCCGTTACATCAAAGGGGTGTTTATATGATTCGTCCATAGCCTTACACTCTAATAATTTTAGTTCATTTATGAATGCTTCAGGTTTAATTATTATGTGACTATATGCAGACACGAGATCAAAATAATTTATCTCTTCACTAGACTTTATGAAAATAGGATCTAAATACCTTAGCGTAGTCCGTCTTTTATTATTAATATCTATTCTGGATAGTATTTCATCGCAGAGTTTTTGGTAAAAATTTAATATTCTGCCATTAATAGCAGCAGTTTCCATTTCTGGTATCCCTACAGTTCTTATTGCTTCTTCGGCTTCGTGCCCTATGTATATTCTAGTAACGTCTTTGACGTTTATCACATTTTTCTAGTTTATAGTTCCCAGTTCAGTTAACATTAAGAATTCTTTTTTAATATAGTACTTAGTTTTTGAAAATTTGGAGTAGAATCTTCTTTGTTGATGAAATGAGATATATTATTTGTGATGATTCACTTTGGAATTGTTTGTTTAAATTGTTCATAATATTTAAAATGTATACCAAAAACTTTAAATAAATCCTGTTTGAGGTAGACAATAGATTTTGGATACCTTCTATTTTCTGTAAAGTTTTTGAACATTTTACTTCAAACTGAGTTTCTTCGAAGTAATGTTGTAATACCGTCCACTGCCCTAGGATTCGATTTGCGACAGATTCAAAACACAGCCATCTAGTATCGGAAAGTCGTAAGAGTTTGTGTTCTGGGATGTCAAATATGCTCTGCAATTCCTTAAACTCCATTTGTATTTTTGAGCTCTTAAAAAAGAAGCTGAGTTGTTCATTAAGTTCACTGAATGACAAACACAACCAATATGGAAAAAATTTGGAACTCTATTCTTTAATAAGGTCGATACACCAGTTTTTTCCAACCATAGTGGAAGCATTGTCTGTTGAAAATCCAATCAAATTTATCAATGGAGTGTGTTCATTTTCCAATGTTTCTAGCACAGCACTGCAATTAGTTTGGTCGGTTCCATCTTTTGGCTGCACTAATCGAAAGAAATTGTCTGCAGCTCTGCCTTTATCCATGTCGAATTTTCTTACGACGATTACTAGGCATTTTTCGGTGGAGATATCTGTTGTCTCATCGATAACAAGGCTAAATTTTTGCGTTTGCATCTTAAAAATCATTGCTCGATGTCCTTCCTTTCCTAGGAACTGAACTATTTGTTTTGATCTAGTCCGACCAAAAGATACCTGTAATATATAAAACTTTATTGTTGGCTTATGAAATGTTTTGTGATACATTTATACCAACCGATTTAGCTATATTGGAATCTGGATAAATCGATGCATTGAATTTTGCTAAATTGTTCATCGACTTGAATGGCATTTATCATCCATCGGTGGTGCAATAGTGTGCGCCGAATAGTTATTTCGGCGGCAGTCACCTCGCATAGTGACGGCGACACTATCGAGTATATAGCCATGAAAAAGCTGCTCAAAATACCGTTCGGAATCGGTGTAAAACCGTAGGTCCCAATCAGTGAGTGAAAACTGGAGAGCGCACAGCTCAGTGATTGTGAAAAGTTCTCCCCTGTCCCTTCATGGGATGTAATGGGAAACCATTTATTTTTTTAGGACTAATTTTATTTCTGCTATGGCTACATTTTGCGAAAGTATGTATTTCGCTTAGGAAAAAAGTCATGCAGGTGCATTTTTCATTTTCAGACATTTGATTCGCATTAGAAATATGTTTCTTTGTATTTGCGTGACGATCGATATGGTTCTTTTGAGTTATCAAAATTTGTTTGTAAGGAATGCAAAACGGTCGTTTGGTTTCTGTGTCTTGCTTAAGCCAATTAAATTGTAGCTCCCATTCTTTGGAGTAGTTCCGGCAAATTTTTGGTCGTTTGGCAGAACCAGTTGATTTTTGTGTGTCATATTCTTCTGGGTCGGAATCAAATGTGTCACCTGATTCGGAGCTCGTTTGCAACATGTTCTGCAAACTTTTTTGTAGTGCCTGACTAGTGCTAGGTAAATTATTTTCCTTCGTTTTTTTTGTCCTAACAATATATAAATACATATGTCCATATATTAATTAATTTGTTTGAATATGAAAAATATTTACTTGTCCATAGCAATAATAATTCGTTTTAGATACATATGTTGTTTACTAAACAAAAGGAATGCCAGTGTGTGTGATTGTGCCAAAATTCAGTCTACATATATACCAATGCTGGATGCTACGACACACGTAAGTGCGAATTTCTGTATAGAACAGAGAATAGTTCAAAAAGTGGCATAAAAGGGGATTTTTGAAAAAGTGGCAAGGCTTCACAAACGGTAACGCTGCTCCCCCTACAAGTGAAAAGTGTATACGTTTAATTAAATTTAAATAAATGAAAATGTGAACTTGTCAACATTGTTTAGTTTTAACATTAGGCTCGTTTTTTCGTCCCGTATATACAAGAAATGTATACTGGTCGAAAAAAACACATCGCCTTTAAGCAAAATTAATTTGGCACCACTTTTCAACTATAGCAGGTTTGAACTCATGTTCAATCGATTTGCAGGCAAAAATGTATGCTCTAGGTCAGAAGCTCTGACACAGCTAAAGTGACAAATAAAGGAGCCAATACAAATGTTTAGTTTTTCTATTTTTCAACTGCTTGAGCTGAAAAGTGCTGTCAAATTAATTTTGCTTAAAGGCGATGTGTTCCTTTTGACCAGTATACACTTCTTGTATATACTGGACGAAAAAAACGAGCCTACTATTGAAATACTCGTACTCCACTTACTCACTCGTACTCACTTATGTTATATATCCATAAATTTTAAAGTTGGTCTAAACTAATCAAAAGTGATGATGTGGTGGCACAGTAACTTCGTTTCTATAAAGTAATGTAGCCCTTGATTGAGGTATAATTTTAAAAATATTTGCCATCATCCCCAGAAAATTTTGTGTGGAAAAGAGAACATAGATATCTCAGTTTTAGTTTGAATTCTTTTAAGTTGACAGATCAGTTTTATCCGTTAGTGGAAACAAATTTAAACAGCCACGGGTAGAATTCGAACTCACATTCGCTAGACAATCGCTTCGATGTTTGTGAGGTATCATCTTTAGAAACGTCTATCATGTTAAACCACCCCATTGCTTATCGCTAACCAAAGTATTGGTTTTGCTCTAACAGATGCGTAACAGGTGTCTCCTTCTTGTTGTAATAGCATGTGCCGTCGGTGGTGCAATGATTAGTGAACATTAGAACGTGGGGTAGATCTCTGCTCTGACCACCTTACATTTGATGTGATGGCGACACTAGCGAGTACTTGGTCATGTAAAAGCTTTTAAACATGCCGTTCGGAACCGGAATATAACTGTAAGTCCAATTCAGGGAGTGTTAAACTACAAAGCGCATGGCTCACTGGTTGGGAGAAGCACTCCGCAATCCCTTCATAAGATGTAATGAGAAAACATAGATCTTCGCTGTTTTCCAGTGTTGTAGTACTTATTTACTCTTTTTTATTGACTATTTTACAACGTCATGAGGTCAGACGTCTTACACATATTAATTAAACAAACAAATTTTAACATATTCTTCCAACGATACGTGGTCTTGCCATCGGAGTCTTGGTCGTCCTCTTTTCGTGCTTCCATTCTGATAACATGACCTAGCCACCGCAATTGGAATAATTTGATTCGTCTAGCTATGTCCACGTCAGAATATAAATTATATAGCTCTTGCGCTCCCTTATCGCCCTTGACAGCTTTCAAAAAGGTTTTTCGTCCAAGTGACAACTTTTGAATGAAGTTGGGCCAGCTATTATTTCTGTCATTATAAACGTTTTGGTCTGTTAGCGAAGCCGAAAAGGTATACGTTCTTTGAAGTTTTTCCTTGAATCACTTTCTTTGGCTAATTAAATTAATACTCACCCGATAAAGCTCTTTTCTGACAAACGTCTCTTAATCCATGTGGTATCTGCTGTCAAGCTTCTTGAACAATGTTGGTAGTTCTTTGTTTATCTGGTTATTATTGAATTTCTGTTATAACTATAAGTATTATATGAATATTGCTTTGTTTCATCTATCTATCGGATCCACTCTTTTTCTGAGAGATTTCCAATTGGCTCTGTTGTGGAGAGGGACCTACTTCTATGTGGAATTGTATTTCTTATCACAATCAGAACTCATCCTCCATATGTCGGGCGATCGTTTCTATAAATTTAAAAATTTTGTATTTTGGTTTGGATTCAATAATGTTTTGTTTGTCAAAATGACGCAAATCTGCATCTGAATGAAGTAAATGTTCCTATTGTAAAATTAAAGTAGAAACAGTTATGCCTTGTGCATTCCAGTGCATAACAATAATGCTCTGTTCACGCTGCCACGAAATTGAAGTCTTTCGCAATTTGGGCTGAAATTGAGTTGAAACTGCTCAATTTCGCATATACTATTATGACAACTACGAAATTGAGGTATTGACGACAATTTCGTTGAAATTGACTTGATTCTTTTTTGCATATATGCACGAGAACGAAGCCCACCAAAATTTTCCCGGTGTGCCGATATTATCAGCCTAGCCCCTTTTATAGGCCCAAATTACTAAAAAAATATCTAGATATTTTATTCAACCGACGAGATGAGCCTATAAGTAACGTCTGCCTAAAAATCACATGTAATACAAATTCAGGTTGCCGCCGTCGATTCGTCGCCGGTCAGCTGCGTTCACCGAGCACGTGGTTACTAAAATGACAAAAATAAAACAATTGTATGCCGCCTCATTCATCAAATTTAAATTTTAAGTTTTCAATGATATAGACTAGTGAAAAGAAACTAAAATCCATGTAGAATCAGTACTTCATGTTAAAGTTCATGCACCATTCATTTATTTTATTTTCATTAATTTTCAGACAAAATTTTGGTTATTGTGTCCAGGCAAGAACATTTCTGTAGTGACAAGGCATAACAGCATAACTCGAGTTATGCTCAAATTAAATTTTTCTAGAATCGAGCTGTATATATCGTACTGCACACTATATAATCCAAATATGAATAATCCAATTTGTAGTTCCCAAGATACTGGAAAAGTTTTATTAGCAAATCTCGATCAATCACTACTTTACAAATGAAATTTGAACCATTAAAACGCTCTACTAGAAAGTTGAAAAAATAGACATATGCTGTTATTCCTTGTGACCTCCGATTTTACTCATGATAATGTTGGTAAACAAACAGTTGTCATTTTGCAACGAAATTGCTTAAATTCCAGTGTGAAAGATTGCAATTTCGTTCGGCAATTTCAATCCGAAGTTGTCAATTGGCAGCGTGAACAAGGCATAAGCCACTTTCTTGTTCTTTTGTTGTATGACATGCTTTAATATCATTGTGATGTACCTACATTTATCATATTTATATTTGAAACTGCGTTATGCATCAAGTGCATCAAACTAGATTTCAAAAATCTTTTCATTTGTTGAAACATTATCTTCCGACTTTGATTGTAGTTTTGCCTGTGTTGAGTATGGAATTCGTTTCTCACGTTTATTGGGCCCATTAATTACACCAGGGAACAAAATGGAACTTTTTGTGTGTTGATTGGAATTCACTTGCAATTTTTAACTAATTTGGGGTCCCTGATTTTAAATCCAATCTCCGTTTTTCTCCATCAGCACGAATTTGTAAGTTATAGGTACTAATAAGTTTTTCAGCCTTTTTCCAAAAATTTAAAGTTAAAAAAACCATAACTTTTCTCTTCATAACCCGATTTTCAAAATTGTGTTTTTTTAAAGATGTTATTGTTACCTTTGAAAAAAATTTAATTTTTTAACTTCACCAAAAAAAAAAACGGCTGAGTAATGGTTGTTTTAGTAAAACCAAAAAAAAAAATTAAAAATTTTAATTTTATTCACGCTCATAGTTGATCGGTTGGGAGCAAATTGTGGTTCTTATGAGCTTTACTGAAAATCATATTAAAGTATCTTTCAAAAACATGTATGCGCATAAAAATCTATTGAAAATTGAATGAGTTATGGTAAGTTCGGTGATAACATTTTTTTCGGCTTTTTTGTTTCTACCTAAAAAAATTGCAATTTTGTATTTTAAAAACTCATGAAAAATTAAAAACGGAAAAAAGTGTCAAGTCTTATTAAAGTTAATAAAAGGCCATGATATGTGTTTCTCCGGTGGGTACCTGTTTTTACAGAAATTCCACCCACTTTTATGACTGGTCATTATTTAGAAAGTATTGAAAAATTAGAAAAATGTCCGCAAGTATTGCACTCGGCGACTTTGTGGACTGTTCTATTGATGTGTGTTTTTCCATTGCCTACGTGCAACGGTTGATTTTTTACAGAAATTCCACTCACAATTATGAGTGGTCATTATTTGGAAACTTTTGAAAAATTTGAAACGAACTAGTTCGTAAACAAACTCATAAATGATGCGTAATGGACGCACTTTAATGAACATGTCTGAACCCTGGATGCCACTCTTAACAGATTCGACCATTCTTAAGTACCCGCCAGTACTTTTACATGTACATACTTCAGTTGAAAAATAAGTAGTATTTATAGGTGTTCAATGATCGATTTTTGTCATTCAAAAAGTGACGACGAACGCGAAAAGTGCAAGTGATTTTTCTCCGGGTTTATAAAGGACAAGCCCAATGTGGTGTATACTCGTAAACTTACACGGTAGTTTAACGTATACCAGAAGGTATATGTTGGAACAACTATAAAGTCGCCAATATCTGCTCACAAATCGGGCCAAAAAGCGCACTATAAGCCCTTCGACCAAAAAACTGCACTCGCGGCCCACTGTACTTTAACTGGACATTAACCTACCTTTGGCGAAGTGGAAATTCTTGCTGAAGAGAAAAATTACTCTCGACGTCTCTTTCAAGAAATGTTACACATAATTGACGTTCCAACGGATAAACTTTTTATTCCCTTGAAAATAGAAAATATATATTTATTGTGTTTTTTGTTTATATTGATTTACTAATGTATAAAATACTTAGCGTTTTCTCTTGTATTAGATCCTTGAAAATGACCAACGAAGGTGTTCGAAATATTGGAATTAACTAATAAAATTGTGACGAAAAAACAATCCTGTACATTGTTTTCTATTTCACATATGACCTCAAGCCGAAACAAATCTGAACACATGTAAATAACGACAAAACAGTAAAAGTCCAAATCCACAAAAAATATAAATCATTTTAACCTTGAACATTTAATTTTTCTGTGCAACCACTAATTATTTATTGAAAACTGTGCTACTTTGATATATACGTCAAATTTGTGTTTTGTAACATATGTGGCGAATACACGTTTATTAAAAATAGAAAAAGTGTGTTAGAGTTCATTAAACAAGTGTATTTTGACTTCATTAGATTTACCATGGAATCCCGTGACAAGTACTGGATTCATAATAGTCTATGTAATAACAGTGTAGAATATTTACGGTTATGGACAAACAAGAAATGGACCCATTTCAAACAGCAAACACCAATGATCTAGCGGGAACCTTCGAATCATCATGATGATTGTTATTTTTGCCTTGTCGACATTACAGGCATTAAAAAAACAAACCGGTCTAAATGGATTTATCCTAACTTGTTGTCTATTACCCGACCAGTCAACAATCTACATCAGTGGTACGCAAAACCGAACGTACACACAAAATATATTATGTGCTTGTGTGCGGTCGCAAACGCACAGGCCTAGACTAACGCTTCAAGTCAAGCATACCCAGTAGGACAAATCGTCTTATATGATTTGATGTCTTTAAGACATTACGCTGACGACATATTTCGCAGAAAAAATCTTGAATGATCCAATACAAGAATTTGTCTTCGAACAATCAATTCGTAGACAAATTGCATAACTGATAATTAGTAAATGCCCATCGACGACAGTCTGGGCGACAAAAATTGTGCTCATTCGTCATAACACTTCCCTCAGTACAAGCTGAGCGACCAAACATTAATGTGGTCTTCGACCGAACGCAACCAGTTCTAAGAAAGGACATTATGAATGTTAAACGTCTTCAAAAGAAATAAACAAAAAGTCGAAGCAACGGGTCAATAACGACAAAAAAAGGAAAAACGTGAGAAAAACATTCAGTTTGTCTATAAAATCAGTGCTGGAAGGTTGTGTTGGCGGTGAAAGTAATTTTTAAAGTGTGAAGTACTTTTTTATTTTATTGGTGAGTATAAATAATTATTTTGAATATGTCATCATCAAGACCTTTGCGAAGAGAAATTGCACGCAAAAAGCAAAGTTATTTGAAAAGTCTTGATAATTGCAATATGCAAACCGAAATTAAGTGCATATCAGAAAATACTGTTGGCGTTAGCTCTATTTGTTTTGAAGATGTAGAGTATAGAGAAATTGTTCCGCAAAAAGAAGCTTTAGGGAAAAAGCTAAAAAATATATTTTTGAAACATCACGTTAGTAGACCGTTAGGTGACAATATCATTCAAGCTCTTGATGAAGATGGAATTAAAGTTCCAAAAAGTACTAAACAACTTATCAATATTAACGAAGTTCCTATTGTAACCCGCACTGTTAATCCCGGTCTTTATTTCCATTTTGGACTAAAAAAACAAGTTTTAAAATTGGGTGGCATACTTAATGATGTAGAAATTATTGAAGTCGATATAGGTATAGATGGCTTGCCACTTTATAAAAGCAGTTCAATTGGATTGTGGCCGATTCTGGGAAGGATAATAAAGTTAATGTGGAATGTGTATTTCCGATTGGTATTTACTGTGGCAATAACAAATCAGTCTGTATCAATTCCTTTTTCCACAATTTTATAAATGACTTGAAAGAACTATTTTGTAATGGCATTTTGTATAATAATAGGGTTATACAATTTAAAATAAGGGCTTTCATATGTGATGCACCTGCTAGAGCATTTGTCACTGGTTGTGTGAAACACAATGAATTCCATGGCTGTAGCAGTGTTTATTCCAATAAACCGGAACAACTAAGGGCAAACGAAATTTTTAAAAATAGAACTTACCCTGAACACCATTCCCCAATGTTTCGAATGAAAGCTACTGGAGAACATAGACATTCAAATGGTAAGTCAATTTCCAATAGACCCAATGCATTTAATTGATCTGGGGGTCATCAGAAAAATGTTAGATTTATTGGTACAAAAAATTAATTCTAGGGAAAAGGAAATATTATCAAAAAAATTACTGTCAATTATTGGATACATTCCGCAAGAATTTGATAGAAAACCCCTTACATTAAACGATTTAAAAAGATGGAAAGCCGTTGAGTTTGGGCAATACATATTATATTCGGGTATAGTTGTGCTTAAAGATATTATAAGCGATGACATTTACTATCACTTTCTTCTCATTCACTGTGCATCTACGCTGCTTTGCTGTCCATATAGTTACAAAAATAATATATGTGCTGCAGAAATTTTGTTGCAGGTGTTTGTGAAGTTATTTGGAAATATATATGGTATTCAAAATCTGACATGTAGTGTCCACAATTTGTTCATATTTAACCATACTTAATGGTTTTGTGTAGTAATTAAAATAATATATATTTTTCTTTAATATTTTTATTCTGTTGTTCGGCCTTTTCTTTATCAATAAATAATCAATATTCTTCGAGCTTGAGGTCAGATTTGCTGTTGTTGTATTTATTTTCCTCGATATTTCGCTACTCCTTTGTGTAGCATCATCAGGAGATATAAACAATATTTAACAATTAAAACAAAATAACAATTGTGAAAAAATTTTGTAAATTTTAAATATTTCGCTACTCCTTTGTGTAGCATCATCAGGAGCTATAAACAATATTTAACAATTAAAACAAAATAACAATTGTGAAAAAATTATGTCAATTTTAAATTGGCATAATTTTAAATTGACATGATTTTTTCACAATTGTTATTGTGTTTTAATTGGTAAATATTGTTTATATCTCCTGATGATGCTACACAAAGGAGTAGCGAAATATCGAGGAAAATAAATACAACAACAGCAAATCTGATCTCAAGCTCGAAGAATATTGATTATTTATTTTTCTTTAATTTAAGATTGGTGCAATTAGAAATATTTTAGCGGGTAGCTTAGAAAATTTACACCGAATTTTGACCAAAACCATCGTACTGGCATACTAAAAAAAATCATTGAAGTGTTTTGGAAACATACCGAATGCTTTATATGGTAAGTTAAAATATAATATAAATCATTATTATTTCAATCTATAATTAAATCTAATTAATTTTCTTTAATTTTACAGGAGCAACGAAAACGGAGGGCAAATCGTATGAAGATTTTGTGAAGGAGCTCCGATCAATATTTCGGCGAATAAATGATACGGCAAATAATTATTTTAATTTGTAATTATTTATTTAAATTTTTTTGTTTGTGTTCTGTTTCAAAAAAGAATTAAAAACTAAAGCGACAGATACTTAAAATACAAAGCGTAAAATTTTTCACTGTAGGTGATATGGGAAAGTACAATGTCGTTGAAACAATCGTCGACGAATTGCAGAAATCTGTCAATAATCTGGTCGTCGTCGATCATATATCACAAACGTCATTTATATTGTAGTCAGCGACAATGTCGACGCCAAATACACGTATATAGTAGTCAACGATGATCAAATTTCGTCGATGATTTGTATGAACGGCCACCTACGTGTCAGTATAGTCACAGAATTATCACGACTTACGACAAAATAGAACAGCAGCAAACACGCGTATTAAAAAATTGCATTTCTGTATGGAAATCGAGATTTTTATCATTTCAGTTTTCTCAGTACATTGTTGAAAAAAAAAGTTGTTCACCGAATTTAATGAAATAAAGCTCATTTGATTCGAAATATATTGAACTAACTGGTTTTAGAGCAAAACTGTAATTTTTGTCGCTCTTTTTTTTGTATGAATTTTTAAAGAACAAATATATTATTTTTTTTAAATTATTGTTTTTTTTTATAAACTTCTGCGATATCCCTGAAAATACTGAGTAAAATCAAAAACAATGTAGGCACTGATTAAAGATAATTTTGTTGACGAGTTTCAGGTTTTTTTTAACTGAATATGGAGAACCGTTTTCAAGTTATTCCAACCTATGTAGTGGAATTGCCTTCATTTTTGACATAACGGTATATCGCGAAAAGTCGCGCTGATAGAAAAAAACCTAGTGAAGATTTGGATTCAGCGTCCTAAATTACCTTAAAATCAAAATTCAGTTCTTAATCAACAAATACCTTGATCCCTTGCTGATAAACAAGCCGAGGCCAAATCGTCGGCGGCGGCGGTTCTGAGAATTTTAGCCGGTCGGCGGCGGCCGTTGTGAATTTTTGCCGGCGGCTGCTCAATTTTCGGCTTGCAGTCAACAATTTTTTTGGTCGTGTAGAAACAGTGATAGAGCGGGTGTTAATTGTAATTGTTAAGTAACAAATGAGTCCCAATTGCAAAAAGGGACAAATAATCACACTAATTTAAAAGCTAAATTTAAACTTCATTCCCTTTTTAAGTTTCAGGCGATCTTTCGCGTCTTGTTCGGAGCTACATCCATCATAGAGGAATTTAGGATAGAGTTATTTATTCTCTCATCTGACGTTTCATTTCATACCTTTCGTCGTAGGCTTGTGCAAATAAGAGAAATTACAGCAGGTAGAGGTACAATAACTGTTGACTTAACTGTTTTATCTCGATTTCGTATAGAACTGTGAAATTTAAATGTATTTTTCACTTTTTTGTTTATTTTTATCATTGGTATACATTTGTATTGAATTTAACACAACTATTTTGCCACAAAAATAGGAAATGCGGTTGTTGTTCCTTTTTTTGGACGTTGTGTTCCAATGCCTCCATCTGGTATTATTGAACCATCCTTTCCACCATCTAATGGTCGCTTGCAACTATACCTATGACGTTAAAAATATTGAGAGAAAAAATTACTCTATCCTAAATTCCTCTATGCCCTGTACTTTATATACTTATACACTAGGGCGGGTTGATTTGTATGGATGAAAAAAAAATTAAAAATCGTATACCAGAATCGTAATCTACATAAAATTATAAGAAAATTTTCCGAAGAAACCATGGGTCCGCGCCTCTCGACTTGAAAATTTTTTTCCTCGTCTTTCGCTAAAATTATTTTTTTTTTTTGAAATTATAGTTTATGCCATACAGGTTTTGTTTTGAGACTAATCAAAATATGCAATTATCAAAAAAGCAGTTGAACTCCAATTTGTGTTTGAAATAGTTCGAAAACGTTTTACCTAACCTGCGTTTTGCGTACTGAAAACAATTTTTTGAGTGTATTTTTTTTTGTATTTCAAATCTTTTTTATTAAATTATGAAAGAAAGTTTTTTTTATCTATGTTCCTAATAAAAATATAAAATTATATACAAACTTTTTTACATCGGTGAATTTTTTTTTATGTAAAAAAATTTTGAGTGTAGAAAAAATATAAAGTCCAAAAGGACTACCTTACTAAACAATTTTATTCAGAAAATTCGATTTATTTTTGGAAAAAGCTATTTTTTCAAACATTTATTTTTTTGGCATAGGCGGGCATATAAATTTTCACGTCAAGAGGCGCGGATTAGGATTTTATTTTAGATACATGGTTTCTTCGGATAATTTTCTTAGAATTTTATGTAGTTTACGTTTTTGCTATACAATTCATCAACCAAAAATTCAACCCGCCCTATTATTATAAAAAGTTGTGAATTTGAAAAATTATTAAAAAAAAAAATCGAGCGAATTTGTTGAAATAAATTTCATAATATGGGTTTCCAGGTTTAATGAGACATATTGTACCATGGTTCATATTTTGACAGAAGTATTCTCCCAAAAAATTTGAACCAAAACTTGAAACCGTCCCACAGTGGGTTAATGAAATCGGAAAAATTAGACGTTGTTTCAAAGGGGTTTACATAATCTTCCCAATGACAAGCCGATCCGATAATAAACAGCGAAGATATGTATATATGTATGTACATATATTTTATTTTGAAAATTGGAACGACCAAATCTCGGAAACAAAATTTACTTTGTTTTTACACGTTTCACAGGAAAAATAAAAAAGTTAACTTAAACTTACGCTTTAAGAATGATATATTCTTCGAAGCAGTGAAAACAAAATCTATAACCCTTTAAAATGGTTTTACCTCCTATGAAGAAGGTTCAAAAATGATTCCAGCATTCGGAGCCGGTGCCGTAGCATGAAAAAATTTTTGGGTGTTCTTTCGCATATTATTACTGTGTTACCAATTTCTGATAAAACGCCAGGTTATGTTCGCTCCCGTGCCATTTTCACTATTTGTATATGTTTGTCATTCTCGTTTTACAACGGAACTTAGCGTCATGTTAGACAGTGGTGTACAAATCATCATAATGAGTACAAGCACCAAGTATCTCGGTACCGGGTATTCGTTATTGGTTACATTTAAGTACTTAAGCTTTTAAGTGTGTACACGTAACGACAAAATCGGCGGCTTCGAGTTAATCGTCTCATATTTTAAGCCCATTAAATCGGCGGCGGTTCGGAGTATAAAAAATTACCGGCGGCGGCGGCTCGTCGGCTCATATTCGCTCGGCTTGTTTCTCTGTTCCCTTGTGTTATCGTTCAAATAGACGCCTGCATCAGGCCGAAATGAATCTTCATCTTCTAATAAATAAGTTTATTAAATTGCTGTCCTTTTCTGTCACAGAGATGGTCGATCTCGAGTTGACTTTTTGTCACAACCTATTAGTAGTCAATAAGTTCGAAATTCCTATAGTTGGGTTACCTAAATTTCAAACATTTCGGCGTTGATGTCAGTTACACTGAGGAACAAAATTATGGCCCCTTACATGCTCTCGGATGAAAATGTATGGGTTGTGTAGAGATTGGACTCTTTCGTAACAAAGATGGTTGCCACCTATGTTTTCAGAAATTTCCTCGATTGATTTACCAAAAAGTTTGGTTGTTTGCTTCAATTAAACGTCCCACAGTAGGCCCGATTAAAAAATATACGCTAATAATATCACAACTTTTAATCTATTGCTCTGATCATTCTGGATTGTACCAGACATTTATAGAGGAGGGGTAGTGCTTATAACGGGGGTTTCAATAAGAGCGCTACAAAAGTTTTTTTAAATAAAACAAAACCGGTTTTAGATACCAATGAAATTCTTTATTCCTGTGAAAGTACGTTCGATGCCATTATGTATGGAACTCGATTACTTTTGCATGACCACCACGGGCACGCTTGCAGAAGTCCAGACGCTGAACCCAATTTTCGACAGTTTTCAAGCATAAATCGGGGAATACTGCTGCAATTTCACGTTCGATATTCGTACGAAGTTCATCAATCGTCGCTCGCTTGTTGGCATAGACCATAGACTTGACGTAGCCCTACAGGAAATAATCTAACGGTGTCAAATCGCACGACCGAGGCGGCCAATCGACTGGGCCATTTCGTGAGATAACACGTTCACCAAACTTGGTTTCCAATAAATTGATTGTGGCATTCGCTGTGTGGCTTGTGGTGCCGTCCTGTTGGAACCACATGACCTCCAAGTCCATATTATCCAATTGGGGCCAAAAATATTCGGTTATCATTGAACGGTAGCGATTCGCATTCACAGTAATGTGCCGGTCTTGATCATTACGGAAGAAGTACGGCCCAATGACGCCCCGGGCCCATAAACCGCACCAAACCGTAAACCGGATTGCTGTCTGACCAATAACGCATATTTTGCTTATTGACGAAGCCATTCAGCCAGAAATGAGCCTCATCGCTGATTGTTGAGGCCACTGACTCCAAATTTCGGTAGTAAATTTTAATAATTTCGACTCGTTGTTGGCTCATATATCTTTCCATGATGAAATGGCAAACCATACTGAAGAGAAATGTCAAAAGAGCGGGAAAAAATATGACGCCATTTGCCGTCCCTATCGATTTACTTTTGTAGCGTCTCTGTTGAAAAACCCGTTAGGACACTTAAAACAAGTACACAGAATGGCCACTGCAGGTAGAATTTAAAAAGTACTTCGCCAAATTTAGGCAAGTACGACGTGTTTTATGATCGCAGATCATAGTTTCATAAAATAATGACATCAGGTAAAAATATGCAGTGTTTGCAAATGCCATAGTGTTGTTGCTGCCCTGAACGATACAATCGGCAGGGTACAGAAATGGCAAAATCAAGTCAAAGTGTTAGGTTTGCGAGTGCTACGTACACTTGCTGTAACATATTATATACCTTTGGAAAGTATATAACTGTGCTCCGAAATATCCACATTTTTTCTTAGGGCGAGTTTCACACTCGTCATTTAAAAGCTCAATTTATAAGCTCACATACATTTTTCATATTAAATGGCATTTAAATGACAAGCATCAGGCATTTAAACTACATTTAAATGCAGAATTTTCAACTGTGAAACTGGCCTTCTAAATATTTTTGTCAAAATCTTTTAAAAATTAAATGTGAACCATATAAGTACAAATTGACGGTATGTTACTAATTTTTTTGTATGTTACATACCAACGTGTGGTCAATTAAATTCAATTAAGTGTTTTCCAAATAGAAACATAATCTTAGAGATTTTGAATCCCAAACAAATCATCAATGAAACTTCGACTTTTTCCACATTTTAAGCCCTCCTGAACTCAATGATATAAATATGATATAATATAATATAAAGCTCGAGCGAAATTTTTGCCAACAATCGAATTGACAAATTTGTTAAAAAATTTCACATTATCACAATGTTGACTGTAGTGTGCATTTCGCAATGAGCACAATTGTACATTAAGTATATTTGCCAAAGCCTTGTCGTTCCAAAAAATCTAAAAATTTGTAAGTTTTTTGGAAAAAAACTAAAGAAATTACTGATTGAATCATGGTACCTTTTCGGGAAAATATTGTGTTTTTATAGGTTGAAAAAAATTCCGATTTTGAGAAGTCGGCATTTCCAAACGCCTTGAGAGAACTTCAAAATTTTAACAGTGTGTTTTTTACTGAAGTCTTTACAATTTAAGGGTTTTTACAGAAATAGCCGCTAAATCCGGAAAAATGTAAAAAGCTTTCGTTTTGCCGTAGTACACCGTTGAATTTTGATTACCTTATTGGTTATTACATATTGGAAAATGTATCTTCCTTCATTGATTTGGGAGTACTTCTTGATAAAAAGTTGCGTTTTGATCTCCATATTGATTCCTGTATACGCAAAGCCAGGTATATGTTAAATGCTATGTTTATTGTAAAACTCATTAGGGGTTATATAGATTCAACTTTTCTCTTGAGTCAAACAAATTTTAATGTTCCCTGTAGACAAACTCGATATTTCTATCCTATAAAGCTACCGATTGTCCGTTATAATTACTATTACTACAATCCTTTTCGCCGCGTTTGCCTCATTTACAAAGAGATATGTAATTCCTTACCCGCTTCAGATTCTTTGAATATAATTAAGCAACATTTAATTCGTAATTAATCGGGAACTATTATCCAGCTTGTGTTGCCAACCATTTTCCTCCGATAAACCAGTCCTACAACGAATTGTAGCTGACGCTAAATAAATAAATAAAGCATTAGCGGTGGAGGCCAGATACTGACATTCATGTTCTTCATTTTCATGTTACTGCTCTTCATGTTCCTGCTCTTCATGTTCCCGATCTTCATGTCCCTACTCTTCCTGTTTATCTCCCAATATGCTATCTTTATGTTCCTGTTTATCGTTCCACACATATTGTTGCGACGTTCTTGCTCCTATCACCTATGATTTTACCCTAAGTTCCTGTGAATCATTCCACTCAAATTTGTGGAGGCTGTTTAACATTTCTCTTGTTCCTGCTCATCCCCCTGTTGTTATACTCCTGCTGATGTTCCTGTTCCTGTTCCTCATGTTCCAGATGTTCGTGTATTGTTACTGTTTTTATTATTTTGTTACTGTTACTATTATACTGTTTTTATTATTTTTATTATTTTTTATTTTATTTTGACATACAAACTCATTATAATAATTTTTTAACTATTTTTTTCCATTTTAATTATTCTATGTTAATATTTTTATTTTTATATTTTTATTTTTTTTTTAATTTTTAAATTTTACAAATTTTCTTCTTATTATTTTAATTTTACTCTACTCGTGTTCTTATGTTAAATGTATTTTAATTTTGTTAAGTATTGTATGTTATGTCTACTATTTATGTATGTAATATAAATTTTATAACGCTGTTGAAAATATATTACCGGCGGTATCCTATTGAGGATTGTAGCTGTAAGATAGATAAATAAATAAAAAAACGGTGCCAAAAAGTACACAGAAATTTGGCAAAAAGTATATAACATTCTACCCAATAGTACGTAAAAGATTACTGAAAGGAGCTTAAAGGTGTACCCAAAATTACAATTAGTTTCAAAAAGTTTTAATTTTAGGGGTTTTTTAAAGTGACACCGTATTAAAGACATCCGTTGGTTAAAGGATCATACAGAGATAAGAAATTTATTATTTCTCCGACTGGACGTACCTTTTACGAATTACAGCCACTTTATATTTTATGGATATTCTTATTTTGGAGAATTTTTTAAAAAAAAATTCCGCACGAATTGCACCACTTTATCAAAACCCCTTAGAAACCCGCAAAAGGTAGTTATATTTTCGATTGGAAGCTTCGTTTTAGAGATATAGACCGATTTGGAATGAATGCGAATCCAGAAAGTACATTAAACAAGTGTACCAAAAAGTACATACAAGTGTAGAAAAACTTCATAAACACTGGTCCAAAATGTGCGTAAAAGTAAGTAAAAGTGCACCAAAAAGTATACTAGAAACTTACACATGGTATGCCACAAATCATAGCTGAGTGTACCACTAATTACATAAAAGTGTACAAAATATAATTTAAAAAGTGTACCGGAAAGGACGTAAAATTTTACTAAAAAGTACATAAAAGTGAACCAAGAAGTTTGTATCTCCATTTTGTTATACCGAGGTGCGTCGGATATCATGCTCCCAAGCTCTTAAACAATTTTGGGATTCAAAGGAGAATTATTTAAATTTTTAATATCCAAGTATCAAGACATAAGCCTGTTTTCTGATAAAGTGTGGTTGGAGGTTTTATCCTTCATTGTTGATATAGCGAAATGCTTATCAGATTTAAATTTGAAACTGCAGGGAATGAAACCAACATGTATGACCAAGTTAATGCAAACGCAAATATACGCTAGTTCTTTAGGAAAAGCAGTTCAAAAATTAAAATTTATTGCATTTTCAGACATGCAACATGTTTAAATCCAGCTTATGTGAAACTGCGTCACATGCAAAATAAATAAATAAAATAAATGGTTTCCCGTTACATCCCAAGAAGGGATTAGCGAGAGCTTCTCACAAACCAGTGAGCTGTGCTAGTTTTACACTAACTGATTGGGACTTACAATCTTACACCGGTTCCGACCGGTATTTTGAGAAGCTTTTTCATGGCTAAGTACTCGATTGTGTCGCCGTGACTAAGCGAAGTGACCGCCGTCGAAAGAAATTTAAGGTGGTCAGAGCAGGGATCGAACCCACGTTCTCATGCACAAGTGCCGCGCACATTACCTTTGCACTATCGACGGCCACATTGTTCTTAAGGAACATTTTATTCAATTAGGAATATCGGTTTACATTAATATAAGTTAGTTGAACTTAGATATAGGAAATCTCAATTTTTTGAAACTCAAATGTAAAAATTTTTTCTTTAATCAGGAAAAGTATTTATTGTGCATAATGCACGACAACATAAAGCTAAATTATGTCAAATTTTCTTACTTAAAGTTAAGTTTTACTAGAATTAGGTACACTGTACTGTACAAAATTCTAGTTGACCCGGAACTCAAATTAAGGAGAATTCTTATAACTTCTATTCACTTTGGTTGCAAAAAATTATATATTCAAATATTGTTGTATCCATTTTAAGTTAATTTTTAATGCTATTTTACTTTCTTATTTTAAGATCAACTAATCTCAATTTTAGTTCAACATTGACTGTATTTCATTCCCTTTTTTCTAAATTGTAGTAAATTTTTACTCTAAAAGAGTTTTTAAAATAGACTGTCGTAAAGATTATAAACATTTTTCTGCCTGAGTTCAACCCATTGCAAATGCAATGATATGTGTACTTCAGTTAAGACTTTTGTTTCTTAAATTACTCAGAAAATGATCAAGTTCAGCCGTCCTTATTTTCAGTATATTTCAACTTAATGGCATTATAATTCTGTTACATATGTACACACTTCAAGTATAACTATTAACTTTATTTTAGGATATGGAATTACTTTCAGTTGACAGCGATCAAAATATTATTTTTTCCATACAATTTTCTATTTAGTATTATATAAACTAAAATCTGCGAAATATTTATTTAAATTACGTATCAATATAAGTAACTTAGCACTCACTTCTAGCAATTTTTTTAAGGAAATACCAATTCTTATGAGTTCAGGCAATTTTTATGTATACTTCGGTCAAGTAAAATTTACTTAGTTTTCCTTAAAATTCCTAATTTTAATTAGAAATTACTTTGAACTCAAATTTAGGATATGTATTTTTGAGTGTACGAGCTCGGTTTTCTGTGGTTAAGTCCTGGAACGCATCTCTGTATATGGAAGGGTATTTGCCTTGCACAAAAATTTCCAGGTCGCCAATGAAAAACTGTCAGACTGTTACAACCTGATCCAGCCAACTATAGCAAAATAATATCCAGTGTAAAATTCCAGAGAAGTGGCCGTAGTACGTCCACTTCGGGTTAAAGTCGTCTGACACAGGAACGTGGTTAAGCGCCTTCGCGTCGACAATCTAGACATCAAATTATTCATACATTCTATGTCAGCAGATGCGGCAAGAGTATATTCCTTCAGGTGAATAGATTTATCTAGGAAACTCACTAAAGCGTACAAGGCTGTTTCCGTAGAGTTGGCTTTATTGTAAAAGTGCTGGCATGCGGACAGCTGAGAATTCCTATTTCCTATTCCGTTCACAGGTATGAGTCAATCATCCTCTCCAATGCCTTCAGAAGAAGATATGATACAACTTGGTATAGCTGATATAAAGATTCAAAAGCCTGGTGAACTGTTTGTTTTGTCACGATATTTCCCGCAACCTGTGAGATGACATGGTTGCTCGATGAATCCGGCCTTATGACTTCGGGCCAGTCTCCTCGAAAGTGTACGTTAACTAGGAGGTGTACGGATTCTTCAGTCGGTGTCGTCCATCGCCCGGTTTGTTCCTTCAGATATTCTAGAGATGTGAGAGTCATCAAGAGGACTTTCCGCAGCCTGGAAGTTTCAGCCGCGTTTTCAATGTTTTCGAAAAAATTTTTCCTATAACTACTCTTTGAAAACTTAACACTTTCTTATATTATTTATGTCGAATTTTGTACATATTCAAGTCTCACTCCGGTACTTCGTCAAATTGTGTGGTGCACATTGACGTACGCCCAAAGAACGAGACCCATTTTACTCTTCTCTGTGACGACTATTGTCCACACTCACCATGGGGCAAAAAGGCTGGCGCTACGTCCCATGAACGTTTTGTAATTTTGTTAGGATTTTGAATACTGTTTGTTATTTTTGCGTTTTTGCTAATACATACCACTTGTATTTTCATTAGTTCCGAACTTATATCTACAGATATATCTTCTATTTCCGTTGGTCAACTTATTTCCGGAAACAGACGGCGAAATATTTCGTTGGCAAAGTATTTTCTGTCTGTGTGGTGGGTTCAGTAACAATGTGAGCAATTGAACAGATTTTAGGTTTGTTGTTCTGTGTTGTAATATCAGTTGCGTAAATTCTGTAATAACCAAAAACCGGTTAAACGAAATTCGGTTAACCGGTTTCCTGTTTGAATACACTAATATCAAGAAAAAGAAGACATCAGTATATGTAACTATTTTGAAAGAGATAATCACATTATAAGTAGAGTGCAAACGGGTGCAATATTAAAGGTCATGCCACTGCCGCCGAAGCAGAGAGAATTGGTGTAAACCTCTTCTCTGGAGAATACAGAACCTTTTGCAGTACAATCTCAAGGCCACTGTTGCTATAAAGAGTGGTTCAGTCACGACTGGACCAATTTCACCAGCGTATTACTTGGCTCATTTCACCATCCCCGAAAATGCAAGGGGGCAAATGGCAGCGGTTTGAAAATTTTCGGATTGGTGGTCGGAGGATTCTAGAGTAAAATTGCTAAGTTCTGAAACAGTGGTCGGCCTTTAGGAGACCTTTCAGATTCTTTAGCTATCTTTTAAGAGTTGTTATCTGTCATCTGGATGAGAAAATTGAGGTTATGTGTACGTTCGTATGCCTTTTATTTACTTTTTTTTTTGAGAGCTACGTATCTCGAGATTTCACTTTTTCATGATTCTGAAAGGTCTCTTAAAGGTCTTTCCAACAAGCCCAAAAACAAAAAAATCCGACCACTGGTTCAGAACTTAACAATTATACCCTAGTACCCTCCGACCACCAATCCGAAAATTTTCAAACCGCTGTCATTTCGCCCCCTTCCATTTTCGAGGATGGTCGTAGACGGACATATTTTCATGAAATGAGCTAAGGAATACGCTGGTGAAATTTGCCCAGACGTGACTCAACCACCCTGTATATGATTACATCACCGCCAACAAGAAGAAGCGCATATGAGCGGCTGCGCCAGTGTCGACGCACCATTGTGTGTTTCCGCTGTTGTCTTCGTTTCTGGCCAGCATATGTAAAAGTTGACCAACCAGACAACAGTTCCCAGATTTGCCTTTGTGTACTTTGACCTCTCTCTGGTTTGATGTCATATAATAAACTTATTGTGTATTTTAAGTTGTTTCTCCGTTCAGTTTGTCGATTGTGTCGATTCCATTCTTCTAATATTTTTTGTTTGAGTGTTGCAAAACTTGGCAATAAATCGCGTTTTTTGCTGGACTGCAGCTAGAGTGTCCAAAAACTGGTATTTTTTAGAAACCGGTTTTTGGTTCGTTCGAAAAATCAATTTTTCAAAAAACCGGTTTTCGTTTTTTTTTATTTTGGCAAAAACCGGTGGAACCGGTTCTTTTTGCTTTAATTAATTTACACGCGTAGAACTGACAATACATTTGTTCTCTATGTACTTTTTGATACACTTTTATGTACTCTTCGGTATATTGGATGTACTTTTTGGTACACTTTGTTTAATGTTTTGGTACATAATTGTAATTTTTGGTACAATTTTACGCAGCTTTTAGTAAAGTTTTATGTACTATTGGGTACACTTTTGTGTACTTTTTGGTACACTTTCATGTACTTTTCTCTACATTCTGTTAAAATTTTTGGTAACTAATTGTAAGTTTTGGTAAATGTATGTACCTTTAGGTACACCTTTATGTACTTCTTGGTACACTTTGTGTCAATTTTTGGTGACTAGTTGTTATTTGTTGTAGGTTTTTATGTACCTTTGAGGATACTTTATATTTCAATTATGGAATTAATCACAAGAAAAAACACTTTATTCAAAGCACCACAAATATGTAGTACTTATATGAAATAATATCATTGATAATTAGCATGTTGCAAAATATTGGTATTGATTTGGAAAATTCTAAAGTTGGTTTTCTCGAGTAATAACATTATAACATTATGTTCTGTCGTAGTGGAACCTTAAACACGATTTTAGAATATATTCAAACCTACACAAATGTTGAAAAACATTAAAATTTCACTCACAAATCTCTTAAATTCGTAATATTATAGGATTTTTGATGCAATAGCAGTCTACATTTTTCCCATCACCTGAAGTTCTATAGCTACAATGCTTTACTATTCCAGAGGGAAACTATTAACCGATGTTAATATTATATATTTAGTGTCAATGAGGAAACTTGATATGTTTTATTTAACATTCTTGGCCTAATATAGACCACGTGGTAAAGAAAACATATCGACTGTACGCAGGGCGCTCTAACGTTTGGAAACATTCATAGTTTAAAGCTACGGAATTGTATTCCTCCGCAGTTTTATACAATTGACACAGTTTAGTCACATACAGCGAAACGTACCAGCAGATTTTTCTATTTATTAAATTATAATAATTCTAACAAATATACTTGGTTATAATTTAATAATTATATTTCAATTATGAAATTTATCAGAAGAAAGAACACTTTATTCAAAGCACCACAAATATGAAGTACAAAATCTCATTGATAATTACTTTGCATGTCCCTAAACTTTATTGGTGTTAAAATTACAGGTGTGGACCGAACAAAAAAATAAGTGCGGCAGAAAGCAGCACAAAATTTGCAGCAAAAGGAAGGCACAGGTGGATGGCCAAATAGAGAGCATAAGTTTTCACCAACAGAGCAAACCATTTACGATTTGATTGGAATGAAACTTCCGTTGAAGATTTAGATGGAGATAGTTTTGGTCTAGGGTCACCAAGAAACAGAAACAAAATTTCAGAAATACTGTCTGATACAGATATTTTAAATGTTTCAAAGAAAGGCGCCTCTATGAACGTAAGACAGTAACTTTGGTGAAGACCAAGGTATGTGTAACACCAAAAATGATTTCCAAATCAAAAGAAGATTCTGCGAAATGTCCGTCTGATATGCTGTTGGCCAAACTTGCTGTGCCAAGAGAGTTAGTGGAAAGTATTAAAGAGGCAGTATCGGATACAAAAGAGCAAAAGCAGAGTTCTAAAAAAATTTACAGATCCCTTGACAGCATATTCGAATCGCAAAAAAAACATTTTGAAGCAATGGAAAAATTAAAAAAAGAAGAAATTGAGCAGATATGGCGCCTCCACACTTTTATGGAAGAAATGCGGCAGAAGGAACAATGTGAGCAGAGACGGCGCCACCACACTTTTATGGAAGAGATGAGGAAGAAGGAAGTTCAATACAAATTGGAGAAAACCCAATTGCAGCTGCAGTTCAATGAACTCACTACAGACATTTAATATGAACACATTGACTACAAGAAATTCAAAAGTACATATCACATAAAATGAAGTTAATTTTTTAATTTTTGTTATTTTTTATATTAAGCTAAGTGGACTTTTGTTACTTTTATAAAATAAATTAATTTTTAAAGTGTTAGTATGTCTTTTATAACGTGCCTCCAATAATTTGTCTGATTGACCGAGCGGTGGTCAAGTATTGCATTGAAATTGTTAAACTTGTTTCCATTTGCTGATGTTTCCACACGACTGAATGAATCCTTACTTTATAATGCAAACATATGTTGTGAAGAGCACAGCATACATTTGGAATTTTAGTGGCTTTCTCCGGGCAGTAATGACGCTGCCTTGCACCTAGAAGACATCTCCATCTATTCTTCAATATATCATTAGTTCATTCAATAATGTTGCGGCTCTTTGAGTGTACCTCATTAAACCGCATCTCCGTGGAACCATCATGTACACGAATCAGTGCCGTACGTTTGTTATGTTTTGATGGCGTAATAAAAAAATAATGATTAGAAATTGATTTGCTTCTGTGCAAACAACACGTGGAATAAAAGTGTTTTTTTTTATAAAATATAAAAAGTATTTATTCTTTTATTTTTTCTTTAAGTCATGAATTCATGATATTCTTGCTGCTATAACGAAGCACTTACTGGAGGCCATGAACTCACAGCTCCTCATATACCATGAAAAATGCGCTTATTTTGTAACAAACTAGTGCTTCCAAGTGGGAATTCGCCATATAAAAATAATGCCTCATGTAAGCAGGTTTGTAAAGGACGATTTTCCGTTTCTCCCTTACAAACCTGCATACCGCGAAGCACCATTTTTTATTGGGAAGCACCAGGGTGAGTTGCATTAACGTAGCGGATTTTAAGCTCGTGATCACAAATATTTTGACTAAATTTTATATTTGATATTCATTGAATTTTCAAAATTTATGAATAATATTTCTAATTGTAATTCGTTAATCCATACATAAAATTTATTAAACCAAGCAATTCTTTGAAAATAAGAATTAAAGTTGTGTAATATTTACAAATGTTTTGTTGAAACTAATGAATTAATTTTCAGTTTTAACAAAAACCTTAGGATGAAAAAGATCAAATCATGTTTTCTAACATCCGATAAAATATTTCTATGAAATTGTCCGATACATTCAAAGAATTTTCGTGAATATATTGAATGGAATGGAATTCTCACAATCATTATGAATTCGGTAACGAAGCTTAAAAGCAAGGCTGATCAGCCAGTGAAAAGTTTGACAAGTACACTCACCACGCAAATGTCAAAATTTTACTCTGACCAAATTTTTTGTACGATAAGATAAATTTTAGCTTCACTTTTATGATTATACTGTTGTAAAACAAAGTGACACGAAATAGTGAAGCACAAACATAAATAAATATTAAAGTGAATGTAAACTAATGTCAGTATACACTTTAACTAAAAAAGATGTTGATAGCCTATTTCCCCACAAAGTAGCATTTTTCTTGTAAAAATTTTAAATTTTGAATTTTGCGGGAAAAGCTGTTTCACTAATTTTGTTACGTCGGAAACCGGTTGGATAAATTTTTGAAATCCATAAAATGGGCTCACCTATAAATCTCGGTTTTTGAATTCCCTAGTTAAGACTCACAGTGTATTGGGTGCATCCCTATCGAGCACACAAATCCAGAAAATAATCTTTCCGAAAGTATCAATATATAGGTGCAGTCAACATTATTTTGTAAAAAATTTACCCATGGATGTTGATTTGTCCAAAAGAACATGAAGTATACGAATTAATGATGGTTAGGGCTCGAGTAAAAACTCCAATATGGAAGTGTATGAACTATAATTTAAATCGTGTGTATATTAAATTATGGTTTGCCTGTTTTGCACTGTACAACAGTGTACCTATAAATTCACATAGTATATGCATTAGAGTGGCACTTATTTTTAAAAATTTTAATTTTCAGTAGCGACTGGGCGGGAAAGCGTGATACAGGCTCTAATCTGCTATGGAGGAAATTTGATCCGATGTTTGCAAAATCACGAAGTTTCTCAATATATAATATATTTTTAATTATCATCGAATTCTTATGTAAATTGACGATTACATTGCACATAGTTCGGGGCTGTAACTAGGAATTTAAGAAAAATCAAACATCACTTTTACGTGGCGCATGGAGGTCAAAACTCAGATTTTGGTAAAATACTGAACTTTTCTAAATACATATTTTTTTTCTGCAGATTCTAATCAACATTAAGGATTACATGGCATATAATTTTGGGACTGTAATGGTAAGAATTTTAGAAAAAACAGGCAACACCCTCTCGTAGCGAATCAAAGTCAAAGGTATTTTTAGATATTTTTCCAGCCATTTTTCTTCACAATTTGTATTTTTGATGCAAAATTTTAAAATATGTGGCTATTACAGTGAGTCTTATAAGAATTCATTATGTGTCATGATCGAAAATCGGCAAAGACACCAAGTACGAGAAGAAAAGTGTTGCAGGGTTCATCAACATCAACTATTCCCTTATAAATAATATTTTTATACAAAGAGACATCATAGCTGCTATGATTGATATCTTAAGTGGAAGAAGAAAGCCAAGATAATTAGCAAAAAATATCCGAGAACTTTAAACAAGAAGATGTTGAAATCTAGTGTTGGAAGTAGTGGATCTGGATTCTTCTGACAGTGTTATTAACCCAAATTCTGTTCGAATAAAGAGAGTCTCCCTTACAAGCTAATAGTAAAAACCTAATAGAGCAATTCTCCGCCAATGTTCTTCCATTACCCATTCACTGGGGTACGAAAGAAACAAGAACGCCTTGCAATAATAGCAACAGGTTCCGAAATAAATCAAATTTTAAATATATCAACAATACCATCAGAAAAAAGCTCGCCCATTTATAACACTCTGGATATGAATAATACTTTGGATAAAATAGAAGCATTTCTATTTAGCTCAACCTACTCCAATACTGGTAAATTTAATGAAGCCTGTAACCTTGTAGAAAAATATTGGACGAGACATATTACAACATAATTTCGAAATTGTTTTCTCAGCTGCATTTAAGAAAAACCAGCATTGAAATAACGGCAGGATCCAACGTCTTAATTTTGAAAAATTTTAAGAAACATATATAGCACCAGAATATACTGGGGAAAGTTAATGACTTCGCGGTCTTATTCACGATTACAATAAATTATAAGTTATCAACTATGTGAATTATTGTCGCTCTCGCAAATGAAAAACTTTTAAGGATTTTCCTTGAGCTTATTATAAATACATTATGAGGAACACCTCCTTGATATAAACATTTTTTTACACCTGGTGCTCAGGATGGATGGCTAAATCCAAATACTTCTTAAAATGTAAGTATTCCAAACCCTATTGCAGCATGTTACCAAAAGACAAAATATTAGGTTGGTTAAATTTGTCGGCTTTGTTATTAAGTGTTATTCGCTTAACTGGTTTTATGTCGACAGAGCAGAACAGGCAGCCGTAAATGATCTTGAAGTTTTGAGAAATATTTCTAGTTACAAACCAATATATTTCAAAATCACCTTTTTCGAACGTGGAGTAGATGTGCAGTGTTCGACGAAAGAATTCCCAGAGATACTAAAGCAGAATTAACATTTAAAGTTAATATTATTACTGCTGAAAAAGTAACTGATAAAAACTGGAAATTCAAAAATTTTCCTTCCAGATACAATTGTGCAATTTTGGAGAAATTATTTACCCCACATAGTACTTGTTTTTAAAATATTCATGATTTCCACAGATTTTCTCCAAACCGAAAATATACTTGGATAGAGATAATGAATAAAATGCATCAAGTACATCATTGAGTTTTGAATGACCCACCAGAACGTGGAACCCAACTTATGCAGAACTATCATTATAAAATCTCAAAAAAACCACATTTTTACTTCATGTTTAATGTATCTAATATTATGTGTGATTTTAACGGGGGGTTTTTATGGACCAGCTGGTCGAAAAGGTACTAGGGTAATGATGTGGAATGAGAGACCAAAGAAGACAGAGATTACAGACCATGCAGCAAACTAAGTTTAAATAGTGTTTGATTGCTACTAATGACAGCTAAATTATGAATACGTTGTTTGCAGCGAATTGAAAATACACATTCCCTTTTATTTCTGTCCGTATTATATCCATCAAAAGCGTAAATTACAATAGCAACGCGAACTCGAAGAAATGGCCTATTACCTCGTCGTCATCAAGAGAACCGAAATCTGACCTTTGGCCGCCATGCGCTACGTTAAGAAATTGCATCCAAATTCCAACCATAGAAGTTTTAGATCACGTATCACGTGTTTAAGTAAGTGCCACTCTAATGTACACATACACCTCAGCAAATGCAACAAATCTTACCTATAAGTGAAAGATAATATTTCTTATTTTCCTGATGCGCAACGTTTTGTCAACGTTTACAGATTTTGTTAAGAATTACAGCTGTGAAATATTGAGACCCCTACAACAACCAACAAATACTCATATGCAACAACACTAGTTCCGTGTGAATGCAAGCATTATTTTAAAGGAAACGAAACAAAAACAAAAGAATTTGTGAGGGAGGAAAAGTAAATGAATCGAAAACAAAGGAGTAAAGAATAGAAAACTATAATCTTGATTTGTATTTACTGCAGCTGACAAAAAAAATTTCAGTTTTATATACTTGGATACACATTTTTATACACGAATGCCAGCAAAAGATTGGCATAGGATGACTACGGTACAGAAGGTGTAGTTTTTCTATTTTTACCTGGTCTATGTCAGCGAGTATATAAAACCGTACATTATGTTATGTTACCAGTATGCAGCAGCAAACCACATGATCGTTTGTCCACAGCATTATGAATGCCCATTACTTTTCTGTTGCAGACATAAGGTTGAACTCACCACAGAAGTGTAAAAAGCATGGCAGCACAACAAAAAAATACGTATCTTTACATCACATGCGATCTGTTTAAATCGCTGTGTTATGAGGAAATGCCACATACGAAGATGGTAATTAAAATTTGTAACATAATTCCCTACAGTTACAGGCACAAGTGTCTACAAACCACAAGGTTTAGTGGCGGAGGATAGATTTACATACTTTTTTTAATTGGGCAGTTCTTAAATTCTCGAAGAAAGCAGGTGTTAGTTGGTCTTAACGTTCTTGTTATGGTTAAACATTCGCTTGTAATAACTAAAATCGTCTCTGTTATATTAGTTGAAAAATCAATTCGCGTTGCCTCCCCTGAAGAGCCTGACAAACTCTTCTTGCAGTCAGTGAGCTGTTCGGTTTAAATTTTTAAACTCAATCACTCGGTAAAAGTGTCGAGAAATATATATGTACATTTATACATACTTTATAAAAACTATAATATGTATGATATATTAAATATTTTTAAAACTTAGAGTATTGATATGAATTAGAATTTATGGATGCGTTTATGATTCGTCGACGCGTAGAAAATACGCAGATACATTAAAATAGGCATAGGCATTCACACATAAGCTTTTTTTGACGCCAACATAAGTTACAAAATTAAATCAGCAGAATGACACAATGCAAAAGAAAACGATCTGTAAAACATGAAGTAAAAAAAATTAAATAAGGAATTTGATAATTCACAAGCGAACGGTGAAAGGCTTCTACTTCAGAAGGGGAAGAAAATATGTGTTAAATATGAAGAAATTGATCTTTTCATATCCAATGTCGGAAATAGTTACCACACGAGTCAGAAATTTCCGAGACAAATCAATAAGATACAATTTTTTGTTTAGTTTTTAATTTGTATTATATGCAACAATTTATTCACGTAAAAACACTAAGGAAAATGCCCTTTTATTTAAAATTGTAATAATGATAAACAGTTTTTAATATAAAGCCAATAAAATCATATTCTAGCCCATGCTTCTTTTGGTGTTTTCTTGCAGGTATTGTTGGTCCACACACCGCGAAGCTTAATTCATTAATTAAGCTCACGATTTCGACCCTTATGCTGACCACACACGTTACAACCAGTTGGTACAGCCTAGGGCTAAAATCAAAACAGTTTGATTTTCATAAAACCTGTAACACAACTTCAACGCATGTAGAACTGTCAAATGTTGTACAATCAACCAGGGCAGCATTAGTGCTTTTTTCGTCTGCGTTGGTTCTACACTGGCTTGGTCAGCCTTCACCCGTTCTTGGGCCCGTTCTAGTAGGCCCAACCACGGCTTCAGCACCTCAGATATTATTTAAAACCCAAATTTACTTCACTTTTATGACGTACGTATGTATGTATGTATATTATATGAATCTGTCAATCATGGAGAGAAACATAGTTGCATTATGCGTATTTTATTAAAAGCGCTACAAAAGAATAGGTGTTAAAAATATTAGACGCTTTGGTGTTTTTAGCATTGACGCGTCTCTGAAAATACGCTCCGGTGTGGGGGCACCTTAAATCTATTAAAACTCACGAAATGCCCAATTTTTCGTGTAGTAAAACTAAATAAAGAAAGTTGTTAAAAATCTAATTTTGGCTTTACTTAAAAAAACCATCATTATGATACATACTCATCAACAACTAAAAGCAAATAAAATCATGTTAATAATTTGTATAGTTTGTGAGTTATATTCCCAAATACTCTTATATTTAAATCAAACCAGTACAGAAATTTCAGTTCGTGAACCGACAGAAACATTAGTCATCTATTGGGTCCAAGTTCCATTAAGTTATTTTTTTTATGGCGACCAACAACTTTCAGTTCTCGAATCGGCGGGGCCAATTCGCCCATAGTCAATAGCAGGTTGACGTTGCACAAAATATTTTCTACTTCCTATGTTAATTATTACCTTTTGTGTATTTGGGAGATGCGTGAAGATGTGTGTGACAAAGCCGTACATTTTTATTAGTAGTTTTTGAGAAAATTTTGGCTATTACCAAATTTCATTAAGATCTGTTTTGGTTTACGAGAGATTTCGTGTCGATCATCCGGAATCCCTCCCACCTATAGTATGTAACGTAATATTTGGAGTGGTGAAGGTGACAATTTGTATGTACAAAGAAGCTTCTGACATATCAGTACCTAATTTCATTAAGATCGAAATTCTCTTTTGCGATTTAACATATCGGCTAACTGGACGGCCCCCAGCGTTTGTATGGGAGGTACTAACCTCGCAAATTTTCTGCAGTTAAGTAAAATGTTACAGATTGTTACAATAAAATGTTAAGTAAAAAAATGCTCTGATCCAGATATTTAATTTGATAACCTGACACGTTTAGCTACAGCTTAAGGTGGTCTAACAATTGACGCTTATTTCAGAATTTGTGTCTAGAAACAGTATTGACGCAGCAGATCCAATTGATGCATATTTTCTAATCGTGCTCAGGGACTAGATATCACTTTGGCAACAGTACCTGAAATACTAAATGAAATGTATGAACACTTAAATTCATAGCTTGCACATTTACCCCGATTCTAGTACTTAATAAACTTAAAAAAAAAGCTTCGTCGCAAGGTTGAAAAATTTTCGTTAATGTTTTTACATTGCAGCAATGAAAAGCCTCGTATATCCGACAATTTGGCCGTCGCTGCAACGAAAAACTGCAAACATGATTTCTTTGACAATTTTTCATTTCGTTGCTGCAACAACTGATATTTCGTTCCTGCAGCAATTTTATTGATTTGAATTTTATAGATAAAAAGATTAAAAACTAAAAAGAAGTAAGTGCATGAGATGTAAGCTATTGATATTTGGTTTATCTCTAACTTTTTAGTCTAGTTTTATTATTTAATTATTTTGGAGGTTTGCCAAAATTTATGGTTGACGAAATAATTTCGTTACTGCAATGATATTAATTTTTATGAAGATCAAGAGAGAAAAGCAGTTAAAACAATGAGCGAGCGTAAAAATGAGGCCAGCAAGAGAAAATGGTGAGCATGAGTGGTGGGTCGCGTACACCTCTTGAATCAGTTCCTTTGCAACAATCGAACGTGGTACACGGTGGTAGACTCCGTCGGAATAATTTAAATGCATTTGGTAAAACAAACTAATTTGTTATACATTCTACTAATAGTACTTTTATTCTTTGAATTTATGTGTTGGCTGTGATTGTTTTGTGTAAATTGAATATCTATAAATCAAATAGATAAATAAACAGAATGCAAGGAGCAACACAACAGTAAAGACAGTAACGCATCGGTGGCAGAAAAACAACCCCGAAATATGTCATTGAACATTTGTGTGCGTGGTGTGTATGTTCGCGACATTACAAATGGCAACAAAATGTTGTAGTTTTTCCAAATCGAAAAAATTGTGTTCAGCCATAACTCGGTCGCGCATGTGTCGTTGAATTGGTGTTTTAATTCAGGAAAAAACGAAGATATACATTTGTGCGGGCAGTCGAATCCAATGAAAACGGGAAGAGAAGGACACAAAGTGTTTCAAGCAAGACTTTTTTTATTGAAATGAACCCAGTCGAAATTTGAACAAATTTGGGTAAAATAAATCAAAGTGAGCGGCTGAAGACGAACATACTTACAGAGTGATTACTGGCTTAATCTCGGGGAGATTTGTCGCTGCAATTGAATACTAGAACCCTCAACACAACAGCACTTGCATGATTTAAGAGACCAAACATATGGTTCTATGCTAGAAGAAGATCAACTGCTGTGATGAAACCCATTGAATAGTAGAACTTATGTACATACCTTCTACACTTATTATTTAAATATATATCTTAATAATAAATTCCTCATATTTGCTTGTAATTGCAGGACCTGAATACGACGGCCACAATAACACTCAACATGGAATGGAAGTAATATTTTTAGCAAACTAAGTAAATTTTCGAAACAAAAATATTTTTTTTTTATCAAAATATGTAATGTAATACTAATCATGTATTTATGTAGAATTGACAATAAATGATTTCAAACAGTTAAAAACATTCATTCCAGCAGTGAAAAAAATACATTCCAGCAATGCACCAAAATCACTGCAGTGATGAAACAATTTCATTACATCAATGACTCAAATTCGTTGCATCATTGAAACAAATTCATAGCATACATCAATGACTCAATACATCAATGACTAGCATACATCAATGACTCATCATTGAAACAAATACATAGCTGCTATGAAACAAATTCTATGCAGCATTGAAATAAATTCATTGCAACAATGGAATAAATTCAATGCAAAAATGAAACTTATTCCTTTCAATAACGAAACAAATTCATTGCACCAATTAAACAAATTGATTTTAGCAACTAAACAATATCGTTGCAATAATGAAACAAATTCATTGCAGCTTTCATCACAGTGACGAACAATTTGCAGTTGATGAACACATTTTCTTAGCAAGGATGAAACGTTACGTTACTTACTTTCGATGACAAAAGTTGTTGGGGTGATGAACATTTTCATCAATCTGACAAAGCTTTTCCGTTCAGTGTACGGTCACAATTTTACTAAACACTGTCTTATATCACTGTGCATATTACAAACCAATAACAGAAAGTTTAGAGTTCATAATATTCTTTTAATATTGCAATACCTAATGACTGCAAGAAAGCTTTTTATTTTAACACTTGTTTGGCAAAGCAAATTGGTAAAGAATAAAATGCTTTGCTTCTTATTTAACAGAATTAGTTGATGAATTTCATAGAGTTCGCTGCTGTTTGAATCTTGTCCTAATAAAATGGCTCGATCAGAAGCACTTTCCTCTCGAATACTCCCAATGCTCTTTCACCAGCACGCAATATGATCCAGAATTCTGTGCCGATAGGTTGTATGAGAGTCTAAAATATTTGGATCTTCGTTTCTCGACAGAGCGTCTAATCTCTGAAGTGCTTGCTTACCCCGAAATAACACCAGCTTGCAAGCACAATTCTCCGTTTGATTTCTAGGCTCACGTTTTTGCAACTGTTTCCGATCCGATCCGATGCAATTGAATTCGTCCACTACCTCGAAACTATAACGGTTATAAACGTTCATCCTTTTATCCAATCTTGTGGATGTTCTGCTTGTCGAAGCCATTAATTTGGTCTTGCCCTCGTGTACTTTTGCAGATTCCTTCTCAATTCTCGAAAATGCTGCAGTATGTACCTTCTTGCAGATGTCACCCAATGATAAATAAATTATCTGTCTACGCAAGATGCACGTGACTTGTGCAGCTTATTGTTTTATTCGTATTGACTGCAGCTTTTCTTACGATGATTTCAATTAATATCGCCTCCCACTAAATGGATTGGTGAGATCTTTACCGAGGATTTTGTGTCGGCCAGTGTCGTTATAGAAAGGCATGTCAAATTAGCAGGAACACCAAGTTCAAACAATGCATGGAACAGTTTTCGTCGTCTCGGTCTATCTAAAAATAACAAAAACGTAGTAGATTTTTAAAACCCGAGCTCCGAATACTCGAATATTTATTATACACTATACTACACACTACACATTATATATTTATTATTTTCATAGAAACCAAAAAAGACTCTGTAAATAAGTTATTTGAGGCACTATTCGAGGCCACTTTTATGCTCTACACTAAATAGCTCATGGTTTAAAAATCCGTTTCTACTAGAAGTTTTTCCAAAAAAACACAATTATTTGACGTTTAAGGAAATATGTATTACACCGTGCGATTGTCAAAAAAAAAAAACTGGGGAGTGATATTATTTTTCTTGTAGGAGTTCTCCAGTAATTTGTGAAATTTCCCAAACCCCCCCAAAATTTTGACTTGCGGGTAAAAACCCCGTGCTTCCGTACATTTTGCGGTTATAATGCTGTAACCTAGGTAGTTCAACTTCTTAAATAATTTCCAAAGAAGCAACTTAGACATATACATATACGTTATTTAAGAAAACTTAAGAAATCTATGTGAATTTGTCCAACAAACACTTTAGATATATAAAATATATTTTATCACGAAACTATACTGAGTTATTGAAGTTCTTTAAAACTAAATTTTTGGTAATTTAACTCAAAAATATTTGCTTGAGCGTTTTCTGTTTATTTCAGCATCATTAGTTTGTTCTTGAACAGCAATATTCTGAAATCATCCTTATTTTTATTTTTTCTTCAATGCGTTTTCCAATTGTAGCCATTATCTGGAAATAAGTCCAAATGTTAATGCAGAAAATTAATTTTTATGGACATGTTAGAGCCCATTTCACAATACGAACTCAAAAATTATCTATCACCCGTGACATAGTTGTCACTTCTGAGATTTAAAAAAAAATGTTTGCATAGCGCAACAAAACTCTTCCATGCACGATTGCCAACTGAACTAAGCTTATTTCTCATAATTGTTGGAATATTATGTCCAATTCATCGAAACAGATTAAAACCAGGGAGAAAGTACTATATATGGAAACAAGTACATTAGTTTTAGGAACACCGCTGTTTGAGCCAGAATATACAAAATAAATTTGCATACCCTATTTCCTGAACTCCTAAAACAACGTAGATAATTTCCAAATATGAGATGTGTTTAAGTTACATATATTCAAGCTCGTTATCATGAAACATTCATGACATTTATCGCTGGCGATTGCGTATAATTTCACCTTAAGTAATCTTTACATGCACCATATCGATTTTTTTTTATCAACCTTTGGACTGGTAAGATCAAAATCCGAATAAAATAAATCCGAGTATTTTCAAATAATCCTAACCACTTTGTTTTGTCTTTTTATTCCATTCTATTATTCGATTTGGGTTTCAATTTCATGAACCCATTTGTAGTAACAAAGTCAGCAAAAAGTAAAAATTGTGGATTTATTATTGTTTCCGGCTCTTGAGTTGTCTCATTTCTACTCCAAATAGATAGCGCTCCCATTCCGCACAAACATTTTGGTCCTATTCGAGTCGGATCTGCAAAAGTGGAGAAGTACGATCCAATTGGAAACACTCAGAGAATTCCAGTTCCAGATTCTAATCAACTCAACTCATCTTTAAACAACAAAACAGGTTGGTTTACTTTTTTCTTTGTACTCCGTTTATTACTACTGATAGTGCGATAGTGTGTGCAGTAATATTACATAAAAATATTGTCAAATATAAATATAATTAAAGAATACTCGTGTCGCTAAAGAAACACACATTTTTAGAAAAAAAAGAGTCACATAAATGAAGATTTTATAATAATAAAAAGAGTCACTTAAATAACAATATTATACAATAAAAATTTTGAACTACTATGAAATTTTGTGACAAGATCAATTTTATACATGCAAGCATTATCACGATACCCAAGGAACAAGTTTGAATGTCTGAGGAATACTGATCCAGTCCCGAATGCATAAGAAGATATCAGAGGAGCTTCAAAATTTGGTTTAAAAATCCCAATCTACAATTGCCAGTAATCTAAAAACAGAGAAAAATTACGATCAAATATGCCTGTTTACCTACGTATATACATGTATGTTGAGTAATAGAATATTTATCCTCGTTATCCAATTCTGATCTATGTTAAGGCTAACCTCGGTTAGGAATATGTTAAGTAATCGATTACCATACAACACAAATGTTTAGTAGAATACTAAGCTGAAAGAGAATACCAAATTAACTGTACCATTGTACTCTATTTTAATGTTATAGATGTTAGATGACGATTTGGTTCGGCGAAATGAATACCACAATGTTAGCTATTATAATTGCGGGAGAAAAGGCCACATAAAATCCCAGTGTAAATACGTAAGTAGCAGCGAAGAGCCTGTTAGCAACAGCAGGCACGCTGCAGTTGCGTTTACT
This sequence comes from Phaonia tiefii, assembly GCA_963931995.1. Lineage (NCBI taxonomy): Eukaryota > Metazoa > Arthropoda > Insecta > Diptera > Muscidae > Phaonia > Phaonia tiefii. The sequence goes on from OZ008369.1 coordinate 200,288,193, forward strand.
GCATGGCGCGGCGAATTAATTAACATTCAAGACAACCAATGGATAGTGGTGCTTCTTCGCATATGTGTCGACATTACGAAGCCTTTAATAAGATAAGAGAAGTAGAGCAGAATGTTATGTTAGCTACAGGTGAGAGCGTTAAAGCAACTGGTGCTGGTTGAAGTTATATTAAAGTCGGAGTATACGGAAATATTACTCTCTCAAGTCCTGTTTATCCCTCCCCTTCAGTTCGCGGGAGTGTCGCAGCACTGACGAATTCTCTGATCCCTTTTAGATAGGTTTAGCTCCACCGCAATCTACTTCTAATGTAGTTGACTAGCTAATTTAACATGTAAATGTCATAGGAAGAGGTCTATCGCCGCTCTTCGCTGCTGATAGTTAACCAACGCACTTGCTAGTGCCAAGGCCCCGATGAATTTGTTAGCCACTACGAACTTGCCACTTCGCCTTATCCAAATGACATTCAACTTCGCTAGTGAAAAGAAGTTAGACACTTCTATAATATTTTTTTCAAAATTTGTTTTTTATTTATTTTTAAAACAAAATAATTTCAAATAATAGAATTTAAATTTTTAAAGCAAAATTAATTTTACTGTACAATACAGTAAAGTACAGTATATAATAGCACCTGCGTTTTCAAACAAGACAAAATTCCGATGCAAATGTAGGGATAAATCTGATGATGCGGACGAGTAACGGGAAATTTTGTTTTTGTTCAACATCTGAGCGTTAGAATATTAACTCTCTCTTACACGTACACTACGTGGTTCGCCTCTGCAGTCGGGGTAAGTTGTGATTGACTTCCCAATAATCACCAGTACTTACGGGCCAAACCACTGGCAATGTTAATGAGTGGCGAATTTAACATGGGGATGTCATAGGAGGTAGTCACTTGCTACCCAAGTCATTACCGCTCAGAAGTCATTTCGTTTGTGGCATATGACGTACCGATGTAGTCACTTGCTACATAAGTCATTACCTCTCAGCAGTCATTTCGTTTGTGGTATATGGAATAAAGTTTGATTTTTGTTTTTGTTAGATTGCGATGAAGTAAATGTTTTTGGATTTTAATCATTTAATCAAATCAAAAAATTTAATACAATGTAAACTTTTAATGATAACTGACGCCACCAAACAAAATTATGCCACAGCCGCAACTAGAATTTGCGTGGGATAACGGCACATTTTTACATTCTCTCTCTTTCTCCTAAATCGTATTGGCGTCACCCAAAATACATATATGTATTTATAGAGATAGTAGCAACAGTTGTTGTACAGAACAAACACCTCAAAGGAAACAACGAACACAGCAAAGTAGTAATTTGGCATTACATTAAGATGTAGTCAGCTGTAGTCCTGCTATTACCTCAATAAATATATCTTGGCGTCACTTTTTTTTGGATTCTCGCAATTATGGTCTTTTTGTTTTTTTCATATAAAAGTGGAACTTTGGAATTACCAGTGGTATCAAAAGTAAGTACTCATGCTTATCGTATACTATTGAAGTACTTATTTGCTATCACTGGTTACTGCCACCGCTGCAGGGTTATATCATATATACTGAGGATTAATAAAGTTGAACTGAACCTGAACACAAGGTCTAATACAATAATATCATTGATCGCTCCGTATATTCGGTTATAGTGATTCTGTATGCACGTTCATTCCATTTTTAGAACACATCATTTTTGTTTTTTGACTGATACATAGTTGTTAAAGCGCCCTGGAGAAATAATTTCATCAGTCAGTGTATATGTGTGAGTGTGGTGCGCTCTTGTCTTGCCCGCAAACGTTCAAATAAATAGGTCAATCAGCAGTTTGTTTTTGAGTTCGTTATGTTTGTTAATTAATTATATCGTCGTCGGATGATGATTTACTTTTGTTAACTTCTACAGAAATTTTATTAAAAACGAAGAAAAAACAAATATATAGGTAAATAAATAACAAATAAGAACAAATCAATAGACTGTTAAAGTTTTTATTTATTTTGTCTGGTTTAATCTCCTGGTTTGTGCGATATTTGGGAAATGGATAAAGTCTTTAATAACTACTCCCTGGGATTCACTGTGTTTTGGCGCTACAATAATTGGGTCATTGTTTTTGGCATCATTATGGTGTGGAGATTTTAGTCCATTTGCATTGATCAATATTTATATACATTTTTTCGTAATATCTTGCAGTCGTTTTACGATTTGTTCCTACTGTCCTATGATCTGCGCAAGGAGAACTTAAATTAAATGGTCTACATCGATATTAATTATAACCAGCTAAGTTCATGAAGATTTATTTTAATTTGCATCAAAAGTTAAGACGCATAATTTGGACAACAAATGCCAGCTGCATTTAGTACTGATATTGTTGATTGCCGGATAGTTATATTCCATTGTCAACCGAATTTATCATCACACCATAACATTTGATGGAATACGCGATTTCCTTTTCATTAGCATTTTCATATTTTGATAACATTTTATATTTTCAATTTATATTTTGATTTAGATATTAGATTATTCTCCTTTCTCCAAAAAAATTATACTGACTATACGCAAGGTTCATCTATTTTACCACATCTCCGAATCGGTTACTTCTTCCCGACATTTATTGCCCGAATCGGTGATTTTAAATGTTGTCTTCTTTTATTTGTTTGTCGGATACTCAATCGCATTCTCATCTTGACTTTTAAAGAATTTATTCGCGTGGCCAACGTCTTGGTCGTATTTGAGGCCAGTCTCCACAATTAGGATTTTCCAATGTCATCAGTTCACTCGTTGGATGTCCACAAGGAGGAATTGAAGTCAATTTGGGAGAGACTTAAGATGTCGTATGAGAAGTGTCTTTCTGACACAGAGAATGAAGTTGACGACAACGAAAACACTGAGGATGATGGGGATAAGGATGAATATTTGGAACTCGATACTGTATGGAACAAGTAGAAAAGCGCTTACTAGCAATACACGATTCGGAGAGATCATTCAAGAACTCACTCCTAAAATATCTGAACAAGATACAAGTCCTCAATACGGTTTCAAACTACCATCATGCGATTGACATGGCCCACATTCCGGGACATGTTTACGGCAGTATGCATCCAAAATCCGATATTAAGTTCGGTTGAAAAAGTTATTCATCTCAACCAACAGAGTAAGGATGAACCAAACGATATAGTCAAAAAATTCCATTGACAAGTGAAAATTTTCAGTTGGAATGGAGCAACATTTTCTCCCAGTACGAGAATAAAAGGGTACTCATAAGCATTCAATTAAAGACACTGTTCGGTCTTACACCTATTTCTAATGAATAGGTAGTTGCTCTCAAGAACCTACACAGAGCCATAAACGCCAGCATATCACTGCTTTAACTTTATGAGGTAGATGTAGATGATAGTTGAGACCCGATTTTCATTTTTGTATGTTCAAACTGTCTCCCAAATATCACACTTACGCTGTGGGAACAAACATTGCGCAACAAGACTGGCACCATTCGCACTTTCATTTGTGGCCAAAAGAAGATCATGCTATTAGGAAATGCCCGGGACTCTTAAAAATATCACAAGAGCAGAAGTACGCTGAGGTTTCACGTATGCATAAACTGCTTCTCCAAACTTCACACTGTACAAGCAAATTTTCCTATTTCTATTTCAAAAGAAACATAACACTCTTCTTCACAAAGATCAAGTGAACCCTCAGCATTCTACCACCAATGGTGCGGGCTTGAAACCTAACTCTACACCGTTTCGGTCTTCTTCTTCTCCAGTACAGTCCACAACTTCGTCCGAAAATAGTGTAGTCCTAGAGGCGTTTTGTTGGGCAATTGTTCAAGTGCGTCACAATGGATTGGTATATACTGCAGGACCTTTAGTAGATTCTGATTCTGAAGGAACTCTTATCTCAGAATGGCAATTTCATACAACGAAGCTTCCTTTTACACGTACTTGTGCCAAGATTTCTGGCTTGAACAACACCATTGCTGCCGCAGTGCGAAGGAGTGTTCCTTCACATTGGGTTGTATTGATTCTGTAAGAATGATTCTGAAACAATTACTGCATCTGATTTGGTAGTTCCGCATTTATCAGGAAGTCTTCCTTCGAAAACTATATATTCTCATTCTCTTTCTGGTTTGCCGAATATCCAACTCGCAGATACCAATTTCTACAAAAGTTCTAAAATTTATATTTTATTAGGAGGGGGTATACTCCCTTCAATAATGTTGTTCGGTATCAAGCGTCAAATTTGTGGTTCCTTAATGGCACAGGAAACAGTATTTGGCTGGATTCTTACAGGGCCTGTTACTTTTTAGCCATGTTCTTCGTTTACAACTCTAGTTTCATAAAAAATAAATAAATGGTTTCCCATTACATCCCATGAAGGGGCTGGGGAGAACTTCTCACAATCACTGAGCTGTGCGCTTTCCAGTTTTCACTCACTGATTGGGACCTACAGTTTTACACCGATTCCGAACGGTAATTTTGAGAAGCTTTTTCATGGCTAGATACTCGATAGTGTCGCCGTCACTATGCGAGGTGACCGCCGCCGAAAGAAAATTTGAAGGTGGTCAGAGCCGGGTTCGAACCCAGGATCTCATGTACAAGAGCCGCGCACACTAACCATTGCACCACCGACGGCCACACTCTAGTTTCATATTTCTGTGAAATCTCGTTAAGTAAGGCGATTTCACGCTTTTGGGAGATAGAAGAGCTTCCCAAGAAGAAATGTATGTCGCCGTCCGAAGAGTTTGGCGAAGGTGTTTACATCCGTACAACAAAACGTGATGACGAAGGGAAGTACATAGCTGCACTTCCATTTAAGCAATAGTTTCCGGATAAAATATCCATCGGTCATTCCAGGAATAACTCTGTGGCGCAATCATTCAGGAATGAATTTCGTCTAATTCGCACTCCTCAATTTAAGTTGCAATATGATAATGTCGAAAGTTTCAACTCCTACCCCCACAGACTCTATAAGTTGTTACTACCTACCGCATCACGCGGTTATAAAGCCAGATAGAACAACTACCAGGGTCAGAGTCGTCTTTAATGCTTCATCGCACACTTCAAATGGCTCCAGTCTTCATGACGTATTACATGTAGGCCCAATATTACAGAACGACCTTACTATCCTGATTTTGAAATTAAGATTCTTCCAATATGTTTTCAATTGCTATGTAACAAAGATGTATCGTCAAATTCTGATAAATCCACATCACGTATCCTTTTCCGAAGCAATCCTCGTAGCCCCGTCCAAGATTTCGAATTTGGCACTGTGACTTTTGGGGTTAATTGTGCGCCTTGCGTGGCAATCCGAACAACTCTTCAATTAGCTGACGATGTGCAATCTTTATATCCGTTTGCAAGTGACATCCTTCGAAATTCAATGTATGTTGACGACACTTTAGTGGGCGCTCACTCGATTTTTGCTGCTATAGAAGCAAGAGATCAGTTAATTCTTGTCTTGAATTCTGCAGGTTTCGCGATGAGAAAATTGACTGCAAATCTTTCTCCTGACCATTATCTTTTTGTAGATTTTCTCGAGTTCGAAGACCGAAGCACTGCAAAGATACTAGAAATAGGATGGAATGCGATGTCTGATTCCTTGTACTTTTCTACTGAGCCGTTTTCAGATTCTTGTAAATTCGAAAAGAAATGTGCTATTTCAAATTTCCAAATTGTTTGATCCATCTGGGTGGCTGTCTTCTTGCTACAATAACAATGCAAAATATTTGAATGGAAAAGACTGATTGGGACGATGTTATTTCTCCAGAGTCCTTATCCAAATGGAAGTGAATTGAATCCAATTATCCGTTCATAAATTCTATTAAAATTCCTCGATGGTTCACAAAACTGTGAAATGCACTTTCATGGGTTCAGCGACGCATCGGAGAAGTCGTACGCCGCAGTCCTTTACATTCGAATTGAAAATGGAAGAACAATGTTTACAACTTTGGTTTCGTCTAAAACCAGGGTGCAGTCCATTCCACGATTGGAGTTATGTAGCGCTGTGTTATAAGCTGAGATGAATGACACCATTATTCCTCAATTAGATATTGACAACTATTCCATACAATGTTGGACTGATTCCATGAACTTTTGTTGCGAACAGAGTGTTAAAGATTATATAGGTCATTAATCCGATCACTTGGTATCACGTAAGTTCTGTGTCAAATGCAGCGGATTTGGCTAGTCGAGGTATATACCTTAGATACGTAATCGCTAACAACCTATGGTGGGAAGGACCACCATTGCTTAACGATCTTCGGGCTAACTGGCCTAATACCAGTTATAATATGGCTTCTACCACAGTTTCAACATCGGAAATTCTCTTAATTCAAAACCAGATATCCGAGGGAATATTTAGCACTACCCGCTAAAAAATCCGTTGCAACATCCAGTTTGAGCGTTGGATTCCGAGGGCGTCCTTCGCATTTGTGGGAGACTTGTGTAGTCCCCTGTTCTTAAGTACAACGACTGACATCGCCTATATTGGTTCGAAGTATCCATTAAATTTCTATCCACGGTGGCAATCAATTGGTCCTCCGATTAATTCGAATGCAGTTTTGGATTCCGAAAGTAACGAATTTGATTAAATCCATGATAAACAAATGTAATCCATGCATTCTTTATAAGCGCAGATGTCAAAGCCAACTGATGTCAGCATTGCCCCCAGAAAGATCGAAAATTGCTCGTCCCTCTGTCCATACCGGCCTGTATTTTGCTGGTCCGTTCGATATAAAGAACAATACTGGGAGAGCATGCCTTATAACTAAAGGATTCGATTTGTATGCTTTACCACAAAGGCCATACATCTTGAGGCAACTTCAGATCTTTCTACCTCAGCATTTTTGGCGGCTTTTAGTAGATTTATATCTCGGCGTGGGTGTCCTTTGCACCTTTACTCCGACAATGGCACAACATTCGTTGGTGCATCCAAGGTACTTGCAAGAGAATTTATGCAATCCTCTCAGTAGGCCGTCTTGTATAACGTGGCATCTGGGGTAAAAAGTTTTAGACTTTATTTTCGGAAAATTGCTTGTAGTTCCAAATACCATTTTCAGGAGTTTCAAACGCTTTTATCCAAGATAGACTTCTGTTTGAATTCTCGACCATTATCCCCTATTGCGCAAGATCCATCTGACTTCGCTGCCATCACTCCAGGACACTTCCTGATTGGAACTCCAATTTTAGCTCCGATTGATCCAAACATCCGGGAAGCTCAAACTTCGCTCGTCAGCCGTTGGCAAAGGCTTAATGCAATTCAACAACATTTTTGTGTTCGCTGGAAGGATGAACATATTCAAGAGCTTCATAAACGATACAAGTGGGAGAAACAAACAGAAAACATGAGCAAAAATATACTGGTAGTTGTTAGGGATGAGAATATTCCATTCAACTCTTGACGACTAGGCAGAATTTGTAAAGAATACTCGGGAAGTGATAAGCGAGTACGCGTTGTAGACATAGTTACCGAAAGAGGTACAATTATTTAACCAATAACTAAGCTAGTTGTACTAGACGCATCAATAAGTCTGTGGCTTTCCGAACTCCCTCGAAGTTGAATGAAAACCATCACTGCTCCCATCAAGTACCACCTGTTAATAGACAACTGTCAAATTTTGAGCAAGTTCCTTCATTTACTTTGCGTTTAACAGCTGTTCAAAATATACAACCTCATACATTTTTTGAAAAATGGAAAAAAGTGAATTTCGAGTGCTCATTAAATATTAGTTTAAAGCGTGATAAATATTACGAGAACTCTGCACCATCGATTTCAATGGTAAAAAAGTGGTTTACTGACTTTAGTTATGGTCGCACAAGTACAAATGACGCTGAACGTTCTGAGCGGCCAATTGAGGTCAATACACCGAAAAGTTCGAAAAACTCGACGATGTGCTGTTGGCCAATTGAAGAGTAAAAGTGTGTGAGATTGTTGATGCCATAGGCATTTCATATGGAAGTGTGGTTTCCATTTTAAATGGTTAGTTTTGTTTAAGAAAGCTGGCTGTAAGATGGGTGCCGCTTTTGCTGTCAATTGACCATAAACGTAATCGTGTGACAACTTCAAAGGATTGTCTCTTGTTGTTTAATTGGGCTACGAATTGTTGCCTCATCCACCATATTCTCCGGACTTAGCCCCCAGTGACTATTTCCTATTTCCAACCCTAAAGAAATGGCTCGGTGGAAAGAGATTTAGCTCCAACGATGAAATTATTGATATAACAAATGCCTATTTTATGGACCTCGTAAAATCATATTTTTTGGAAGGGATACAACAATTGGAGAAACCTTGGACTAAGTGTATTGAGCTAAAAGGAGATTATGTAGAAAAATATTTTTTTATTCAAAAAGTCACGGACTTATTGAGCCGCCCGTATTATCCAATGAAAATGCGCTATCATAATTGAACAGTGGATATTTTCAACTTTTATCAACTCTTTTTTTGCCCATTTCATAACAACTCTACAGGTTTTAGTTAATCCTTCGAAATCAACATAATAAAAGAGGAACTCTCCAGAATATTTGCAGAGTAAGTAACCCTGTAACCCTCATCGCCTAGGGAAATGTCTCCGTTTTCTTGAGATGAACATAACCAAACGACATCAAGTCGTAAAAACATACGGCTATTGTGCGAATTGTCTGGCACACAATCATTCACAGGGTCATGTTTAACAAATACGGGTTGTAAGTACTGCAATAGAAACAACCATACCCTACCTCATGCATATCCTAGGCTACAACAACGGTCCAGTAAGACATCTGTAACTAGAACGCAATCTAAACAATCTAGATCAAAAGTAAATCAACAGGACCAAGAACCAGATAATTCGAGATCAATGTCACGCTCAAAAACGAGCTCTGAGCCATCTTCAATATCTGGATTTCTAAAACAAAACTCTGTCACACTGCTTCGAACTATATTGGCATAAATTAACGGTATGAATGCAAATAGAATACTCAGATGCCTCCTGGATTCCGTGTTCACTCGACGATGAAACTATATGCCCATTAACGCTTAGTTCTATCTACGACAGCAACATTCGTACACAAACTACTCTAAAAATTAATAATCGTGTCTCAATACAGATTCCCAGGTAGTCGTTACCGGATTCGTTTAAGAAGAATTTCCAAAATATAATGTTGGCGGACTCCGAATTTTATAAATATTTGGCGTAGATATCTACTCCAAATAAATAAGTGAGGACCACCTACCGGACCACCTACCACTAAGAACACAATTTTCGGTTGGGTTATTTATGGCGTTTGTTCTATATAAAGATTCTGCTCTATTTTAAATTCAGCATTCAATTTATCCAATCAATATTCCCACTAATTTACACATATTTTGAATTAATTGAATTATGTAGATATGTATGTAATTTTAACTACAATAACTTTTAAGTACAATTTTATTTCATATATTTATAGTGACTATTCTTGCATCACAAATTTATTAATATTAATTTTTATTAATATTATTTTTAAACATTTGAATTATTGATCTATTTTCGTGCCTATTTGATGCGACTCACGAGATGAAAATTCTTTGCTATCATAGAAAATAGTATGGTTTGTATTACCACCTTGCACATAAAATAAAATTGTCAAAACTTTTAAGTTAATGAATTTCGTTATGTAATGAAACATATTTAAAGCTTCGATATTCTGATTTAAATGGAAGATTGACTTAATTCTAAATGTTCAAAATTTGGTCCAAATCACCTGGGAAAATCTATTACAAAATAAATACGGTATATCTATACAACAATGATGTCATTGTCAAAAGAAAAGATTTTATACCCATTTTGAAATGCGTATTTAGTCGACAAAACATTAAATCAGAAAACTCTCCCTACTAAAAAGTTAAAAATGCTATTTCTTTTGCAGAATATTCCTGAATAAAGGATGTGTTCGGCATGTTTTTCATGCCATAACTAGTGTATTCAAACCCGAAACCGGTTAACCGAATTTTTGTCGGTTAACCGTATGTCGGTTTTCTAACAATTGCTGTTTCGAAGAACCGGTTTCAACGGTTATTTCAAGTTGATTAACCGGGTTTTTCGGTTTTTACACAACTGATGTCACGCCGCAGAATTACACATCTAAAGTCTTTTTCATAATTCAGTATGACGACACAAAAGATTAGTTGTCCAATGGCAATATAAGTCATATCTGCCTACTCCGATTTTAATGTAAGTTCCGGACTAGTACAAAACAGGTGGCATGTTAGGAGAAATGCAAAAACGCAGTATTCACTCTCCAAAACGAAGTGCAAAATGTCCAAAAGAATATTTACTCAACGATAATTTTGCCTAATTGGGTAAGTCAAATATTGAATAAAATATAAAATTTAATAAAATAAATAAATAAGGGGTGGGCCATGTAAAATTTGGAATCTGAATCCCCGTTACTTCGAAGCAGATGACCAATTTGTAATCTACGAAGTGACAGATTACTTGTTAAAGGCTAGAAATTTACAAAATGGGTCGCCTTTCTCTCGAAAAAGCATTGGGAAATATTAAAAACTTTCTCCCAACGTACTGTGTATTCAGCTCAAATATTCAGATATCTACGAAATAATCGCAGTTTGCGGAACAATGTGTGACGTGAATTCGTCAATCCGTGTGGTCAACACTACTCGTGTACGTGCTCGATCGGGTCGTTCAGTGGAAAATATTACCGTTGTAGCTGAAAGTGTGTTCGAACAGCCGCCACCTTCCGCACAACTGACCATTTCTCACACTTCTTTTCCCAGAATTTTGATCGTTTTTTTGGAAAAAACATATTTCCCGGTGAAGCTCATTTTTGAAAAACCGGTTTTATGAATACACTAACCATAACTGTTGGGAACCCTTTCATTTGATACTAATACTGTATACATTCAGCCTTATTCATAAAAAGTTGTCATGGGTTTGTTAAAGGTTTAAGAAGGTAATGCCTAAAACTTTTATTCATAATCGAAATATTCCTCTGTTAAGAGTTCCTAACGGCGCCATTTTTGTTGAACATTTAACCCTTCTTTAAGGCTATTTTATCCGCATTAATAAACAAAATACATCATCCCTGATGAATTTCAAAGAAATAATTTTTTTACATTTCACGCCTGCTGTACTTTAATATTTATACGATATAAACAATTGGAATTATTTTGTATATATTTGCAGCGTTTATAGTGACACATTTTCTTGCTAAGCAACCAATTAGTTTCGTTCCAATTTTTATCACTTTTAACCAAAATGAACTTTTGTTTACATAGTGGTTTATATAAATTCAAAACATTGAAACTACAACCTATTATTCGGTTTTATATTCGACTACCCAAAACTGAAATCGAATTCAATATAATTTGTTGACACTTCTTCCAAATTTCTGAATATAGCAAATATTAATTGATCTTTATATTGAATAGTTCTTTCCATTAATGTTTAAAATTTTGCATAAATGCATTAACGCATTTAAATAAAAATAATTTATTTCGGCCTATCGGTTATTGTTCATCTTGTTTTTACATCACAAGCACTAGCGTTTGGTTTCATTTCAGTTAGCGTTAGGCAATTTTCTATAAGGATCTAAGAATATGATTGTCTATACGTAAGGATTGTCTGTGATTCCTTTATTAAGGGTCTGAACAATTTCACAAATAAAAATTTTTAAATTACAAATTTTGTATCTATTTCATTTGTTAACAAAGTCTTTGTTTACACATCAAAAATTACACAAAAAAGATAAAAGTGCTGCCAAAGCATTTGTATTTCACTGGGATGCGTTCTGTTTGTATCCTATACACGTCTCGTATATATGTTACAAAAAAACACAACTATTATAGTTCAAATTTAAAAATTTTTTATACATTTTTTATGAATCCAAAGATTTATATATCAACGGCGATATTTTGGCGGTGGCTCTCTTATGGTTTTTGCTGGTGTAAATTATTGAGGACCCACTCCCATATATTTCGTTTCTACAAAAATCGACCGCAAGTATTATATTTGACTCTTTGATGAAGTCTTAGTTAATTTTGGAGAGGACAGTTGTTCCTCAGAATTTATCTTGCAGCAGGAAAAGGCAACAACACATCGGTGTAAGAAAACTTAATCATTTCGATATGATACTAAATGTCAGAATACCCCGATTATATATTCAAGCTTTGTAGAATTTAAACTTCAATAAAATCGACACCAATAACTTCACCTTAGAATGTGTCAAAGTTCAAAATGAGTTTGTGGCCACCAAACAATTGTCGGCGGAATGTAAACATATCATGCTGTATGTCCGTCCTTTATGGCCGTCGATGGTGCAATGGTAGTGTGCGCGGCTCTTTTGCATTAGTACGTGAGTTCGATCCCTGCTCAGACCACCTAACATGTCCTTCGACGGCGGTCACCTCGCTTAGTGACGGTGACACATCGAGAATTTAGCCATGAAGATGCTTCTCAAAAAATACCGTTTGGAGTCGGAGTGAAACTGTAGGTCCCAATCAGTGAGTGTAAAACTAGAACGGGCACAGCTCACTGGTTGTGAGTACCTGTCCCCAATCCCTTCGTGGGATGTAATGGAAAACCATTTTTTTTATCATGCTGTTTAAATATGGTTAAATATGGTTAGTGTGACTGTTATGTAAGATTCACAGAAATTAGGCAGCAAACCTTAAGTATTAGATGAATGAAATATCATCATTCGTAACACATTGCACATAACTACGTTATTTATGATGTTTGTACTATTTGTTCTCCTGTAAAATTGACATATCTCCTACAAAATTGACATAAACAATTCGAAAAAGGATCAAACTCAGGGACTCATATTTCGAACGGGAATGCCAGGGAAATTGATTTATTTCCCCGCTTTCACGGGAACAAGCTACATATGTACACACATCTACACAGAAGCCTTTAATACTTTGATTACGTCACAGTGCGTTCCTTGGTACAATAAACTGGTAAAATAGAAAAGAGCTAAATAATTAAAAAGGGATAAAAAAGGCATAAACCTTACAAATCATATAAATTATATGAGAAAATTAGTACCATTTGTAAGTAAAGGATTAGAGTAATTTTATTATATTTGTAAAAGTGTTCTACGGACGGGTCCTGACACATTCGCCTTTTGCTGGGTGGTTTAGATTTCTTGATCCCTTTTGATACTTTTTTAACAAAAGAACTACGTCTCTATTAATAGATACTCGTATATAGAATGGTCTTGAGCTTGCATAAAGAAAAATAAAATGGTTCTACTAAAAGGCCGAATAAAAAAAATATTATCTCTGCTGAATTTAATTGAAGGTAGCGCAAGACGAAACTGCAAACAATTGTATTGCTTGTATGAATTGTTGCTGTTTTTAAGGCAAAAACAAAACCATGTATGTCGGGAACCGATGGTCCTCTGAACCTGTAAAAAAGGTTTCTTGTATGTTTGTATTTCCTATATTCTTCAACCACTTGCATTATAATAGATTCTTATATAGATTTTGTTTTCGTTTGAATTTAGTTTGATGAATTTTTCAATAGTATCATTCCTAAAAACCACTGATGAAGATCTGTGACTTTTGTAATTAAACAACTATATCTCTATTAATAGATACATATATAGAAAGGTCTTGATCTTGAATAAATAAAAATAAAATTGATCGTTTATCTCGCTTTAGAAAAAAATTCACAGTTTTCATTATTTTTTCCATTTTGTTAATAAAATCAAACAACTAACAGATTTTACTGCAGTGTTTAATATAATATGAGCTACTAGTTTAGAGTTTCCTCCAACTGCAGCTCTTTTCAATACTGAACATATTTTTGTAAAATAAATTGTACCAACAACGTATAATTAACTTTGGTGCTAAATTTTTTGTTAGGAAATGGTAATTTTCAGAAAACCGCTATTCGGTGGATGCCCATAAACACGTGGACCGGATTTCGGGTTCCTTAGTTCAAACTGACTGTCCATAGGTTGGAGGAAAAAACACCGGTAAGGACTCGAAACCATAATCCGATGAATGAGATTTAAAATTTTATGTTATTGACAATTTTCGCTAACTATAAAAACTGATTTGCTTAAGAGCAATTATAACATAATGGGAAACTGTTCAAAATATTTAGTTGGATGTTCATTTGTTGCGAGTGTCTTTCGGTAATTATATACTTCATATAAAACAAAGGTATTTTAAACCCATAACTTCGTAACTGCGGTTTATAAGTTGTATTCGATGCACCAGATACACTTTAAGGTAATGCATAATAGTAACAGAACTAGTACATTTCCATTCATAAACTCAAAGATCATCTGAATAATCAACGAAAAAACGCGCGTAGTTGTTTATAGTGTATTTCGGCATATAAATGTCGGACATTTTCAAACTAAACAGTAACAGCTGAGTGTCATTCCAACATTTCCAACATAAAATGCGGTAAATACCACCTTTCAATGTGAATTGGAAAAATTATAAATCCCTAAACAAACAACAGTCATCTTTGTACACGACTCAGATAATAGTAGGTGAAAGAACACGCCAACAATTGAACAACAAAGAAGGTAGGTCATGAGCACAACACCAACAAGGATGACAAAAATACAGATGCAGGATGCTCTACAAACAATTCAGAACGCTATATGTAATTTTTGTTTCATCCGTCCTTTCGCATTCCTGACACATTGTTTGTTTTGCAGCGCGTGTTTTTTTATACACATTGTTGTATACAATTGTATCAGTCATCCCATGCGTTTGGTTGAATACAACAATCAATAGTGCACTTCAGTACTACCAACTGATTTTACTACATAAGGCTCCTGCGATTACTAAGGACTAAAGTTTGGCGCTCAATTATGGTTTTATTCGGTTCTTCATTCATTGTCACCGTTTAACAGATTATGGTGGTAGTCTTCATTCTTTTTAATTGCATTAAAGTAATAATATCAGATTTCGAATATTTTTTTATTCGTTTTCATTTCATTAAGCCTCCATCTAGCACGTGTTTTTCTTATTGAGGTATTCTCTCATGTGACACTTAACACCTTTGATATTTTGATATGGGTCTTTGATTGAAATCCCTGCATCCGTTGCGGAAGTTTTTCGATTCGTTCATATTATTAAAGGGTTTCTTTCGGGTTATTATTTAACATGATCTTTCTGGTAGTAAAGTATTGTTATAATATGATGATAATTATTATATTGTAACATGAGCACTTAATGACAGTGATATTACTTGTTCCTATACTTAGTTACACGTGAAGATATTGCAAAAAATTCCTCGTGAACATAATTATTTGCTTTATTAAACATATCGAATGACAGGCTGAGCTTACTCAGTAAATTAGTTCCTTGCATTTCTTCGTTTTGTTGCTCCTTGACATTGTAGTACTACAAAGTTGCTCGAAGTTTTAACCATTATTTTATCTCTGTATAAACAGGATGTAGTTGAGAGCGAAATTTTGTAGTCAATTATCATTGATTAAGTTAAGGGTGATATTTAGTCAAAATTAGTTCAAAGCTCAAACCAATACTTTCAATAAATCGATTTTCTAGTCGTGCATACATATATATTTTTTCACATTGTGTGTAGAAATATATTTAAAATTTTATGTAAAATAGATTAACTGCTAAAGTACAAATAAATAATAATAATACAAAAAATTGAAACCGTCGGTAGTGTAATGGTTAGAGTGCGCGCCTCTTGTACATAAAAACGTGGGCTCGATCCCTATCGAATACTCTATGGGGTATTTGGCCATGAAAAATCTTCTCAAAAATAGCGTTCGGAGGCGGTTTAAAACTGTAGTCCAATCAGTGAGTGGAATAAAATAATTAATCAGTTTCTTTTTCTCGCAATTTTTTATTATTGACTCATGTAGTTGCTGTAATCATCGATTCGTATAGCGAAGAGTCACACATAAATCTTACTTTGAAGTTTATAAATTTCTAAAATAGAATTGTCACAAGTACAAACTCAAGATCACTATGTTCACAGAGTGGTGAGAAATAGCTCCCAATGAAATAACTCGCCAACTAGAGAAGTGCAAATAAAACAATACTCAGGAAAGATGAAAATCGCCCAAACAGTCGTTGGAACCGTTTCGAGCTCGCTACAAGTCCGCAAAAGTACATAAAAGCGTATCAGTGAATGCATAAAAAAAGCATGCAATTGTTGACTAATCAAATGTATGTACCATATTTTTACCGGAACAGCTAGAACACAAAAATTTTGAGCAGAATGCTAAAAAGCAATAAATTTTTCTGACAACAGGAATTATTATTTTTTATTTGTAAAAAATTAATATATGATATAGACAAGCAAAAAATACTGCTGCAAATAAAACGATAAATAAAGAATAAAGAAGAATAAGAACATCGGACTGTCCGTGGAGGTTGAAAGTGTCTGATAGCCATTCATTTGGGAGTCGCCAGAAATGGTTCCTTCATTGGGCAGTCCAAGCAGCTCACTACGTCCACGCAGTATTTCCTTGGAAATGGCTTTATAGAAAAACTCCGTTAGCTAGCTAGAGTGAGAAGACGAAACAAATTAGCAGCCTGCTTGGTTATGCGATCACTGATATGTATCAGGCTTAGTAGGTGACTGATATCACTGAAGCTCATCAAGCTATCGGGCATATTCTTTTGTGCTTAGAAGGCGGATGAAATACAGCAGCTTGTAGGTATGCATCGGTACATAAATATAACAAAAAGAAAAAGCAGCGTTGCTGGTACAAAACCAAAAAAAAAACAAGCAATGCTACACGTGTTCAAGCCACGCCGACTTTATTAGACGGTAATAGATTTGATCTCCTAGCCATTGATATCGAAGACACTCCAGATGTTAATGAATCGCAACCTCGAAAAGAACAAAAGCCACCACCAAATTACTTGCGTGAGCGTAGCTCAAATTCTCTAGTTACTCACATAAGCGGAGTCATAGGTGACGTTAAATCCTATGTTGTTCCCTTAACAAGGTGAAATATACACGAAACAAAAGTACAAATAGGCAATGAAAGTGATTACCGGAAACTCATTAGAGACTTTGAAACAAATAAAAGGAGTTACTACACATACCAGCGTAAAAGTAGTAGGGGCACTACAGTGGTGATCAAAGGGATAGAGCCAGATGTCAGCACAAATATAATTTAAATTGCACTAGGTGAAAAAGGATTTAATGTCAAGGCCGCGATGAACATTTTTAACAAGGATAAAGTTCCACAGCCAATGTTTAAGTTGAGTGATTTGCTGTTGTCGTTAAGCTTAAGAAAAATGAAGTTCATCCAATCTATAAGCTGCAATACCTACTGCACCGGAGAATCATTATTGATGAGCCCCATAAGCGCAACGGCCCTGTTCAGTGTGCAAACTGCCAAGAATACTCTCACACCAAGTCCTATTGTACTCCTCGTCCAGTATGTGTAGTTTGTGGTGAACTTCATCATAGTTCGCTGTGTGATAAAATTCGTAGTATTGATCCTAACTGAAAAAAATGCAGCAATTGCCAACAAAATCACACACCTAACTATAGAGGTTGTCTTGTGTATAAAGAGTTAAAGCAGAAGTTAGCTGTTAAAAGGCAATCCCTACGTAGTCCCAGGAAACTCAATTTCGCTCCCGAATCCCCCCGCTTCAAACTTCTTTGCAACAAATTACACCAATCCCGGTACTTCCTATGCTGATTGCTTACAATCAATCGCTACAGTTGCACAGCAACAACAAACACCTCTCCAAACCAACAGTAATGTGGAAGCGCCTCTCGCAAATCTTACTAAGCAAATGTCAGAGTTCATGCAAGCTCAAATGCAAATACAGGCGCAAATGCAAAGAACAATTGCCTGGTTTCTAGAAATTCAGGCCAAAATGATAGCCAAAATATTAGTGTCTTAAAAATTTGTGTTTGGCATGCAAACGGCTTAAGCTTGAATTATCAAGTTTTCTAATTCGTGAAGAAATAGATGTATGTTACTTTGAGAAACTCACTTAACAAATAAATACAACATCACCATACCAGATTAATTGTTTTACAAAACAAACCACCCTGGCGGTAGAACTACAGTTTTAATCCGTAGAAGTCTTCAGCATCACTTTATTGAATCATTCGCTCAAAACTATCTGCAAGCAACGTCAATCTGCCTTTAAACAACTGGGAAACCCCTTACCTTGTCAGCTGTGTACTGCTCTCCTAGATTTACTCCATCCGAATTGCAGTTCTTTGATTTTTTCAAAACTCTAGGCGACGGATTTGTAGCAGCTGGGAAGAACAACGCCAAACACACATTTTGGGGATCTCGAACTCAAAAACCCCAAGGGAAAACAACTGTATAATTTGATAATCAATAATCAAAATCATCTTGACATATGGCCAAAAGAGCAAAACAAAATTCCTGAGCTGATTGAATTCGCTGTAATAAAGAATATTCGAAGGGAATTTAGTTACTTATCCGGTCTCGAACAACCCCGGGGGGTCAGGGACCTTACAAAACGAAGATAACATATTTCGCCAACCAGTTCGATCTTCTGCTTTATCTCTCCAGTTGGCAATACCAAGTGTACGCAGGGATTCGTCATCCTGATCCCTCCAGCGGAGTCTTGGTCTTCCTATTTTTCGCCCTCCTTCAAGTTCGGTTTCGAAAATCCTTCGTGCTGGTTCGTCTTCATCCATTCCACTGACATGGCCTAGCCAGCGCAATCGCAAGACAGGTTGTATGATAGCTGGATTTTCGAGAGAGGGCTTTATCTCTAAAGTTCTTGCTTAGCCCAAAATAACATATATTCGCAAGCACAATTCTCCGCTTGATCTCAAGGCTGACGCTGTCGTTTTTGTTTACTGCAGAGGTATATAAATTCGTCCACTACCTCGAAGTTATAACGGTTATCAACGTTCACGCTTTGGTCTAATCGCGTGGACGCCCTGTTCGTTGAAACCATTAATTTTGTCTTGTCCTCATTTACCGTCAGACCCACTTTTGCTGATTCCTTCTCAAATCTCGAAAACACCGCAGTAAATTGTCTAATTTTTCGCCCAATGATATCGAAATCATCAGCATACTCGAGCAGCATGTGACTCTTCCTGCTGATGGTTTTGTTCATGTTGATGGCAGCTAATCTCATAATGATCTCCATTAAGATGTTAAAGACATCGTACGATAGGGTGTCGCCTTGCTTGAGGCCTCGCTTGGTGTCGAAAGGTTCGGTAAGATCCTTACCAAATTTCACTGGGGATTTGGTGTTCGTCAAAGTCATCCTACAAAGGCGTGTGAGCTTTGCAGGAATACCAAGCTGAGACATCGCTTCGTAGAGTTTCTCCCGTATCGGGCTATCGAAGGCCGTTTTATAATCGACAAAGAGGTGATAGGTGACGATTCTCCAGGATTTGGCGTAGCGTGGAAATCTGGTCTGTTTCGATTTTCCAGGCCTAAAGCCACACTGGTATGGTCCAATCAGGTCAGAGATAACTGGTTTTAGTCTTTCGCACATTATAATTGATAGAACCTTATATGCTATGGATAAAAGGCTACTCCACGGTAGTTGGCACAGGGACTCGGGTTACCTTTTTTAAATATGGGACATAGTTCTCTGAGACCCCAAACGCCGGGATTGCATTCATCTAACCAAATTTTGCTAAAGAGCTGATGCATGCCCCTTATTAGTTCATGGCCGCCAACCTTAAACAGCTCCGCAGTAATCCATCAGCTCCTGCAGCTTTGTTGTTCTTAAGCCGGGCAATAGCTGTTCTGACCTCGTTTTGGTTAGGAGGTGGGCAATCGGCGTCGTCGTCTAAATTGTGATCGATTATCCCAACGTCATTGGGTATCTCAGATATCAGTAGCGTGGAGAAATCATCTCTCCGTATTCCCAACATGCTCTGCACATCTGCGATGAGATTTTCGTCCTTGTCTTTAAAGAAAGGGGTCCTGACCCATGTCCATTAGTTCCGATTTTGACTTTTGGAACAACTTTCGGGCTTCGTTTTTCCTTCTGTATGTCTCACTTTTCTCGCTCTAGCGCTATCTCCACTGCCGTTTCTTACGCCTAAAGAGACGGTTTACCTCCTTATTTTTGCCCTTATACCGCGCAGACGCATCACGCGTTGCAAGTGACTGAAGCATCACCATAGGTGCAGCGTTCTCTTCACCATTTGCAATGCGACACTCTTCATCGTACCACAGAAATTTGCGAAGAGGTTTTTCGAAACCAAGTACGGTTGTTGCGGCAGTTTTTATAGAGTCGGAAATGGGTTTCCACTGCACTTCAGGATCGTCATCGGGAGGGGGTGGGTTCTGTGGCTACCTTAGGTAATTGCAGCCTTCCGATGTCTAGCTTTCTCTGCGGCTGGTTTCGTACGATTTTCGCTCTACTTAATCTTGTGCGAACCTTTGCTGCTACCAGGTAGTGATCAGAATCGATTTTAGCTCCTCCGATAACTCGAGCGTCCATTACACTGGATGAGTGCCTTCCATCAATTACCACGTGATCAATTTGGTTCTTCGTTCTTTGATCAGGGGATACCCAAATAGACTTGTAGATGTCTTCTTGTTGGAATCTTGTACCACTAATGACAATGTTTTTAGCCGCGGCAAAGTCCATCAGTCTCATACCGTTGTCGGTACTGTCAGCATGTAGACTGAAATTGCCAAAAGTTGGATGAAACACATTCTCCCTGCCTTCTTTCGCATTAAAATCTCGTAGTACAATCTTAATGTCATGGCCAGGGCAGCGGTCATACATTTCCTCCAGGCGTTCGTAGAATATGTTTTTGGCATCATCATCTTTCTCTTCTGTCGGGGCATGCACACAAATTAGGGACATATTGTGGCTACACGTTCACTCACAGGATTGAACCTAGAGACTATATGTCGCAGTCTTTTGCCAACTAGAAATCCGCAACCAAATTTATGTTTTTGATGTGTAAACATCTATACGCTGGGGGTAAAAATCTTTTTCACAATACAATCACAAATTTACAGTAAGATGTGCGATGTAATCGTTAACCAATCGTAAAGCGTTATCAAATCGGTGTGAGCTATGTATGAGTGTATTAGTGTACTCATACGCTGCATACAATATACTCAACACCATCTAGTGTGCAATAGTAGCGACTAATTTTCACTAATTGTCGTACATTATGTTATCGTAGGCAAATGAAAACAAATACATAAAATGAATACAAAAACATTTAATTTTAATAACTTTTAAAAAGATTTTTTGCACTTTTAATAAAAAATTTACTAACACAAAGCAAAATAAGGAAAACTAAAAACTAAACTTGTCAAATATAAGGAAAACTATAAACTAAAAGTTTTCTTCATCTTTGAGATTGTCATTCATACTTAACAGCTGCATATAAGCACCATCTAGTGTGCAATAGTAGCCACTAATTTTCGAAAACCATTGCTGTAAAATAACTACATGCATTACATTTCAGTAAACAGCTCATTAATAACTTGTCAACCGCAACAAATACAAAATAATAAATTATTTTACAAAACACCAAAAAAATTATAACTCAGAACATAAAACAACACAAAGTGTATCAAAGCTGAATGGAGGTAATGTTAATTCTAATAAAATTTCTATTAGATTCCAATATAAATTAAGATTATAACATACATATCTTCATTACGTACTGTTGCCTTACACTGAAACTGGTGCACAACAATTGGGTAACAATCTCCATCTGATGCCAATTATTGTGGGTGGAGATTTTAATACAAATTTTGCAAACCCACAGTCGCAAGCTTTATCCAAAAATTTTTATTTGACGTTTTCCACTTGCATATGAACAATTCTCCACAAACCCCCACAACTAACAATTCCACTACTATAGATGCAGTTTTCCATAAATTTTTAAATACAATCGAGTCAAAAATTTAAATATGTATCTTATTTTAGTTACCATAAGCCAATATTAACTATTTGTACTTAAGGGATTTACCATAGATGGGCACTTTGCAGTACTACTAAAATTTCAGTAAAAATAATTCTTTAACTAGTAAATTTTTACTGATTACTAAAATTTTTTTCAGAAATTTTTATAAAGTGCCTACATGATTATGATGAGGTGCATTGAATTTTCAGTAATCAGTAATGCCCGATTACTGATTATTATGAATACGGCCTATGATTTTACTGGTAATGCAAATTAAATTTCATTATCAGTAAAAATTTACTGAATTTTTTCAGTAATCAGGAAATTTACTGCTTACTGTAATTTTTAATGCAGTACATATATACTGCAGTGTGCCCATTTACTATCCAAATAAGTTAAATAAAACAAACAAAAACCAGCAAATTCCTATGTATTTACAATATTGAAAGTTTCGACACTTTTAATTGATTAATTAAAAAAATATACTAAAAGCATAAGTACTTCCAACTTAAAAAAATTTTTCATTACTAGATGTTTACACATCTCCCCTGTGATGGGACTCACATTAATTTTTTCTCATCGCAACTGTAATATATGTCGCAGTTTCTTTTTCTTGTGCAGCCATGTCCTGTCCATCACATTTCCTGGATAGCGGTATTATCAGGCTTATAATTTTCGAGGACATCTGCCAATTGGATACTTGCACCGTGTGTATATAGAGTTCTTACATTCCAAGTGCATATCCGTAAATCGTGTTTATGTTTTGTTTTTCGTTTTTGTATATTCACTGCCATTATTAACGGTGGCGGGAGGCAAACCCAGTCCACCGGGTTTTTGTATTTTACCTACTGCCAGGATCTTTGATTGCAGCCGCCCATTATGATTCAGACGCTGACCTAGATGCAGTAAGTCGAACCTGGATATTCTTCTTTTGGTTTCTATCCGCCGTTGCCCCATGTGCTGGACTCATCCGCCTTATGAGGACAAAAGGATATGCCCGATTGTTTTTATGAGCTTCAGTTACATCATTAACCTACTAAACCTGATACTTATCAGTGATCACATAACGAATCAAGCTGCTCATTCGTTTCGCCTTCTCACTTTAGCTAGCTAACGGAGGTTTCCCAAAAAGAAGGGAATTTATTTCGGTAAATTCTACAAACGACCTTTCATCAGATCATTCCCCTTTAATTATTGAAGTTTTTTATAAACCTAAGAGACTTGAGGTTCCTCAAAGTTTGAAAACTAGTCAAACTAACTGGCTTAAGTACAAAAAATATATAAGGACACATATCCACACAAATTTTGAAATAGACTGCGTTGAGCATATCGATGATGCTGTCACTGTCATTAACAACACTTTAGTCACTGCTGCAGAAAACTTAACTCCTGATAGGGAAAATGGTAATGCAGAAACAAAATACGTCACAAACCATGAAATTGAACTCCTTGTAATGGAAAAATACGATGTAGACGAGAATGGCAACAAAACTGATCTCCAGCAGCTCGGCATAGGCTTAAAGAGGCTGCAAAGATGCTTAAAGCCGCTCAAATAAAGGCAAAAATACAGCAAGTTCAATTACAAAGGCCTTAAAACTCCCACTGAATTAGAAACACCAATTAGGAATTCTAGTGGTGAATGGACACGAAGTGTTGAAGATAAAGCCAATGTATTTGCTCAGCATTTAAGTCATGTTTTTAAACCTAACACCGCCTCTGGAAACTACAACCTTCCCCAGCAAATTATTAATTCAAATTCAGTAATGACCAAAATAACTCCAAACGAGGCTTCCAGAACAATTAAAAACAAATTAGTTCATTATTTCCGTTTTTCCCTCTCTTTCAAAACTGTTGGAAAAAGTTCTTCTTATCAAATTAATGCCATAGCAGCAAGAACGCAACCTTATCCCGCCTCACCAGTTTGGATTCAGAGATTCAAACATGGCACAATCGAAGAAGTTAACAGTATAAGAAACGAAATAAAATATTCATTTGAACACCGCGAAACTGTTTAACCATGTTCCTAGATGTAGCACAACCGTTCGACAGAGTCTGGCATGAAGGTCTGGATTTTAAGATCAGGCGTTTCTTGCCTCAAAATTTGCATACAGTTTTTGAATCATACATGGCCAATAGGCTATTTAGAGTAAAAAATACGTCCTTTACGACTTGCGGTTTTAAAATTTGTGACGGAGTCCCGCAGGGAAGTGACCTAGGACCTTTTTTGTATGTGCATTTTACGTCACATATCCCAACAAGTAATATAGTAACAACCTCTACGTTTGCTGATGATATTGAGCAGACACAAAGACGTTGTTAAAGCCGCCAGTCAGACAGAAGGCCTTCGCCATCGATTTTATTGAACGGTGTTCAACTTCCTCAGGCGAATGATATTACATACCTTGGCATTCACTTAGACAAAAGGCTTACCAGGCGTAAACATATCGAAGCAAGGAAAACAGTGCCCTCAAAGAAAAGACTCAGTTGCTCACCAATGAACCTGGAATACAAACTTCTTCTATACAACCAAGTCATAAAACCTATATCGCACATTCACAAAGATTTTCTCGCCTCAAAAGGCCTGATCGCCCTGCAATTAGAAGAACCGAATGCTCAGCGCAGCTGTAATAAAATAAATCAAGGCCTTCGCCGCCTCAAAGCAAAAAATTAGGCTGAGACTAACGTTGAAACCGGACGCAACCCCCACTCTTGGATCTAAGCCCAAATCAATATAGTTTGAGGCCCCATGAATTATTTAATTAGATATAAGATTTTGAAACTTATTGTTAGTCTCATATATATTGAGAAGATTCAATAAATAATTTTAATATAATAAACAAAAGTATAGGCGGCCTTCGATAACCCTATACGGGAGAAACTCTACGAAGCAATGTCTGAGCTTGGTATTCCTGCAAAACTCATACGCCTTTGCAGGATGACCTGGACGAGCACCAAATCCGCAGTGAAAGTTCGTAAGGATTTAACGATCGTTTCGAAACTAAGCTAGGCCTCACGCAAGGCGACACCCTATCGTACGATCTCTTTCACATCTTAACAGAGATTATTATGAGAAAAGCTACTGTCAAGATGAATAAAACCATCAGCAGCAAAAGTCACATGCTGCTCGCGTATGCTGATGATATAGCTATCATTGGGCGCACAGTTAGAGAAGTTACTGCGGTATTTTCGAGAATTGATAAGGAGTCAGCAAAAGAGGGTCTGACGGTATGTCTACGAACGCGAAAAGTACAAGTGATTAGTATTCTTGCACTGGTGTGAAATGGAATGGATGTTTTTTTTTTTGTGAAGGACGCGCCATACTTTTGATTGGGCCACACCCACTTGGACCGCGATTCGTCTTGTGCTTGTCGTTGGGTTCTTGTCTATCGCATCCAAAATTAACACTTCAACTGCGATGTCGTGTTGTTCATTTCCGGGACGCTCCATTTGTGTAAACAACGTACCTTCACGAAATCGGCGGTGCGTCTCACTGAATGTTGTTCGGTTTGGTGGTCGTCGATTAGGAAAACGTAATGCATATTCACGCGCAGCAGCTCTTGCATTACCATCGCAGAATCCATACATGTATTGAATGTCTGCTAATTCTTCGTTTGAATAAGTTGCCATTTTTCTAATTCAAAACACAACGTACTCGAAACTGTTCTGTAGCAGAGATTAGCGTAAACTTTTACTTTTTTGTCGTTATTCACTTTTAAAAAACCGGACCAAAAACACGTTACTTTTCGCGTTCGTTGACACTTCTTGAATGACAAAATTCTATCAATGAATAATTATAAATACTACTTACTTTTTTAGGCACTGATGAATGGACTGGAAAATGGCCTGGAAAATAAAATCTTAAACGTGTTAATTTACAAAAACAAATAAATGTGTGCTGTTATTTCGCTTCCAAAAACAAAAATTGTTGCATTTCAGTAAAATGGTCATAACTTTGGAACGGTAAGACCTCTAGGCTTCGTTTAGGTAATTTTGGAAAGGTAAGAGGTATGGCTATCTTTCAACAGAAACAGAAAAGACATAAGCTACCTGCCATCTGGCTGAGCAAATTGAGTTTATGTGATTTTTTTCCCCTTTTTTTCCGAAAGCTGTGTATCTCAGCGATTTTACCTTTTTCTACTTCTTTTTTAATTAATTCTGAAAGGCCTCTTAAAGACCTTTCCATTGACCACTGGCTCAGAAGATAGCCACTTTACCCTACTACCCTCCGACTTTCAATCCGAAAATTTTGAACCCGCTGCCATTTCGTACCCTTGCATTTTCGGACATGGTCCTAGTGGACCTTTCATCATGAAATGAGCCAAGGAATACGCTGCAGAAATTTGTACGGAACTTCCTGAATCACCCTGTGTACTGTTAGAATATCTACAGAATTCTGTACCTCGTTTCTGTAGTTCTCGAATCGAAAAAGTTTTCACATGAAACATGTGAATTGAAACAAAACGCTAGGAATCGGTACAAAAAATCGCTTCTCACATGTGAGTGTTTTTACTACGTTTGTTTTGCGAAAACTTTCTGTGAAGTACTCCTTTTTTCATTCTTATTGGAAAAATGCGAGAAAATCTGTTTCCAAAAAGTAGTGAGTCGAAAAAATTAAAATGTGAAACGTCAAAAATTCTCACAAATTAAAACGGTGCGAGATTTGATATTGTTTCTACAAAAAGGTTTTTTAAGAAGTTAAAACTTATTTTTTAAGTGGAGAAGATAAAAACTAAATATTTTCTGTTATGTATGGCCGTCGGTGGTGTAATGGTTAGTGTGCGCGGCTCTTGTACATGAGATCCTGGGTTCGAACCCGGCTCTGACCACCTTCAAATTTTTTTTCGGCGGCGGGCACCTCGCATAGTGACGGCGACACTCTCGAGTATCTAGCCATGAAAAAGCTTCTCAAATTACCGTTCGGAATAGGTGTAAAACTAGGTCCCAATCAGTGAGTGAGAACTGGAAAGCGCACAGCTCAGTGATTGTGAGAAGTTCTCCCCAGTCCCTCCATGGGATGTAATGGGAAACCATTTATTTATTTTATTTCAATTAATTTTTCCAAAATATTACAGAAAAATCAAGAAAGCAAAAATAAAATGCTGTTGAATACATGTCTATACTTCTTTTTGTTGTTCCTTTTCGCACTAATTTATTTTGTTTGTTTATATTTTTTTCTTACTTGACAGCTTTCTTGGAATATTCCAATCAAAACTTCATCAGTGTTGCCTCTTTTCGCATTGATATACAGAAACACTTTTTACTCACAAATCGAGAAACGACGGAATTTTTTGTTTCATGCTTAATGTGAAATCTTTTTCGATTCGAGAACTACAGAAACGAGGTACTGACTACGACGGACAATTTTACAATGAAATCTATAGCAAAATAATAAACATTCTAACAAACAACAGTTTTCAAAGAAAACTGACAATGCAACAATGCGGTTTTTCAGTCAGTAGTGATCTTCGTTTCTTAGTTAAATTGTGGTTAAACTTCGAATTTTGTTTTTCAGTCAATGGTTATCAATGATTTAACCACCCAATGTTGGGTGGTTAACTTGTAGTCAGACCCATATGATTTTGACAATCACAATACTGACTGTCAAAATGAGAAATGTTATATTGTATAAAATATTTGCTTCTATTTTGCATATTTGTACACACACGTTGAGTCTAGATCGTTAACTGATTGCGACTACATAGTTTTTTAACACATTTTTGTTAAAATAACTTCGGTTTTATGCATATATTTCTTATTTTACTTAATTCCATTTTGTTTGTTCCTCTTTGTTGTTTTGGTATTTATCCCAAACCAGATGTTTTTTCCAATAAGAATACAAGGGTTGCCATAATCGTTAACAATATGGCGACTTACATTAACTCACCACTGAAAAACAAAATGCAAAGTTAACCTCAAATTAACATTCAATTACGATTAAGTAATCTTATAGTTAACTACCGACTTAAAAACTGGCCATAATAGAGGAAACAAAGCGAAAATTAAATAGAACAACAATAACTAATAACAAGTCAACAAATGAGACACAACAGAACAGTGATTAAATGTATCTCAGCGTAAAATACGTCCCTGGCATCATAGACAACCCAGTAGGAAAATGTTAATAAAAGTACTAGTTCATGCACTAGAGGAGGTTGAACTACTTATTGTGCATTTAGTTCAGATCTAGGCAGAACTATAACAATAATTATTAAAAAAATTAAATGTTTTGTTTAATTTTGAAGAAACTACAGAATATAAAGCTGCATTTATATGTAACCGTTATTTGATTTTATGTTATTTGCTATTTAAAGTTTTCAACACCAACGTGCCTGCAGCTTACATTTATTATGTTTTTTGTGAAAATAGTGTATATTTTTCAATGTATATAAAATGGTGACTTAAGTCCCAGAAAATTTAAATTTTTTTACTGACAGTCCTTGGGTCTGTGCTGGGTTGAGTGCAAACGAAAATAATAAATTTTTTTAGAAATTATTTTATACATAATTACATTTTTTTGTACTCTATATTGATTTTAGCATTAACTTTTAATTCTAATCGAATAAACGCGTCAATGGTGTAAAAACGGTTATTAGTGTTTTATTTATGATTATTCGTTTCACTCATAACTAATGCAGTTACGTAATTATATATCACCAAATTATATACACATGTACAATACATAGCAGACTTTCCGGCATTTTGGTCTCGAACTTCTAACAGTACTCATGTCATTAGTAAAGTCAATTATTGTAAAAGAGAGACACGTGATTGAATTAGTTTGGTTTAAGGCCGTATAGTTTCAAAGTGATCTTAAATTTTTGCATAACCTCACGCGTTGAATTTAATACCCAGTTTTCATCTCCAACAATTTTGTACCATATTCACCCCAGAACTCTTTAAAGGAAACGGGGGCCTAAACTTTGGAAGAGTTGAATTCATTTCCAAGGGGGTATTCCTCACAAGGATCACAACCCATTTTTCTATGTTTTGGGTATTTATTAAATATTAATTTTGGTAAAATTTATTCTATAAAATTTATGCTATTCCTTTGTTTTCATTCATTTAATTCATTCATAAATCTTACTCAATATTCATTTACATATGAGTACATTGATTTTGGTAATTTGCTTTTCATAAGTTTTATTATTACTTATTCCTTAATATTTATCCAAATTCTCTTTACTCTCCTGTCATTAACTCATATTCTTTGCTCCTCAACAAAAGACTTATTTGTGAATCTTGTTTAGTTCTAAAGAAGAATCCAGTGATAACGTTGTGTAACAGTGAAGTGAATAAGAAATACTGAATAAGAATGTTAAAAATTTAAGATAATACAATTTCCACATATGTATGTATATCTTTTGCTGAAAGTGTATAAGCAAAACCCTCTGTTGAAAACCCCGTTATGTTGTGATTATCATTTTCTTGCAATACTGAACTCATTCATTTTAAAATATTTAACCACCACAGCAATAACATTATGGGGACAGAAGGCCTTCAGTACCCGAAGCAACAACAACAATGCTTATGAAGTTGAATATTTTCTTCATTTGCTTATTCCTAGTATTGAGTTCTGTATTCATCACATTATAATTGAAACACCGATTTTTTCTTGTTGATATGACCCCTAGTTTCAAAAATTGTTTGTTTTACTTTATTGGATTTCCTTTTTTCCTGTTGCAAATTCTATGTTTCAATTAATATAAATAATTTTTAATTTCATATCTGACTAATTTTGGTTGCCCACATACATATATTTTGATTGAAAACCCAGGTTATAAATGAATGGTACTATAGTTTTTATATTTATGAATAAACAAAATATGGATTATTAACTGAATTCATACTGTGGTCCGAAATTATTTGAAAATTTAAGTAGTTCTTCAGTTGTTTGTTGGGTCTTCTATAACATCTTGAAAGACTAGGTTAGGGTAGGGTCTTGAGCAGCAGAAAAACCGCACTGCTTACTAATTTTTCCCCTAAAAAGATTTTATGTTGTCCGTCCGGTAGCTTTATGGGTTATTCATATTTATTCAGTTCGAGTATGCACTTTTTTTCTTGTTTGGCTGGGTTCTTGGATCGGCCAAACCTGTACTGGTCTACAGATCGCCCTCTTGAAAACATCTCTCCCACATCAAAATTTCAACCCAGGTTCATAACAGGTCATTTGAACCTCAATAGGTTCTCCGAGCTTTTCTTTGAAAAGACAATGTTTGTCCGACAACAAGTTTGTCTTTTTGTTTTGTTCGCCCTAGATACAGCGATTCAATTCAATCCATAGTTCTAGTTCAAGTACTATCTCCATAGTTCTAGTTAAGTACCAACTTTTAATGACTAATAATGAACTATATGTATTTTCCATGGTACAGAACTAGTTCAAAACCGATCATCTAGAACCATACAATGACTCTGAACTAGTACTGTTAAATTGGTGCACTACTAGTTCAAAAGCGACACTCGAGATAATTTCTCCCAATCCTAGCAAATCGAAATGTTAATTTCTACAGTTGTTTGTATGGGCGACTACTAGTTCTATGGTTCAAAACTACTAGTACATTGCTAGTTATGAACCGGTATATTTTCGTGCTGGGTATGAGACCGTTTTCATGGAAGAGCGGTTGCACGTCTCGAAACAATGAGGTGTTTATATTTATACGTTTCGATACCCGTATATAAAACCCCATCGAATATATCATCCATAAACTTAGCGAAACCTTTGGCAGAAAATTTTCACTGAAACAATTACAGTTTTTGGAAGATCCATTTTCCAATTATAATTTCCTACTTTTTTAAACACGTGAATGCTTTAAATATTACGATAGTAACTTTTGTTTCAAAGAGTTGCCGCTGCACACAGGGAAAAGATTAGTTGGAAATCAATTCAGACATTGGAAATTCCATGCTAGTCTATATTTTGATCAGAATTCGTAATTGTCAAACATCAGAATTATTTGCCGATGATATCGGTCTTATTAAATACAAGTTGCTACTACCGAATTTTAGTTGTATTAACCAATTTGAGCATTTCTAAAACCTCTGAAGTGAAGTGAAAGATACAACTAATAAAAAGTACAATATTAGAATTGGTGTTCAAATATTAGTTACTGTAATCATAATTTAGTTTCTGTTACAAAAACAATTGTTACAAAGTTTTGTAGTCGATTTTTCACAAGAGGCTTTGTTGTTAAAGAGAAACTACGTATATTGGAATGTTAAACGAGGAGTTTACAGAAAAACTAATATTTTAATCAGAAAGTGATAAACAAAGTTGTGAAAAAACAATACAGTGTATACTTATAGATATCAGCCAGCGAAGTATACATACGAGTATTCATCGTATCATAAATTGAGGTGAAGTGAGCCTTTAAACATAATCGTTGGATATGACGCCACTATTGGGGCCTTGAGAAACACATGCAAACAATAGTGGTCACTTGGCTGGAGGAACTATTATTCTGGATGACACAAATTAACTTAAACATACATATGATACCCAGGGTAACCCATCCCCACTTTTGGTCGAAAATATGACAAATTTAGGAAACGAAGCGTCCAATCGAAAAAATAAAATTTTTTTACGAGTTCCTAAGGGTTTCTCACAAAGTGTTCGATCAAAAATGGGCACGAATCACGAACCCTGGTTATATATAATAATAATTTTGTTTATATTTAAATATAAAATACAAAATTTTAATAAAAATTTTTTTTTTTACTTTTTTTCTATAAAACTCATAATGGGAATCACCAAATAGTTGTGACAGCCATTAAATTCATGTACATAATTAGTTGAGCACAGCAATATATTATTTGGTACAACCGAATTATATTTTACGTTTTTCATTCATCCAACAAATAGAATATTCACCACTACAGGATAACTTGATGGCTAGAACTAAAACTCGATTGACAGATCACATTTATTTATTGCTGTGGCTTCAACTAAATAATTCAGTTCTTGCAAATAAAACTGAATTACAAATTAATTGATATGCACAACATTTGGTGACACGGACCACAATTATTGGTACTCACAACTTAATAATGTGATAGACCAGGGAACCGCCAAATTTTAGTTGGCTGTAAATATAGTTGTGACAACGAATCTCTTCTCTGTGTGTGTCATTTCTCTTCTCTGTGTGTGTCATTTCTTGTCATAGTTTGTAAATAACAGTTTTGTAAATAACAATAACTTTTCTTCGTGAAAAGAACATAGTACTGTCTGGTGGAATAATCTTGTTGAATTTCACGACCAATTTTTATATGGACTTTCACCGTGGAAAGTCAGCATAGTAACCACCTTTAGATGTAACACTTAAATCCAAAATCGTGCTAAAAGGTAAAAAAATATCGACCCGACCCATAGTACGTTGAGCCCATACAAAAGTGGGGAAAAAATACAAGGAGTCTTTCAATTGTTATGAAATTTTGCATGATTTGGTCGCTGATTTCAAAAATGAATTTAGATTTTACGTAAATCAAAGATTCAAAAATAAAAAAAATTAAAATTTTCTCGTTTTAGGTGTAATATTAAAGTAGTTATTAAAACCAGTAAAAAAAGCAATTGTAAGATTGAGGCTTTAACTTTTGAACACTGAAACCGTTTGTCAATATTTTTTTTGTCAATATACGGGAGAAACTTTATGAAGCAATGTCTGAGCTTGGTATTCCTGCAAAACTCATACGCCTTTGCAGGATGACCGTGACGAACACCAAATCCGCAGTGAAAGTTGGTAAGAATATTACCGAACCTTTCGAAACTATGCGAGGCCTCAGGCAAGGCGACACCCTATCGTGCGATCTCTTTAACATCTTAATGGAGATCATTATGACAAAAGCTGCAGTCAACATGAATAAAACCATCAGCAGCAAAAGTCACATGCTGATCGCGTATGCTGATGATATAGATATCATTGGGCGCACAATTAGAGAAGTTACTGCGGTTTTTTCGAGAATTGAGAAGGAGTCAGCAAAAGTGGGTCTGACGGTAAATGAGAACAAGACAAAATTAATGGTTTCAACGAACAGGGCCTCCACGCGATTAGACCAAAGCGTGAACGTTGATAACCGTTATTACTTCCAGGTAGTGGACGAATTTATATACCTCGGATCTGCCGTGAACAAAAACAACAACGTCAGCCTTGAGATCAAGCGGAGAATTTTGCTTGCGAATAGATGTTAGTTTGGGCTAAGCAAGCACTTTAGAGATAAAGCCCTCTATCGAGTAACAAAAGTCCAGCTGTACCAGACTCTCATTCGACCTGTCTTGCTTTATGGCGCAGAATCCTGGGTCCTATCGCAAGCAGATGAAACATCTGTAGGAGTCTTCGAGAGAAAAATACTCCGAAAAATATATGGCCCTATAGTACACAACGGCGAGTATCGGTGACGCATGAATCATGAGCTGTATGAGCTTTATCCTGACATTGACATAATTAAGCGGATCAAGATAACGCGATTGCGCTGGCTAGGCCATGTCAGTAGAATGGATGAAGACGAACCAGCACGAAGGGTTTTCGAAACCGCACTCGAAGGAAGACGAAAAATAGGACGACCATGACTCCGCTGGAGGGATCAGGTTGACGAATTCCTGCGTACACTTGGTATTGCCAACTGGAGAAATAAAGCAAAGATCGAACTGGTTGGCGAAATATGTTATCTTCGTTTTGTAAGGTCCCTGACCCCCCGTGGTTGTCCGAGACCGGACAAGTAAGTAACTACACTTATAGGTACCGATGAGTAAATTTTACCCACTTCAGAATTTTCATGTTATAAACAGATTTATTTCATAAGGTAGTTTGAAATGAAAACAATTGAAAGCCTGCATAAAATATTATATATTTAAATATATATATATGTATAATAATATATATATAATAATATAAAAGTGATTTTTTATTACAATATATAAAATAAACAAACTTAATACATTATTAAGCAACAGGTTCCTTACTCCAAACAAAGTTTCCACCTTTTCGATCAGAGTGTCCGTACTAGGTGTACAAATTGATGATATTAGGTGTTCAGTTTCACGATTTTCAATTAATAGAGAATCTGATCTTTCAGTTTTGCTCACATTCTTTGGATTAAGTTTCTAAGTTTCTGTTTTTTACGTTTTCTGCTTCCAGGTTTTTCCTCACCTTCTTCCAATTCAGCTTCTTCTACATTTATGTTTTCATGTATACTATTTTCTCGAAATCACTTAATTCTTCCGGTTCTGCTACATATTCCGGATCTACAACACTGTCGCAAGTATCCTCATCAAAGAAACAAGGTTCCCACTAGGGAACCCATTTAATAGGGTTTTTTGGTTAATCGGTTAATCGTAAAGCGCAATCAAATTATTCGATTATTCGAATAAAATAAAACAAAAAACCAAAACGAACACAGTGTTTAAACATTGTACTAGGCAAATTTACTAAAAGAAAACAAAACGTAGCAAAAGCAACGTCATTACATAAAATATATGTATGTATTTACAATTCACAAATCGTAGTTGCAGCAACATGAAAATTAGTGACTTGGCACCAAACCAAAATTAAGAAAATTTCAATGTTTTGGACACTAAAGGTGCCACGCCTTCGGGTACCTCCCATAAAAAGGCTAGGGTGGACTCTGAAACTATATCAGACTATAACACCCTATTGGGTTGATTAATTTTTACCAAATTTTGCAAAACGTAATTCTCTAACAATTGTCCTTATTGTACACAGTTTGAGCCGAATCTGACCAGGCTTTTTGGTACCAGTGGGTCTTGAAATTTCATCTGACTATTACACCCAATTTAAAGAACCAATTTAGAGACCGTTTTTTTTTATTTATATCTGAGCCAAAGTACTATGCGATGCTTTCTCGCAACAAACTATTTGATAGTCGAAATGTGTATAAAGTTATGAAATTTGTTCGCAAACCGTTGTCATATAAGTTGACACATTGTAGGAGTGTTTCAAGACGGAGTGCTTGCCACAAACACGTACTTATATTTTATTAATCGGTTAATCGCTCTGATTTATTCGAGTTAATCGTTAATCGAAAAAGCTAATTATTGAAATTTTCGGTTAATTTTATAATACGATTAATCGAATAATGATTAATTGAATGGTTACCCTAGTATGTACACAGAAGGAGGTATATTTGCCTAAAATTATTGCAAGTCTACACCCACGTGCTAAGGTAACATTGGATTTATCGCCAATAGACGTAGGTGGGTAATTCATGTGATCGCAATTTTTGCTAAAATGTTAATTATATAATGTTCATTTATATTGTGGGAATTTATCTATAAAGTAGTACGAAAGTGATTGTTCACTAGGTCGCACAGTACGTTGATCAGTAGGAATAAATTTAATATTTTTGGGTTACAAAAGCTAACAAAATGGGGATCAAATGACAGGTAGTGCTTCCATTAAGAAGAATCCAAATTTGCATTGCAATATAAGAAGTTTTGAATAAGCTGCAGCCTTTTAAAGTCAAAGCTTTTTAATATGTTTTTTGTGGACTTTTCGATTTTGCGTATCCTCCAAAGAATTTAATGCTGTTAGAACATATTTTACACTATTCAAGTGATTTTTCTGATTTTTAAAAACATAATGAAGAAAAATAAGTCATTTTATTGTACGAAAACAAAATTGGAATTTATTTATAAAAAAAGTATGTTAAAATGATCACAAAATTACGAAAAATATTTTTTTTGGCAGCCAAGAAAAGAAAATATCCAAATATGTCCAGTTTAATTTTACATTTTATTTTTATATAATTTGTTATCTGTTATTCCACTCTTATCTGTATTTTCGCTAATGTTATTTTAATTTATCCGACTTTTTGGTCTAACATTAATATTTTCTTGTTTATTTTTTTCCCCACAATTATAAGCAACAATTATTCCACAATTATTTAACAACTTTTATTTTATATTATATGTATGTATACTACTTCCTAATTTTAATTACATACGTTTATTGCCTTTATTGCTGTTTAAACCAGGCACCGTAATCATTATGAGTTTTATTATAAAAATTACATATTAATGATCACATTATGAGTTCTAAGGATCACATTATGAGTTTTAAAAAATATTCTAAAAATCAGCCCATAATCATAATTTTTTTTTGCAAAAAAAATATAAATCATAAATAACACTAGTCAACAGTCAAAATGTACTCCGGGTGCCATAATTTTTTCTGTGTAGATAACCTTGACATGAGCTCGAAAAACGCAATAAAATTATTTTGTTTCGTTTGGTTTTTTTTTTGTTTTTTTTTTTAAATTTTAAAAATTTTTTTTTGGTTAATTTGTTTTTGTACGAAAAATTGTTTCAGCAACTAACAAATCTCGTCAAAATATATACTAAATGGATGGTAGTAGACCCCAAAACATAAATAATGTGCGTCTTCATTCATCGGCTAGCTTCAGCGGTCGTAATCGGTTGTTGAATCAGGAATTTTACAAAATTTTACCGAAAATTTACAAGTGAAAGCCCCTTAAAGCATTTCAAAAAAATGTCAATTCACAGATTGCATTTTTTTTGTATTTTATACGCAATGTGGCAGGTTTTAGAAATCAAACAAGCTACTTTTTAAGACAATCCATCAATTAATAATGAAGTTGTGAATTTTTTCGCTAAAGCCCTCAGAATCTACTTTTTAGTTCGAACATTGCATTTTACCTTTGAAATTATCTCACTAGTCAACCAAATGAAAAAATGTCATGTACTTCTAATGAAGTGTTTTTTTCTGTGTAGATAACCTTCAGATGAGCTTGAAAAATGCAACAATCGCAGTGAGGGATGGCTCAATGTATGCGCAGCTATGCTAGTATGTGTCACTTATAGATATTGCACTTGGGTATGTTTACAAAATAATAACGGAAGGTAGTAATGTCACTACGCAACAATGCGTTTTGTTGGTCACTCTGCTACCTCTGCAACTACCTTAACCACTACCTGTTGTGCCTGATTTTATTTTAGGTATTTAAGGATGAACATTGCCAAATATCACTTACTTTCGCAAGTAACCTCAAAATGAGCAAACGTTCGCCAGGATTTGAATGCAATACCAATCCAAGTAATTTTTGTTACATATGCGGAGAATACGATTCTGAAAAAAACTAGCGTTGCTTTTCACCTAAATTGAGAGATTCATTTGAAGAGAGCTTCAATTTACAGGTCTCAAACACAGATGAGCGGTGGACATCAAGTGCTCTATGTCCAAGGTGCTACGTACAGCTAGCTGACTCAAGGTAAGTGTAGATTACGAAATTCAAGAACATATATAACTTATTATTGAAATTCTTTCAGACGACAGCCGAGAATCATCATGCCAATGCTTTGGAGAGAACCGCTTTGTCATGTAACAGATTGCTACTTCTGTCTTAGCAAAAAAACCGGCGTGGGAAAAAATATACGATGGACTTACGCTGCAGTTTTAACAGTGACTTTTCCAGTGCCATTTTCCGAAGAACCAGTGGACCCGCAACCGTCCGTTTCAAGATGGGCATCTAATAATGAGGCGATAGATCCTACATCAGATCCGGAGACAGTAGAAACCACATCAGAATGCGAGTCAACATATACATTGCATGGAGGTCAACGCTTATGTTCGCACGCAGAACTGAACGATTGGGTTAGAGAACTGAAACTCTCCAAGGAAGATGCAGAGTTGCATGCATCGCGCATGAAACAGTTCGGTTTCTTGGCTCCTGCTGTGGTGACAACAATCTACAGGAAGCATCATGAACCATACGCAAGGTACTACACAAAAAAAGGCAACATCTGTTTTTGTAAGGACATTCGCGGATTATTTGGTGAACTCGGGTACTCTTACGATCCAGGAGAGTGGCGTCTTTTCATCGACAGCTACAAGCAGAGCCTTAAAGCAATTTTACTGCACAACGGCAACAAGAAACCCTCGATTCCAATTGCTCATGCCGTTGACACCAAGGAAACATACGAAGTCATGGACAATCTGCCTTAACTATAAGAGGCACGATTGGAAAGTTTGTGCCGACCTTAAGGTTATCGGTATCCTTTGTGGATTACAAGGTGGATTCACAAAGTACTGTTGTTTTCTCTGCCTTTGGGACAGCCGCGATCGTCAACATCATTACACCAGGAGGAGTTGGACAGAACGAGTTAACTTCATCCCCGGCAGCGACAACGTGAAATATACACCACTCATAAAAAAGGAAAATGTTTTTCTCCCACCTCTTCACATAAAGCTCGGACTCATAAAATATTTCGTGAAAGCTCTCAACAGAGATGGTGAAGCGTTCGCCTATTTAAAAACCATTTTTCCTCACCTTTCGTCGGCAAAGATTAAGGAAGGCGTTTTCGACGGCCCGCAAATTTTATCACCAAATGAAGCTGCAGCTTGGAACTCATTTCGGCAAATTGTTTCCGGATTTCTTGGAAACAACAAAAGCTCAAATTACAGAGAGATCGTCGAACAACTACTCCAAAATTATAAAAAAATTGAAGCAAATATGTCGCTTAAGATACATTTTCTACACTCGCACTTGGACTTCTTTCCGGACAACCTGGGCGATGTGAGTGACGATCATGGCGAGGGTTTTCATCAGCAAACGAAAGAAATAGAGCACCGATACCAAGGATTTTGGAACGAAGCTATGATGGGGGACTATATCTGGTTCCTGATAAGAGAAACAGACCCACAACAATATAAAAGAAAGACAAAAGCACATAATTATTTTTAATTTCAAGCTTTTTATTTTTGTGTTTAGATATTTTTTTTTAAAACTTTTTTATAACTAATTAATGTTGATATCCTTAGGATAATTTCTTGTACATATATCGAATTGTTTTTTAATTTAAAGTCATATATTTTTGTCACCCAACAAATTTTAATTTTTTTTGTAATAAAAAAGAAAAAACATTACCATAGACAAGGTTTTTTTGTAAAATTCCTGATTCAACAACCGATTACGACCGCTGTAGCTAGCCGATGAATGAAGACGCACATTATTTATGTTTTGGGGTCTACTACCATCCATTTAGTATATATTTTGACGAGATTTGTTAGATGCTGAAACAATTTTTCATACAAAAACAAATTAACCAAAAAAAAAACAAATTAAAAAATTTAAAAAAAAAAAAAAAAACGAAAAAAAAATTGTTATTGCGTTTTTCGAGCTCATGTCAATGTTATCTACACAGAAAAAATTATCGCATCCGGAGTACATGAAATTTTTTTCATTTTGTTGAGTAGTGTAATTATTTGACATATTGTGCCAATATCCTTGCACATCCTCATAAAACAAATCCAACCAAGGCAAACAAAATTATTAATCATTTAGGGTTTTCACAAGCTCTCGTAATGTCGTAATGTTGTACTGCATTGTCGGCCCTAAGTACGGTAGTTGTGAACGACCATTATGCATTTGTAGTTGTATAACTGATTGAAGAAAAACATTAAAAGTAAAATTCTTCGTCGGTAAAAATATTTTCCACAACAAATTTTTTCCAAATTAAACAAACTGAATCACAAAACAATAAAGTAATAATAAATAACAACAGCTGCTATGTAGTGATGTTACTTATCAAATGTTTTCAGTAATAACAAACTCGGTACAAGAAGAACAGCACTAGTAAAGTACCACAATCAGTAAACATACCTTCGATGTTGTACTTGTCGCAAGTTTTTCTATGAAAAAGTAAATTTTAATAGAAATATTAATTTAAATTAATTTAATAGTTATTGATCTTGAACCGAACTATTATTAAAACATAACAACTGAAAAGATCGAATAATATAAACTCAAACGGAAATATATTTATAGACGGTACACTCTAAACGCCAATCTCATGGCAATCGCTGTTTCTTTTTTGAAACAACAACATCTATGCAATGGCTTTCGATGATGAAAACATGCATAGGTAAGAAATGTTGTGAATATTGATGGCTATGGCAAAGTATTGTTGTGGATGTTTTCGGCCAAGTAGGTGTTTAGACAATTCTCGCTTACTTGAGATTTGTTTATCCCTATAATGTGTGATGATATACCTAAATAGTTGTGGAGAAGGGAGCTGATGATATGTCTTGGTGGGCATTGAAATAACTATATACCCAACCATCCACATAATGATCAATTTCACATTTTTCTTTTTTAATATTTCTATTAAAATGTATCCTCATTAAAATGTAATGTATCTATGTATCCTTTTTCTATGAAAATGTACTTTTTAATAGTTATTGATCTTGAACCGAACTATTATTAAAACATAACAACCCAAAAGATCGCATAATATAAACTGAAACGGATATTAATTTTATTTATATAAATAATAATTTTTTTTCGAGTTGTTTGGTTGCTCTGGATTTGTTTTATGAGGCTATGCAACGATATTGGCAAAAAACTCCCCAAAAAAGTCGCAAATTAAAAGTGAGTTTTATTTTGAGCGAAAAAAATTAAAATCATATATAATTACACTGTGCTCGAATCTGCACCCTTTTTTTGTAACAAGCGGGGCACCCATCTAGTAAACCTAATTCGAGTACGCTGAATCCAGTGGTGCAAACCATTTTTTTAGGTTGGCTCTTGTTTAGAAAATAAACACGATTGAAAATTTTGGTTAAAATTAGATAAAAAACACAATTATTGGGCGAAATACATAATTCAAGGCCCGGGCCCAAAAAAAAAAACAAAAACCAAAAATCGAGAAAGATATGGGTATTTCAAAAAGCTTTTTTTTTTTCGATCGGACCTATGGGGACCAATGGGGCCTACAGGGTCCAAAAATATGCTCCCACTAGGGACCGTTGGGTATGGGGGCAAGTGTGGGTACTTAAACGAAAGGTATTGATCTAACGAATTCAGCGCTACCATTATTTTTTTCAGTGCACATGCGTAAGCTGGGTTAAACTCAACCAAAGAAGCCACACTTACTCCTAAAATTCAAAACACCCATATTTTGCTTGATATAAGCTTGTTAAGCGATTTATGTTTATATAAGTTAACGTCGTAAACTTTTAAACTATCAACTATAACTTGGTATCACTGTTACCAAGTAATCAGGGCTGTCTTTAGCTTACAGCTGATCATCTGGACATCTGGCAAGACTGGTCGTCGCCATTTAAGAATACTGCAACCTACTTCACTTTTTTCCCGTCCTCTCGTTTTTTGGATTCGTTCGAGTTAAGACTTGCCTCTTTTCTCTAATTTATCTAATTTATTTATAATTTATCTTTAGTTATAATCGGTAAGTATTTCATATTAATATGTTTTTTTAGTTTCGTTTCAAACTATTCGGCAATCGGTTAATTAATTTTAGAAATGTATAAGTGCCGTAGATTAAATAACTTTTGTTAGGTGTGTGGAAGATTCACAATTATGCCCAGTCGCCGTAAAATTAGTTCGGAAATTCAGAAATTGTATGAAGACTATTTTGCACAATGTGTTCATAGTTGTGTGCCTTGGGCGCCATCTATCGTTTGTACGTCGAGCATTGTCTATCTGAATAAATGGAAAATTTCTGGTGCCGCCATGCCATTTGGTGTTCCAATGATTTGGAAAGATTCTGAAGTTCATGATTCAGCTGAATGTTATGCGTGTGTGAATAATGTCTTTGGTATGAACAGATTAAAAAGTGCATCGTTTTCATAC
Organism: Phaonia tiefii; assembly: GCA_963931995.1. Classification (NCBI taxonomy): domain Eukaryota; kingdom Metazoa; phylum Arthropoda; class Insecta; order Diptera; family Muscidae; genus Phaonia; species Phaonia tiefii. Next base: position 200,329,626 of record OZ008369.1, read on the forward strand.
ATTGGAACAAAATATTCCCAATTGCCACTGCTGCACTCAGCTGAAATTCCTGTTCCGGAAAAACCAATCCCTACCAATGAACATGAATCATCAATATTTGAATCTGTTGATGGAAATCTGTTGTCGGAATATCAGCCATCAAATGCCACTGCGCCATGTAACCACATTGAAATCACGCAAAATCGTTTGGATATTATGGTACTACGCTTAAAACTATCGCAACGACAATGTATTGTTTTGCCAAAGGATTTAAAAAAAAAACATTTTGGCACCAGATGTTTGTGTTTACGGAGCAATCAATCGTCAGCGTCGGTTTACGAATTTTTTCAGATCGATTGAGAATAATTCACTATCAAAAATGGATACAAATCTGAAGATTGGCGATTGTTTATCGATTCATCCAAAAGCAGTTTGAAAGCGGTTCTGCTACACATCACTAATTCAAAAAATTCCGTTCCAATTGCGCTGAGCACCAATACAAAAGAGACATACTCATCACTAAAAAAAATTCTAGAGTTGGTAAAACATGAGGACCATAAGTGGAAAGTGGCAGTCGGTGGTGCAATGGGTAGTGTGCGCGCCTCTTGTACAGGAGATCCTGGGTTCGATCCCTGCTCCAACCACCTTAAAATTTCTTTCGGCGGCGGTCACCTCGCATAGTGACGGCGACACTGTCGAGTATATAGCCATGATAAAAGCTTCTCAAAATACCGTTCGGAATCGGTGTAAAACTGTAGGTCCCAATCAGTGAGTGAAAACTGGAAAGGGCACAGCTCAGTGATTGTGAGAAGTTTGTGAGAAGGATGTAATGGGAAACCATTTTTTTTTTTATTTTTTTTTAAGTGGAAAATCTGCGCTGACTTAAAAGTGGTGGCTCTTTTACGAGGAATGCAATTGCAATACACCAAAAATATGTGTTTTATGTATCTATGGGATACCCGTTTTACTGGCGACCAATATAATGCACACAGTTGGCCATCACGTGATGAAATCATAGTACGGCGAAACAATATTATTGAGATTCCACTTGTTCCAATCGAAAAGGTGAAATTTTCTAAAAGCATTGGACCCAGACGGAAATGCATTCAATGAGTTGCGTCTTATTTTCCCTCGTTTAAGTGGCATGAAAATAAAAGAAGGTAAAATATGATTCGAAAAATTTTATATAACGTTTTATTTTCTGGTTGTTTTAAAGGAATACTTAATGGTCCGGATATTCGTCGGCTAATAAAGGATCAGGCATTTAATAATGCACTCAGTGCTGTTGAATTTGTAGCATGGGATTGCGTAAAAGCGGTCATAGCGAATGTTCTCGGAATTCATCGATCAGAGAATTGGCGTATACTAATTAAAGGCATGCTCAATGCTTTTCACAATTTAAATGTTAAAATGTCTTTAAAAATTCATTTTTTGCATCACCATGTAGAAAAATTCGCTGAACAATCACCAGCAGAATCGGATGAACATGGCGAGCGTTTTCACCAACTGACTGCAAGACTCGAGCACTGGTATAGTGGCAAAAAGCTACATTCACTTCTGGGTGATATTTGCTGGAATTTGTAAGAAGAAGAAGATGATTTAGAAGAATCAGAAAATGAAAATTGAAAAAATGATGAAATGGAGTGTAAATGGAATGTAAATAAATGCACTGTATATGAACATAAATCGCTTAATAAGCTTATATCAAGCAAAATATGGGTGTTTGAATTTTAGGAGTAAGTGTGGCTTCTTTGGTTGAGTTTAACCCAGCTTACGCATGTGCACTGAAAAAAATAATGGTAGCGCTGAATTCGTTAGATCAATACCTTTCGTTTAAGTACCCACACTTGCCCCCATACCCAACGGTCCCTAGGGGGAGCCTATTTTTGGACCCTGTAGGCCCCATTGGTCCCCATAGGTCCGATCGAAAAAAAAGCTTTTTGAAATACCCATATCTTTCTCGATTTTGGTTTTTGTTTTTTTTTTGTGCCCGGGCCTTGAATTATGTATTTCGCCCAATAATTGTGTTTTTTATCTACTTTTAACCAAAATTTTCAATCGTGTTTATTTTCTAAACAAGAGCTAACCTAAAAAAATGGTTTGCACCACTGGATTCAGCGTACTCGAATTAGGTTTACTAGATGGGTGCCCCGCTTGTTACATTTTTGAACTAGCACAGTGTTATTATTTTTGAGTTTTATTTTTTTGCTCAAAAATAATAATTGGGGGCTGATTTTTGTAATATTACTTAAAATTAATCATTACCATTGAAGAAAACTGTAAAAATCTAAAATTGTAAAATAATGGCGGAAATGCAAAGATTGTCCAAAAATGGTCATTATGATGGAATTATTTTTCTTTTATGTCTGGTCTAAGTGATTGATTTTTTGATTTAAAAAAAGAACAATAATCATTATGTACGGTTACTACATGTCCGTCCGTGTAATGCAAATAGGAAATGTATGTTTGTTTTGTCTTTGTTCATTGATGTTCTCAAGCTTTGTTGTATGTAAAAGCTATCCAGGGTACATTGACGGTTTCTGTACCATGATATTGTCAAAGTCAGCTGAGTGATAATTCTTCAGTATATGCTGTGATAATGCCGTAATCAGAGTCGAGTCTTGGTTTTTATGTCTGCTTTGTGCTCTGTCATTCTTTTTTCCAGTGATATTTTTGTTGTTCCAATGTAAAGTTGTTTACAATTTTTAATACTTTTCGTAAATGACATTGCTTTGTTGTAACTTGTCTATTTGTGGTTTTGGTTTTGTGAATAGATTGTTCAGTGATTGTACTCTATACATTAGAGATTTTGAGCTTATTTTTAATTGAAATTGCCAATACTCGTAATAACTAATAATGATTTATTTGATTGCTGGATTTCTGCTGGTCAACGTGATAAATTGTGTTTTTTAAAATGTTTCTGCATAAATTACAATTAAAATAAAAAAAATAAAAAAATAAAAACTTTTTTATAAAAAGAATTCATCCTGTAAGAAACAATAAACTTGTTTTATACGTAGTTTAAAATTTTGCATTTTAGCCGCCTATCTCTAGTCGCGAAAGGCTTAAAAATTGTTCCAGTTGTTGTCAGAGCAAATGAAAAAGCGAAAAGTTTCTGAAATTGTATCTGACTGTACTGAAGATGAGTTCGAATATGCATCAGAACTTGCTGGAACAAATGATAAAACAAAAAACCAAACTTGCATTTCGGTAGGGATTGACTCTTTATTTAGACTTGGACCTACTATCAGAATAAAATTACAACCTTTTGCACAAAACTGTCGATCGACAACATGATAAACTTTTTCCAAGCTTGTATGAGATAAAAATTTTTAAAAATAATATTGTACCACTTGTCAAAGCTTCTGAAAATAATGCAGAAGTTCAATTGAACCCACTTTTGCGAAATACAGAAAAGAGTGTATTAAAGCTCTTTGATGCCAAAGAGTTTCACAGAAAAAATGTCAGTTTAGTAGCCGTTACAAACAAACTTTCACATTAGAAGAATTTAGCGATGATTATATGTTTCTCATCGCATTTGTGCCACTTAAGTGAGTAAAAGAAAATATTTTAACTTTTGCGTTATGACAAAATAATGGCTTTTTTAAGGTTAACTGATTCGCCAGCCCAAGAAGTGCTTTGGGTAAACAAACGCCCATCATCTACCCTGTTCTGCAGACCAATTAAAATTATTATGTCTATGGAAAATAGAACTTTAGTTATTCAACAAAATACCGATATAAAAACACAAATAGCCAACTTGGAATGCGAACTACTTGAATTACATTGGAAATTAGTAGAGGTGTCATTTGTATGCACTGTAAAATGATCGATGGGCCCGTTGCATATATTCTTTCGGATACGAATTCAGCTAGTAGGTGCTCCCTTTCCAATACAAGATCAATTAAAATGAACAAAATAATGTGAAATGATATGAACAAAATAATGGACTTTCAACTCCCCACTGCTGGATTCGTTTTTTAAGAATGTATAATTCACATAGCATACCGTTTGCCGTTTAAAACTTGGCAAGTAAGAAAGGACAATTATGGTGTTTGTACTGATAGAAAAAATCGCAAACAAAAGGAATTCAGAGAGAGAATGGTTTGCTAATAGATTACGTCAGACAAGGTTATGGCACAACTAATGACATACACAACATTTCTTTGCTAATGTTCATGTTTCTGCAGAAATAAATGGTAGAGATAAAGATCTACGACCTTATTCATAAAATGTTATGAGAGATTTGAGAGACGATTTGCCATACAAAAAAACGTCTCTCAAATCTCTCAGAACTTTTTATGAATAAGGCAGTTAATATATACATAAATTCGCATTAGTTTTGCGAATTTTATCTTGTGGCAGCAAAATTAGGACCGAAGAATTTAGTATGCTTCTAATGGAAACCAGGAATTTGTATTTAGAGTGCTACAGTTGGTACTATATGCCCAGTTTTTTCAACAAAGTTTTAATGCATAGATTGTGAAGTCATAAAATATTTTGATTTACCCATATGTGATTGATATTTATATTTCATGAAAAAAATTAAAACATTAAATTGAAAACTTTTTGTTTACCGGAAATTTATCGGAAGAAGCGTTAGAGGCCTCTTACAAGCATACTCGGTATGCTCGCGTAAGCCATATGAGACAAGGCTCCCGAGAAAATTCAAATAAGGATTTGATATCAAACAAAAATATTATCATCAAACAAAAGCAAAAATATTAAATGTCCTATATTGACAGTGAAATAAACAAAAATTAGATTGAAACCACTATATGTTATAAAAGTTTGTTTTTTTTATGTTATTTAATTTTGTTTACTTAGTTTAAAAAAAAATTAAATACAAACAATTTTTTTTAACCCTAGAAGGGTACTGTGAGTGAATTTTAATCACACAAGGAATAGATTTCTTCCTAAATCAGCAGGTTGTTACTAGTAAGCTGCACCAAGCATAGAATTGTGTGGTTTGAGTTATCGTACTTGTGAACAATTTAAAAAAGTTTGTGCGTAACACTTAATTATCTGTACCCTTTACGTACTAATTTTTTGTGAGTAAAATTTACTCATCAGTACCTTACTACGTCACTTAAAATATATTTTTTATGCTTAATTATGACAATTATTTTACTCACGGGATTTTTTTAGTAGGTCAGTGTAAAGAAAAGTAGAGAGCATAAGAATGGCCGGCCGCGGGATAACAGATGAAAACATTTTGGATGCATTACATGATCTTGATTCTGAGGAGGAAGACAATTTGAGGTGGGAACTAGGGTAACCATTCAATTAATCATTATTCGGGTAATCGATTAATCGTGCTATAAAATTAACCGAACAGTTTAATAATTAAATTTTTCGATTAACGATTAACTCGAACAAATCATATAGATTAATCGATTAATAAAATATAAGTGCGTGTTTATGGCAACGATTAATATGACAACGATTTGCGAACAAATTTCATAACTTTACATACATTTCGAACAGATTTGATGGTTTCTGGAGAGAAAGCGTCGAACAGTGCTTTGGCTCATAGACATACATAAAAAATTGTCTCTAAATTGGTTCATTAAATTGGGTGTAATAGTCTGATGAAATTTCAAGACCCACTCACTGGTCACTTTGTATGGGGGTATCACAAAATACCTGGTCCGATTCTACTCAAACTATATACAATAAAAATAATAGTCAGAAAAATATGTTTTAAAAATTGTTGTAAAAATTAATCAATCCAATTGGGTGTTATAGTGTGATATAGTTTCAGAGCGACCCTACCCTTTGTATGGGAGGTACCGGCAATTTTGGCTTGGTACCAATTTTGTAATTGTACCTACATATATTTTATACTTTATAATGAAGTTGCTTTTGTTACGTTTTGTTTTGTGTTAATAAATGTGCCTAGCACAATGTTTTCTTTTTTTTGTTTTATTTTATTCGAATAATCGATTAATCGAATAATTTGATTGCGTTTTGTTCGGTTAATTGTCAGATCGAAATTTACGATTAACGATTAACCGATTAATCAAAAAACCGGATTAAATGGGTACCCTAATGAATATTAATTTTTTATTATAAAAGAAAAACAAACAAAAAAGATAAGAACCGTAAATTCATCCTTGTACAATCAAAATTATTATTAAACACAAAAGTAAATGAATTACGAAAATAATGTCCGTCGTACTCGTAGAATAAACAAATATAATACTAGTTGTCACAAGCTCTCACTACGCCACACACGACATGGAGTGAAACAACAGGGTGTGTAATACAGTGTTGCCAGTTTAGCACTTTAAGTGCAATTCTAGCTCTGTTTTTATGGCCTCTGCACTTTTTTTGAAAAAACATGCTAAATGCTTTTTAGCACTTTTTTGGTAAATTTTTGGAAATTTTGTCTTTTCTGGCTCCAATTTTATTTTTTCTCGATAACTTGCATTTTTTATAATGTACAAGTATAACAGGACGATTTAGAATTAGACGACCAATTACCGCAATTTGGCAACGCTGGTAGAAGAAAACCAACAAGTGCTAGAAATTTACTCAAAGGCAATTTTCTCATGATGCGATATTTCATACTTTTTGCATAGTTTATGTAATTTTACTTCAACATGGTTGGAATTTGAATAATTATATACTATAACACTGTAAAAAAGCTGCTCCTGTATTGAAATATCCAATGAAGAGAGTAAGAGAGAGATCAGAGAATGACAAGGGTTTCACTCGTTTTGTTTGTTGGCATTTGAGTGAAGAGAAATTGTGACTGTTTTTTGGAACGGAACTCGAAAATAATTCTTTTTTCCAGCCAGGAATTGTAACATATATAGAAAATTATCACGGGTATCGATGTTAAATATGTACCTTAGTTGGCATTTGAAAAATCTGTTACTGCAAAAGTATGTTGGTCCAGACTTCTTACCAATTTCATTACTTTTGATGTACGGATAACATGACTCTAAAAACCAAACTAAATTTGTTGGTTTATGAATTTTGCCTCAAGTTTAGTACTGGTCAAAATGGAATGGTCGATTCAACCGCCTAATTACTTTAATGAGTTTAAAAAATGAAAACAGTTTATAAAAGCGGTTACGTGGTTAACTAACTTTTGAGTTTATTTGGTTGATTATTTCAAATTTGAATACAATTTATTTTAAATAAATTTAATTTTAAAATAAAGATAAAATTTGAGTACGCGTTTAACATTTTAATACACATCCGTTACCGTTTTTATAACCCAATCCGAGAAACGAAATTTAAGAAAAAAATTAACGTACTGAAACTAAAATGGCTGCTAAACCTAACTCGTACAGAAATTGCAGTCGGGTGAACCGACTTAAGCATAGCCTCACCCTTAATTATCCTATGGTTCCGAGTTTCATTAAAAAAGGTTCATATTTTCGTTTTGGCAGCCGAGCAACCTTCAGTTACCCGTGGCAAATTTGCCCATATTCAATAGCAGAGTGATATCTGCAAAATATTATCTTATTAGCAAGTTAATTAGGATGTGTTGTCTATTTGGGGTATTTATCGTGACCACCAGGTAATTGTCCGCTCAAAATTGGTATGGGAGGTTCGAAAATGTATACCTCAAACATTTTCAATTACACAGTAGCTTTTGAAAATATTGCCTAGTACCAAATTTCACTAAGATCGATTTTGGTTTACGGGAGATATGGTGTCGGTCATCCTGAAAGCCGACCATATTTTGTACGGGAGACACATAAATGGGTGTAGCAAAATCATCCTTGTTTTAGTGAGTGAGTGGCGGTTTACGAAATGAACCCTAATACAAATTTCACTAAGGTTGGAAGTATTTTACACGAGTTATCATATCGATAACCCGGATCTAACCCAATTTTCTCCAGTTAAGTACAAATTTACAGATTATTAGGCAATATCTGAGTTGAAGGTAATCACAAAAATATATCGATTTGTATGGAATGTACAGAAGGAGTATGGTCATAACACCCATTTGCAATCCCTAACTAAGTTTGGTTAAATAATTGCCAATGACAAAGATTCATTGTGATCGATAAAGAGGTTTACGGTAGTTACCGTGTTGACCAAACTAGCCAGACAGTCAGACGGGTCTGGCTCAAAAGCAGGGACCGTAACAGTTACAATCTTTATAATAAAAACCAAACTTTAAGAGTTACTTTTTGACTGTTAGTTAATTATTCAAGAAATAAAAGTTATTTTCGATGTTTATTTTACGTTTTGATTTTTATTTCTTTACTCCATGAATAACAGTAATTTTTGATTTGTATTTTATTTTGTCTCTGATAACATTTATTTATACAAATCACCGATAAAAATCAGCTATGACTTTTTTTCAAAAGTCGTTAGTAAAGTCGTTTTATTTTTTAAGTCACAATATTACAGTAGTTTCTATTAAATGCAGTAAAGGAGTCACTAGAGTCCAAACTGGGTGTATATTCTCGATCACCTCAACAAGATCAATCGATCATACTATACAGGGTGGTTCACGAAGTTCCGGACAAATTCCTCCAGCGTATTCCTTGGCTTATATCATGAAGAAAAGTCAACTAGGACCATGTCCGAAAATGCAAGGGTGCGAAATGGCAGCGGGTTCAAAATTTTCGGATTGGTGGTCGGAGGACAGTAGGGTAAAGTTGCTAACTTCTGAGCCAGTGGTCGGAATTTTTTGGGCTTGTTGGAAAAGTAGAAAAAAGTCAAATCGCCGAGATACAGAGCTTTCGGAAATAAAATCACATAACCTCAATTTGCTCAGCCAGATGGCAGGTAACTAGCCATACCTCTTACCTTTCCAAAATGGCCTAAACGAAGCCCAGAGGTCTTACCGTTCCAAAGCTATGACAATTTTACTGAAATCCAAAAATGTTTGTTTTTGTTTTTGGAAGCGAAATAGCAGAACACATTTATCCGAGCACTGGCTCAGAAGTTAACAATTTTACCCTACTACCCTCCGACCCTCAATCCGAAAATGGTGAACCCGCTGCCATTTCGCACCCTAGAATTTTCGGACATGGTCCTGGTGGACTTTTCTTCATGAAATGAGCCAAGGAATACGCTGGAAAAATTTGTCCGGAACTTCCTGAATCACCCTGTATATGGTTATGGTTATTATTGTCTCACTCAATAAATCCAGGCCAGACCGCCTTCTTCTATATCTTTCGACGACAAGCTGCAAGCTCATACAAAAATTAGCTTGCCAATTAGGTGCGCCGTCAAACTTTGAGTTTTAATATTAAATTAAATATTATGGAAATTTTATAAAAAAAATATCTGGTTTGTTCGATTACACAGGTCAACGGGAAAAAATAGCATTTAAAACCACTATTTTTTTCTGATGTATTACGAGATCCATGTCACAAAAGTGGACAAAATTTTAAATTCTATGGATAAGGTTTTTTTAAATAATTTTTTAAGTAAAATTGTCCATTTTTGAAAGCTTGTTCCATGGATTTTAACATAACTCAAGAACTATTCATCCCACTTTACTAGTGAATACACCATAATTTGCTACTAAAATACCTACAAGCCTGCACAATAGTTGCGGAGTTATCTAAAAAGTTGTGGTGAAAAATGTATACAAATTTTTTATTTTAAATTAGAAAAAATCCTAAGCGGAAAAAAGTCCTCGGTTTAGCACTTTTATAGTAAAGCCTGATCTGCAATGAATAAAATGAGACACTTCATAATAAAATCGATGGATAAATTTTGATTTTGTTCACAATTAGGTAAAGGTATCCCATTTCGTCAAGAATGTTGAAATTTTACAATATCAACAAAAATGAGAAAAAAATTAAAATAAAAAAATTTTATGATTCTGATATGAAAAAAATGAATTTCGATTGAAAATAGTAACATTGAGTAGCAACAAATTTGTATTTAATGCTTGTGCTCTTGTAAAAACACACACAAGAAGGGTGTTGTAAAAGCCCAGTTCTACCTGAATGCAACACGAAGATAAAACACACTTGACAATCATAGTTGCTAATAATCTTCTTTCGGTTGATTGAACCTTAAAACCATTTTATACTTTATTAAAATTTATATTTTATTAGTTGAATTTATAATAAGAAATAAAATAAGAAAATAAATAAATAATTAATTTAAACTACAAACTCTGCATCCCACCGACCCTGGTATCGTTCCACCATTGTCTGGATATCTTGGTGGAATCGTTCGCCCTGTTCTTCACTCAAGTCTCCTAGATTTTCAGGAAGACGATCTAAGTGGCTGTCCAGGTAGTGTACTTTGATGCTCATGTTGCATCCAAGTCGGTGAAAGTGAGATAACATCTCTTCAATGTGCGCATCGAAATCATCAGACTTGTTATTTGCTAAGAAATTTTTAATAACCCATACAAACGAATCCCATGCATTCTTCTCAATTTCGGACATTGAACTGCCAAAATCAGTATCCTTCACCAATTTGCGAATTATGCTTGCTTTCAGCTTTTCCATGGTCAGATTGGGAAACTTCCTTGAAATATACTGGAAACATTCACTATCTTCGTTAAGTGCCTTAACATATTGTTTCTGCTGACCAAGTTTAATGTGCAGGGGGGGTAATATGATACGATCTCGGGGCGCTAGAGCTTCGTTTATAACATTTGGCATACCTGGAACCAGTCTTTCCCTAGTAGGCCATTGTTTTCCCGTCCAATGTTCTGATTTAGCTCTGCTGTCCCATAAACATATGAAACAAGGATATTTGATAAAGCCGCTTTGTTGACCTAAGAGCAAATTGACCATCTCTAGATCAACACAAATTACCCACTTATGTTCATCGTACTTTATCGTGTTCATGACCAATGCAATTACAGAGTATCCTTTTTTTTGCATTGGTTGAATGTGCAATCGGCAAGGGGCCAAATTTATTTCCATTATGCAAAGGACACACTTCAAGCTGCGTTTTGATGAGACGATAAATAAACGCCATTCGTTTGAATCAAATCTCTGTAAGCCCATGGCAGTCATCAAACCAGATATATCTGTGCAGTACACAAAATCATCCTCTTCAGCAATATAATGAAGTATGCCTTTTCCCGAGTACAGTAATACGATACTTTAGTTTCTTCAGTTATCAGATCTGTTTCTTTCATCCGGGACGCAAGTAATTCAGAAGATTTTTTCGACAATCCAAGGTCTCTAATTACTTCATTAAGCTGGTCTTGATTCCATGGTCTCGGCGAGAAATGTTTGTGTGGGATGAACTCGTCATTTGCAGATGTAGATGGTAGTGCTGGATCTGAACTATCTGATTGGTAACACGTACTTGTGGTTGAGAGTCCTGGTGAAGATGAAAGCACTTGACTGCAGCTTGCACCCCGATCTTTTGCATTTGCAATTTCTTCCGAATGTAGAGCTGCAAGTGTAAACCCATCAGCAGACCTCGTGGGGTAAGACCATCGCATATGTTTTCCGAAGCTGCTTGTTGTACTTAAACAAAAATAACAATCAAATTCGTGGCTCGCTGTTTCTCTCCATAGCATAGGCTTCGAAATTTCCAAGTGTCGTCTGTAAAATGATATTTAGATAAGAAATACTGTTAGTATAAAATATTTGAAATCTATTAACCTATACTTACTTTACGTTAGAAGATAAGTTCAATCGACAGGACATGCATATAGTACTCGGTGTCCAATGCTGGTTTAAATTGTGCGGATTTATATTATAGCAATCTTTATATTTTTTTGTACTACATCTTAGAAAATTTGTTTATTTTTCAAGGTGGTGTACTTACCGCACACGTAACAAAATAAATTCGGGTCGTTTTTGCACGAAAACTTTCAGAATTTGTTGCTCATTTTTGGGTAAATTAGACTTTTCACTATTGCGTACACTTGTTGAATGAATAAGAAAGGATACTTGAACTATTATATATCCTGCCTGCGGGTGTGATTGTCAAGTGTGTTTTAGCTTCTTGTTGCAGTAAACAGGTAGTACACGTGCATTTTGTGTGGGGTTTTTTACAAAACTCTTTTTTGTGAGTGTGTGTTTTAGCTTCTTGTTGCAGTAAACAGGTAGAACAAGTGCATTTTGTGTGGTGTTTTTCACAAAACTCTTTTTTGTGAGTGTGTTTTAGCTTCTTGTTGCAGTACACAGGTAGAAAAAGTGCCTTTTGTGTGGGGTTTTTTACAAAACTCTTTTTTGTGAGGGGTTATAACAAGATTACAGGTGTTGAATACAAATCTGTTACGATTTTCAGAATTTACAATCGCATTTTGTGATTTTTTTTCATTCTCAGAATCATTAAAAAAATTTTTATATTTTGGACAAAATGAGGTACCTTTACCTAATTGTGAATAAATTCAAAATTTATCCATCGATTTTAATCTCATTTTATTCATAGCAGGTCAGGCTTTACTACCAAAGTGCTAACCCGAGCACTTTTTGCCGTTTAGGATTTTTTCTAATTTTAAAAAAAAAAAAATTTATACATTTTGGCTGAAAAACATTATTTTTCACCACAACTTTTTAGATAACTTGTAGGCATTTTAGTAGCAAATTAGTTGGTGTATTCACTAGTAAAGTGGGATGAATCGTTCTTGAGTTATGTTAAAATCCGTGGAACAAGCTTTTCAAAAATGGACAATTTTACTTAAAATTTAAAATTTTGTCCACTTTTGTAACATGGATGTCGTAATACATCAGAAAAAAATAGTGGTTTTAAATGGTATCAAAATTTTTTTTGATTTTGTTCCCTTGTGTTATGCGTCTTGAAGTGGTCAAGAATATATACACATTTTCAACTGTTCTACCTCCTTTAATGCATTTAATACAAATGACTTTAATATTGTGATTTAAATAATATAAGTCACTTACTGATTTGTATTAATGACTTTTAAAAATAAAAGTCATGACTGATTTTTATGAATAAAAGTCATCAATAACTGTTATCAGAGACAAAATAAAATAAAAATCAAAAATAACTGTTATTAAAAGAGAAAATATCAAAAATAACTTTTATTGCGGATTTATAGAATTTAAATAAAAAAGTAATTGTTATTGCTTTTATTTTACATAAAAATTGCAAGGAAAAAGTTTATTCTTAATTGTGGTACTCAGTGTGAAAAGAAATCCATTGGTTTACTACATGTGATTGTACAACATTTACTTCATAGAAAGTTATTCAAATCAAAATTTCAGAAATAACTGTTATTTCCGACGCCTGCCCAAAAGTCTATAAAAAATTCCGAAAACGAATTTGGTCCATAAATACCTTAGGTCTAATATGACTTATTCTATGCGTTACACTTTTCCGTATCAAATGCGACAAAATTATTTCATTCGCAATTTCATCATTCAAATGGGGTATTTTGTATCAAAACTGTCGATTAATTCCGAGGCCTCTCAAACTGATAATTTTTGTGTCGAACACCGCAAAATAAGCCGAAAAATTTTTATAAAAATTATCGATAACTCGTTTAGTTATCGAGATATCTGAAGTTGAATTTTAAAAAAAACGAAAAATTGTTACCGTTTTATTTTCTTAAAGAATACCTCAAAATAAATCGAAAAAATTAAGTAAGAATTATCGATAACTCGCTTTGTTATCGAGATATCTCATTTTGAAGTTTTAAACAAATCGACAAGTTTTTAGCGTTTTACTAGACCAGATAATTTTGTTTTTTCAAACTTCTAAAATTAGGCGGAAAACTAAAATGAAGTTATCGATAAATGGCTTAGTTAGCGAGATATCGATGATACAGGTTTTTCTGTATAATACACTAAAATATGCAGAAAAAATTAAATATTGCGATAATTTGACTATTTATTATATTAAATAACAACAAAAACATTTCATTATAAATTTCAGTACAAAACATATATAATGCATCATCATTAATATCATCGTCACCATCTTCCTCGTCGGAATCACTGCCATGAGCACTGTTATTGTCTCTGGCATAAGCTTTTGGCAAATTTAAGGATGGAGATTGTAACATATCCACAGCTACTTTTGGTAGGCTGTGTAATTTTTTTTCAGGCAATTTTCTCCTGCTTGATATTATTGGGTCAGACGTAATCAGCATCATGTTAAAAACGTCTTGATTAGACTTTTCTCGATCCATTTTTCTGGAATTACTCTCTCTATATTTTTTGAAATTTTTGTTGCTAGCTTCCTGCGCTTCTTCCGATAATTGGCCAATCGGTAACAATGCGTATGCTATTGTTTCAGGTCCGTGAATAAGGACCTGGAGGCATATAGTACCACGTATAATGTTCTACAAATATTCTAGCCGTTTCATGTGCATATTCCCGAAACTTATGTACAGTTACGTCATCACCACACGAAACTACAATCAGCATATTATGCATTCGGACTATTAAATTAACGTTGATTTTCGTAATCTCCGCTGATAGTACCGCATTCTGAAAAAACGCCTGGCCGTATTTCCGTCATTGGAGCTACCGAATCCGGGTTTTGGACAATCAACAATTAAACCAGTCCTCTCTTTAAATTGCTTTTGAATTTCTGCTTTAGTTTTTTCCACAATTTGCTTTTCGGAGTCTGATCTAGCTTGCCATTTTTTGATTGGCAGTTTATATGACAGATGAAGAAGGCACTCAAAAAATCGTATCCAGCCATGTAAAATCGATAATCCAAATTGTAAATTATCAGTGTTGATTTCCTTTTTTATCATTTTATCAATTTGGTCAAAATCTTTGCTGGTGGATCCGCAGATGTAACACTTTTGTGTAGATGTAGTTTAAGTGAGAGCGTTACAAACTTTTCCATCTATCATCGATAATATTAAATTATGTCTCACTACTACAACTTTCTCACCAAGTTCCACAGTTGAATTATTTAGATGTTTAATTACTTCGATGACTCTATCATGCTCTAGCTTTGACGTAATTGCTGTTTCTTTGATGAACTCCATTTTGAATGGTCTGCAGAATCTGGTAGAAGAAGGGCGAGGATTCTGCCATATATTTTTTTTCCCGCATACCAACCTTAATGGCACTATTGATGTTATTAACACAGAGGAATCTGTAGCTTCTGTGCCATGAAATGCTTGTTTATATGAGCTATGGCCAGAACTCCCATCGAAGCCCCATTTTGTATATAAACATAATTCAGACAGTTCTTTTTTGTTTAAAGAATCAATCACACTGTTTTGCAGCAGTACTAGGCGTTCAACAGTGTGATTAAGAAGCGCCTGTAAATCAACTTCGACTGAGGATTCAGATACTCTCATACTATCGCGTTTTGGATAACATTGTTTTTTTGCTAACTGGACAGTAGTGTACGAGGGAAACCTTTCTGGAGCAGACAATTTCACAATATTATATTGATGCCGCGATAGTTTAGCTTCAACCAAAACAGATAATGCTTGTTCACTACTCATTTTGTTGGTCACCGCCGATTGATTTAAACTTTTTATGTATTTGTCCGCTCTCGTTGGTGACGAAGAAGCTACATCATGCACTAACTTAGATGCCCCAATATTACCAGACTCCCGTAACTTCACTTGAGTTGCAAAAGCTAGCATTGATAACGATGTGTTATCTCTCAAATCCTTGGTTTTTTTGTACTTTGTTTTTGGGCCGGATTCTTCGAAAGCAATCTCTTTGGGACCTCGTTTTAGCTGTTTAGTAAAAATAGAAATAGAAGAGTCTAACCAATTCCGATGAGTTTTAAAGAAACGTTCTTCTTTTCTACGACATCTTGTCCATCGGGATTTAAATTCGGAGATGAAACGATTCATTGTGGCATTAACAGGAATATCTTCCTCTGATGGTCCAGTAAGCTTCTTTATTTCTTCCTTTAAATAGTTGAACTTATCTTCAAAATGCTGGAATCCTGAGTTTTGCATTAAGTTGTATAGATGTTGACGAGTGAACATACGTATGCATGAACTTATCCCTAACAAAATAGATTAAACATTTGTTAACTTTTGAAGTGGAAATAATTTTTCATTTAGCTTTTCACAATTAAATTGACATTCACTGGCACAAAACTAACATTATCTATCGAAAAAAATAAAGTAATAAACCATCACAACAGCGCTGCAGCGTCACAAACAAAAAAAAATTTAAAGTTTGCCTCCGGTGGGATTCGAACATGAGACCTCCGGATTACTAGGCCAGCACGCTGCCTTCGTAACCACGACAGGTTGCGATAAAGTTATATTAAACTGTATTTTAAGTGATTTCATATCTAACGCTTTACTATCTTTACAAATCAGTAATACAACGACACAAAACAAATAATAAATATCAATAAGAATACAAAACAGAAACTCAAAACGCCAGCAACACAAAAATGCAAGGAAAATTATCATTTTTGTCCACTGACATTATGAACAAAAAGTTGAACTAATCAAAAGAGCCACAAAAGCGCACCTCAATTTTTTGCAGAAACATCGTCTACAATCCGCAAAATTAAAAAAAAAAATCATAGCGCGATCTGGTCCGATAATTAACTATATGTCCCACTATATACCACAAATATTGACATTTTGGGGACTTTGAACAAAAAAAATTATTTAAAATATTAAATCACTTTTTTTGCTGCAATACTTATATCTGACAAATAGTTCAATACCTGAAGTTGAAGGCTCCATACTCAGATTTAAATTTCACTTGAAAATTTTTTAACGAAAAAACACTTTGATTAACTTGAAATATCAATTTTACAGCGGGCGCAAGCGAATAGAGAATGAAAGTGTAAATTCAAAAACACAATGCAGCTGCACTATACAACTTAGCGCCGTTATTTTTTCGGTTAGTGATGCAGAATTATGTCTAGTTTCTATGGTTATTAAGTATTCGAGTGTTACTTCAAAATACATTTTTTAATTAATCTTCACTTTTGATACCCAATACCCCAGTGTGAGACGGTTGGCAATAGTACCAGTGCGCGTACAAATATAGTGAGAAGTAACAAAGTTTGTTTAAATAAAGACAGTACAGTAGTAAAGTTGGAAAATCAAGTTCATTTTGTGGCAGAGTATGGAGAACTCCAAGAAATCACCACCAGATTCCATCAGGAAACAAGGCTTTGAGACACCAACCACCAACCCTAGTGACTAACACCGGTGGACGGACGAGGTAAGTGTGGTCTAATTATTAGAAGAGTTTTCTTTGAAAGTAATGAGTCCTAATATAGTTTTCGTTGTTATGTAGCCTCAAAGTAATCAGTCAGCAACCGGCTGACCAGCGCAAAAAAGCAGTGAGAGATCCGGACGCCGCACATTGGTTCCTGCTAGTGTAAGAGCGTACATAAATTCAAAATTTTAAGTATTTGACACATACTTTTTGTTATGTTTTTTTAATAAAAATTTGTCCAAATTTTCATATTTTAATACGTTTATCATATAGATTATATTTTTCTTTATGAAATATCTTTGCCTAAAGTAGCTATACTCGTATACGTATAATCAAAAAAGTTGACTTATAACACCTAAAAGTTTGAAGGCGTATAACTTTAGAAGTATAAAAGTCATACTTACGAGTGATACATTTTTTACAAGGTAATTTTTATTTTAAACGAAAATATAATATAAAAAAGAGTTGAAAAAAAAAATTCCACAAATTTGTCGATACATCTTAAAATTTGAAGAATTTCATTTAAATGTGGATTAGTACAGGTATATAGCTACATATTTCACTTATTCGTCTTAAACATGTTAGCTGCTAACCTGCAAAATATCTAGAAAATAGTATAAAAACTATATATCGAAATATGAATTTCTTCAAATATTTGCAAAAAAAATTAAAGAATTTTAGGAAATGATATTTAAAGTAAAACGGGGAAAACACAATCGACAGGATTTCCACGTACTTTGAATTACTTATTCTAAATGCAATTTTTAAGTTCATTTTCATTACAATAAATTCATATTAGATATACAAAAAAAAAATAATTATTATTGAAAAAAGTTATTTAATTAAAATAAAAAAAGGTAAAAAAATATGTATATTTAAAAAAAACTTAAGTAGTGGAGAAAACCTTATTGGCCTAAAAACTCCACAGGCACAATCCAACAGCACATATATGAAAATTTTAACAATTTTGCGTAGAAATTCCAGAAACTCAGGCATCTTCTTCGTCTTCATTGAAAAGAGGGCGACCATCTTCATCCTTCGAAGAAGTTTCAAATCTGACGAAGAGAAAAAAACACGGCTTTGATTAAAGAAACAGCTATGGACGCCGCGTCCATATATCTGAGGATTACGATCAATTCATGAATCAGAAATAGTAGAGGTTTTAAGATGGACCAGCAGAGACAAAAACGACAAATTCTTAAAATGCCCAAAGATGAAGAATATTCTACTCCTTTGGACAATGATGAAGCTTTGAGTGTTTATATTGAAATGGATTTTTCGAAATCTCAATACATATTACTGATAAATATATTAACAAAAAGAAAATATGGATTTAGTTATACACAGTAAATGGGGATGTGACGGATCTTCAGGCCAAAGTGAATATAAACAGATATTCTTTGAAGAATCAGAAAATATTTCAGATGCTCATTTGTTTATCGTCTCCTTCGTTCCTCTGAGAATTGTTGATATGAAAACAAATCATATGGTATGGGAAAACCCAAGTCCTTCCTTCTGAAATAATGAATGATAGTATATCAATAGTATTACCCACAGTAGTATGTATAGACCGTCGGTGGTGCAATGGCCGTCGGTGGGGCAATGGTTAGTGTGCGCGGCTCTTGTACATGAGATCCTGGGTTCGAACCCGGCTCTGACCACCTTCAAATTTTCTTTCGGCGGCGGTCACCTCGCATAGTGACGGTGACACTATCGAGTATCTAGCCATGGAAAAGCTTCTCAAATTACCGTTCGGAATCGGTGTAAAACTGTAGGCCCCAATCAGTGAGTGAAAACTGGAAAGCGCACAACTCAGTGATTGTGAGAAATTTCTCCCCAGTCCCTTCATGGGATGTAATGGGAAACCTTTTAGTATGTATGGGAAAGAAACTAAAGTAATACATACGTTCTATCAGACCATTATTAATGGAAAAGCATCCCAAGTGCTCACCAATAGCAAAATGCATTATATGTAGAGCTACCCCGAATGATATAAACGACCTATCTAAAGTACTTAAGAGATCAAATAACGAAAGCGCATATCAGTACGGGCTGTCAACACTCCATGCATGTATTCGATCAATGGAAACTATTTTGCATACATCGTACAATATGAAGTTTAAAAGTTGGTCGGCAGTAAAAGACGACCATTAGGAAATGAAGGGGGAAAGGAAGAAAAACGTTAAAAAGTGGTTTCGACAAGAGTTAGGTTTGATAATAGACAAACCTCGATCTGGTACGGGAATATCGAATGATGGCAATACGGCAAGAGGGTTCTTTGCTAACTGTGAAAAATCAGCTGTAATAACAGGTGTAGGTGCCCACCTTATGAAAAGGTAAGACATATTAGAAATTTTTATAATAAATTTTTAGAAGTATTTCATTTCAAAGGTTTCATATCAATTTATAAACAATATCGTGTTCAGAAAAAGTTGATGCTGATAAGTTTGGAGAAAGCTGTTTGTAAGTAAATATAAATGATACTATATGCCCTCTTCAATACATACTCCTTATACATGGAAAGGAGATTATAAAACATTTTGGTATGATTCCCATGATTCTCTTATAAAAAATTAAGATTAAAATTGTGAAATAAATAATGTTAAACAAACAAAAATTGTTGAATTACAATGTTAATAAGTTTATTATGAATTTGTTATGGTATAGATTGGAACTATACTTTTTATTTTTTTATATAAAAAAAATTCATTCCTTGAACGAAAAAAAAATAAAACAAACTTATTTTTAAACTTAAATAACTTTAAAAATAATCAAAGTATCAACTTAAGTTTTCGCAAATAACTACAATATATACTCAGTAATGTTCGCTACTAATTTCAAAATAATCGGATAATAAATAACAAACTTAAAGATTTTAGCTACACAAAACTCAAAAAGGAAACACTGCGCGCCTCCACGGTAACGCTCTTCCTCCGAGTTGCACATTTATAAGTGCCACTAGCACGACAAACTCGGGGATGCGTAGTTTCAGGGTAGAAGTCGGATCTCCATTCGACAAATCCGGCCGACAGGTCCAGCCAAACGACTGAAAACCCCATCGCCTCATTACGGCAACTTAATAATCAACATTGCAATTCCGGAAAACCAGGTCGCGGAAACGAAAACATAAAATTTCACCTGCAAAAGAACCAGAAAAATTTACAAGTAAGACAATCCCCCGGGAAAAGGACCCAGGTAAGTCCGAAGTTTTACTTTCCCCGGACTTACAAGTGCTCCCCGACAAAATAGGGACAGACAGTTTCATCGAAAATTTATGAAAGAAACAAAACGAAAAGTGCCGTAGGCACGAAAGCCTAAAAGATTGACCTAAAAGGTACAAAAACTCGTCGACCATAAGAAAATTTTAAAGAAAAGCTGTAAGAGAAAAATTAAAAAGTTATAAAATTTTAATGAAAATTCTATAGCAAAAGTTATATTATTTAGAAAACCGATAAGGGCACCAAAATATATTGAAATTGCGAAAAAAAAATTAAGAAAATCCCTGGAAACAAAAATCTGCAAGTTTATTTTGCAGAAAGTATTTTAAAATCCACCGAAAAGCTGGAAATAGACGAACAGAATCTGAATTCGTCGAAATAAAAACGTTGGCCAAAGAGAGTTAAATTCACCCGGCCATAAGCTGAATTATGAACCAAACGTGTTAATTTATTAAGGTCAGATAATAATAAATTCGGTAATATTGATAAGAAAAAGAAAGCCACAGAAGTTTTAAATTAAATCCTGAATTTAATAAGTTTGCTAAATTAAACTCGGTAAAGTTTGGAATTAAGATCTACCAAACGAATTGTGATTTAGTGAGTTTTGTTAATTTTAATTGTGGAGAGTTAAACTCTTGAAAATTTCAAATTAAAGTTAACAAAATGATCGTGAATTCAGAGAGTCGTGCTAATGTTAATAATGAAAAGTTAAATTGACGGAAATAGTAAAGTGTTTTGGGAATTCAGAGAATCTTTTGATTAACATTGTTACGTGGTATTAAACTCACCGAAATTTGGAAGTAAACGAAGGATGCCTCGAATTTAAGTAGATCAAAATTAAATTCATTTGAGTAAGAAAGGATCTACAGATTAAAATCGGTAAAGAATCCATTCAGTTTTATCTAATTTTAAATTAAGATAAATTGTGAATTCACATAGTTTAATTTGTTATTAGAAATGAAATGTTCAATTTAGAATCAATAATTCGCATGAGAAAGTTTAACTCTTCGAAAATTATAATAAAAATTCGATAAAAGAAGCATGCATCCTATAAGTTAAATTCAAATTTTGTAAAAGAAAAATAAATTAATGACAATTTTAACGTAAATCATAACGAAGAATTTAAAAGACATCGGAATAATAAGCTAAATCGAAAAGTTTGCTAATACAAAATTATAGCATGTTAACGATTTCGCAAATCGTTTATTTGTTAAATAACCTAATTACTGAAAGAATTTAGAGAGCACTGAACATTTGTTAAATTTTTTAAAAATAATTTAAGTTTGCTCTAGCACAGAGTGAAATGATAAAATATTAGTTACAATAATAACATAATGTGTAAATAACGCCCGCCTTGTGCGAATCCCATTAGATTTGAGGAACGGGGAAAGCAATATCGTCAACGAATCTCGAAATTTCGGACGGACACAGCAAAACTAAGCCCATATCCCAGACAGACTTATTTATTTATATTCACCCCTATTCTGCGTTTCGATTACGTCCCCGCATTCCGCTATGCACGGATCGTAAATTTGTATTCCAGCAAAAAACGTAAGCGTAAGGATACGAAGAAGACAAGTGTCTTTTACAATGGAACGTATGATAACGAAACAGAAAAAAGGCAGTTGTGTTAAAGACATCAGTGTGTACCAAAAGACTAAAAAAAAACTGAATATAAGAAAGATGTCTGTGGCAAAACTAAAGCAGTGTGAAGAATCCTGTAGTGACGGAGTTATCTTTTCTGTTATTTACCAGATTGCAGCTGAAAAATAAAATTTAGTTTATATTTTTACAGAAATGGAATTGACAGCAGCGGCGTTTTTGTTGGAAGAGGATGACAACGTGGACCAGTACGCAGAGTCAAGGCTGGAAAGGCGAAAATTTAGGGACAGCTGTAATCCGTTCGAGATGACCGATCAAATGTAAGACCCATGGGTTTAAATTAATTGATATGTGAAATAATTAGTTTACTTTTACAGGTTCAAAAAAAAAAACTTTCGTCTAAATAAAATGGCTGAATATTTCCCTTTGGTCTCCTGTGGAAGCCATCAGCAATATCCGTATTTATGGCCATGAAAGCCACCAGCTTCTCGTATTGCGCGGGCGTTGTTGTTTTTGACCTGTAATAAAACTCATAAATCAGTAAAAAAAAAAAAAAAAAAAAAAAAAACATTTATCAATTTTATACTTAAATTTTTCTAAATTCTTTTTTAAATTTTGTAAACGGTCCGCTATCTAACGTCCGCTTATTTCGTGAATGGTAACACTTAGCTCATGTCTGATTTGACAGATAATTAGTTTTATCCTTCCGCTGAACGAATATGGTTGTGTATACGCTTGAACAACGCTGGGAAATATTGCGACATTACTTTGAAAAGTGGGCCTGTGATCGACTTACAGAAGATGCCGATTTTGCCAAAAAAAATCATCTTTTCAGATGAAGCTCATTTCGATCTTGGCGGGTATGTAAACAAGCAAAATTGTCGCATTTGGGGCACAGAAAACCCGCACGCATACATTGAAAAGCCGATGCACCCAAAACGAGTCACTGTTTGGTGCGGATTTTGGTCCAGAGGCATAATTGGTCCATTTTTCTTTGAAAATGAGCAAGGAGTGGCCGTTACAGTCAATGGCGATCGTTATCGGGCCATGTTGAACGAATCTTTGTTCACAAAAATTGAAGAGGAGGATATTGGGAACATATGGTTTGAACAGGACGGCGCTACGTGCCACACAGCCGAAGCTACACTCGATATTTTGCGCCCTGTTTTTGAAGATCGCATTATCAGCCGCAGAGCTGATGTCGTTTGGCCACCTCGGAGCTGCGATTTGACACCGTTGGACTATTATTTGTGAGGTGCCCTCAAACATAAGTGTTACGCCGACAAGCCAGAGACAATTGACGCTTTAAAGGACAATATTCGTGAAGCCATTTGTGAAATACAGCTGCACACAATCGATAATGTGCTTAAAAATTTTACCGATCGTGTAGGCTACTGCATGGCCAGTCGAGGCAGCCATTTGAATGAAATTATCTTCCATTATTAACCGGAAGGATTGTACTTTCAAATAAAAAAAGAAATTTGAGAAAGTATTCAGTAGTTTTTTTTTATAGCATTTTCAAAAAAAAAAGTTATTTGGCGGACCCGTTATTATTAAACAAACTCAGTCAGCTAAAAAAAAAAAACTTAGAAAAACGTATCGTAATGTAGAATAACCGCAATCGAAAAAAAACGTAAGCGGAACGGAACGGAACGCAGAATACCAGAGTTGTCAAAGCGGAGAAAATCCGAGCTGGGCGTAACGCAGAATAGGGGTGATTATCTTTATTATCATTTACAGATTGTTTTACACATATATCACGGCCAAATAAGTATACGCAACGTCCATACATATCTTATTTTTGGGTGTTCTAGTACCGAATAGGTACCGGCTACGAGGGTCCCTTGAAAAGTTTCTACGAATTTGAGAAACAATATATGCCATAATGAGGCATTTGGATTAATAGATTTTTTGAATTTAACGTGTATTCCCGACTTTTCCTCATAGATCACGCGATTCAGGGATCGTTTAGATTAAACAAGAATATCAATATAAATTTGTATAAATATTTTTTGTTAGAATATACTTTCGATAATTATAATTGAAGAATTGTAATGGTGTTTAAGCCTATGAAGAGGCACTTTTGTATAATTGATAAGAATTGTTTAGCTTCGCCCACGAGGCTCCATTACAGTAAATTATAAATTATTGAATATTATCGATAGGAGCTAAATAAAATTTTTATAACGTCTTTACTGAAGATTGTCGTGGCTAATCGGTTATGATGGTAACGTAGAGGTAGGAAAAAGGTAAAATTGCTTATGGCAACATCATCATTTTGGGACTCTAATACCCTTTTCACATTTACCGCGTTTCAGCAGAAACGCCGGCGTTTCGCTCTCTTTCGATGATTTCAGCGAAACACACTTTAATTGGCACTTATTTCCATACAAAAAAACGCAAACATTATGCTCTTTTTACTGTAGTTTGTTTGAAATCACAGTAAAAATGAGAGAGAGCACAGTGTTGTACTCCAATAGTAGTTAAAAAAAGGAGTAAAATGAAAAAATTTCCATTGCTGGTTCAAAGCAAATGTCAGAAAAATGAGGGAAAACAAATCTGTTTGTTTACATTTCTAGTTTGCTTTGTGGTGGTAAGTACTTATTGCAATGTGATTTATGTATGTATGTATCAATGTTATTATCAATGTATGTATCATATGTATGTATCAATGTTATTTTATATTTCTTTATTCACAAATGTGCGTTTGTGTTGTTTACACTCAATACAGAAAACACAAAACAGAAATGAGAAATGTCACATGAAACCACAGCAGTTTAAAAAAGCATAATGTGAACACCATGGTTTCAAAATGATTTCAAGAGAGCGAAACGCCGGCGTTACAGCTGAAACGCGGTAAATGTGAATAAGCTATAAGATGAAACAGAGTAAAGGTAAAACGGTAGGGGCTCCGTGAGGGTGGGCCACACTGACATCAACACCCGTGTAGTAGCAAATAAGGTTTTCCCTACTCGTCGAAAATCATCTTCTTTGTGTTTTTTTCTCGGTTCCGATACCGCGTTTGTCTTTTCTAACTAACGAAATATCCGTTCGGACTCCCATTTTTATGTGTATTATGTCGTAGAATGTCGCAGTCTGACCTGCGCATAGGACATAATGGCGCCCAACTAGATGTGTTCATTATGATGGAACAAGACGGGGATCATTTGTGTTGTGCGTGGCGGTGACATAATTGGTGCTCAACGTGGATCTCGAAGACAAACATTGTGAGTCGAGAGGTTTAAACTAGAGCCCTGCAACGGCACACATTTTCGTCTAAACGAAAACATTCGTATGTAATATACACACACTACTTCACTTCAGTTGTGTGTGCGAAGAGAGGTACACCCCCGTACCGACGCTTTGCACTATGAATAGGTACGAGAAGATAACAACGAAAGTACACTGACGTATTCGTAAGCGCCGGGTACACCGAAGTAAAAGTTGCTGGTAACTTGTGTACATGAAGCGAATATGCGAGTAATATTCGGTTATTATCGAGGTGAATATGGGGAAACGTCATATTTAGAAATTGGTGTGTTAAGATAGATCATAAGTAAAATAATTAAAATTAAATACTTTTTGTAGATTTTTATTATTTTGTATGGTTCTGAAAATTTGTTGTTCAGTTTTATATTTGTTTAAAAGTTGTTTTTACTTACATATATTAATAATCTTAGGATTTAATTTAAGCTGGAGTGCAAAAAAAGTGCTTTTACTGCTCGCTTCACTAAAACACACTGACCATTGCAAAGAAAATAAAGTAAACAAACTTACGGTATATTCTACGTGTTCGGTGTAGTTTGCTCTGTCTCGTAGTATTTTATCACATTCTCGCTTACAGAATACGAACAAAGCTCTCTTCTCTATCACCGAATACCGAGAACCAGTGTATGTCAATCGGAGCGAGTACTATGATCTGACCGTACCAGTATGCTGTGCTTCTCTTTGATATTCGTTTTGTTGTTTACATTTCTTCGTTCGCAAGGTGCCGGCACAGCATGTGCAGCAGTAAAATATCAAACAGAAAATCTTCATGCATGGCTCTAGTTTAAACCCACGTTGACGCGTACTGTTGTGTTGCTGAGGTGACATAATTGGCGCCCCACGTGGGGACTGATCGGTTATTTTCGTTAGTCCGATTATTTATTAGCATGGACAGTTTATTTTTGTTCCTACACGATGAGTAAGTCCCGTTTAAGGAGTTTTCAAGATCCTTGACGCGTTGCGACGGATTTGCCACGGGCCAAAGGTACTTTTTCGTTAAGTTTTTGTTTATATTTCGGTTTGCTAAGTATGGCTTGGTGTTTTAACTTAAATTTTTGTTTGATCCATATTCTTTGATAAAGTCAAAGTAGTCAATAGTTCGTATTTTGTTCAAGTTAATGTTGTCAGCTTTAGCGTAAGTCCCAGCGGAAAAATTTCTAATTTTAACCAGGTTGCAACGTTTGTGCTTGGTGCATGGCTGTCACAGCTTTTAGTTTTAATCAGTAATCATTTCGTTTCGTTAGTGTGCGTAAGTCCCGGATGAGATTTCAAATCGAACCGTGTTGCGACGAATTGTTTGTCGGCATTTACGGCGAAAGCGATTATTTGTTTCTTTTGATTTTAATAGTTAACTTTAAATGCAGTCAATAGTTAAGGTAACTACTAATGAATGTCTAGGCTGAATACGCTGGAAGTATTCAGACGAATCTGGAGGAGTGAGACACGTTAGGTGACCACAGACCTATAACGTTTGCCCTCGTCTTGGTTCGCAGAAAACGTCCAAGTTCAGCGGTTGAGATATTGGAAGTTTGTATTTTGAAGAAATTTTGAGAAACTTATTTGCCAACAAGTTGTATACAGTAACTTATATATTTTTTAACCCCAAGTTACCAATTACCACTATAAGATTTTTAGTTTCGGTTTTGAGTATTTGATATAGTACATTTTTGATTCAAGTATTCAGTTTTGTATTTAAGTTTTTTTTTGGAGGAAAGACTCCAAGTATTGCGTTTAAGGTTGGGTGTTCGATCTCGCATTTTGAGTTTGAATACTTTGTTGAATATTTTTCTTTTGAATTTCAGCTTTCTGTCATTGGTTGATGATCGTGGATCACTGGATCCGCAATGCTTTTTATATTTTTTTTATTACATATCTTGACGTTACTCATACAGTGGTTAATAAGATTTGGATTTTATTAAACGCACTATATGACTATTTTGATAAGCTGAAGTGAAGCTTAAAAATTGTGTCGCTTTTTATTTTCGCACTATATTATATTTTCAGTAATATTTTCTGGACACGATATTTTAATTTTTGATTTTATTTACAATTTAACTGATCCTTACTTTTCAGCTGTTTTTTTGTATTATCCTTCGCTACGACATTTTCGTTAATTTTCAGATCAAGTAGGATATTATTCATTTTCTCGTCTCCTCAAGTTGTTGTCTGTTAGGTAACACTCGTCAGAATTCTAATTTTTAAATTTTTCGGTAACAACCATGGTTGCTTTTCACTGTACCTCCATTTAGGGGAAGAAACATTTCTCTCGTTTGGATTCAATTTTGTTTCGGTCAAGTGACCATGCCTTTGAAGATCGCCACTCACCGAAGGAACTGGAGGGGGTAATCCACCATTAGAGTCCAAGGTGGAGGCGTTCATAATTTAGTTACTGTTACAAAAACACTTGTTACAAAGTTATGTATTCGTTTTTTCACAAGAGGCTTTGTTGTTAAAGAGAAACTACGTATATTGGAATATTACAGGAGGACTTTACAGAAAAACTAATATTTTAAACAGAAAGTGATAAACAAATTTCTGAAAAAACAATAAAGTGTATAGACTTCAGCCAGCGAAGAATACATATTATCATAACTTGAGGTAAGAGAGACTTTTGAACATAATCGTTGAATATGACGCCACTATTGACGCCTTCACAAACACATGCAAACAATTGTTTTTATATTTTCGATCAAAAATTTGCACGAAATACGAACCCTGGTTATAAATAATAATAATTTTGTTTATATTTAAATGCAAAATACAGAATTTTTTTTCTACTTTTTTCTATAAAATTCATAATGGGTTAAATCATCACCAAATGGTTGTGACAGCCATCAAATTCAAGTAATTACTTTAGTTGAGCATACCAATATATTATTTGGTACAACCGAATTAGTTTTGACATTTTTCGTTCATCCAACTAATAGAATATTCACCACTACAGGATAATTTGATTGCTACAATTACATCTCGATTGACAGATCACATTTATTTATTGTTGTGCGGGTTCAACTAAATATTTCAGTTCTTGCAACCAAAACTGAATTACAAATCAGTTGATATGCACAACATTGGGTGATAAGGAACACAATTATTGGTAATCACAACTGAATAATGTGATAGTCCAAGGAGCTGCCAAATTTTAGTTGGCTGTAAATATTTTTGTGACAACGAATCTCTTCTCTGTGTGTTGAAAAAAATTTACCTTCATCTACCTTATATCATTGTTCTATTGAGGGAACTTTTGCCTCTTAAGGAATTTCCTCTAATCCCCAAAATCGTTGAACGATTGAGTCAATCGAATCGTTATCTTCAGTGATTGAACTTACGTGGCACGGATTTAAGAGAATGGTTTTTGACCGGCTGTACTTTCCAGAAATAACCCAGCTTAGTAAAGTCTTCTACATGTATGGAAGGCTAGGATACATTTTCATTTGGCCAACACATAATAATTCGAAGAAAATATCAGCGCCGATCAACATAGTTTTCTTCTGCGGTAGTAGAAATTGCATGAGATCGACCGAAGAACCCAAAAGTCCGAAGAAAATTCATGGGCATTCATTCGTGACCTCACAGTGGCTTGCAGTTTATATAGAAGAATTTGTCTTACCAATTCCGATGTAGCTAAGATTTCTTCCTTCCGATGCAATCGTTGAGTAAGTTCCTCGGTTATAAAGTTTATTTGTGAACCGGAATCCAATAATGCTCTAGCATAAACAAATTGGCCAGATTTATCTATAATTTTTACCACTGCCGTGGCTAAGACGACGCTGTCTTCATTTGAAGACGAATGATTAACAAAAGATCTCGAAGTTGAGGGCTGAACTGGACTAGAACTAGTTGGCGTTACATCAGTTGTAGCATACCTGTGCAGTAAAGAGTGATGTATTACATTTTTCAGGCAATTTGACAAATGTTGAATAGGAATAGCAGCGAACGAAGGGTATGCAGACACATAATGCTGCGTTGATATGCAAAAAATACATTTATCTTGCGACCCCTGCTGCATTCTTCTTGCAATTTCCCTCAGGCTTCATCAGCCGAAATATGCTGGTATCTTTTGTTCAAAGCTGATTCACAGTCACTCCAAAGTGACAGTTTATCATAACTAAGTTGCTCATCCCACTTGGAACATGTGAATAAATCTACGTTAGAATACTTTGCATAATAATTGCGTTTGAAACACATTTGTCGTCACCAATAGACAAAGGAGAATCATAAATTGCGAAGCAGTGTCAATCATGCTCCTCAAGGCGGATGCTGAAGGCTTACGCATCTCAGACAACTGCTGTAATTTTGTAATATTGTCATAAAATATCAAGCGAGGATTGTCATTTACTTTTTTCAGACTTGCTAGCGCCTTGGAGTAATTCTGCTCTGTGATTTGGTATGCTTTGACTGTACCCAGAGCTGCACCATAGGGACATGATATAAGGTGGTTAAATTTTTCAATTGCGGTCACAGTCGAGTCATTGTCTACTAAGTTTTCATACAGACTCATGAAATTTATGTACTCAGCGTATTCTCCACTGAAATTCTGCAGCTGCATACTAGGGAGTCTACTACGAGTATAATGAGCTGGATAGCTAAAGGTGGATTCATTTCCACTAAGCCTTCTGTTGGCGCCCTATTTAGCTATCAAAAGACTTTTTGCTGAAACACATAAATCTTCTAGCTCTGCTCTCTACCTTCATTGGAGGGATCAATAACATCTATTTCCGACTGTTGTACCGTTCTGGGTGATCGGTGCTTAAAAAGTCGCCAGACCAGTTGTACAACACACCGAGCTTACCTGCAAGGCCGCTATATTAAAGAAATACGACGCTGTTTATATGGGTATTTAACACAGCTCTGACAAGCAAAGTAGGTTGCAGTGGTGCGCAAGTCGAATCGAAAATTTTGGAAGAAACTAAACGCCATATTGAACGACTTCCGCAACCATCTTTAGTTTTTAAAAAATTGGCGTGATCGGTCGAACATCGTTCCCGGAAAAAAAGGAGAAACGTTTGGGATTGACCACATGGTGAAATTTTGGGAGCTGCACTTGGTCTACTGCTGGCATGCACGCACCACGCCGACATCACCAACTAACCTGCAAGCATTCAGAGTGTGGCCAGCAGTGTTTGCAACGTGGAAGTCACCCACACGGAAAACGAACGCGGGCATCAGCAGATAGCAGGAAAGAGAAAAAACACCGCCCGCAATAATAGAATTCGCAATTGCGTCAGCTCTCAATACGACGGCAACATCACACCAGCAACGCTGTTTCTTCCGGGCATAGCCCCCCTGTAGGAAGTCAAACACATTTTTAAGTAACTTCAAACTGGTTTTTTAATAACCACATCTAGTTGATTAATTGACTATTTTCCTTGTCGACGCCTCACTATTTTAACATGGGCATGTCATAGGCGATAGTAAATTGGCCATATCTGCATGACTTTTTAATTGGCTACTAATTACTTATTTTTCAACCAATTTATAGTTAATTAGTAAATTATTATTTAAAAACTAATTTGTTTTAATTCATTAGTAAACAGTTTTCATTCAGTCAAATTAATTTTTGTCCAAAAATATATACTTATAAATCTATATATATTATACATATTTATAAACAGAAATAATTTATACAATTTCATTAAATTTAATTATCATTAAATGAAAATTACATTACATTTTATGACTAAAAATAAAAGTTGTAATGAAAACAAAGTAAGATGAAAAATATTGGAAAACCATTCTTAATTGCCGCATTGTTTTTTTCCTGGCACTTTTTCCACAATTCTCTTTTCTTAATTTTTGTTCATATTTTTCTTTTACTGTACATTTTTTTATTTCCATTTTTAATTAATTATTTTATAATATACCAATATCACTTTTATTAATTTTGTTATAATCTTTCATTATTTAAGTATTTTTTCTCACTTGATTAATATTGAGCACTGTTTACCTCTAAGTCCTCGTTTGCTTTGATTGACATGTGACATTTGAATTGATGACATGCTTCTTTTGTTTTCTTATTTTCTTTTCATTTACTTATTTAGCTTTTATTAATTTCTTACGTTTGTTTCTATGCAATATGTTTGGTTGATATCTGCATGAGATTTAAGCCAATTTGTAGTCATTTGCAAAATAGTTAATTTATAGTTAGTGTTTTTATCAAACGATTATTTTATTTACTACAGGGCCGCTACAAAACACCACAGAAGCAAAACTTCAACGACATACAGGGGTACTATCACGCCAGGGACATCGACGGTATCACCAACACACCATTGAGACAACTCACATCACCATTTTAGGAATAAACTTAAAACTTGTTAACGAAACAATAAAAAACGAGTTCTAAAATGCATTAAAACTTAAAACTAGTTAACGAAACAATAAATAAAATCGAGTTCTAAAAGGCATTCACACTTAAAACTAGTTAACGAAACAGCAAATAAAAACAAGTTATAAAACGCGTTAGTACAGCTAAACTTTAAACTAGTAACGAAAGAATAAAGAACACCCAGTTCTCTATCGCTTTAGCGAATATAACAACAAAAATAAATATTATAATGGTAAAAGGTCAGCGAAGGTAAGCTTAAAACTAGCTAACGAAAATCCTACGAAAAGTAAGTTGCTACTCGCGTTAGTAAAAAGCCTAACAAACGCTTTGGTAAAACTGAACTTAAAATTAATTAACGGAACGATATAGAAAAACAAGTTCTAAAATATGTTAGTAAAACGAAACTTAAAAATAGTTAACTAACCAACAAAGAAAAACCAGTTCTCAATCGGCTTAGTAAACAGGTTAATAAAAGTGGAATTAGAACCAGTGAACAAAAACAACTACAAGTCCTCAACCGAGTTAGTAAAAAGGCTAACAAACGAAGTAGTAAAAAGTTCAACAAGACAAAGAGTAACACCAGGCACCAAAACAAACCGAAATTAAACCGAGTTAACGATCTAGTTCTGGAAAAGATTAACAAAACTGTAATTAAAACTAGTTAACAAAACCGCACATACAACTTAACGAAACCCGAAATAAGATCAAGTGAACAAAACCAAATTTACAAGTAAAAACAAAAATAAGATCAAGTTGACAAAACCAGATATTAGAAAGAATTGTACAAATGCGTTTTTAAAATCAGGTTAACTAATTTAAACAACAGTGCCAGGTCAGGTCAAATTGTAAAACCTCGAATCTTTCTCGGGCTAAGATTCAAGTCAAGAAAAATTATAATAATAAAACAACAATAATGTAAAGAGTGTAAAAACCACCAAGATATCAACGAATAACCACAAAACAAACAAAAGTTCCGGGCCATTATAAGACAACAATTGTCTGAAATAGTCTCCGAAAGACCAACAAAGGATTATGGGCTTCATCGGAAATATCCCACTAATAAAAATCATCAACGATATCCAATAGAAACGATACCATCGGTTGCAGCAAAATATCTAGAGTTCCACCAGTCGCCGGACGAAAAATCCACTATGGACCTGGAAACACAACAAATTATATTTCACAACAGATTATGACAATTACAATCTAAAGAGATCAACGGTTACAAAATTAACAACAATATCCCGGGAAAATAGAATTAACCTGAGTGCAACAATCACAAACTAGAAGAACAAAAAAAAACTATTAACTAATTAATCAAATAATATACAAAACAAAACGCAACCACCAAAGAAAAAGACAATAAAAAGGTAAACATTGTAACAACAGTGCATTGATAAGGTGATAACTCCACACTAACAGTATGACAAAAGTGCATCTACGAGGTGATACCAAATAAGTTAGAAACAACAACAAGAGCTTTAACCGTGTACAACAAGTTTAAAAATAACAATAGCCAAAGCGATAATAATAATAACAAGAACCAGTCAAAATCAACAACAATTAAGAACAATTTGGGCAACACTTGAGAACAATTTTATTGAGAACAATCTAAAACAACGTTCGACTTAACAACAACTTTAATAACAGCAACTATAACTACAACTAACTATAACAACATCAACTATAACACCAGCTAGAGCATCGAATAGGACATCAACGAAGACACCATGATGTACTAGTACAGCTAATGGCGTAAGTGAGAAGTATAAGTTGAGGTACCTGGGAGTAGCGTGAAATCTCAAATAAGCCGAGTAGCTTCCGGTAGTATATACCAAGACCGTTTATTAAAGTCAATTGTATTGTTGTTTTTTCTCGCGAATATTAATTCAATTCATGTTTCCGATTTGTGATTTAGTCGCTTCTTCATAAATAAAGAGCAAAGTCATCCGAGAAAAGAGATGTAAACTCCTCAATCAAATAGATTTCCATATATTTATTCAAAGTCTTGTCCGAGCTAGGAGAAACAAACTTATATACACCAAATAAAAATATATTTTTGTCAATATCTCAATAAAAGCTCCTGTCACATGGCATCATTTGATCCACAAGCACTAGGTATTTTCAAAAACTTTTTCTTGGAACTTTCACAATTCTCAGAACTTTTCGGATCACATAACTCAAACTCTCTGAATTCATTATATATATAAATTCTAATTAATACGAACTAACCATAATAACTATAAGACAAGTATATAAGAAACATTGTATGTATGTAGTAAATATCTTACTTTTGGTTGTAGTTTACTATAATAATAAATATTACATTGAGCATTAAAATATGAAATTTATATATTTAATATAAGTCCCGAACTGGGCAAAAGTCCCGAATTGGGAAAATAAACATTATAATGAAATTCAATATTTTGGTTTTTAGCGATTGATTCTAGAAAAATGGCTGATTAAAGAGTTAATACGGAGGTAGGTATCGAGTGGTGAATAACATATGGGGTGACATGATAGAATAAAATGTTACCATGGTTTTGGGGAGGGCACTAGTGGACATGCACACCTATGTACGTCCCCTATGAAAAGCAAGTAGAGGTCTCGTGAACACACTGACACACATTTCGTGTCATGACGAGATTATCCAGCACTGTAACGAACCACCACCCAAGCCCGACGATTTTACAAGTTGTCAGTGTTCCAGTGTTGGATAAGGAGCAAAGTCAGTACTCAGTAGTTTTTGCCTCTCTTGTTGAGTTCCGGAGTTGGAAGTCAAGTCGATGCTTCAATCTGAAACAGAGGACAAATAAAACGAACAAGAGACACAAGACAAATCTGAGTAGTGGATTCCGATTTGATTTTTTTTATATTTAACAAGTCGGTCGTTTGATTTGTGACACTGTATGACCGCAGCCTGTTCGATATATGAATTTAGTATATCCAGGCGACATTCGATTTCGATCGGATTAGTTGAAATCGTTCGATCGGTGAAAGTACGCTTCATCCGCGAAATATTCCCCCTAATTGTGTCCGTTTGCTTACTAGCCATATCAAGCTTGCTAGGTCTTGACTGTGGAGAAGATTGATATCTACGGGTTGGCGATTAGCAGCGACCAGGAATTATTTGTTGTGGTGATGATACCAGTTGTTATCTTTGATCATCTATTAACAATTAATTTTGTAATTTATTCTAATGGTTGTTTTGTGAGGTTATGTTTACTTTGTAATTGTTAGTGTAACACTTTGTGGTTTGTTGATTTATGTTTTGTTAGTATAACACTTTGTGATTTGTTGGTTTATGTGTTTTAATTGTTTATCCTTTGTAAAGGGTTTTTCAACAGAGACGCTACAAAAGTAAATCGATAGGGACAGCAAACGACGCCATATTTTTCCCCGCTCTTTTGACATTTCTCTTCAGTAAGGTTTACCATTTCATCATGGAAAGATATACGAGCCAACAACGAGTCGAAATTATTAAAATTTACTACCGAAATTTGGAGTCAGTGGCCTCAACTTTAAGAGCGCTACGTCGAATTTATGGTCGTCATAATCGTCCTACCAGATCAACAATTGAGCGTCTAGTGGAAAAATTTGAAACCACAGGCACAGTACAAACTGTTCCCGTGCCAGTGAGACAAAGAAGTGCCCGTAGTGTCGAGAATATTGCTGCCGCTGAGGCTTCAGTTCAAGAAAGCCCAAATGTGTCTCTCACACGTCGTTCTCAAGCGTTGGGCATCTCTGTAATCCACGTAATCCATGAGTCATCATTGCATCCCGAAAAATTTACGGTTTGGTGCGGTTTATGGGCTGGCGGCGTCATTGGGCCGTACTTCTTCCGTGATGATCAAGACCTGCAGATTACTGTGAATGCGAATCGCTACCGTTCAATAATAACCGAATCTTTTTGGCCCCAATTGGATAATATGGACTTGGAGGACATGTGGTTCCAACAGGACGGCTCACAGAGGGATTTTGCCGGCAAAAATACCCTTTTTCGAGTGTCAAATATCAAAAATGTAATGATGCAGTTTTGTAGAGAATTGTTTAATTAAGAGAAATAAATCATTAGTTTTTTTCAACAAATTTTGTTTGTGTACAAAAAAAAGGCGGAAAAGTCAACAAAATGAAACTCTGCAGTAACCTGCCTCAGATTTTCATTCATTTCAATGGGCTGGAAACATAACTTATTTTTGTCTTATCGATTTGGAATATGTATATTTGAAAAATATGGTATTTCTACATTAAGTTTTAAGAAAAAATAATTGATTAACGATAACAGATTAAAATATATTCATGCTTTTATGGTGACACTCAAAAAACTAAGTGTTTTTAGTTTTTCTTGGACTAAAAAAAGGTGGTCGTCGTCGGTCGTTGTGGTCTGGTTGCTAAAATGTGAAAGGTGGGAGTGTATTCTTTTGATTTCATAAATAAAATTCCCATAATATTTTATACTGTTGAATAAAGTTATAAATTTTATATAAAAAGTGTCACGAAATTTCATAACAAAAATGGATGAAAACACCACATAAAATGGTGTATACTTGTAGGCAAATGTGTTTTAATGCTGTCGATAATATAAACGTTAGTTAAAGTTTTTTTTACAGCGGTTGTGTTTTATATACCATATCCCTAAAAGTATGCACTGAGAAATTCTGAAAAATTAAAAAATGTCGATAATTTTATAGTACAAATGTGACTTATATTTGGAATGATTGGTTAATTAAAAAAAACGGTAAACTATGGCCCCCTATTTTTTTTGCAAATATTCAGCTAACATATTAGGCTTTAGTTATTTATATAGATGTAAGTGCTGATTTACATCTATCACAAACTACAAAGAATTATATCTGTGTTTTCGAAAATTTTGAAAAATTAAAATTTGTATATGAGCGTGGTACTTAAATTTTTAATATAATTGAGGACTGAAATGCAAGCACTGGCAGTAATTCTTATTGACATAGATATGAAAATGAGGAAAATACAACGATTTTTTATTTTACGTTATATGGGAGGTACGCGTGGTTGTGGGCGGATTTGAACAAAAACTTGTTTTTTTCTAATTTAGCAATATGAGAGATGTGTGCGAAATTTCAAAGCCCTAGCTCGATTCCTTCTAATTTTTGCCGCGGCTTGTTTGAAGAAATCCCACTGTGCGGCGCCACAAGCCACACAGCGAATGCCACAATCAATTTATTGGAAACCAAGTTTGGTGAACGTGTTATCTCACGAAATGGCCCAGTTGATTGGCCGCCTCGGTCGTGCGGTTTGACGCCGTTAGATTACTTTCTGTGGGGCTACGCCAAGTCTATGGTCTATGCCAACAAGCCAGCGACGATTGATGAACTTCGTACGAATATCGAACGAGAAATTGCAGCAGTATCGGCCGATTTTTGCTTGAAAACCATCGAAAATTGGGTTCAGCGTCTAGACTTCTGCAAGCGTGCCCGTGGTGGCCATGCAAAAGAAATCGAGTTGCATACATAATAGCATCGAACGTACTTTCACAAGAATAAAGAATTTCATTGGTATCTAAAACCGGTTTTGTTTTATTTAAAAAAACTTTTGTAGCACTCTTATTGAAAAACCCTTTAATTTATTGTAACCTCTGTTTGGTTTGTTATTAAACTATATATAAATAAGTTATATAGTCACCAAACTCTGTTTTACAAAAAAATTTTATTTATTGTTTGTTTTTGGTTTACTTTCGTACATACGCTTGACAAGATCACAAAAGTTTCGTTGCTCTCTTGCTACCTCATTTTTATATACGTATAATACGTCATTATTCTCTTTCCTCTGAGTGCTCCACACCCACATTTTATTTGACTTACCTCTCACAATAATAAAAAACCAACCCGCAAAGAACTTAGTTTTTGACTATAGATTCTTTATAGTTGCAGCAGATCTTAGAATATGTACACCTAACCAACATACCCAATTTTGTTCAAATACCGTTAACAGGAGCAGAAATAATGGATTTTTAATTTGTGATTTGTATGGGAGGTACCACGCCCGATTCTCCAATCCCGCCAATATTTTGATAGTTAATTTTTGACATCGCCATTAGTTTGCCAGCGAAGGTTCAGTTCGATTGGAGCACGGAAAAAGTGTTAAAAATCAATCCAAAGCATACAGACAGGTGCAGTTAATATGTATAACAATTTAAAAAAGCCGTTCAATCATATGATGACGTTAATACCTATCACTTAAAAATATTTAAAGACAAGTGTCATTATTTTCTTGATTAATACCTTTTATTTTATACCCTCAAAAAAAAAAAAGAGAGCGAATGCAACAGACATTGTTTTGTTCGTACATATGCTACACAAGTTCACAATTTTCGTTGCTCTCTTTCTACCTCCTTTTTATATACGTATAACCACGGTTGCCACAGTTGGTAATATCCAACCAAAATTGGCAACACTTAAACGGCTCGGTAACATGGTAACATTTTATTCATTTTTGTAACCTTTTGATATGAAATAATTAGTATAAGAAAAAGCATTTGATTTCATCTTTTATCAGAAAATTTGACGAAATGTGATCTAAAATTTTACTTGCAAACAGAAGAAACCATGAAGCACTATTGGGAACACTATTTGGAAGAATTGAATGATTATGGGCCTAACCAAAATACGCGCCTGTGTCGTCTTTCGCACTAAATAACCAAATATATCCGTCTCTTTTGCACTAACGAATATAAAAGTGTTAGAATTCTTGTGCACTAAATAATTTTGTAATAATAAAAGTGAAGATTACTTTATGTTATGCCATATTTTATGATTTGCTTTTGGCTTTTTTTTAATCTTTATATTAATGTATGATGATGAAAAAGCTTCTAAAAATTATAAAACTCGAAAGAGCACTGCTCACTGGTTAGGTGAAGCTCGCCCCGATTCCTTCATGGGATGTAATGGGAAACCATTTATTTATTTATTTTTACTGATGTATGTATGTATGTAATATGATTTTCTGTAATGAGTTATTTTAAATAAACATTTTATATTTTAAATAAAAAAAAAATAATGTGAGTCCGATCACAGGGGAGATGTGTAAACATCTAGTAATGAAAAAAATTTTTTTTAATTGGAAGTACTTATGCTTTTAGTATATTTTTTTAATTAATCAATTAAAAGTATCAAAACTTTCAATATTGTAAATACATAGGAATTTGCTGGTTTTTGTTTGTTTTATTTAACTTATTTGGTTAGTAAATGGGCACACTGCAGTATATATGTACTGCATTAAAAATTACAGTAAGCAGTAAATTTACTGATTACTGAAAAAATTCAGTAAATTTTTACTGATAATGAAATTTAATTTGCATTACCAGTAAAATCAAAGGGCCGTATTCATAATAATCAGTAATCGGGCATTACTGATTACTAAAAATTCAATGCACCTCATCATAATCATCTAGGCACTTTATAAAAATTGCTGAAAAAATTTTTAGTAATCAGTAAAAATTTACTAGTTAAAGAATTATTTTTACTGAAATTTTAGTAGTACTGCAAGTGCCCATCTATGGTAAATCCCTTAAGTACAAATAGTTAATATTGGCTTATGGTAACTAAAATAAGATACATATTTAAATTTTTGACTCGATTGTATTTAAAAATCTATGGAAAACTGCATCTATAGTAGTGGAATTGTTAGTTGTGGGGGTATGTGGAGAATTGTTCATATGCAAGTGGAAAACGTCAAATAAAAATTTTGATAAAGCTTGCGACTGTGGGTTTGCAAAATTTGTATTAAAATCTTCACCCATAATAATTGGCATAAGATGGAGATTGTTACCCAATTGTCGTGCACCAGCTTCAGTGTAAGGCAACAGTACGTAATGAAGATATGTATATTATAATCTTAATTTATATTGGAATCTAATAGAAATTTTATTAGAATTAACATTACCTCCATTCAGCTTTGATACACTTTGTGTTGTTTTATGTACTGAGTTATAATTTTTTTGGTGTTTTGTAAAATATTTTATTATTTTGTATTTGTTGCGGTTGACAAGTTATTAAACAGCTGTTTACTTAAATGTAATGCATGTAGTTATTTTACAGCAATGGTTTTCGAAAATTAGTAGCTACTACACTAGGTGGTGCTTATATGCAGCTGTTAAGTATGAATTAGAGGCTAGCGCGAGATGAATTGATTGAGTTGTGATTTGTGTGACACTAATACATTGTCATGTAATGCATGTTGTTACTACTTGGTATACATAGGAATTCGACGGCAATGTTACGTTCGACTCATGGTAGAAATTTAATGGTAGATGCAGTACGACAACAAATACAACAAGCCAAAAACAACAGGCATTTTGTTTTTGCTCAGTGTCTGTGTTGTGTCAAGTCAGCTGATAGAAAAATTATGAAAATGTAAACAAATTTGCAAAAAGTTCCATTTAGAAAATGATTGAGTGTTATTTGATATATTGAAAGTGTTTAAGTGTGAAAATTAAAACTTTTCTATGTAATTTTTGCAGAGAAATATTTCAAAAACAGCAGTTGCTGGCGGACGGGGGTTGCAGACAAACAAATGTAAACAAATTTTGACATAAGAGAAAAACTTAGTCACACTCAGTCCAGAAAAAAGTTCAAATCAGCTGGGCTAGTGCTTCTACCATTTCTTTGTACCATGGTTCGACTCAAGTAAATCAATCCAACGTGTTCGAACATGAATCGTTTTACTTGAGTGTTGCATGGTACATACGACCACTCATCCAAGACTGTATGGATGACGTTTTGTCGCCCACACTGAATTTATGTTATTCTAACGTTTGATTTGTGTGCGCACGATTGTAATTAAAAAAAGGGAAAATGGAGAATATTGATGTTTAAATTATCGCAATTAATTATTTTTCACTTGTTTTCTTAAAATATGTACCTTTTCTTTAAAAAAGTATTTTACTTAACAAAAGTACTTTTTCTTAAAAATTATCTTTTCTTAAAAAACATTCCTATTCCTAAATAATCAGCTTTTTATAAAAAAAGTAAATTTTCTAAAAAAATTACCTTTTCTTATAGAAAATACATTTGCATATATTTTAATTCTTACTTAATTGTTTCTTTTTTTATTTTTGTAATGAATTCCTTTTTTATGTTGCTAAAGTAAATCAACATACATAGATTGCTGGTACATTCAGCTTTGATACACACACAGTTCAAACCAATCATTGGGTAGTCATAGCATCGTATGATTCGACGGTTGCGTCGCAATGACTACTATGAGTGGGTTTACGCGTAGACATGGCATGGCTCGAACCGCTGCTAGCATCGGCCTTACACACACAGCATAACATTTTGCACGATGAATTAAATGAACCGAAACATGCACTTGTGCTAGCCCTTAGTATGAATGACAATCTCAATGACGAAGAAGACTTATAGTTTGACAAGTTTAGTTTTTAGTTTTCCTTAGTAAATTTCTTATTAAAAGTGCAAAAAATCTTTTTAAAAGTTATTAAAATTAAATGTTTTTGTATTCATTTTATTTATTTGTTTTCATTTGCCTACGATAACATAATGTACGACAATTAGTGCAAATTAGTAGCTACTATTGCACACTAGATGGTGTTGAGTATATTGTATGCAGCGTATGATTACACTAATACACTCATACATAGCTCACACCGATTCGATAACGCTTTACGATTGGTTAACGATTACATCGCACATCTTACTCTAAATTTGTGAAAAAGATTTTTACCCCCAGATGTTTTACACATCAAAAATTTGGTAAGTTTTGGTAACAGTTTTGGAAAATTCTGGTAATTAAAAAATTATCCCTGTGGCAACCGTGCGTATAACCACGACATTATTCTCTTTGCTCTGAGAGTGCTTCCCACCCACACAATACAACTATTCGCTGCCGCTACATAAGTGTGTGTTTTTTTTCGCAGTCCGACAATCTGTGTTTCGCAGTCGGATAAATCTGTGTTCTAACGAGGAGTTTAACGCTGTCGGACAATCTGTGTGACCGCAGACGGACAAAGTTTGTTTGGATGTACATATGTATTCACTTTGTGAATTTAGGCCGTACCCGCGCCTATAGATGTTAACACATCAAAAAATGAGAGCTCGCGCGAAAAGAAAAATGCCACCGGTATTTTCAGATCTTACTTCACAAGTGATTTTTTATTCTCATTAGAAAATGGCGTATAGCTAATACGACAGAAATTCCCAAGCGGACAGACAACAAAGAAAAACATAATCAGCCCAATTCTAAATATTCCCCGGGAGATGAATTCCCTGGGAGTTCATTTTTCCCGGGAATAAAATCCTCCAATTCTAAACGGTCAGGGAAGGGAATAACTAAGCA
This sequence comes from Phaonia tiefii, assembly GCA_963931995.1. Taxonomy (NCBI): domain Eukaryota; kingdom Metazoa; phylum Arthropoda; class Insecta; order Diptera; family Muscidae; genus Phaonia; species Phaonia tiefii. The sequence continues at coordinate 200,371,391 of OZ008369.1, forward strand.
GAATTTTTCGAGTTTTCGAAGTTAGCTTTTTTTTTGTAGGTGTGTTATATTTGCATTTAAAGTCAGCTGTTTTGTTTTTAGGTTTGTTATACTTGCATTAAAAGTCAGCTGTTTTGCCTTTTGAAGTTTTGTTTTGGTTCATAAACACAAAAATTTTACGGAAATAAAAGTGTATTTATTGTGAAAAGTGAAAATGTTTAGCATGGCATTTAGAATTTTAGCCGAACAACAGGAGCGGGAACAACAGATGCAACAACAAAAGATTGCAAGAAGGCAGTTACGCGATGCAATGAATCCGCTTGAGCTGCCGCAAAGTTTGTAAGTACAATAAGTACCTAGTATATTTGGTGTTTAGTTTCTTAATTAGTATTTTACTTTTCATAGGTTTGAAAAATACTATAGGGTCAACAAGCCTGCCTTCAAATATCTACTAAGGGTGTTGACGTCGCACATTGAGCCAGCAACAAAGTCGTTCGCAATTTCCCCACTAGTAAAATTGAGTGCCGCTCTTCGTTTCTTTGCCGAAGGTGGCTACCAGACGGGGATAGGTAAAGATTGCGACGTGTCACTGGCTCAGTGTAGTCTCAGCAAAGTGGTGGCCGAAGTGGTCAATATATTTGAAGAGCATCTGTGCCCAAAGTGGATAATCTTCTGCAGGACGGAAGAGGAAAAAAGGAAAATTGCGTTAGCACTATATGTGAAGCATGGTATTCCAAGTGTTATAGGATGCGTTGATGGAACACATGTTCGCATTATTGGTCCCTCTAGCAATAAGCACCTTTATTACAATAGGAAAGGAAACTACAGCTTAAATGTTATGCTAGTAAGTAATTTCATTGAAGCTTTATCTTTGTAATTAAAAAAATAAAAATTATTTACAGGTGTGTGATCATGAATTAAAAATTCTCTACGTCGATGCCCCCCATCCTGGTGCATGTCATGACTCTTTTATTTGGAAGCACAGCGAGTTACGCACTCACCTTGAGCAGGATTATTTGCGAGGAGTTACAAATTATTGGCTGCTTGGTAAAATTTTGAATAACATTGAAGAGTATTCATTTATTAACCATATACATATGTATATGTTTATTACTAGGAGACGCAGGATATGCCTTGGAGCCGTGGCTTATGACCCCTCATAGAACTCCGGAGCAAGAGTCTGTTGCAATGAAATATAACGAAGCTCATTCCAAGTGCCGAAATGTAGTAGAACGTACCAATGGCGTATTGAAGAACCGATGGAGATGCCTTCTTGGTGCAAGAGAGATGCATTACGCTTCAAAAAAGGCAGCTCAAATTGTCAACGTCTGCTGTGCATTACACAATATATGCATTTATTTTAAATGTAACACAATTGTTGTTGATTCCGAAGTTTTGGACAGTTTCACCACCCAGGAAAGTGATGTTATGCCCATACCCTCGGCCCAGTATTTATCAGTTGCTCAAAATATTAGAACTAATATTGGAAATAATCTTTAATAAATTTATTTCTTTCTGATTTACATTGTATTATTCGATCTTCAATATTTTATGTTCTTTAATAATTGCTCGGTTCAAGATCAATTCTTATTAAATAGTATTAAAAAGTACATTTTAATGGATTATATAATATCCACAACAATACTTTGCCATAACCATGAAAGTTTACAAAATTTCTTTTCTATGTCGCCTTCCATGTTGTTGTTTCAAAAAAGTAACAACGATTGCCATGAGATTGGCGTTAGAGTGTACCGTCTTCGTATTATTTCTAATTAAATCTTATATTAATTATTAAAAAAAACAGGTATATTTAAATTCAGTTCACATTTTATTAAAAACAATTTAAAACAAAATAACACTTAAAATACAATTTTTAATTGTATGCAGGTACAATTTGTTATTTAATTCATCACACAGTATTAAAAAATAGGTAAAAAACAAAATAAAATTTAAAATACAAATTTCAATTGTATACAAATACAAATAGGGTAAGGTAAATGAAGTTTTTTTTTTAGTTTTAAAATATATGAAATTCAACCCCTATCTTGAATAAAAAAACTACAGGGAAATTTTGTTCACGTGAACAAGTCAGGAATTCAATTTGTTCGCCTGAACTGTTCACGTGAACAGAATTCCCCTGAGTTTTTGTTATTCAAGATAGGGGTTGAATTTCATATATTTTAAAACTACAACAAAAAAAAACTTAATTTACCTTACCCGTAATTACCACTACATTCACTTCACTTTGCTTTAAGTTCTTCCAACTCCAAAATTCGCCGGTTCATCTCTATTTTATCTTGTACTTCCCTCAGTCTTATTTCTTCCATCACAACATTGTGCCGCTTTTGCTCTTTAATCTCTTCTTTTTTTAGTTCGTAAAGGCGGTCAATAGAGCGATACACTTTTTTATTTACAGCCTGCTGTTCCACCATCGCTTCCAGCATTTTTTTTGTATACAGAGCTCCTCATCAAGGACGCCCTGTCCGCCATTCTGCGGAATTAACTTCCTTTTTTTAGCTGGTGGCTTTTGGGGTGTGTCATCGTCAACTTTCACAACATTTTGCACCCAGTCGCCATCGTCAAACTCCAGCAATGGAGGGGGACGGCACTCCGGCTCAGTTGCAGATGAAGAGCCTAATCCATAAGTCCTGGCCACACCTTCCACCGACTCCTTCATGGAAATTAGGTTGTAGATTGCCTCTTCACCTGCCGACAGCTTTTGCTCCATATTTGGGCCTCCACCGGTTCCTCTAGCCGATTTAAGGTTCTGTGCCGATTTGTGCCGCACGTACCTTTTCTGATCACACCAAACCTGAAATATGTTGAACATTAGTAACATTTGTAACATTGTGAAGGACTAGTTATACATACCTTCTTCCACTCGCCAACAGTTTTACATGGAGGACCTGCCGCATTTAACTCCACCTCCAAATTGCACCATACACGGTTGAGCTCGTCTTTGTTCCCTTTGAACTAACCGCATGCAATATCCGGGCGCAATTCCATGGCTTTAAGGAGTATTTCAGACTGTCTCTTGTCAGTGGTTTTCGACCTGAAAGTAAAAATAAATGATATTAATTACATTTCTCATAACAAAAATTTAAATACTTACATTTTGAACACAACTCCCTTGCAATTGTTTGGCGGAATAATTCCCAAAAGTTTTGTTTACATTCTCCCTTCTATTGACGTTCGTAATACCTACTTTTTTCCCAGGGTTGCATTTCCCTTTTTCGAAGATCGTTTAGAATTGGGGAAAAGGGAGAAGGGAAAAAACTCCCGGGAATTCCTATTGGGAATAGGGGAAAAAACTCCCGGGAATTGCTATTGAGAATTGGGCTGAATGACATTAAATTGTGACAATTAACGAAAATTCATTTAAGAGGATAGAGTGGAAATTTTAGGAAATAATTCATCTTTAATGAACACATAAAAACATTAACAAAAAGTGATCTGCGCCAACAGACATAATGTCACTACTGCCTCTTAAATTCCGTTTTTATAAGCAAAATCCAAAAAAGGAAATTTAAAAACAAATTATAATGTACTGAAACGATAATGGTTATTAAACCTAACTTAAACAAGTACAGAAATGTTAGTCGGGTGAACTGACTTAAATCCATTAAAATATGTTTATTTTCTTGCAGCCGACCTTCTGTTACCCCTGGTAAATTTGACCATATTCAATAGCAAAGTGGCATTGCGCAAAATATAAAAAATCTAATGAATAAATATTATCTAATTCGCAACTTTCTGTGGTATTTATCATGACTACCAGCAAACTGTCCGCACAACATTTGTATGGGAGGAACGAAAATATTGCCTAGAACCAAATTTCATTAAGATCGATTTTGGTTTACGGGAGCTATCGTGTCGGTCAATCGATAAGACGCCCATATATTGTATGAGAGGTACATTATTAGGTATGGTAAAATCACCATGGTTTCAGTGGGTGACTGGCGTTTGACGGAATGAATCTTAATACTAATTTAACTAAGATCTGAAGTATTCCACACGAGCTATAATATCGATAAGCCTAACGGCGGCCCCGCTTTTGTATGGGAGGTACCAGAATATGCGTAGTGACCTCGACAACTAATATCTGAGTTGAAGCTAATCACATACACCAGAAATAAGTTTGAGAAGAAACATGATTTTGCACTTAATACGCCGATCTGTATGGGACTTACCTGAAGGGATGTGGTCACACTCAAGTTTGGCCAAATAATAATCACTGACAATAATTCATTATGATCGGTAAAGGGTTATGGCAGTTACCATGTTCACTACCCAGAGAGACAGACTGAAATGGCTTAAAGCTTCCCAAATAATAGGCCTAATATGACTTCTTCTACTCATTACACTTTTCACCGTATCAAATGATACTATATTCCACCATCCCAATGACTGAGGTTTACAAATATGTATAGTGTAGGAAATTGTGTATTTTATCGAATAAAATCGTTTATGATAAAATGGGAATTTAAACACTTAAGCAAACCACAGCCTTGGAATTTATGAGCATGAGCTTGGTCTATAACATTTTATCTGGCTAACGAATTTGAAGATGATAGTGAATACAACTTCGATGATATTCTAATTTGGTATCAAGAAAGGCGGTAAACCGACAATAAACATCAACGATAGCTGTATTTATACTCATAAATGACAAGTCTGTGGTTCGCGTTAGAAGAGCATGTAAATTCTACATGGATTATAAGCGATAACAACACATTGACTAGTAACTCCAAATTCTAAACCCAATACCTCTGAAACAACTTAATACATTAAAAAAATATTTTAAACACTTTTAAATAAAATAGTTTTTCGTCGAATCATATGTTGTTGCGTAAGCAATTCCAACATCGAATTCTAGCATTTTAGACCACGTCTGCGATGCAGTGAGTCGTACGAGGCGGATCAATAAGTCCGTGACTTTTCGAACTTTCCTCGTAGTTATACAAAATGCAACACTGCTCCCATCAAGTACCGCCTGTTAGTAGACTACTGCCAAATATTGAGCAAGTTCCGTCATTTACTTTGCTTTTAACAGCTGTTCAAAACACACAACGTCGAGAATATATTTAAAAGTGGGAAAAAACTGAAGTGCTCATTAAGCATTATTTTTTTCCGAAAAAAACCGTCAACCAAACCAAGGAAAAAGAGTGGTTTACTGGCTTTCGTTGTAGTCGCACAAGTTCAAATGACGCTGAACGTTGTGGACGGCCAATTGAGGTCAATACACCCGAAAAGTTCGAAAAACTCCCCGATGTGGTGTTGGCCAATTGAAGAGTAAAAGTTCGTGAGATTGTTGATGCCATAAGCATTTCATTTGGCTGTGTGGTTTCGATTTTAACCCATTAACGCCGACGGGTGCAAAAACGCATCAAAAAAATATTTTTTTTTTTGAAAATTCATAGGAAATGTTTCGTAATTGATATCGCATTTCTGTCTTTTGGTATGGATAAAAGATGGATGCCTTTACATATTTTACATACACTATTGTTTCATACGACGCCATCTACGTGATGATAAACGCATCACCAGGTACATGTTTTTCCAAATGCAAAAAAAATACCTTATTATACAGATAAAACAGATAGAAAACAAATAATTAAAAAATATCTAATAATATGGATCGGTAGCCCTCTGCCCTATATTTAACTCATATGAATTTCAAATTTGTGGATGTAAACGTCTTTGCCCAGGTTCATGCTGTGCGTTTTCGCACCCGTCGGCGCTAATGAGTACATTTTTGGTAAGAAAAATATTTTTCGTTATACGTATGTGCGAACGCTAATGAAGCACTCACGATCTCTTTTATGCAAAATATTGGTCAAGAATCAGATCTAAGACGAGGTCAGAACAGCTATTGCCCGGCTTAAGAACAACAAAGCCGCAGGAGCCGATGGATTACCGCCGGAGCTGTTTAAGGCTGGCGGCGATGAGCTGATAAGGTGCATGCATCAGCTCATTAGCAAATTTTGGTTAGATGAATGCATGCCCGGCGATTGGAGTCTCAGTGTACTATGTCCCATATTTAAAAAAGGTGACCCGAGTATCTGTGCCAACTACCGTGGAACAAGCCTTTTATCCATAGCATATAAGGTTCTATCAAGTATAATGTGCGAAAGATTAAAACCAATTATCGCTGACCTGATTGGACCATACCAGTGCGGCTTTAGGCCTGGAAAATCGACAACTGACGAAACACAAATCGACGCCTATCATCTATGTATCGATTATAAGGCGGTCTTCGATAGTCCGATACGGGAGAAACTCTACGAAGCAATCTCTGAGCTTGGTATTCCTGCAAAAGTCATACGCCTTTGCAGGATGACCCTGACTAACGCCAAATCCGCAGTGAAAGTTGGTAAGGATCTTACCGAACGCGAGGCCTCAGGCCAGGCGACACCCTATCGTGCGATCTCTTTAACATCTTAATGGAGATCATTATGAGAAAAGCTGCAGTCAACGTGAATAAAACCATCAGCAGCAAAAGGCACATGCTGCTCGCGTATGCTGATGATATAGATATCATTGGGCGCACAATTAGAGAAGTTACTGCGATTTTTTCGAGAATTGAGAGGGAGTCAGCAAAAATGGGTCTGACGGTAAATGAGGACAAGACAAAATTAATGGTTTCAACGAACAGGGCCTCCACGCGATTAGACCAAAGCGTGAACGTTATTAACCGTTATAACTTCGAGGTAGTGGACGAATTTATATACCTCGGATCTGCCGTGAACAAAAACAACAACGTCAGCCTTGAGATCAAGTGGAGAATTGTGCTTGCGAATAGATGTTATTTTGGGCTAAGCCAGCACTTTAGAGATAAAGCCCTCTCTCGAGTAACAAAAGTCCAACTGTACCAGACTCTCTTTCAACCTGTCTTGCTTTATGGCGCAGAATCATGGGTCCTATCGCAAGCAGACTAAACGTCTGTAGGAGTCTTCGAGAGAAAAATACTCCGAAAAATGTATGGCCCTATAGTACACAACGGCGAGTATCGGCAACGCACGAACCATGAGCTGTATGAGCTATATCCCGACATTGACATAGTTAAACGGATCAAAATAACGCGATTGCGCTGGCTAGGCCATGCCAGTAGAATGGATGAAGACGAACCAGCACGAAGAGTTTTCGAAATCGAAGGAAGACGAAAAATAGGAAGACCATGACTCCGCTGGAGGGATCAGGTTAACGATCCCAGCGTAGACGTGGTATTGCCAACTGGAGAAATAAAGCAAAAGACCGAACTGGTTGGCGAAATATGTTATTTTCGTTTTGTAAGGTCCATGACCCCCAGGGGTTGTCCGATACTGGATAAGTAAGTAAGTAAGCCTCAGGATTCGAACACATGACCGTAGCACTTGCAGCCGGATGTGTTACCTACTCGGGTACTGAATGTTGTGATTTTTTTTACTGCGAATTGCGAACATACAGATAGACAAGTTATCACGAATAACAGCATCCCTATAGCATTACCTTAGCCGGCCTGCCCACAGGGCTGCTTGGATTAAACCTCTGCAATGAAAGTCTTGAATGATATAACAAGACATTCGCTTCAAAAGTGAGTGCGTCAAATACTACATTCACTGCTAACAAAGCAAACTTGTATTTATGTGATCATTCATTTAGAAACAAAATGAAAAATAAATGAGAACGAAAACATCAAACACATCAAAACAATTCGAAGCAAAACAAAAGTACTACTTTTCAGAGAACACTGGAATCAATACTCACTGTCATTTCAAATCTAAAAAAACTCTGCTTGTGTGACTAGATTGGTTGCAAGAAAGAAGAAAAGAGACTCATTCGTTCGTTAGTCCATGAATTTTCCTTTACAATGCAATTTTTCAAAAACTCTTGCCAGTACTAAAATTGTACTCACTAACGCCGACGGGTGCGAAAACGCACCACCCCCTGCACGGGCTGTAGGTGGAGATAGGGGGCTGAATTTTTGTGAGCGGAATATGAGTGACCCTATGGCATCTTCCACTAAGTTTCAACCTTTTTCTCCCACTAATAAGGGAGCCGGCGTTAATGGGTTAAATGCTCAGTTGGGTTTAAGGAAGCTGTCTGCAAGATGGGTGCCGCGTTTGCTCTCAATTGACCATAAACGTAATCGTGTGACAACTTCGAAGGATTGTTGGGAGTTGTGTAACCGCAATTTTGGGGCGTTTTGTAACTGCGGATGAAACATGGATCCATTACAACACTCCGAAGACCAAGCAGCAGTCTAAACAATGGGTTTCTCCGGCTGAACCGGCTCCGAAGAAGGCCAAGATGAGTTTGTCGGCCAATAAGGTGATGGAACAGTTTTTTGGGGTGCACGCGATCGATTACCTTCGAAAGGGAAAAACAATAAACGGCGAATGTTATGCCAACTTATTGGACCGATTTAACAATGATTTAAAAACAACGCCCCATATGGTCAAGAAAAAAATTATTTTTCATCAAGATAATGCACGTGTGCACACGAATTGGTACTTTATTCGCCATATTCTCCGGATTTAGCACCCAGTGACTATTTCCTATTTCCAACCCTAAAGAAATGGCTCGGTGGAAAGAGATTTAGCTCCAACGAAGAAATTATTGATCAAACAAATGCCTACTTTATGCACCTCGGAAAATCCTATTTTTTGGACTAAGGGTATTAGCAAAAAGGAGATTACGTTGTAGCAAAAAAATTTTTGCAAAAAAAACCTGTGTTTCATTCAAAAAGTCACGGACTTAGTGATCCGCCCTCTAGTTTACATTGTGCAAGAACAGTCAAGTTTCAGGATCTTGAAAGTTTCCTAACCATCAGAAATCCGTTTGCCACTGTTGCTAAAGAGTGGTTGGTACTGTAGCGTACCCTTATCGGCACTTGGTCAAAACGTGGCAAAGTAAATTATTTTGTGTGCAACTGAAAAAACTCATGGTTTGTTTTGTAAAACATACCAGTTGCATTGTAAGATATAGCGAGGTGCCAGACGATTTCGCTTTGACCCTACGCCATCGCAAGTTCCTTTCCATGGGACGGTCTAAAAAACCTGTATTGCTCAGTGATTTAAAACAAAAATAATGCCATATTAAAAGCCATCGCCTGTCAGAGTTAAAATATTTGGAGATTGCAGCGTGGAAGTCGTTTATGCTTCTTGTTTCTAAATTCATTGGAAACAATTAGCCCGCAGTATTAAAAAAGTACACGAGTTTACAGTCGGTCATCAAAACTCGAAAAAATGGATTGATTATGAATCAATTTGTATTAATTTTATTTCTAATTTTACTCACTTTTACTGTTTTCAGTATATTTTGAGACAGAAAGTTAATCCCATTATGGTTTTAAATACAAAGCAACTGTAGGGGCTACAAGCTTTCTTAATACAGTTTTTAAAAAATTAAAACACATGACTTCAGAAAAAAAAATCGAACGCAAACCAAAATCAGAAATATTGGGGAAAAAGAATTAAATTTTTTCCAATCTTTTCTCATAAGAAGAAAACAAATCGTAACTGAATAACATCCATTTATAAATGTGGAAATTTTTCCTTTATAATAGTGGGTTTATTTGTTTTATTTATTTCGTCTATTATATTGTATTCAAATATGCTTATACAATGTTATAAGGTATTATTTTACGAATCGGTTGAATTCACGATGAAATTCATTCGGCAGCAAATTACTATTCAGTTTACTCGTGATGGATTTATGACTGCACGAACAAGTGTTTGCTGTTTTGCCCAAAATGTGTATATTCTTTTCTTGGGATCAGAAACAGTAATGTAATTTTGTAGTTTTCTATATTTTGTGAGGTTTCCATTCATGTACGCCAGGTTACAAATTTTACCTGGTTGTGCCAGTTCTAGCCAAAGTACCAACAATAGTGTGGGCATGCAATGAGTTAAATGGGTTGAATATTAAAACGTATTATAATTAAGGGGTGAAAATATTTATTAATTTAGGTAACTATCCTGCCACAGTTCAAAATATTGGGTCCAATATATATAACACGCAACGATAGTAAAATTTGATACTGTTCTTTTAGGAGTAATGACAGATCCAGGTACTGTGAATCCTTCTGCCGATTCTCTAATCAGGTATATTTCAGGTATACTTATATTTTCATAAAATTTTTATCGTCCAATGGCATAGAGGAATTTTTGATCCAGTTCCGAAAATTTCGCGGATTAGTGTTAAGCCACACATTAAGCACGTACGCTGATTTGCGGAATATTTTTAGCTTTATCAAGTCAATATTGTATTATATGAGTAATTCACAGTTGCATTTTGAGTACAGAGGTAGGAGTAAGATATATGCAATATTTTGGTATACCACCTCAAAGCCTAAATGAATCATGGAAAACCAGTATTTTGTGTAGATTGTACCATGAAAATCTTATTGGATGGGATTCTGCAAGTGCACGGTACGTAATTTTTGATCAACCAATACTAATATTTTCTATTTCTAGGCACTAGTTACATTTTAGGGCACCAATAATTTGTCTACTTTTGTCTAATTAAAAATAGTGGCTTTGGATGGTGTATACGATGGGGTTTGCAAAAGAGGGTTCTGTCATGTTTCCAGTTGCACGTTGGGAAGAAGTACGGAGATACAGCTGGCCAACTATTATAATGAACACATTTGAGTTACCGCTGCTAAATCTAAAGAGTTTTCAAAGTGGATGTTGGCCGGAGTTCTATTACAAATTCGTCGGTCATCGGTGACATTTATTTTCGGTATATCGTCACTCCCGATGCGAAACAGGAATGCAATCCTTGTTGTTCATATCACTAACTTGCTGGCAAACTTTGTTCAGTTCTATGACCCACATATGCCGTTATCGACAAAACTCATGCTATTTTGGAATCTCGAATATTTGAAACCTGCTGCAATGTAATCGAAAAGGGTAAATCCTTATGTTTTTTTCCTGCGTCACAGCCTGCTACGCTAAATGTCATTGATTTGCGAATTCTGCACACTGAATTTTTAAATAATTGGTTCCAAATTACACTGTGCAACAACAATTGGGGGGGGGGGGACAATGACCATATCGTTAGCAGAAATGCAAAACCACGTAACTACAATTTTAATTTCTATATCCAATAGAAGATATTCAAATTTTCAAATCTTTGCTAAAGTAAAGTCTCACCTTCGGTAAGATTCGAAAATATCCTAGCAAACTGAATTTGTTGTATTTTTTATAAGTTTTTTTTCAACTCCTTTGAACAAAATGAAAATTGTAGTTACGTTCGTTTGCTTTTTAGCTGACGATATAAACAATAAAGAGAAACTTCTTAACCAATATATATCTACATCTTTGTCTGACAATTTGTTTGTAGCACATAGTGTGTTCAAAATAAACTATTCTACAGACTTCAAGATTAAAATTTTTAAAAAATGACTAAAAGCACATGCAAATTCAGGATAAAGGTTTCTCGTATGCGAAATCCTCTAGTAAAATCATTCCACAATCTATTTTTAGATTATTTGGATATTTTGCCGGTCATTTTGGTACATTTTTCTTGACCATGTTTCAAAAAAATTAGGAAAATGACGTCTGAAAATAAAGATAGAGGATGTTGGTCTGCGACGACCTGTAATGAAATTTAATAGGGAGTAACTTCGAGAAATATTTTGAATCCGTAGCTGGTCATTTTGGTGTAAATTGTTGGTACTTTTTGAACATAGGACAAAAAGGACCTTTTACACTTTGAAATAGAGCTTTCGAATATTCTATGAATATAATCCTTGTCAAATTTCAGTCTAGACATGTTATCGCAAGAATTCGCTTGATTCAATATTTATAAGTATACTCGATTTTTAAATTTATTTCGGACAGTATCGGATAAGAAAAAAAAAGTGTAGCTACATATCGGCCTAAATTTTTTAAGTTTGACCCAAAGTAAAAACCTAAATTTTGGAGCAAAGTGTTATTGAACTGTTCTTATTACTGTTACTGCTTTACGGTAAGCATTATTGTGGAGCTTAAATTTGGAATTGCTTCCAAAAGCAAAAATCGAGAAAGCTTTCATTAAAATAAAGTAATTTATAATCTGGGCTCAGTCAGGCATCGTCTTTTAACACAATTTATATAAAACAGTTTCAGTTACCTAAAATTAGTTTTGGATTTCGATTTAAAAAGCAAAGTACGATTCCGTTAGCTCAACACCAATTTATTTCAGTAAACAAGCTATTCATTTATAACTCTTTAATGGTATCTGTATATAAATACCAGTAGCATTTTTTCATAAAAGCAATTTACAGTTTTGATGATGAATCAAACATTAAATTAGTTTATATTATCATAAAGAATCTTGTATTATATACAAATAAATTAAAAGTATCATTTCAATTTCTCAAATATTCAAATGCGACTGTGTAAGCTTATGCATAGCTATCCTCTAATGTCGAAGTTGAAAAAGTAGATTTCGCCATCAATCGGTTGTTTGCGTGTGTTCCTTTTCACAACACTAAAAATTATGGTGAATATTAAAAGTCTTTAGAGACGCGTCGCGTTGCTGGGGTTTCTTCGCAGATAATGGCTGTACACACATAAGCCCCCGGGCACGCCCACTTAAATTGCGTGCCGCTTTTGTGATGTAGCTCGTAGAGTCCGAAGGTATTCATTATCGTCCCCCATCATCATCAGCAGCAACAACACCAACACATCGAACACAATAGTAGTGCCATCAAGCAGAGCATCATAATTTGTTTTGGTTTCTGTTGATCATACCTAAATGCCTGTCTACCTTCCATTCTTATATACATACCTCATATGTACTAGGGGTAGGACAATTGGTACTGTTTGCTTAGCGTTAAAAATTTATGGCTTGTGTGATTTTTTTTGCTAGAGTCTCTTATTGGTTGAAATTAGCGTGCCAGACTTGTACTCAAAAGATTTTGTTAAAAGTTTCGAGGGAAAATAAGACTGTCGATCCGACGTAGATTACATTTAATGAATGAAAAATATTATTACCGTTTTAGGGTTACTGAAATTTTAACATCGATTTCTGTCCTAAACAACAGCCTATCTTACTAAAATGTGATACTAGGTAATATTTTATTAACAGCAACTTTGCAGTTAACAGTCGAGAATTTTGCCACGGCCATTTGTATACCTCCCATAAAAAATTTAGCTTTTCATGGCTAAATACTCGATAGTGTCGCCGTCACCAAGCCCGGTTACGCCATCGGAAGAAATTTAAGAAGGTCAGAGCAGGGATCGAACCCACAATCTCAACAACAATATGCATCAGACATATATACATCAAAAACCATTGCACCATTATAATAGTTCTTGTATGCAGATGCTCGAAAAATAGCGTACATCAAGACTGGACAAATTCCTTGTTTCATGTCGATGCATGATTGGATTTTTATCAAATATGTATATTTTGTTGCTGTCATTAACAAATCATACTATAAATTTAAATCACTGTAAAACAAACCAAATAATACAGCTCATACAACGGAATCATGCAAATTCCAAGCAAATTTAAACGTTTTCTCACACATTTAATGTTTTCTTAAATTGATCCGTCAATATAAACGATCAAAATTTTCGACCACGACAAATCAAACCCCTAATACGAACAGAATATGTTGAGCAATTAAATTTGCATTTGATGCGGAAAAAAACTAAGGAAATGATGTATAAGTCCATAGATATATAAAATCCATTCACATTTATATATGAATGATCATAAAAAAGTCTTCTGGCATTATTATGTTTTTTCAGTGCGTAGAAACATTTATCACTGTGAGGAAAATGTGAATATTCCGCATATTACCAACGTGCAATTATTACTGTTATTCCCCCGCTTCTCTTCCATTAAAATTATACAATCACATTTATTTAGAATGATACAGAGAACATTTAGACAAAAATAATTTTCTGGTCGATGCACAGTGAAGTATATTCTTCGAAATAATGCGTAAAACGTTCCCCCTATTACATACACTTTGTGGTTTTAAAATCAGTATATGTATAAGTAGACACCACAAATTATTTTAGCACATAACATCTTAGTTGCAAATGTAATAAAATATATACCCAAGTCGTTGTACCACATCTATTTCTCGTTTTTCAGGAAAAAGTACAAAATAGATTTTATAATTTCCTTGTTGCCATTTCCAAAAAAAGATTGTCAAAACCCCATTCGAAATCGGTGTAAAACTGTAGGTCCCAATCAGGTTGTGAGAAGATCTCACCAACCCCTTCATGGGATATAATGGGAAACCACACATTTCCAAAAATATAAAAAAGTTTAACTGTGCAAAAACAAAAAAAAATATACTTAAAAATAAACAACTATTTTCTAATATCAACTCGGGAACACGGGAGAGCCTCTCACAATCAGTGAACTTTTCGCTTTTTAGTTTTACACTCACTGATTCGAACCAACAGTTCTACACTGGTTGCGAGCGGGGCGGTCAGAGTCGTGCATTCCATTTCACAATGGAACGCCAACTTATACTCGTACTACAAGATACAATTTCAAGCGTTTTTATAAATTAAAATTTATTAAAAAAACATCTTAAAGATCGAAAAATAAAAACTAAAACGGAGGTAAAACGCAGACGGTAGACTGTACCGCCAGTGGGTTTCAATATTCGTACGAAGTTCATCAATCGTCGCTGGCTTGTTGGCATAGACCATAGACTTGACGTAGCCCCACAGGAAATAACCTAACGGCGTCAAATCGCACGACCGAGTCGGCCAATCGACTGGGCCATTTCGTGGGATAACACGTTCACCAAACTTGGTTTCCAACAAATTGATTGTGGCATTCGCTGTGTGTCTTGTGGCGCCGTCCTGTTGGAACCACATGTCCTCCAAGTCCATATTATCCAAATGGGGCCAAAAATATTCGGTTATCATTGAACGGTAACGATTCGCATTCACAGTAATGTGCCGGTCTTGAACATCACGGAAGAAGTACGGCCCAATGGCCGCCGGCCCATAAACCGTATCAAACCGTAATTTTTTCGGGATGCAATGATGACACGGATTACGTGTAGATTGCTGTCTGACCAATAACGCATATTTTGCTTATTGACGAAGCCATTCAGCCAGAAATGAGCCTCATCGCTGATTGTTGAGGCCTCTTAAAGTTGGCCTCTTAAAGTTGAGGCCACTGACTCCAAATTTCGGTAGTAAAATTTAATAATTTCATGACGAAATGGCAAATCTTACTGAAGAGAAATGTCAAAAGAGAGGGAAAACATATGGCGTCGTTTGCTGTTCCTATCGATTTACTATTTACAGTAAAAAAAAGAAAAAATGGAGTAAAGAAATAAATGTTATGCGTTCTATATAGGGTTGCCAGATTCAAATGGCCTTTTGTCTGGAATTTTGAATAAGTTAGCTGGATTTTATAAAAAAAATCTGGATTTCGTAATCCGCAAATATGAGGAATAAATTCTGTTAAATTCATTCATTAAAATTCTTTAATTAAATTATAAAAACATAACAAAACATTTATAATTCAGTATTTTCCATTTATCGGAAGAGCTTGTAAAATTTATTTTTCTAGACGGTCCAGCTTCCTCATGGCTCTCCATGTTTATTGAAAGAGTGTTTTGCTTGCAATGTGACACTCTGTGTTTACATTTGCTGCCGATCAGCTGTTAACAATTGTCAAATTATCAGTTTTGATCACACAAATCAGAGATGGGCCAATATGGAAATACTGCGTACTATTATTTTCTCTCTTTGGGGGTAATTGAGTGTTGGCTAAAAATAATTAGCACTCAAAAATAACCTTATTGAGAATGAAATAGATAAATAACTAAACGTATAGTCTTTCCTATTGAAATATTATTACAAAATGTATATTTAGCTGGAAAAATTATTGAATAGCTTGTAACTGGACTTGACATAGAAAATCTGGAAATTCCAGCCCATTCCACCTCATCTGGCAACAGTACAAATTTGCAAATTTGATTGTTTTCTTTTAAAAATATAGTCTGCTGTTTTTCTACATAAGAATGCGACGCAGTTTTTCTGATAGCTTTTCAATGAATTCATCATCAGTTGACTGAAAGGTTTCGAGGGAACTTCTATCGACAGTCACCCACAGTTTCTAAGAAATAGTGTCCACCATATGGTTGTCAACAACATCCTTTAATGGCTCTGCAAGAAATTTACTCCCAGGACACGTATCTCATTTTAGGTAGTAGCAATTAGTTGGTGGAGGATTGCAAATGATGCTAGGTAGACAATCTTTATAACTAGTAATACGTAATGTATCTCTGGTGAGCCCTGCCAGTCCTGCACCATCAATCATAAGTGTGACATTTTCATGTGACACAAACAGAATGGGTGCTTAGGTCTAAACTCGGAAAATTTTGAAAACTGCGCTTTTGCCTCAGGATGTCTTTCTTTAAGATGGCATGTGCTTCCTTTAAATTACATAGCACTAATCTCTTCTGGATCTTTTCCTTTGTATTTACTATTTTTATTCATACGCAATCCTTTATTCCTGGCATTGTTCGGCTTATATCAGGGGATTCATTAAAATCTACTTTTTTTTTATCTTCATCACTGATTGTTCTTCCTGGGCGTGGATTGGGAGAAGTCAGTATAACATTTTCTTTGGCAGTTTTTTCGGGCCGAAATCATGCGTATGGATGCTCCCATAAAAATATCTTCAATCTGACTAAAACTTCAATCTGAGACAAGGGTTAATATTTTAATTTTAATTTGCCTTTCTGTTGCACTTACAAAATTTTCTATAAGTTTTTCTAATATTGAAGAATTTCCTGTTTCATTGTCAGGGTCATCTTCGCTGTCTTGATTTGAATTTTGAAACACGCGATCGTTTATCAAATTAATAATTTTTTGTTTTTTAAAGGCGTTATATTTTTTCTGCTTAAGTTTTCTTTTGTTTATAGGAGATTATATAGGCAGTGACTCATTAGACTTGGCAAATTTTAAACTTTCTACGGAATAATCGCTTTCAATAGACATATTGCCATTTATTTCCACATCAGTATCACTTTCTACGCCGGTTTTACTCAGTTTACTTACTTTAGTACGGCAATTAGCGCAAATTCTAACCTTGCCATTTAATGATTCAAGTTTTAATTTTCGTTTACGTTAAACAACACTTGAGCTTATCCATCGCAATGTTTTCGTATAATTTTTCTTATGGCATCTTGATTGAAAAGGGTTGCCACAAACATCAAACCGAGGTGGCATCAGCGAGAGTCAAAATATTGCAAAATAAAGAAAGGGAAAATAATAAATAAATTATTTCTTTTATTCTAACGGCCAAAGCTCAAAAGACAAAATTTAAAATACACTTAAAAGGGCCGAAAAACAACCATATTTTAGAAGAAATTTAAAGTACCTTCAAAACAAGGTATAGCAGAATAAACTCCGTCAAGTATTTTCGGAGTTACATACGACTGAATGAACACACCTCTTTAAAAACAAAACGCCGTTTCACCAAATTTAAATTGGTCATAACTTTTTTCTTGAAACACGTATGAAATATTTTTAAGAGAAGAATGAATATACAAACTGACGAAGTAATCCAAGTTAGTGATGTAAAAAATTCGTACCGTTTGGCATGGAATGACTCACATATGTATGTATGAATGTATGTATATGTATGTATGTTGCACGATATTAAATAAAATCTAAAAGATAATATGACAAAAAGTGATACATGATACATAATTATAATGCTCTGAAAATTAGCAAATTCTTCTACCAAATTTAAAATATTTTGATATAAATTCTGAAAACGTATGGCATATATTTTATAACTACAAATAATTCAAAAAAATTCAGTTTGAAGTTTTTGAAAAATTTGAAAATCCAAACACATGACCAAAGACTAATACATACCTAGATAAACTCATTCTCTCATCTGACGTTTCATTTCACACTCTCATCGTAGGTTTGTGGAAATGAGAGCAATTAAATTTAAAATTATCTTACACCAGGTGGAGTTACAAAATATGTTCACTTAACTTTTTCCTGTCGTTTTGGTGTAGAACTGAAAAATTTAAATATATTTTGCACTTTTTTATTGACTTTTATCGTTGGTATACATTTGTATTGTATTTAACACAACTAGTTTGCCACAAAAACACGAAATTCTGTTGTTGTTCCTATTTTGATCGCTGTACACTATTGCCACTATCTGGTATTATTGAACCCATATTTCTACCATCCAATGTTTACTTTCCATCGTACCTATGACGTTTAATTTATTGAGCGAATAAAACCTTCTATGGTATGTGTTATTCTATGCACATGACTCGCAGATGGCAAATGATGAATACATCCTCACTCGACATTCAGCATTGGTCTTTAAGAGAGTCAGCCATAACAAAGTGCTGACAAAACAATACGACGGTCGTACTTAGATTGTTAGCCTCTCCAAGAAGATGTCTTATATAAATTGGCATCACCTACTGACATAGTCCTACGGAAATACTACTGACAATGTCTTTAAGACAAAATTTCCCACTGGGATATTCTACGAAACTGTACCGTTTGATGTAAAAGTAGTTTTTCATGGAAATTAACCAACATAATATCTTAAAGATTGAATAATAAAAAAAAATATTTCTTGCAGAAAATTTAAATATTGAGTACGCAAGTAAAAAGTTTTTAAATTTCCTGGGTACCATCTGGGCCGGACTTACAGAATGGCGACATGGGCAGTTGCCTAGAGCCCCAAACGTAAGGGAACCCCGTCATGGTGAAAATTATCGTTTTATTTTTCGTATGTTAAATCGAAAAACTCTTAGGTGTCACACAAACGTGTACCGGGGGTCTTGATGCAACAGCTGTTCGAATTAGTAGTTGCAGGAAGAATTAGTGTTACTCCATATATTTTTCATACATTTGTCACCGTTCATCAAACAAAAAGTACAAAATATATCAACAAGGGAAAAAAAATTAAAACGTTAAACAAGTGCTGAGAAGATCTCCCCAATCGCTTCATGGGATGTAATTATTTATTTATTTAATGAAGATTTAGAGTGCAATTATTTGTACGATATAGATTCCAATTAAATTGTGATCACTAAATTTTTTTTTTAATTCTACAACTATTCCAGTGACTTTCCAAGGTTTGCGGCCTAAAAAACGATATACACCTCATCCCCATGGGTGAGAGTTAATACCGCGGTTCAAACTCTTGGTATATGACACAATGATCGGGGTCACGTTGCATCAATCGCATAAACCAATTGTTAACAGGTATGGAAAATTGGAAATCGAAAAAAGGGTAATCAAAATTATAAGATTCTTTATGCGCAGATGTTGAATACAAATTTGTGCAATGGTTAACGTGGGCGACTCAATGTACAATGAAAAAGCTTATGCAGAAATCCTTCGTTACCGATGCGAGTCTCAGCAAAGTTCACTGTTTGGGAGAAGCACCCCACAATGCCTTTATTGTATGTAACGATGTAAAAATGTTGCTCTTTCAAATCGATGAATTTTCAAGAGGTAAATTCTTCAATAAACCAAGAACTGCTAAAACTTGAACATTTGACAAGTAAAATAGAAGTCAATGACATTTTGTTCCGGTACTTTTTCCGTCAGAAGACAAAATTCTATATTTTCTAAATCTGCAAACCGAATGCTGCCAATTTTGGCCCAATGTATTTCTAAAATATTTCAAAGCATTATATAAAGTCATTGAAATCTGAACAAGGACACACGTATCTTTAAAATTTCGTTTCAAAGTAATGCTCATAAAAGATAAAAGTACATATTGCACGAATACATTTAAATTCACTATGGGACTTACTTTTAGTGTCACAAAACTAATTAAGTTTCTCTAAATGATTTACAAGTTTTTCCACAAATTTTCTATATTGGATGAAAGCTTGTATCATAGAAGCACCTCTCCGCAGCTGAAACTAACTTTTTTTTAAAATTAGTTAATTGTAGCTAACGACAACTTGGTTTATACATACGAGTACACTCCGATTCACTTATTTAAAGGCACTAAAACTTCCATATTCAGCAGCCTATATCTTTTGCAATTTGTTACCGATTGCAGAATTTTAAAATGGAAATGGAAGCTAGACATCTTGAGTAGTGTATTCAAAACCGAAACCGCTTAACCGAATTTCGGCCGGTTAACCGTATATCGGTTTTCTAAAAATTCCTATTTTCGAAGAACCGGTTTCACCGGTTATCTCAAGTCGAATAACCGGGTTTTTCGGTTTTTACACAACTGATATAAAAACGCAGAATTACAAACCTAAAGCCTTTTTCATAGCTCACTTTGGTGACTGATCCAATCAGATAGACACAAAAGAGTTTGCCAACGAATTGTTTCGCTGATAATTTGCTGAAATAAGATGCCCAATGGCAATAGAAGTGCTACTGCCAACTCCGATCTAGATGTAAGTCCCATCATTATTGACAGCATAGGTAATGGTTAGCACAAATCCATAAAAACCACTACAAAATGAAGAAGATTTTGCCTTATTTGGTAAGTCAAGTATGTCTGAGAACAGATAGGTTGAACTAAATAAATAGGGGGTGGGCCATTTAAACTTTGGAATTTGAATCGGACGATCATATACGACTTTAGTATAAAAAAAAAAATAAATGGTTTCCCATTACATCCCATGAAGGGACCGGGGAGAACTTCTCACAATCACTGAGCTGTGCGCTTTCCAGTTTTCACTCACTGATTGGGACCTACAGTTTTTCACCGATTCCGAACGGTAATTTGAGAAGCTTTTTCATGGCTATATACTCGATAGTGTCGCCGTCACTATGCGAGGTGACCGTCGTCGAAAGAAATTTTAAGGTGGTTGGAGCAGGGATCGAACCCAGGATCTCCTGTACAAGAGGCGCGCACACTACCCATTGCACCACCGACGGCCACACGACTTTAGTATAGACACATTAATTCTCTCCATAAATTAAACGTCCTAGGTACGATTGCAAGTAAACATTGAATGGTGGTATGCATGGGCTCAATAATTCCATATAGAGGCAATAGTACACAACGTCGAACAAAGGAACAACAACCTCATTTCGTGTTTTTGTGGAAAAATAGTTGTGTTAAATACAATACAAATGTATACCAGAGATAAAAGTAAAAAAAAGTGCAAAATATATTTAAATTTCTCAGTTCTATAAGAAAAGTGCATGAAAAAGTTAAGTCATCAGTTCTTGTAACTCCACCTGCTGTACGTTAATTTTCGTCGAATTTCTCTCATTTGCACCAAACCTACTACGAAGAGTGTGCAGTGAAACGTTAGATAAGAGAAGTATTGTGTGTATAATAAATTCGTATATGCCCCCGATATTTCGAAGCAGATTACCAATTTGACATTTATTATTAGTTAAACAGACAGATTATTAGTTAAAAGTTATGTATAAATTTACGAAATAGGTCACTTTACGCTTGAAAAAAATTGGGAACATTAAAATCTTTCATCCAAATTTCTAAGCCTTCAAGTAAAACTGTAAGAAATCTACGATATAAATTCGATAGACATAGAATGCCATCAACGCAGTTTGTGGACCAATTTGTGAAGCGAGTTCGTCAATCCATGTCCCGATTGGTCGAAATATCTCTTGGACATGCTCGCCCAGTGGAAAATAATGCCCCTGTAGCTTAAAGTGCTCGAACAGACGTAACATCAACTCGCCACCGTTAGCAGAAATGCTAATTTCTCGCACTTCTTTTGGCAGTATTTTCACCTTGGGCTACAAACAAAATTGTCGTAGTTGGGGTCCGGAAAATCCACCCGTCGTCGGGGAGAATCCAGATCGAGAGACTGTTGGGTGCGGTTTTTGCGATGGCGACGTCATAGGCCAATTTACCTTCAAGAATGAGCAAGTAGCCACCGTAAACGTCAAAGGCGATTTTTTGTTCCTAAACGTTGAAGACAGGGCGGCGCTGCGTGCCACACAGCCAACGTTACAATCGTTATTTTGTGCACTGTGTTTGAAAACCGTTCAGCCAAAACTTGGAAGCCCATTCGCCGCCTCTCAGCAACGATTTGAACCCGTTACACTATTACGAGTATCTCGAGAGCGCCGTGAAATATAAGTGTTACACAAACAATACCGAGTCCTGTGTTCATTCAAAAATATCAATGAAATGTCTATTAGATTTTTTTTACAGCGAAATTAAATTCCAAATTTTACATTGTCCAACCTTTAGTTTCCCTTTCCATCCCATGAAGGCATAGGGTTACAAACTCTGATTGGGACGAGCAGTTTTACACCAGTTCCGAACAGAAATTTGCCAATCATTTGCATGGCTATGTACTCTAGTCGATCTCCATATTCAAATAGGCGAATTAAAAATAAACAATGTTTATAAACCGCATAGTTTTCCATTTTGTCCTGAAAATAGAATCCGGTTATTCACCAGTTTCTACAACTCGGTTTCACCGAAACCCGATTTCGGCAATATCGGAGTATTCGAAGAAACCGAAATCCTTAACTAAAGAATTTTTTGGAGCAATTTATAAAAAAAGTCCAAAAAGGTGAAATTTTTTTTTTGGTTCACTTGAATTACTTTTTAAAGTAAACAATGATTTTTTGTAGGGAGCGTTTTTTTATTACAATTTATTACATCTTAATCATTCTACGATTCAAAATCGCAAAACAAAAAATTTTAAATGTATCGGAAAAAACTAAAATCGATGTTTACCGTTCTGAAGGATATTCTAACCGCGCAATAGCTAAAAAATTTGGACGGAGCCCAACAGTTCTCGACAATTACATCAAAGACCTCGAGGGATATGGAAAAAATTTTAAAGGCAGGGTTTCATTGTCTTTATCTACGTATGAGAAACGAAACATCGTCAGAATTGCTTCTAATTCTGCCGTTTCCTTGTCAAAAATAATAGCTCAAGGAACACAGCAAATCATCAGTATCTTAAATACCTGAAATTACAAAAAAAGCAGCCACTTAATGCTCCACGTAAGGAAAAGCGGCTTTAATTTGCAAGAGACTACAAGGTATGGGATGTGTAGCCAAGAGGTCATGTAAATGACTGGAGAACCGTTGTATTTACGGGTGTGAAGAAGTTTAATATGGATGGGCCTGATGGCTACAACTATTATTTCCATGATCTGCGCAAAGAAAATCGTTTTTGGAACCGACATCACAGCCGAGGGGGCGGCGTTATGGTGTGGGGTGCTATTACATACTATGGCACCATCGATCTTGAATTTCAAAGTGCAAAAATGACTGGTGCAAGCTATAAAACGTTATTGGAATTGGCTTTTGCGAAGTTCAGTGAACTATTTGGTCACATATCTTGGATATTGCAACAGGATAATGCCCCTATACACAATGTTAATATACTTGACTGGCCACCCTATTCGCCAGATCTAAACATTATCGAAAATGTCTGGGGTTGGTTATCTTGTAAGGTCTATGAAGGAGGTAGACAATTTGATGACAAGCAGTCACTAATTCAGGCCATTAAGAATGCTTGGAATCAAATTTCGTTGGATTACATAAATTCTCTTTTTCTTTCAATGAAAACCCGTGTATATTTGAAGTTATTAAAAACAAAGGGGGTTGTTCCCATTGCTAATAGTTCTTAAATAAAGTAAAATAAATTAAAAAACCAAGAAAAATTATTTTTCATTAAAATTAGTTAAAGTGCCTTTATTCAAGTGAACCAAAAAATTAATTATTTTATAAATTGCTCAAAAGAAGTTATTTAGTTAAGAAACCACTAATGTAATGTTTTTTTATATCTCAAGATGTCTAGCTTTCATTTCCATTTTAAAATTCTGCAATCGGTTACAAATTGCAAAAGATTAAGATATGGAATTTTTCGAACCTTTAAATATGTGAACGGGAGTGTAAGTCATTATATTTCTTTTCACAAGCAAAATAAAAAATGACTTAATATCACGTCGTTCTTCTTGTACACAAAAATCCTCCTAACGGTACATTTCATATGGGTAACATTTATGTCAAAAAAGGCTGTTGCCATATTTAAAACATATTATTCTATTATTGCTCATAGCTTTGATCATGTGAAAATATTAAAGGAGGAGAAACACTAAGGCTGTTTTTTATGTCCTTAAGCTATCGCCACTTACGACTTTGCAAATAAAACAATCCACACTTAATACTATGCAATGTGGCAACATTTGCTGTAATGGGTGAAAAAAAAGACGATACGGCAACACGTTTGTAGCCAGTGCCAACAAACACATGGTAGCAGAAGATGTTGTTGTAATTGTAAGCAGCAACAACAGCAATTTTATTTTCGTTCATTCGTTTCAGTTGTTAAACTCTACACATATATATAACAATACAAGAATACAAAAAAGGATAAAAACAAAATACATTAGATTTTAACAAGTGAAGCGAAATATAACATGGAAACAATAGCATCACCTGTTTAAACGACTTTACCTGGTAGATAATTCTACCATGATCAATATGTATAACATTTACCGAGCGATGTTGTGAACCATTTATTCAAATTTCGTTTTCTATCGGAAATAAAAGTCTATCCTTCAAACTTAGAGATGTAAAAGTATACGTAGTCTTCGATTAAACATAATAATTTTAATGAACTTAAAATGTATAAGTCATTTTGCAAATTTCTGCTTTTGGGTCTCTCCTTGATAACATTTTCATTCGCAAGAAACTTTTTTGTTGCCATATCCTGAAATTTAACGTGTGGCAACATTGTCATTGCACAAGTCGGAATTTAAGTGGGAAATTGAAATGCCACTTAATATCGCTTAGCTGTCCCGTACAAATTAAGCTATAATTAACTTTAGCGGGGTAAAAAAACACACTTACTATAACGAGAGATTTATGTTAGAGATCCTCCATATTATTGACGTACCTAGTGAGAACAGAATAAACTACAAAACTGGCATTGACAACTGTGTACATATATACAGACATGTAATAGAAAAACAAAGATGAGATGGAAAGACAAAACAGTTGAGACGCAACTGAAACAGTGTTTAGAAGTTTGTGTGTTTAATGTACGTAATGTATTGCACATATTAGTAATAAATAAATAAATAATTTTTGTAACGTTTTTTAAATTAGATCCTGAAGATGATGATCGTCTATCGCGGGGCGAAATATTGAAATAAAATAAAATATGATAAAGAATATAAATTAAAAAACATTTTTACTTTTTACTTATATGGACCTTGCGCCGGAAAAATTAGAACTACAACAAGATCGAAAATAAGGTCGAAACACAAGATCAATAAAAAAGTTATAAAAACAGATTACAAATCTGGGCATCGTTTATGAAAAAAAAGAGGAGCATATAAGTTATATGTGAATTTAAGTGATAACAACATATTGGCCAATAACTGAAGCTTTGAATCCTAATTCACAGAGAAAACAGTGCCTAATAAATACCTAATAAAATAGAACAAAATTAATAAGATATCTCTATGGTTTTTTTCAAGAAGGAAGTCGTATTATTTTAATAAGGAAAACCTTTTTGAAAAAATCAAGAAGGAAACTTAGGGTTTTTATTAAGTATTCTTCTGGATTTTTTTCAAAACGGTTTCCCTCTTGATTTCATTAGACTGTCTTATTGATTTTTTCAACAATACTTTCATCTTGATTTCATTAGGCTGTCTTATTGATTTTTTCAAAACGGTTTCCCTCTTGATTTCATTAGGCTGTCTTATTGATTTTTTTAAAACGTTATACTTCCTGATTTTATTTGATAATTATATTGATTTTTTATTTTTATATTTACTTCGGAATACATTAAATTAAATTATATATTTGCTTAGGAATATTTATAAGTACTTAGGGGCATTATTACAACTTGCCGTTAGTTAAAGGCAAGATTTTGTCGGACCGATGAATTGATTTATATTACAGAACCCTCATTTATTATATTTTTATCCATTAATTGATATTAATAATAATAATAACAACAAAAAATAAAAGTTGTAATAATGCTAAGCTACTTATCAGGCAGTCAAAACCCTGCGTTTAACTAATGGCAAGTAGGAATAATGGCCCTTAATATATTATAATTTTCATATATGTATACATTTGATTTTTATTTATTTTTTTATTACCAGTATTTTTTTAATCGAATAACTTTAAGATCATTGTTCAGTAAGGATAGGCGGTCCATCTAAATCGATCAAGTTGATCACGGCATATGTTTTGGTTTCATTGCCGATCAAATAAGATTGAAATCTTTGTGAAAAGCTCAGGTTTTTAAATTTTTTGCCTACAATTTTTATATTGTTTTCTTTGCATAAAAAATCGACTATTTCAAAAATATTTACAGCACCATCTTTAGTTACAGTGACTATATAATTAACTTTGAACGTTATTCCTCCGAAAAATTATTTCGCAGAAAGAAACAATGCAGTGAACTAATGTTTTCTGATGTTTTGAATCAATATACATATTTCTTTCATTGAACATAAGTAGTAGCTGTCCTTTCACAGTACTTTTAAGAAGGTTTGTAAGGCTAGTGCCGCATATGGAATTTTCTGCTGACATCTGTGCACCGAGTGGGGATTCCGTACACCCTGAACTACTAAGTCGGTCAGAAATTTTTACCAACTACTCCAAAATCCGACTATTTGCCGATAACGTATCTCTTTCGCACATAAATGGTAAATTCTGAAACAATACTTGAATGAAAATATATTTTTTTCATAAGAATTATTTTGTACGTACAATATTCTTCCTCCATTCCCTTCAGTCTGCTTTGAACTTTATTATCTCCCCAGTATATTTTTGGTCCAATTTATTAAATAAATTTTCAATGTCTTCAATTTCCACTTTTTTAAGACAGTTGTTGAAGTAATTCCAAAAGTGAAAAAAATGTGGCACGTTTCATCGCACAGTTCCATGATTTAAAAATAGGCAAAGGATCGATATCTTCAGTTAAACTTTTTTGGTCCGCATTATTTGCATAGAACCGAAATAATACATACCAACTTCATAAAATAGCCAACTAACATAAAACTCTTTCAATAAATACCTTTCATTTGATATGCAGATGAGTGGAAAGTTTAAAAATAACATAATGATTTATATTACGTTTGTACTGTACTTACACACTTATTTGTCATCTTATTTTATTATAGTATTAAATGCACTATTTATAATTAGATTTTTTAATTAATTTTACATTTTATTTTAGTGGACAAATATTTATTTGTCCTTCCGACTTGTTTACATCCCACTTGTTCACTTTCAACTAAGAGTTTAATTTTATTATGTTAAGTACAAGGAACTAAGAAGTACAGTTATGAGCGGCGACGCATGTACAAACATGCATACATATCACTGCCTAATATCGAAGTCTCTGCAGCAGAGAAATATTGATTGCAGTGCAAAACCGAAAAAGATCATAAAAAAATTGTCTATATTGATTCATGTATATGTATAAATGAAATAACAAACAAGCTAATATAATCAAGAAGATATCCTTATTAAGAAAATCAAGATGATTTGCACATGGTCATGTAGGAACCTTATGAAATCAATAAGAAATCTTTTTTTTATACAATTCAGAAGAAAAGCTAATAGAATCAAAATGTTTTTCGCTATGGATTGTTTTTTTTTTGGTGCCAAAAATTACGGAAATTGAGTGTAAAACATTGTAAATAACAAGTTTCCTTCTTGATTTTATGTGTTTTCCTTCTTGATAAAATTAAAAAGATTTACAAGATGAAAATAATAAGCAATCTATTAGGAAAAATCTTCGCTTCTTTCTGTTGGGATACCCCTTAGCCTAAAAACGTTTCAAAGAGAAAATTTTCTTGATTCTATTAGGCAGTTTTGGCTCTGTGTATCTCTGAAACATATCTAATAAATACACTCCAGGAAATAAATATAAAGGCAACACCATTTTTTGGTTTTTCCAAATGATGAGATGAATTTCAAGTTTTAATTTGATATTGTATCAGTTCTTTCAAAATTAAAAACTTTTCAGAAAAACTACGTTGACTAATATATAAACTAATTAATAGTACGAAATATTTATAAATACAAAAGGTTTTATTAAATATTCTCACAGTTCCGTAAGACGTATGATCTGTATTATCGCTGATAACTTCTACTAAGCGTCTTGGCATTGAGTTTTTCAACGAGTGAATATTCGCAGGATTAGTTATTTTGCAATTTTCTGAATTGCTAGTCTTTGATCCCTGACATTCTTAAACAGGCGCCTAGGGCGGTAAACTTGGGTAGGTAGAATTGACCAGAGGTTCTCGATCGGATTAAAATCATGACGAAGTGCAAGCCAGTCGCGCGATCGTATTATTTTGGGACTCCAGAAACTTTGGAGTTTTCTTAGACCGATGAACCGCTGTGTTGTCCTGCTGGATTACAAATTCTGGGATAAAAATTTCCTCGAAAGAATAAACTAAGACGACATCCAACAGTCGAATGTAATACTCGGAGTCCATTTTTGTGGAAACTCATACCAGCCCAAA
The DNA here is from genome assembly GCA_963931995.1 of Phaonia tiefii. Taxonomy (NCBI): domain Eukaryota; kingdom Metazoa; phylum Arthropoda; class Insecta; order Diptera; family Muscidae; genus Phaonia; species Phaonia tiefii. The sequence continues at coordinate 200,399,788 of OZ008369.1, forward strand.
CCATAAGAGAACCACAGCCAAAACTTTCTCTGCTGACACATATTTTTGGAAAAATCTTTGGAACGCCAATATTTGTCCGAGCCATCAGGTTCATCCAAATTTAATTATTTTTCAGCGAAGTGAAATCTGGGTAATTCGTGTCTTGGCATGACACCACGTTTTGTAGACGTCTTCCCATATAACAGCTTCAAGTCGCGTTTCATTATTTGTTGAACACGACGTAACTCTGCCGCCAAGCTCAATTCAGCAATAATATCCTTACACACAGGGAAAAGATTAGTTGGAAATTAATTCAGGTATTGGAAAATCCATGATAAAGACTATTTTTTGATTAGAATTCATAATTGTCAAACATCAGAATTATTTGACGATGTTATTGATAGATTACAGATAGGTCTTACTAACTACAAGATGCTACTACCGAACTTTAGTTGTATTAACCAATTTGAGTATTTTTTAAACCTCATTCATCAGAAATGGAAGATACAACTAATAAAAAGTACAATATTAGAATTCGTGTTCAAATATTAGTTACTGTAATCATAATTTAGTTTCTGTTACAAAAACACTTGTTGAAAAGTTACGAGTATGTATTCGATTTTATACAAGAGGCTTTGTTGTTAAAGAGAAACTACGTATATTGGAATGTTACACGAGGACTTTACAGAAAAACCTATATTTTAAACAGAAAGTGATAAACAAAGTTGTGAAAAAGCAATAAAGTGAATAGATATCAGCCAGCGAAGAATACATATTATCATAAATTGAGGTGAAGTGAGACTTTTAAACACAATCTTTGAATAGGACGCCACTATTGACGCCTTCACAAACACATGCAGACAATTGTGGACACTTGACTGGAGGATCTAATGTTGTGGATGACACAAATTAACTTAAACATACGTATGATACCCAGGGTAACCCATCCCCATTTTTGATCGAAAATATGAAAAATTTAGAAAGATTGTTTGTATATGTTTTTCGATTGGAAGCTCCGTTTTCGAGATATAGAAATTGTTTCATATTTTCGATAAAAAAAAAATGGGCACGAAATGCGAACCCTGAGTACAAGTAATAATAATTTTGTGTATGTATATTTAAATATAAAATACACAATTTTAATAAAAAGTTATTTGTTTACCTTTCTTCCATCAAATTCAAAATTTAGTTTAGTATACCAATATATTATTTGGTACAATCGAATTAGTTTTTACATTTTTTGTTCATCCAACTAATTGAATATTCACCACTACAGGATAATTTGATTGCTAGAACTAAAACTCGATTGACAGATCACATTTAATTCTTGTTGCTGTGGCTTTAACTAAATATTTCAGGTCTTGCAACCAAAACTGAATTACAAATCAATTGATATGCACAACATTTGGTGATACTGAACACAATTATTGGTAATCACAACAGAATAATGTGATAGTCCAATGAACCGCCAAATTTTAGTTGGCTGTAAATATAGTTGTGACAAAGAATATCTTCTCTGTGTGTATCGTTGAAGTTTTCTTTAAAGCGCCGTGGCCACACATCAAACTGTTTGATCAAATTTATGCATGGATTGGTAATATTTTGTTTGACTTAGCACAGCAACACATCAAATTCATACCATCAAATTTCATTTCAAAATTGGTGTAAAAACGAAACAACGTATGATTTTTTGGTCGGAAAAAATTTCATTATTTGTCAAATTATTTATTGATTGTTCCAAAAAATATTTTGATGTAATATCTAAACTGTTTAGATTTTCGTCAAACTCACATCAACCTATCCGTGTGAGTTTTTTTTCACTAATGCAATCAAAATTATGACAGTTTGATGTGTGGCCATGCCGCTTAACAGGAGCCCTTTTGATCTCTCTTTTGGTGCTGTCACTGATCAGCGGTTTTCTTCCTGGTCGTTTTGTGTTTCCATATTGGCCACCATGTTTTATAAAATTGTCATTAACACAGCTATATCTTTTTTCCGTAAATTTCCGTATTGGACAGCCCTTCATCATGATAATTTTAAAATTTTCCCCTTTGTTCTTTACTTAGCTACTTTCCAGCAGGCTTAAATGTTTTTAATTTGACCTAAGTTAATTTTGAAACAATAAAATAACAAGAAAGAAAACTTACTTCTGTTTGAATTCCTATTAACTACTGTTCGAATACGATTTCTTTTCCATGTTGCCTTTGTATATATTTCGCACCAGAAAAAGAAAATTAACGTCACTTTTCATTTAACTTGTAAAAGATTACATTCATAATATGTATACCTAATGACTCATGTATACATTAACACAGCGCATTGAGAGTACTGAGGGGAACAATATTGCCTTTAAACGCCGTCAAACTATTTTCCATCGGTTCATGTTTAACTGGGCAAGCAATTCCAAAAGCGAGTTGAAGCATTTTTGGGCGCGCTGAAGCATTGACACTGTGCGGTTTGATATCAAACATAACTAATAACTTGTATCTGGAATCATAGAATTCCGATATACCGAACCCTTATGCCAAAACACCGTATACGATAAAAATTTAAATGTACAGTAGAAGGTTTTTATAATGTGAACAACATGTAAATGCCCACTCTATATACAATTGTGTTTGTTGTAATTTCGTGATATTTGCAGTTTTAATTTTACTAGATGGTGCATACAGTGATACACGTTACCATTATCGTCAAGAAGTAAATACCGAAATTTTATCGTTTATTATATTTTTTCGGTCATGTCGAAATTGGTACTTTGAATCAGTGAAAAGTAATTAACATTCTGTAATATGTACTTCCGTAGAGCTTTTTCATTTCATCCTTTACACCACCAGTAAATATATCGTCTGATAAAAAATGAAGTGTATGATTTTTCAATTTTGTATTGTCAAAATAGTATTAACAGTAAAAATAGTACGGAAGAAAGAAATAATTGTGGACAAGCGGTTTTGATAAAAGTGCGGTGTGAAAGTGTATATAATGAATCCCGAGGTATCCCTGATATATTCTGCAGCGGCCTTTGTATTTCCAAACGGTGTTTGTGTGTCTTACGATTTTGTACGACTTGGTCCTGCACCACGGGAATGCATTCGTAAAGGTTTCCGTCGTACAAAAACGTACTACGTTATATGAATATGATTTCAAATGTTTATTTTATTATTGCATTATACCGACCTATTTATAAAAAGTTGTCATAGGTTTGTTAAAGGTTTACGACAGTAAATCACAAAAATTGGATTCATAACCGAAAATTGCCACTGTTAAGGGTTCTACAAGGTTGTCACTTTTGTTGAACGTTTTACCCTTCTTTGAGGATATTTTATCAAAAATTATACACAACAAAATGAATTTGCTAAAATTAACGCGTGCAATACACAAATATTTATGCGATATAAACATGTGGAAATATTTTGTGTATTTAGAAGGTTACATTACTTTGCCAAGCCACCAAATCCAAGAATTTGTTTAAAATGGAACGATAAGATATGACTTAAAAATATTAATTGGTTAATTCCGAATTGACATCTGATTCATCGTCTTCATTTTGTACTGCAGGAGAAGATAATAAATAATAGTTACGTTCCAATTTCACAACAACCCATTATCCGATTCTATTTTAGAATACCCAAAAATAAAATAAAATTCGATATGAATTTGTGAACCTTCTTCCAAATGTAAAAAGATTAAAAATATTAATTGTTGGTTTTGTTGAATATTTCTTTCCATTAATGATTAAACATTTTTCAAAAATAAATTGACACATTCAAATACTTTTTTTTAATTCGGTCTATCGGTTATTGTTTATCTTTTTTTACATCACAAACACTGTGAAAATACATAAACCTGGGTTTTTAGTCAATTATCTGCTCCCTAGATAAAATACTGATTACGGTACTATTTGAAACCTTCACTTAATCTTAAAGTTTGATGAATGTTGTTTTAGAGCTAATTTATTATTTTGTTAATAAGGCCGTAATTTTTAATTTCGGTTAATTTTTTCTTTTTTATATTTACAAAAGCAAAAAAATAGTCATCTCGAAACACGGCTGGGAATCACCAAAAAGGAATATCTACAATTAATATGTTGCTGGCTTACATAATTTTTATAACAAAATAATAAAAAAATATGGCAACAAGGGTTTGGTGAAATATTCAACAGAGGATTCCCTGTCGTGCCGTAACGAATTGACGACGTGGTAATCAAGGTGTTATTACACATCTTGGAAATCTTATGAAGGGAATTCTTGAAGATTCATATCGTAGATTAGTGGTAGATTAGAATTTGCTAAGTATTAGGAGCGAAATTCTGAAAAATTTATAGAATTCAGATCCAAATGAAGCGGTTGGTACGATTCCAGAACCAATTTTTGGAGGGAACTCTGCTTGCTTTTCTGATTTTTCTTAATGATTTCTTACCAAATTCTGAGACAAATTCGTAGGGAATTCTGAAGGAAAATTTTAAGACCACGGAACAATTTCTGAAAGAATACGGAACAGTTTCTGATAGAATTCGGAATAATTTCTGAAAGAATTGGGAACAAATAGTTTTTAATAATTTTATTCAAATATTATTTGAAACGTGGTTAATAACAATTAATCGTTCACTCTCATTTAATAAGTAAAATAAACAACATACCACCCCCGCCCCAAATGCTCGTAGATAACTGAGAAAGAAATAAAAGCCATAATGTATCGTCTGTACAAATCGTTGAGAAGTTTGGAATAACTGTAAATATCATGAAGAGGCTAGAATGAGAAAGATATAAAAGCCATAATCTATCGTCTGTACAAATCGTTCAGAAGTTTGGAAAAACTGTAAATTACGTGAAGAGGCTGGAAATGAATTGGAAAATAACATGCCACAAGTCGCCACTTCACAAAGTGGTAAGAATTTCATCAGAAATTCGGAGATGAGATTGCTCACAATTCTTTCGAAATTTCGAACCGCTTCCAATTTTTTGAAAGCTTCAAAATTGTTCAGAATTTTCTGAAATATGTTGGCGGAACATTTGGTATGCTGGGTAGTTATCACTGCGATTGCGATTTGCGTTCACGAAAAATCGCATTGTAATTAAAATCTTTGAAAATACTTATATAAAATCTATAAGGCCGCTTCACTTATAAATTCACACCTATTCACATCATATGTTCGTTAGGAGCTCCGAAAACTATATAGACATTTGTTACATCTTGCGCAGAAATGACTATCTTCAGATAAATACTATGCGCACCCAGCACCATCAATTTCAATGGTTAAAAATTTGGGTTCTTTTAAATCCATGGAGTGATATTGAAGAGTGTGCACCACAACTGACCGGGTATATCATGAATAGTTGGACAGGAAGAAGCTTTCCGAGCAAAGGGTGCTGTCATTATTATTCTACCATAAGCAACAGTGTGACCAATTCAAAAGAGTGCCCAGCTGCAATCCCAAGGATGTTTTGCGCCGCTTCGTAATCATGGATGAAAACTGAATTCATCACAACACACAGGCCCACGGGACAGTCAAAGCAGTGGATTTCTCCGGGACAACGTGTACCAAAGAAGGCCAAGGTGGGTTTATCGGCTAACAAGTAGAGCACTCTGTGTCATTCACGTCGATTACCTTGGAAAGGGTAAAACGACCACCGGCGAATAATATTCAGCTGTTAGACAGTTTCGCTATTGAGTCGAGGTAAAAACAGGAACCAACACAAGATCAGAAAGCATTTTCCCCAGTGTTAATTGTTCCTTTTCAAATACTCATTGAATGATTGGCAATGTAATACGGATGTGCCTTAGGGTATCAAGTGATAACCGTCACTGAAGCTTATGGAACTATTAGGGTATTTTTTTGTCCTTAGAATACGGATGAACCAACGTTCCTGGTCAAAGGAGGATACACAAATAAAAAGAGGCACAAAAAGCAAATTCGACAAACTCACGGAAAGCTGTAAATACCGGTAGTAGATAAACTGTAAAACGTCGGTGGCCTGGTTTTACCAACCGCCACAGTTCAAAATGCCAATAAAATACAAAAGCAAAAACCAAAGGATTTGACGACCCCCGCAAATATTATAAGGACACCGAATTACAAATATGCACCCGGAATGAATGTAAGAACCCTATACAGAGCCCATGACAGTATACAACTAGCAGATATAACATTTTATATGTTCGCAATTTTTGTTCTTTATGACAAGAGCTACAACTTTGCCTCAGAGAGTAAATCGAAATTCTGAACGGTTTGCAAGATATGAGCCTGAGAAAATGATCACATTTTTACGAAAATGATACCGAGGCCCCAAATCTTTGGTGGCCCATAAAAAAAAAGTGCATGACTTTGGGAAAAATTGGGAAACACGGGTCTTTTTTTTAGTCTTTTATCACGTAGTGGTGTCCGTATATGGTTATTTTGCCATGACTTAAAAAATTACACACAGTGTAATCGACCATCATAACGCTGGCTTTACTGCTATCCAGGCTCAAAAAGGCGGAATAGCTGTGATATCTACCATAGCTGCCTTAAATTGGTTTCAGAATTGAAGTTCATACAAGCCAGTATCCGCATAAAAGCGAAATATTTAAAATTTTCCATAATTTGTGTCCACTGTTCGAAAACAAAATTACGAAAAAATAAATCAGTGATGGTCACACACATATTGTAACATAGAGCGCTTGTATGTGAAGCAGAATAAAACGAAGTTCAATTTTATGCATTTCTAAACAATTACGCAGCGTGATTTGATTTGCATTGAAAAATGTAAACAACGCAAGAGCCGACCGCCCACGATCGAAATCACGCGACGAATCGTAAGCGCCCAAGAGACGATCAAATATTTCCTTCAACGCTTTAAGTGTGTGGGTGCAATCGGCTTTCGTCGGGTACACGAACTCGTTGTCGGCAATGCATGACGAAAATCAAAAAATTTTGATTTTCTAATTTGATGGCGTATTATTTGATTGTCTCAAACAATGATTGACCACAACAAGCTCAGTTATATAGTGAAAGCCGACATGGACAAGTGAGCGGATGACAAAAAGTAGTTGACTTCAACTCTTCTAAAGGATTTTCATTAGTAAACCTATTCCGTTGTTTATTTTTTTACCTATATATTTATTTTCATTTTTAATAATACTAATTTTGAGTTAAAATGAACTAAACCTTCGTATGGAGCCAAAGATTTTTGAACTCAATTTTAGTTCATGAATTTCCTTGGATTTAGTTCATAATTTGAACTGCGAGTTAGTTTAAATGTATTAATTTTTAGTTTAATAAAGTCTAACCATGAACTAGACTTGAGTAAATTTTTGTAGCAAATATAGGAAACCGTTACTTATTTTTAGTTCATATGTACATCATATTTAACTAAATTCAAGTCGAATTGAACTAAAATCTAGGTAAAAATAAACCCTGTATAAAGCCAAAGATATTATTTACTCATATACAGTTCATTATTTCCTTATAATTTGTACATTAATAAACTTGGAATTAGTTCAAAATGTTCCTACTCAGTACAAACATCTGCAACATTCACTCAATGTAAGTTATACGCTAACACAAACCAGTTCAATGTTTTTTGGAAATAAACTAGAAATAAGTTTATTTGAATTTAAATTGAGTACAAGCTGTACTTAAAGTAAGTATACATTGATCTCAAAATGGGTAGAAATTTGTCATATTCAAGTTAAAAATTCCACGAGTATTATTAAGTTTTAGTTCAATACTTCTTTAAACCTGGTAACATGTACCAACATGAAATAAATTGAACTAAAACACAGTTCAATTTAACTAACATGTAGTTTATTTGAACCTACATGGAGTATAAATTGGACTAATTTGAACTTAAATTGAGTCCATATGAACTAGAATCAAGTTCATATTGAATATATATCAGTTCAAGTTTTGGTTCCTTAAACTGAAAATCAGTCCGGTATTTCCTCAAAATAAGTATATGAGAAAGTAAAATTTAGTTCATATAAACTGGATTTGAGTAAAAAGATTACAAAAAACCAGTTTGAATAAACTAAATTTTAGTTTATTTGAACTCTATTTGAGTAAGCATGTTACTCCAATTTAGTTTTATTTTTATTACATTTTTACTTTATATATTACATTGTTAAATGGAAAAATAAATATGAAAAATATCGAAATGTTAAAGAATAATTACAATGACATTTTTAATACATAATAACATTTTCATATACTCTATATACTATATTTTAAAAATTAATATTTTTATAAACTTACAAAACATTAGCTGACCAGGCAAACTTCGCCCTGCCGACAAAAAGTATTCAATGATGTCATGGCCACAAATGAATTTACACATTTTATATAGGAAAACTCATCATCACACACGTGTGCGTGAAACGGAAATGCGTAGTTATCGATATTTTTAGGAACGAAGTTATGGGCTAAATGAAAAAAAATAAATAACTTTTTTTTTATCAACAGTATTACATCCCAGTATTATCAACTATATTGGGTACTTTTGCTTTGGTTTGTGTTTAGACTAACATATGGAGGGAAAATTCATGTTTAATGGGAAGTTTCTAGGAGGAGCGCCTGTAATCAATATCTATCTATATATCTATACAAATATAAGTATAGCTGGACCCGGCAAACTTCGTTTTGCCTCCAAAATTTTTGTAATGCCCAAGGGTGAACAAAATTATTTTGTTCCATTATGTTTGCAGTAAATGAATATATCTGCTGGCGTTCCGACACGGGATAATGCCACGTTTAGTTGACAATGGGCAAATAAACCTGTAGAATATACAATAACTATTTGTTAGAAGTATTTGTTTAGACTTCGGTCGAGTGCTGATTTGTCTAAAAAGCTTCTCATTATACTATAATAACAGTACCCGTTTCGCTTCGCTACCCCTGTATTGTAATTTTAATGAATCACAATTTTGTTTTTTCTTCTATTTATTCAAGTGCTCTAGGATATACAATATGTCTAGTTTTGCCATCTGGTGCAAATGTATATTAGTCGGAAGGTTTACATACACGTGAACATGCAACATATATTGTCCGTGGGAAACCACGGATTTGTCAAATTCAAGCGACTGCCCGCCCTTGCGCTTTATTAATGGTCATCGCAAATGGCAACAGAACCGGAAACTCGAATCTCTTGAAATCGATGGGAATGTCTGTAGGTATCATGGGAATGCGCGGAATCAGTACATCCGTTCGTTTATAATTTCCAGTGATTATAGTAGCCTCTATAAGATTATTCTGATTTTTTTTTAAAAATGCATTATTGGGATTACGAATGCATTATTGGGATTTACGATATTCATGTTCATTCGTACCCGTGGTCACTTGCTTAGCATCATAGTCTGACCTTTTTAATAGCCGTTTTTTTTATTGGTTTTCCCCAAAAAGTAATTTGCATCATAGCAGTAGTATATGTACCGAACCTCACATTCCTACACTGTATCAAACAATTGTCCGTACACCTGGCAGTTGTGTACATATTTCAATGTATCTCAAAAGATATATGGCCGATATGATTTAAATATTTTTTTTAAAGTTAGAAGCATTGAACTTTAAACAAAATGATATAAATCGAATCGGCCATATATTTTTTGAGATACATTGAAATATGTTGTCAAGTGCCTGGTTTACGGACAATTGGTTGATATAGTATATGTAATAGTCAAATATTGACGCGTGTGGGCAGCACCTCGGCCCTTGTTGCCAACTTGCTTCCAAATAGCCTGTTCGTATATGTAGGCCAACTGTAACATACTGTGAAATTTTCAGGACAATCAAACTTTTATTATGACTGCTATAACGGTTTATTTTAAAATGGGGCATGGTACATCCCACTACCACTCTGGCTGTAATTCATAATGTCTCAACAACATGTGTACCAACTCTCATCTTCATACCACTGATAGTTCATGAGATATAGTTATTTTAAATTTCAAATGCTATGGGCGGTGCCACGCTGCTTTATCCAATCACTACCAAGAATAACCAAGGACTATCAGTAGAACATCAGTACCACATTGTGAAATTTCCATAACAATCGTTACATTTGAAAAGCCGTCAGTGCGATTTTTGAAAAGGGGGCGTGGCACCGCCTACTTACAGCCTGGCTGTAATTCATACTGTACCAACAAAAAATATACAAAATTTCATCTTCTTACCTCTGAGAGTTCATGAGATACAACCATTTTAAATTTCAAGTGGTGCTACGCCCCTTTATCCAAACATTTCCAAATATAGCCAAGGATTGTCAGCAAGTCATCAGTACCGCATTGTGAAATTTTCATAACAATCGGTATATTAGAAAAGCCGTCAGAGCGATATTTTAAAAGGGGTCGTGGCACGCCCTGGGTTACCCTTATCATTAAGTGGTATGAAAAATAGATGTTGGCTGATTCTCAGATCTACCCGATATGCACACAAAATTTCATACATATCGGTCCAGCCGCTTCGGAGGAGTAAGGTAACTAACATTGTGACACGAGAATTTTATAAATATACAGATTAAATACACAAATTCATTTACTTTTGATTTGTATTCGGTCAGAGGCCGAATTGTCCGACTTAATTGAATCCGTCGAGTATTTGACATCAGTACAGCTTGGTGAAGCCATTGAACGTCCAGAATCATACCAATGTAAGAAACAGAGTTGCATTTTGAAATAAAAGAGAAACATTAGTTATGAAAAATAGATATGTATGCAATACAAAAAGTTTTCGAAATGAATCGGCATAACTTTAACTGAAACATGGACAATATTTTTTACACGATATTATAATATTGTCAATGGTACATTTCAAACTGTAACACAAGAGAATAATAGCAAATCGAATATAAAATAATACAATACAATATTTCAATGTCAAATGATCTCAATTGTAGTTTAACATTAACAGAATTTCATTTCCTTTTTAATGAATTGTAGTTAATCTATACTACAAAAGAGCTTTTAAAATAAACTGTCGTAAAGTTTATACACATTTTTTGCCTGAGTTCAACACATTCTAAGTGCAATGACAAGTGTACTGCTGTTAAGACTTTTGTTTCCTAAATTACTCAGAAAATTATCAAGTTAAACCGTCCTTATTTTCAGTATATTTTAACTTAAAGGCATTATAATTCTCTTACAAATCATCCAAGGTATGTACTCGATTTAAGTAAAACTATAAACTTAATTTTAGGATTAGGAATTACTTTCAGTTCACAGCGATCAAAACATTATTTTTTCCATACAATTTTCTATTTAGTATTATATAAACTAAAGTCTACGAAATATTTACTTAAATTAAGTATATTTTTCGTCAATATAAGTAACCTAGGACTCACTTCTAAGAATTTTTTTTAAGGAAATATACTTTCTTATTATAAGTTCACACAAATTTTAGGTATACTTCGGTCAAGTAACGTTTACTTAACTTAAGTTAAAATTCCTAATTTTAAGTAAACATTAACTAAAATTGAGTAAATAATGTGAACTAAATTTTAGTTCACTTTGAACTCAAATTTACGACATGTTTTTATTTTGAGTGTAGTCTCAGATGATGACTGGTCGAGATATGGAGAGACTATTTCTCTGGATTACCTGTCTCAGCAGAATCCTATGCAAATCAGGCAATCGAGTAAATAGATGACGATGGTGTCACATTCGAAGGATGACTACGCTAGATACATCGACCCTTTTGGAGTAATATTTTATCATCGTTTTGTAAAGCGTCTAATCTCCTGGGTTAAATAGAATAAATTGTCATCATATGTAAATGCAAACGGAAAATTATAAAAATAATTTGCTCATTACTGTAGTTTACGAGAAGTAAAATAATTTGATGTAAACCATTTTCGATGATCTGTGCAGAAAAAGCTTTAAAATAATTGTACATATTTAACAAATCGTGCACGTAATAAATTTTGTTCAATGCACAAATTATGTACGTTATACACAGTGTTTTATCGATGTTAATTGTTTCTTTAGCGTTTCATCTTGGAGAAAGATATTTGTTTGTATTAACGCGGATATCTACCCCAAACTCAGAAATCGAACATTCTTACACAGACTACTTAATATAACCTCATTGCCTGTATGACAAGCGTACAATCGACATGTGTACGATATGCGTGCCAATTACTTTACCAGAATGTAAATAAATAAATTTAAACAAATTGACTATCGTTTATGTCATTAGGATCTGACACAAATAACTTATTTACATATCCGGGCTCTAACAACCCCGGGGGGTTAGGGACCTTACAAAACGAAGATAACGTATTTCGCCAACCAGTTCGATCGTTTGCTTTATCTCTCCAGTTGATAATACCAAGTGTACCCAGGGATTCGTCAACTTGATCCCTCTAGCGGAGTCTCGGACTTCCTATTTTTCGCCTTCCTTCAAGTACGGTTTCGAAAACCCTTCGTGCTGGTTCATCTTCATCCATTCTGCTGGCATGGCGCAGCCAGCGCAATCGCGTAATTTTGAAAAAGCTCATACGGCTCATGGTTCATGCGTCGCCGATACTCGCCGTTGTGCACTATAGGACCATAAATCTTCCAGAGTATTTTTCTCTCGAAGACTCCAACAGATGTTTCATCTGCTTGCGAAAAGACCCTGGATTCTGCGCCATACAGCAAGGCAAGTTGTATGAGAGTCTGGTATAGCTGGATTTTCGTCATTCGAGAGAGGGCTTTATCTATAAAGTGCTAGCATAGCCCAAAATAACATATATTTGCAAGAACAATTCTCCCCTTGATCTCAAGGCTCACGGTGTAGTTTTTGTTTACGGCAGTTCCGAGGTACAGGTGACGCAAAAGTAATCCTCCTATCAGAAAATGCTATAAATTTTGCGATTGGCCCCTAATGTCAGTTCTGTTTTGACATTTGTGTAGTAAACACATGCGAAATACATGTTAATAAACAATGTTACGCTACACTGCTCCAGAACGCGGAATATTGCTGACTATTTATTTGACCAACAATCGGTCGGTGACTTTGGCACAACGTGAATTTCGTCGCAGATTTCCTGGCCGTCCAACGCCTACTGGTGAAACACTGCGACGTTTAGCCGCTCGCCTCGAAGAGACTGGCACAACACGAGATGCTGCCAGGCGTGGCAGACCCCGGAGTAGCCGTTCTGCAGAGAATATTGCTGCTGTACCCGAGGATGTCATGGATGCGCCGTCGACATCGACCAGACGACGTGCCACGCAAATGGGTATCAGTCGACGGTCTTTACAGCGAATTTTGGTACAAGATTTGAAGATGTTTCCGTACAAAGTCCAGACGGTGCATCAGCTGTTAGCTGCTGACCGCCAATCGCGTCAAACATACGCTCAAGCCATCCTTAATCACCACCAAGAGGAAGATGATTTTTCATCAAAAATAATCATGAGTGATGAGGCCCATTTCCATCTTAGCGGGTACGTAAATAAGCAAAATTTACGCTTCTGGGGCACTGAAAATCCGCGTGTAACCCACGAAGAGCCATTAAACCCGCTCAGAGTCACTGTATGGTGTGCTGTTTTCGCTGGAGGTGTCATCGGACCTTTTTCTTCGAAGACGTCGCGGGCCAAACGGTTACTGTGAATGGTGAGCGCTACAGAGCAATGATCAACGAGTTCTTTTTGCCGCAACTTGATGAATTGGGATTGGAAAACATGTGGTTCCAACAGGACGGTGCAACGGCACACACTGCACGTGCCACAACCGATAGGCTGAAGGATGCATTTCCCGGGCGCCTAGTCTCCCGTTTTGGCGATTTGCACTGGCCAGCAAAATCGCCTGATTTGACCGCTCCAGACTTCTTTTTGTGGGGCTTTTTGAAGTCGCGAGTTTATGTCAACAAGCCTCAGACTCTTGCAGCTCTTAAAGACAATATCCGCCAAGAATGTGAGGACCTATCGCCGGAAGTTTGGCCAAAGTGATGGAAAATGCCATAAAAAGGGCTCAAATGACAATCAACTGTGGCGGCGGCCATTTACATGACATCATATTCTCGACTTGATGTAAAAAAATTAAAAGACCAAATAAAAATAATCCACAAGAAGAATCAAAGTTTTTAATTTTTTGTTAAATTACAGCCAAAAAACATCGGAAGTTTACTTTTGCGCCACCTTGTATATAAATTCGTCCACTACCTCGAAATTATATCGGTTATCAACGTTACGCTTTGGTGTAATCGCGTGAAGGCCCTGCTCGTTGAAACCATTAATTTTGTCTTGTCCTCATTTAATTTCAGACCCACTTTTGCTGACTCCTTCTCAATTCTGGAAAACACCGCAGTACCTTCTCTACTTGTGCGTCCAATGCTACCGATATCATCGGCATAAGCGAGCAGCATGTGACTTTTGCTGCTGATGGTTTTATTCATGTTGGCTTCATCTTTTCTCATAATGACTTCCAATAAGATGTTAAAGAGATCGCACGATAGGGGGTCGCGCTGCCTGAGGCTTAGCTTAGTTTCAAAAGGTTCGGTAAGATCCTTCTCCAGGATTTTTCGTAACGTGAAAATATGGTCATTTGTCGATTTTCCAAGCCTAAAGCCACGCTGGTATGGTCCAATCAGGCCAGCGATAATTGGATTTAGTCTTTCGCACATTATACTTGATAGAACCTTATATGCTATGGATAAAAGGCTTATTCCACGGTAGTTGGCACAGGGACTCGAGTCATCTTTTTTAAATATGGAGTACTAGTTGGACCCGGTGAACTTCATATCGCCTTTCAAGTTGTTGTACTGCCAGTCGGTCTATCGGAAAAGCCGTCAGAGCGATTGTTGAAAAGGGGGCGTGGCACCGAGCACTTCCTCCCCGGTTGTAATTCGAACTGTACGAACAATATATGTACCAAATATCATCTTCATACCTCTGATGGTTCATGAGATATAACCATTTTAATTTTCAAGTTGTATGGGCGGTGCCACGCCCGTTTAGAATAACCAGGGACTATCAGCAGGTTATCAGTACCACATTATGAAATTTTCATAACCATCGGTCTATTAGAAAAGCCAAGTAGCCTTGTGGATGTATTTATGCTGGAATCTCGTACAACTAACTATGTACCATGTTTTTTAGGGAAATAATGTAATAAAAATATTTCGCTTTTGTGCGGATTGTGGCTATACGTTCACTCACAGGATTGAACCTAGAGACTAGATGTCGCAGTCTTTTGCCAACTACAATTCCGCAACCAAATTCATGTTTTTTCTCATGGCAGGTATAGTATATGTAGCAGTTTCTTTTTCTTGTGCAATTATGGCCTGTCCATCGCATTTCCTGGATTGCGGTAATATCAGCCTTATAACTTTCGAGGACATCTGCCAATTGGATACTTGCACCGGATCTATACAGAAATCTTATATTCCAAGTGCATATCCATAAATCGTGGTCCTTATAAAATTTGAGGAGGTCGTCAACAAATAGGGGTTTTTTATGTTTTCTTTTTCGTTTATGTATGTTCACTAAAAAACGTGCACTTATAAATAAATAAATAGTTTCGGATTACATCCCATAATCAGACTGGGGAGAGCTTCTCACAATCAGTGATGTGTGCGCTTACTGTTTTTAAACCCATTGGGAGCTATAATTTTACACCGATTCCGAACGGTTTTTTGAGAAGCTTGTTCACCAAACGTGAGGTGGTCAGAGTGACATCGAATCTGTCTACGTTCTCTTGTACATGACCGTACCACCACCAAGGCCCAATACAATAAGTACGAATTATTAATAATGCTAGCGGATTTGAAATTATCTTTTTGAACTTATTAAAAATCAATTCTCAATTTTTTTAATCAACTTTGTCCTATCCCTACTTCTAAAACCAGAATTTGGTAAACAAGTTTTAATTTAAAAATCTCTAATGCTTCTTGGTAATAATAAAAAAACAACCACAAATTAGTTATAAATAAATATATAAATGGTTTCCGATTACATCCCATGAAGGAATCAGGCAGAGCTTCTCACAACCAGTGAGCTGTGCGCTTTCAATTTTTTTTATACACACTGATTGGGACCCACAGTTTTACACCTGTTCCGAACCGTATTTCGAGGGATCGAACCCTCGATCTCATGTACAAGAGGTACGCACACTAACCATTGCACCACCGACGGCCACAAATTAGTTACTGTGAAATAATTTTTCGTTTATTTTGAACCGTGCAGATTTGTTTTGATCACTTGTGGAATATGATATCAGATAAATGATCACGGCCAGAAAGAATTGCGCAATGTGCTAATTTTTCCGCATTTTCCATCACTTTTGGTAGTGATTCGGGCTGTTCATGTCGAGTATTGTCTTGCAAGGCTTCCAGGGTCCGTGCCTTCTTGGCATAAACTGTGGACTTCAAATAACCCTACAGGAAGAAGTCTGGAGTGGTAAAGTCGGCAGATACGGTAGTTTTAAATGGTCCACAATGTTACGTTTTCTGCGACCAACAACTGAGATATTATTCTTACTAAACGTATCAATTACCAATAATTTTTGTAATGAAATATCCAAAGTGTTTAGGCGGGAATATACAACAGTGCATTGGATTTAAGCAATTTAACAAAATTTGCAGGTAACAATCATAACCATAGCATGGAGATACAGTGCATTGTGTGAATCCTGGTGAAACACTGTCATAATCCAGTTTGAAAATATAAAAAAATGTTGGTATTTTTAATGGGGTTTCCTGATTGTTAGTCTTCTTGGCGCTAAATTTCATTTCTATATTTCATTTCGCAGTTTCTCCTACGCACTTCTGCAATTTGTTGTCGCCTTCATCAGGCAGTCTGATCAAAAATTTGTATTTCTTATTATTACAAGTTTCATTATTTTTTACATTCAATAAAATTTATATTTCATACAAAAAACACAAACATGGATTTGGGACTAACATCGAATCTATAACAATCACAATAAACATATCCTAATCCAAAAGAAGTATAAAGACGACAGTATAACACCCGTCGATTTTTTGATGCATTTGTTTGAAAGAATTTTATTTTTAATTCTACTGCTTTGATGTGTTGTGCTATGATCTTTCTTGAAACCAAATTGCTCTTTTGCTATTATATCGAGTGTAGAAACAAAGTCATTGATTCTATGATGGATGAGTTTTTCGAAGAATTTACCTAAATTGCTTAGAAGGCTTATAGGTCTGTAGAATGCTTATAGGTCTGTAGCTGCTCGGGCTGTTCTTTGGCTTATGAGGTTTATGAACTGCAAAAACTTTGGCTGTTTTGAAAGCATTTGGAAAATAATTTAGTCAAGTCCTAAGTCTCTACCTGTCAGGTTAATTTTTGCTTCGGATGGATGGACATAGTTTGTCGTCAAAATAATTTGATTGCGCAAAAGTGTTTGTTAATTTTCAGCCCTTTCTTCATCTGAAATCAATTTGTTGGGTTCGTCTGTGAGGTGCGGGATGTGGATTTTTGGTTTTCCGATCAAGATTCGGCTTATTTGTCAAAATCGTTTGCCTCCTGGAATAATGTTGATCAACAGATTAGACCATTTACTGTTTCTTTCATTATTTACTATTTTATATATTATCTTATTGACAAACTTTGTGCATTGTTCATAGAAAATTAAACTTTGATTGTCTGCTGCACATTGTTGATTTCTTTTAAACTTATTTCTTTCACCTATAAGTTTTACAAAATTTTTCGGCAAGGATTTGTCTTTGGTTTATCTTGGGAGTGGCAACGTCTCCTTCCGATACGATAACTTTCGCAAAGGCTTCGATTTCTTTATCGATCGCAAGTTTTGAGTTCTATGTTTCAACATATACTCAATTTTTCGATTTATTTCGCTTTTATACAAATTCCAATCACAGCGTTTATATACATATTTACCAAGGTCTTTTGTGCTAAACGTTGAACAATTTACAGTACACAAAATTGGTCTGTGATCTGGCGGAAGATCGTAGCCCAGAGGCTTTATTTGCGTGATTAGTGGTGAATTGCTCCTATTTTTTTTTGTTATGAGTCTCCCATATGAGTTTTCAGATATACTTCAATTAGATACTATAGCTTAATTTTCTGAACTGATATCTTTTATTTTATCAGTCGTATTTCTATTTAGTTAATATCTTGGATAACTAATTGTGATTTGTGACATTTAAGAATGGTAATCATTACACGGATTTTGTTATGGAATTTGAAATTCCTCAATTTATTTCGAAATAATTTTTCCTTTTTTTTTGGAATTTGGAAATATCCGTTAACGTGATCGAAAAGTATCCATTTATTTTTATTATTTGCTGTATTTCAACCACAAGATTGTGCCTTTTTCCTAAACTAAATGTATCATGTATCTACTAAATTATTTGTTGTATTTAGGGCATGACTGTAAATTTTAAATATAACAAAATGTATCGTAATAAGAATATCCGACAGAAACCGCTTATTATATCTCCCCCATCATACAATATACATATATCACACCGGAGTCAAAAGTACAAATTTGTCATGAATGAATATTTTAACACTTCTTCAGTGGAAGATCTCGGTTTATCGGTACAAATTAATCAATTAATAGTAGCAATCGATTGGATACTCTAAAAGTGACAAAAATCAGTAGGTAAATTAACAGAAGTTTTATGAATTTTGACAATTTAGCTACTGAATTTTATTGCTAAAACGTTACAGAATTCCGGTGCAGCATTCTTTATTTCTCTTCTTATAAACATACTTTTAAACATATTTTTAATCATATTAAAAATGTAATCAACCAATAACTTGAACCAGTGAAAAAATTATGAACATCAGCTTATATTATTTATATATAAACAATAGTTGTGTTATTATGGATATGGGATTCTATTCTATCATCAGTTTAATTGGATTTTTTCGGACCATATATTTTTCTTAGCATGACATATGTGAACAATAATATCCACATACCAACGTTCAGTGTATGATAAAATTACTTATAATATAATAAACTATATCTCACTGTTAAACTTACCTTCACACCAAAAAACTTCAGCACAAAAGTGTTTGCAAAAGTCCATTTAGAGAAGTACATTAAAAAACAATCACATTCTAAAACAATAGCGCACAACACTGTGTTTACGTCATTAAATTTAAGTATTTTCGTTTACGTTATAAATGTTTTTTGCAAGTATTTTATTCTTTCTTGTATGAATAATATTTCTACCACTGTACGTCAGAAAAGTATATATATTTTTGTAAATGGCTGTTGAACAACAACCTATAATTAAGCATTTTCGCGATTAGGATAGAAGATGGAAAAAGGAGAATTGTATGATCGTTATGAAACATTGTCGATATAAATAAAAAGGTGCATCCTAGATATATAGCATCGACTCATGATGGCATTGCGGCAAATTTGATTCGTCTTTTATATTCGAAACTAAATAAAAGGTCTTTTCTGGGCCAGAAATAAATTTATAAATGAGATTCTTCTCATTTCAAAAAGAGCAATCTCCTGCTTATAGGGTTTAAAAAAATATTAAGTTAGTGAGCAATAAATTAAATATGTATATCTACATTAGGGGTGGGACAGTGTCGTATGGATATCCTTAGTAACAAGATTTGGATACGGGTCAACCAATAATTTTGTGAGTAAGGGGGAGTTATGGCCCCTAATTTCATGAGCCATAAAATGGGGGAGGTGGAGTAGGGGCAACTAGCTGGTCATCGTAGGCGAAGGTGGTGGTGAAGGAATTTCAATTCACAACAAGTTGCCCCTAAAGGGGTGATAGAAGATATATAACCTCTATCTTCAATCTTTAAGCTGATTCCCATACAAATCTTCTATTTTAAATTTGTTTCGACCACTTCGACCTACTTTTATTTCTCTCTCCTAACATTTTTTCGGCACACACTTAGCCTCTATCTCTAACACTTCAGGAGGGTCCAATACAAAATGCACTTAAATATGACAAGAAAAATTCTCCACAAAATAATATATTTGTTGAACTATATTTTTTTTTTGAAAACGGCAGAACGTGTTCACTTAACTACGTTACCGTAAAGTAACATACCTTATGTTTATTATGACACATGGTTCATGAAAATCGATCCAAAACTAAGTGCATGTGACTTCAACACAAAATGTGATGTTTTGTTTCGTTTATCTAATAATGAGTATTACCGTTTTTAGTTGAATTGAATGAACTGTAAAACACTGCGTTTTACTCGTATAACACGAATTTTAGAAAACACATAATTTTCAACACTGTCACCATTTTTCGGAAAAAACATTCGTAATTTATGAATGTTGGCTGAAGCGAAAATTTCCAAATGTGGACTGGGATGGCAAAAGTTTGGCGGACTTGCAACACGGAAACGGGCCGCTATTGGTCGTGCCAAATACATCATCGATTAACACAATGTGCTAACGTATTGCGGAGGCCGTTTACGGTCATTTGTTTGAGTGGCAATTCGCTGACCGCGTTCAAACTATTTATTTCGACACTACATCAACTAAAACTAGCCAATTCCAAGGTACGCCAGTATTGCTTGGGGAACGAGATCGTTTCTGTCTGCCATGCAGATATCACATTCATTAAAAGACATGGGACTGTCCGTGGAGGTGGAAAGTTTCTGATAGCCATTCACTTGTGCGTGGCCAGAAATGATTCCTTTATTGGGCTGTCCAAGCAGCTCACTATTTCCACCTAGTATGTCATGGGCAATGGCTTTATCGGAAACTTCTGTTAGCTAGCAAGAGTGAGATCACTGATATATCTCAGGTTTAGTAGGTGACTGATGTCACTGAAGCTCATCAGGCAATCGGGCATACTTAGAAGGCGAATGCGCCAAACATATGGGCCAACGGCGGATAGAAACCAAAAGAAGAAAATCCAGGTTCGACATATTGCATCCTGGTCAACGTCTGATCCATAATAGGCGGCTGCAATCAAATATCCTGGCAGCAGGTAAAATGCAAAAACCCGGTGGACTGGGTTTGCCTCCCGCCACCGTTCATAATTCCACTGAAAATACAAGAATGAAACTGAAAACATAAATAACCCCTATTTGTTGACGACCCTCGAAAACGTTATAAGGACCACGATTTACGGATATGCACCGGGAATGTGAGCACTCTATATAGATCCGGTGGAATCATCCAATTGGCAGATGTCCTCGAAAGTTATAAGGCTGACATTACCGCTATCCAGGCAATGCGAACAAGACTAAGAAACTGCGACATATACTACAGTTGCCATGAAAAAAATCATGAATTTGGTTGCGGATTTGTAGTTGGCAAAATACTGCCATATCTAGTCTCTATGTTCAATCCTGTGACTGAACGTATAGCCACAATCCGTATAAAAGCGAAACATATTTATATTTCCCTAATTTGTGTGCACCAAGAGAAATATGATGATGCCAAAGACATATTCTATGAGCGCCTAGAGAAAAAGTATGACCGCTGCCCTGGCCATAACATAAAGATTGTGCTAGGAGATTTTAATGCGAAAGTTGACAGGGGGAATGTGTTTCATCCAACTATTGGCTATTTCAGTCTACATGCTGACAGTTACGACAACGTTATGACACTGATTGACTTTGCCGCGGCAAAAAACAGGGTCATTAATGGTACAAGATTCCAGCATAAAGACATCCACAATGCTACTTGGGTATCCCCTGATCAAAGAACGAAGAACCAAATTGATCCCGTGGTAATTGATGGAAGGCACTCATCCGGTGTAATGGACGAACGAGTGATCAGAGTAGCTAACATCGATTCTTATCACTATCTTGTAGCAGCAAAGGTTCGCACAAGTTTAAGTAGAGCGAAAATTTTACGAATACAGACACAGATAAGCTAGACATAGGAAAGCTGCAATTACCAGGGGTAGCCACAGCCTACTCAAGGAGCCTTTCGCAACTTTTGGCACATAACCCACCCCCTCCCGATGATGATGCTGAAGCGGAGTGGAAACCCATTTCCGACTCTATAAAAACTGCCGCAAAACCGCTTGAAAAACAGCTTCTCAGCAAACCATGGTACGATGAAGAGTGTCGCATTGCAAATGATGAATAGAACGCTGCACGCATGGCAATGCTTCAGTCAATTGCAACGCGAACTGTGACTGAGCGGTTCAGGGAGAAAGGAACGGAGGTAAACCGTCTATTTAGGCGTAAGATCTCACAGAGTATACTGGGAATATGGAGAGATAATTTCTCTGCGCTATTAGTACCTGAGATATCCAATGACGAGACAATCGCTGACCTGATTGGACCATACCAATTTTGCTTTAGGCCTGGAAAATCCATAACTGACCAGATTTTCACGCTACGCCAAATCCTGGAGAAGACCCACGAAAACCAAATCGACTCCTATCATCTATTTGTCGATTATAAGGCGACCTTCGATAACCCGATAGGGGTGAAACTCTACGCAGCAATGTCTGAGCTTGGTATTCCTGCAAAACTCATACGCCTTTGCAAGATGACCTCCCTTTTTTGAAAAGTGACCTTTATAATACTGGTGCATTAAACTTCAATGTTGTTGTTGCTATATTTGTAATCTTAAGAAAATGCCCATTCTGATGGTAGTAACAATTTAGCTGTGGACAAAAAAAAAACCAATGAGTATTCGAACTCACGGGCGATATGTTAACACCTTCTTGTTACATGGTACCTGTTCGATTTTTATGAACAAATTAGTAAATGTTACATTTAAATCAGGGACCGTAATCATTATCAGTTTTATTATAAAAATCACATAGTAATGATTATATTATGAGTTTTAAATATTTTCTTCAATGGTAATGATTAATTTTGAGTTTATATTATAAAAATCAGAAATAATCATTATTTTTGAGCAAAACAAATAAAACTCAAAAATAATCATTATACATATATGATTTTTATTTTTTTCTCTCAAAATAAAACTCACTTTCAATTTAAGACTTTTTTATGGGTTTTTTTGGGAATATCGTTGCATTTACTCATAAAACAAATCCAGAGGAGCCAAGCAAGACAAAAAAAATATTGAAATTATTTAAAATTTTTTTTTTTATTAATTTTATTTGTACTCGTAAGTAAATTTATCTTAGAACTAACGCAAACGCTAGTTTATATATATATATTTCAGATTAGTCCAATACCTGAGCCTTACTCAAGTAGCCCGAAGGCATCGACATCATTCGAGGCAGCGAGTGCTTGCTTTCGCAGAATTCGAATTCCTATTCCGTCTTGAACGAGTATCTCAACACAATCGAGGTAGCTTCCGATGAGGAAACAGAAGATGGTGGGCAAACTGAGGATTTACAAAAAGGCTATGCTGAAATTGGCAGCTATCGTCCAAAGCCAGTTTGTCTAAGCAAAAATATTATGGAGTACTGGGAGGAAAAAAAAATTGCAATACCCCCATCCGTACCAGCTGGCCAAAGTGGTGCACTCTGTTCCTGCAACACAAGCGAGTGTTGAAAGATGCTTTTCTGCACTAAAAATGATGCTAACGGATCAAAGATGCAACCTCTCCGACGATTCGTTGGCGAAATTACTTTTTGTAAAATTAAATAATAAATAATAAACAACAAATAAAATTAATAAAAAAATTTTAAATACTTTTCAATATTTTGTTGTTGTCTTGCTTGACTCCTCTGGATTTGTTTTATGAGTAAAGGCAACGATATTCCCAAAAAACCCCATTTAAAAAAGTCTAAAACTGATAGTGATTTTTATTTTGAGCGAAAAAAATAAAAATCATATATGATTATTTTTGAGTTTTATTTGTTTTGCTCAAAAATAATGATTATTTCTGATTTTTATAATATAAACTCAAAATTAATCATTACCATTGAAGAAAACTGTAAAAATCATGGCGGAAATGCAAAGATTGTCCAAAAACATTCATTATGATGAAATTATTTTTCTTTTATGTCTGTTCTAAGTGATTGATTTTTTGATCTAAAAAAACGAACAATAATCATTATTTACGGTCCCTGATTTAAATAATATGAATACTTACAATTATTTAAGGACCTTCTCTTTTGTTTTTTTTTTATTCCCACAAAACATAAAGAGAATGCAAAGCAACAGAAACACGTACATACATACATTGTTATGTTCGTACATACGGTACACAAGTTCACACAATTTTCGTTGCTCTCGTGCTATCTCATTTTTATATAACTACGTATAACTACTTCATTATTCTCTTTCCTCTGAGAGTACACCGCACCCACAGTGTGTTTGACATACCTTTCACAATAATATTAAAGGGCGTTCAATCACATGCTGACGCATCATTTAAATAATATTAATACTTAATAACACTTAAAAACATTTAAAGACAAGTGTCATTATTTTCTTGCTTAATAGTATTCAGAATACACACTCACCATACACACAATGTATTCTAGAAAAGAAACACACACTAAATGTTATTTTCATTGAACTTTGTGTGTATCTACATTTTATTCGTTGCTGAATACACTGCGCGAATGTATGTCGTTTATTTTTTTTCTTACGTTCACATACATCGACTGTACGTGAATTTTTTCATCCCAACTTACTCAAAGAATACGCGAGTTGGTGTGTGGCACAAGTGAACAACATGGAAGAAGTAAACACTCGTGTATGGCAAAAGCAAGCACTCGTGTATTGCTAAAAATTATTCATTTACAATTTGCGATCTTTTAACAAGTACATAATTACAAAAATCACATGAGGTGTCTTGGGACACCCACACAGTGTTCGGACCTGTATGGAGTTGGCGGCCAAAAATACATCCAGTACAGGTATCATCGTGAAACTTCGGTCACGGCTTTATATATATGTCAGATCTATTTAAAGATAAATGGAAGTGGTTGATGACTCATATCCCCTCTCCTACCGTACCCAGGCACCCACATTCACCCCACGTAAGCAAAAACTTGAGAAAATGTACGAAACGTGTTTTTAATTCATATGTTAACAACTTGTTTACAAGATTTGTTTTAAAAAATATAAATATTGAATAATTTCATATAAAATAATATGTAATACAAAATTATAAATAAAAAAAAAAGAATTAAAAAACATTGCGTATTCATTTTTTTATAGCAGTTTTAAAATTGTTAATATTAAGGCTGTTTTTTAGTAACAACACCCCTTAAATGAAAATCGACTTCAAAATTAATCTAGCAATTCAAACACAGATTTTAATAAAATTGATTTGTCCTTGCATGGTAACTTTCGTTGTCCCGTTATAAAAGGATCCGAAGTTAAAAGTAAATGGTTAAACAAATCAGTATTTGTTGAAATGCGTGAAATTTTACGCGTGTGCTGGAGTCGAAATTTCTTTATATCTTTGTTTCTGGACTCTGCATCTTCTTCAGAGAGCTCTCCAATAGATACCAGTGCATATTGAATAACATCTGAAGCATGAATTAAAATTTTGTGGACTGAGGGAGGAAGATAGTACCAGGAATATTTATTTGTCAGCTCCTTAGCAGTGTCCAGTGCATATTTCCTAAATTTGTCGACATTAAGACAAAGCTTGCAATAATGTTGCACATCTCTCAATTACTACTTTATCAATGCCTCTTATTTCTGCAGACAAACCAGCATTTTTAAAGAATTCTCGTGCCGTATTTTCAACATTGGAAGACCCACACCCACCAGTTTTTGGCTTGTCGACTATTAGTCCCATTTTTCTCGGCATTGTAATTGAATATTCTGTTTTCTTTTGAGAAGTTCTGCTTTTCCTTCTATAGACCTAATTTGCCATTGTTTTTGATCAAGCCTATACGATATATGAAGAAAATACTCGAAAAATCTAATATATGCGTGCAAAGGCGACAATCCTAATTCATAGTGATCTATTTTAACTTCTTCTGCAGACATTTTTCAATATTGTTCATCTCGGTGGGGTTTGCATTACATATAAAACACTTTGCGGATGAAGTTTGAGTTAAAGCATTACATACTGTACCATCCACCATTGTTAGTTGCAGAATATGGTCAATATTTATCGTTTTCTTAGCGTTTTTGAATTTTGTGGGAGTTAACTGTTCAATTTTCTTCTTGTAATATGACTCTTCGTCGATGGACAATTGAGCTGTCTCTTTTTTAAATTGGAACCTGATAGGACGGCAGTAGCGGGTGGACGATGGTCGAGGATTTTTCCAAATTATTTTGGTAATTTGAGCCTCATCTGGTTTTGATACAAGTTGGTTACTATCAAACATTACAAATAAGTTACTATCATCCAAACTTTTATTTTCAACTTTCTGTTTGTACTCGCTGTATCCCGTACTGCCATCAAACAAACCACCATTTTCCTATTAATGTAAGGCCGTTTACGGACTCATCCAAAACTTCATTAATAACATCGCTCTGTATTTCTAATATCCGAGTAGCGGTATGGTCTAATAGACTTTGAAGTTCAAATTCAGCGTGAGATTCGCTGACAGATATTTTGTCATTTCTTTCAAAATGTTATCGTAGCAAGGTAAAAAATGATTATCAAGTTTACTGTTTACAAAGCTTCTTATTGTCAAATATTGATGTTTTGTTAAACCTGCTTCAGTTATAAGCGATATAACTTCACTAACATTTGCTTGCAAAATCGATGGGTTCTTTTGGAAGGTAGCAAATCGCAAATCATCGGCAGCGGAGACATCAATTTCTTCTATTTCTGCTATTCGTCGTCGCTTTGTCCTGCTTGAACACTCTCCGAAACTTAATCTAGGCCATCCTCGATCTTTATTCAAGTCAGATGTTTGTGAGTTTAATCAAATCGACTCCATTTGGGCAAGCCAATGAGAATATGTGTTTTCAACTCTTGTTTTTATACGATTGCATTTTTGCCAAAATTCTGAAATTTTTTTCCAATTATAATTTAAGCGTCTTTCTAATTCACTTTCTTCAAATGTGTAGCCCTCATTTTTAATACAGCTTTTCACGTTTCTAGCTTTTTCTGCATTTTCACCTCTTTCTGTGCACCAAATATCAAAAATATGTGATCGCGAAATTTTGCAATTATAACATGTGCCTATTGCAGAAACAATTTATAACAAGGATAAAATTAAGAAAAAATAAAATTAAAAGTCGGTGAAAAAGCAAAAAAACACATTTCTTTACATGCATAACGATAACAGAGCAACGCGAACATAAATTAACAAACACCACACAAAAATGCATATTTGGACATAAAAACAACGAGGCCGCTTTGGTCTGAGGGAGATAACACAAAGACGAGCAAAAGTGAGCAGCTGATATCACCAATTTTAGAATCTTGAAATATTAACTAATAAACGAAAAAATTCCCAATGGAGACTTCATGGGGGGACACAACTAAAACTCTAGTTAAAATTTACATATATGGACGAACGAACACTAACAACGACACTGCAAAACTATTAATTTTATAACAAATCTACAACAAGCTTAACATATTGTTATTATTTTAAAATATAGTTAATACCATTTAATTTAATATTCATTTCGACTTATTTCAACAGAAGTTTGTTTTCTTTTGTTTTAATTAATTTAAAGTTGGACTTAATTTTCCACTTTTTCACACTGCAAAAACCAACTGTTTACTCGCTCTCTTTTTTGAAGCTGTTCCTAAAGAGTACAGATGGAATAAAACAAAAACAACTATAAATTTTAAAACCTTGTTTTTATAAGAAACAGTGATGCCACACTTGGTGACAAACTTCTGAGTTAAATTTTTTTATTTTTGGCCAATGGGATCGACCACTGTGACCCGGTTGGAACGAAGTTCCGTTCGCTATATATTATGTACTAGACAGTTCCAACACGTCTAAGGCGCCGTTACAAAATACGATAATTTAAATGGATCTTTAAGAAACGGTACTTTTTGTAAAATAAAAAACTTTTTTTAAAAAAAAATAAAAAAAAATTTTCTACAATGTATTTAAAAAAAATATATATATATTTGTAGGTCCTTTTTGTACGAATATGTATTATATTTTCCCGAAAAAGTTCTTTTTTAAAGAGAGGTACCTCTGTTATTAAAACTTACTTTGTTTAAGAAAATGTACTATTTTTAACAAGAAGTACTTTCTGTAAGAAAAAGTCATAAGAGTATGACTTTTTTTTTATTTAAATATTACTCAAATTTAATCGTTACGTAAAAAGATATTCTTTATATATGGCATATGACTTTTAATTTTACACATTATGTTCGAACAGAAATAATGGAATTTGTGATTTGTATGGGAGGTACTACGCCCCTTTCTCCAATCCTGCATATATTTGCAGCAGACCTTAGAAAATGTACTCCTAACCAACATACCCAATTTTGTTCAAATACCGTTAACAGGAGCAGAAATAATGGATTTTTAATTTCTGATTTGTATGGGAGGTACCACGCCCTTTTGTCCAAATTTTGTCGTCGCCGTTCATTCGCCTGCGAAATTTCAGCTCCATTGGATCACGGGAAAAGGGTCCAAAGTTTTTTCACATGCATGCAGACAGGTGTAATATAAAGAATTTAAAAAGTGATCACATTTTGCATACGGCAACAACCCAATAAATACGGCCACAAGAACCATTACTAGTTCCTCACTAATAATTCATTACTAGTTTTGATTCATTACTAGTCCTTTTATTTTTATATACCTATACACTCCCGTTCATTTATTTAAAGTAACTGAAAATTCCATATTCAGCAGCCTGTATCTTTTGCAATTTGTAACCGATTGCAGAATTTTAAAATGGAAATGGAAGCTAGATATCTTGAGATATAACAAAAATTATGACAATAGTGGTTTCTTAACTAAAGAACTTCATTTGAGCAATTTATAAATAAAAGTCCAAAAATGTGCTATTTTTTTTTTTGGTTCACTTGAATAAAGGCACTTCATTATTTTTAAAGTAAGCGATGATTTTTTGTAGGGAGCGTTTGTTTATTACAATTTATTACATCTTAATCATTTTACGAGTCAAAATGGCAAAACAAAAAATTTTAAATCTATCGGAAAAAACTAAAATCGATGTTTAGCGTTCTGAAGGATATTCTAACCGCGCACTAGCTAAAAAAATTGGACGGAGCAATTACATGATGGACACCGAGGGGTATGGAAACATTTTTAAAGGAAGGGTTTCATTGTCTTTATATACGTCAGAGAAAAGAAAAGTCATCAGAATTGCTGCTAATTCTGCCTTATGCTTGTCAAAAATAAGAGCTCAAGCTAGAGTGGAAGCGAGAAAGTCATCAGTACGCAGAGTAATTAAGAGCTGTGTGTATCTTAAGTACCTGAAATTACAAAAAAAATCCAGTGAGTGTTCGAACTCACGGGCGATGTGTTAACACCTTTTTGCTACACGGTACCTGTTCGATTTCTATGAACACATTCGTAAATGTTACATTGGAAAATAAAAAACAGCGTTCAATCATATGATGACGTTACAGTTAAATAATATTAATACTTAAAATTATTTAAAGACCCAGTGCAAGCACATGTGTCATTATATTCTTGCTCAATACTTTTTTTTTTATTCCCACAAAAGTCAAAGAATGCAAAGCAACAGACACTTGTACATACATACATACATTGTTATATTCGTACGATATAACCGAAGATCAACATAAAATACTTTTTTAATATTACTCCAAATTAAAACACTTCAATCTCGGCTCGCCAATATCGGATCGCCTTAATTTTTGGCCTAAACTCTTCGCTGAAACCCGCACTAGCTTTTTAATCCAAAAATTAATAAAATCGGCTATGAATTTCCGGAGAAAATCGCGTGGGAAAATTATATGAAAATCGTCCAATAATCACTTTCAATACAGACTGCCAAGCAACGAACAAACAAACGATGATAAGACAAAACCGAAGATCAACAAAACACTTTTTTAATATTACTCCAAATTAATACTCCAAATTAAAACACTTAAATCTCGGCTCGCCGATATCGGATCGCCTTAATTTTTGGCCTAAACTCTTCGTCGAAACCCGCACTAGCTTTTTAATCCAAAAATTAATAAAATCGGCTATGAATTTCCGGAGAAAATCGCGTGGGAAAATTATATGAAAATCGCCCAATAATCACTTTCAATACCGACTGCCAAGCAACGAACAAACAAACGATAATTTACTCTTACAAACCTAACACTTGCGTATGTATTAAATTTATAGTTTACTGCCCTAGAGGCGCGCGTATAGATGTTAACACATCAAAAACCGCCACTTAATGCTCCTCCTAAGGGAAAAGCGGCTTGAATTCGCAAGAGCCTACATGGTATGGGATGTGCAGCCAAGAGGTCATGTAAATGACTGGAGAATTGTTGTATTTACGGATGATAAGAAGTTTAATTTGGATGGGCCTATTATTTCCATCATCTTCGCAAAGAAAAGCGTTTTTTGAACCGACATCACACCCGAGAGGGGGCGTTATGGTGTGGGGGTGCTATTACGTACTATGGCACCATCGATCTTGAATTTCAAAGTGCAAAAATTACTGGTGTAAGCTATGAAACGTTATTGGAATCAGCTTTTCCGAAGTTCAGTGAACAATTTGGTCCCATATCTTGCCAATTGCAATAGGATAATGCCCCTATACACAACGCCAGAGTAGCAAAGGAGTTCATTGCAAGCCAAAATGTTAATATTCTTGATTGGCCACCCTATTCGCCAGATCTAAACATTATCGAAAATGTATAGGGTTGGTTATCTCGTAAGGTCTATGAAGGAGGTCGACAATTTGATGGCAAGCAGTAAAAAGCAGATGGCAAGATTACATAAAATCTCTTTATATCTCAATGAAAACCCGTATATTTGAAGTTATTAAAAACAAAGGGGGTTGTACCCATTACTAATCGTTCTTAAACAAAGTAAAATAAATTAAAAAAACAAGAAAAACTGTTCCTCATTAAAATTAGTTAAATTGCCTTTATTCAAGTGAACCAACAAAAAATAGCACACTTTTGGACTTATTTTATAAATTGCTCACAGAAAGTTATTTAGTTAAGAAGCCACTAATGTAATGATTTTTTTTATATCTCAAGATGTCTAGCTTCCATTTAAAATTCTGCAATCGGTTACAAATTGTAAAAGATACAGGCTACTGAATATGGAATTATTAGTGCCTTTAAATAAGTGAAGCGGAGTGTATATGTAACTGTGAAGTAATGAATGTAATGAACACATGTGTAACTAGTAATGATTTATTTTCCTTTTTTTACATAAATTTCGTGAATAAGATTTTTTTATATTTTTCCCAACCAGTAAGACCGTCGCACAGTGCTTCGTTAGTGGACATAAATCAAAATTAAAAATTTGGCTTTAATAATGTTGAATTAATTATTTTCGTTAAGATAATAATTCAACTAAGAAAAACACATTGCCTTTTAGTTGCCAAAGTA
Organism: Phaonia tiefii; assembly: GCA_963931995.1. Taxonomy (NCBI): domain Eukaryota; kingdom Metazoa; phylum Arthropoda; class Insecta; order Diptera; family Muscidae; genus Phaonia; species Phaonia tiefii. The sequence continues at coordinate 200,431,028 of OZ008369.1, forward strand.
GTTGGTTTTTGAGTAAATATGTGAAAAAGAAGCTTCATTTTACTGGCAACAGATAAATGATTGTCAAAAAGCAATTTTGTATGCAAATTGAACGATTATTTTTAACGTAGAATACGTTATACGGAAAGGTAGGGGTGTTGATCTGGAGCACAAAATTTTGAGAAAATGTTTGTCACTTTCATTATAAGTTTTTAATACTTTATGCATGCATTGAACAAAATTCAAGTATGGTCGTAACATATTTAATATGTCTTCTTTTGATTTGTATTTAAATAATCATATTGCTACATATAATTTTTTTGATTCTATAAGTAAATCAAAATTTAACTCCTTCAAATTTTGTATTAATTTTTATATGCTTTGTATTTTATGTATTATAACATCATGTGTAAGAGCAGTACGATTATCTGTGTGTTCATCACAGAACCAGTGTGAGAAAGAGAAGAAGTATAATGACAATTAATGTTTTATGTGAACATTACAGAACCAGTGTTGCCACATGCAGTATTTACACTTGTTTTCAAAAGTGCAGTGAATTGATATAATGTGTACCCAAATTTTGTTAAAAACTATCCTAAATTTTTAACATAAAAATTAAAGATAAATTTGATAGATTTAAATCATTTATCAAAAATTATATTTAATTCATATATTTTAATTGCAAAATGACTAACGTATTCTACGTCTGACCTATGCGCCCGTGTTATGTAACACAGGCTTCATATTTTTTCTTATTCAGAGTGTCGAATTGAAAATAAAACAAAATTGTGAATTTACAAAAATATTGATTTCTAATATACAAAAAATCTTCCTAAAGTGTATGTTTCTAGAGAAAACCACAACAATTTGCAAGGGTTGATGGAATGTAAAATGAAAATTTGCAAAGCTCCCCAAAATTTTAGTTGTTGGTAATGAAGTATGCATCTTAGTATTTTAAAAAATTCGAAAACACGTATTTTTTCAAAGCAACTAAAATCATGATTTTCAAATATCGATGAAAGGGTGTATGGGAAACTATTCTCAAAACTTAATTTTAAAAGCATATTGAAAAATTTTTTTAGAATTACTTTGAAAGTAATAGAAAAAAAACGAAAAATATTATATTGTTGAAAATCTGCAATAGAAGTATTAATTTTTTTTTTGAAAAGATTATGTTTTTAAGGCTGATAAACAAAAAATATAAAGCTTCAGAGAATTACAAACAAAAAATTGCCAAAGCTCCCGAAAAATTTATTTCGTTAAAATAAAATACGGATAGACAACTTTAAAATAAAAAAAAAATTAAAAATTTTAATGCACAAATTTTAAAAAAATATTTGTCCCTAAACGTCTAAAAACTCAGTTTTCCAAGATTTTATTAAGATTCGTCAAAACCGGTTTTATTAATTATTTGACTGAAATTGATATTTAGTTGAATTTTTCAGTATATGCGAGTATCACATAATATATTTATTTTGAGCTTTATTGTTTTTGTTCCTGTTTTCGATATTTTTGTGATTCTTTTTCCACTTCTTATTCTTTTCAGTTTGCTGGCGCGCTGTACTTTATTTCCCAGCAAACATTTTTAAATAAGCTTATTGTTAATTGTAGAAGTATATTGTTAAAATATCGATTTTATTACACTTGTTCCATTAAGGCGGCTATTTTTAATGCAACAAAAGATAAGATAAAAATTGTGAACTACAAACCAAAGTTTATGACTAGAGAATGTATAAGTATAATAAGGTACATACAATGTAATATAAATTCTTCAATTATTTGTTAGGCCAAATCATAAAATATTTTACTGGGTTGTAATTGTTTACTTATTGGTTGTAAGATATTAATACGGTCAGTGGTATCGTGAAGTGTTTATAATTTTACAATGTTTTTAGAAAATACTGATTTATTTGATACCTGGATTTCTGCACCATTGCATAATAAAGTGTCGGTTCTTCACGAATTCATTACAAAGAATCATGGTAGCATTTACGTTGAAAGACATAAATTATTACTAAATATACAACGTTTTCATTGTAAAACCTCCAAATACTGGAATGAGTGCAGTAGGAATACACAGGAATATTCCAAGTGGCTGAGTCAAACTTTTTTTAATTCTGATACAGTAAGTTTACTTAAGCCCTTCCGATGCACTTGCTTTGTATTTGAACTTAGATATTTCTGAAAGAAAATATAATATTTTGCGTAAAGCTGTTAATGTCTTGCATCCAAACTGTTTTCCGTCTCTTTATTCGTTGAGAAATCAAAAACAGAAATTAGTACCAACTGTGACGGCAATTGAATCTTCTGCTGAAGTGGACTTAAAGTCCATAATGCGTGTGACTACCGAGAGAGTGTTAGACCTTTGCAAGGTACAGGACAAAATGTGTAAGTTACAACTCATTGGCAAGTGGGGCATGGATGGAAGTTCTGGCCACAGCCGCTATAAGCAAAAATTTTCTGATGCTGACCAAACCCCCCATCAAGAAAGTCAAGTACAAAAACATATTGTGTTTTTCTTTATTTTTTTAAGAATGGTTAACTTAATCTCGGGGAAAGATATATGGATTAATGAAACACCATCATCAGTTAATTACTGCCGGCCAGTTAAGTTTCTTTTTGCCAAAGAAAATAAACAATTAATTCGTAAAGAATATAAAATAATGTCTGAGAAAATTGAAAATCTTGAGTGTGATATCATTGAAAAGAATGCAGTCTTATTTGAAGTGTCATACAAAATACATTGTACAATGATAGATGGTGCAGTTGCAAATATTCTTACAAACACCAATTCGTGTAGCAGATGTGTCTTTTGCAATGCTAAACCAACGGAAATGAACCGATTGACATTCAAAAATATTCCCAATATTGATAATACTGCGCGTGCTCTCTTGCGGTATGACAATAAACAGAAACACGTTTAAGGAGCTCCTAAGAGTAACAAGAAACATATATTTGATATATTACGGATGGTATTATATGCCAAGTAGTGTGCATAAAGTACTAGTTCATGGTTGTGACGTTATTGATTGTTTCGATCTGCCGATAGGTAAGTACTTGCATACCAAAAGTATTGATTTTCGAATATTGATACTCTAATTTCATTGCAGGTTCTTTATCTGAGGAAGCACTAGGAGCCAGCCACAAAATTATTCGTAAAGTTCGCCTGTCACATACAAGAAAAACTTCTAGGAAGAATACCAACAAGGATTTATTGACCCACATAATAATTAGTTCAGATCCAGGTATAACTTCTAAAAGGCATAAAATGCTATCTTTGAAACACTCTACCCCAATGATCTATCTAAATATATATTAAATGATTCCCGTATTGAAACCGATGATGATAGTGATCCAAAAATGACTGAAGAGAGCTCGAGTGATAATTCTTCCGATGAATAGTTGTAATAAATATTATTTTTGTACCTATATTATATGAAAGTGTTATCGAAAAAAACGGCAAAACAAATTAAAATTTTTTGCAATTTCTATTAGAATAAAACCTTTACTTTAATAAAAAAAAACACCACTTTTGCTTTAAACTGGAAAAATAAGTCACTTTTCAAAACCGTTAAATCGTCTTTTTGTGTTGAAAATAGAATTTCGGGGCCTATTGGACCTTTTGTATGGGAGGTACCAGAAGCCGTGGTTTGGTATCTCCTAAGTTACGCACAAAAGTGGCGATAGTAAAAATATTTTATCGGGCAATGTTTGGTCAAAATAAAGCTGTCCAATAGGGTGGTACAGTGCGATGATTTTTGGAGATCTATCGAAGCATTTGTATGGGAGGTACCAGAAGAAGTGGTTCGAACCAGCAAAAATTTTGCAAAAAGATGCTGATAAAATATATATTACGTCCTGAAAAGTTCTAAGAAACGTTCCTAAAGGAAGCATAAATATGCTCTTCAATCGATTTTCTTTAAATTTGACGCAATAGTTCAATTTTTACAGCCAAAAATAGTTTCGGTTTGTATGGGCGGTGTGTGATGGGCGTGGTCAATGTTGATGAAATGTTTTTTCTATTAAAGGTGGTACATAAATATGCTCTTCAATCGATTTTCATTAAATTTGACGCAATAGTTCAATTTTTACAGCCAAAAATAGTTTTGGTTTGTATGGGCGGTGCGCGATGGGCGTGGTCAATATTAATGAAATGTTTTTTTTCCTTTAAAGGTGGTACATAAATATGCTCTTCAATCGATTTTCATTAAATTTGACGCAATAGTTCAATTTTTACAGCCAAAAAGAGTTTTGGTTTGTATGGGCGGTTTGCGATGGGCCTGGTCAATGTTGATGAAATATTTTTTCTTTTAAAGGTGGTACATAAATATGCTCTTCAATCGAATTTCATTAAATTTGACGCAATAGTTAAATTTTTACAGCCAAAAATAGTTTCGGTTTGTATGGGCGGTGTGCGATGGGCGTAGTCAATTTTACCGATACTTTAAAATTTTCTTAATTATATTATATTAGGCCTCATGCTAAATTTTATTACCCTAGGACGTCTCCTTCTATTTTTGGCCCAGCTATGTACTGCGACAAAGCACTGTGCGTCACTTCTATGGGACGCAACTGCAAGTTATTAAGGACTAATTCAATAGCAAGCGATCACAAAAATTTTAGTTCTTGTTGCCGATTTTGGTGAAATTTTCCAAACATATTCTTTCAGGTGCGCAGAAGAATTTGGTATTTAAAAAAAGATAGGAAATATATTGAGTTGTTGCCGTATGAAAATTGTGATTACTTTTTTTTTAAATTATTCTTACCTTGGCCTGAGTTGAGGTATTGCATATTTGTGTTTTTGTGCAAATTGTAAATGTATAATTTTTAGCTATACACAAGTGTTTGCATTTGCCATACGCGAGTGTTTACTTTTTCCATACATGAGTGTTTCCTTGTGCCACACACCAAATCGCGAATTCTTTGCGTATGTTGGGATGAAAAAATTCACGTACAGTCGATGTATGTGAACGCAAGGAAAAAACTAAACGACAACATTCGCGAGTGTGGTCTGCAGCGAATAAAATGTAGATACACACAAAATTAAATGAAAAGAAATATTTGTTTGTTTCTCTGAGATGTGTTTTTTACATTTAGGTATGTGATTTCAGTTCAGTGTGTGTATTTTTCTGTACCCTGGTTAATACTTTCTATTTTATACCCACCAAAACAAAGAGAATGCAACGCAACAGACTCATGAACATACATACATTGTTATGTTCGTACATACGCTACACAAGTGCAAACAATTTTCGTTGCTCCCTTGCTATCTTATTTTGCGTATATAGCATAACCAGTGATGCCAACTCTGGGTTGCAGTGAAGATTGGGTTGCAGTGAAGATCGCCTCCTCACGGTGCAACATAGGCCTTTGGCGGTTCTACGACCCTGGTTCACGATTTTCGTAACTATTTAATTTTCTGCTCCCGAACTGTCGTTCTGTGCTCTGCGACCTGAGTAGGCAGAGGTGACACTCTGTCGAAATGGCTCGTGGCTAAGGTACGTGGCAAGTCTTGTAGTTCGTTCGAAATCCGTCATCGTTAAATTGGCGGTAATGGTGAGGTTGATATGACTCCCTCTTTGGTTAAGCCTGGCTCTGAATACTGTGTCCCATAAGGCGGAGTGTCAACCCTCGCGTGGAACTCTCTGCTTCATAGACAACCACGGGGTCCACGGACGTAGATAGCGGCTACAAGTTTAGGCCAAATTGAGATATTGAAAAGTCTTCGGCCACAGGAAAACCTGTGACTTCCCCGACACTACGGGCTCTTCCTCGAACACTAGGGCTCGAAAGTCTTCTGCGATAACACGCAAGGGGGCATCTGCAACTGCGAATAACGCGGGCGGTGGTCAACCCTCCCCAACTACGAGGAAAAATAAAAATCTCTGCCCTCCCGGAAGCGGAGAGCTGGTCTTCGACTTTCCGCTAGATTGGTTAGTCAACTCTCTGCACGACCAGTCGCCGCAATCACTCCTGCACTGGTAAGCACCTTGGAGTGGACTAAGGGCGTCTGTGAGGGCATTCAGTGAAGGGGGATACTAAACCTGATCCCTCATCCAAGAGGCATAAAAGCCACCCTGTGCTCGGCAGGTGCTTTAGTGATGCCGGGAAGCACAGCCTAATCATTGGCGTCGTGGATGAAGGTTCCCTGGATGGACGTATCGCCAAGGATAAATGGCGCCTTGTAGAAGGAGCCCTTCTTACGGTGTTCATGGCCATCGTAAACGGCGGGATGGTTCCAGGGAAGCATTAAACTTATTGGCTGCTCTGATGAACGAGCAGCGCGATTGTATAAGTCCGCCATGAGTCGGGTAGGTGAGGTTTGGCCGGGGGCCAAATTCAAAGCCGTGGATAGGAAGGATATACCTTCTAGACCAAGGGCTAGGGTTTGGGTCCCGTCAAACTCACCTACTGACACACGAGAGATCCCAAAGATCATCAGCCACTGCAATACCTCCATTCCTGCAAAGGATTGGAAGGTGGTCAAAGTTGAGGATCCTGTAGGAACCTCCCGGCAGGTAATTTTGGTTCTGAACCAGGATTCATTAAAACCCCTAGAGTGTACCCCTCAGGGTATACAAAGTGGATACGCTGAGTGGCAAACTGGCCGAGTTGAAGTCGGAAGTCACAGCTGTAAATGCTGGAAAGCATCCTGAAACGGCGGTAGATGCTGAAGAAGCACTACTGGATAACGACAGTGGCAGCATCGTTGACATGTGGGGCCGCTCTAGCTGGCTCCGAGATGGGTCCATCACTAGCGATAGTGATTACGAGAAAACAGTGATCGATGTACCCGGAGTTGAAGATCCTGTAGATGATGAGAGTCCTCCTGGCTCGCAGTAAGGCAGCATCTGTCTACCTCATTCTCCATCTTGCGAAGGGTGGAGACGATGTGGCCCTGATACAAGAACTATGGACGGTCAATGATCGTATATGTGGTATCAGCTGCAATGGATACAAGACCTTCGTCCTATCAACTGCAGGTAGGCCAAGATTTTGCATACTCATTAAAAACAAATTTAATGATCTTTTATTGCAGAATTTTAGTGGTAGCGATACAACCGCCATCAGCCTCTCGCTAGAAAACGGCCAGCGGGACAGCTGGCTAGTTTCATCGTACATGGCGCACGACCATACTTAATCACCCCCTCTGAAGTGGGTCAGGGATATTATATCGGAGGCAAAGGGTGGTGTTACAATTGCTAAGAACGTTAACAGGGGGACACCGCAGGGGGGAGTTCTGTCTCCACGATTATGGTTAACTTATCTCAATGAACTGCTTCTTGAATTGGACAGGGCCGAATGCCAGGTATTTGCCTATGCGCCGATGATATTGCTATCATCTGTACGGGTAGAAACCTCAATTTACTTAGCATTCATACAACCCGCCTACTTAGTCTGATTTCGAACTGGACCGCCAACAACTGACTATCACTTAACTCACTTAAAACCGAGCACGACGTCAAATACTGCACTTAGTGCTATCCTGAACATCTGTACTCCTGATATCATGGCCGAATCAGCAGCCGCTACATCCCTGGTGAGAATCAGAGATTGTGGCGTTTTGATATCGGGGCATTCCGGACACGCTGAATTACTACACCGGATCAACTCTATTCCCGTATAAACGGACTACTGTATCCCCTACCTTCTACCAGCGACAAATCTAAGGACTTCTATTCCGAACAGGAATACCTGGGAAAAGTCACTGGAAAGGGATACCAATAGTATCAGATTTTTCACGAATGGATCAAAGTTGGAAGAGCAAGTAGGCTATGAGGTCCATTCCCCGGGCCTAAATGTAAATATCTCCTTCAAGCTGTCTGATGACTGTAGTGTATTTCAGGCGGAAAGTACCGCCCTACTGGAGGTTGTTGAACTACTGAAAGGAAGTATTGTCAAAACCCTCCGGAGAATATGTATCTACACAGACAGCCAGGCTGCCATAAAATCCCTGGAAGCCATGTTTGCTACTTCCCTGACTGTGAAAGAATGCCACTCATGACTTCGGGTGATGGCAGATTATTTTGACATCAGGCTCATCTGGGTACCGGGACACAGCGACATTCCAGGCAATTGCGTAGCGTATGCGTTAGCTAGACGGGGCACTACGGCACAGGTTATTCCGGCAAAAGAAGGTGTTAGTATGCCAATCTCACAATGGGCTTCTTTAGCCTAAGTGTGCTAGACAGCGTGCTGTCTTGCAGCCTTTCCAATCAACCAACCAACTCCGCAGGAACGAAACGCGCCGTCTAACTACCAAAAAAGTGCTAAAATGCGCCAAATAACGAAAACAACTAGAAAAATTGCGAAAGTGCTAAAACCGGTAGATTTTGACAGTCCACGGCGGTTACGTTGTTTTATCGATTGTTCGTTCCTGTTATTTAGTTTTCAGACATTAGAGACAAATCGACCATGGCAAGTTACAGCGCCGAGCAGTATGTGCGAATAATAAAACTTTATTATCAAAATGGGTGTTCCCTTGTGGCGACGACACCCATTTTTGAATCAACCTATACATAGACAAGCATTGCCGGATTTAGGACGATACCAGTCATTAAAAATTGGCAATGCACACATAGAATGACATTGTTTGGTCTGGATTGAGGTCCGGAGGCATCATCTCTCAATACTTCTTCGAAGACGATGATGGCACTACTATCACAGTCAAACGAGAGCGGTACCGATCATGGCACATGGTTCCAACAGGGTGTCCCTACTAGATACACAGCTGATTCTACAACGGGCATTCTGCGCGACCAATTTTAGGGTTATATCACACAGAGGCGGCGTAAAATGGCCACAAACACCGTACATTTTAGCAACTTAGACTTTTTATTGTGGGGTTTCCATAAGTCGCAGATCTATGGCAATAAGCCTGAATTTAGCTTGATCTATCCGCCAGTTATCGAAAATTTTAACTCTCGGTTTCGCGGCAACCAGCGCAGCCACGCCGATCATTTGAACAAGGGCATATTCGTTGATATCGCACACGAAACTTGTTTTTATTAAATTGTACCTCTCCCTTTTGGAAAATCCTTTCGGATGGTCAAGCGAAGAAAACGATGTTTGGAGTGCAGATTAGACGGAACCAGCATTGTCTGACATTTTTGTTTTTCAAACGGATCAAAAGTGGATTCTGCTTCCCAAACCTTGCGATATTTTTGGGCGATATCCAATACAAAAATAGAAGCAAACTTAGCATGTGTGGTCAATGAAGATGAATACATTTTTGAAAATACTTCGCCCGTCATTCACAGTAATGCATACAAATACAAAAAAATAACATTCTTTACCAAATTGATGTTGTGAACAAAATGGGTTTTTCCAAAAAAGCGCCATTCACATTTTTTTCGGGTTTTCCAAGGTCGAAAAGTGATAAATCTAGCCCAAAAAGAGCTAAAATGGCATCCCTGCGTATAACCACGTCATTATTCTCTTTGCTCTAATGGCCAGTTTTTCAGTCAGTGGTGATCTTCGTTTCTTTGTTAAATTGTGGTTAAACATCGAATTGTGTTTTTTAGTCATTGTTTAACTATGATTTAACCACCCAATGTTGGTTGATTAAATTATAGTCAGAACCATATTATTTTGACAATCAAATTACTGACTGTCAAAGTGAGAAATGAAGCTTGTAAAAATACATGTTTCAGATTTCGTATTTCTACACATACGTTGAGTCTAGATCGTTAAATTGTTGCGCCTATATAGTTTTTTACACATTTTTGTTAAAATGATTCGACTTTATGCATCTATTTCTTATTTTACATATTTCCATTTTGTGTGTTCCCCTTTGTTTTTTTGGTATTTATCCCAAAACACACGGGTTTTCCGATAAGAATACAAGGGTTGCCATATTAGTTGAAAATATGGCGACTTACATTAACTCGCCACTGAAAAACAAAACGCAAAGTTAACCTCTAATTAACTTAGAAATAAGATTAAGTAATCCGATAGTTAACTACCCACTTAAATACTGGCCATAAGAGTGCTCCGCACATACACAAGACAGCTATTCGCTGCCGTTACATCAGTGTGTGTTTTTTTTTCGCAATTTGTAAATCTGTGTTTCGCTGTCGGACAAACTGTGTTTGGATGTGTTCACTTTGTGAGTTTAGTCCCTACCCGGTATCTATGTTAACCATAGATAAAGGAAATAAGTAGACATCGCACAGGCGTTGTCAAGTACTGCCACAAGGTGCTGTGTTGTCGTTTTGTAACTTTCATTTTGCTCGTTTCAAAGAGCAATGGAAAAATACTAAAGACAAACCATATAGTCCTGGCGTACGAGATGTAGTCGCCACCAAAATGCCAGCTCAGGTCCAAATTGAGATCAAGTCGTTTTGTTTGGATGAATTGAACTAATAACCCAGAGAACACTACCAGGAGTTCCTTGAAATTGGTTTATTGTTCGTTGGTGAAAATATTCAAAATCACCATTTCAGACCAGCAGTCATGCTCGATGGATGGCGAAAGGCATATACTGCCTAAAAATTAAAAAATTATTTACGTAAAAGCTTGATTTAGAACAACCACATAAACCGCAGCTCCCAATAATGATTTGAATTTTGTTAAAGCGGTTGCTTGCTATGATTCAATTAATAAGATTATGTCGCAACGATTGGTGAATAGTGGTGAAGCTGTTGCTCTTACATTATTTGATCCGAATACCCCTTGTGACATAAAGATGGTAATGGCGAATGCAATTCGTGTACTTGCAGAAGAGAAACAGGAATACGAGGAATAATTATCTGACGATGAGTTCGACGAAGACAGAGAGAAAGAAGAGAGAATAAAGGAGGACGAAAATGAATTTGAGTGTAGTGACGGCAGTAGTAACCAATATAGGTCTATATATATATACAAGGTGGCGCAAAAGTAATCCTCCTATCAGAAAATGCTATAAATTTTGCGATTGGCCCCTAATGTCAGTTCTGTTTTGACATTTGTGTAGTAAACACATGCGAAATGCATGTTAATAAACAATGTTACGCTACACTGCTCCAGAACGCGGAATATTGCTGACTATTTATTTGACCAACAATCGGTCGGTGACTTTGGCACAACATGAATTTCGTCGCAGATTTCCTGGCCGTCCAACGCCTACTGGTGAAACACTGCGACGTTTAGCCGCTCGCCTCGAAGAGACTGGCACAACACGAGATGCTGCCAGGCGTGGCAGACCCCGGAGTAGCCGTTCTGCAGATGTCATGGAAGCGCCGTGAGCGCTACAGGGCAATGACCAACGAGTTCTTTTTGCCGCAACTTGATGAATTGGGATTGGAAAACATGTGGTTCCAACAGGACGGTGCAACGGCACACACTGCACGTGCCACAACCGATATGCTGAAGGATGCATTTCCCGGGCGCCTAATCTCCCGTTTTGACGATTTGCACTGGCCAGCAAGATCGCCTGATTTGACCGCTCCAGACTACTTTTTGTGGGGCTTTTTGAAGTCGCGGGTTTATGTCTACAAGCCTCAGACTCTTGCAGCTCTTAAAGACAATATCCGTCAAGAATGTGAGGACGTATCGCCGGAAGTTTTGGCCAAAGTGATGGAAAATGCCATAAAAAGGGCTCAAATGACAATCAACTGTGGCGGCGGCCATTTACATGACATCATATTCTCGACTTGATGTAAAAAAAATTAAAAGACCAAATAAAAATAATCCACAAGAAGAATCAAAGTTTTTCATTTTTTTTTAAATTACAGCCAAAAAAACATCGGAAGTTTACTTTTGCGCCACCTTGTATTTGCACATTAGGCGCTCATGGTATACACAAAGAAATAGTATACTGTGTTGATTTTATTCTGGGTAGAGTTTTTTTGTGCACAGTTGCAAATTTCGAATGCATTTCCATGCTCTTGACTACAAATCGATTGTCGCCCTATTCGTTAGGCGCCCTGTGCATGTGCACATCATGCACATCTAGCTTGGCCGGCCCTGCTCAAACCTCTCCTAACTTTTTATGAATAAGTCCGTGTATCTGTAACACAAAGCCAGAAACAGCACCACTGATTTCGCTTGACAGTCAGCTGCCAAAAGCAAAATAAACAAACAAAGCATCAGGCCAACATGAATCTAGCACAGGTAAAAGCATTCGAGCAACTGATTTAAATTTTTCCTTTTCTTTGTGATCCGACGGAATCACTATTTAAGGTCCCACTCGGGGAAAAAATAAAGGGGTTTGCAATTTGAGTGATATGATTTCTTTAAAAAAACACGAATTATTAAGGAAATTCAAATGTTTTTGATTTAATGTGAAGTACAATCAATACAATTAAGTTCTGAACAAAACGTCTTTCCAATAGCCTCCACGTCTTCTTTTGCAGAAACGAATGCGACGCACCCAATTTTCGAGCACTTTTTCCACTAAATCAAGTCGTATTCGTATGTCATAAATAGCACGTTCAATATTTTCTTGTAAAGCTTGAGAGAGTCTGGTTTATTACTAAAGACCAATGACTTCAAATAACACCACAAGAAATAGTCTAATGGACTTAAATCACAACTTCTTGAAGGCCATTCAATGTCACAATTTTTTAAATAATCGAATCTCCAAACTTTTCTCGCAATAATTCGGTTGTTGCATGTGCTGTGTAACACGTAGCCCCGTCTTGTTGGAACCAGATGTTGTCAAGATCCACTTCTTCCAATTTCGGTCATAACAAGTTGATTATTATCGATGTATACCTCTCTCCATTGACAGAAACGGTATTACCATCTTCACTTCACATCCAAACTGTCAATTCAGATGAATGTAATGGTTGTTCATGAATAACTTGTGGTTTTTTTTCGCACCAGAATCTACAGTTTTGTTTATTTACCGAACCACTCAGATGAAAACATCCGACCATAAAATGGCAAAAGCGCACGAAAAGTTGCAATTGGAAACGATTATTTTGATAAAATAATTTAATAATTTGCAAACGTTGTTCTTGCGTATATCTCTCCATGAAGAAATTGTAAACATGAGAAATATATATAATGAAAAAAAAACATTAAAGACCAATGGACGAAACCTCACTTAGCTTTTTTTAGCTTTAAATTCATTCATTGCCCATATTCAGTTATGCAAATATCAGTTCTTATATATACGTTCATTTTTTCCCTAGCGTCCAGTGACAATTCTAGAGTTACAATTCTCTTGGATAATTTAAATATAGACGGCCAGCCGATTTACTTCATTACATATTTCCTCCTTAGTACCTTATTTTCAATTTGCCTGGGAAAAGGACATTAAAAACCCTGATTATTTTTTCCTAAACTAACTTATACACTAACCTACTGCTAGACTTATACTAGAAAACCAAATAAACAAAATGATATAAAGTAAAAAAAAACAAAATGCACAAATGATAAAATAAGAATAAAATATAAGAATTCACTCAAACTTTCATTACAATTCACTTAATACTAGTTATCATCTTTGGGATGTATTGTAGACCAGATTATCTGTATCATGTGTGCCATATGGTAGAATAGAAGTTTTCCCCCTTGATTGTGTAACATACTCCTATCATTTAATTCTAACAGCCCCATTGGACCTAAAGCCCCTTTTGTCCTCAATATGGTCTCAAAATCTTCGCCACTTATTCGACATTCATCAATTATGTCGTTGTCATTGTCATTTATCTTGCATCTCCCAAGGAAACCGATGGCTAGATTAGTCATCCAGACGTCGATCCTTTCGATTTTTGTCATTTTTGCCTCCTCATAGATTGATACGCAGGAGGGGCTGGTCCAGTTCCCCGATCCGTCAACTTTGGCCCTTAGGCCCAAACATTGCCTCAATATTTTTCTTTCTATCTTTCGCAGTTTCTCCATTTGGCACGAACTTATCGTGAACCAGGTTGGGAACGCGTACGCTATTAATGGCCTTATTATCTGCTTGTATACTAGGAGTGTTATTCTTGCGTTTAGTCCCTTTCCTCTACTAAGTATTCTGGCGTAGTTGGCATACACCCCTCCTACCTTTTCCAGAATATGGCTGACATGCTCTCTGAATTCCATATTGGCTGAGAATTTGACTCCTAGATACTTTATCGTTTGCTCATTAGCGATGGTGTTTCCTTCTATTTTTATGTTCGGTATGTATTTTCTGGCATTTTTATACATGTTCATTGCTCTTCCCTTGGCCATGAAGGTGGAGCATTTTTGGATGTTTAGTTTTAAGTACTATTCCTTAAAATATTTTTCGAGGTTTTGAAGGTAGGTTTGGAGTTTTTTGTTCGCCGCTTTTGCCCTGACGTGTGATGCTGCTATTATTATGTCATCAGCAAAGATGTATATCTGCTCGTCGTTCTGCGGTTGTGGTATGTCCGCTAAATATATGTTATATAATGCCGGTCCCAGTATTGAGCCTTGGGCACTCCAGCTTTCGTTGCTATATCTTCAGAATGTCTACTATTAACTTCGACAGTGAAGGTTCTGTCGGTCAGGTAGTTATAAACCAGTCTCGATATCTGGTTATCGAATTTGTACTTCTCCTTCATTTTGTATATGATGCCTTCTTGCCATACTGTGTCGAAGGCTTTCTCAAAGTCGAGACTGACTGCTATTGTTGCTTTCCTTTTGTTGTCCCTTGGTTATTCTATCTGTAAATGCCATTAGCGCGTGGTTGGCCGATAGTCCCCTTATAAATCTGAATTGGAATTGTTGTAGTATTTTTTCCTTCATTGATTCTTTCAAGTATAAATTTTTCAACTAATTTCCCTATATTTGGGAGCAGAGATATTGGTCGGTAGTTTTGTGTTTCCGTGGGGTCCTTTCCGGGTTTTAGTATTGGTATAACCTTGGAGTGCTTCCATTTAGTAGGGGAGCAACCTATGTTTATGCAGTTATTGAAAATTACTGCCAATGGTTTCCAATTTCTTTTCTCAGTTTTTCGCAGCACAAAGTTAGGAATGCCGTCGGGGCCACTGCTCTTTTTATTGTTTAATTTCTTAATGGCTTTCCCCACATCCTCTGGTGTTATGGTTGAGTGTTTGTCCCGTATTGATAAACAAAATCAGCTATCAATAGAAATTCACCATACTGGTGAATTTCAAAAGCTTTTTATTTATCAATGTTGCCACAGAATACCAACCGAACTTTTGGCTGATAAAAATCTTGACAAAATATCTCGATAAAAAATTTATCAAGAATTCACAGAATCGGGCTGTAAGACTGGCGGCCGGCAAAATCCCTACGCGCTTCATAAAGAGTTGGCAAAAAAAATCTTTCACAGGTTCTTTATACCTAATTGGTCAACGAAAAAGATTCAATCGGTAGCTACAAAGATGTAATTTACATTCAAGTGTAACTTTCTTGAAGTCCGTCAGAAAACAAATTAATCTATTAATTGATACACATATTTTCAGCGATATAGATATAAACTGGAACACGGCAAGAAATCAGCCGTCGGCAAACTGACAATAAATGACATAACCGTACACGACAACTTGACTTGACAACAATAGACGAAGTGAAGTATTATATAAAATCTCTCTCAAATAACAAAGCCCCAGGAAAAGATGGAACTAAACCGATTATATTCAAAAATATGAGGAACGATTTGTTCGAATTAATGACAGTCACAACTAACTTGGTGTTTGAAAGATGTTTATTTTCCCGAGAAATTTAAAGATGCAAAAGTAATACCAATTCTCAACCAGGAAAAAATGGTACATTACCGTCTAGTTACCGACCAATCAGCATGCTAACCGTTATTGACAAAATTTTTGAAAAAATCAGACTTGCAAGAGTTTCGGACAACAGTTACGATTCACCAAATTAAAAGAATTGACAAAATTGTGAAGAGCAACAAAATTAACAGGAAAAGTAACGGTGTGATTCTGCTTGAAAAAGCGTTTGATACGGTTTGGCACAATGGAATCATTTTCAAGCTAATCCAATTCAATTTCCCTATCTACCTTCAGAAAATAATAAAAAGTTTCTTGAATAAACGGTATTTTTCCGTTCATGTTGATGGCGGAATGTCGACAGTGAGAAGTATTCCAGCGGGCGTGCCGCAACGATCAGTTTTGTCGCCAACACAGTATTCTACGTATACGTCCGATTTTAAAAATTTAAAAGATCACTCAATAGCTTTCTATGCTGACGACTCTATCATAATAATAAGCGGAAAGGTTTCGAATGCAATCGTCAATAGAATGGAAAAGGCACTTTTATCTGCTCAAAGCTATAAACCAAGAGAAAACTCAAGCAATTATTTCCATTCAATAAATCACCTAAACGAGTTCCGACGAAAACACTTTCTATTCATAATATACGCATACCACTGCAATACTCTGTGAAATATCTTTGAATAATATTTGATGGAAAACTTAACTTTAAATGTGCAAAATAAATTACTAATACAGGGTGGTTCAATCACGACTGGCCAAATTTCTCTAGCGTATTCCTTGGCTCATTTCAAGGAAATGTGTCCATCTACGACCATCCCCGAAAATGCAAGGAGCGAAATAGCAGCGGTTTGAAAATTTTCACATTGGTGGTCGGAGGGTACTAGGGTAATATTGCTAAGTTCTGAACCAGTGGTCGGATTGTTTTTGGGCTTGTTGGAAAGGCCTTTAGCAGACCTTTCAGAATCAATACAAAAGTAGAAAAAGTCAAATCGCCGAGATACAGAGCTTTCGGAAAAAAATGGAAAATATAGCCATACCTCTTAGCTGCCCAAAATGACCTAAACGAAGCCCAGAGGTCTTACCGTTCCAAAGTTATGATAATTTTACTGAAATACAAAAATGTTTGTTTTTGTTTTAGGAAGCTAAATAACAGCACACATTTATTTCTTTTTATAAATTAACACGTTAGAAACTTTACCCTACAACCCTCCGCCAACCAATCCGAAAATTTTGAACCCGCTGCCATTTCGCACCCTTGCATTTTCGGACATGGTCCTAGTGGACTTTTCTTCATGAAATGAGCCAAGGAATACGCTGGAGAAATTTGTCCGGAACTTCCTGAATCACCCTGTATTTGGTAGATATTCGTTTTCTTCGATTTTAAGCTAGTCCTGTTTCAATGTCCTTGACATTTTTTATGAAATTTCTGCTTCGTATTTCCAAGAAAATTCGTGAATATTAAGTGCGTAAATTTTCCAATTGTTTTTTAATTTTCTGAGAAGTTTTCATATATGTACATATATAGCGGCAATTCGCTTTCACCGATTTTAAGGATCGTGTCTTGTTTCATAGACCTTGAGTTTTTAGTTCTAAATTTTCTAGTAATAGTAAAACCATATAAAGAAATTAAAAGAATTGTATATTTTTTTCACCTTTGTGAACTTTTTCTGAAACATACATTAAACATTTTAAATTTCATCCTTTTTAAGGATCCCTTCACATATCAATGTCCTGAATTTTAGATTACACATAACATCCTGAATAATGTAACTAGAATTGACGTTAGAACTATTCCAATCGATTTGGTCTATTTTAACGTTGTACAGAAAAGTGGGCCAGCCATGTTGAGCCAACTTCACTTCGGTGAACGAAGCCAGTCACTCACTTTCGCTTCAAAATGCAATCCACTATCTTTCGTATGGTTTTAAGTGTGTTTGTGTGGTTGTTGTACAAAGAAATAACAAAAAGTAGTCGTTCACCATTTAATTGCGGAGCGAGAGAGAAGAGTACGAGCAGTACAATAGGTGCTGCAAAGTTGGTGTTTTTATGCTGAAATGGAAATATATATTAATAAAAATGTTATTATGATGATATTATATTCTGCTCAATGTGTTTCTTCCATTGAATTCTATTCAAATTGTTTTCGTTTCATGCTTTTATTTGATTTCCAGCTATGAGACAACCAACCACGTAACTGGTTTTGACATTTTCGTTCGTATCGACGACTGCGAAAATAGTTAGTGGGTTGCGATTTTGTTAACACACAACCACACAATAACATTTAAAGCCAGGGATAAGAACGAAAGTGAGTTACTGGCTTTCTTCGTTCGCTTAGGTTTTCTTTCGTGATCGTGGATAAGGCTGTTAATCTTGATTATGCAAGAGAACATGACGAGGGCGCTGACACAAATTTCAATGAGCAGCAGGATACTTTCTGACGGAATGACCAATTTTCAAACAATTAATGCATAGACCTTTCTTCTTTGTACTTATACATATACTCCAATCGTTGAGTTACTTGTAACGTGGCAAATTTCGAACAAGAATCAATTGCCGGTACAAAAAAACGCTTTCAATTCCCATAGCATCAGTACAAGAAACGGAAAACTGCGTACATTTCTTATCCTTTGCATTCTGTTTCGAGATCGAAATTTTCTCAATATGCTGTCCATATTTTGTCGACCGTTCTTAATTTACTTCTAAAAATTTGCAGCGCCTATTCAAAACTGAAGCACAGTCGTTCCATTTTGACAGTTTTCGATAGTGCATTATTTCTCTATCTGAGAAAGCGCATATAGTACAGCAGATACTGGGTCAACAATTTGTCCCAAATCTGTTGCACATGGCATTGTCATTTTCGTCAGCTTAAATAATGAAGTCACATAGTCCTGAAAAATGAGGCAATCATTGTCGTATCTTTCGACGAGTCTTTCTAGCTCACTAGAATAATTCTCCTCATTCAGCTGAAAAACTCTAATCCAGTACCGTACGTAGGATTTTATTTCAGGGGGCCTAACATAATATTTAGGTTGAAAAATAGCACTACACGTAAAAATCACCTCTTAAGGAAATAATTTCGAGGAGACTTGAGTCCCAGGGCCCCCTGCGTACGAGCATGCTCTAATCGTATGTAAAACGTCATCTTGACAGCTATTGACTAAATGATGAAACTTTTCAATCCTAGTTAGCGTTGGGTCATCATTTTCCAAGTTAGTAAAACAGATGATGAAATGTTCTTGCCATAGTACGTGCCACTAAATTTTTGAATTTTAAAAGAGGACGTCTATACATATTTAACTGTTTAATATAGGATTTAAAATTCCAACCTGTGTAAATTCACATCAATTGGATTCAGATATGCCGACCCATACTGATACATTTCCTTATGCGGTTAATATTTCCCTTTGCTGACGACCGTTGCTTTGGCAATGTAGCAAGATTTTCTGTATTAGGCATGATTATCATCGAATCACTAAAAATCTAATTTCAAAATATATGTTCTCAAACAGAAATAATTTTTTTCAATTGTGGTTTTATTTTGTTGTCCTCAAATTGGTTAAAAGTAGTATAAAGTTATATAGAAGATCAAAAACGCTAAAACATAAAATGCGATCTGTTTTCTATATCCAGAAATTCTCCTCAATAAGTCGCCAAAAACAGCAAACAGACGAGTTAAAATAACAAGCCGTATCAAATGAACTGTTCATCTTCCGATTATGTATGTGCGACAAAAATGTGGGACGGATGGTGCTGTGCACCATAGATGATAGTGTAGGATAGTGTGAATGTTTAAATGTTTATGTGAGGACGTGTAACTGAAAATGTTTGGATGTGAAATGGGCTTTTTGTTCAAATGGTTGTATGTGTGAATGAATACAATCAGTGCATTGGTAATAACAGAAAAAATATCTGATTTCGGAAGCTGTAACTACTACATATGTGTGTGGCCGTCGCACAGTGGCGCCCGTAGAGCAAACGGGGTTGCAAAAATCAAAATTTTCATGTGCGCCGACGAAGTCTTGAATAAACCCATGTTATAGGAAACTTTTTCAACGATTTCAAATATGCTACTCTTAATAACATCACATTTTTAGTTTCGAAGATATAACCGTTCAAAGTTGACAGACTTTCGGTTTTCAAAAAAACACACAATTTTAAGTCAATTTGTTGCGATTTCAGGTGTAATATCACGAAAAATAGGTAACGAATCGCCTTATTTTTTGTTTGTATTTATTGATGTATTATTTTATTGATAAAAAAAAATTAACTGTTTGCTTTGTGTTTCTCCTGGTAAAACACTATTTAAAAACTATCGGTTTTTTAACTATTTTTCAACTTTGACGGAAAATAAAGAAAATCTATATTTTTCTATATTTGCCATATTTTCAAAATATTGCCTTTGAGTATTCCTTTACATAATTCCAAAGGTTTTATCTGCCTCTAAGTGCCCCTTTGGCTTCTAGAGGTCAAAGAGTTAAAAAAGACATGGTTCTTGAGTGGGAATAATCAAATCATTAACCCTCCGTCATACACATGTTTCTATAGTCACATTCGTAACACATGGGTCAGGCCAGACCAACTGTGTATTCATTTTGTAAAACAATAAAAACAACTCGCGTAAACTTCTGTAACTGGCACTCATGATAGAATTATTGGGAAAATTAGCTGTACGGACAGCATGGGATGCCATCATTTCCAACATGAAAACCCTTTTTTGTCTGAATTCGTGGAAAGAACTAACAATTCTTGGAAAAACAAAATTACGTGATAAAATGGACGCAACAATTGTCATCCAGTCCACACGCATTCGTATTTTTAGAACCTGTACACGATGTGATTGGTCACCCGCCCTGTAGGTAGGCAGGTAGGCCAGCACTCCACCACACCACGCACAGTCCGCCCACAAGAACCCAAGCGCACACTGGAAAATTCTACCTAATTTACCAATGACCAAAACATGGTGGTAAAAACTTGCGTCATGCACAGCTACTATATAAGTGTAAACACTTAGCGTGGTTTCAACAAACCTGATTGTGCTATTATTGACCAACCATCTAACAGCGAGTTATTGAAAACATGGCGTTGAACAATTTAAAATTATTTGAACTGTTCAGAAAGTCAACCACACCAAAGTTTTTCACGGAATCTGCTTTAGAAGAACTTGATAGCTTATACGGAAATATTGAGAGAAGCGAAATTATAAAAAATTATTTTTATCTGATATATGCAAATATTAAGGCAAAATGGGTGAAAACTAATCGAACCATTCAGAAATTCAACTCCAAATACGAGGACTGGCTTAATGAAGACACCATCCTGGATATATTGCCAGTAGATAAACCCACCACATCAACCAGAGGAGCAAAAGGAAGGCCAAAAAAAAGTATTGAGGAGTGTTCAATTTTCACAAGAAAGAGGAAACTTGCCGAGGCCACCAATGACTTGACCACGAAGCATTTATCGGACGCGCTGTCTATTAAATATACAAAGGATAGTGAAAGGGTGAGGTCGCAGATTACAAAATCTGTTGCTGATGCAAGCCCACTGCGACTAAAAAGGATTAAGGAAAGCATTCCCACGCACACATTAAAAAGAATGGTTCCGAAGAAGCCTTGGCCTTGTTTATGGACTTAGAACTTTCCAAAGAAAAATATGAGATACAACGGGCATCCTTGATGAGACACGGGGCTGACGTTTTACCAGGATACAAGCATATTACGCAAGCCAAAATAAATTCACGACCACTGCATACGGAGTTTACGGAAGTCTCTGTGAAAGCCAATCTGCAGGATCTCATGGGCCATACAGCAAAACGGTTGTTGGAGAGTCTTCCTGAAAATGAGGTGAAAATTCTTCCTGAGAAACTGACATTGATCAGCAAATGGGGCTGCGATGGATCATCCGGACAAAGTGTTTATAAGCAAAGGATATCTTCCGATGACGCTACAATATAGGACGGAAATATGTTTATGGCATCTGTTGTTCCTCTGCGGGTAAAATCTGATGTGTCCCTACACTGGAAAAATCCACGTCCGTCATCAGTGTATTATTGCCGACCAATAATGTTTCAGTTTGCAAGGGAATCGGCAGAACTCATAAGGACCACGGTGAAGGACATTGAAGAACAAATAAGCAAGATTAAGCCTACAAAGCTGCAAATTGGAGAAGGAAAATATATTGAATGCAATTACGAGTTCCACCTGGCCATGGTTGACGGAAAAGTCGTAAACGAACTGACAGGAACAACCTCAACATTGATTTTTCGACCGCGTCGTTATTAAGTACACTCGCCATTTCAATTCATTTAAAAATCTGAGCCATTCGATTCATTTGAAAATATCGGACTCTATAGTATTGTTATCTCAAATTGTCATTGGATTTGCCAGATTTTTTTTCTCAAGATACTCATTGTGTTGTTCCTAAATCAAATTAGGACACAATTCCCAACTCGGTCATTCCCTAGTGAATTTATACACTCTGTCTCTTCAATTCATATTTTGGACTCTGTTCCATTTCGAATTCAATAGCAATTCTTGGAAAAGATCTTCCTCAATTTGCTCATTGTGTTGTTCCTAAAACAAATTAGGACACAAGTTCAAACTCGTTCATTCCAAGCTCGTTAATTTAAAGCATTACAATGGCACAAGAACGAAATGAAAGTCTGGACATAACAGACAAAGGCGTTCTTGAAGTTCCTACCGCTGGCGATAGATTCACATTTGATTGTGATACGATGATTATGTTCTGCTCGAACTTTGAGAGTGTTGACGTACACGATCAAACGGAATCTCTACTGGAGGTAAGATTGGATGATTTGGAGGAAAAACGCAGGAAAATGGTGTATTCCTACGAGTGTCTCATGTTGAGTCCAAGTCATGCCAACTCCAGGAACGGAAAGGAACAGGCCAAGGTGAACTACAATTCTATCACGGATACATATTATGCCACTAGGTCACACATCCTAGATTTGTTGAAACTCACACGAGGTAATACAACTCATAACGAATCCGATAGGTTCGGTCTCCCTTCGGCTATGACACAGACGTTCCCCGTGACTTCACAAAATAATCAAATGGAAAATTCAGTGTGTATAAAAGTACGAAGGGGGTTATGAGGCATGGCCGTCATTCCGTGACATGTTCACAGCGGTCTACTTAAACCATCCCAAACTTACCCCCGTTCAGAAGCTTTATCACCTTCGAAACAAGACAAAAGGTGAAACAGGTCAAATAGTGAAAAGATACACACTTTGTGACAATAACTTTGACCTTGCGTGGGATGAACTAAAATCCAGATATGAGAATAAACGCGTTCTGGTAGATAAACAGCTTAAAATTTTGTTCAATATCCCAACGGCCACTGTCGAAAATAGTAAATCCCTGCAGGATATTCAAGCCACGGTAAATGATTGTCTTAGTACTTTAAAAACATTAAATGTGAGTATAGCAGATTTGGATCCTATACTGATTTATTTGATTTCGACAAAATTGCCCGATGATACCCTTTCACTTTGGGAACAATCTCTTAGATCTCACCGCGAATTGCCAAAATGGTCACAAATGGACGAATTCCTCGTCAACAGGTATGAAGTAGTGGAACGTATTTCGAGCATCAGATCTATAAGAGATCAACATGTTCCTACTGCGACAAATCCTACTCGAACGCAGACATACCCTTCTCAAGGGAATGCAAAGCCAATGTGCATTATTTGTGAATTAGACCACACTATTCGCACTTGTCCTGCATTTCGCGGATATACAGTTCAAGAACGAATTGATTTCGCGTTCAAGAACAAAATTTGTAATAATTGCCTATCACACGGTCACATGAAAAAAATAACTGCAAGAGTACAAAAACGTGCATTTACTGTAAGAAGAAGCACCATTCTCTTCTGCACTTGACACAACAAGATAATTCAATGGAATCTGCCACCGGTAAAAGGTTTGCAAATGAGAAGCCTACATCGAGTTCGAAACACAATTCAAAACCGCAATCCCAATCAGAGCACACAAATAATGAATCTCGTAATGCTCAAGTGCAAGCTACTTTTTCAGCTAGTAATGATGCAATTCTCTTACGAACAGCACTAATTGATATAGAGCGTAGAGGAGAGTTATTTTCAGCTAGAGCCCTAATTGACCCAGGGTCCCAGCGAACGTTTGTATCGGAGAAGATTAGAAATCGATTACAATTGGCCACACATAATGCCCGGTTTGACATTATTGGTATCAGTGGGCAGACTCAAAAGGCAAGTAAAGAGTGTGACATCGTCATTTACTCGTGCAGATACGATACACGCTTCTCTATTAATGCGATAGTTCTCCCCAAATTAACGAAACGCCTTCCCGCAGTATCGTTCAATGTTTCAAATCCAAACGAATTTCAAGAGATTGGCTTGGCAGATCCGCAGTTCAATACATCTGCGTAAGTAGATCTTATACTAGGGAACGACTCAGAGCGTTTTATCAATATTGAAGGGATAAAAAAGAACATTCCGGTACAAAATCCGCTTATAATACGATATTTGGCTGGGTGCTCAGTGGCCCAGTAGTAGTTGAACAGATTCAGTCGTTCACTACAAATGTCGTTGCCTCTGACGAATGCCAAATCGGCGACGTGTTGCGGAAATTTTGGGAACAAGAGGAAGTTCCAACTTTCCACTCAGTCTCGGAAGAAGACCAATATTGCGAAAAATTTTATAAGGAAACTACGGTCCGAAAGTCTAATGGTAGGTATGCTGTAAGACTACCATTTAGGAGAGAGTTTCCTGATTCAGTTTTCCTCGGATCCTCCAGATTTATCGCTATTGGACAATATGCGCGGATGGAGAAGACTTTGTTGAAAACCCCAGATTTGCATGCCCAGTATAACGCTGTATTTGATGAATACATTTCTCTTAATCACATGGAAGACACTTCCTCTGTCGAAAGGTCCGCGGACCACAATAAATTCAACTCCTTTTACCTTCCGCATCATGTAGTGGTTCGACCCGAACACAAAACCACTAAGGTAAGGGTTGTGTTTAATGCCTCTAAACTAAGTCAAGGTTTTCTTTAAATGACGTATTGTACACTGGTCCCACACTACAGACAGATTTGCTTGGTACCATCCTCAATTGGAGAAGGTACAAATATGTATTCAGTGGTGACATCCAGAAAATGTACCGCCAAATTTTGATACACCCAATTGATAGGCCTTTCCAGAGGATAGTATACCAACCAGATGAAAAGGACCCCATTAAAGATTATCAATTGAGCACGGTTACGTTCGGTGTAAACTGCGCACCGTTCCTGGCGATCCGTACACTACTGCAGTTGGCTTCAGATACTGAAGCAGATTATCCGAAAGCTGCATCTATGTTGGAAAACGAGACATATATGGACGATATACTCTCTGGTGGCTTTTCGATTGAGGAAACTCGTGAGGCACAACTAGAGCTTATATCTGTTCTTAAGTCAGCTGGATTTCCTCTTAAAAAGGTAACGGCAAATGATACTCAACTCTTAGATCATTTGCCAGTCGAGGACTCAATTTATTGCGTTTCCATGATTCTCAATTTATGCGTTTCCATGATACTAGCTCCACTAAAACGTTGGGAATTAAATGGAATGCGTTAGCTGATACCTTTATGTATCACTTCGCCATCACCTCGTCGGACATCGCAACGAAAAGACAAGTCCTCTCAATCCTGGCCCAGCTATTCGATCCAGCTGGTTGGATAACACCTATTGTGATAAAGGCCAACATTTTTATGCAACACCTCTGGCTTGAGGGCACGGCTTGGGATGAAACTCTAAGCGAAGAAGCCAGTGCACGGTGGAAAAATATTCGATCCGAATTACCACAAATCGATAAAATTGTAGTGCCAAGGTGGATTCAGTACACACCTTCGGATCTGGTCCAAATTTACAGATTTGCAGACGCGTCAAAGGCAGCTTATTGCGCATGCCTCTACATGGCGTGTCAGTCCTCTACTTTCGTAAGACATTGTAATTTATTGGTGGCGAAAAGTAAAGTTGCTCCACTTAACACCGTTTGTTTTCCCAGACTTGAGCTCAACGGTGCAGTTTTGCTTGCAAAACTGGTCAATTATATCGCCACAACTATGAAGTTTAACATAAACGATACCACATTGTGGACTGACTCTGCCATCGTGCTCGGATGGTTGTCGAAACCACCATGCTCATGGGAAACGTATGTTGCGAATCGTACGGCCCAAATTCATTCACTTGTACCCCACGCAACATGGAGACATGTTCTTACACACGACAATCCAGCTGACCTTGGTACTCGTGGATGCAGACGACAAGATCTCACTTATAATACTATGTGGTGGAATGGGCCCAAGTGGCTTGCAAACCCACAATCTACTTGGCCAAAGTCAAATCCCCTAGCTACTCAACAACCACCTGTAAAAGTTCAAAGTCTGCAAGCCTCATCAGAGCAAGCAGATATATTCCATCCAGATTCTCTTCATATCCCAGAGCTTTGAGAGTGTTGTCTTACGTTTTCCGCTTTTTTTACCGCACTCATTCCGAGTATAAAACAAATACCGCATTCGCAAACATTTCCATATCTCAAAGTGAAATGTTGTTCGTAAAAACACGTCTCATTACTCTGGACAGAAATGCTATTATGATGAAGAATATACGGCTCTGTTAAGCTCAGAATTAATATCTGGTCAAAGTCCGCTGAAACCTCTCAACCCAATTTTGGATGAACACAAAGTTCTGCGCGTGAACGGTCGACTCTCTGACTCATCGCTTCCATTTAACGAGCGATATCCCATTATTCTCCCCGGGAATTCTCGATTTTCAGCTCTATATCTTGCGTATTTACACAATTTTCTCCTTCACGCAGAATGCAACCAAATGTGTAGAATGGTTCAAGCTGAGTTTGTTATATCTCGACTCAAGCCTCGAATCAAATCTATCATACGCAAATGCAAAGTTTGTATCGTACTTAGGCCATGTTTGTTTATTTGTTTCTTTTGATTTTAATAGTTAACTTTAAAAGCAGTCAATAGTTAAGGTAACTACTAATGAATGTCTAGGCTGAATACGCTGGAAGTATTCAGACGAATCTGGAGGAGTGAGACACGTTAGGTGGCCACAGACCTATAACGTTTGCCCTCGTCTTGGTTCGCAGAAAACGTCCAAGTTCAGCGGTTGAGATATTGGAAGTTTGTATTTTGAAGAAATTTTGAGAAACTTATTTGTGAACAAGTTGCCCACAGTAACTTATATATTTTTTACCCCAAGTTACCAATTACCACAATAAGATTTTTAGTTTCGGTTTTGAGTATTTGATATAGTACATTTTTGATTCAAGTATTCAGTTTTGTATTTAATTTTTTTTTTTGGATGAAAGACTCCAAGTATTGCGTTTAAGTTTGGGTGTTCGATTTCGCATTTTGAGTTTTCGATTTTTGATTTAGTTATAGTTTTGAGTTTAAGATTTTGAATACTTTGTTGAGTATTTTTCTTTTGAATTTCAGCTTTCTATCATTGATTGATGATCGTGGATCACTGGATCCGTAATGCTTTTTATATTTTTTTTATTACATATCTTGACTTGATTTTATTTTATTTGATTTTATTTACATTTTAACTGATCCTTACTTTTCAGCTGTTTTTTTATTAGCCTTCGCTACGACATTTTCGTTAATTTTCAGATCAAGTAGGATATTTTTCATTTTCTCGTCTCCTCAAGTTGTTGTCTGTTAGGTAACACTCGTCAGAATTCTAATTTTTAAATTTTTCGGTAACAACCATGGTTGCTTTTCACTGTACCTCCATTGGGGAAGAAACATTTCTCTTGTTTGGATTCAATTTTGTTTTCGGTCAAGTGACCATGCCTTTTCGAAGATCGCCACTCACCGAAGGAACTGGAGGGGGTAACCCACCATTAGAGTCCACGGTGGAGGCGTTCTTTACGCAAGCATAATTAAGTAATCATAATTTAGTTACTGTTACAAAAACACTTGTTACAAAGTTATGCATTCGTTTTTTCACAAGAGGCTTAGTTGTTAAAGAGAAACTACGTATATTTGAATATTACAGGAGGACTTTACAGAAAAACTAATATTTTAAAGAGAAAGTGATAAAGAAAGTTCTGAAAAAACAATAAAGTGTATAGATATCAGCCAGCGAAGTATACATATTATCATAACTTGAGGTGAAGAGAGACTTTTGAACATAATCGTTGAACGTGACGCCACTATTGACGCCTTCACAAACACATGCAAACAATTGTTTTTATATTTTCGATCAAAAATTTGCACGAAATACGAACCCTGGTTATAAATAATAATAATTTTGTTTATATTTAAATGCAAAATACAGAATTTTTTTTCTACTTTTCTCTATGAAATTCGTAATGGGTTAAATCATCACCAAATGGTTGTGACAGCCATCAAATTCAAGTAATTACTTTAGTTGAACATACCAATATATTATTTGGTACAACCGAATTAGTTTTGACATTTTTCGTTCATCCAACTAATAGAATATTCACCACTACAGGATAATTTGATTGCTACAACTACATCTCGATTGACAGATCACATTTATTTATTGTTGTTGTGGCTTCAACTAAATATTTCAGTTCTTGCAACCAAAACTGAATTACAAATCAATTGATATGTACAACATTGGGTGATAAGGAACACAATTATTGGTAATCACAACTGAATAATGTGATAGTCCAAGGACCCGTCAAATTTTAGTTGACTGTAAATATTTTTGTGACAACGAATCTCTTCTCTGTGTGTTGAAAAAAAATCTACTTTCTATCTAGCTATTGCTCTATTGAGGGAACTTTTGCCTCTTAAGGAATTTCCTCTAATCCCCAAAATCGTTGAACGATTGAGTCAAGCGAATCGTTATCTTCAGTGATTGAACTTACGTGACACGAATTTGAGAGAATGGTTTTTGACCGGCTGTACTTTCCAGAAATAACCCAGCCTAGTAAAGTCTTCTACATGTATGGAAGGCTAGGATAAATTTTCATTTGGACGACACATAATAATTCGAAGAAAATATCAGCGGCGATCAACATAGTTTTCTTCTGCGGTAGTAGAAATTGCATGATCTGGCTGCTACTTGGAGATCGACCGAAGAACCCAAAAGTTCGAAGAAAATTCATGGGCATTCATTCGTGACCTCACAGTAGCTTGCAGTTTATATTTGGCAGACGAATTTGTCTTACCAATTCCGATGTAGCTAAGATTTCTTCCTTCCGCTAAAATCGTTGAGCAAGTTCCTCGGTTATAAAGTTTATTTGTGAACCGGAATCCAATAATGCTCTAGCATAAACAAATTGGCCAGATTTAACTTTAATTTTTACCACTGCCGTGGCTAAGACGACGCTGTCTTCATTTGAAGACGAATGATTAACAAAACCTCTCGAAGTTGAGGGCTGAACTGGACTAGAACTAGTTGGCGTCACATCAGTTGTAGCATACCTGTGCAGTAAAGAGTTATGTATTACATTTTTCAGGCAATTTGCTGCGTTGATCTGCAAAAAATACATTTATCTTGCGACCCCTGCTGCATTCTTCTTGCAATTTCCCTCAGGCTTCATCAGCCGAAATATGCTGGTATCTTTTGTTCAAAGCTGATTCACAGTCACTCCAAAGTGACAGTTTATCATAATTAAGTTGCTCATCCCACTTGGGACGTGTGAAAAAAACTACTTTAGAATACTTTGAATAATAATTGCGTTTGAAACACATTTGTCGTCACCAATAGACAAACGAGAATCATAAATTGCGAAACAGTGTCAATCATGCTCCTCAAGGCGGATGCTGAAGGCTTACGCATCTCAGCCAACTCATGTAATTTTGTAATATTGTCATAAAATATCAAGCGAGGATTGTCATTTACTTTTTGCAAACTTGCTAGCGCCTTGGAGTAATTCTGCTCTGTGATTTGGTACGCTTTGACTGTACCCAGAGCTGCACCATAGAGACATGATATAAGGTGATTAAATTTTTCAATTTCGGTCACAGTCGAGTCATTGTCTACTAAGTTTTCATATAGACTCATGAAATTTATGTACTCAGCGTATTCTCCACTGAAATTCTGCAGCTGCATACTAGACAGTACGAGTATAATGAGCTGGATAGCTAAAGGTGGATTCATTTCCACTAAGCCTTCTGTTGGCGCCCTATTTAGCTATCAAAAGACTTTTTGCTGAAACACATAAATCTTCTAGCTCTGCTCTCTACCTTCATTGGAGGGATCAATAACATATATTTCCGACTGTTGTACCGTTCTGGGTGATCGGTGCTTAAAAAGTCGCCAGACCAGTTGTACAACACACCGAGCTTACCTGCAAGGCCACTATATTAAAGAAATACGACGCTGTTTATGTGGGTATTTAACACAGCTCTGACAAGCAAAGTAGGTTGCAGTGGTGCGCAAGTCGAATCGAAAATTTTGGAAGAAACTAGACGCCATCTTGAACGACTTCAGCAACCATCTTTAGTTTTTAAAAAATTGGCGTGATCGGTCGAACATCGTTCCCGGAAAAAAAGGAGAAACGTTTGGGATTGACCACATGGTGAAATTTTGGGAGCTGCACTTGGTCTACTGCTGCCATACACGCACCACGCCGACATCACCAACTAACCTGCAGGCATTCAGAGTGTGGCCAGCAGTGTTTGCAACATGGAAGTCACCCACACGGAAAACGAACGCGGGCATCAGCAGATAGCAGGAAAGAGAAAAAACACCGCCCGCAATAATAGCCTTCGCAATTGCGTCAGCTCTCAATACGACGGCAACATCACACCAGCAACGCTGTTTCTTCCGGGCATAGCCCGCTACAAAACACCACAGAAGCAAAACTTCAACGACATACAGCGGTACTATCACGCCAGGGACATCGACGGTATCACCAACACACCATTGAGACAACTCACATCACCATTTTAGGAATAAACTTAAAACTTGTTAACGAAACAATAAAAAAACGAGTTCTAAAATGCATTAAAACTTAAAACTAGTTAACGAAACAATAAATAAAATCGAGTTCTAAAAGGCATTCACACTTAAAACTAGTTAACGAAACAGCAAATAAAAACAAGTTATAAAACGCGTTAGTACAGCTAAACTTTAAACTAGTAACGAAAGAATAAAGAACACCCAGTTCTCTATCGCTTTAGCGAATATAACAACAAAAATAAATATTATAATGGTAAAAGGTCAGCGAAGGTAAGCTTAAAACTAGCTAACGAAAATCCTACGAAAAGTAAGTTGCTACTCGCGTTAGTAAAAGGCCTAACAAACGCTTTGGTAAAACTGAACTTAAAATTAATTAACGGAACGATATAGAAAAACAAGTTCTAAAACATGTTAGTAAAACGAAACTTAAAAATAGTTAACTAACCAACAAAGAAAAACCAGTTCTCAATCGGCTTAGTAAACAGGTTAATAAAAGTGGAATTAGAACCAGTGAACAAAAACAACTACAAGTCCTCAACCGAGTTAGTAAAAAGGCTAACAAACGAAGTAGTAAAAAGTTCAACAAGACAAAGAGTAACACCAGGCACCAAAACAAACCGAAATTAAACCGAGTTAACGATCTAGTTCTGGAAAAGATTAACAAAACTGTAATTAAAACTAGTTAACAAAACCGCACATACAACTTAACGAAAACCGAAATAAGATCAAGTGAACAAAACCAAATTTACAAGTAAAAACAAAAATAAGATCAAGTTGACAAAACCAGATATTAGAAAGAATTGTACAAATGCGTTTTTAAAATCAGGTTAACTAATTTAAACAACAGTGCCAGGTCAGGTCAAATTGTAAAACCTCGAATCTTTCTCGGGCTAAGATTCAAGTCAAGAAAAATTATAATAATAAAACAACAATAATGTAAAGAGTGTAAAAACCACCAAGATATCAACGAATAACCACAAAACAAACAAAAGTTCCGGGCCATTATAAGACAACAATTGTCTGAAATAGTCTCCGAAAGACCAACAAAGGATTATGGGCTTCATCGGAAATATCCCACTAATAAAAATCATCAACGATATCCAATAGAAACGATACCATCGGTTGCAGCAAAATATCTAGAGTTCCACCAGTCGCCGGACGAAAAATCCACAATGGACCTGGAAACACAACAAATTATATTTCACAACAGATTATGACAATTACAATCTAAAGAGATCAACGGTTACAAAATTAACAACAATATCCCGGGAAAATAGAATTAACCTGAGTGCAACAATCACAAACTAGAAGAACAAAAAAAAACTATTAACTAATTAATCAAATAATATACAAAACAAAACGCAACCACCAAAGAAAAAGACAATAAAAAGGTAAACATTGTAACAACAGTGCATTTATAAGGTGATAACTCCACACTAAGAGTATGACAAAAGTGCATCTACGAGGTGATACCAAATAAGTTAAAAACAACAACAAGAGCTTTAACCGTGTACAACAAGTTTAAAAATAACAATAGCCAAAGCGATAATAATAATAACAAGAACCAGTCAAAATCAACAACAATTAAGAACAATTTGGGCAACACTTGAGAACAATTTTATTGAGAACAATCTAAAACAACGTTCGACTTAACAACAACTTTAATAACAGCAACTATAACTACAACTAACTATAACAACATCAACTATAACACCAGCTGGAGCATCGAATAGGACATCAACGAAGACACCATGATGTACTAGTACAGCTAATGGCGTAAGTGAGAAGTATAAGTTGAGGTACCTGGGAGTAGCGTGAAATCTCAAATAAGCCGAGTAGCTTCCGGTAGTATATACCAAGACCGATTATTTAAGTCAATTGTATTTTATTAATTCAATTCATGTTTGCGATTTGTGATTTAGTCGCTTATTCATAAATAAAGAGCAAAGTCGCCCGACAAAGAAGAAGTAAACTCCTCAATCAAATAGATTTCCAGATATTTATTCAAAGTCTTGTCCGAGCTAGGAGAAACAAACTTATATACACCAAATAAAAACATATTTTTGTCAATATCTTAATAAAAGCTCCTGTATTTTCAAAAACTTTTTCTTGGAACTTTCGAAATGTATCTTGCACAATTCTCAGAACTTTTCGGATCACATAACTCAAAATCTCTGAATTCATTATATATATAAATTTTAATTAATACGAACTAACCATAACAACTATAAGACAAGTATATAAGAAACATTGTATGTATGTAGTAAATATCTTACTTTTGGTTGTAGTTTACTATAATAAGAAATATTACATAGAGCATTAAAATATTAAATTTATATATTTAATATAAGTCCCGAACTGGGCAAAATATTTCTAAGTCCCGAATTGGGAAAATAAACATTATAATGAAAGTCAATATTTGGGTTTTTAGCGATTGATTCTAGAAAAATGGCTGATTAAAGAGGTATTACGGAGGTAGGTACCGAGTGGTGAATAACATATGGGGTGACATGATAGAATAAAATGTTACCATGGTTTTGGGGAGGGCACTAGTGGACTTGCACACCTACGACCCCTATGAAAAGCAAGTAGAGGTCTCGTGAACACACTGACACACATTTCGTGTCGTGACGAGATTATCCAGCACTGTAACGAACCACCACCCAAGCCCGACGAGTCATAGCCGTGCACGGATTTTACAATTTTTCTTGACTTGGGCTGAGCAAGAACTTGAAAATGATTTTTTTCTAGTTCTCAGTGTGCCAGTGTTGGATAAGGAGCAAAGTCAGTACTCAGTAGTTTTTGCCTCTCTTGTTGCGTTTCGGAGTTGGAAGTCAAGTCGATGCTTCAATCTGTAACAGAGGACAAATAAAGCGAACAAGAGACACAAGACAAATCTGAGTATTGGATTCCGATTTGATTTTTTTTATATTTAACAAGTCGGTCGTTTGATTTGTGACACTATATGACCGTAGCCTGTTCGATATATGAATTTAGTATATCCAGGCGACATTCGATTTCGATCGGATTAGTTGAAGTCGTTCGATCGGTGTAAGTACGCTTCATCCGCGAAATATTCCCCCTAATTGTGTCCGTTTGCTTACTAGCCATATCAAGCTTACTAGGTCTTGACTGTAGAGAAGATTGATATCTACGGGTTGGCGATTAGCAGCGACCAGGAATTATTTGTTGTGGTGATGATACCAGTTGTTATCTTTGATCATCTATTAAAAATTAATTTTGTAACTTATTCTAATGGTTGTCTTGTGAGGTTATGTTCACTTTGTAATTGTTAGTGTAACACTTTGTGGTTTGTTGATTTATGTTTTGTTAGTATAACACTTTGTGATTTGTTGGTTTATGGGTTTTAATTCTTTATCCTTTGTAAAGGGTTTTTCAACAGAGACGCTACAAAAGTAAAGCGATAGGGACATCAAACGATGCCATATTTTTTCCCTCTCTTTTGACATTTATCGTCAGTAAGGTTTGCCATTTCATCATGGAAAGATATACGATCCAACAACGAGTCGAAATTATTAAAATTTACTACCGAAATTTGGAGTCAGTGGCCTCAACTTTAAGAGCGCTACGTCCAATTTATGGTCGTCATAATCGTCCTACCAGATCAACAATTGAGCGTCTAGTGGAAAAATTTGAATCCACAGGCACAGTACAAAATGTTCCCGTGCCAGTGAGACAAAGAAATGCCCGTACTGTCGAGAATATTGCTGTCGCTGAGGCTTCAGTTCAAGAAAGCCCAAATATGCCTCTCACACGTCGTTCTCAAGCGTTGGGCATCTCTGTGACGTCGTTGTGTCGAATTTTGCGAAAAGATCTTGGCATTCAAAAACTTTTGGATATACGCAAAAAAAAATGTTACATCCAAATCAGACACGATGGTTGTCTCTGGAGGCTGTTGTGGTTCGAATTTTGGATTTCTACGATGCATAAAAAATTACTTCGCATTGGCTTGCAATATAGATAAAATTGACACTGCGAAATCAATTTATAGCAATCTTTACGCCAATAACAAAATTTTTGTATCGTTCTTGTAATATATTCTTGGAATTATAAATAGAGTAAATAAATTGTTCCAAAGTGAAGATACTGGAATTCACATAATTTGCATAATATGCTACAGTATGGGCATATACATTTAATTGATTTTGTGGATATTAATAATAGTCTAAAAACAGATTCAATTTGCATGGGAATATTTGCAGAAAACTTACTATCTAAATATTAATTAAGTAAACATGAAACAGACTATGTTATTATAAGTTGCAAACATTTTTATGTAGAACTGTGTAAACAACTCCTAAAACGATGTTATTTTGACAGCAACATAAAGTCTTAGATTTATTGATATGCAAACAAAGCTCTTCTTGTCTTACAGTCAGTAAAGACTTTCACCTTATAGATGAATGTGAGTTTCAACAGTTAGATACGAAATTTATGGCCAGTTTCACAGTTGAAAATTCTACATTTAAATGTACTTTAGATGCCCTGTGCTTGTCATTTAAATGTCATTTCATATGAAAATTTTCTGTGAGCTTTTAAATTGAGCTTTTAAATGACGAGTATGTAACTTGCCCTTAGAGAATTAAAGTTTTGTTTTTGAAAGCTTTATTGAGCATTCTGACATAAAATTGGAAGCTTTTTGGAAAAAATATTCGAAATTAATCGTGGAGATCCAACACGTGTCGTTCCAAAGCTACCTTCTCTTGTCCAAAAACTATGGACCTTCCTCATTCTTCGTCAAAGGTAGAACGTATTTTTAGTCAATTTAATTTAAATACGACAATTCTCTTGAAAATGAGTCGTTGGAGGCTATACTTTATTCTAAAGATTATTTAAAATGTAATAATTCAAAACCATGCGCTGTAAATATAAAATCTGAGCTTTTACAAAAATTAGATTCCAAAATATGTATATCAATAATTTATTTTGTTCACAATTCAAACATGTAAAACTTTTTATCAGACAAACCCCAAAGTAAAATTTTTGTACATTCAATATTACTTTAAATCGAAATAAAATTTAATAAATGAAATTTTAGTTTAAAATATGTTTGTATACTTTTATTCACGACTTTATGCAGCATAATTGTATGTATATGTTTATGTAACATATACTATACTTATAAAATGAATTAATGAAAATAAATACCATTACAAATACTAAATTTACACGATTTTTTGACTATTTGTGTTAACCTAAATGAAGCTATCTGGCAGGCCTGCTCATGATATGAAAGATTAGTTAATAGAACAGATTAAAACATCTAAGTATTTTTCTTTGCAGTTGGACGAATCTACGGATGTTGCCAATTTGGCAATTCTTATGGTGTATGTGCGATATCATTATAAAGACAACTTAAATGAAGAAAATTTTTTTTCTAGTTCCCTACCAACAAATACTACTAGTTCTGAAGCATTCAAGGCACTGGGAGAGTTCTTGGTTGACAAATGTGCGTTAGATTCAAATTCTGTGTTGGTGAATGTTCGGATGGCGCTGCGGCCGAGACGGCGGCGTTCTGGAGAGGCCACACAAATTAAGGCGGTAGCACCAGAATGCCATTCAACGCATTGTTTTATTCACTGTGAGAGTTTCACCACCAAGAAAATGTCAACAGAACTGAATAGTGTTCTCAGCGAAGTTGTTAAAATTGTTAACCAAGTGAAGGGAAACGCTTTAAATTCTAGAATGTCTGCTGCACTATGCGATGGAATGGGGGCTGAACACAAACAGCTGCTATTGCATACCGATGTGCGTTGTTGTCAAGAGGCAAAGTATTGTCAAGAGTTTTTGAGTTACGAAGTGAGCTCACCAAGTTTCTCCAGGACAAATAACCAGATTGGTTAGCACTATTTCAATATATATATTGGATAGCCAAGTTATCTTATTTGGCAGATATCTTTGCCACCTTGAATGAGCTCAACACTACCATGCAAGGAAGTATGGTTCGTGCTTTATAATGGCAGACAAGATCTATGGGCAGATACAAAAGCTAGAAGTGTGGAGAACATCGGATTGTTTGATACGTTTCATAACATGCCAATAAACATCGCCGATTCAGACGAAAAACTTGATGTTCCATAACTTCGGAGGGTCATTAGTGAACATTTTACAAGTTTAGTCGACCGTTTTGAACACTACTTTCCGGTAGCAGATAATCCACGAATAGGTACAGGATGGATACGAAATCCATTTATTGCGTCAAAGGCCAATCTGACCGTCATTTTGGAGGATAAATTATTGGATATAGACCGAATGATTGAAGATGGTTTTCGAAACTATGACATCACTTGCGTAATTTTGGATTCATGTCAAGGCAGAATACCCGGAACTTGCTGAAATTGCTCTGAAATTTCTACTCCCATTTCATTCATCTTACCTTTGTGAGACTGAGTTTTCAACCATGAGTATTATTAAGACAAAGTACAGGAAGAGTTTGAATTCGTAAACAAATTTTAATACATATTTGAGATGATCGTAAACGAAAAATAATCAATAAAATGGGTAATGGTCCCCGGCGTATTAGAAAAATTGCAGCCGGTTCATTACACTGAAAAGTTTGAGAAGCACTGTCCTAGAGGGCATCTAAGATCAATATGACAATATCGGCAATATATTGCCCCCACGATTTTCGATACCGAATGATACATTTATTAACTTCTTTCAAAGTCTCGGACATAAAGTTCTAGCTGCCGGATATTACAATGCGAAACATACTCATTGGGGGCTCCCGTCTCATGAATCCAAAAGGCAAACAGTTGTACAATTGCATAATGCCACGATAAAACGGTCTCGACTACATATCTGGGAATTGCATGGCCAAACTTCTCCGCGAATACGTGCCTCGGACTGTCTTCGGACCATTCCCTAGTAATACTTTAAATTAATGAGCCCCTAGGAGGCTAACATCCCGAAATAAAAATTGGTTGAAATTAAAAAAAGTATAAACAGTCATGTCGCAGTTTTAAACAAAATTATTGTCAATGAACTTTATATTGAGAACCATGTCACTAATTTTAATTCTTTGCTCGAGGATGGGTTCCATAAGATATATAAGTAAGCCAGTTGAGGCTATCGTTCCCTTACGAAATGAACATGGGGAGTGGGTGACAACAGGCGAGGAAAAAGACAAACTTTATGCGGATCATTTAAGTCAGGTTTTCCGTCCTACCCCATGCACTAAATGATTTAATCTCTCGAACATAGTATGTATTACGGAGTCTTCAACAATACTACTGGACATAACGACTGACGAAGTTGTTGCCATTATGAAGGAAAGTTTCTCGTAAAAAAAATGGTTTCCCATTACATCCCATGAAGGGACAGGGGAGAGCTTCTCACAATCACTGAGCTGTGCGCTTTCCAGTTTTCACTCACCGATTGGGACCTACAGTTTTACTCCGATTCCTAACGGTATTTTGAGAAGGTTTTTCATGGCTATATACTCGATAGTGTCGCTATCACTATGCGAGTTGACCGCCGCCGAAAGAAATTTTAAGGTGGTCAGAGCAGGGTTCGACCCCGGGATCTCATGTACAACACTCATTGCCTCCTTGAAAGCTTCTTGCAAAATAGAAGCTCTAGGGCCAAACCATAGAGAAATAGGCAACAGCCTCTATCACTCTCTTCACGTTCCCTTGATAACGACGAAGTAGTAGCCCATTTCATCGAGTTCGAGCTGCTATTGTAATTTGCTCTTTGGTTGGACATAATACGGACAAACATAAAACGGAATGTGTATTTTAGTTCGAAGCAAATAACATAAGCATACTTCAGCTATCATTAGTATCAATCAAACACTATTTAAACTTAGTTTGCTGCATGGTCTATAATCTATATGTCTCCTTTTCGATAAGATGCGACATAGAAACCCCCTGGGCAAACATAGAGAGTGTATTTCAGATGAACGCGAAATAAATGCTGGGGTTTCGTAACGAAGTGTTCTCTGCCCTTTTCTTTATCTTCTCTATAAAACTGACATCCCAACTAGTACGGACTTGCTCACGTCCACTTTGCTGACGACACTGCAATACTGAGTCGCCATAATCAGTTACAACCCCAAAAATTCTTAGCGACCATCTCCAAACAATAGAAACTTGGATTGCTAACAAGTTACGTTTACTCTGAAGACAAAAACCTGTCCACAAATACATAAAATTAAACGACATACCGATTCCTTTATGTGACGAAATTCCATACTTTGGTATACGTCTGGATCGCAGGGAACTGCATTCGCTGCTCAATTCAAACTCTAAACTTAAACTGGACTACAAAGTTCAAATATACCAAAGTGCAATTAAGCCAATTTGGGCATACGACTTTCAGCTATGGGGCAATGCTAGTAAAAGTACCATCGTATTTATCTGAAACCTGTGATACAGGTCGAAATCCACCGCATCAAACAAATTCTTTCACAAACACACAAACGCTCTAGCAAGGAATTTAAGAGTAACAACAAGTTCATCCCGTCTACGTAGGGGAGATTTTCCAATACTGTAATTTACCAAGAAATCCCAAACGCAACGATACCGATGCCCACTTCAACATCAATCTAATTATTATTAATTGAATTAACCGCGTTGAGAATATAAGATTCAAACACTTCAGACCATAATAAAGTCTTAAACAAAAAATAATGTAAGAATTTTTGGAGTAGTATGCTGGAGAAAAATGTTCTTCGTAAAAAAATACTATAGGCCCACAAACTAAATTTTTATGGGAACGTCCTGTTTAGAAGTTATAACACGTTTTGTAATCTAGTTCTGGATATTTTGACAAAACGCGAAATCCGAACGCCTTCCTCTACTTAAATTTGTATGACACATCCGCGGCTGGATACATATGTAGAGCATTTATATCTCCATTGAGTGCAAAGTATTTGAAATATAAATTTGCCTATGAATTATAAATCTTATTACTGAGTAAATCACAATAACGTATTAAGTCCAAAATATTTGATTTGATACAGAGGACTAAATAGCATTCGTAGGATTAGATAATCGATATAGTAAATA
The DNA here is from genome assembly GCA_963931995.1 of Phaonia tiefii. NCBI lineage: Eukaryota > Metazoa > Arthropoda > Insecta > Diptera > Muscidae > Phaonia > Phaonia tiefii. The sequence goes on from OZ008369.1 coordinate 200,470,619, forward strand.
AAATAATAGACTTATTTAATAATTTATATAATAAATAAAATATTAAACCTAATAAAAGTAATAAGAGAAAACGATGGAGAGTGAGCTCTCACTCCGTTTGAGTTTAACCTAAACGTTGTATTCTCGGTCTTTAAGAGAGGTTGCCATATCCTTGTTCCGAAGTTATCTTCATGTATATCACAAAATCAGAAAAAATGAGATAAGACTATTTCCTGGGATATATTTTTTAGATATATTCATCTGTTTAGTCCTCAAGTCCCTATCCCTTATGGTTTCAGAGATATTATGTAGTCATTGTCTTGTATATCCACTTTTGGTAAAAATTTAACACGTTATGATATCGTATGAACCACTATTGTGGATACACAATAAAAAATATATGAAAATTTTGAATTAAAAAAACATGAAGTTATCTTCTTCATTTTGTTTTCGTTCTAAATCTCAAAAGTAACTCTGGATAAAGTGTATATCATTCCAAAAAAGTAACAAAAAAAATCGTATACATTGTCGCTGCACCCTAATGTATAGTACATAAACGTGATGATAATTTCGGACAAAAAATTAATGCTTTTTTTCAGCTTACGTTCAAATATGCGCCATAAACAAAAAAAAAATTTTTCAGAGAATGACATTATGTTTGGAGATAAAAATAGCCATAAATCGGAAAATTTAATCAATGATCAAATATTTTTAGTCCAATCGATGCAGAATTTCAGGCACAACTACTGGCGAAAAATTTGGACCACTTTTTTCACACCAATTTTTTTATACAAATTGTTGAAATTTTAGAGTCAATTTCCCAAAATAAATATTTTGTGGAGATACGTGAAGATAACTTCGGAACGACGATATGTGACTTATTTATAAATATATGTATGTATATATGATGAAATGTGCATTTTTAATTAATAAGGTAGATGGTATATTTGCTTTTTATTTGTTTGTAAGTATGACATTTATCAACATATAGAATTGATATTTTCACTTTGCAACCCACGAATACATTCATAAATTTTTCGTGATATTTCTCAACTATGTAAATCCATATCATAAAGCAACTATGGTGTAGAGACGAAAATTTACTCATGGAGTGGAATGCCAACAAAGAAAACGAGTGAAGCGCGTCGTTTCTCTGCTCTCTCTCTCTTACTCTCTTCGTTGAATATTTCAATACACGAGCAGTTTTCTGATGATGTTTTTGTATCTAACTATAGAAATTTCAACCATATTTAAATAAAATTACATAAATAAAGTATGTAAAAAGTATGAAAAAATCAAGTTATGACGCGGGAAAGAAATACGTTTGAGTGAATCTCGTCGACTTTTTTAATTTATTTCTACTAGGGTTGCCAAATTGTGCCGGTACATCCTTTTTGGGAAATCAAGCCATATATCTATGTTACTGACCCAGATGACTTAAGATTGATATACACACTTTTATGCTGCTACAGCACAAGTAGATTAGAAAAAATGTTAGAACTTATAAAGCATACATTTCTCATACAAGTGTGGTTTGAGGCCATATAGCCATTGAAGGCATTACGAGGAAAAATTTGCACAAAGATATTATTCCCGAATGTCCACTACTTCAAAGGAATTGTTTGTTTTTGTCTTATTATTATGGACAAAGAGAAAAGGAGAGGGGGTAACAACTTAAAGCTAGTAATCTTCTAAGAATGCTTTACATTTCTTACTCAAAAGCTAAACATTAATTCGGAAGGTTTCTGCTTTTTACAAGTCCCGAAAGTGGACGTAGACGCAAAAGCCAACGCGAACGCCAAAGTCACAAAAATTTAAGTTTATACATCACCTCGCGCTTGCGTTAGATTACCAAAGCTGTCACTGACATTTGGGGTTTATAGAGTTGCCCAACTAAAATAAGCAATTATAGATTAGGAAAAGTTATCTTGAGTCAAATGCACAGAATGAAAAAGATTAAAAAATTTAGCTCTATTTCAATAGATTAACAGATTGTAACATTGGTATTATTTATAATTCTGCAAATACTAACAATATCTATATTAAATTACTTGTCTTTTCAAAAACAAATGTCATTGGCCGTATTTAAAATGTATTGATTCTTTTGTTTAATAATGTCTTAACATCAACTGATGTATTTATTTTTTTTTAAATAATTACGATAGTTTTGCAAACCATAATTTATTTGGACTCTATGATTTCATTTAGGTTAATTATATGTAGGATAGGTGTGTAGTCAAAAATGAATTGAGCATCGTTTTAATTTTATCTCAGTATATCCCTTGCCGTTAGTGTTGATTGGTTGGATTGTTAGGGCTGCCATCGTTATTGGAAGGATCATCAGGAGTGTCAAGATTGTCGATTTCCAATTTACCAATAAATATATTCCTTCTTTTAAAATTGTTTGGGTGAACATTTTTAAGATTAATTTTTCGGTATCTGGGTTCGTATTTATGCCTGTGTGATTTATAGTTTTTCGCATAACCTTCTTCGTTGTTAACATCAACTATTTCCCCTTTTTCGTTGAATTTCAGAACCGTGTTGTTTTTAGTGTTAGATAGTTGTTTGAAAATTAATTGTTTGTCTACCCGATTTTAAATTACATCCATAGGTTTTGATTTAAATGTGGAATGAATCGAGTAGTTAAAACATTCAATACATTGGAAGATGCGTTCTTTTACAGAAAGAGATGATATTTGAACTTCAAGAGTTCTGAATTTTTCTGAAATTGAGCTGTGTAGTCTTTCGACATCAGCATTGCCTGTATGGTTATTTGGTTTAGTGAAATGGACTTCTAAATGTTCATTCGCCAAAAAGTCTTTGACATTGATTGAGTTAAATTCATTATCGGTGATTAGTTTCACTGGCGTGCATCTTATTGAGAAAAATAGTCTAATTTTTTCCACTATTGTGATACTATTTGTATCTTCTAAGTAAAGAGCTATGGCGTATTTGGAAAACTTATCGATAAATGTGATGAAGCTGTGTTGTTTGGTCGTGTAAACGTCCTTGTGTATGATTTTTTTGACGTCTGAGGGTGTTTCAGAGCATTGGTTTCAGATGGTTTCTGTCGTATTTAATTCCGTTACATACGTCGCAGTTGTTGATGTAAAATGTTTAAGGTTATTGTAGTATATTTTTGTTTTGAGGCCATCGTAGTTTTCTACAATGCCTCCATGTCCGGTCTCATATTAATGATATTTCGCTACACACAGGGAAAAGATAAGTTGAAAAGCATTGGAAATTCCATGATAAAGTCTATTTTTTGATTAGAATTCATAATTGTCAAACATCAGAATTATTTGACGATGTTATTGATATATTAAAAATAGGTCTTACTAAATACAAGTTGCTACTACTGAACTTTATTTGTATTAACCAATTGGAGTATTTCTAAAACCTTATTCATCTGAAATGGAAGATACAACTAATAAAAAGTACAATATTAGAATTCGTGTTCAAATATTAGTTACTGTAATCATAATTTAGTTTCTGTTACAAAAACACTTGTTGCAAAGTTACGAGTATGTATTCGATTTTTCACAAGAGGCTTTGTTGTTAAAGAGAAACTACGTATATTGGAATGTTACACGAGGACTTTACAGAAAAACCTATATTTTAAACAGAAAGTGATAAACAAAGTTGTGAAAAAGCAATAAAGTGTATAGATATTAGTCAGCGAAGAATACATATTATCATAAATTTAGGTGAAGTGAGACTTTTAAACACAATCTTTGAATATGACGCCACTATTGACGCCTTCACAAACACATGCAGACAATTGTGGACACATGACTGGAGGATCTAATATTGTAGATGACACACATAAACTTAAACATACATATGATACCCAGGGTAACCCATCCCCATTTTTGATCGAAAATATGAAAAATTTAGAAAGACTGTCTGTATTTGTTTTTCGATTGGACGCTCCGTTTTCGAGATATAGAAATTGTTTCATATTTTCGATAAAAAAAATGGGCACGAAATACGAACCCTGAGTACAAATAAGAATAATTTTGTTTATGTATATTTAAATATAAAATACACAATTTTAATAAAAAGTTATGTTTTTACTATTTTTCTATAAAATTCATAAGGGGTTAAAGCATCACCAAATGTCTGTGACAGCCATCAAATTCAAGTAATTACTTTAGTTTAGCATACCAATATATTATTTGGTACAAGCGAATTAATTTTTACATTTTTTGTTCATCCAACTAATTGAATATTCACCACTACAGGATAATTTGATTGCTATAACTAAAACTCGATTGACAGATCACATGTATTTCCTGTTGCTTCAACTAAATATTTCAGTTCTTGCAACCAAAACTGAATTACACATCAGTTGATATGCACAATATTTGGTGATACTGAACACAATTATTGGTAATCACAACCGAATAATGTGTAGTCCAAGGAAACGCCAAATTTTAGTTGGCTGTAAATATAGTTGTGACAACGAATCTCTTCTCTGTGTGTATGTGTTTATATAAATCGTTCTCATTGCTAATATCTCTGGCGTTGACGATGCTTCGTACAAATTTTAAACTTGTACCACATAGTTTTGTGAGTTTTAATTCCCAGGAAAGATTTTATATGTTTTTGGGTTTTTGGGAGCTTTAGTTTTTGAATTGATTCAACTTTGAATGAATTGGGTTTTATACCTTCTGTGGTGAGGGTATGACCTAAATAATTTGTTTGTTTACAGAAGAAGGAACATTTATCGGCTTGTGTTTTAAGGTTACATTCTCTCAATTTCGAAAAAATGTTCTTTATGTTGTCCATGTGTTCCTCGATACTTGTACGGAAGATAAATAAGTATGTCATCTAAGTAGGCGACACATATCTTGTTTCTGTATTCTGGTAGTATTGAGTTTGGTCAAGGGGGCGGATCGTTTCTTAAGCCAAAGGGCCATTACTTTTGGTCATCTTTTTCTAATAGAATTTGATGAAAGCCCTTTGGCAAATCCAAGGTTGGCTTTTCCCAATTTATCCAATATATTTTCGATATTGGGAATAGGGAATTTATTAAGTTTGCTGTAATAGATTACAATGCGCCATTTCCGTTTACCGGAACTATTTAATTTTTTAGGTACGATCCAGATTTGTGATTTGTAAGGGGAATTACTTTCCCTTATCATGTTCTGTCCTAACATTTCGTTTATTTGTCTTGCTATTTCCTCTTCCTGTATTTTTGGGTATCTGTAGCTTTTTGTGTAGGTAGGTCTGTCCGTAGTGGTTATTATGCTGTGTTTAATTTCGAGTGTATGGGAGAGATGTTGTCCTCTTAGTAATTAAAAAAAGATCTGAATTTTCGTTTATAATTGTGTTTAAATATGCATTCTCCTCAGAATTCATATCTTCTCTAAAGAGTCGTGATATGTTGTCGTCATTAATGTTTGACTCTTCCATTGTGTGAATTTCTTCATAGAGAAACAGGGCAAGAATTTACAAATTTAATTTTGTTTTTATTAATTTCGATGAACTCCTCTTCGAGATTTATTTTAGCTCCAACTGATTGTAATATATTCTGTCCAATTAATCCGACAAATTCTTTGTAACTGAAAGCTGTTAATTTCCATCGTATAACGTTACTATCTCTGAATTCCTTCGGGACTTAATGATAATTTCGTTAACTATTTTTATTTGACCGGAGAGAGTGTTAGATATGATTGGATTATCTAAAAAGATTCTTTTGTACTTTGGTAGGGAATTTTTATTTAGGAGTGTTGTGGAACCTGTATCTATTAAGCATTTAGTTTTGCTATCTCCGATTTTAACTTCTCATGTCGTTTCAATTCATTTCATTTATTAGTCAATGGAAATACAAATTTCTTACAGACTACGATTTAGTAACAAATTGTTGTACAATAAAGTATTTTATATAAAATTAAAACCAATAATGTCAATATCGATGTATATACTTATACAATGTATTGTTATAAAAATTCAATCTAAAATTTAAAGTAAACGTTTTCTTTGTGGGTTTGATTTCTTCTGTTGATTGACATTAATAGCATTAAGAAAGATTAAAGCTCGTGCCAATGTACTATTAAGCCCTTAATTTGTTTATGGGCAAGGCACATTAAACATTTCATTACATATATCTGAAACTTCTAGGAGGAACATTAAATGGAGTTAAAGAAAGCAGATCTGGACAGTCAATACCGCTATTAATAATATCGAAAACAGGCATAACAGACTGGAATTTCCTCCGAAATTCTAAAGAAGCCAACCCCAACCATGAACATTTTATTTCATAAGTATGTAATGGATTTACCATCCGTACTAAAGAAACAACAAACTTCATAATTTTTTTCTGAACCTTTTCCACAGGAGCAGCATGAATGTCACTATGTGAACACCAAATCACAGAAGCATATCTAACTTCGATCTGACAAATGAGGCATAAATCAATTTGAGTGTGTTAGGATCGGAAAATTCAGAACAATTTCTTCTGATGAATCCAAGCACTCTGTATGCTTTAGGAATAATATAATCTATATGCTGTATGAATGATAAGGATGAGTCAAAAACAACACCAAGATCAGGGGTAGATTTTACAGATTTCAAGATATAGTTACCTATTTTGAAATCAAACTGAATTGGATAATAAGACATAAAATAAGAAACATGTACACATTTAAAGAGATTTAAAGGAAGGTCACTCAAAAGACCCCACTCATTCAAGTGTTCTAAGTCAATTTGCAGATCAAGAGCATCCCGCAGTGAGTCCGTTTTTAGAAATATTTTTAAATCACCAGCATATAAAAGAAATTTAGATTTAGTGAGAAATGGTACTAAGATGCTACCCTGAGGAACACCAGATGTTTGCAAATATGGAGTAGATTGAAACCCTTCAATAGCTACTCTGCAGACCCTACTAGAAAAATATGACTTTAACCACAATAACAAAATAGAATGAAAACCCATATGCTCTAGCTTAGAAAAGCGAATACTGTGAGACACTTTGTCGAAAGCTTTAGCAAAATCCTTGTAGATTACCTCTACTTGGCTTCCTTTTCCTTGTTCAAAGGCCGAAATACAATATTCAGTGCATATATATTTAGATTTGCTAAAGTTGATCTACCAGTAAAAAACCAATGCTGATTCAGGGAAATAAATGACTTTGTGACAAAATACAAATGTTTGTAAACAACATGTTCAAATATTTTGGACACACTTCTATTAAGGGTAAGTGTATTCCGGACTGTCTGATTGAATATATACTTCGTGTTCTACGGTTTCTTCTACTCCTGATTCTTCTGCTTCTCCATGTGAATTTTGTTGTAGGTGATCTACTTCCATTGGTTGTGGATATTGTTTACTCTGGTTTAGAGAGGTTCTAAATGTTCCTGAATTATCCATATTGTTGTGCCTGAAGTTGGCCGACTGTGTGTTTGTTGCGAATCTTTGGTTGTTTTGTTTGGACATAGGTGATTGGTGAAAGTATCCTGAATTCGTATTGTAGTGATTATTGTTTGAGTTCTTATGACTAGTATAGGAATTATTTTCAGTGAAATTTCGAGTATTTTGGTTATTGGTTGTTTTACTAAAATTATGGGTTTCGTTTCTCTTTTTGTTGTATTTAACTAAGCCACACTCTTCTTAGCAATAATATTCTTCCCAAAGACTTTGTATAATTCTACTGTGTATAATACTGGCTACGTGAGGGACCTGAGACTGTCCGTGGAGGTGGAAAGTTTCTTATAGCCATTCACTTGGGAGTGGCCAGAAGCAGTCCAAGCAGTCCAAGCAGCTCACTACTTCCACGAAGTATGTCCTGGGTAATGGCTTTTCGGAAACCTCCGTTAGCTAGCTAGAGTGAGAAGGCGAAACAAATGAGCAGCAAATCAGGTTTAGTAGGTTACTGATGTCACTGAAGCTCATCAAACAATGGGTCATATTCTTTTGTCCTTAGAAGGCGGATGAGCCAAACATACGGGCCAACGGCGGATAGAAACCAAAAGAAGAAAATCCAGGTTCGACATATTGAATCCTGGTCAGCGTCTGATCCATAATGGGCGGCTGCAATCAAATATCCTGGCAGAAGGTAAAATGCAAAAACACGGTGGACTGGGACTGCCTCCCGCCAACGTTCATAATGGCAGTGAAAATACATAAACGAACAAGAAAACATAAACAAGTCCTATTTGTTGATTTACGGATATGCACTTGGAATGTAAGAACTCTATATAGATCCGGTGCAAGCATCCAACTGTCAGATGTCCTCGAAAGTTATAAGTCTGACATTACCGCTATCCAGGCTGCGGATTTGTAGTTGGCAAAAGACTGCGACGTGCAGTCTCTAGGTTCAATCCTGTGAGTGAACGTATAGCCACAATCCGCATAAAAGCGAAACATTTTTATATTTCCCTAATTTGTGTGGATGCCCCGGCAGAAGAGAAAGAAGATGATGCCAAAGACATATTCTATGACCTCCTAGAGCAAACGTATTACCGCTGCCCTGGCTATGACATTAAGATTGTACTAGGAGATTTTAATGCCAAAGAAGGAAGGGAGAGTGTGTTTAATCCAACTATTGGCATTTTCAGTCTACATGCTGACAGTTCCGACAACGGTATGAGACTGATTGACTTTGTCGCTCAAAAAACATGGTCATTAGTGGTACAAGATTCCAGCATAAAGACATCCACAAGGCTACTTGGGTATCCCGTGATCAAAGGACGAAAAACCAAACTGGTGGAAAGGCACTAATCCAATGTAATGGACGTGCGAGTGATCAGAGGAGCTAACATCGATTCTGATCACTAAGTAGAGAGGAAATCGTACGAAACCAGACGCAGAGAAAGCTAGACATCGGAAGGCTGCAATTACCAAAGGTAGCCAAAGCCTACTCAAGGAAGCTCTCACAATTTTTGGCAACCGATTACGAAAAACCGCTTCGCAATAATCCATGGTACGATGAAGAGTGTCGCATTGCAACGCGAGCTGCAACTGACCGGTATACGGAGAAAAGAAAGGAGGTAAAACGTCTCTTTAGGCGTAAGAAACGGCAGTGGAGAAAGCGCGAGAGTGAGAAAATTGAGAAATACAGAAGGAAGAACGAAGCCCATAGATTCTACCAAAAAGTCAAAAACGGAACTAATAGACATGGTTAAGGGCCCCCTTTCTGTAAAGACAAGGACGGAAATCTCATCGCAGATGTACAGAGCATGCTGGGAATATGGAGATATAATTTCTCCGAGACATCTAATGACGATGGGGCAATCGATCACAACATGAACGACGACGTCGATTGCCCCCTCCTAACAAAGTCGAGGTCAGAACAGCTATTGCCGGCTTAAGAAGAACAAAGCCGCAGGAGGCGATGAATTACCGGCGAAGCTGTTTAAGGCTGGCGGCGATGAGCTGATGAGGTGCATGCATTAGCAAAATTTGGTTAGATGAATGCATGCCCGGCAATTGGAGGCTCCGGGTACTATGTCCCATATTTAAAAAATGTGACCCGAGTGTCAACTACCGTGGAATAAGCCTTTTATCCATAGCATATAAGGTTCTATCAAGTATAATGTGCGAAAGACTAAACCCAATTGTCGCTGACCTGATTGGACCATTCCAATTAGGCGTGGAAAATCGCCAACTGACCAGATTTTCACGGTACGCCAAATCCTGGAGAAGACACACGAAAAACAAATCGACACCTGTCATCTATTTATCGATTATAAGGCAGCCTTCGATAGTCTGATACGGGAGAAACCAACTCTGCAGTGAAAGTTGGTAAGAATCTTACCGAAACTTTCGAAACTGTGCGAGGCCTCAGGCAAGGCGACACCCTATAGTGCGATCTCTTTAACATCTTATTGGTGCTGATGATATAGATATCATCGGCGCACAATTAGAGAAGTTACTGTGGTTTTTTCGAGAATTGAGAAAAAGTCGGCAAAAGAGGGTGTGACGGTAAATGAGGACACTGGACGCTGGCTAGGCCACGTCAGTAGAATGGATAATGACGAACCAGCACGAATGGTGTTCGAAACAAAACTCGAAGGAAGACGCAAAATAGGAAGACCAAGACTCCGCTGGAGGGATCAGGTTGCCGAATCCCTGCGTACACTTTGTATAGCCAACTGGAGAAATAAAGCAAAAGATCGAACTGGTTGGCGAAATATGTTATCTTCGGTTTGTACGATCCCGGATCCCCCGGGGCTGTCCGAGATCGGGTAAGTAAGTAAGTAAGTGAGGTGGTATGCTTGTTAACATTTTTTTCAAATTTAGGGCTTCGTTTGTGTTCGGAGAAAATTCTCTTGGTTTTTCCGGATCTTGGAAATACTTGTTAAATTTATCTATGATCTTTTTTAAATAATTAAAATCTTGACATATATCACCAGTTCTGACATTTAGTGCCCTGTGGAATAGTTGGTGGTATGATTCACGAACTCCAAAATTCTCGCTTTATTTGTTCCCAGTTCTTGTTTCCTGTTGCTTTGATGACGTTTGCTGCTTCCCCTTGTATTTTTTTTAACACATACCTCTTGAAGTAATACTCCTCCATATGCGTTCCCTTAAATAGTGTGCTGAATAATTCCACTTCGTCTATGAACGAAGTCACGTCGTAGCTTCTGTCGCCTGGAAATTCGTGTATCCTCGATGCTTCCTTAAGGGCTTCTGATAAAGGGAGCTTTTCGTGACTTGTAGAGATGGGGTTGGGGGATGGTGTTGTTGTCTTTGGAATGGGGCTGCCATTTGTTTATATTTTTTTTTTGTTTCATAGATCGCTCTACTTCGAGCGAATTTTGAGAGCTATATCGTGTTTTAATCTTTGGATTAAGATTCCTTTTACCTTTACGTGTGCTTAAATAAAAGAGCGATTTATTTTATTTTCTTTCTTATATTTCATTTAATGCTTTTGCATTGACGAACAAGTTCTTACTGAAAACTTTCTCCAAAGTCCAAAGTGAAACACAATCGGGGCAAAATCGAACAAGAATTAAATTTGAAATTTATTTACAACAGTTTATTTCAAGGGGTCTTTTTAGATAGTGTTTGTAGTGCTGAAGTTGATGTCGACATAACTCCCGCGGCATTTACATTTTTGTCACTAACCTGAGAAAACATGATCTCTTAGCCTTAAAGGAAACTACAACTTTAATATACTTTTTAATTTAATAAAAAAAATGTCAGTCTATCCTTTGATTGCATTTCAGACAAAATTGCCAACTACTTATCAGCAATGAAATGCAAAATACTTCCATCTGCGAATTCTTGACCGGCATTTTCTTTAAATTTGTAATTTCTTCAACTTCAACGCGAGGAACTGTGGTGTTTTCAATTTGACAGATGAAATGATAAAAACGTTGCTCTGCGTTTTATAAACTACGCATTAAATACCGTAACTCAACGCAGGTAATCACAGAACAGATGTAACGTTTTATAAACTACCAAAACGACAATAGTAACGCCAAGTGACTAATTCACGACTTATAGAATACCACCCTTAGTCTCAAAGATCTTAGCATTTTTGACTTTCCAGCTAACTTTATGGCCAAATATCTCGAAATTTTAACGCGATAGAGAAAAATGGTAAATGCCATTAGATTCAACGTACCAAAAGTGTGTTGACTCCCTTTGTTTCACACAGTGTGATTACACCTCACATGAACGAGGAAGTTTGGTAACTTGATGAATTGGGATTGGAAAACATGTGGTTCCAACTGGTCGGTGCAACGGCACACACTGCACGTGCCACAACCGATATGCTGAAGGATGCATTTCCCGGGCGCCTAATCTCCCGTTTTGGCGATTTGCACTGGCCAGCAAGATCGCGTGATTTGACCGCTCCAGACTTCTTTTTGTGGGGCTTTCTGAAGTCGCGGGTTTATGTCAACAAGCCTCAGACTCTTGCAGCTCTTAAAGACAAGATCCGTCAAGAATGTGAGGACGTATCGCCGGAAGTTTTGGCCAAAGTGATGGAAAATGCCATAAAAAGGGCTCAAATGACAATCAATTGTGGCGGCGGCCATTTACATGACATCATATTCTCGACTTGATGTAAAAAAATTAAAAGACCAAATGAAAATAATCCACAAGAGGAATCAAAGTTGTTCATTTTTTTTTAATTACAGCCAAAAAACATCGGAAGTTTACTTTTGCGCCACCTTGTATGTATGTAAGTGAAAATATCTGAAATAATTATGTATGTATTATTTCGAATTAACTTTGAAAATTTATACTTATTTTACGAAAGTGCCCATAATTTTCGGTATTGTAAAATTTTTTCTATTTCTGGGGGATGTGTCATGCATTTGTATCGACTTGAATAAGTTTCATATTGCCCAAAACGCCTGTCATACATCTGAAAATACCGAGGTTTTAGGCAACAACTAGCATTGGAACTATTTGGACGATATGCCATTTTAGTTTTTGGGCAAAATGATGCTACGCTCTTTTATTTATTTATTTATTGTGAACAATTAGTGGCATTAAGGAAATATTGATAGAAGTAATGAATCGCTAATGATTGGTACATAGAAACTAATACGCGTAGTAATAGTTTATTGGGTTGGAGGAATGGAAATTTTGACTGTAGGACGAGTTACATTTAGCCTTTGACTATACATATCGACGAGTCTAATTCGACTACCCTACCAGGGTATACACACGGCCAATTCTCCATTTGTTCGGAAGGACGGTCTCATTCAGTTGTTACGTTTGTGGAGAGTTATCAGGTACTCATTTTTCCATTTTCGTAAAAATTGGTACTGCAAGTTGTAACGGTATATAGTATCGGATATCGGCGGCATAAATATCGGACCTCCCGTCAGAAAATGCGGCGGTATCCATGGATTAGGGTGGAAATGGATCTGCAATTGACACTGGCCTCTATGCGTGATAACACTGTGGAATAATCCTCAAACGTATATATGAAATCAGCCTTAACGATCTTGACATCGGCCTCCTATAATCCATTTATGTGGAAGCACCAGCACTCCTCGTGAAGCTGAAAGGAAGTATATAGTTATTTCTTTGGATGTACCAAAAAAAATGGGTGCCGTTGTTTGAGATAAAGCGATAAAATTCTGGTTCCAAATGGATGGCTTTGGTGGACAAAAAAAAATACAAACAATCCCTGCAGTTCTTAATAAGTCTTTTAATTTGTGTATCCAAAACTGAGTTCGATTAACTAATTAACTACTACCACGTACAATTAAATATAAGTCGTTGGCAAATTGTACTAGAAGTTCTGAATTAACAGTAATACGGGAGAATTATTGAAAATCTCTCCTTATAGACGAATGAATCCTGTGTCGATTAATGAACGCAGGTTGAAAATTGTTGATTCTTTGGATATATCATATCCCTGAGACAAAGACATATACCCTTCAGGGAATGAAATATTCTGTGCGAGAGTTTTGACCATAAAATAAAATAAATAAATAGTTTCCCATTACATCCCACGAAGGGACAGGGGAGAACTTCTCACACTCACTGAGTTGTGCGCTTTCCAGTTTTCACTCTCTGATTGGGACCTACAGTTTTACACCGATTCCGAACAGAATTTTGAGAAGCTTTTTCATGGCTATATACTCGATAGTATCGCCGTCACTATGCGAGGTGACCGCCGCTGAAAGAAATTTTAAGGTAGTCAGAGCAGGGTTCGAATCCAGGATCTCAGGTACAAAAGCCGCGCACACTAACCATTGACCATATCAACGTTAAAGTCCGTTAACAGCTTAGTAGAATGTATAAAGTATAACAAAAGGGACCATAGTATTTTCTGTCTAGGAATTTAATATTGTTTTGTAGGTTATTGGGGATGCTGAACCCAAACCTTCATTTCGTTTTTTTCTATCAGCTCTACTTCTTGCGATATGGCGTGATGTCAAAAATTAAGGCACTTCCACTACATATATTGGAATAACTTGAAAACGGTTATCCTTATTCAGTTTAAAGAAAATCCAAAACTCGCCAATAAAATTATCTGTAAGCCGTGTTTACATTGGTTTCCAATTTGTCCAGTAGTTTCAAAGCTGTCGTTGAAGTTTTGAAACAAAAAAAAAAGAATTTTATAACAAAAAATATATATATATCTGACCTTTGCCTTATAATTTTTCTTTGTATACAAAGAAGTAATTTTGTCTGTTCTTCATCACTAGAAGTTGAACTTAGATCAAGAAAAAAATACATGCTACCAAACAAATTGAAGAAAATTGTCTTTACACGTTAGAGATTATATTTTTTGGCGGTAAATTATCGATATGCAGGCGTCACTGGTGGCAACGTCTTACCAGGTACCGATGTTGCCACCACCGATTTGTGACCACGACTTTCAGGCGTCGACGTCTTGGTCGCCGACTTACAGGATAGGGGTGAATAGTTCGGTTCAAGATCAATATCTATTAAAAAGTACTCTTTCTATGAAAAAGTAAATTTTAATAGAAATATTACTAAAGAAATGTTTGAAATTGATTATTATGGTGGATGGTTGGGAATATAGCTATTTCAAAGCCCACTAAGGCATATCATAAGCTCCCTTCTCCACAAGTATTTAGGTATATCATCACCAGCTATGGGCACACAAGCTGCTTAGAAGCCGCGCTCTCACAAGTGCGTATACGTATATGAAAATGAGAGCAAATAAATCAAGCAAGAGAGCAAGCCAAGCAACGAAAATTGTTTTAGTTGGATTGAAAACAGCAAGCAAGCAAGACGTGTGCCGCATTGTGCGATTTGAAAAGACGAAAAAATACACGCATACAATTTTTTTTGTTCACAGCGCTTCATACTTCCTTAAATGCGCTCGCATTTTGTCGCGTATTAGAGTAATTTTTATTCACATCAAAAAGGAATTTAGACTTTACTTCTTTTTAGCTTTAAGATTTTGTAAATTAATAAGATAGCCATAATTCAATAAAAAGTTTGTACTTATATTTCAAATTTCAACAATTTTTCTAAATTTAGAATTTTTAAACATCCCAACTTCATTCTTACCACCATCGTTTGTTTTTCCGAGAAATATTTTTTTAAATATGTATTCCATTCATACACAAATTTTTTGTCAGTGCCACACATACAAGCAAGCTAAGAAGCACTTCACTGTAGTGGTGCCCATATGATCATCACACATTATAGGGATAAACAAATCTCAACTAGCGAGAATTGCCTAAATCCTACTTGTGCGAAAACATCCACAACAGTACTTTGCAATATCCATCAATATTCACCACATTTCTTTCCTATGCAGGCTTCCATCGAAAGCCATTGCATAGATATTGTTGTTTCAAAAAAGAAACAACGATTGTCATGAGATTGGCGTTAGAGTGTACCGTCTTCAAATTATATCCGTTTAGGTTTATATTATTCGATGTTTCAATTGATGTGTAGCCTCCATTTGGCCTAGAAGAAAATTCATCATTTTCAAATCCCCACAAACTAGCAACCGGTGTTCGTTGTACTTTACTTTATCTATAACCGAGGCAATAATAGAATGTTCTTCCTTAGCTTTAGTTGAATGTGCAATCGGCAACGAGCCCAATTTTTACTGTTATACAGAAGTACACACTTTAGGCTGCATTTTGAAGAATCTATAACTAGTCGCCATTCATTTGGATTATACTTCTCTAATTCCATCGCTGTTACTAAACGACGAATACCTGAAAAATAAACAAATTCAGTCTTTAGGACAGAATGGAAGTACATTTTTCTCTCTGTTAACGCTTGTTCGAAGTCTACGAAAAGTAGATACAGAGGCGAGCGTAGTTCAACTTATTGTTCTATAATTGTATTTTCTCATTGCATCCCATGAAGAGATAGGGGAGAACTTCTGCCAATCACTGAGCTGTACGCTTTACAGTTTTCACTTACCGATTGGGTCCTACAGTTTTACATCGACGTCGAACGTTCTTTTGAGAAGGTATTTCATGGGTTAATAATCGAAAGTGTCGCCATCACTAAGCGAAGTGGCCGTCGTCAAAAGATATGTCAGATGTTCAAAGCAGGGATTGAACCCACTTTCTCTCGCACAACAGCCTTGTAACCGTTGCACCACCGCCGGTTTCTATTTAGTGATTATAATTTCCGGAAATTACCGTTAGTTCCGATATGTCTGTACAAATTAGGATCGATCTGAACATTTTCACTGTTGTAGTTTTAGACATGAAATTATTTTATCAGGCAAGCCGACTGAGTTGATGGCTACCCCTAAAATGTCTGTATCACGTCAAATTTTTTAAAAAATTGATTTTTACCAATTCTCAGATATTCATACACTTTTTTTTTGGAATAAAAAGATTATTTCAGAATAATTTGTAGGGACTCAAAAATTTTCTTTACACGTTAGGGATTATATTTTTTGGTAGTAAATTATCGATACGCAGGCGTCACTGGCGGCGACGTCTTACCAGGTACCGATTTTGCCACCACCGATTTGTGACCACGACTGAATTTAGCAGAATTGTAGGCCTGATAAAGCTGAACAACTTTTGAGAACATACTAAAACAATCTGAACGTGTCTAGGCACCCTAAATAGCTCATAAGGACCACTTGTTAACTTAAAAATGGTAATTTGTATGTATATGTCATCATTACTCAAGAACGACGTGTCAGATTTTGTCCAAATAAATCTGGAAAAGTCAAGAAATACAATACCAACAGTTTCGCAGTTAAAAAAAATTTTCTTAAAAATAAATGGTTTTAATTGTATTGAATGGATTTTAAAACATATTTTAAATAAAATACTTAATACATATTATAAATAAGACGCAAATTGGTGTTATAACAATTTAGAAAAAATTATATTTTTAGATTCCAGTTTCCAACTCCATTTTCAGATTCCAGTATAGGTGATTCCAATCTTTTGCCACTGCACCAGTGTTTCAACTGTGCTGACACGTTCTAGCGAAATGACGTAGAATGAGAGACCAACGAAGACAGAGATTTTAGACCAGTGGTCATCATGCTATTGCCCCAGTGCCCGAACGCGATCGGCTTTTTACACGTACACAACACGACTGTTAACGAAACTCTGTGCAAAGACCGTAAAAACTATAATTTTCATTCTGTTGTATGATAGCTTTCAATGAAGTAGGTCGGTGTCGCTATGTGTTTTGTAAAAACAAAAACAAAACACATTTATTTTGTATCCCAGCTCTCTAGCTTTAATGATAAAACAAAACTCATTGTTTTTTTTCAGCATTTGAAATATTTCCAGTACACTTGGAATATTTTTCATGCATTGATATTTTTCATATATTGCATGCACTGAAAGTATGCATTGTAACAACGTACCAGCTCGCCAAACCAGTACCATGAATTCGCCTCAGTTAAGATAATTCTCCACCATTCGAGATGATTCTACAAAGATAAGTAACAACAACAATGACTAGAAGGTTCTTGTATTCGCTAGATATATCTTCATTTGAGTATGGTGAGTTGGTATACATAGCGGAGGTCTTTGGAATGGAGAGTTCAGTTTGTGATTAACCGCCGTAAAGTAAGCAGCGCGAATTGATAGTAAAACTAGACTTATTAAAGTGGTGTAAATAAAGTAAACTGTTGTACTATATAAGTAAAGTAAAAGGAAGTTATACCGTTGTAATTATCGTAATTGAAAACGAACCTTGTTTTATTATTGGGAATAAAACAACGCAAAAATGACGAATAAGGAAATTCGTAACATCGGTGGCAGAAGTGAAATTACGCATTGAGGACAACGATGAAGTTTGAAGAACTCAAAGTTGAACAACTAAAAAAGGAGTTGAGTAAATTGGATCAACCGACTGCTGGTAATAAGGTAGAGCTGCAGAGGCGATTAATAGATGAATTTAAACGCCGAAACATCGACATTGACACATATCAGTTCCAGTGCAAAGACGAAATGGAGGTTTTTGCAAAAGAAACAACTGGTAATGTAGATGTTTCTACAATGTTTGCTGCCATGATGGCCAAATTGGACGATAATTCTAGAATTGTGGACGAGAAATTGAGCGAAAATTCTCGAATAATTAACACGCAGCTTGTAAAGAAATTTGGTGAGAATTCTAGAATTATGGATGAGAAATTTGGTGAAAATTCTAGTATTATGAATGAGAAATTTAGTGAAAATTCTAGAATTATGCAGGAAACATCAAACGCCACAAATGAGAAGCTACATGAAATTTCAGAAGCTATGAATAACATGGAGATACAGGTTAATGATCAATTCGGAAAGGTCGAACAGAAATTCGAGGAATTTCAGCAGAAGATCGAACAGGTCGAACAGGATGTGGAGGAAAGATTCGCCGAACTGGAAAGAAAGACGCATGATATCCAGTTGCAAGAAGGGTAAGGAGTAAATTCTGAAGCCTCTAGTAGATTGAAAGCTCCCAGTTTCGAATGCTCTAACCCATTTGACATTTTTATATTCCAATTCGAAATAGTCGCAATTAAGAACTTGTGGAACAGCAGCGACAAAGCAGTAGAGATAATTTTAGCACTGAAAGGCACCGCAGCAGAAGTCCTACAGAGCATTCCCGTCAGTGCCAGAAACAACTACGAGGATATACTGGCTGCGTTACAACGCAAGTATGGTGGCGATCACAAGAAGGATTTATATCGCATGGAATTAAGAGGCCGAGCGAAAAAGCATAAAGAAACACTTCAGGACTTCGCAACGGATATGGAACGCTTGGTGTTGATGGCATATCCTGGAGAACCCCAAACTTTCTTAGAGCAATTAAAGATAGAGG
Organism: Phaonia tiefii; assembly: GCA_963931995.1. Classification (NCBI taxonomy): domain Eukaryota; kingdom Metazoa; phylum Arthropoda; class Insecta; order Diptera; family Muscidae; genus Phaonia; species Phaonia tiefii. The sequence goes on from OZ008369.1 coordinate 200,489,291, forward strand.
CATTTGTTAGGGGCATTAACGATCCTGATGTTAGATATGCGGTGTGTGCCCTACAAAAACCTACATTTGTGGAAACAGTTTCATTTGCTTTGGCGAATGAGACGGCGAGTGTTGTTTCCAGTCAACAGACGCATCATGTGCGAAGGGTAGAAACGGAAGTCAAATCAAAAGATTTGAAAGGCGCCGTTAGCGAACTGAAAGAAGTGATTCGGATTCTCACGAAAGCGCAACGACAAGCAACAAAATTGAAAGGTGACAATCATGGCGAACGTGGCCATATAGGGCGGGACTGTAGAGACCTGAGAAAGCGCTCAAGATCTCCAACGATAACAGCCAATACCGGACGAGTAAATGACCGTCCACATGTAATCGAGCGTACGGAGGATTCTAATGCTGAGATAAAAGAGCAACTTATTGACGTCCGATCCCTGTGAATTGAATCGGACGACGAGTGGTTCACGGCACAGAGAAGTGGTCCTGTATTGGCAAAAATTGTTTTGGCAAAGGAAGAGGATAGACAATTAACACGGAATGAAATCGCTTCAGAAAGCTTCGTTTTAAAATCATACTGGGCCCAGTGGAATAGCTTGAGATTGCTAGATGGCTGTCTATACCGTGTATGGGAAAGTGAAGATGGTAAAACGGAGAAAAAGCTAATGGTGGTACCTGCCTTGAAAACGAAAGAGATAATTGCAGAATCTCATAATGGTCCGAGTGGTAGGCAACTTGGCAAAGGAAAAACTATGGAGAAACTAAGTGAACGTTTCTATTGGGTTGGTCGTCAAAAAGCTGTATCCGAGTGGATTTCAGGCTGCACTCAGTGCATGACAACTAAAGCGGAGGAGTTGCGGACAGAGTCATCAGGAGAACCCAAGTGCTCCCTTCGAGCGAATATCCATGAGTGTGACTGGTCCATGTCCAACAAGTAGCTCTGGGAACCAATATGCCCTAGTCGTTATGGACTACTTCAGTAAATGGCTCGAGGTGTACGCTATTCCGAACAAAGAAGCGAAAACAATAAGCAAAGCTATCGTGAACAACTGGATAAGTCGTTTTGGTGTCGCCTTAGAACTGCATTCGGAGCAGGGTAGGAATTTTGAATCTTCCATCTTAAAAGAAATATGCGAGAGGAATGAAATTCGTGGTATGAGAACGACGTCATTGCGCCCTCGGAGATTTAATCAGGCTGTTGCCGCCACTATCTTCAATATTTCTATTATCGATAATTATTATATTTGTCTTCGCTAACGTAAAACGATAAAAAAAATCCCAGGCATCTCTTAAGCGCAACTTTGTGATTCATATTGTCTTTCTTCAGATTGCACATACAGTTTGTAAAACTAAGAAAATTTAATAAAAAATAATTGTTTTGCGCTTGGGTTTTCATACCAAAAAGTATGGACAATTTAATATATAGCTTGTGCATTTCCTAGTTGTAATGTTAATCTTTTATTATATAGGAATTTTAACATTTCCAAATATAGAACATAAAATAAAGTAAATTTTGTCGTGATTTGTATTTGGGTGTTCAAAATCCAGTGGAAACCTGGCGCTCGGGCAAACTCCCGTAACAAAATTTAAAATTCTTTTTGTGGTAATATTGTGAAGTCTCAAACTTGATTGATGATATTGTTCGTCTAAAATTTGACAAAACACCAACCAGCTCAATATAACCTGAAACCAACCAAGGAGCCGTTCATCGACAGACTCTACCGGAACAAAACTAATCTATTGGCTGTAATCGTAAGTCCCACACAATGGATAATAACTCTTCCTTACAGGGTCAACCACCACACCAGCAACATGAACTTGCCACAAACTCAAAACATTCTATAACTTGTTCAACTTGTAGAATGCCAACTAGCACAGACTACATACTATGCAACAAGTGTCACAAAGCATTTCACCTTCATTGTGCGAAAATCGCCGATGCTCTACAGACATTTACATGTAAAAATTGTTTTAAGGTGATTCATGCTCATGAGCCGCCGCAATCTGTATATAGCCATCGTAGCAACATTTCCAATTCTTCCAGAAATTCAATTGTTCGGAAAAGAAATCTAGCTCTTCAACGCTTGGAAGAGGAGAGACAGCTTGCCATAAAACGTGACCATGAATTTCTGAATCAAAAATACCAACTATTGGAACAAGCAGAGGAAGAAAATGATGACACCAGTACTCTCAGTAACCTCTCGGTTTGCGAATGGTTGAATGATCAACCTGATCCTCAGGTCAACAGCGTTCAAATAGTGCCACCTAATCAACAATATCTGTCTGAAACTACTTATACATACTTTGATGTTCCCGTCAACAATAATGTACAAGCTTCATCAACATCTGCGGAAAATAGTAACCCATTTATCACAAATTACAACGATGTTTCACCGGAAAATAATATTCCAACTAATTCTGTACCAAATACTGTTCCAAGCCAATTTGTACAAAACAATTTTCAAAATAAAACACCACACTTTTCATTAAACTCTACTTTTTGCAACAATACAACCACTTTTATTGATACAACTAACGCAGTCCCAACTACAACCTCGAAAACTCCAGATACTTCGTATCTAACTCATCATCGCGACACTTTATTACCATCATTTTCGTGTATTCTATCCAGCAGCATGAATTCGAATCTTACGTTTCAACAAATAAATGCTAGGCAAACAGTGCCCAAAGATTTGCCAATGTTTACGGGAAAACCGGAGGAGTGGCCGTTGTTTAGTTCCACATATAATTGGTCGACGACAGTATGTGGCCTAACTGATGCTGAAAACTTAGTTCGACTGCAAAAAGCTTTACGCGGAGATGCTCTTCAATCAGTCCAACACATTTTGATTCATCCATCCTGCGTTCCGACAGCAATTTCAACATTAAAACTCCTTTATGGGCAGCCAGAGAAGATTTTGCACTCGTTGAAAATTCGATTGTTACCTACAATTAATCCCAACAAGTTAGATACTATTACCTCATTCGCTGTACAAGTCAAAGGTCTCCAAGCAACGATAGAAGCCTGTGGTCTCGTTGAGGAATTAAACAATTCGTCTTTATTACAGGAGCTAATTTCCAAACTACCTTCATATTTCCAAATAAACTGGGGAACATACAAAATGAATTTGATAAAAAACAATAACAAGTGTAACCTCTCAGATTTCTCAAATTGGATATTTGACATTGGTCTTTCTGCAAGCAGTGTTAACATTGAGAGCAACATTGCCTCGGTAACAGAATCTTTTCCCCGCGATTGGCAAAGAAATTCATTTGTACATACGCACTCGGAGCAAAGCATAAGAAGAAAATGCATATTATGTAAAGATGACTGTATTAACATAGAAAGTTGCAATACACACAGTGTTCGGATTCATAACAATGTCTTTAAAATTATTCCCATAACAATTTACGGCAATCATAACAATTTACGGCAATCAAAACCCTGTGAGGGCTGCTGAACCATTATGCCTTAAATGGACTGGAAACGTAGAACGTAGTGAGGAGAATTCGCGACGCCTTTGCATTAATATATCCGGGGCTAATAAAAGGAAATTTACTGCTGATGTCCACACAGTCAAAAATTTGTCACTCCCAAAACAAACAGTTGATATGGATGAATTAGTCAAACAGTTTCCATATTTAAGAGGTTTGCCTATACAAAGCTATGTTGATGCAGTTCCTCGGGTGCTTATAGGATTAAATAATTCGAGATTATGTGTGTCTAAACGAATTAAAGAGGGTGAAATGAATGAACCTGTAGCTATTAACACACGCCTTGGCTGGCTTGTATATGGTTCTGTAAAAAGAAAATCGTTCATTACCATATATGCGAATGTGGTGGAAATTATGATGATGCGTTATCTAATTTAGTTAAAATGTTTTACAGTTTAGAAACATCTGGTATAAAAAATGCATCGACAATTATGAGTAAAGACGACGAAACCGCTATTTCTATTTTAAAAGAATGCACAAAACAGCGACCAGATGGTCACTACGAAACTTCTTTATTGTGGCGAAATGAAGATGTCAAATTTCCCGATACTTATGATATGGCCAGAAAACGATTATTTAGCTTAGAAAAGAGGCTTAATTGTGATGGACATTTAAAAGAAATTTTTCATAAAACAATTTCTGAATATATTTCAAAGGGCTACATTACAAAGCTCGATAATTTGAATTCTTCATGTCCAACAACAAAATCTTGGTATCTACCAATATTTCCTGTATTCAACAGAAACAAACCAGAGAAGGTAAGAATTGTTTGGGATGCGGCTGCAAAGTCAAATGGGATATCTTTAAATTCCTTGTTGATGAAAGGGCCAGACTTGTTATCTTCATTACCTTCGATACTTTTTCGTTTTCGAGAAAAATCAGTAGGTATTTGCGGAGATATCGAACAGATGTTCCATCAAATTTTTATTAGAAAAGAGGACCGCTTTGTTCAGAGGTTTCTATGGCGGACTGATGACAACAATAAGGAACCTGATACTTACATTATGAATGTGCTGATATTTGGAGCATCGTGTGCCCCGTGCATATCGCAATATGTGAAGAATATGAATGCAGCAAAGTTTGAGGAGAAATATCCATTGGGAGCGGCGGCCATAATACGGAATCACTACGTTGATGATTTTTTAGACTCGGTGGATACCGCTGAAGAAGCTATTAGTCTTACATTAGACGTTAAATACATTCATAGCAAAGCTGGATTTAATATCAGAAATTGGCTATGTAATAATAAAGATGTTTTAAAAGTATTAAATGAAAATGAATTTGATGAACCAAAGAGTCTTCAATTGGGGAGCGAATTGGAAGCGGATAAAGTTATTTGTTTCAAGATTTCGCCATACATTCTAGAAAGCGAAATATTTTTGTTAAAAAAGACGCCTACAAAACGGGAATTGCTAAAAATTCTTATGACCATTTACGACCCATTGGGCCTTATTGGCCATTATTTGATGTATATAAAAATAGTTCTACAAGATGTCTGGAGAAATGGAGTAGGATGGGATGAAGAAATCGGTGGCCCTCAAATGGTTAAATGGTCAAAATGGTTGTCACATATGACAGAAATTAAAAATCTGAAAATACCTAGATGTTATCTTCAAACTTTTAAGAACTACAACAATTTGGATGTACAACTACACACTTTTTCCGATGCCAGCGAGAACGGATACGCTGCTGTATCGTACTTTAGAATTTCTGATGGAATAAATGTGGCTGTTTTTCTGGTTGGATCTAAAACAAGAGTTGCACCTTTAAGAATAACATCGATCCCACGTTTAGAGCTAATGGCAGCTTTAATAGCAGCTCGCTTTACAAATAGTGTTTCCCAAAGTATGACTATAAAGATTAATCGCAAGGTATTTTGGTCAGACTCCAAAACTGTGATTTGTTGGCTAAAATCAGATCATAGAAGGTACCACCAATTTGTCGCCTTTCGAGTGAGTGAAATACTTGACATTACGGCGCTGGAGGAATGGAGATGGATTTCTGGCAAATTAAACGTCGCTGATGAGGCAACAAAATGGTGCAAGAACGGTCCTGATCTAACTAATAATAGTCGCTGGTTAAATGGTCCCACTTTTCTGAGACATCCAGAAAGTTCATGGCCGTGTGAAGTCGATGTCGAGAATAATACGGATTGTGAGCTGAGACAACACGTACATCTTATAGAAGAGGTAAACCATTTCATAGATGTTCATCGTTTTTCACAGTGGCGAAGAATTCTGAGATCAGTTGCGTATGTTATACACTTCATAAACAAAATAAAAAATGTCAAGTCAACAGCTGATGATTGTTTAGACCAGGAGGAATTGAAGTCTGCAGAGGTTTTACTTATTAAACAAGCTCAGAGAGAGGCATTTTTAGAAGAGATAACTGGGCTTAAAAACAACAGAAAGATTAACAAGAATAGCTCAATTTACAAATTGTCGCCTTACAGCGATGTCAACGGAGTGTTACGCATAGATGGGAGAATTGATGAGGCTTGTGTTCCAGATGAATTCAAACACCCGGCAATTATGCCGAAACATAGCCGCATAACAGAGCTGTTAATACTGCATTACCACTATCAGTATCATCATGGAAGTCACGAAACTGCAATAAACGAAGTTCGTCAGAAATATTATGTACCCAGACTTATTACTATCTACAAAATGGTAACACGGAAATGTCAGATGTGCAAGGTGAAGAAAACTTTACCAATTTACCCGCAAATGGCTAAGCTTCCTAGAGCTCGATTATCTTCGTTCGTAGCACCGTTTACGTTTACTGGTGTTGATTTTTTTGGGCCCATTCTGGTGACAGTTAACAGACACAAAGAGAAAAGGTACGGGGCTTTGTTTACATGTTTAACTATTCGAGCGGTCCATGTTGAAATCGTCCACTCATTAAACACTAGTTCTTGCATTTTTGCAATACGTAACTTTATTGCTAGACGTGGCACTCCAAGAGAATTCTTTAGTGATAATGGCACGAACTTTGTTGGGGCTGAACGTGAATTGCGGGAAGCTATAAAGGAGGTCGATTGCAACCAGTTTGTTAGGAATTTTACTTCTGCTACAGCTAAATGGAATTTCAATCCACCTGCCGCACCACATATGGGGGGAGCCTGGGAACGTATGGTGCGCTCCATAAAAAATGTTTTATATAAGATAATGCCTGCAAGATCGCCTAGCGATGAAACTCTTCGTGATATGATGTCTGAAGTAGAGAACATTATAAACTCTCGTCCATTAACGTATGTTCCAATAGATGATGAAAATCAAGATGCGCTTACACCGAATCATCTGTTACTAGGGTGTTCGAATGGGATGAAGCCATTGGCCGAATACGGCGATACTGGAGTTGTTCTTCGGAATAGTTGGCTTATTGCTCAGCAGTATGCCGAACATTTTTGGAAAAGATGGCTGGATGAGTATTTACCTTCTCTAACATGTAGATCAAAATGGTTTGAAAAGTCTAAGCCTTTGCGCGTTGGTGATTTGGTGGTTGTGGTTGACCCTTCGAATCCCCGTCATGTCTGGCCTAGAGGAAAAGTTTTGGAGACTAAAGTAGCTGATGATGGTCAAGTTCGTAGTGCCAAAGTTATGACCAGCTGTGGAGTCTTAGAAAGGCCAGTTGCAAAATTGGCTGTACTCGAAGTGGCTGCAGAAAAGGAGTAGGGCTGCGAAGGTGCTTCTTCCCATACTGTGGGGGAGTGTTGCCGCCACTATCTTCAATATTTCTATTATCGATAATTATTATATTTGTCTTCGCTAACGTAAAACGATAAAAAAAATCCCAAGCATCTCTTAAGCGCAACTTTGTGATTCATATTGTCTTTCTTCAGATTGCACATACAGTTCGTAAAACTAAGAAAATTTAATAAAAAATAATTGTTTTGCGCTTGGGTTTTCATACCAAAAAGTATGTACAATTTAATATATAGCTTGTGCATTTCCTAGTTGTAATTTTAATCTTTGATTATATAGGAATTTTAACATTTCCAAATATAGAACATAAAATAAAGTAAATTTTGTCGTGATTTATATTTGGGTGTTCAAAATCCTGTGGAAACCTGGCGCTCGGGCAAACTCCCGTAACACAGGCTCTTGAAGAATATTTGAGCAAGATCGTCAGTAAGGATAGAAAAGTCTGGGACGAGCGCATACCAAAATTCCTTCTAGCATACCGGTCGGCCACCCAGAATGCTACTGCCTGAACACCAGCTAGTGCCATCTTCGGGATAGAGTTAAAGCTCCCCAGAAACTTGGAGTTTGGCAACTGCCTAACATCCGACAGTGAGGAGAATGATGGCATCCCAGGAGAGCTTAGCGAAATTCACGAGTTTGTTCGCAGCAGAATGAAGTTGGTCAGTAATAAGATGAAAGCCAGGTACGGCCAAGCGGCAAATTCCGAAGGATTTCATGAAGGTCAGCTAGTTTTACTGTTCAACCCACAGCGCAAGAAAGGTTTATCTTCAAAACTTCAGACTCACTGGGAAGGCCCTTACAAGGTTGTCAAACGAATAAATGACGTGGTTTATAGAATCCTGAAAAGCCAAAGTCCAAGAGCTAAAATGAAAGTCGTGCATTTGGAAAGACTAGCCCTGTATGGAAAACGGAGGGTTGAGCCTACTCGGGACGACCAGGCCTAAGTGTTCTCAAAAGTTGTTCAGCTTTATCAGGGCTACAATTCTGCTAAATTCAGTCAGTGACAAAATTTGAGTCCCTACAAATTATTCTGAAATAATCTTTTTATTCCAAAAAAAAGTGTATGAATAGCTGGGAATTGATAAAAATCAATTTTTTAAAAAATTTGACGTGATACAGACATTTTAGGGGTACCCATCAACTCAGTCGGCTTGCCTGATAAAATAATTTCATGTCTAAAACTAGAAGAGTGGAAATGTTCAGATCGATCCTAATTTGTACAGACATATCGGAACTAACGGTAATTTCCGGAAATTATAATCACTAAATAGACACCGGCGGTGGTGCAACGGTTACAAGGCTGTTGTGCGAGAGAAAGTGGGTTCAATCCCTGCTTTGAACATCTGACATTTCTTTTGACGACGGCCACTTCGCTTAGTGATGGCGACACTTTCGATTATTAACCCATGAAATAGCTTCTCAAAAAAACGTTCGACATCGATGTAAAACTGTAGGACCCAATCGGTAAGTGAAAACTGTAAAGCGCACAGCTCAGTGATTGGCAGAAGTTCTCCCCTATCTCTTCATGGGATGCAATGAGAAAATACAATTATAGAACAATAAGTTGAACTACGCTCGCCTCTGTATCTACTTTTCGTAGACTTCGAACAAGCGTTAACAGAGAGAAAAATGTACTTCCATTCTTTCCTAAAGACGATGAATTTGTTTATTTTTCAGGTATTCGTCGTTTAGTAACAGCGATGGAATTAGAGAAGTATAATCCAAATGAATGGCGACTAGTTATAGATTCTTCAAAATGCAGCCTAATGCTCGTTGGCGATTGCACATTCAACTAAAGCTAAGGAAGAATATTCTATTATTGCCTCGGTTATAGATAAAGTAAAGTACAACGAACACCGGTTGCTAGTTTGTGGGGATTTGAAAATGATGAATTTTCTTCTAGGCCAAATGGAGGCTACACATCAATTGAAACATCGAATAATATAAACCTAAACGGATATAATTTGAAGACGGTACACTCTAACGCCAATCTCATGACAATCGTTGTTTCTTTTTTGAAACAACAATATCTATGCAATGACTTTCGATGGAAGCCTGCATAGGAAAGAAATGTGGTGAATATTGATGGATATTGCAAAGTACTGTTGTGGATGTTTTCGCACAAGTAGGATTTAGGCAATTCTCGCTAGTTGAGATTTGTTTATCCCTATAATGTGTGATGATCAGCTATGGGCACCACTACAGTGAAGTGAATTTTAGCTTGCTTGTAGGTGTGGCACTGACAAAAAATTTGTGTATGAATGGAATACATATTTAAAAAAATATTTCTCGGAAAAAACAAACGATGGTGGTAAGAATGAAGTTGGGATGTTTAAAAATTCTAAATTTAGAAAAATTGTTGAAATTTGAAATATAAGTACAAACTTTTTATTGAATTATGGCTATCTTATTAATTTACAAAATCTTAAAGCTAAAAAGAAGTAAAGTCTAAATTCCTTTTTGATGTGAATAAAAATTACTCTAATACGCGACAAAATGCGAGCGCATTTAAGGAAGTATGAAGCGCTGTGAACAAAAAAAATTGTATGCGTGTATTTTTTCGTCTTTTCAAATCGCACAATGCGGCACACGTCTTGCTTGCTTGCTGTTTTCAATCCAACTAAAACAATTTTCGTTGCTTGGCTTGCTCTCTTGCTTGATTTATTTGCTCTCATTTTCATATACGTATACGCACTTGTGAGAGCGCGGCTTCTAAGCAGCTTGTGTGCCCATAGCTGGTGATGATATACCTAAATACTTGTGGAGAAGGGAGCTTATGATATGCCTTGGTGGGCTTTGAAATAGCTATATTCCCAACCATCCACCATAATAATCAATTTCAAACATTTCTTTAGTAATATTTCTATTAAAATTTACTTTTTCATAGAAAGAGTACTTTTTAATAGATATTGATCTTGAACCGAACTATTCACCCCTATCCTGTAAGTCGTCGACCAAGACGTCGACGCCTGAAAGTCGTGGTCACAAATCGGTGGTGGCAACATCGGTACCTGGTAAGACGTCGCCGCCAGTGACGCCTGCATATCGATAATTTACTGCCAAAAAATATAATCTCTAACGTGTAAAGAAAATTTTCTTCAATTTGTTTGGTAGCATGTATTTTTTTCTTGATCTAAGTTCAACTTCAAGTGATGAAGAACAGAAAAAAAATACTTCTTTGTATACAAAGAAAAATTATAAGGCAAAGGTCAGATATATATATATTTTTTTTTATAAAATTCTTTTTTTTTGTTTCAAAACTTCAACGATAGCTTTGAAACTACTGGACAAATTGGAAACCAATGTAAACACGGCTTACAGATAATTTTATTGGCGAGTTTTGGATTTTCTTTAAACTGAATATGGATAACCGTTTTCAAGTTATTCCAATATATGTAGTGGAAGTGCCTTCATTTTTGACATCACGCCATATCGCAAGAAGTAGAGATGATAGAAAAAAACGAAATGAAGGTTTGGGTTCAGCATCCCCAATAACCTACAAAACAATATTAAATTCCTAGACAGAAAATACTATGGTCCCTTTTGTTATACTTTATACATTCTACTAAGCTGTTAACGGACTTTAACGTTGATATGGTCAATGGTTAGTGTGCGCGGCTTTTGTACCTGAGATCCTGGATTCGAACCCTGCTCTGACTACCTTAAAATTTCTTTCAGCGGCGGTCACCTCGCATAGTGACGGCGATACTATCGAGTATATAGCCATGAAAAAGCTTCCCAAAATTCTGTTCGGAATCGGTGTAAAACTGTAGGTCCCAATCAGAGAGTGAAAACTGGAAAGCGCACAACTCAGTGAGTGTGAGAAGTTCTCCCCTGTCCCTTCGTGGGATGTAATGGGAAACTATTTATTTATTTTATTTTATGGTCAAAACTTGTATAATTCTTCTCGCACAGAATATTTCATTCCCTGGAGGGTATATGTCTTTGTCTCAGGGATATGATATATCCAAAGAATCAACAATTTTCAACCTGCGTTCATTAATCGACACAGGATTCATTCGTCTATAAGGAGAGATTTTCAATAATTCTCCCGTATTACTGTTAATTCAGAACTTCTAGTACAATTTGCCAACGACTTATATTTAATTGTACATGGTAGTAGTTAATTAGTAAATCGAACTCAGTTTTGGATACACAAATTAAAAGACTTATTAAGAACTGCAGGGATTGTTTGTATTTTTTTTTTGTCCACCAAAGCCATCCATTTGGAACCAGAATTTTATCGCTTTATCTCAAACAACGGCACCCATTTTTTTTTGGTACATCCAAAGAAATAATTATATACTTCCTTTCAGCTTCACGAGGAGTGCTGGTGCTTCCACATAAATGGATTATAGGAGGCCGATGTCAAGATCGTTAAGGCTGATTTCATATATACGTTTGAGGATTATTCCACAGTGTTATCACGCATAGAGGCCAGTGTCAATTGCAGATCCATTTCCACCCTAATCCATGGATACCGCCGCATTTTCTGACGGGAGGTCCGATATTTATGCCGCCGATATCCGATACTATATACCGTTACAACTTGCAGTACCAATTTTTACGAAAATGGAAAAATGAGTACCTGATAACTCTCCACAAACGTAACAACTGAATGAGACCGTCCTTCCGAACAAATGGAGAATTGGCCGTGTGTATACCCTGGTAAGGGTAGTCGAATTAGACTCGTCGATATGTATAGTCAAAGGCTAAATGTAACTCGTCCTACAGTCAAGATTTCCATTCCTCCAACCCAATAAACTATTACTACGCGTATTAGTTTCTATGTACCAATCATTAGCGATTCATTACTTCTATCAATATTTCCTTAATGCCACTAATTGTTCACAATAAATAAATAAATAAATAAATAAAAGAGCGTAGCATTATTTTGCCCAAAAACTAAAATGGCATATCGTCCAAATAGTTCCAATGCTAGTTGTTGCCTAAAAACTCGGTATTTTCAGATGTATGACAGGCGTTTTGGGCAATATGAAACTTATTCAAGTCGATACAAATGCATGACACATCCCCCAGAAATAGAAAAAATTTTACAATACCGAAAATTATGGGCACTTTTGTAAAATAAGTATAAATTTTCAAAGTTAATTCGAAATAATACATACATAATTATTTCAGATATTTTCACTTACATACATACAAGGTGGCGCAAAAGTAAACTTCCGATGTTTTTTGGCTGTAATTAAAAAAAAAAATGAACAACTTTGATTCCTCTTGTGGATTATTTTCATTTGGTCTTTTAATTTTTTTACATCAAGTCGAGAATATGATGTCATGTAAATGGCCGCCGCCACAATTGATTGTCATTTGAGCCCTTTTTATGGCATTTTCCATCACTTTGGCCAAAACTTCCGGCGATACGTCCTCACATTCTTGACGGATCTTGTCTTTAAGAGCTGCAAGAGTCTGAGGCTTGTTGACATATACCCGCGACTTCAGAAAGCCCCACAAAAAGAAGTCTGGAGCGGTCAAATCACGCGATCTTGCTGGCCAGTGCAAATCGCCAAAACGGGAGATTAGGCGCCCGGGAAATGCATCTTTCAGCATATCGGTTGTGGCACGTGCAGTGTGTGCCGTTGCACCGACCTGTTGGGACCACATGTTTTCCAATCCCAATTCATCAAGTTACCAAACTTCCTCGTTCATGTGAGGTGTAATCACACTGTGTGAAACAAAGGGAGTCAACACACTTTTGGTACGTTGAATATAATGGCATTTACCATTTTTCTCTATCGCGTTAAAATTTCGAGATATTTGGCCATAAAGTTAGCTGGAAAGTCAAAAATGCTAAGATCTTTGAGACTAAGGGTGGTATTCTATAAGTCGTGAATTAGTCACTTGGCGTTACTATTGTCGTTTTGGTAGTTTATAAAACGTTACATCTGTTCTGTGATTACCTGCGTTGAGTTACGGTATTTAATGCGTAGTTTATAAAACGCAGAGCAACGTTTTTATCATTTCATCTGTCAAATTGAAAACACCACAGTTCCTCGCGTTGAAGTTGAAGAAATTACAAATTTAAAGAAAATGCCGGTCAAGAATTCGCAGATGGAAGTATTTTGCATTTCATTGCTGATAAGTAGTTGGCAATTTTGTCTGAAATGCAATCAAAGGATAGACTGACATTTTTTTTATTAAATTAAAAAGTATATTAAAGTTGTAGTTTCCTTTAAGGCTAAGAGATCATGTTTTCTCAGGTTAGTGACAAAAATGTAAATGCCGCGGGAGTTATGTCGACATCAACTTCAGCACTACAAACACTATCTAAAAAGACCCCCTTGATATAAACTGTTGTAAATAAATTTCAAATTTAATTTTTGTTCGATTTTGCCCCGATTGTGTTTCACTTTGGACTTTGGAGAAAGTTTTCAGTAAGAACTTGTTCGTCAATGCAAAAGCATTAAATGAAATATAAGAAAGAAAATAAAATAAATCGCTCTTTTATTTAAGCACACGTAAAGGTAAAAGGAATCTTAATCCAAAGATTAAAACACGATATAGCTCTCAAAATTCGCTCGAAGTAGAGCGATCTATGAAACAAAAAAAAAATATAAACAAATGGCAGCCCCATTCCAACGACAACAACACCATCCCCCAACCCCATCTCTACAAGTCACGAAAAGCTCCCTTTATCAGAAGCCCTTAAGGAAGCATCGAGGATACACGAATTTCCTGGCGACAGAAGCTACGACGTGACTTCGTTCATAGACGAAGTGGAATTATTCAGCACACTATTTAAGGGAACGCATATGGAGGAGTATTACTTCAAGAGGTATGTGTTAAAAAAAATACAAGGGGAAGCAGCAAACGTCATCAAAGCAACAGGAAACAAGAACTGGGAACAAATAAAGCGAGAATTTTGGAGTTCGTGAATCATACCACCAACTATTCCACAGGGCACTAAATGTCAGAACTGGTGATATATGTCAAGATTTTAATTATTTAAAAAAGATCATAGATAAATTTAACAAGTATTTCCAAGATCCGGAAAAACCAAGAGAATTTTCTCCGAACACAAACGAAGCCCTAAATTTGAAAAAAATGTTAACAAGCATACCACCTCACTTACTTACTTACTTACCCGATCTCGGACAGCCCCGGGGGATCCGGGATCGTACAAACCGAAGATAACATATTTCGCCAACCAGTTCGATCTTTTGCTTTATTTCTCCAGTTGGCTATACAAAGTGTACGCAGGGATTCGGCAACCTGATCCCTCCAGCGGAGTCTTGGTCTTCCTATTTTGCGTCTTCCTTCGAGTTTTGTTTCGAACACCATTCGTGCTGGTTCGTCATTATCCATTCTACTGACGTGGCCTAGCCAGCGTCCAGTGTCCTCATTTACCGTCACACCCTCTTTTGCCGACTTTTTCTCAATTCTCGAAAAAACCACAGTAACTTCTCTAATTGTGCGCCGATGATATCTATATCATCAGCACCAATAAGATGTTAAAGAGATCGCACTATAGGGTGTCGCCTTGCCTGAGGCCTCGCACAGTTTCGAAAGTTTCGGTAAGATTCTTACCAACTTTCACTGCAGAGTTGGTTTCTCCCGTATCAGACTATCGAAGGCTGCCTTATAATCGATATATATAGAAGGTGTCGATTTGTTTTTCGTGTGTCTTCTCCAGGATTTGGCGTACCGTGAAAATCTGGTCAGTTGGCGATTTTCCACGCCTAATTGGAATGGTCCAATCAGGTCAGCGACAATGGGGTTTAGTCTTTCGCACATTATACTTGATAGAACCTTATATGCTATGGATAAAAGGCTTATTCCACGGTAGTTGACACTCGGGTCACATTTTTTAAATATGGGACATATTACCCGGAGCCTCCAATTGCCGGGCATGCATTCATCTAACCAAATTTTGCTAATGCATGCACCTCATCAGCTCATCGCCGCCAGCCTTAAACAGCTTCGCCGGTAATTCATCGGCTCCTGCGGCTTTGTTCTTCTTAAGCCGGCAATAGCTGTTCTGACCTCGACTTTGTTAGGAGGGGGCAATCGACGTCGTCGTTCATGTTGTGATCGATTGCCCCATCGTCATTAGATGTCTCAGGTACGGAGAAATTATATCTCCATATTCCCAGCATGCTCTGTACATCTGCGATGAGATTTCCGTCCTTGTCTTTACAGAAAGGGGGCCCTTAACCATGTCTATTAGTTCCGTTTTTGACTTTTTGGTAGAATCTATGGGCTTCGTTCTTCCTTCTGTATTTCTCAATTTTCTCACTCTCGCGCTTTCTCCACTGCCGTTTCTTACGCCTAAAGAGACGTTTTACCTCCTTTCTTTTCTCCGTATACCGGTCAGTTGCAGCTCGCGTTGCAATGCGACACTCTTCATCGTACCATGGATTATTGCGAAGCGGTTTTTCGTAATCGGTTGCCAAAAGTTGTGAGAGCTTCCTTGAGTAGGCTTTGGCTACCTTTGGTAATTGCAGCCTTCCGATGTCTAGCTTTCTCTGCGTCTGGTTTCGTACGATTTCCTCTCTACTTAATCTTGTGCGAACCTTTGCTACTACCAGGTAGTGATCAGAATCGATGTTAGCTCCTCTGATCACTCGCAC
This sequence comes from Phaonia tiefii, assembly GCA_963931995.1. NCBI lineage: Eukaryota > Metazoa > Arthropoda > Insecta > Diptera > Muscidae > Phaonia > Phaonia tiefii. The sequence continues at coordinate 200,505,072 of OZ008369.1, forward strand.
GTCCATTACATTGGATTAGTGCCTTTCCACCAGTTTGGTTTTTCGTCCTTTGATCACGGGATACCCAAGTAGCCTTGTGGATGTCTTTATGCTGGAATCTTGTACCACTAATGACCATGTTTTTTGAGCGACAAAGTCAATCAGTCTCATACCGTTGTCGGAACTGTCAGCATGTAGACTGAAAATGCCAATAGTTGGATTAAACACACTCTCCCTTCCTTCTTTGGCATTAAAATCTCCTAGTACAATCTTAATGTCATAGCCAGGGCAGCGGTAATACGTTTGCTCTAGGACTTCTGCCGGGGCATCCACACAAATTAGGGAAATATAAAAATGTTTCGCTTTTATGCGGATTGTGGCTATACGTTCACTCACAGGATTGAACCTAGAGACTGCACGTCGCAGTCTTTTGCCAACTACAAATCCGCAGCCTGGATAGCGGTAATGTCAGACTTATAACTTTCGAGGACATCTGACAGTTGGATACTTGCACCGGATCTATATAGAGTTCTTACATTCCAAGTGCATATCCGTAAATCAACAAATAGGACTTGTTTATGTTTTCTTGTTCGTTTATGTATTTTCACTGCCATTATGAACGTTGGCGGGAGGCAGTCCCAGTCCACCGTGTTTTTGCATTTTACCTTCTGCCAGGATATTTGATTGCAGCCGCCCATTATGGATCAGACGCTGACCAGGATTCAATATGTCGAACCTGGATTTTCTTCTTTTGGTTTCTATCCGCCGTTGGCCCGTATGTTTGTTCGTATTTTTTTTTTGTCCACCAAAGCCATCCATTTGGAACCAGAATTTTATAGCTTTATCTCAAACAACGGCACCCATTTTTTTTTGGTACATCCAAAGATATAACTATATACTTCCTTTCAGCTTCACGAGGAGTGCTGGTGCTCCCACATAAATGGATTATAGGAGGCCGATGTCAAGATCGTTAAGGCTGATTTCATATATACGTTTGAGGATTATTCCACAGTGTTATCACGCATAGAGGCCAGTTTCAATTGCAGATCCATTTCCACCCTAATCCATGGATACCGCCGCATTTTCTGACGGGAGGTCCGATATTTATGCCGCCGATATCCGATACTATATACCGTTACAACTTGCAGTACCAATTTTTACGAAAATGGAAAAATGAGTACCTGATAACTCTCCACAAACGTAACAACTGAATGAGGCCGTCCTTCCGAACAAATGGAGAATTGGCCGTGTGTATACCCTGGTAAGGGTAGTCGAATTAGACTCGTCGATATGTATAGTCAAAGGCTAAATGTAACTCGTCCTACAGTCAAGATTTCCATTCCTCCAACCCAATAAACTATTACTACGCGTATTAGTTTCTATGTACCAATCATTAGCGATTCATTACTTCTATCAATATTTCCTTAATGCCACTAATTGTTCACAATAAATAAATAAATAAATAAATAAAAGAGCGTAGCATTATTTTGCCCAAAAACTAAAATGGCATATCGTCCAAATAGTTCCAATGCTAGTTGTTGCCTAAAAACTCGGTATTTTCAGATGTATGACAGGCGTTTTGGGCAATATGAAACTTATTCAAGTCGATACAAATGCATGACACATCCCCCAGAAATAGAAAAAATTTTACAATACCGAAAATTATGGGCACTTTTGTAAAATAAGTATAAATTTTCAAAGTTAATTCGAAATAATATATACATAATTATTTCAGATATTTTCACTTACATACATACAAGGTGGCGCAAAAGTAAACTTCCGATGTTTTTGGCTGTAATTTAAAAAAAAATCAACAACTTTGATTTCTCTTGTGGATTATTTTTATTTGGTCTTTTAATTTTTTACATCAAGTCGAGAATATGATGTCATGTAAATGGCCGCCGCCACAGTTGATTGTCATTTGAGCCCTTTTTATGGCATTTTCCATCACTTTGGCCAAAACTTCCGGCGATACGTCCTCACATTCTTGACGGATCTTTAAGAGCTTTAAGAGCTGCAAGAGTCTGAGGCTTTTTTTAAGAGCTGCAAGAGTCTGAGGCTTGTTGACATAAACCCGCGACTTCAGAAAGCCCCACAAAAAGAAGTCTGGAGCGGTCAAATCACGCGATCTTGCTGGCCAGTGCAAATCGCCAAAACGGGAGATTAGGCGCCCGGGAAATGCATCTTTCAGCATATCGGTTGTGGCACGTGCAGTGTGTGCCGTTGCACCGACCTGTTGGGACCACATGTTTTCCAATCCCAATTCATCAAGTTACCAAACTTCCTCGTTCATGTGAGGTGTAATCACACTGTGTGAAACAAAGGGAGTCAACACACTTTTGGTACGTTGAATCTAATGGCATTTACCATTTTTCTCTATCGCGTTAAAATTTCGAGATATTTGGCCATAAAGTTAGCTGGAAAGTCAAAAATGCTAAGATCTTTGAGACTAAGGGTGGTATTCTATAAGTCGTGAATTAGTCACTTGGCGTTACTATTGTCGTTTTGGTAGTTTATAAAACGTTACATCTGTTCTGTGATTACCTGCGTTGAGTTACGGTATTTAATGCGTAGTTTATAAAACGCAGAGCAACGTTTTTATCATTTCATCTGTCAAATTGAAAACACCACAGTTCCTCGCGTTGAAGTTGAAGAAATTACAAATTTAAAGAAAATGCCGGTCAAGGATTCGCAGATGGAAGTATTTTGCATTTCATTGCTTATAAGTAGTTGGCAATTTTGTCTGAAATGCAATCAAAGGATAGACTGACATTTTTTTTATTAAATTAAAAAGTATATTAAAGTTGTAGTTTCCTTTAAGGCTAAGAGATCATGTTTTCTCAGGTTAGTGACAAAAATGTAAATGCCGCGGGAGTTATGTCGACATCAACTTCAGCACTACAAACACTATCTAAAAAGACCCCCTTGATATAAACTGTTGTAAATAAATTTCAAATTTAATTTTTGTTCGATTTTGCCCCGTTTGTGTTTCACTTTGGACAAAGTTTTCAGTTAGAATTTGTTCGTCAATGAGAAGCATTAAATGAAATAATATAAGAAAGAAAATAAAATAAATCTATTTTTTATTTAAGCACACGTAACGGGAAAAGTCCAAAGATTAAGACACGATATAGCTCTCAAAATTCGCTCGAAGTAGAGCGATCTACGAAACAAAAAGAAAAAATATAAACAATATATATCGGGAACAATACTTTTGTGAATAAAAAGATAAAGCAAAAACAAATACAGTCGTGAGATTTTGTGAAAATGCCTAAAGACATGGAAAAGAAGACAACAGAATCCAGCAGACCATACTTCACACCCGAAGTGCTTACTGAATCTCTCCAAAACATACAACCATTATCAACGTTCCAAATACAACAACACCATCCCCCAACCCCATCTCGACAAGTCTCGAACAGCTCCCTTTATCAGAAGCCCCTAAAGGTAGCATCGAGGATACACGAATTTCGAGGCGACAGAAGCTACGACGTGACTTCGTTCATCGACGTAGTGGAATTATTCAGCACACTATTTATGGGAACACATATGGAGAAGTATTTCTTCTAGAGGTATGTGTTAAAAAAAAATACAAGGGGAAGCAGCAAACGTCATCAAAGCAACAGGAAACAAGAACTGGGAACAAATAAAGCGAGAATTACTAAACAATTTTGGAGTTCGAGGATCATACCACCAACTATTCCACAGGGCACTAAATGTCAGAACTGGTGATATATGTCAAGCTTTTAATTATTTAAAAAAGATCATAGATAAATTAAACAAGTATTTCCAAGATCTGGAAAGACGAGTGACTGGTTTTGACATTTTCGTTCGCAAAGATGACAGCGAAAATAGTTAGTGGCTTCCGATTTCGTAAACACACAACTACACAATAACGTTTAAAGCCAGGGATAAGATCGAAAGTGAGTGTTAGGTTTCCTTTCGAGATCGTGACTTTGGCGGAAAGTTTAAATAGTGTTTGATTGATACTAATGACAGCTAAATTATGTTTATGTTGTTTCAGTTGAACAAAAATACGCATTCCCTTTTATTTCTGTCCGTATTATGTCCAAACAAAGAGCAAATTCCAATAGCAACTCGAAGTCGATGAAATGGCCTACTACCTCGTCGTCATCAAGAGAACGCGAAGAAAGCGATAGCGGCTCTTGTCTATTTCTGTATGTGTGATGTAACATGAAACAATAGTACAAAAACAATAACAATTATCTCCAGCAGACATAAACCCCAAAGTACCATTTACACTGGACATACACAGTCAAATTCGTATAGGACGTATTGTAACAGTAGCTACCGAAGGACACGACTCAATATCCTAGGCAATCGTTGAATACGTGTTGAGAAAATCTAGGCAGCGGTCTGCCACTTGAAGAAACGTACGGCAGTGTGTTTGTCAACGCCGGTCCAGCATACGTAAAAGATAAAAATACATATGTATGTACTTTAATATAATCATGACGTCCAAACAGGCATCGTTCTAACGTACCATCTAACCCCTTCTCTATATTTTTATGTTACTCGTAGCTGTTCAACTGTGTATATCACTGGATGTCTGATCTTGAACAATACGAACACTTTCTATTTTTGTTATCAAGTTACTCATAACACAAGAAGGGTATACCTCGGAAGGAGGTGGTGATCTTCCCTTTGTGGTAGAAGTTTCAAATAACCCTTTTTGCCGATTTCATTACCAAGGGTTGTTTAGAAATTGCGCATTTAAACGAAAATAGTACGGCATATAGTGGTGTACCAATGTCTTTTGTAAGAGGGGTGGTCTATTCATTTTCAGGTACCACCCGTCATAACTGCGCATTTAAATCATGTTTTAAACCTCTAAAATTAAATTGCGCGACATAAATAACACAGGACAAATACCTTGATATCGAAGAACTGAATTTTCTTAAAAAAATCCTCTGAAATTTAGAGTATAGATTGTCATTCCAATAGAAAACACATATTTTATTTTTTGTTAACTGTCGTTATGGAAAATTGCATTACTTTTATTAATCATTCATTTACCATTTTAGTCAATCGATAGACTACGTCAACCACAGGATGTAAGTGATTCTTCTGGTGGTTGATACGACACACAGTGTGACAGATAGACAAATACGATAAAAAATGCATCAGATTGTTAAGATTTTTTACAAGCAAAACAACACATACACAATTGAATTTAATGACTTATCATTTTCTTTTCATTCAAGTATTGGATATAAGAAAGTTGTTTCTTATAAGCGTACATACGGTTATAGGAAATCTGATTCTTGTACGAATATATCCTACAAATGTAACATTTTTAAATGAAAAGTAAACAAACATGTTTTAAAGAAAAACATTTTATTAAACAAAACAATTCAGTTTTAAAAAAACTTAAATAACTACATATTTAAATAAACAAAATAAAATCAGTTCACAGTTTGTTAAATAGTTACATACATATGTATGTTTGCACATAAAAATAGGTACATACATATGTTTCCATCTACATAACATTCTTTCAAAAAGAATGAAAAATCTCTTATTTTTCTTTGGATAAGTGATTTATCTCGCTGACGAAATAAAACGTTTTCAATGTTAATAATATTATTATCATCAGACTCCATATACTCTTTTAAAATAAATAACGCCTTAATAGCTTCTACTCTCCTTGGCTTAGATGTTGCTTCAGGTAGTATCTCCACTTCCTCTTCGTCAGTGTTGTGTCCTTGTACTTCACTAATTATTTCATTATCACTTAATGTGCCAAACAAATTATGGTTCTCCAAATCAGACATTTCATTTAAAAAGGTGTTGTATTCATCGTCCAAGATATTTTCAGTTATCTAGGTCAATGGATTCGTCCAGTTTGAAAATTCCAGCCTTTTTGAAGCAAGTATGTATCGTTTATGGTGTTACAAGCCACCAGCAGCGATTTACGATATGCAACGCTCTTAAAACTGAAATGTTTTTTAAGAATTTTTCCATATAATCACCTACTATCGCTAGCATTTGTTCCCGAATTAGGCATTTTCTGTATTGGGTTTTAAAGGATTGAATAATACTTTGAAATAAATTTAAATAAAACATAAAATGATCAAAACGGAGTTGAATTTCAATATGAATTTAAAATCCTTTTTTCATCATATGTACATACAAACATACCTTGATCTTATACTTGTAGTACATGGTGGCCGTCGGTGGTGCAGTGGTAAGTGTGCGCGGCTCTTGTACATGAGATCTTGGGTTCGAACCCTGCTCTGACCACCTTTAAAACCACCTTCACCTTGCATAGTGAAAAAGCTTCACTCAAGCTTTATTTTTTTTACATGGTGGTAGAAATTTAATTTCAATGTTTTGTGGCGTCAAGTCAAGTTTGTGGCACGAAGCGTTATCAATCAGCAGCAAAATCTTTTTGTCCTTTTGTTTAAGTTTCTCATTTAGATCTTTAATGATTTCACACCATAGAGTGTTAGTCATCCAAGACTTTTTGTTAGATTTATAAGAAGTGGGAACGATTTTTCCGCGAAAACACTTTGGTTGCTTGTACTTGCCGATTGAATGTACATATTTATCTGAACCAGTAGCATTGCTTACAAAAGCAATGTTATCCTGTCTTTCGGAGTCTTTAGTCCACTGAGTTGTTTACTTCCGTAACCATAAGATCCATCTTTACAGTAGAGACCAGTTTCATCAGCATTATAAATGTCGTCTAAAGCATATTTGTCCAACAACACTATGCAACAAATGAATAAAATTCTTTGCATAATTATAACCACTATTTTTTTTGATGTATTACAAAAATGGTCGAAATTTTAAATTCTATGGATAAGTTTTTTTTTATGTTTTTAGTAAAATTGTCCATTTTTGAAAAGCTTGTTCCACGGATTTTACCATAACTAAATAACGATTGTTCTCACTTCGTCAAGGAACATACCAAACAATTTGCTATTAAAATACCTACAAGTTATCTTTACATTATTTTTTAGCCTGCACAAGAGGTTCGTAGTTATCTAAAAAGTTGTGGTCAATAATAAAGTTTTCTGCCAAAATTTATAATTTTTTTTTCTTAAAAATCAGACAAAATTCTAAACGGCAAAAAGTGATTGGTTTAGCACTTTGAGAGTAAAGTCTGACCTACTATAAATAAAATGAGGTATTTCCTACGAAAATCGATGGATAAGTTTTGATTTTATTCAGAATTAGTTGAAGGTATCTCATTTCGTCAAGAATTTCGAAATTTTGCTGGAGTTACATTATAATCAGTAAATAATGTTTTTATTTTTATTGAATGAGTTTAACAAAGTCAAATAAATTATTATTAATTAATATTTTAATCTAAAAATTATTTCGGCTTCTCTTTTGTCTGCTGTGATTCTCACGGTTTGTTTCTCTTGTAAGGAACCAAATAAATATAATCACCTATCAATTTCTCGTTCCACAATCCCTGATACCGTTGCTCCATGGACTTAAGTTCTTGATGAAATCGCTAACCATGAATGCAGGAAATGCATTTTTAGAGACATGTTTACGCCTAAAAATAGAATAATTGAAAAAAAATATTTAAAAAAAACTTTTTAGAATAATTACATTATACAACAATAGTGTTAAAATGCTTTCAATTAAATATGTACTTACCGATTTTTGAATAGTTACAAAGTAAATCACGAATGATTCCTTCATAGTTTGGACTTCGTTAGTTTCCAAGAAAATCCAAAACAATTAATCGGATCGAACACCACGCAGCTTTCTCATCTGATGATAATAATGTCTCAAATTGAGTGTTGCCGAATAAAGTTTTTCACTAATCCAAGTTTGATATGTAGGGCCATATGTAGGGTTTGATATGAGGGCCATAGGTTTTATATTGTGGACGCCTATTGTGTTGCTGAGTCTTGGCGGCCAATCCTTCTACACGTAATGCTTGTGTCGAGCTCGACTGTCGCAGAGACAGAGAAAGCAGCAATGCTTTGTGAAACCATCTTGCAGACTTACCAAAATAGCAACAACCTTTAAGTCGTAACACACCTTCCAATCGTGATTTTCGTAATCTATATTTTTGAACAATTTGGTCATCGTTTCGTAAGATTCCTTCATATTCACGGCGTGTGCAATGGGAATCGATGGCTTCTGATTGCCATTGTGCCATTATTGTACACTGCTTTAAGGCTTTCTCTGCTGCTGTCGACAAATATCCTCCAATCACGTGCATCGTATGTTTGGCCCAGCTTATCGAAAAGTCCATGAATGTCTTTAGTTGTAAAAAAATTGGAGTACGTCTTATGCCGGGTACGGTAGACAGTTGTATTGACATTCCTTTGTAAGAAATTGTGATCTTTTAAACGAGATGCAAGAAGCTCAGATTTTTCTTTCGAAAGTTCGAGGTCTGTTACCAGATCGATTACTTGCGCTTGAGTACAAAGCTTTCGAGCCGAGCTATCTGATTTGCAACTCATGCTTGAGGTCGAAGGTGACAAAACCACTTGATTACACGTTGCATGCGTATTTTCCGGATATTGACTTCCATCGGAATACAGAACTGGAAGCATATACCCAGCACCTGCTCTCGTGGGGTAACACCATCGCATATGTTTTGCGAAACCGCTTTTTGTACTTAAGCAAAAATAACAATCGGATTCGGACTCGCTGTCTCTCTCCAGATCTTAGGCTTCGAAATTTGCAAGAAATACTTACTTAAGGGTTGAAGAGCACTGACTTAACATTGGTTGACACGAATGTCATATCGAACTCGGTGCCCAATATTGGTTAATATTTCCCGGATATATATTGTAGAAAACTTTGTATTGTTTTTGTAATACATCTGAAAAACATTTCTTTTTTTCTCGGTGGTATATTTGCCGCACACGTAACAAAATAAATTCGGGTCGTTTCTGCATGAAAACTTTCTGCATTTCTTGCTCATTTTTGGTTGAATTGTACAATTTTGCACAAAACACGGATATAATTGGTCTTGTCACTATCGAATACACTTGCTGACTGGCAATGAAACGATACATGAACTGTTATTTATACTGCGCGCTTTTTAATTAAATTACCTGAATGGAAAATCTTCCTAAAAAGGATTTCACAATTAGCGTGATTGTCAAGTGTGTTTTATCTTCGTGTTTCACTTTACACGTAGAACTGGGTTTTTACAACACCCTTCTGGAAAATCTTCCTAAAAAGGATTTCACAATTAGCGTGATTGTCAAGTGTGTTTTATCTTCGTGTTTCACTTTACAGGTAGAACTGGATTTTTACAACACCCTTTTGGAAAATCTTCCTAAAAGGGATTTCAGAATTGGTGTTATTGACACGTGCGTTGTATGTTCGTGCTGCAGTTTACAGGTAGAACTGGGTGTTTACAACACCCTTCTTGTGTGGCAAGCATTAAATACAAATATTGCACCCTAAATACAAAAGTGTCACAACTCAAAATTCACATATTTTCAGTAGAGACAAAAAACTAAGTTGCAAAGTTAAAAAATGTATGAAAAGTGTCAAAAGTAGAGATATTGATCCTGGATTTTTTTAACTAAAGGGAAGATATAATGACGCCAGACTGTTACAACAGATAGATTGTTTTTAAGCAAAAAATTAAAATCTCGAAATTTTGATTTATGACGCTTTTGTCTTTAGGGTGCGATATGTTACTGCTCAATGTAACTATGTATTTACAATCGCACTTAATTTTTTTCGTTATTCTTAGAATCATTCTTCACCTAATTGTGAATAAAATCAAAATTTATATATCGATTTTCTTAGGAAATACCTAATTTTATTTACAACAGGTCAGACTTTACTATCAAAGTGCTAAACCGAGCACTTTTTGCCGTTTAGGATTTTTTCTGTTTTTTTTTTTTAAAATTTTATAAATTTTGGCAGAAAAACATTATTTTTCACCACAACGTTTTAGATAACTACGAAACTTTTGTACTCTTGTGAAGGCTAAAAAACAATGTAAAGTTGGCTTGTAGGTATTTTAATAGCAAATTGTTTGGTTAGTTCCTTAATAAAGTGAGACCAATCGCTATTTAGTTATGGTAAAATCCGTGGAACAAGATTTTCAAAAATGGGCAATTTTACTAAAAAAATTTAAAAAAAAACTTATCCATAGAATTTAAAATTTCGACCATTTTTGTAATAGGGGGATCATAATACATAAAAAAAATTGTTGTTATAATTATGCATTTTGGCTGTGGCATAGTGTAATAGAAGCAAAATATTTTCTTTGAAATTTGTGGCTGATTCAGTGTCGGCAGAACCGCCTTCTCCGTGGCGTTTTCTAAAACTTATATTTTCACTTTTCTTCCACCGTTGTAGCCAACCAGGGTTGGCATTGAAGTCGGGGATATCCAGATCTATGGCAAATTGTTGAACCTTTTCGAGAAGTATTGGTCCAGTCACTTGTGCGCCATTTCCCATCATATGCTCGAACCACTATGGCATTGCTTTGTTTAGTGCTTCAAATTTTGGGTTTCTGTCTCTTTTTGTCCACATTTTCCGAACAAAAATAATTATTTTTCCATTTTTAGTGTTTTTATTATTTTAGATAATATTGATAATCCAATATTATATTCTTAAGCTACTTCATTTCTTTGCTTCCCGTTCTGAATTTCTTTCAATATTTTAATTATTGTTTTAATTGACACAGTATTTCTTTTCTGTTTATCGTCCATTTTCGTTTAGACAACACGTGCATATGTTCACGAAATTCAGAGTTACATACATGCACTGAATATGTTCATATGATCATTGTTGCCAGCAATTCTAAATACTTTCTTATATGAAACCTTTTCAAATACGTTTGTCAGCTTTGGTGTCTGACCAACATTTCTTTTATGAGTTTTTTTCTTATAGACTTTTTTCTTATATGAAATACTTTTTACACTGAGAAGATGTAAAGAGACTCGGTGTTTTTGCTTATCTTTCTTATACGCGATTTTTTCTTATATGAGATGTGCTTATATCCGTTACATATGTAGTGCAGTTAAAAGTATGTACATCTACAAAGTAAAGTGAGCAAATGTAATGTTAGTTTTTAAATCCTTTGGATTATAACTTTTGATGCACATGGGGAATAAAATTATATGAGGCTCAGACCTTTTAGAACTAGAGAAACATGAGAACAAATAACTAAAACCTGAAAAAGTCGAAGTTACAGAAACGAACAATACACAATTTAAAACCACATGTATCAAAAATCAATACAGAAATTCCAATTTAATAGTAAAATTAATTCGTTTTGTGGCATAATTGTTATGGGGAAAAATAATATAGATAATTAAAATAAATAAAGCAAACTAATAGGTGATCCACAAGTGTGGGGAAAATTTTAGTGTAATCGGTAATTTTTTAGGTATCGTTGCAAGCAATAAATGGGATTTTTTTATTCGCAAAAAAAGAGAACAAAATTAAATTAAAATTTCGTATAAAAAAATTATTTTCTACGAAAATATCACTTCAAAATAGAAGTACAACACGTAATTTAAAGTGGAATATCTGATGGCCATCGAATTGGAAAGACACCGTCTATGTCCTCACAGAATGTTTCTTCCTCCATTAAGTTGAGAATGGTCGTATCACAGAGAAATACTAAAGAGCCTCCACTACTCTCTTCGATGCGTCTTCATGAGGGCGAGGTAGTATGCCATTTCATCGAGTTGCTTTGGCAATTTACTCTTTGGTTGGCATAATACGGACAAAAATAAAAGTGAATGCGTATTTTCGCTCGATGCAAACATAATTTAGCTGGTATTAGTATCAATCAAACACTTTCAAACTTAGTTTGCCGCATGTCTATAATCTGTATGCCTTCTTTGGTCTCTCATTCTACAGCATTTCCCTAGTGGCTTTTCGATCAGCTGTGCCATAGAAACTCCCTGGTCGCGCTTTATTTATTATTTCCATCATCTATGATCGTAGTGAACTTTGTTTGCATTTGCTTGTTGACATTTATACTTTTTTAAATTTGTTGACATGCAATAATTTTGCTTTCTTTATTTTAAGACATCTGTTTTTCTATAAAACTAATTTTAAGTGGGGAACTTAAAATTGCTAATTAGACTCTAAGTAATTTATTTTGTCTGTCAGAGTAGTGAAATAATTTGATAGTGCTGGTTTTTTTATTGAGATTTGTCTCTGATATGCTTACAGAGATGTAAGGGTTGTCCAATTTGAGTGATATGATTTCTATGTGGCGTTTCGGCCATTTATAGTATGTCATGATCTGTATTTTTTTTCTTTGTATTCAGTAATGTTTACAATTTCATCATGGAGAGGTATATGCAAGAACAACGTTTACAAATTATTAAATTTTTTATCAAAACACTCATTCTCCATTGCAACTTTTGGTGCCCTTTTGCCATTTTATGGTCGAAATAATCGTCCACCTGAAGCTCGCTACTCGTCGAATTGTTGCAACGCTGTAGAAAATTTGTCGACTATTTTGGCGACATGGTCAACAAAGTTGTCCCCTGTTTTTACATTACCTTAGATGGGTAGAGCAATTGTTGACAGCTGTAAACGAGTGCATGTTCTTGATCTTTTTATTGTTTCGTTTTGTTTGGAAGAATGAACACGTGGTTGCGCGGAAATTTAAAGGTTTTATTGAAAAATTTGAGTGGCCGTCGGTGGTGCAATGGTTAATGTGCGCGCCTCTTGTACATGAGATCCTGGGTTCGAACCCTGCTCTGACCACCTTAAAATTTCTTTCGACGGTGACGGCGACACTATCGAGTGTATAGCCATGAAAAAGCCTCTCAAACTACCGTTCGGAATCGGTGTGAAACTGTAGTCGGTGTGAAATCAGTGAGTGAAAACTGGAAAGCGCACAGCTCAGTGATTGTAAGAAGCTCTCCCCTGTCCCTTCATGGGATGTAATGGGAAACCATTTATTTTATTTATTGAATAATTTGAGTTTTAAAAGTGAAAAAAAAACCAACCCGAAAAAACATAGTTTTTAACTATAAATTCTATATATATGACACATGGAGATGGAGATTGTTACCCAATTGTCGTGCACCAGCTGCAGTGTAAGGCAACAGTACGTAATGAAAATATGTTATAATCTTAATTTATATTGGAATCTAATAGAAATTTTATTAGAATTAACATTACCTCCATTCAGGTTTGATACACTTTGTGTTGTTTTATGTTCTGAGTTATAATTTTTTTCGTGTTTTGTAAAATATTTTATTATTTTGTATTTGTTGCGGTTGACAAGTTATTAATCAGCTGTTTACTGAAATGTAATGCATGTAGTTATTTTACAACAATGGTTGTCGAAAATTAGTAGCTACTATTGCACACTAGATGGTGCTTATATGCAGCTGTTAAGTATGAATGACAATCTCAAAGACGAAGAAAACTTATAGTTTGACAAGTTTAGTTTTTAGTTTTCATTATTTTGCTTTGTTTTAGTAAATTTCTTATTAAAAGTGCAAAAAATCTTTTTAAAAGTTATTAAAATTAAATGTTTTTGTATTCATTTTATTTATTTGCTTTCATTTGCCTACGATAACATAATGTACGGCAATGAGTGAAAATTAGTAGCTACTATTGCACACTAGATGGTGTTGAGTATATTGTATGCAGCGTATGATTACACTAATACACTCATACATAGCTCACACCGATTTGATAACGCTTTACGATTGGTTAACGATTACATCGCACATCTTACTCCAAATTTGTGATTGTATTGTGAAAAAGATTTTTACCCCCAGCGTATAGATGTTTACACATCAAAAAAAAATTTCGGCGCAGAGGTCCCTTTTCGTGGAGCAGGTCACATATATGATTACAGGTTTTGCCAGTCATGCAAAATGAGGTTTTTAATTTAAATCAATTTATTAAAACTTGTATATATTAGATAATTTAGTAAAAATGTACCTTGACTTATGAAATGATAAAAGGTTTAGCCAGCCTTGAAAAATAGAGCCCACACAAAAAGACTGCAATTTTTGCTGAACTGAAATGGCCTTTTAAATAAAACATGTAATTCTAACACAATAATAAATGCATCTGTTTAAATTTATACTTTTCCCAAATTTGATAAGGTGGATATCTAGTAAAATAACCTGAAAGATTTACTGATTCTGTGGTTCCAATGTCTGCATATGGTTCCAAAAGAACCACCTAGTCAGTACTTCTGGGGTCAGTAGTGCATTCTCAATGACAAGCACATGTTAAATGTTTATAGCAAAAAGCATTGCCTGGGGTATAATTGGGCAGTAGTAATGGTGACAAAGTGAATCACCACAGGGTTACTATCGACACTTCCTACAGGGAAATTACGAGCATACATTTTTTTAAATAATGTTCAAGTGTCAATAAGACAAAGAAACGCTCGAAGTAATGAAATACGTAACACCGTTACTGTCAATGGAGAGCGGTATAGATCGATGATAGCCAACTTTTTATGGCCAAAATTGGAAGAAGTTGATCTTGACAACATTTTGTTCGAACAAGACGGGGCGGGGCTACGTGCCACACAGCACGTGCAACAACCGAATTATTGTTTTTTGTTACTGATGACAGCTAAATTATGTTTTATGTTTTGATTTAGTGGAAAAGTGCTCGAAATTTGTGTTCATCGAATTCGTTCCTGCAAAATAAGACGTGGAGGCCATTTGAAAGACGTTTTATTCAGAACTTAATTGTGTCAATTGTACCTCACATTAAACATAAAACATTTTAATTTCCTTAACAATTAGTGTTTTTGTTTTAAAGAAATCATATCACTCAAACTCAAACCCTTTATAACATATATTTGCAAGTACAATTTAATTGCGCGGTATCCGGGGTAAATAAACTCTTTCCTAAAATAAACAATTTCGACTGACTGATTTGACATTGGGTCTCTCGCTGTATGAGCTATAGCTCAATCTTTCTGGTATCATATGCCCGGATGGTCCTATATACCGCGCGGGAGACGGTTTATGGTTCCCCAGCTTCGTGTTTGAAAACATATGGACCGGTAACTCTATCAGCTATAATACCAAACTTTGATTCAATTGAACGACATTCCCAATTCTATGAATCGAGTCCTTGATCTAGTTTTAGTGGATGATTCTAACAACTTTGATATTTCTCGAATTGATCCGTTAATTTCTCCTGAGGATAGTTACCATCCAACGCTGGGAATTAATTATACATATGAAACCATGCAGGTTGGTTGCAATCGCTCTTCGTCCTATGTTGGCCTATGCTTTTCGCGTGCGAACTTTATTCTTTTGAATAATCTAATCTTTAATACCGACTGGCACAGTATTTGTCAGTGTGATAATTCTTTTGAATTTGAAAACGCCCATCATATTAATGGGTATATTTCTAAGTCTGTACTGGTCCCCCATGGTTCTCAAGGGCTCTAAATAGTATCCAGAATATAAGGAATAGATGTTGGAAAAAGTATAAAAGATCTGGACTGCTAGCAGACTATGCTGGGTATATTGTTGCTAGGAGTAGAGAGGAGAGTTACAGATTATATTTGGATAAGTTGAAGGCTAATTTTAAACGGAACCCCAAAGAATTCTTTAGATTTGTTAACTTGAAGCGTAATTCGTCTTCCACACCTTGTAGGATCAAAATGAACGGTATTGATTACTCAGATGAAGAGTCTATTGCTGATTGTTTCGCCGATTTTTTCGCATCTATTTATTCCACCCGAGCCTATGATGTTTCCAAATCATACCCGTACACTGTCCGCTCTACCATTCCGTTTGATGCACCTGTCGTAAATTCTTCGTGGTTGCTAGATAACTTAATCAGATTGAAAGCCTCGAATAACGCTGGTCCTGATGGTATCCCGGACTCTATGTTGAAACACTGCTCGAGTTATCTCAGCTTGTCGTTGACTCTCTTATTTAACGCTTCGTTGAAGTTCGGTCATTTTCCTGCACAGTGGAAGAGCTCTTATATAATCCCTCTCCACAAATCTGGTAGATTAGTAAATGTTGCAAATTATTGGGGAATTGCAAAATTGAGTGCCATTCCTAAACTTGTTGAGAAGTTAGTCACAGAAGTAAGGAAGGGTCGTTCCACCGTGACTAATTTGCTTCAGTTTTCCTATTCTATTATTGACGGCTTTATTAATGGAGATCAAACTGATGTGATTTTTACCGATTGTAGTAAGGCTTTTGATAAAGTTAACCTCAATTTGTTATTATATAAACTCGGGGCAATGGGTTTTAATTGTAACATGCTGAATTGGTTCTTACTTAATGAACCGAGAACAGATGGTATCATTTGGCCGATCATTTTCAAGATCTATTTTTGCGTCATCTGAAGTGCCTCAGGGCAGTCATCTTGGCCCGGTTATATTCTTGTTATTCATTAACGACTTACCCTACCCGCCTCCATAATGCACCCTAAATTGTTAATGTACGCCGATGACGTGAAGATCTATTTTTCTTACAATAATCCTTGTCAATATATTTCACTTCAGAGGAATTTGACTACTTTCCAGACGTGGTGCGAAAGAAATTTGATGGAGCTTAATTTTTCTAAATGTAGGTCATCATTCTTTTCGGCAAAATACATTTTAGGTGGAAATGTTCTTGAATCGGTGGATTCATTTGTTGATCTTGGTGTTCTCTTGAACAGAAAATGGAATTTCAACTCCCACATAATTACGATGGTAAATAAGGCCTATGGCGTTCTGAACTTTATTCAACGTTGGGCAAAGGAATTTTCAGATTCCTACGTTACGGAAAATCTTTTCACTTCACTAGTCCGCCCTATTCTCGAATATGGATCTGCTGTTTGGGACCCTCAGTACAATTGGTATGTTAATATGATTGAATCGGTCCAGAAACAGTTTCTCAGTTTTTGTCTGAGAAACCTTCAATGGAACCCGAACCATAATCTTCCTTCGTATAGCAGTAGACTAGCATTGATCAGATTGCCGACTCTTAGTAGTAGACGTACCATGATAAACTCTATTACAGTTTTGAAGATAATTGATGGATGTATATGTTCTGAATTTCTGTTATCTAAGATTTTCGTAAATGTCCCATTGAAACCCACGAGGTACTATAAATTCACTCACATCGAGTTTCAGCGTTCGAATTATGCGTCCTTTGATTCAGTTAGGAGAATGTGTCGTGACTTTAATGAGCTATATCAATTTATTGATTTCACAGGTAGTTGGGAAACTACAAAGTCTAGGATAATTTGTCATTTGAAACGATTGCATTAGTGCTATATATTCCTTTACATATGTAAATTCACTTTATCCTTGCTATCTGGTCTGATTTATAATTTGGTTTTCGATTTGTTCGCAATTATTATATATTATGGAGTCTGTTATGTTAATATCTCGTGATGTGCTTTTATACTTATATATGTTAGTGTAATACCAACTGGTGAAGAATTTTTGTACTTGGTTGCAACGAGTGAACTTATGAGCCTTGCTCTCCCGTTATAGACCGGTCTATAATGTGTACGCGGTCCTCACGTTATGGGACGTGCCCCTCTCGGTCGGTAGGGGCGGGTAAGGGTGGCGGCGATGGGTTCAGTCGATTACAAAAATAAAAAAAAGTTCGTCTGAGAAAGAGTAATTGTCACTGATGTACTGCTCTAGGATTTTGGGTACTCCAGGTTCTGCAGTTCTGTTTATTAACATATATATTTAAAGGAAAATATGCTTCATCGCTCATAATGAGATTGTTCAAAAAGTAATAAAATGAAACAATTTGTACACGTTCTTGCATTGAGTATGACGACTTTATAAAATTTCATTAAATTGTTTATTACGAGGTTGAATTTTATGTTTCGGGATTTGGCAACCCTGATGTTGCAATCTGGCAACTGACAGCTCTATTGTAAAATTGGACATTTTTGAGGTTATGCGTACTCAGAACATTTTGACATACGAGCGCTATTTGTGTTGTTTACAGTAACTTAAAATATTCATCTCGGGCCAAAAATGGTATTAAATCGTGAACATTTTCATGCGAATATTTTTTACAACTTTCGACGTCGATTAACTCAGCAACAGTGCATGGATGAACTTAATTCAATTTCTGGCGATGAAGCTCCATCAAGGCCCAGTGTTTCTCGATGGTATGGTGAATTCAACCGTGGTCGTAGTTCACTCCAAGACGAGTTTCGTGAAGGTCGTCCAAAATCAGCTGTTGTTCCGAAAACCATTGATGCTGTGCGCGAACTGGTTTTGCAAGATCGTCATGTGAGCTATAGTGAGATTGAGACAACCTTAGGCATTAGTGGGACCAGCATTCATTCAATATTGCATAAACATTTGACCGTTAAAAAACATTTGTTCGCATTGGATCCCACACAATTTGTCAATCGCCCCAAAAAAGGCTGGTGTCGATCGGTCGAAAGAAATGTTCCAAAAATACGATCGCGGTACTTCGAAACACGTCTATGACATCGTGACAGGCATGAGGCGGAAAATACACAGCAGTCAACTGTATGGGTATTTCAAGATGAGCCAAATCCAACCAAAATGGTCGCCTGTTTTTTCGGAAAAACCGAACGTGTCGCAACCGTACGACTAGAACAACGAGGAACAGGGAATTCTGAGTGGTAGACAACCATTTGTTTGCCAGTTGTCTTCTAAGAAATCAGGAAAACCAACCGCCGAAGACGGATCACTCTTCACCACGACAATGCGAGCTCTCACTCATCGGCTGAAACAACTGCATTTTTGAGCACCCAAAACATCGATTTGATGGGGCATCCGCCGTATAGTCCTGACTTGGCACCGAATGACTTCTTTTTATTCCCGTACGTAAAATACGAACTGAGGTCATCGTTTTTCGAAACTTGAAGAAGCGGTTGCTGCATTCAGAATGCATGTTTTGGAGATACCTCAATCAAAGTGACAAAAGTGTTTCGACAATTGTGTATAAATCGTTTGAAAAACAATAAAGTGATTTTCGATGATTAATGTTTGTTTTTGTTCTCTAATCCCGAAACACAAAATTCAACCTCGTACCTCGAATGTGTAACTGAGAATTTGGACATAAGGTATCTACGGACCAAATTCGTCTTGTATCTTTTTAAGACTTTTGAACCATGCCCGTCAGTCTGTCAGGTTTGTTTGGTCAATACCGACACGATATCTCCTGTAAACCAAAATCGATCTTAGTGAAATTCGGTACTAGGCAATATTTTTCAATAGCGACTGTGTAATTGAAAATGTTTGTGGTAACCATATTCGAACCTACCATACAAATTGTGAGCGGACAATTACCTGGTAGTCATGATAAATACCCCAAATACACAACACATCCTACTTAAGCTAATAAGATAATATTTTTCAGATATCACTCTGCCATTAAATTTGCCACGGGTAATGGAAGGTTGATTGGCTGCCAAAACAAAAATTTGAAACTTTTTTAATTTAACTCGGACCCAAAGGATAACTAAGAGTGAGGCTATGTTTAAGTCGGCTTGCTCGACTGAAATGTCTGTACCTGTTTCGAGTTAGGTTTGGCAACCATTATTGTTTCAGTACGTTATTTTTTTTCTTAAATTTCGTTTCTGGAATTATCTTATAAAAATGGTATCGCATAATACTATGTGAATTAAAATACTAAACAGGTACTCATTTTATCTATATTTTAAAATTATATGTATTTAAAACAAGTTGTTTTATCAAATTCTGAAAATCACAACCATACACTAAAAGAATAGCGCTCCGTCGCATGAATGAAACATTTTCGTTAATGTATTTACGTTGCTACAATGAAAAGTCTCGTATATCCAACAATTTGGTAGTCGCTGCAACGAAAAACTTTATGCGTGATGTCTTTGACAATTGTTAATTTCGTTGCTGGAACAACTTACGTTTCGTTCCTGCAACCTTTTTAATTAAATTGTATTTTGTAGAAAAATGTGTTAACAATTCAAAATATAAGTGCATGGGATTTAAACTATTGATATTTGGTTAATCTTGTACTTTTTATAGTTTATTTTTATTATTTATTTATTTTGGAGTCTTCCCTACAGTTATAGTTGACGAAACAATTTCATTACTGCAACGAAACAAAATGTAGAAAAACAGTCGACAAAATAAGCGACCGTAAAAAAGAGGCCAACAAGAGAATATGGTGAGCGTGCGTGGTAGGTCACGTACACATCTTAAATCAGTTCCTTTGCAACAACCGAAAGTGGTAGACGTATTTCTCCGTTGGAATAATTTAAATAAATTATTAGTTATACTTGGTAAGAATCATTTATTGTGAAAAATAAATTGTGTGCATCAATGTTTGCTGTAATCGTTTGTGTAAATTGAGTATCTACAAATCAAATAGATAAATAAACAGGATGCACGGAGCACCACGGCGGCAAAGAAAGTGACGCATCGATAACAAAAAATCTACCCCGAATGTGTAACTGAGAATTTGTGTGTGAATATGCGCGTGACGGTATAATTCGCAACAAAATGTTCGTGTTGTTGTGGTTTAACCATAATTCGGTCGCGCTTGTGTCGTTGTAGAAAGTAAAAGAAAAAAAGTGTTTCAAGTAAGACGTACATAAAAAATAACCGCCTTATTCATAAAAAGTTGTGCGAGATTTGAGAGACGTTTTTTGTATAATAAACTGTTTTTCAAACCTCTCGTAACTTTTTCTGAATAAGGCCATAAAACTTTAACGTACCATGCAATAAATACAATCGAAATTTTAGCAAATTTGGCTAGAAAAAATAAAAGAGCAGCTGAAGAAAAATGCTTACAGAGCGATAACTGGCGTAAAGACGGGTAGATGTGGCTCTACAATTGAATGACAGAACCCTCGTCACAACAATTGCATAATTTAAGAAATCAATGATGTGGTTCTATGTTAAAGGAAATTTTGAACATTGATTAACTGCTATGGGGAAACCAATAGGGGAGTAGACCTTACGTTCATAGCAAGGACAGACAGATATGTCCATTAGAGGTACAACCAAAATAAGGCCCTATCACCACGCTGTAGCCGATGTTGTGCTGAAACCGAAAAATGTTTCCTCAGGTCATTTCGGAACAAAAACGTTCCGCGTCGAAGCCGATTTCTGATTTTTTTTTATTTTTTAAAAATTTTTTATTTTTTCAAAATTTTTTATTTTATAATTATTTAACTATTTCCATTTCTTAATGTAATTATATGATTATAATCAAAATCGCAGTCTAAAAACTATCTTTGTTAAGTGAAATTAACTTAAGATTAAGAGTTCGTGTTGGTTTGTATTGGGGGAAAATATCTTGTACGACTTTGATGGCGCGTTCCGCAAAAATGTTGCTGCGTTGTGTTTTTGGAATTCTTGGTTCATCTTTCACCCAATGTCTTAGAAAGCACTTCTGAGCATGAGCGCCCGATAATAATATGATTAAGGCTTCGAAGTCATTTAAAAAGTTGAACGAAAACAAACGTTTAAATTCGATTATTATAAAATTATTTTTTTTTGTCTCTGATATGCTTACAGAGATGTAAGGGTTGTCCAATTTGAGTGATATGATTTCTATGTGGCGTTTCGGCCATTTATAGTATGTCATGATCTGTATTTTTTTTCTTTGTATTCAGTAATGTTTACAATTTCATCATGGAGAGGTATATGCAAGAACAACGTTTACAAATTATTAAATTTTTTATCAAAACACTCATTCTCCATTGCAACTTTTGGTGCCCTTTTGCCATTTTATGGTCGAAATAATCGTCCACCTGAAGCTCGCTACTCGTCGAATTGTTGCAACGCTGTAGAAAATTTGTCGACTATTTTGGCGACATGGTCAACAAAGTTGTCCCCTGTTTTTACATTACCTTAGATGGGTAGAGCAATTGTTGACAGCTGTAAACGAGTGCATGTTCTTGATCTTTTTATTGTTTCGTTTTGTTTGGAAGAATGAACACGTGGTTGCGCGGAAATTTAAAGGTTTTATTGAAAAATTTGAGTGGCCGTCGGTGGTGCAATGGTTAATGTGCGCGCCTCTTGTACATGAGATCCTGGGTTCGAACCCTGCTCTGACCACCTTAAAATTTCTTTCGACGGTGACGGCGACACTATCGAGTGTATAGCCATGAAAAAGCCTCTCAAACTACCGTTCGGAATCGGTGTGAAACTGTAGTCGGTGTGAAATCAGTGAGTGAAAACTGGAAAGCGCACAGCTCAGTGATTGTAAGAAGCTCTCCCCTGTCCCTTCATGGGATGTAATGGGAAACCATTTATTTTATTTATTGAATAATTTGAGTTTTAAAAGTGAAAAAAAAACCAACCCGAAAAAACATAGTTTTTAACTATAAATTCTATATATATGACACATGGAGATGGAGATTGTTACCCAATTGTCGTGCACCAGCTGCAGTGTAAGGCAACAGTACGTAATGAAAATATGTTATAATCTTAATTTATATTGGAATCTAATAGAAATTTTATTAGAATTAACATTACCTCCATTCAGGTTTGATACACTTTGTGTTGTTTTATGTTCTGAGTTATAATTTTTTTCGTGTTTTGTAAAATATTTTATTATTTTGTATTTGTTGCGGTTGACAAGTTATTAATCAGCTGTTTACTGAAATGTAATGCATGTAGTTATTTTACAACAATGGTTGTCGAAAATTAGTAGCTACTATTGCACACTAGATGGTGCTTATATGCAGCTGTTAAGTATGAATGACAATCTCAAAGACGAAGAAAACTTATAGTTTGACAAGTTTAGTTTTTAGTTTTCATTATTTTGCTTTGTTTTAGTAAATTTCTTATTAAAAGTGCAAAAAATCTTTTTAAAAGTTATTAAAATTAAATGTTTTTGTATTCATTTTATTTATTTGCTTTCATTTGCCTACGATAACATAATGTACGGCAATGAGTGAAAATTAGTAGCTACTATTGCACACTAGATGGTGTTGAGTATATTGTATGCAGCGTATGATTACACTAATACACTCATACATAGCTCACACCGATTTGATAACGCTTTACGATTGGTTAACGATTACATCGCACATCTTACTCCAAATTTGTGATTGTATTGTGAAAAAGATTTTTACCCCCAGCGTATAGATGTTTACACATCAAAAAAAAATTTCGGCGCAGAGGTCCCTTTTCGTGGAGCAGGTCACATATATGATTACAGGTTTTGCCAGTCATGCAAAATGAGGTTTTTAATTTAAATCAATTTATTAAAACTTGTATATATTAGATAATTTAGTAAAAATGTACCTTGACTTATGAAATGATAAAAGGTTTAGCCAGCCTTGAAAAATAGAGCCCACACAAAAAGACTGCAATTTTTGCTGAACTGAAATGGCCTTTTAAATAAAACATGTAATTCTAACACAATAATAAATGCATCTGTTTAAATTTATACTTTTCCCAAATTTGATAAGGTGGATATCTAGTAAAATAACCTGAAAGATTTACTGATTCTGTGGTTCCAATGTCTGCATATGGTTCCAAAAGAACCACCTAGTCAGTACTTCTGGGGTCAGTAGTGCATTCTCAATGACAAGCACATGTTAAATGTTTATAGCAAAAAGCATTGCCTGGGGTATAATTGGGCAGTAGTAATGGTGACAAAGTGAATCACCACAGGGTTACTATCGACACTTCCTACAGGGAAATTACGAGCATACATTTTTTTAAATAATGTTCAAGTGTCAATAAGACAAAGAAACGCTCGAAGTAATGAAATACGTAACACCGTTACTGTCAATGGAGAGCGGTATAGATCGATGATAGCCAACTTTTTATGGCCAAAATTGGAAGAAGTTGATCTTGACAACATTTTGTTCGAACAAGACGGGGCGGGGCTACGTGCCACACAGCACGTGCAACAACCGAATTATTGTTTTTTGTTACTGATGACAGCTAAATTATGTTTTATGTTTTGATTTAGTGGAAAAGTGCTCGAAATTTGTGTTCATCGAATTCGTTCCTGCAAAATAAGACGTGGAGGCCATTTGAAAGACGTTTTATTCAGAACTTAATTGTGTCAATTGTACCTCACATTAAACATAAAACATTTTAATTTCCTTAACAATTAGTGTTTTTGTTTTAAAGAAATCATATCACTCAAACTCAAACCCTTTATAACATATATTTGCAAGTACAATTTAATTGCGCGGTATCCGGGGTAAATAAACTCTTTCCTAAAATAAACAATTTCGACTGACTGATTTGACATTGGGTCTCTCGCTGTATGAGCTATAGCTCAATCTTTCTGGTATCATATGCCCGGATGGTCCTATATACCGCGCGGGAGACGGTTTATGGTTCCCCAGCTTCGTGTTTGAAAACATATGGACCGGTAACTCTATCAGCTATAATACCAAACTTTGATTCAATTGAACGACATTCCCAATTCTATGAATCGAGTCCTTGATCTAGTTTTAGTGGATGATTCTAACAACTTTGATATTTCTCGAATTGATCCGTTAATTTCTCCTGAGGATAGTTACCATCCAACGCTGGGAATTAATTATACATATGAAACCATGCAGGTTGGTTGCAATCGCTCTTCGTCCTATGTTGGCCTATGCTTTTCGCGTGCGAACTTTATTCTTTTGAATAATCTAATCTTTAATACCGACTGGCACAGTATTTGTCAGTGTGATAATTCTTTTGAATTTGAAAACGCCCATCATATTAATGGGTATATTTCTAAGTCTGTACTGGTCCCCCATGGTTCTCAAGGGCTCTAAATAGTATCCAGAATATAAGGAATAGATGTTGGAAAAAGTATAAAAGATCTGGACTGCTAGCAGACTATGCTGGGTATATTGTTGCTAGGAGTAGAGAGGAGAGTTACAGATTATATTTGGATAAGTTGAAGGCTAATTTTAAACGGAACCCCAAAGAATTCTTTAGATTTGTTAACTTGAAGCGTAATTCGTCTTCCACACCTTGTAGGATCAAAATGAACGGTATTGATTACTCAGATGAAGAGTCTATTGCTGATTGTTTCGCCGATTTTTTCGCATCTATTTATTCCACCCGAGCCTATGATGTTTCCAAATCATACCCGTACACTGTCCGCTCTACCATTCCGTTTGATGCACCTGTCGTAAATTCTTCGTGGTTGCTAGATAACTTAATCAGATTGAAAGCCTCGAATAACGCTGGTCCTGATGGTATCCCGGACTCTATGTTGAAACACTGCTCGAGTTATCTCAGCTTGTCGTTGACTCTCTTATTTAACGCTTCGTTGAAGTTCGGTCATTTTCCTGCACAGTGGAAGAGCTCTTATATAATCCCTCTCCACAAATCTGGTAGATTAGTAAATGTTGCAAATTATTGGGGAATTGCAAAATTGAGTGCTATTCCTAAACTTGTTGAGAAGTTAGTCACAGAAGTAAGGAAGGGTCGTTCCACCGTGACTAATTTGCTTCAGTTTTCCTATTCTATTATTGACGGCTTTATTAATGGAGATCAAACTGATGTGATTTTTACCGATTGTAGTAAGGCTTTTGATAAAGTTAACCTCAATTTGTTATTATATAAACTCGGGGCAATGGGTTTTAATTGTAACATGCTGAATTGGTTCTTACTTAATGAACCGAGAACAGATGGTATCATTTGGCCGATCATTTTCAAGATCTATTTTTGCGTCATCTGAAGTGCCTCAGGGCAGTCATCTTGGCCCGGTTATATTCTTGTTATTCATTAACGACTTACCCTACCCGCCTCCATAATGCACCCTAAATTGTTAATGTACGCCGATGACGTGAAGATCTATTTTTCTTACAATAATCCTTGTCAATATATTTCACTTCAGAGGAATTTGACTACTTTCCAGACGTGGTGCGAAAGAAATTTGATGGAGCTTAATTTTTCTAAATGTAGGTCATCATTCTTTTCGGCAAAATACATTTTAGGTGGAAATGTTCTTGAATCGGTGGATTCATTTGTTGATCTTGGTGTTCTCTTGAACAGAAAATGGAATTTCAACTCCCACATAATTACGATGGTAAATAAGGCCTATGGCGTTCTGAACTTTATTCAACGTTGGGCAAAGGAATTTTCAGATTCCTACGTTACGGAAAATCTTTTCACTTCACTAGTCCGCCCTATTCTCGAATATGGATCTGCTGTTTGGGACCCTCAGTACAATTGGTATGTTAATATGATTGAATCGGTCCAGAAACAGTTTCTCAGTTTTTGTCTGAGAAACCTTCAATGGAACCCGAACCATAATCTTCCTTCGTATAGCAGTAGACTAGCATTGATCAGATTGCCGACTCTTAGTAGTAGACGTACCATGATAAACTCTATTACAGTTTTGAAGATAATTGATGGATGTATATGTTCTGAATTTCTGTTATCTAAGATTTTCGTAAATGTCCCATTGAAACCCACGAGGTACTATAAATTCACTCACATCGAGTTTCAGCGTTCGAATTATGCGTCCTTTGATTCAGTTAGGAGAATGTGTCGTGACTTTAATGAGCTATATCAATTTATTGATTTCACAGGTAGTTGGGAAACTACAAAGTCTAGGATAATTTGTCATTTGAAACGATTGCATTAGTGCTATATATTCCTTTACATATGTAAATTCACTTTATCCTTGCTATCTGGTCTGATTTATAATTTGGTTTTCGATTTGTTCGCAATTATTATATATTATGGAGTCTGTTATGTTAATATCTCGTGATGTGCTTTTATACTTATATATGTTAGTGTAATACCAACTGGTGAAGAATTTTTGTACTTGGTTGCAACGAGTGAACTTATGAGCCTTGCTCTCCCGTTATAGACCGGTCTATAATGTGTACGCGGTCCTCACGTTATGGGACGTGCCCCTCTCGGTCGGTAGGGGCGGGTAAGGGTGGCGGCGATGGGTTCAGTCGATTACAAAAATAAAAAAAAGTTCGTCTGAGAAAGAGTAATTGTCACTGATGTACTGCTCTAGGATTTTGGGTACTCCAGGTTCTGCAGTTCTGTTTATTAACATATATATTTAAAGGAAAATATGCTTCATCGCTCATAATGAGATTGTTCAAAAAGTAATAAAATGAAACAATTTGTACACGTTCTTGCATTGAGTATGACGACTTTATAAAATTTCATTAAATTGTTTATTACGAGGTTGAATTTTATGTTTCGGGATTTGGCAACCCTGATGTTGCAATCTGGCAACTGACAGCTCTATTGTAAAATTGGACATTTTTGAGGTTATGCGTACTCAGAACATTTTGACATACGAGCGCTATTTGTGTTGTTTACAGTAACTTAAAATATTCATCTCGGGCCAAAAATGGTATTAAATCGTGAACATTTTCATGCGAATATTTTTTACAACTTTCGACGTCGATTAACTCAGCAACAGTGCATGGATGAACTTAATTCAATTTCTGGCGATGAAGCTCCATCAAGGCCCAGTGTTTCTCGATGGTATGGTGAATTCAACCGTGGTCGTAGTTCACTCCAAGACGAGTTTCGTGAAGGTCGTCCAAAATCAGCTGTTGTTCCGAAAACCATTGATGCTGTGCGCGAACTGGTTTTGCAAGATCGTCATGTGAGCTATAGTGAGATTGAGACAACCTTAGGCATTAGTGGGACCAGCATTCATTCAATATTGCATAAACATTTGACCGTTAAAAAACATTTGTTCGCATTGGATCCCACACAATTTGTCAATCGCCCCAAAAAAGGCTGGTGTCGATCGGTCGAAAGAAATGTTCCAAAAATACGATCGCGGTACTTCGAAACACGTCTATGACATCGTGACAGGCATGAGGCGGAAAATACACAGCAGTCAACTGTATGGGTATTTCAAGATGAGCCAAATCCAACCAAAATGGTCGCCTGTTTTTTCGGAAAAACCGAACGTGTCGCAACCGTACGACTAGAACAACGAGGAACAGGGAATTCTGAGTGGTAGACAACCATTTGTTTGCCAGTTGTCTTCTAAGAAATCAGGAAAACCAACCGCCGAAGACGGATCACTCTTCACCACGACAATGCGAGCTCTCACTCATCGGCTGAAACAACTGCATTTTTGAGCACCCAAAACATCGATTTGATGGGGCATCCGCCGTATAGTCCTGACTTGGCACCGAATGACTTCTTTTTATTCCCGTACGTAAAATACGAACTGAGGTCATCGTTTTTCGAAACTTGAAGAAGCGGTTGCTGCATTCAGAATGCATGTTTTGGAGATACCTCAATCAAAGTGACAAAAGTGTTTCGACAATTGTGTATAAATCGTTTGAAAAACAATAAAGTGATTTTCGATGATTAATGTTTGTTTTTGTTCTCTAATCCCGAAACACAAAATTCAACCTCGTACCTCGAATGTGTAACTGAGAATTTGGACATAAGGTATCTACGGACCAAATTCGTCTTGTATCTTTTTAAGACTTTTGAACCATGCCCGTCAGTCTGTCAGGTTTGTTTGGTCAATACCGACACGATATCTCCTGTAAACCAAAATCGATCTTAGTGAAATTCGGTACTAGGCAATATTTTTCAATAGCGACTGTGTAATTGAAAATGTTTGTGGTAACCATATTCGAACCTACCATACAAATTGTGAGCGGACAATTACCTGGTAGTCATGATAAATACCCCAAATACACAACACATCCTACTTAAGCTAATAAGATAATATTTTTCAGATATCACTCTGCCATTAAATTTGCCACGGGTAATGGAAGGTTGATTGGCTGCCAAAACAAAAATTTGAAACTTTTCTAATTTAACTCGGACCCAAAGGATAACTAAGAGTGAGGCTATGTTTAAGTCGGCTTGCTCGACTGAAATGTCTGTACCTGTTTCGAGTTAGGTTTGGCAACCATTATTGTTTCAGTACGTTATTTTTTTTCTTAAATTTCGTTTCTGGAATTATCTTATAAAAATGGTATCGCATAATACTATGTGAATTAAAATACTAAACAGGTACTCATTTTATCTATATTTTAAAATTATATGTATTTAAAACAAGTTGTTTTATCAAATTCTGAAAATCACAACCATACACTAAAAGAATAGCGCTCCGTCGCATGAATGAAACATTTTCGTTAATGTATTTACGTTGCTACAATGAAAAGTCTCGTATATCCAACAATTTGGTAGTCGCTGCAACGAAAAACTTTATGCGTGATGTCTTTGACAATTGTTAATTTCGTTGCTGGAACAACTTACGTTTCGTTCCTGCAACCTTTTTAATTAAATTGTATTTTGTAGAAAAATGTGTTAACAATTCAAAATATAAGTGCATGGGATTTAAACTATTGATATTTGGTTAATCTTGTACTTTTTATAGTTTATTTTTATTATTTATTTATTTTGGAGTCTTCCCTACAGTTATAGTTGACGAAACAATTTCATTACTGCAACGAAACAAAATGTAGAAAAACAGTCGACAAAATAAGCGACCGTAAAAAAGAGGCCAACAAGAGAATATGGTGAGCGTGCGTGGTAGGTCACGTACACATCTTAAATCAGTTCCTTTGCAACAACCGAAAGTGGTAGACGTATTTCTCCGTTGGAATAATTTAAATAAATTATTAGTTATACTTGGTAAGAATCATTTATTGTGAAAAATAAATTGTGTGCATCAATGTTTGCTGTAATCGTTTGTGTAAATTGAGTATCTACAAATCAAATAGATAAATAAACAGGATGCACGGAGCACCACGGCGGCAAAGAAAGTGACGCATCGATAACAAAAAATCTACCCCGAATGTGTAACTGAGAATTTGTGTGTGAATATGCGCGTGACGGTATAATTCGCAACAAAATGTTCGTGTTGTTGTGGTTTAACCATAATTCGGTCGCGCTTGTGTCGTTGTAGAAAGTAAAAGAAAAAAAGTGTTTCAAGTAAGACGTACATAAAAAATAACCGCCTTATTCATAAAAAGTTGTGCGAGATTTGAGAGACGTTTTTTGTATAATAAACTGTTTTTCAAACCTCTCGTAACTTTTTCTGAATAAGGCCATAAAACTTTAACGTACCATGCAATAAATACAATCGAAATTTTAGCAAATTTGGCTAGAAAAAATAAAAGAGCAGCTGAAGAAAAATGCTTACAGAGCGATAACTGGCGTAAAGACGGGTAGATGTGGCTCTACAATTGAATGACAGAACCCTCGTCACAACAATTGCATAATTTAAGAAATCAATGATGTGGTTCTATGTTAAAGGAAATTTTGAACATTGATTAACTGCTATGGGGAAACCAATAGGGGAGTAGACCTTACGTTCATAGCAAGGACAGACAGATATGTCCATTAGAGGTACAACCAAAATAAGGCCCTATCACCACGCTGTAGCCGATGTTGTGCTGAAACCGAAAAATGTTTCCTCAGGTCATTTCGGAACAAAAACGTTCCGCGTCGAAGCCGATTTCTGATTTTTTTTTATTTTTTAAAAATTTTTTATTTTTTCAAAATTTTTTATTTTATAATTATTTAACTATTTCCATTTCTTAATGTAATTATATGATTATAATCAAAATCGCAGTCTAAAAACTATCTTTGTTAAGTGAAATTAACTTAAGATTAAGAGTTCGTGTTGGTTTGTATTGGGGGAAAATATCTTGTACGACTTTGATGGCGCGTTCCGCAAAAATGTTGCTGCGTTGTGTTTTTGGAATTCTTGGTTCATCTTTCACCCAATGTCTTAGAAAGCACTTCTGAGCATGAGCGCCCGATAATAATATGATTAAGGCTTCGAAGTCATTTAAAAAGTTGAACGAAAACAAACGTTTAAATTCGATTATTATAAAATTAATGCACAACAAACATACAAATTGGAGTATTTTATGGAATTTTTGGATATCAAAAGTAACAGCGCCTGCTTTATTTATAAAAATTTTTTTCTTTTACAAGTAGTATTTTTACCAAATTTTTTCGTCACTACATTTTTGCTATTGTTAGAAAAATTTTCGCACCATGTTTAATAAAGTTTGAAATCAATAGGTCTCAAAAATAAATAAAAGTTAGTTTAAAAAAAATTTTATATATTTTTATACTTTTAGCAATAAATTATAATATTTCACAAATTTGCATAACACGCGTAGGTATATATTTTATCACGATTAATTGAATTTTTAGACAACATTATTCAATATTTAATGGAAAAACTTATAATTTATTTATCATTTAATGAATTTATAAAGAAAATATTTTTACTGTTTTACAACTTACTGATCCCAAACTTAATTGCATTTGACGCGGAACCTTTTTTAACGATATCGAAAATCTTAAGATGCAGTTCTTATGCTTTTTTTATACACTCCATGGTATGGATAGGGCCATTTTGATATTTTCAAAAATTGTAAAAAAGTTGTATCCCTAATGTCCATATTATAAATATAAATATTAGTAATAAATTTCTCATGTTTGTGTTTAATTGCAGGACCTGAATACTACGGCCACAATAACACTCAACTTCTGGACTAACATAATATCTCTCCAGACGAGTATTTCAACATGGAATTGGTATAATATATTTAGAAAATTAAGGCCATTCTCGAAACAAAAATCAAAAAATTTTTTTATCAGAACACCTGCAATGTAATACTATCAGTACATTTATATACAATAAACAATTTCAAACTCACTTCAGCACATTCATTGCAGCAATGACCCAAAATCATAACAGGATTGAAACAAAATCAAAGCAGCAATGAAGCAAATTCAAAGCAGCAATGAAAAAAATTCATTGCAAGAACTATACTTATTTATTGCAACAATGGCACAAATACATTTCAGCAACGAAAAAAATTCATTGCAGCAACGGCACAAATTCGTTGCAATTATTAATCTAATTCTTTGCAGCAACAACAATACTTTCATCACAGTGACGAACAATTTGCAGTTGATGAACAAATTTTCGTAGCGGGAATGAAACTATACGTTAGCTCACTTTCGATGACAAAAGTTGTAGGGGTGATGAACATTTTCATACCTGTGATGATGCTTTTCCGTTCAGTGTAAAACCTCAAAAGCGGTTAAACAAGTAACCGCTTTAATAAAGGCTGTTTTCGTTTTTTAATCTCATTAAAGTAATTAGGCGGTTGGGATTGTCTATTACCTTTGGCCAGTACTAAATTTGAGGCAAAATTTGTTTTTGTTTTTTCGAATCATGTTATCCGTAGTCTCGACCAACATACTTTTGCAGTAACGTATTTTTTAAATGCCAACTAACGTACATATTTAACATCGACACCCGTTATAAAGAAATATTTGTGCTTAAACGGTGCCAAATCAAGGTTGTGTGTTTTATCGAAAGTTTTTCACCGTGGTAGATAGTGTTGAATAATTTTTTGTGTGGTGAAGAAATATTTGTGTTTAAGCTGTGCCTAATGAAATATGAAAATTTCGACAATAGAAATTATTTGTAGATGAAATACCGATTAACGCACTATGAATATCCATGTGTGTGTGTGATTGCTATTTTAGCCACACACTCAACAATCATTTTATTTTGAATAGATAAATGCAAAAAAATACTCAATATGACGAAAATAACAAAAATATAAACTAAATAACCAAACCAACAAGAAACAAATATCAAGGTATTCTCGTGTTTTGTCTATTTCACGAACACATATTTATATTAGGAGCAAAATCTCTATGTGGGTGTGTCGCTTTGCCAAAACAGATGTACGAGTAGACAGTCAACATTTCTCTTCACTCAAATGCCAACAAACAAAACGAGTGAAACCCTAGCCATTCTCTGCTCTCTCTCTTACTCTCTTCACTGAATATTTCAATTCACGATCAGCTTTTTGACAGTGTATTGTATACTATATCTATAAAAATTTCAAACACGTTGAATTAAAATTCCATAAAATATGCAAATAATTTGAAATAATCAAGATATGACGCGAGAGAGAAATGCGTTTGAGTGAACTATTTGGTTCTCTTTTACCAGGGTTGCGAAATTGTGCACATATTCTGGTCTTTGGCTTTACACTAGTGTTGCCACCAGAGTAGGCCAAAATTAGTCAAGGGATGCTCAAAAATTGTGCAAAATCACTTGAAATTACACAACATTTTTTTATTTTCTTTCAACGAAGAACACTTTTTTCGATTTAATTCAAAGTAATTTAAATAAGACCACAGCTCGGGTTTGTCTATTGCTACCATCGATTGAACCTTTCTGGCTACATATCTTCGGGCTTTGAAATGTTGACGGGTTACAATAAAACTCTAATTAAAGATTAAAGTCTTGGCTAAAATCTGATTCCTACTAAGACTTTTTTCCGTTAGTCATATTTTAAAATATTATACAGTTTACCAATATTTAAAATTTCGAAATTTTTCGGAACAAAGTAATGAAAATTCAATGTTTTAATAGTATTTGCACAAGCTTACCAAACTTAAGATATTTTTCAAATCTGACCCTACACAGCGAAGATACGTCAGAAAATATATAGTCTGACTTCCGAGACCAATAAACGGTTCAAGCAGCTCTCACGTTAATAATAAAATAGATATGTCGATGATATGTTTCCAACAGAAAACACTAAGTTGTATAAATGAAATAAAATCTATGAATCGACCAGTATTTTAAATGTAGTTGTTAAAAAGTTAATGCTGCTGGTCAACTTTGTTCCAAAAACATATAGATGTAGATCAATGCTTCCCTGCAAACGGAAATAGTATTACGGTGATATCAAATTGGTTATGGAACGGCAAATTTAATGTTTCAACGCGTGACATACTCTGACAAGTGAAAATACACAAAATATCATTATCCGAAAAGTTTGAAATTATCCCATTTTTGGATAATTATATAGAAAGTGGAAACACTGCTTTACACACAATTCAGTGAAATGCAACCTTGTAAAACTGATTCAAAAAGGATGTACAAATAGAGAAGAAAAAAACTGGCGCAATTTGGCAACTGTAGTAGAAGAGAACCAAAAAAATCGATTCGATTCACTCAAACGCATTTCTGATTATTGATTTATTCATATTTGATTAAATCATATTTTTGATTATTTCATATTTTTTACATACTTTTTGTAATTTTATTTAAATATGGTTGGAATTTCTATAGTTAGATACAATAACATCATCAGAAAACTGCTCGTGTATTGAGATATGCAACGAAGAGAGTAAGAGAGAGAGCAGAGAAACGACGCGCTTTACTCGTTTTCTTTGTTTGCATTCCACTCCATGAGTACATTTTCTTCTCTATACCATAGTTGCTTAATGACTTATTGTCACATTTTTACATTCTGTCAAATTTTTGAGTAGCCCTGGGGCTGACAAATTTTTTTGACCAATACGACACAGAGCATCTGTAACTCAAAACGAGAAACAGCACCACTAATTTCGTTTGATATTGGTATATTCTAGTCAGCTGTCAAAAATCAAAGTATGCACACAACACATCAAGTCAAGATGTATCTACTACATGTGGAAGCATTAGAACAACTGATCTCTGTGGTCCGACGGAAATTCTATTTTAGGTCCCAGTGACGGGCGGTAAAACACAAGATTTTAAGCACAAACTGTAAACTACTCATATTTGGGATATACGGACTTGTGGGAGAGCATTTTTGTATAATGTGATGGAAAATAAACCAAAAATATTTAATTAAAGTATTCGATAACAGGCTTAGGCCCAATTTATGACTGGTCAATCATCTTTGATCAACGATTAAACATTACTGAATTCTGTTTTTAGATTAATAGTTGGTTGCTGTTTAAACAGCCAAAGTCGGGCATTTAAACTATGATCAAGTGACCATATGATTTTGATAGAAAACAAAAACACAAAGTTTATTTAATTGTTAATGTAACCAATTATAATCCCCATCCCAGTTGAAATAACAATACAAACGTATCATTTAACTCGTATTGCAGTTAGAACTTCATTTCTACGCAAATACTATCCAATTTCATTAAATATTTTGTATTTTATCACTTTTGCAAATAGCGTCAACTTGGTACATTGTAACGATTAGCCGATAAATGTATGAATACCACTTATTTTTCGTAGAATTTGCCACTGTTGCGATATAGGTAGGAAGATTATCTGACAAAGCACTGAAAAATTCAAAACATCCTTATTTTGATACATTGGTGGTCAGGAGAGGGGAAAATTTAGCAATTAATTAGTATCAGAAACCAACGTCTTCCGGAAGAATAATCAACTTATACTCGAAACATCAAACACGTCTGATAATAAATACGGAGAAAAATTTAATAGAACGCGTTTGGACTATAAGTACCGTAGAATTCCACTAGGTCAATAAGGAAAGGATAACAATTATTCTCAAGGACAACAACATCCCGAACCGTCTTACCGACATACTGATAAAGCAATTTGAGGATAAAATATAACATAACAGAGATACTACAAAGGAGCCGAAAAATTACAAATCAATAATCTACATACCTTGAGTAACTGATAGGTTGGCGAAGTCAAAAATATTAGACGACAAGAATTATAGGATAGCACGCAAAACATATAACACAATAGGTAGAATATTTAGTAAAACAAAGGATAGTTTGGCCAAATTTCATATGTATAATATAGTATATAATATACTTTGTAAAGGAAATGACAACGAGATTTGTAACAAAGTATACGTAGGGACTACAAAAAATAAACTAAAGACACGAATTGTAGGACACAATTCAGATCAGAAATACAGGCACATTTCTACACAGAAAACAGCATGAATTGTGCTAGTTTAAATCATTACTCAAAGTTTCAGGATACATCGGTTTTGAATACAGAAAATAATTATAAACGTCGGTATATGTTAGAAATGCTACATATAGTTAATGCAACAACATTGAAAATAATTAACTATACAACAGATACAGATAATGTAGCCCAAATTCACACATTTAATTAGTAAAAAGTATAACTTTTTTGGCACAAATTGTTTATCGATCTACTTTTTTTACGTACATTATTTTTGTTTGTGTAACTTCAGAAAATTTTGAAAAAGGCGGGAAAACTTTTTACAAAAATTTTTATATTGACATAATTTTTCATTATTGTTATTTGAATTTAATTGTTTATATGTATCTCCTGATGATGCTGCACAACGGAGTAGCGAAATATCGAGGAAAATAAATACAAGAAAAGTAAATCTGACCTCAAGCTCGGAGAATATAGATTATTTATTGATAACGAAAAGATCGAACAACGGAATACAAGTAAAGAATATATTTCTGATAGTAAATCATAAATAACTTCTTTCGATAACTTCCCGAAAGCATCACTTTTTTGATAGGTGATCAATAAATTAACGAAAAAATCTCCTCTGGTGTAGGTCAAAACGGCTTCAGCATAGTATTTTTTATAATGCTTGCAGCTATTTTTTGTGGCTAAAAATTATTTTATAAAAATTGCGCGATTCAGACAAGTCTCTTACACGGTTTCTAATATATAGTAACCCCTCGTATAACCGAACTTAGGGAGCCCATAACTTAGGGAGCCCATAACATTTTCACATTTTGTGCTTAAAAACGTATGTTCTATTCCCTCCCACTAAAATGTTTAGCTTTCGCGAGGGGACCTATAATAGGAAAAAGTCAAAAGTCAAATATTTTTTCACATAAGTTAATATTATGCTACGATATTACCTTTTCCGAAAAACTACGCTACTTTTTTAAATATTCAGTTTTGGTTTAATACATTTTGTCGTTCTCACCATGTTTTGATTTGGGAGTAATTTTGACAGTTGAAAATATTTGGTTCACAGATTTTCTCGCATTTTTCCAGTGAGGCGAGAAAAATTGACAGATGACTGAAAGTTCTAACAAAATAAAGTTACAACCACAGCTCAATGTGTGAAACGGTTTTTTGTGCTAATTCACCAAGATTCTGTTTCAGTCCACATGCTCCATGCGAGAATTTTCTCGATGTGAGAGTTACAGAACATGGGTACTGCTAACGTTCGATCCAAGTGTATATGGTTATTTAGGTGTACAACAATGCATGTAAGATCATCTCAAAGATAAAATGCGAGATACTGATTCTTGCAAACCTGTACTTCGAGTCTGGAGTTCTCGAATCGAAAAATATTTCACATTAACCATGAAACAAAAAATTCCATCGGTTCTCGAATTGTGATTAAACAGTGTTTCTGTATATCAATGCGAATAGTGGCAACACTGATGACGTTTTTAATTAAATATTCCAAGAAAGCTGTCAAGTATTAAAAAAATATTGAAGTACGAAAATAGGCGAAATTTTAAACTCAATGGATAGGTTGTTTTTTAATTAAACTTTTTTAAGTAAAAGTTGAGATTTTTTACAACAACATTGGCCACTTCGTTTTACGAGCTATGATAAATTATGCGGATAACTGTCTCAAAAAATGTACGTAGAAAGTACTTTAAAAATAGTCAATTAAAATGCGTAATCAAACTCATCAACACTTAAAAACTTAAAACTACTGTAATAGTGATGTCAAAGAACAATAGCTAGTACTTCGTTTCTGTAGTTCTCTAATGGATAACGTTTTCACATGCAGCATGAAACAAATAATTGCATCGTTTCTCGATTAGTGAGTGCAAATTCCAAAATAGTTGACATATAACCATATTTTTAGGAATATTTTGCATAGAATTTTTTGCAGGTAAATATTCGTAAGATTAAAAAAAACCGAACTGCCATAAACCTAAAGAATACCAAGGAGCATGAGATCATGTCAGAAAGATACAATTTTTTTGGGTCAAATGTCTCTTCAAATACCCGACAGTAAAGAAGTAGTTTAGTTTATTTTATAATATGCGACCAGTGTTGCCAGAAGCCGTCAAAAAAATTATGTTAAATGACCAAAAAAAATTGTGCAAAATGAAAGAAATTATGCTAAAAACACCAAGAAAATTGTGCAAAATGCAAAAACATTATGCTAAGATTAAAAAAAGTTGTATCTGTGTATATTATTTAGTACCTACTATAGCGTTTTTAAGCATGATTTTTATTCACAAATTCGTATAATTTTTATAAAAAAAGAAAAAAACATTTTGAAGTCAGAGATGTGTATTTTTGATAGAAAAAATTCCATAAAAACATTAAAATAAAAAACCTGGTTTGTTTAAAAAATTTTGTTTTTTATAAAACATAAGCTCCGATGATTCATCATAAATTCGTTGTGTGTAATTTTAAGACCGTTACCATTTTCGGTTTTTATTTGTAGCTACACTTATTAGTAGGAAGTCCTGACACTTTAATCTTGGATCCATAAATTTTTGAGAAACAATGGAAACATACCTACGGGTTTGTGCTTTTCATATTAAATGTTTGAAAAATATTACTCTATGATAAGGATTTCTGAAATATTTTATATTTTCTGTGTATTCACGTTTTTGGCAGTAATGAAAAGCTATATGCCATTTTTTGATAAGTTTCCTTAAGCTACAGTTTTCTTTGATTATTCTGGCTCGGTGGTGCACTGGTAGTGTGCGCGGCTCTTGTGCATTAGTGACGGCGACACTATCGAGTATTTAGCCATGAAAAAGCTTCTCAAACTACCGTTCGGAACCGGTGTAAAACTGTAGGTCCCTATCAGTGAGTGTGAAACAAGAACGCGCAAAGCTGGTTGGTAGAAGCTCTTCCAAATCCCTACATGAGATGTAACGGGAAACCATTTATTTATATTTTTTTTTATACTGAAAGTATAGTATACCTGTATACCTGTTGATAAGTAAAAACTTTCAGAAATTCAGAGCGAAACCCTAACGGTAATGGTAACATTACAGTTTCATACTTAAGTATTGCACATTTTCATAATTAAGTATTACATTTTTTCCAAACAAAATCTTGGTACATAAATCCAGAAAAATCAAGGGAAAATTTTTTGGTTTCATAGTTTTTTTTTAAATTCGCGGAATATATTGTTTTATTTACAAGCTATTATAAAACATAACAAACTTCAAAAATACATATATTTTTTCCAAATAATTACATTATTAGTGTTTAATTTTTGTTTTGCCAAAAAGATTCCGTAAACATTACATCCAATAGGTCAGTATACCAATTTGCACGAAATGTAATATAAAATGTGAAATAAGTAGCATAGAAATAAATGTTTCTTAAGGTACGGTCAGATTGCTCAAATATTTGATCGAAATAAGTTTCATCCTACTTGCTCAACATGTTATCAAATCAATACAGGATTGATTTTATGTTCACACTACGCACATTTATTTGCCTCATTTTTTGATCAAACAGGTATCAAATAGTGTAAAAAATATAAAAAATAGTGTAAAATAGGAAAAATACATTTGCCCTGTGGTCACACTTGAACAAATATCTGCAACAACTAATTGTTTGATCAACCTGAAATAAATCACAAATTTAAGTAAACTGTCAGAAAACACACATTTTTTTTCTGAAAAATTTTAAACAAATTGTTATTAAACACGATTTTGTTTTTCCAAAAGTTTTAAACAAACTGTGTGAACATGTTTTAAATAACTATGACGCAGGAGGGTGAATGTTTTCTTGTTTAATGCTGTGGAGAAGCGCGACGATATTAGTTTTGGAAGAGGAGGAGAAATCTTAAAAGCAAATTTGGGCTAGTTTATGTCCCACTGGCATAGCCAAAGAACTTCACTGATTTGACGTAGAACTCATTGTTTTAAGTAAAACTTTTTAAATATCAAACTTGTCGGCGGACCCTATTTTCGGAGGTATGGGCCTCCAAAGTTCGGATATACGGGAAGATATTATTTTCGCACCTTAAGCGATTTATGCGACCTCTAATATATTTTTGTTATAAACAAAGTCAAAATAAAGGAAACAAATTAAATGAAATGTTTCGATAAATTGCTTAGTTATCTAGATGTCCTTGTTGAAATTTTGAAAAATTATCGAATATTCTTTAAATTATTTTTTGCGAGTTTGATATGCTTGCTCTAAAATTACCTAGCATAATTATAAGGTCTGGTAGAGGAAATTAAAAACCCATTTTCAACATATTCAGCCTCAAAATTCTAAATATGGCCAAATAATCCTTGTGATGTCCTAATTAGTCGATTAACGCTGCTACAACTTTGCCCTTTTTAACTATGTCTAAGTACATACTTTTATACCCGTTGAACAAAATTACCAAAATATTTTTAAAAGTGTTTATAATATTTACCACTTCTTCTTTTTAGTTTAATGTTGTTAATTTTTTTTCCTTTTTTTAATTTGAGTCGTAAATGCTGACAACACTGCTTATACCAACTGTTATTTACCATTGTCTGATCTTACAATTCTTTTGTAATATCAACTAAATGGTTGCCCAAAAAAGAGGAAACTATTTGCTCTTTAGTGGTCACACTTTGGTCACATTGAGCAAATTTCTATTTGAAGGCAAATAATTTTGTTTGACCAAAATCAACTGTTTTGTTGTTTGCCACACAAAAATATTTTGTGGTCAGACTGGAGCCAAGAAATATTTGACGTTTTTCGTCAAATATTTGCCCAATCTGACCGTACCATTAGTCTTAAAGTTTTATTAATGGTGCGGGAGAAATCCCCCTCTAAGACTGGAACCACAGAATCAGCCAAATCCTTTTTGACCCATGAGGCAAGAAAATGTTTCGTTTCTCATCCTTTGGTGTGTGTTGTCATAAGAAAGAATGTATTATTCCATGAATATAAACGTCCGGGGTGTTTTCAGACTAAAGATTCGAAATTTATTCAGAATATATACCTGTTACATATTACAACAAAGTAAATCAAAAGTGATCAACCGATGGTATCAATTCAGGCACAGTAGTTAGGCATCTGATGATGAACTTGTCATGGAGTTCGAAACTAGTCATGCCAATGAGTGTGCTTAACTGAATTGTCTATTCTTTCCAACAAAAACCATTCATTTTTCAATTAGAAAAATGTTCATGACTTGTAAGCTTGTAGTATGAATTTCTCACACATTAACCAAAAAATAACAAAAATCGGTCATAAAAATTCAAATTCAAATCAAAAAAAAGTGAAATACAAAAAATTTTGAAGTAAAATTGTGCAATATATAAAAAATTAAGCTAAAAATTTCATGAAAAACAGAAAATTTTGGTGAAAATTATGCTAAAAAGGATTTAGCATCATGTTTCAAAAAAATTATGCTGACGCCAAAAAAATTATGCTAAAAAAGCATTAATTCTGCTAAACTGGCAACACTGTATGCGACAAGTTGAATTAAAGAGTAGAGAAGCTGCTAGACTTATAATAATTGAGGTTCTCTTGTTTTGGGAGAAAGAAAATATGCCAACCCAAGAATTCTACATTAACTATATGAAACGTGGTTAAAACTGCAAAACAAACGCTACAAGATCTGAAAGCGGTACTCAGACTCAAAAAGATTTCAAGTCAACCATTGACGACTTATTTTATGTTTCTCATAAGGATCCACTTACCAAGATCGCTGAAGAGGATAAACAGGTTTTGTTGCTCCAGAGTGTATAGGACGTCCTGGCTGCATGTGAGGCACCGACACCGACAATTTGTAAGAGCAGAACAATGAAAATAATCGTGGTAAGTAGCTGAGATTCAATGATTTGAAAAATCAAAAAAAAAATATATAGGTGAGTTCGTGTTTTTCACAAATTTTTCATTTATTAAAGTACTTATATAACATAAACTGATAAGTTTTATTTTTAAAACGTGAAAAAATTAAGTTTTCAATTGCAAAACGAGCACATCCACTGCACCCCAACCAGACATGTATCGAAAATTCCACAAAGGGTGGTCAAAACTAGACAACGAGAACTATAGACGGTTGCGTTATATTCAAATTTTAGAAATAAAATAAATATTCCAGACCATATTTCAGTTTTTTTTTAACTTTTAAATGATTATAAAGATTGCATCCAACTTCCGCCAGAAAAAATAACTTTCAGAGTACCTGCAACTATTTACCATACCAGATGAATGATGGAGGTCATTTAATGTCTCAAAATCGGAGCTCGCAAAATATGCTCAACCAAATTTTTCTGCGCGGTCTGCTCACTAAAAAGACCGAAAAAAATGAGACGGATTCGCTCAGTGTCTGAACAGCATCCATATTTTACGTTTCGTTCGTGTTCTCGCTTTCGGGTCTAGGAGTAGTTAATTACAAAGCTGAGGGAGGAGTAAAATGTATCAAAGACTTTAATTTATCCTTGATGAAATATGAAGAAGAACGACAGTTTGCATTACAAGTTGTACTGAATGTAGGCGTCTTTTTCCGGACTCTCCAAGAGCTACCACATATAGGCTAACGTAATCATAGTTTGTAGTGTTTTTAGACTTCTGTATGGAAATTCAGATTTGAGGATATGCACTATGACCTGGGGGCTAATTCCCGCAGTCGTGATCGAAATTAGATTTGAATCGAAATTAATTTCGAAAACGTCTAATATTCTAATGATACTAGTCGAAACGAATCGAATTATTATGTCAGTGGAGTAAAAAACCCACCTAAATTCGTTAACCAGCACTGAGTGTATTTTAATAAAATGTAAACAAAAAATATATGTTTTTCCAAAAGAAAAAGTTTAAGATGTAAAAGTTTTGTTAAAAAAGTAAATTGAAATTAAATTGTAGAATGGATCTCGTATTTTCTATTTATTTATCTTCTTCTGATTCATAAGAAACGGTAAACTTTAATGTTATAAGGAAAAAGAGGTTGAAGTTAAGGTCGAGGGGCAGGCAAAATTTTTTTTTTAAATAGAACCAAATTAAAGAAATATTAAAGAATGTGAGAAAACGGAAAACTAGCCCTGCAGGTACCTATGGGGCCCACAGGGTCCCAAAAAACGGGCACACCGAGGGTGATTTGGGTATGCATTAGTGTGGGTACTTCAACGAAAGGTATCTATGTCTGTAAGCTATAATAAGTCCACTTTTGTACGTACAGTGACCATGAGATTGGTTATGGCAACCATCCAGAAAAATAAAATTTTAGTTTAAAAAAATCGAGCGATTTTTCTGATTTTTCCACACATCGAGTTCAGGTACGGAGGGAATTTTAACCCGCCCCCCCCCCCCGCGACTAGGTGGAATATAAATTTTTAAAAATGTCGACCACACGGTACGAGCAACATAGGTCCCTGCGAGGGCTAGTTTTCAATTTTCTCACATTTTTTACTTTTGGTTTTTTTTTTAAACGTTTTTTTTGTAGCCAATTTAGACAGTTCAATCCTAAAAATAGTAGTGACTGTAAAGTGTATTTTATGGCAAAACACAAGATTCCTGGAGGTATACAAGTAAAATACGTACATACGTACATAAAAAATCCGTGACAACATAAAAATAAGTTTGTGCGCAACATAATTATAATTAGTTTTTCACAATTTATTTTTATTTCAACACTTAAAACTAAATAAAAACAAAAATAAAGTACATACTATGTATGCATGTTTGTAGTAAAAAAAATTAAAAAAACAATTCAAGTTTAATAAACGTCAAGATATAAAAATGAGATCGTAGTATTCCATTACACTTAAAAATGCATATTAAATTGTTCCATTCTTTTTTACGAACCTGCAACTCCATTGCTTAAATTTGCATCTGAAGTTCTTCCTTCATCTCAATGGGTTTCTATTTTTATTACCAGTAATTGACTAGCAACTTCGACCTCCTTTTCCGTTAGCTCAAAGTTTATTTTATTTATTTGTATTATAGTTGAGTAGTTCACGAACGAACTAGTTCAATTGAACGATTCACTCTTGTGAACTAGATGAACTAGTTCACACTGTTCCGCTCTTTTGTTTCAGTAGTTCACTTGTTTAAGCAGTTTCTGGTATTTCAGTTGTGCAGTTCTCTCCGCCATATTCTAGTTTATGCTCTCTTTGTCTCACTCAATTTGCACAAAGGTGCCTAATGTCCCAATCTTTGTGGAATGGATATTTAACCGGCTTCTACACAATAACTACAGCGCTAATCACCACTTTTATTCCAAAATATAAAAAGATTACGTGACCACCAATATTTCAGAGACGGAATAACCCAATCGTTAAGTTGATCTTCAATAGGGTGATTTAGTATAAATAACTATCACAGTATCGGAAACACTTTAGAAATCTGCAAAAATCAGATCATTTGGCGATTATTCGCTGCGAATGAACTAAAACTACAAGTTGAACTGAAATG
Source organism: Phaonia tiefii (assembly GCA_963931995.1). Lineage (NCBI taxonomy): Eukaryota > Metazoa > Arthropoda > Insecta > Diptera > Muscidae > Phaonia > Phaonia tiefii. The sequence goes on from OZ008369.1 coordinate 200,549,051, forward strand.
AGCTCTTTAGTTCACAGCTCATATGAACTGTTAAGCTTCAATGAACTAGTGAACTAAATGAATAAACTGGTTCATTCTGTTGAACTGAACTAAAACGAGCGCACACTTGAATCAACTAAAATTCCCAACTCTAATTTGTATAAAGGTGTCAAATTTTTGCAGCATTTCTTTATGGTACGACTCTGTGGATGTAATATTTTTTTGTAGCAAAGTTGCTTTTGTTTCTTTCGCTCTTTGACTTATTTTTCGTAACACCTTTCTTTCTTCTTTTGTTGCTTGTGAGTTTTCCTCCTCAACATTCTCATCAGTTCCCATAAGCGGGGAAAAATGCACTGGATTTGACTTTCCTCAGTATCTGGTAGTGAACAGGGAGACGAACATGGCAAATCATCAATATTTTCCAGAGATACATTAACATTTTTTCTTTGTGGACACTCTATTTGCACAGATCCGAAGCTTTGGATATTTTTTAAACTCTCAACAGTCACTTCTATACCTGCTGCAGCAAAAAAATCTGTTTTTCTTCATAAGCGCCACCACAGGAAATTTTTTTGAAGATTTGTTGAATGCAAGTTTTCTTTTGACAATTTTTTTCTGATCAGCCTACACCTTTAAACAAATTGTTACAAAACGAAGAGGTTCTTTTTTCTAATTACATTACCTTGCGTCACATTTTGGCATATTTTATTGGTGGGCCGGAAGCATTAAGTTTGGCTGCAAGATGTTCCCAAAGTTGGTTCGCCTTGCTTTCCCCTGATAACTATTTGCCAACAAACTTTTAGCCAACTCCGTGTGTTTTTCCATAAATTCTCTCAGAATCTGTTTTTTGGCAAAGATTAATTTTGACCTAAAATTAGATAATGTAATATTTTTTTTAACTATACAAGTTTTTAACTTACATTTGTTCTTATATTGTTAACCTGTTTACTGTAAATATTTCGAATGCTTTTGTGTTTGCGAATGATAGCATTCGAATGATCGTTCGTTATCGAATGCCATCATTAGAAATTTCGATACATTTTATTCGATATCGTGTACGAGAATCCCAAAAGTAGAAAAACTCGAACGTTTGAATAAGATTTCGATCGAAAACGAATGCGGGAATTAGCCCCCTGATCTGGTAAATTCTAAATTCTGCTAAAAATATTAGCTTTAGCAAAAATATTAAGATAAAAATTAATAAGAATAACATTTCTTATTCAACAAACTTGAATCAAAATGGTTTCGATTTGAAGGACTCAATGCCACATGTGTTAATATTATCAGATTAAGCTAAAACTTTGTCAATCAGATTTGTGTGTCACATCCTATTGACACATTTTAGGACAGCGACCCGATGGAAAATCAAAATTGGATTCTTATAACCACTCTAATAAAACACCGTGTAAACATTTTCCGAGACAAATACCAGTAGACGCTTGACCCTACTGGAAGTAATTTTCGTTGCGTGATCTTGCAAGATAGTACCGCGGTACCCGAGCATATATGTGGGAAGCTGTGACGTATGTGCACGATAGAAACCCGATCGGAGATCCCCACTCGGACATATGCAGACCATTTCGTCTTTTATATGATGACTTACGACCCTCGGATACGAGTCACGACTTACGATGCTTCCTGGTAAGAGGTGAAGAGAAGGGGTAGCAATCGAATTACGAATTGGAAATTCAGGGGTATTTTGATATTTCTCTTTCATCTCGTTCGTGTTTTGACATGGCGGTAGGACAACAGTATACAAAAAGTGGTGACAAATTATTTTGAAGCAATTTCTTAATAAATTACAACAATACAATTCCAATTTTATAAGCCATTGTACATTAATTTTTTAAAATGTTGAATTTGAGCTTATTTGAGCTTATAATAGAAAAAAAGAAGATTAACCGACAATACGTCCCAAAGAGTCACGCATAGTTGTATATAGACAGTCATCGTCTGAAAGCACATGAATTTTCGAAGCGTTACCAAAGAGAATGAACACAATGTCCCAGGGTCGTAAGTCAACATGCAGTATTCGGATCTATGGAGACTTCATGGGCATCTTCCCCGCTTCATAACCGACAACACCGCACCCCACGACTTAGTAGATAAATCAGTACGTGGGTGGGATAAATTAGTAGTAGTTCGTTAGCCGCCGTTTGAGTAATTTCTTGCGGGCGAGTGGTACAGAACCCCATGAAAACCCACCAAGCGCACAAACCGTGTGCTTAATAATTGAAGGCTTCTCGCGAAAAAGGTTATAAGCGACAAAATGTAAATTGTTCACTAGAGACAAAAAACGTTTGTAACATTGTGGACGCTTAGTGTGTGGTAGTCTCTTAAGTTGTGGATTAACTACCTCTTTTTATTAACATTAAACATTTTTTAATTTTTAATTACAACATTAAAATATTTAAAATATAAATGGTTTGCCATTACATCCCATGAAGGGACTGGGACGAACTTCTCACACTCAGTGAGCTGTGCGCTCTCTAGTTTTTACACTCACTGATTGGGACCTACACTTTTACGCCGGTTCCGAACGGTATTTTCAGAAGCCTTTCATGGCTAAGTACTCGATAGGGTCGCCATCACTATGCGAGGTAACTGTCGCTGAATGAAATGTAAGGTGGACTGAGGAGGAATCGAACCCCCGTTCTCATGAACAGGAGACGCGCACACAAACCGTTGCACCACCGACGGAAAGGAAATTTTAATTTTGATAGATTTCAGAATGGAATAACAATTTGTATCAAAAAATAAGTGAAAGACAAAAAACACGTTTTTACATACAAGGGATTTGAAACGCATTTAAAATATCAAAAACTGATTTTTTTTACTCAGGTTGCAAGGAATTCGAAAGGCAAAACACAAAAAAACGACTTTTGCAAAAAATCCCGCTTACAACGTTATTCGCGAGAAGACTACAATGACGATGTGATTTTTAATTAATTCGGAAAACACAACTTTGTATTAAAGTTTTTAATAGTTTATTAGTTTGGTGGCGACGAATTGCGATTCTTCTGTTCAACCAACCTTTAAAAAAACTGGTACAATGATTTCAATGTTTACATTGTTCGACGCTCTCGTCCAAACCAATCAAAAGCAAACCAGCGCAAATGTTCAATTTTGGTTTGTGTAAAACCCATCATGATTTATTGTTCTTTCATTGATCTTCTTCTGCTTATTGGATGAGTCAGTACTGAATCCCCATTTGTAAGTAGATTATGCTTGTCAGGCCGCAATTTTCACGCCATTCTTTGTTAACCCTTCTGCACAAATTGGGTAAAAATTACCCAATTTTGAAGAACAGACGGCTAAAATCATGCCTTAGGTTGGCTGCACGTTTATACAACTTTTTCATATCCTGAGTCAGGGCCTTCTGATGGATTTTACGTAAGAAAAATATTTTCGGGACTAGCCAATTTTTTTTTTATAAAATTTTAAATACTTTACCTACACATATACAATTTGTGGGTCATTTTGACCACCAATGCTCGCGAATGCCCTATGGGCCTTCTGCGAAAAGTAGTTTGGCAAAGATCCAGGAAGCTGTATTAGCCGACACTCGAAGATCATTCAATTTCAAGATTCTCCCTCATGCTTTTTGGGTAATTGGGAAAAAGACAAAGATGTTTTTGTTTGTCCACATACCAAAAATTCAAACAAGCACACAATCCGTTGCAATACATGCAGAAATTGTTTATGCAAACAACATTATGTGTAAATGTAAATATAAGCAGCCAGAATTAATCTTCTTGTCTTAAAATATATTTTGTATTTGTATATTTTAGATAACATTATGCTTGCAAAAACCCCTGCAGTTTTTGACGTTTAATTGGCTAGTCTCGCTCATTCTTACATTCGTAAAAAGTTGTAAAAGTGGTTTATTTTAACTTCATTTATCAAAAAAGGAATTTCTCTGTGTTGAATTCGTTGTCTAACATTCGTAAGAATAGTAAAAGTGGTGTATTCTCAGTTTATTTATTAAATACTTAAATATTTGTAGCGATCGATTACATCTTTTCACTTCGACGGGAGAATTAATATGAAACAAAATAGCACAAATACGAAACGAAAGTGAAGAAAGACAAAAAACTCTCCCCAAATTTTCGTATCGTCAAAGATTTATTCATTCAGGTTATGTCAGTAGCGCAGCTGATTTCATTGTTTTCATTTTGTTCGTGCCTAATATGTCAAAGTTTGTTTACATTTCGGTGTTTGTTTACATTATTAGTTTGTTCACAACGTTTCAAATAATTTATATTAAAGTAGATTAAATATTAATTATTAAAGTGTTTTACAAAAATCGGCTTGAAAATTCATTATAAGCACTAAATTGAAATTAAATTACAATGTTCAACTTGTGTTTACATCAGCCGACTTTGACATATTAGGCACTTTAATTTCATCAACAGCTGCTGCTATAACCTGAATGGATAAATCTTGGTATCGTCCGTGAAAGTCTATCCCGCCAGCAAGAACACACCTCTCACCAACAAAGAAATCAAAACCAAGAATATGGTTGTAATTTTGTAAGAGAAAATAAAACAGACGAATATGACATAGAAATTGGAATTCAATGGCCTAACAATAAAAGGGGTATATTAGATTATTACAAATGGATACGACAACACTAAAATGTACATTAAATGGATGCATAATGAGATGACTGTAACTCCCACACCATTTGATTGAGGCTCCTACGAAATGTACAATTATTTTCATACTATTGTTATTATAAATTAATATATTTTAAGTACATACTTATTATTCTGATTTGTCATTTTTAATTTTAATCATTTTGTACAAATATATATACTTTTCTTCATATTTCATCTATATATATTTACATAGATATATTCTATAGTACTGGAATTGTGGGAAATAACCACTGACTTTTCATTAATGGAAAACACACTCCGGTTCACTTATTTAAAGGCACTAAAAATTCCATATTCAGCAGCCTGTAACTTTTCAAATTTTTAACCGATTGCAGAATTTTAAAATGGAAATGGAAGCTAGACATCTTGGTATACAGGGTGTCTGGTGGCGAATTTATATACGATTATTTCAAAAAGTAATAAACGGTGCGGAGGAAGGGTGGCGCCGTTGGAATTATCGATTGTGCGGATTTGTCAGTAACGATCAGTGTTGCCAAGTATTTTCTGTAAAATACCGCCAAAATGTATCCAAAAATATAAAAACATATATGTATAGTGTAAAAAGCTTAGAATTTGTTTTTAAATTTATGATGAAACTAGCTTTTAGAAAGGAATTAGTTGTCAGTTGCTGGCATTTTAATGTGGATAGAGTAAAATATTTAGGTAAAAATGTACGACTAGTCTTCCACAGTTTACTGGTGTTCCGACATTTTTAAGTAATGTTGTTGGAACTTCATACTTCTAACAACATTTGTTATTACATTTGAGACCATATCTGAAATTTGAAAAACGAGAAAAATATTGTTGAAAATATACGCATGTATATTAATTTGAAAACCTACCTGACATTAAGGACCGCATTTACAGTAATCTGTTTCGTAATTTAGTTTTAACAATATTTAGTTGACTGAAAACTCGTAATGACAATATTTTAATAATTTAATTAAATTTTTTTTTTATAAAAATATATGTAGTTAGCTAAAATAAGTCTAAATATATAAAATACGTTTGAAGCCGCTTATAATAATAAAGCATTTCATTTTGTGTATAATCATGTATTTAAGTTGGATTCAAGTCGAGAGGGGAACCAAAAATCGGGACGGTTGGTCAGGTTGGCAATGGTTGTGGTTGGGGTCTACAACAGTCACAATATAGATGGTGCATTTACAGTTCTTTCGGCGATCGTGCTAGTTTATTGTTCATATAATAATATATTATATATAACTATTTAATTTAAACCAACGATAAATATTTGTTCCTATAAAATGGTAATAATGCAGTATGCACTCAATCAAACTACACAATTAAATGAATACAATTTTCACCCATAATACATTTAATAAATTACCCATCTGCAAATTGTTACAATTTTTGCCGCTGATATCATAAAAAAAAAATGGTGTCCCATAACATTCCATGAGAGCTTCTCAGGGAGAGCTTCTCACAATCAGTGAGATGTGCACTTTCTAGTTTTACACTCAGTTATTGAGACCTACAGTTTTACACCGGTTCCGAACGGTTTTTTGAGAAACATTTTCATGGCTAAGTACTCGATAGTGTCGCCATCACTAAGCGAGGTGGCCGCCGTCGAAAGAAATATAAGGTGGTCTGAGCAGGGATCGAACCCACGTTCTCATGTACAAGAGCCGCGCACACTAACCATTGCACCACCGACGGCCGCTGATATCATACCACGAAATTGGGTAAAATTAGATATCGCAAGCAGACTCAAGAAAATCGGATATTTTTTCTCGGCTGTCTGAGAATCGAGAAAAAACCTAATGTGTTTACTGTTTTACTCCACACTACGCATGAAAAGTACGTTTGTTTACAACAAATTCAATCAAGGAGAACAGTGTACACATTTTGTTTGCATTTCTTAGCTATTTCTTGTTTCTCATATTTAAATACACTTTGTTTTTGTACTTATTTGTTTACTTTTATGCTTGGTGTACATTTGTGCTGAATTTGATTGTGAAACAATACTAGAGAAAACAAAATGCCTATTTTTGTTGGCTTGGGGTGTAGGTTGTTACACCACCTCGTCAATACGCCTTGACTTTCAATCAAATATAATTTTGTTACGAAAAAAATTCCAGTGCTGAGCTCTCAAACAACGAAATTGGGTACAATAACAATAATTTTTATCTGTGTACATCACAGGGAATGTTACAATGTAAATGATAAAACGTACAGCTGTTAAACAATGTTGCACATAAAATATTGAAAATTTTTTACCTCCAAACGCAGACAAAAACCCGCTAAAACTTCCGGTAGCCGCTAAAACACATTTTTCCCCGCGATGGGCATCAAAAATCCGCTAGATTATCGGAAAATCCGCCAAATTGGCAACACTGGTCATGATGTAGCAGTGGTCGAGTGAGCATCGACCTGTGGAGACATTTTTTAAGAATAATGATTCTTTCGTAATTTTTCGTTGACAATTTTGTTCAAAGTTCGGTATTCGGCGAATAAGTGATGGACCCAGTGTAAATTTAATTTGTTCGTGAGTGCAGAGATTCTGCGCAACTGCTTCGGCTTTGAATGTCCACGGCCAGGGCCAAGTCGATCTTTGAACATTGAACTAGTTGAAAGCAGTTTTCTATACGGAAAAGAGCAGCCTCAGTGGGACTTGCAAGAGCGATTATTTATAAAATTTTAAAAAGAGATCTGAAGTTCCATCGTTTTAAAATTCAAATCGTACAAGAAGTTGGAGCTTTTTCGCACTGTAAATCCCATTTTTTGGAGCGACGAGGCTCATTTTCAATTAAACGGCCACGTCAAAAAGCAAAACTTCCGTTACTGGTCTCCAAGAACCCGCAACCCTCGATTGAAATATCAAAAACCATTGCATTGCCCCAGGGTAACTGTTTAGTATGCCTTATCCACGCATGAGATAATTGGACCATTTTTCTCCCAAAATTCTCGAGGTCAGGCGACGAATATCAACGGTGAAGGTGAAGACATCTGGATGACATACTCTTTATAAAATAAAATCCGCATTTCCATTCTATCGTCGAATGCTCTTAATAAAACGTTGTGTCAATTATTATTTTTTTATTTAAGTTTGAAAATATAAATCTACTACCAGCCTGTATAAAAAAATCATGACAATAGTGGTTTCTTAACTAAAGAACTTTTTTTGAGCAATTTAAAAAAATTCCAAAAATGTGTAATTTTTTTTTTGGTTCACTGGTTAAAGGCACTTTATTATTTTTTTCTTATTTTTAAAGTAAGCGATGATTTTTTGTAGGGATCGTTTGTTTATTACAATTTATTTTAAATCTTAACTCTATCGGAAAAAACTAAAATCGATGTTTACCGTTCTGAAGGATATTCTAACCGCGCAATAGCTAAAAAAATGGGACGGAGCCCAACAGTTGACGACAATTACATCAAGGACCCCGAGGGGAATGGAAGAAATTTTAAAGGAAGGGTTTCATTGTCTATATCTACGTATGAGAAAAGAAAAATCATCAGAATTCTGCCTTATCCTTGTCAAAAATATGAGCTCAAGCTGGAGTGGAAGCGAGCAAGTCATCAGTACGCAGAGTAATTAAGAGCAGTGAGTATCTTAAATACCTGAAATTACAAAAAAAAACCGTGCCACTTAATGCTCCTCGTAAGGAAAAGCGGCTTCAATTCGCAAGAGGTTACATGGTATGGGATGTGCTGCCAAGAGGTCATGTAAATGACTGGAGAATTGTTGTATTTACGGATGAGAAGAAGTTTAATTTGGATGGGCCTGATGGCTACAACTATTATTTCCACGATCTGCGCAACGAAAGGCGTTTTTAGAACCGACATCACAGCCGCGAGGGCGGCGTTATGGTACAAGCTATAAAACGTTATTGGAATCGGCTTTCCCGAAGTTCAGTGCAGTATTTGGTCCCACATCTTGGATATTGCAACAGGATAATGCCCCTATACACAACGTTAGAGTAGTAAAGGAGTTCATTGCAAGCCAAAATGTTAATAGTCGTGATTGGCCACCCTATTCGCCAGATCTAAACATTATCGAAAATGTCTTGGGTTGGATATCTCGTAAGGTCTATGAAGGAGGTAGACAATTTAATAACGAGCAGTCACTAATTCAGACCATTAAGGATGTTTGGAATCAAATTTCGTTGGAAAATAACACCCCAGCAACATGTTGCAGGAACCATATATATGTTTGCTACCATTGTTTTCATGATTTGGAGATCTGCTGGGATTTTGTTCCTTTGTTGTCTGTCAAGATTTTTTTTGTCAGTTTTCAACAAACGAATCCACATTTGGCTCAGAAAATCATATATTATCCTATTAATCATTTTGTTTCCAAAATGTAATGTGTTTGTACACAAGTGTTCGCTATTTTTGCGACATGCTTCAAACACGTTATATTGGCATCCAAATACCAAAAAAGACCGATTTTAGAGACTACATGCTTCAAAATAAACAAACCCAAAGTATCATTTCAAAGACAGATTTACTTTTTTGGAGCATGCAACATTTCTATTGATTTTTTACAAACATATACAGAAAAATGAGAAACCAACATATTATTTCACGAAGCAAAGCATAAAGTTGCAAAATATTTATATTTTTATTTTTTTTTTCTTGGGTGGTGGTAAGCTGCATAGAGTATTGGCGATATGAATGGAAATCGTGCTTATTCACCGAGTTTTAAGTACAATTCAAAACACGTCCGGAGTACCCGATTTTTGGGAATAAATTCGAGATTCGCGACCTCTAATCCTCTTCCTAAGGATTATTAAAGCAATATGATGAAAAGGACATCTTTAATGCTGACGAAACTGGGGTTTTTTTTATAAATGCTTACCAAATAAAACTTTAACATTCAAAAACGAAAGCCGATTTGGAGGAAAATGGAGTAAAGAAAGATTAACAGTATTGGCTGCAAGAAAGTAAAGTCTCTAGATGCAGATTATTTTGGATATAACAAAGCACGGATGACTAAAGAAATTTTCGAGAAATGGCTTCTTGATCAAGACAAAGAGTTTCGTTTGAAAAAACAAAAGATTTTACTTGTTGTTGACAATTGTACGCCACTCCCGAAGGATATTCAAGATAAATTACAGAATATAAAGCTTGAATTCTTTCCTCCTAACTTGACGTCAGCCTCTGGACCAGGGAATCATCAAAAACCTAAAGCATTACTACAGAAAATGTATTGTGTTAAAAATTCTGAGCAATATGGAAACAGTAGATTCTACCAGTATCAATATAACATTGCTAGATGCAATAAATTATCTGAATCTGATAACGACATCGATACAGACGACAAACCGCCAACAATTGCCGCGAGCAAGGATACAGTCAAAACTATCAGAAATTTTATTTGCTCCAAAGCAGGAGTACCGAATAGTATATTTAAGTCATTAAACAATATAGAAAACTTTATTGAAACCGAAGAATACTTAAACAAAAAACAAAAACTTATAATTAACTAGGGACAGCAAACGACGCCATACTTTTTCCCGCTCTTTTGACATTTCTCTTCAGTAAGGACTGCCATTTCATCATGGAAAGATATACGAGCCAACAACGAGTCGAAATTATTAAAATTTATTACCGAAATTTGGAGTCAGTGGCCTCAACTTTAAGAGGCCTCAACAATCAGCGATGAGGCTCATTTCTGGCTGAGTGGCTTCGTCAATAAGCAAAAAAATAGGCAATCCTCACGTAATCCATGAGTCACCATTGCATCCCGAAAAAATTACGGTTTGGTGCGGTTTATGGGCCGGCGGCGTAATTGGGCCGTACTTCTTCCGTGATAATCAAGACCGGCACATTGCTGTGAATGCGAATAACCGAATATTTTTGGCCCCAATTGGATAATATGAACTTAGAGGACATGTGGTTCCAACAGAATGGAGCCACAAGCCACACAGCGAATGCCACAATCAATTTATTGGAAACAAAGTTTGGTGAACGTGTTACCTCACGAAATGGCCCAGTCGATTGGCCACGTCGGTCGTGCATTTTGACGCCGTTAGATTATTTCCCGTGGGGCTACGTCAAGTCTATGGTCTATGCCAACAAGCCAGCGACGATTGATGAACTTCGTTCGAATATCGAACGTGAAATTGCAGTGTCTGGACTTCAGAAAGCGTGCCCGTGGTGGCCATGCAAAAGAAATCGAGTGTACTTTCACGGGAATTAAAAAATTCCATTGGTATATAAAACCGGTTTTGTCGCGCTTTTATTGAAAAACCCCTTTATATATAAAAAATTTCTAATTTCCATATCTTGAATTTTCCCTAGCTCGAAATGTTTCGTGGTTCCCTAGGCGATTCGAGTTAGGAGAATTTCACTGTACTTTACCTTACAAGCTTCCTAATTATTTTGAGCAACCATGAAAATCGAAAAAGAAAAAATTTTTGGGACACTGTAATCTGGATACATAAATGAATATACATTTATTTTTTACAATTTTGCTTTCAATATTTCACGAAACTGGCAAAAGTTTAAATGGCAATATTACGAATATTTTTTTTATTTTATTTCTATATGTAGGTATCTATTATAGTAATACGAAATACTAGGGATAATTGACGAAAGTTATAATATATATTGTCCCTGTTTAAACAATTTCCTTATTTTCTTTAAAGACATGCGAAATATAAATGTATTTACTAGATGTATAAATGAACGGAAAATTAGGATTTTATTAGTTCACAAAACGGCTCAATAGTGATTTTCAAAAGAGGAACTTTAGTATTATATTTTATTCCAAATCTGAATATGTCTCAAAGTACATAGAAAAAAACGGAATATCGAGATATCGGAAGTGTAAGATGTACATATCGACGGCTTTATATAGAAAAGACGTATCTCAATTTGTTGTAATGTTAGAGGACAAGGAACAAAATTAATGTGAGTCCGATCACAGGGGAGATGTGTAAACATCTAGTAATGAAGTTGGAAGTACTTATGCTTTTAGTATATTTTTTTAATTAATCAATTAAAAGTATCAAAACTTTGAATATTGTCAATACATAGGAATTTGCTGGTTTTTGTTTGTTTTATTTAACTTATTTGGTTAGTAAATGGGCACACTGCAGTATATATGTACTGCATTAAAAATTACAGTAAGCAATAAATTTACTGATTACTGAAAAAATTCAGTAAATTTTTACTGATAATGAAATTTAATTTGCATTACCAGTAAAGTCATAGGGCCGTATTCATAATAATCAGTAATCGGGCACTACTGACTACTGAAAATTCAATGCACCTCATCGTAATCATGTAGGCACTTTATAAAAATTGCTGAAAAAAATTTTAGTAATCAGTAAAAATTTACTAGTTAAAGAATTTTTTTACTGAAATTGTAGTAGTACTGCAAAGTGTCCATCTATTGTAAATGCCTTAAGTACAAATAGTTAATATTGGCTTATGGTAACTAAAATAAGATATATAAATTTTTGATTCGATTGTATTTAAAAATCTATGGAAAACTGCATCTATAGTAGTGGAATTGTTAGTTGTGCGGGTTTGTGGAGAATTGCTCATATGCAAGTGGAAAACGCCAAATAAAAATTTTGATAAAGCTTGCGACTGTGGGTTTGCACAATTTGTATTAAAATCTCCACCCATAATAATTGGCATGAGATGGAGATTGTTACCCAATTGTCGTGCACCAGCTTCAGTGTAAGGCAACAGTACGTAATGAAGATATGTTATAATCTTCATTTATATTGGAATCTAATAGAAATTTTGTTAGCACTAACATTACCTCCATTCAGCTTTGATATGTTATGTTGACGGGTTTGATATTCAATTGTAGCGCCAAATCTCCCCGTCATTAAGCCAGTGATCGCTCTGTAAGCAATTTCTTCAACTGCTCTTTTATTTATTTGTTAAAATTTAAAATTTCGATTGGATTCATTTGACTGTACGTTGAATTGTTATTTTTTATGTTCGTCGTACTTGAAACACTTTGTTTCTTTGACAAAATTTTTTTAAAATTTTGGAAGATTGCTGGACTGGGATACTATTCTGCGACTCTTATCTTGTAACCCTCCACAGGGATTGTTTGGAGATATATCATCACGAAGATTAGTTAGGGATGGTTCATAACGATTGTTTGACTATTGACTAGAGAAATGAAAGCAGAGAGAAAACAACTCATGAAACAATCATACACGCGATTGAAAAATGATCGTAGAGGATACGTTGAGGGTAAGTAAATGAAACAAACATTCGTCGAACAAGCATACACACGGTTAATGAAAGATTATGTGTATAACTTCTGCTAACGGCTAACGGTAAAAAAATCTATTAAAATTGGCAAAATTGCAAATTTGTCATTTTAGTTCTTCAAGTGAATGTGAGTAGTTGCATTTCACAATAAAAATTAAGTGTGTGTATATAATGCCATCTTCCAGAGCACTATGATTAAAGAGTAAGAGAGAAGCATCAAAATTAATTAATTGCATATTTAATTCCAATGTTAGCTCCGAATGTACATTTTCAATAATAAGTCTGGAGTAAGTAGAAATAGTGCAGAAAATAAGAATGTTGCTGAAAATGCCCACGAATTAAACGAAAACGAAATTTTAAGTGATAATATAATCGAGATGGACACTGATACGAAAAGTTTAAATTGTGCAGAAAATAATGAAAATATTTTTGATGTGTTTAATACGGGATTGCCACAAAATTCTGTTTTCCAAAATTCTGTCTTACAAAAATTCTGTTTTTTTTCCAAAAAAAAATTCTGTCTAAAATTCTGTTTTACAAAATTCGGTTTTACAAAATTCTGTTTTTAACAAAATTCTGTCTATTAAAATTCTGGTTTTTGAAATATGTCATTCCCCTTTCATTATGAGAAAAAAAATAATAAAATGCCATTAAATTATTTATTAAGAATTAAAGCCAGTTTATTATGAATAAGAAATGTTACATATAATAACGTATGTGTATGGTTAGATATTTATTCGTTGGAAACAAATTATGAAATATGTAATAAATAATTAAACAGATTAATGGATTTCCAAAATCGATCTAAAAAAATTCATATCATTGAAAAACATATTAATTTAAAAGAAAAAAAAATAACAAACATTAAATAAAAACACAAATTAGTTAAAAATCAATTAAATTAAGACAAAGTTAAAAATAATAAAAAATCATAGCAATTCAATTTAACTGATAACAATATTTAATTAATTATAAACTAAGTTTTTTGCTATTCTTTTTAAATATTGTAGTTTTCTTAAACGATTAAATTTTTTTACAATACGTGAAATATTTTTTTTTTTACATTTCTTTTATTTTTTTTAAATTTTCTCCATTCTCAATCTTTGAGACAATATTTTGAGAATAGATTAATTCTCCTTTTAAATGTTCTACAATTTTGTAGAGTCCGCATTTTTTTCGTCCAACTACAACACTCAAACGTCGGTGCCATGACTCGACATTGTTTGTAGTTTTCGGGTATTTTTCAGAATACTCGCAATCAATATCGTCCAAAATTCAGGTGGGTATTTACGAGTGTTATAGACATAATTGGCCTCGAACCAGGTGGCCAATTTAATAATATCTCCGTCTTCAAATGTTCTTCGGAGCCTCGAATAATATTTGGCTACCTTTTCTGGACGAACATACGCAAGCGCTTTTAAACATCTTACTTGCAGTGAGAATTTTCGTCATTTCCGTACTTAGTAACCAATCTGAAATGATAATGTTGTACATATTACAAGTTCATTACTATAAATTATAAAAGTTATTAAAAATTCTTACCGTTCTTTTTGAATACGGCGCCACAATATCTGGGAAAAATGGAAAAAGCACCCTCGTATCTGCGAATCTGGAAATCATTTTCTAGCTGCTGACACGAGACCAACTTCGAAGTCAGATATAATACGATTAGGCTTAAAAAAAACTCCATATTCCAAAGCAATTTGAATTACGCGTTTAAAAAATGCTTCATAGAGTACTGCAGATTTTTTGGAAATTAGGCAGAATAGGAGTGGGACGACCTCTCGTTCAATCCTTCCATGAACGGAAAAGAGTTGGCGCATTATTGTGGGCACAACATCAAAAGTGCCGTCAACGAGCCAACTATCGCTTTTTTGCAGAAGTTGAATTGATGATTCTGTGCCGAATATAACCATATATTCATCTCCCACTTTCTCTTCTGCCAATATAAATAATTCGTTATCCAAAACGTATAGATTTAGAGGGTAATCTATTTCATCTATTGCTTGCGGCTCTCTGAAAACTCCCATTTCATTCCGAGTGTATCCTATTTTTCGCTTTTGTTCGTACTTCGAGGGAAGGTAATCGCGACATTTTTGGTTTGTAATTATCACCGATTGTTGCACTATTTGACTTGGATTAAGGGGTTTGTTTATAGCGGCATATTTTACAAAAGTATTTGTTCTGCATATTTCCACTGCACTAGCAATGGGTTCGTGGGTATGCTTTTTTGGATATCTTATTAAAACATGCTCGTTATTTTCCATTGCTGTTATTGTTCGAGAGGAACACTTATCTGGAATTCTTCTCGAGCACGTCCAATTAAAGGTTCCTTTTTATCTTTTCATTTCCAAATAATAAAAATTTCCGTTGAGACAAAACATTTCTTTATTTTTATTGGTTTTTATTAATTGCACTTTATTCATTTTTATTTTTTTAAACACGACACATTAAACAACACAATTGCGACTAATTTTAAATAAAATGCTGGAACATAATTTTTGTCCAAACACACAGTGTATGTGATGCATTTTATTTAAATTTGCAAAGTGTGTTCTTAAACAGTATTTTTTTTAAAATGTAAGGGAAAGTTAGGGCAAAGTGATTTCTTAATTGTTTTATTTTTATGTATGTGTTCGTAATTGCATTTTCAGTTAAATAAAAAATTATTTGAAACAAATCGCGCGATTTTTTTCAAATAATTTTTTATTTAACTGAAAATGCAATTACAAACAGAATTTTGTAAACCAGAATTTTGTGAAACAGAATTTTGGAAAACAGAATTTTGGAAACCAGAATTTTGAAAAACAGAATTTTGTAAAACAGGATTTTGTAAAGCAGAATTTTCGTCGAACAGAATTTTGTACCTAACCCGTTTAATACTTCAAATACAAACCAATAAAGATCCAGTCTTAGTTGGTGGAGTTTAAAGCATTCAGTCATTAACTCGGCTGTAAATGATTTTTTAAAAGAGGTCGTTTCTGAATTAAAGAAATACTTTCAAGTGGTGTACCAGTATGCTTCAATGGAAAATTGTATACTGTAAGGGTAAGGTCTTTCATAATGGACGCACCAGCTAGATCAGTTTCCACGGGAACAAAAGGCCATTCTGGATACTATTCATGCATAAGATGTACACAGAAGGGTGAAATGCATAAAAATAGGGTAGTATTTCCCATTAATCAATGTTCTTCGATGAAAACAAATGAAACATTCAGAAGTCGTGCTCAACCTGAGCATCACAACGAAAAATGCCCCACAATACTTGAAGAACTAGATATAGATATGATAAATCAAATTGCGTTAGACTACATGCCCGTTGTATGTCTCGGAGTAGCCCGAACCTTGTTAAATGCTTTGGTAACGAAAAAGAGCGAGCAATACTCACTCACGTCGTGGAAAATAGAAAGTCTTTCTATATCGTTAGCTGATCAGAGATCGTGTATTACAGCCGAATTCAATAGAAAACCTCGCACATTAAAAGACCTTAAAGTGTTTATAGCAAGTGAGTTCAGGCAATTTATTTTGTACACTGGGCCTTTCTTACTTCAAAGAATTTTATCTTTTGAAAGATATTCTCATTTTTTGAATTTATCGTTAGCTCTCAGAATATTGCTAGATTCAAAAGACTGTATTGTAAACAATGAGTCTACTCAAAATTTACTACATAATTTTGTACAAAAGGTACCTGAACTTTACGATTTATCACTTTTAACACACCATTTCCATTGCTTGTTACATATCCACGAAAATGAAAATGGCATGCGTAATTAGAGAGCATAAATGCGTTTAAATGCGAGAATCATTTACAAATCGTAGAGAAAGGTGTAAAGAAAAGCAATTTTGTCGCTGCCCAGCTGTACAAAGTCCTTTCAAAGTGTACGGCTTGAGTGCTTCTCTCTTACCATAGAAAGGCCAGACAAGTTTTGCCTAATTGGGAGAGACATTATTAAAATTACAGAGAAAAATAATTTTCCTTTTTTTAATGATATTATCATCGGATATATTCAGCATTTACTCGACCAATGAAATAAGGGAAGGCGAGGCCATATATTTTTATTATAACTCCATTGGAAAAAGGTTATTTCTTTGCGAAACTTAGACGATAAATCCTATTATTATACTCCATATATACATTAACAAACTATTGATCAAAAATGGAGGGCCAGAATTCTTCAGATTGTAAAGGTATCACGAAATGAAACCAATTTGACTTCCAAATAATTAAATTACAATCATTTTCAGAAGCATTTCTTCCACAAAATATTGTTTCAAGTGAGATTCAAAGCCCTAAAGCGCTTCAATACACACAACTACAAAACATAAATCCCGGTAAATGCTCAAAAAATAAAATACTTTAATTTTTTTAGTACGATATATTTATTACATACGAATTTCTATAGAAATCCTTCAAGTGCGAAATGGTTTACAAAATGACTCTATATTTTGCGAACTTCGAGCTTTTAAGGATTGATTCGACGCGACGAACAAAAAACCAAACAAATCAATGAACTACTCGAAATTAACAAAAGGCTCATAACTACATTAACAGAGGGAGTGATCACTATACGGAACGAAATCCGACAAATAAAAATTAATAATATATTCCGTCCACACGATGGAGATAGAATTTCTGAGAAACTACCTTTTACTAGCGTTGCAGCCATCAAGAGTTTTGACGAAGAGCTAAAAGAAAAAAATGACATGGTTGCAGAATTGATAAGTTCATTAAAAATATATATATGTTAGAAGTATTCGTTTCAGAATTATAATTTTCCATGCTTTTCAATATTTTCAGGAAATTTATTTCCACTTCAAATTATTTTCAATGAAACTTCAAATCACTTTCAAATATTTTCAATATTTATTTTTTATTAATTCAACCGTTCGCCGTTCATCCGTTCGCAACCGTTCTCTTCGCCCTCTCAATTCCTGCTTTTATACTCAGTAGCGCCAGTCGATTCTGCCCAAGCTTGACATAACAGTCAACGCTTGCCGTTTTATACTCAAAGTACATTCAATACTCCGACGCGGCCATCCTGGCGTTTTGCACGTCCTCGTGCAATCCATCTGAAATGAGAAAGAGAACTCCAAGAAGTATCTTGCTCAACCACTCGGCCAATTCTGACCAGAATAAACCTTTAGTTAACAAAAGAAAATTGTACGATCTATCCACATTCTTAACATCTATCACAGTTTTATATCCCATAAAACAAATCAGCCACAGTCATCTCTAACCATACGCACCATACCATCGTCTTAGACTCTCGTCCATCTAAATGCCATCTGCCATGTACCATACGATACACACTACACAACATTGAATTTATTTCAAATGTAATACACATTGATGACTTCAGTAATTTCTCTCCAATTACTTATCAAACCATTATCACTTCTCTCCAGTGACATTATACCAACAGCAACCTCTATCTGGTTACTGAATTGAACCATAACTTCCATCCAGTGATACAACGCCTCCATCCGGCACAAACTATTAATACCACCTCTATCCGGTGATATTAATCTCCAACTCACACCATTGCTTCTATCCAGCAATGCAATCACCATAAACCACAACAATGCGTATTATATTTTCATATTTTTATTTTACATTAATCATAAATTATTAACAGAAAACTCAACAAACTTCATCAGTATTATCGTCAATATCAACAGGCACATAACCTTCTGGCATTCGCCTTATACGATCGCGAGCATACTTATACGTTCGATTACAACTTACGGACTTAACTACATATCGGTCACCATCCAAAACTTCCATCACTCTAAATGGACCCTTGTATTTTGGATCCAGTTTTGTCTGATAGCGCTCCTAGTTTTGTAGTAACACCAAGTCACCTACAACAAAATTGTCCAATCTAGGCTTAGTACTATCAAATTTGATCTTATCATAACAAGCATTTTTTCCTATGTTACAAATGGCCTCATTCCGAACTTCATCAAGGTTTACCAATGGTTCAATTTCATCAGACACCAGCATTTCGATAGGTCTAGCTATCTTACCTATACGCAATTCCAACGAACTATATTTGGTAACACGACTTTGAGTACAATTCCAGGCTAATTGAATTTAACGTACTCATTACACGCTCAACTTGACTGTTCGCACGAGAACTACCTGTTGCGATTAAATGTAAATTAATATTGTGTGTACTAAAAAATTCTTTAAACTCTCGGCTCACAAAACAACGACCTTGATCTGCAATAACTCTTATTGGAGCACCAAATAAAGATATAGCATGTTTTAATGCCGCAATACTACTAAGTGTGTCTATGGTAATTATAGTAGGTGAAATTAAAAAAAAATCAGTTTATATGGAATGCCTGGTGGAAAGTAGCTAAGTAAAGAAGAAAGAGGGAAAATTTTAAATTATCATGATGAAGGGTCGTCCACAACACGATCAGGAATGACACCCTGATCAGTGACAAAGCCAAAAGAGACATCAAAGGGGTCGTTGTTAAATTATTGAAGACTGAGCAAGGGATTAGGGTTGAGAGGTGTTCAACAAATCACCGCGACATGAAAGTGTCATATAGGAAAAAGTATGAAAAACTTGGTCTCATGCCAAGACACGAATTAGTCAGATTTACAGATTTTTGGGTGAGGAGTTATATTTTCCGATAAAAAAAATAAATTTGGATTGAGCTGATGGCTCGGACAAATATTGGCGTTCCAAAGAGTTTTCCAAAATTATGCGTAAGCGACGATTTTTTGGCGGTGGCTTCCTTATGGTTTGGGCAGTTACACTAGGTCACAAATAACAAAATTTTCTCTGTTATTTGTTTCTAGCATACTTTTTCTCATTGATTTTGACCTACTAAACACGAAAATGGGACATGGGACTGTCCGTGGAGGTGGAAAGTTTCTGATTGCCATTCACTTGGGAGTGGCCAGAAATGATTCCTTCATTGGGCAGTCCAAGCAGCTCACTACTTCCACGCAGTATGTCCTGGGCAATGGCTTTTCGGAAACCTCCGTTAGCTAGCTAGAGTGAGAAGGCGAAACAAATGAGCATCAAATCAGGTATAGTAGGTGACTGATGTCACTGAAGCTCATCAAACAATCGGGCATATTCTTTTGTCCTTAGAAGGCGGATGAGCCAAACATACGGGCCAACGGCGGATAGAAACTAAAAGAAGAAAATCCAGGTTCAACATATCGCATCCTGGTCAGCGTCTGATCCATAATGGGCGGCTGCAATCAAATATCCTGGCAGTAGGTAAAATGCAAAAACCCGGTGGGCTGGGTTTGCCTCCCGCCACCGTTCATAATGGCAGTGAAAATACAAAAACGAAACAGAAAACATAAACAACCCCTATTTGTTGACGACCCCCGCAAACGTTATAAGGACCACGATTTACGGATATGCACTTGGAATGTAAGAACTCTATATAGATCCGGTGCAAGTATCCAACTGGCAGATGTCCTCGAAAGTTATAAGGCTGACATTACCGCTATCCAGGAAATGCGATGGACAGGACATGGCTGCACAAGAAAAAGAAACTGCGATATATACTACAGTTGCCATGAAAAAAAACATGAATTTGGTTGTGGATTTGTAGTTGGCAAAAGACTGCGACATCTAGTCTCTAGGTTCAATCCTGTGAGTGAACGAATAGCCACAATCCGCATAAAAGCGAAATATTTTTATATTTCCCTAATTTGTGTGCATGCCCCGACAGAAGAGAAAGATGATGATGCCAAAGACATATTCTATGAGCTCCTAGAGGAAACGTATGACCGCTGCCCTGGCCATGACATTAAGATTGTACTAGGAGATTTTAATGCCAAAGTAGGAAGGGAGAATGTGTTTAATCCAACTATTGGCAATTTCAGTCTTCATGCTGACAGCTCCGACAACGGTATGAGACTGATTGACTTTGCCGCGGCAAAAAACATGGTCATCAGTGGCACAAGATTCCAGCATAAAGACATCCACAAGGCTACTTGGGTATCCCCTGATCAAAGAACTAGGAACCAAATTGATCACGTGGTAATTGATGGAAGGCACTCATCCAGTGTAATGGACGTACGAGTGATCAGAGGAGCTAACATCGATTCTGATCACTACCTGGTAGCAGCAAAGGTTCGCACAAGATTAAGTAGAGCGAAAATCGTACGAAACCAGACGCAGAGGAAGCTGGACATCGGAAAGCTGCAATTACCAGAGGTAGCCACAGCCTACTCAAGGAAGCTCTCGCAACTTTTGGCACAGAACCCAGCCCCTCCCGATGACGATCCTGATGCGCAGTGGAAACCCATTTCCGACTCTATAAAAACTGCCGCAACAACCGTACTTGGTTTCGAAAAACCGCTTCGCAACAAACCGTGGTACGATGAAGAGTGTCGCATAGCAAATGACGAAAAGAACGCTGCACGTATGGTAATGCTTCAGTCAATTGCAACGCGAGCTGCAACTGAGCGGTATAGGGAGAAGAGAAAGGAGGTAAACCGTCTCTTTAGGCGTAAGAAACGGCAGTGGAGAAAACGCGAGAGTGAGAAAATTGAGACATACAGAAGGAAGAACGAAGCCCGAAAATTCTACCAAAAAGTTAAAAACGGAACTAATGGACATGGTTCAGGGCCCCCCTTCTGTAAAGACAAAGACGGAAATCTCGTCGCAGATGTGCAGAGCATGTTGGGAATATGGAGAGAGCATTTCTCCGCGCTACTAGTACCTGAGATATCCGATGACGATGGGACAATCGATCACAATATGGACGACGACGTCGATTGCCCCCCTCCTAACCAAGACGAGGTCAGAACAGCTATTGCCCGGCTTAAGAACAACAAAGCCGCAGGAGCCGATGGATTACCGGCGGAGCTGTTTAAGGCTGGCGGCGATGAGCTGATAAGGTGCATGCATCAGCTCATTAGCAAAATTTGGTTAGATGAATGCATGTCCGGCGATTGGAGTCTCAGTGTACTATGTCCCATATTTAAAAAAGGTGACCCGAGTATTTGTGCCAACTACCGTGGAATAAGCCTTTTATCCATAGCATATAAGGTTCTATCAAGTATAATGTGCGAAAGACTAAAACCAATTATCGCTGACCTGATTGGACCATACCAGTGTGGCTTTAGGCCTGGAAAATCGAAACAGACCAGATTTTCACGCTACGCCAAATCCTGGAGAAGACACACGAAAAACAAATCGACACCTATCATCTATTTATCGATTATAAAGCAGCCTTCGATAGTCCGATACGGGAGAAACTCTATGAAGCAATGTCTGAGCTTGGTATTCCTGCAAAACTCATACGCCTTTGCAGGATGACCTTGACGAACACCAAATCCGCAGTGAAAGTTGGTAAGGATCTTACCGAACCTTTCGAAACTAAGCGAGGCCTCAGGCAAGGCGACACCCTATCGTGCGATCTCTTTAACATCTTAATGGAGATCATTATGAGAAAAGCTGCAGTCAATATGAATAAAACCATCAGCAGCAAAAGTCACATGCTGCTCGCGTATGCTGATGATATAGATATCATTGGGCGCACAATTAGAGAAGTTACTGCGGTTTTTTCGAGAATTGAGAAGGAGTCAGCAAAAGTGGGTCTGACGGTGAATGAGGACAAGACAAAATTAATGGTTTCAACGAACAGGGCCTCCACGCGATTAGACCAAAGCGTGAACGTTGATAACCGTTATAACTTCGAGGTAGTGGACGAATTTATATACCTCGGATCTGCCGTGAACAAAAACAACAACGTCAGCCTTGAGATCAAACGGAGAATTGTGCTTGCGAATAGATGTTATTTTGGGCTAAGCAAGCACTTTAGAGATAAAGCCCTCTCTCGAGTAACAAAAGTCCAGCTGTACCAGACTCTCATTCAACCTGTCTTGCTTTATGGCGCAGAATCCTGGGTCCTATCGCAAGCAGACGAAACATCTGTAGGAGTCTTCGAGAGAAAAATACTCCGAAAAATTTATGGCCCTATAGTGCACAACGGCGAGTATCGGCGACGCATGAATCATGAGCTGTATGAGCTTTATCCTGACATTGACATAGTTAAGCGGATCAAGATAACGCGATTGCGCTGGCTAGGCCATGTCAGTAGAATGGATGAAGATGAACCAGCACGAAGACTTTTCGAAACCGAACTCGAAGGAAGACGAAAAATAGGAAGACCAAGACTCCGCTGGAGGGATCAGGTTGACGAATCCCTGCGTACACTTGGTATTGCCAACTGGAGAGATAAAGCAAAAGATCGAACTGGTTGGCGAAATATGTTATCTTCGTTTTGTAAGGTCCCTGACCCCCTGGGGTTGTCCGAGACCGGATAAGTAAGTAAGTAAGTAAACACGAAAATGAGTTTTAAAAATTTTTCTGTTGATTGGTTTTCGAGATACAAATTTTTGAACTTTTTTTTACATTTTTGGAGGTACACTTACAATTTTGAGCATATCTTTCGTCTTCTTTGACGTATTTGATCCTACTACTACTCAAATTAAAGCAAATTGAGCCGTCTACAACTCATTCTCAGAAAATTTTCAAATCGGGTGAGTAGTTTTGATGTTGGCGGCTTAAAAAGGTTAAAAAACTGCGTTTTTTTAGTAAAAATGTGGCAGAAAAATTCATATAAAAATTCATATAAAATATAAAACGCGATGCTAACAGCGATTAATAATTTTTTTGGTAAAACACCGAAATTCCGCTATTTCACGATATTTTGATTTTCATTATTTGCACAGCTAACCTACTAGGAGGGATCGAAAAAGCAAGTTTTTTATAATCCTTTTGGAATAGAACGGAACAGTTGCTCCTATACATAAGTTACTTCTGTTCAAAATTTCACCACCCTGGGTTAATGTCTTCTGTTCTGTCTTCAAAAATTTAGTGAAATCAGCAATTTTTTTTTTTGGAAATTTTTTTCAAATGTCACAGCACTTAGCAGTTTTGATAAAATTTTTAAATTAATATTAATAACACATAGAAACACAGGTGCATTTTACGATACGAATTTTGGCAAACCCACTTTACATGTACAAAATTGTTTGGAAAAAACGTTTACGTAATTTTTATGATTCTCAGAATTAAAAAAATTAAGTAATACACAAATAGTTATTTAATTTTTATGATTGTGGTTGCAGAGTAATATACGCTTCTGAATGTGCGTGGACGCTCTTCGTGTTCCTTTATGACTGCTACTCCGTTCACAGTCAATTAAAGGGAATTACACTTTTTTATTGATGTGTGTTTTCCCGATGGCTACTTGTATCGGATTTTTTTACAGAAATTCCCCCCACATTTGTGAGTGGTCATTATTTGGAAACTTTTCCACAATTTGAAACGCACACTTGCTGAATCAGGTATATAGCCAGGTATAGTATTTATAGGTGTTCATTTATCGTTTTTTGTCATTCAACAAGTGTCTACGAACGCGAGTAGTACGAGTAAAAAGTGAAACAAATTGAATTTAAGTGCATATAATACCTACCCAACAAGTAAGACAATGAGTAAAAGACTACGTGTGTTCGAGTGTTTGAACAATCCAGACAATTTCTGCAATGTTTGTGGCGAGTTTATAAAGAATAATCACGCACACACGTTTACTCCAGCAGTGCAATTGCACTATTTGAATTATTTTGGTATTTCACCAAATATCACAGAATCATGGACACCTAAGTCGCTATGTGATCTTTGCTATATAATCCTAATCAACTGGGCAGCTGGCGGAAGGTAAGAATTTTTATTTAAACACATTAAGCAAAGCAAATATAGTAATTTATTTTAATTTTAGGCGCCATATGAAATTCGATACACCAATGATGTGGAAAAAGCCGCTATGCCATTCCACAGACTGTTATTTTTGCCTCACCACAAACAGTGGGGTAGGGAGATTTTTAAAATGGAACTACGCTCAAGTGGGATCGTTTGCACTTCCAGTACCACATTCGAATGATGTACCATATCCAGTGTGCCCTGGTGCATCTCTTCAAAAAGCTGAATCGTCAGATCAAGAGTCCGAGTGAAGTGCAAGCGAATTTGGGGCGTGCAGAAAGCGAAAATTACTGTCACAGGCCGAACTAAACGATTGGGTGTGCGATTTTGGTCTCACTAAGGAGAAATCCGAACTTTTTGCGTCTCGGATGGTACAGTGTGGATTTGCGGATTCAGAAGTGAAAGTAACAGCGTACAGGAAGCGTCACCAGCAGTATGCAAAATTTTATACAAAGAAAGACCAAATATGTTTTTGCAGCGACATTTCCGGCTTGTTCCAAGAGCTTCACCAAATTCACAACCCCAATGAATGGAGGTTGTTTATTGACAGCAACAAAGAGAGCTTGAAGGCAGTTCTGTTACATAAGGGGAATGAAAAGCCATCTCTTCCTATTGCTCATGCGGGTTCATTCAAAGGAGAACTATGAAACTATGAACATTTTGCTGAAATGCATAGAGTATAGCAAATATAATTGGAAAATATGCGCCGACCTCAAAGTTGTGGCCATTCTGTGTGGACTCCAAGGAGGCTATACGCGACATTGCTGTTTTCTGTGCCTTTGGAATAGCCGCGCTGATGATCAGCATTATATTCAAAAAAAATGGCCGGAACGAACGAAACCTGTAGTTGGAGAAGCGAATGTTCAGCGCAAACCACTAATAGAGAACCGTGAAAATATAATACTTCCGCCGCTGCACATAAAATTGGGTTTGATAAAAAATTTTGCCAAAAAATTGGACAAAGAAGGTGAAGCTTTTGCCTATTTACGGTCAATTTTCCCTTACCTTTCGCTGGCAAAAATTAAAGAAGGAGTCGTCGCAGAACCCATATAAAAAAAATGTTGAAAGATGAAACTTTCCCGAAGCTGTTATCACCCATCGAAGCCGCAGCATGGAATTCCTTCAGGCTTGTTGTGGAAAACTTTTTAGGAAACAACAAAAGCCATAATTATAAGGACATAGTTGAGGATCTGGTAAAGAACTATGAAGCAATGGGTAGGTTTTTTTTGAAACAAATGTTAATTTAAATAGCGTTTTAATTCTCGTTTTTTTTTTCATTTTTGGGTAGGAGTGCACATATCACTTAAAATACACTTTCTGCATTCTCATTTGGATTTTTTCCCTGAGAATTTAGGAGACGTGAGCGACGAACACGGCGAGCGCTTTCATCAGGAATTGAAGGCTATGGAACGACGCTATCAGGGCATCTATGACACGACTATGATGGGTGACTACATTTGGACCCTAATACGTGAGACCAATTGCAGCGAATACAAAAAACAAAGAAGAAGTCAGCTGTTTTTCCACATGGCATAAAATGTACAGTTATATCTTTGTTTCTACTCATTTTTTATGGGCGTTGATTTGGTTAATTTCGTTAGTTTAGCTAACCTGGCACATCCATTTCTAATTGTGCCATACATTGAGTATGTAGTGCTCTAAATAAATTAAAAAATAATATACTAAGACTAATTTGTTTATTTTAAATTAAGTTCAAATGTATTTATTCGTTTGCGTTGGGTAGGTAAGCTGTGCAAATAATGAAAATCAAAATATCGTGAAATAGCGGAATTTCGGTGTTTTACCAAAAAAATTATAAGTCCGCCATTTGTTGTCAGATTTTGTTAAGTAAGTGCTTATTTTCTTTGAAAAAATGCCAGCTATACGTAAAAAAACCAAAATCGCTGTTAGCATCGCGTTTTATATTTTATATGAATTTTTATATGAATTTTTCTGCCACATTTTTACTAAAAAAACGCAGTTTTTTAACCTTTTTAAGCCGCCAACATCAAAACTACTCACCCGATTTGAAAATTTTCTGAGAATGAGTTGTAGACGGCTCAATTTGCTTTAATTTGAGTAGTAGTAGGATCAAATACGTCAAAGATATGCTCAAAATTGTAAGTGTACCTCCAAAAATTTAAAAAAAAAAGTTCAAAAATTTATATCTCGAAAACCAATCAACAGAAAAATTTTTAAAACTCATTTTCGTGTTCAGTAGGTCAAAATCAATGAGAAAAACTATGCTAGAACCAAATAACAAAACGACTGTTGGCTAGTGTTATTAGTTATAGAGGAACCACTCCAATATGCTTCGTTTCCACAAAAATGGATTCCGGGTATTCTGTTCGACTGTTGGATGCCGTCTTAGTTAATTCTGGAGAGGAAATTTATGTCCCAGAATTTATCTTCCACCAGGACAATGCAGCAGTACATCGGTCTAAGAAAACTCCAATGTTTCTGGAGTCCATAAATAATACCATCTGTCGACTGGGCTGCACTTAGGCCTGATCTTAATCCGACTGGGAACCTCTGGTCTATTTTACCTACCCAAGTTTACCACCATGAGCGCCAGTTTAAGAATATCACGGATCAAAAAATACCAACTCAAGAAAAGTGGAAGATAACTAATCCTGCGCATATTCATTCGCTGATAATGAAGATCATACGTCTTACGAAACTTTTTAAAATATTTAAGAAAACCTTTTGCCCTTATAAATATTTCGCAATATTTTTTTTTTTTTTTTTTTTTTTTTTTTTTAAATCGAGCGAACCCATCGCCGCCACTCTTACCCGCCCCTACCGACCGAGAGGGCCACGTCCCCATAACGTGAGGACAGCGTACACATTATAGACCGGTCTATAACGGGAGAGCAAGGATTATAAGTTCACACGTTACAACCAACTACAGAAATTCTTCACCAGTTGGTATTACACTAACATAAATAAGTATAAAAGCACATCACGAGATATTAACATAAGATACTTCAATATATAATAATTACGAGCAAAACGAAAACCAAATCATAAATCAGACCAGATAGTAAGGATAAAGTAAATTAAATTTACATATGTACGTCAACGAATATACAGCACTAATGCAATCGGTTCAAATGACAAATTATGCTAGACTTTGTCGTTTCCCAACTACCTGTGAAATCAATAAACTGATATAGCTCATTAAAGTCACGACACATTCTCCTAACTGGATCAAAGGACGCATAATTCGAACGCTGAAACTCGATGTTTACGAGTTTATAGTACCTCGTGGGTCTCAATGGGACATTTATGAAAATCTTAGATAACAGAAATTCAGAACATATACATCCATCAATTATCTTCAAAACTGTAATAGAGTTTATCATGGAACGTCTACTACTAAGAGTCGGCAATCTGATCAATGCTAGTCTACTGCTATACGAAGGAAGATTATGGTTCGGGTTCCATTGAAGGTTTCTCAGACAAAAAATGAGAAACTGTTTCTGGACCGATTCAATCATATTAACATACAAATTGTACTGGGGGTCCCAAACAACTGATCCATATTCGAGAATAGGGCGGACTAGTGAAGTAAAAAGATTTTTCGTAACGTAGGGATCTGAAAATTCCTTTGCCCAACGTTTAATAAAGTTCAGAACGCCATAAGCCTTGTTCACCATCGTAATTATGTGGGAGTTGAAATTCAATTTTCTGTCCAAAAGAACACCAAGATCAACAAATGAATCCACCGATTCAAGAACATTGCCACCTAAAATGTATTTTGCCGAAAATAATGATGACCTAGAGAACAGCATATGCTTACATTTCGTAAAATTAAGCTCCATCAAATTGGTTTCGCACCACGTCTGGAAAGTAGACAAATCCCTCTGAAGTAAAGTATATTGACAAGGATCCTTGTAAGAAAAATAGATCTTCACGTCATCAGCGTACATTAACAATTTAGAGTGCATTATGGAGGCGGGTAAGTCGTTAATGAATAACAAAAATAGAACCGGCCCAAGATGACTGCCCTGAGGCACCCCAGATGACACAAAAATAGATCTTGAGAATGATCGACCAAATGATACCATCTGTTCTCTGTTCATTAAATAAGAACTAATCCAATTCAGCATGTTACAATTAAAACCCATTGCCCCTAATTTATATAATAACAAATTGTGGTTAACTTTATCAAAAGCCTTACTAAAATCGGTAAAAATCACATCAGTTTGATCTCCATTAATAAAGCCGTCAATAATAGAAGAGGAAAACTGAAGCAAATTAGTCACGGTGGAACGACCCTTCCGAAAGCCATGTTGACATGGATCTAAAGTAGAGGAAACCTGATGAGAAATTACCTCTGTGACTAACTTCTCAAAAAGTTTAGGAATGGCACTCAATTTTGCAATTCCCCTATAATTTGCAACATTTACTAAACTACCAGATTTGTGGAGAGGGATTATATAAGAGCTCTTCCACTTTGCAGGAAAATGGCCGAACTTCAACGAAGCGTTAAATAAGAGAGTCAACGGTAAGCTGAGAGAATTCGAGCAGTATTTCAACATTGAGTCCGGGATACCATCAGGACCAGCTTTATTCGAGGCTTTCAAGCTGATTAAGTTATCTAGCAACCACGAAGAATTTACGACAGGTGCATCAAACGGAATGGTAGAGCGGACAGTGTACGGGTATGATTTGGAAACATCATAGGCTCGGGTGGAATAAATAGATGCGACAAAATCGGCGAAACAATTAGCAATAGACTCTTCATCTGAATATTCAATACCGTTCATTTTGATCCTACAAGGTGTGGAAGACGAATTACGCTTCAAGTTAACAAATCTAAAGAATGATTTGGGGTTCCGTTTAAAATTAGCCTTCAACCTATCCAAATATAATCTGTAACTCTCACGAGATTTAGAGTTGTATCTACTCCTAGCAACAATATACCTAGCATAGTCTGCTAGCAGTCCAGATTTTTTATACTTGTTCGAACATCTATTCCTTACATTCTTGAGACTATTTAGAGCCCTTGAGGACCATGGGGGACCAGTATTACCCCTTATTGGCCTCTTGGGTACAGACTTAGAAATATAGCCATTAATAATATTATAGAAATCATCCAGGGCGATTTCAAATTCAAAAGAATTATCACACTGACATATACTATGCCAGTCGGTATCAAAGATAAGATTATTCAAAAGTATAAAGTTCGCACGCGAAAAGCATAGGCCAACATAGGACGAAGAGCAATTGCAACCAACCTGCATGGTATCATATGTATAATTAATTCCCAGCGTTGGATGGTAACTATCCTCAGGAGAAATTAACGGATCAATTCGAGAAATATCAAAGTTGTTAGAATCATCCACTAAAACTAGATCAAGGACTCGATTCATAGAATTGGGAATGTCGTTCAATTGAATCAACCCAAGTTCGGAAATATGCGTAACAAAATCAGATGACCAATCATATGGTGTCAATGGAGTCAGAGAATTAGTATCGGGTAAAGACACCCATGTCACAGACGGCAAGTTAAAGTCAACCAATACTAAAATACGGTCCTTTCTACTGGCTAACGCAATAACTTTTGCAATAGCGTCAATATGCACTTGATATACCTCAAAGCATGAAGATGGCGGAATATAGGAACACGTGACAAACAATTTCAAATCGCCTAAATTAATGGACACCACAAGAAACTCAAGATCGCCAATGTCATCAACTGTAACCAACTCAGAAGATAAAGAATTCTCAATTGAGATTAAAACACCACCACCAATTTTACCAACACGATCTTTTCTATAAACTACGTACTTATCGCAGAACAACTCAGAATTAAAAACATTAGGTTTAAGCCATGTCTCAGAAAATGCAATGACATCAAACTCAAAACCAAAGCTATCAACAAATAATCTGGACAATTTAGTATTCAAACCGCGAACATTCTGATACGCCATATTCAAACTCCCAATTAGTTTTTTGGAGCTGCCTTATCTCCAGACGGTAATCTAGCAAAATTATCACGCCTACCATTATCCCGATACTCAAATTCCCTTACGAATGTTCTGTGAGGCCAAAATTCCGAATCCACCAGTTTGACAAATAGATCATCCGGTGCAATAATTTTGAAAGACGACCTACGTTCCGAAAATTGTGACTTCAGCTTGAAGCACTGTATGGAATCGTTAGAATTATTCCCGACTAATTTAGACGATATGTAAAGTCGTATATCCTCTTCGGTCGTGTCGGGGGAAAGTCTAGACACAAAAACTGTCTTCCTTGCCGGTACGACAGTCAACGTTCTTGGTCCTGGCATTGGGGCGGGATTACCACCCGGAGGAGACGACTTATCGCTGTCCGTGGAAGCTATAGTAACTACAGAAACGACTTCAGCAAAAGTAGGAGGGGCAGAAGATTTCATTGGACTTGAAACTGTAACTGGAGAATTAACGTCCATTAAATTCGGCGAGGAAGGAATTACCAACAATGGAGGGGCCTTCTTAGCCGTCTTCTTCCTTTTCGGCGAGGAAGCTTTCGGTGAACCCGCTCTCTTTTCCAATCCCGGATATTTATTAAACATCCCAATAAACTTGGAAAATCGACCAGATAAAGCCGAAAGCTCCTTTTCCATCTCAGAAAACTCGGACTTCATGCTCCTGAAAAATTTGTAGAACTCCACATCCAATTTTCTACAATCCACGCAACACCAACGCAGACCCTTGTCATCACTAAGATTGTCCGCCACTCTTGCATAAAGGCCAACACATTTGACATGTATCAAGCCATCACACAACCAACACGAAATAAGAGTATCGGTATCCGATCTAACCTTACAGTCTTTGTTCATGCAAGTCATCATTATAATTAATTCAGAGTAAAAAAAAATAAAAAAATAAAAATAAATAAATAAATAAGAAACAAATACTAAAAACAGAATTCCAAAATCGACAAAATTCCCAAAAACGTATGAACTTATTATCCCTTTGATATTAATTCCCAAAACCAGCTGGCAACTCTAACACAAATAACGAAACAAAGAGAATGAAAGAAAAACAAAAATCAAACAACTACAACGTTAGACGTTCTCAACAATGACAAACAAATATTATTGTTGTTGTTTGTGTTTTACACGATCAACACAATAATACAAAAACAGTATAAACAAGCACTGCACTGAACACACAATTATATCAAGCAATGTAATTTAACTTATCTTCGCACTATTAACACAACAAGCACTATTTAAACTTTTAAAATACGAAAATAAAGTAAATTCACGGAGCACAACTAAAAAACGAACTAAACGAGAGTAGAGTTGCCAAAGTGAGTAGAGTATTAATTAGTTTATTTTTGTTGACTCATCTTCAAGAAGTCATAGTCAAAGTATATTTTCTGAAAAGTATTTCATTTTTAAAAGACTAATCAATATAAAATTAAATCTTGAAAATTCCTCTCAACAGTTGGAATCTCTAAGACGATTAGTGCTTTTTTAATGATACAAATATTTCTTTTGGTTATATTTCTGTGCAAGGCGAATTTAGATACTTGGTACTATATCCCATTAGGGACCATACAATATAAATTTGTGTCTGTTATGGATTGAAAATTTTATTATTATTATTTTGAAATTAATCCCCGAAATAGAATATATAAAACGTGTAGATTAATTGGGGAGAACTATGTCATCTAATTGCTTTAAAGTCGAAACAATTCAAAATCAATTAAAAAAATTAAAGTTTATTCAAATCGAATTAGTTAAAAGGACATTGATACATGCATCACTTATAATTATTTTCTCCTTTTTATAATTATTATCAACGTAACATTTGTGCACATTTCCATTTCTTCTTGTGATAAGTATGTGTTGAGTAAAACAGTGTTCTTATTCGGTGAAATGAATTAAGTAAACTATTTGATGTTTTCTTTAAAGAAGATGAACCTGTAGACAGATAAATAAGAGATTTGGCATCCTATTAACTTTCGACGCCACAGGATGAAGGTTAGTGAGGGTAATGAGGAGTTTCTTGCAATAATATCTGTAAGAACCAGTACATACATTTTTTTTTTAAAGATACTTGTAATATTCTCATGTTTCAACAATTTCTAAATAGGATAATTTAGTATAGTAGTCATTTTGGTCCTTCTCATATTCATAGTTAGAAATAAATAGGGAGTCTGTAATAGTTTTTGTAGTGAAAACGTGGTCTAACTAGAGCAGGACTCGAACCCCCACCCGACTGTTAGCTAAAGGAATAAAGCCTCCCGCAGTCCTGCCTCTGGTTAGAATCTAAGATGCTCCTAGGATAATTTATTTAAAATTTGCATCATAAACCATATTTGGTGATGTACATTGGAGTGGTGATGCTGGTGAGATGAACGAGGGGAATAGATTGTGTACGCTCAAGATAAATCCGGCTCATTGTGGATAGCAGCAGACCAATAATCCTTCTGTCTCTAGCCAGGCCGAAGATATCAATGATTGATTCAGTTTTGACTGGGAACATTCTGGTTGGTAATCATGTGGTGCGACTAAATGTCAGGGCAACTAACTTTAGTAGAAGCTGTAACGATGAACACTGAACTTCTTTATGCGTTTTTGAATTTGAATTTAATGTGCAGCACTGGCCGACTTGAGAATGTCTACTATTGGGTCATAACTATTTAGGGACTTAGAGAAGATCAGGCGTAGAGAAAATCTTGAGCTTCTTGGAGCATACTGAATGGTTCTTCAGCAGGGCTAACGCTTAATCTAGTTAGTCCGTGGTATCACAGTGGACTAGTGAGTAAAGGTATGGTCAGAGAAACGTCACTCTTAAAAGGCTGTAAAACCGGTTATTTCATACCGATTTTTTCTAAATATATATTTTGTTGCAAAATCCAATTTCCAATCTTTTTAGAAAATCGCAACATATTTTTCCACATAATTTTAAATATTTATCTCGAAAATAAATTATATAATACCTTCTGTAAATATTCAATATGTTTTTGGGAACCCAAGGCTGCATGAAAACCGAAACAGCCCAGTTAGCAAAATGAATCAACATCGTATCGAAAATGCTTCCATATTTTTAAAAATCACATCGATATCGAATTCGATATCGTTCCCAAAAGAGTAGTGTTTTCGTACAAATTCTGCAAGGTGATATAGACTCGAAATGAAGATGATTCTTCGGTACGAAATTTAATCCATATGTTGTTTTTATTTCGTTTCGCAAAACCACTAATATCTACGATATTTCGTTGCAACGTAGTTAAAGACCTTTTATTGTCAATTAAAAAATTAATCTTTACACTTTTACATTTTTCATATCCATAAAAAAAAGAATATTACAAGAAGGTTTTTGTTAAATTATTTATTTAAAAACGAAGCTTAACCTCAATGCTAAACTTAAGAACAAACATGGTTAAGAAAGGATATCATAATGCGACAAATAAAGTTATTATGTCCTCTGATACATACATAGTATCACATTTACAGCGTATCAAAACGTTCATAAAGTGTACCAAAAAATATATTTTGGTACGAAAACTATAACAAAAATATTGTACAGTGTACCAAAGTGTCAAAATGAAGTGTAAAAATTAACATAATGTGTACCAAAAAAATTTACTTTTTAGTACAAATAATTTATCCAAAGGTACATGGTAGTTTAACAAACCCTGTTTTTTCTTTGTTCTAAAAGTTTACCAACAACTGTATAAAGTGCATCAAAATGTACATAAAGTGTATTAAAAAATGTACTCAACATTGTTCCAAAACTGTATAAAGTGTACTTTTATTGGAACACTTTACACATTTTGATAAATTTTTAAATATTTTTTAAATTTAACTATATAGTATATACAGCTGTAGTGATATAATACATAATATTAGTTTGCATTTATAATGAACGTGAAATTCGAAAACCCAGCAAAAAGTTCAGTTTGTCCACGTTAATCGATTTTACAACTGATGCATCCTTTTCTTGGTAGCCATTATGCACTTTCTTGAAGTGCATTATGTGTACCAAAGGACACTTTTGTCACTATATACTTTTTAGTATATAAGTATTTTTGGTAAACTGTACGGACATTGTTACAATACATAATACATCTTTTTACCACATCCTACACAGACACATAATTTTCCATTATTCATACGGATTGGTGACACCAACACCTCCTTATCTAAAAATAGATCTAAAATTAATTTATATTAATTACAGAGTGTATCTACATATTGACCCCTATTTGCGATTATATCGTAGGTGACAATTTATCGAAATTTAGTTTTTTGTTGTAAATAGGATATATGCACTAGTTTCAACGTCATAGAGTTTGAATTTGTACCGTTACGGAAAAAAAGCAGAGTACATTTTATCGTTTGCTTTGTTTACATTTTCACGTACAGTCAATTTTATCGTAAGCGACACTGTGTTCTATACGACTGTAGTTTTAATCGAAGTTGCCTTGACATTTGCTATGACTGAATGCTTAAACAGCGGCTTCTTGAAAATACATAATAGCGACACAGAAGTTTTTTCACGTTTATATATATACTTCACTGAATTCTTTATCGTCAGAGGTACGTAAATAATAAATGATAGCGTTATTTGTTGTGTGTAGTGATTTTTAATGATTTATAGGGGGAGGCAAAGAAAATCAAGCTTGTGGACTACAGCGACACTGATAGTTGTTCAATAGTTGAAGAGGAAGCTTGTGTTGGTGATAGGGGGAAAATAAACAAAAACCCTCACCAAAAAAAGAGTTTGGAGAAATGCATTGGTGCCAATAAGTCCATTAAACCTAATCCGTTTCGGGGGCGAAAATGCGGTAATGCTTGTGATGACTACTCGGAGGAGGAACGTGTTCGTATTTTTCACCATTATTGGGGACTAACAAGTGATACAAAGAAAAAAGAGTGGCTTATGTCGTGTATTAACCGCACTAATATCAAAAGGAAACGAGTTTTAAGCCTGCAACGAAAATTATCTTACAACTATTTTATAAACTTTCAGGGGAAAAATCGAAAGTATGTCAATAATTTTTGTTAAAAACGTCGGATCTTTCGCAAATGACCCTGCTTCATCTAGTCAAAGAACATTCCCCAAATACTAAGAAAAACTACTCGCCACATGACAAGACTAGTCAGGCAAAAATTGATATAGCGCATAGGTTTATTGAAAACTTACCAGTTGTACCGTCACACTACTGCCGCAATAAAAGCCAAAAACTTTATTTGCCACAAGAGTTTCGTATTATACCGACCGTATATGGATTTTATAAAGAACACTTTCATCGTAATAATCAACAAACACAGTTTGGCAGTATTTAGAAAAGTTTTTACAAAAGATTTCCATTTGGGCTTCCATCTGGCAAAAAATTACAAATGCTGTTTGTGAGAAAAATATAAACACATGAACCGGAACCAACAATCTGAGATGCAACAAACAGAACCATACAGAAATCATGTCTTAAACAAGGAAAAATGCAAACAAATTTTCTTAAGTGATCCAGCAAAAAGTAAAGAGAGGAACACAAAGTTTTTGTGCGCAAGTTTTGACTTGCAAAAAGTTCTTTATACCCCTCACAGTGGTAATGTGAATTTGTATTACTCCAGAAAATACCATCATTTCAACGATAGTATATATGTATGAGGTGGCCGTCGGTAGTGCAATGGTTAGTGTGCGCGGCTCTTGTACATGAGATCCTGGGTTCGAACCCTGCTCTGACCACCTTCAAATTTCTTTCGGAGGCGGTCACCTCGCATAGTGCTGGCAACACTATCGAGTATATAGCCATGAAAAAGCTTCTCAAAATACCGTTCGGAATCGGTGTAAAACTGTAGGTCCTAGTGTTAAAGTAACATTCTTACTGCCCGGGCACACCATGATGCCAGTTGATTCGGTACACAGTACAATAGAATCTTTTATCAAAAGAAGAACAATATTGTCTCCTTCAGAACGGGCAGCTTAAATACGTAACTCACGCCCATGTCCGAATTCCGAGATTGGACGTCATTCTCTCAAGCATTTCTACCTTCTACAAATATAATGAAGATAAACTGTTTGAAATCTGTGCAGTTCGACAAGGCTACTGGTGTAAAATCACATAACGGCTACTTCGAAAATGGTGAAATGCATACGATTAATACGAGTACTTTATTATTGAGAAAACAAACAGCATTCTAATATTATAGAAACTGGACCTAAACAACTTTATAAAGAAAAACTACAAAATATAAGGACCTGTACAAACTCTGTGAGAAAGGTATAATTCCTGTGCGATATCACAACGAGTACATGTAAACGAAGTGGAGCAAAAATGTTCAAGACACATTGGCAGAAACTGACAATAAAGATGAAACCGTTCATAGTGACTAATATTATTATATATAAAATGCAGTATGTAAATTAAAAAAAAACTTTATTGAAATATATTTAATTGAATATAAATGCAATTTATTTAAACAATCCGATGGTTTTTAATATCTATATTAAACAGCATAAAAACTATCGTAAACGCCAATACTATGATCAATTGGCTCTCAGCATGCTCGCGAACAGTATCGTAAGCGCCATTATACCTTTAAACATTAACAAATGCAAAACATGAATGGTCTTGTTAGAAAGCTACCATTTAATAATATTGTTGTCCATTTAAATTCAAATAAAGTATTGCACTGCTTAAGGAAACAACAATAAAAATCCTCACCTGTAAAATTTGACTTTTGTCGCTTATGATATAATCGCAAGTAGGGCTCGATATATAATATAGTTTTTTTGGTTTGCCTTCTCGTTTTTTTTTAATTTCAATTAATGGTAAATTATTTTGTATTATGTCAAAATATGTATTTGACATATCAATTAGAACTTATTAATGAAATAATCGCGGAAAAAGTCCAAAAATGTACATCGCCAATGACTCTAGAAAGTCTAAATTCTCGAAGCTCAAGAAAACTTCATTTATGTTCATCGAAATCGAATCAGAAATATCAAAATTTTCTTGAAGCAAATAGTTGTTGCAAAAATTTAATATTATAAACTCGATATCGATTCGAAGTAGAATAGGTTTATAATATGAAGTTCTAAAATAAGTCGTTATAACTTGTTAACTCGAAACCTTACATACTGGGAGGTTTATTAATAATTTTAAGTTTCGAAACTGGAGAAAACCAGGTTTCATAGAAGCCCACTTTTTTTTAGTACTCTAAGTCATCATTTCCACTAGAAACTGTAAACCCAGTTTAATAATTTCATCCCGATTATTGGTGTATTGTGACTACAATTTTATATCGTTTAAAAAAAAAAACCTTGTCTTACCACACTTATAGCTGAAACAGCTGTTTGGAAGTAAGAGAAAAAAAACAAATTACTATTGAAATTGAAAACAGAACTGCGCCAAATATTTTAAAGGAAAATAATATAAATATAAAAAGGTATATACAATTGGACAACAAACAATATGTGAAAACCCAAATTTGTATTTTGTGACAATTTAAAATTTCTTAAAATTTTTGAGAAAACAGATTTGCATTTTCTGGCAGGTCGAGCAAACAACTGTTCGTTTCAAATATTTGTTCAAATTTAACCACAGGGCAAATGTATTTTCTCTACTGTTTGTTTGACACTGGTTGACACCTGTTTGATAAAAACAAACGACGCAAATAAATGTGAGTTGTGTGAACACAAAATCAACCCTGTATTGCTTATTGCTTTGACAAAATGTCGAGCAAATATGATAAAACATATTTAGGTCAAATATTTGCCCAATGTAACCGTACCTTAAGTGCATCGTTTATCGACTGCCACCAACACTCAAGCTATGATCCGTTACTACCTTCGATCAAAAGTTGTGTCATAAAGGTAGTAGTCGCTTGGTAAGAAAATGTGCAGGGAGCATAAAGTAGATGCAATAAGGTTGTTGACCTTGGCGATTTTGAATTTGTGGCGAGTTCCCTCTCATGGATTATATATAAAGGGTGTCCCAAAATTCACGCAACATTTGAATTCAATAGAAAACAAAGTTTTTATTCTTCTTATGGTAATATTTTTATTGAATCGTAAAGGACATAGGATAGGGTTATTTATGGAATAAAACATCTGGCAGATGGCCTCCACGGCTTTCCATACACATACGTATTCGTTTGTCGTTTGTCCATGACTTTTCTGCATAAATCTGATCGAATTTCGTTGATGCAACGATGAATCTTCTCCTTTAAAGCACGAGTTGGCTTGTTAACATAGACTTGTGATTTTAAAAAACACCATAAAAAAATCTAATGGTGTTAGATCACACGATCTTGGGGGCCAGTTCTGGTCACCAAATCGAGAAATCACGCGACCTGGAAATGTCTCTTGCAGTAATTGAAGAGTTTCACGAGCTGTGTGACATGTGGCACCGTCTTGTTGAAACCAAATATTGGCCACATCAATTTCGGCAAAAAAAAACTGTGTTATCTATCATGTCGCGATATCGAACACCAGTAACACCAGAACACAAGTAATTGCGACCGCAAAACTTTCATTACTTTTGAAATATTGTTCAATAATGAAGACACGCTGTTCTATCATGTAATTTGCCATTTTTATTAACCCTGAACTATCAGCTGTCAGCTGTTTTTTTAGGGTTGCCAACTCTTTTCTACGTCGATAGCAGCAAATTTAAATGTTGCGTAAATTTAGGGACACCCTGTATAAATATAAGTACCGAACAAAAGAAAAATTATATACACACACAAGAATTATAGTACAGAAATTCCTGGAGTTTACTGACGAATTACAAAGAGAACATTACTAAATACGTTAGACACGTGTTTGGAGACAAAAAATAACAACAAAATATAAAAAAGCATGTACTACAAAAGATTGCCACAACGTCTTTAAATTAACTATAAAACTTTAAAATAACTTAATTAAGCAAAAAGGGAACCATAAAAAAATTAAAGCCCAATTCCAGTTTTTTTTTTGTCTGATACGAAAATAACGGAAATCCCCTTAAAAAGCAATAAAACCAAAGAAAAAAAAATATAATCAAGAAACACAAAATCACTCGTGCAAATTACAACAAGGCTTTCGTATAAGTAGGCGTAAAACTATATTAACACAGTACAACATTTTTCAGGTCATTGAGTTGGGACTCATTTCTTGCACGTGAAAGTAGCCCCAAAAATAAGAACTTATGCATCATTCGTTTTGTCCTTTTTCACCTTTTTTTTCACAATAACTGGATTACAAATCCGCAAATATGCTGTGTTTTTTGGAAGTGCCTATTTACAATACCCTAGGGACGCCGTCTGGTGTGTACCCACCGGCAAGTGTGTACTTATACACACCAGCAAGTATATACACACCAGCAAATTTATACACAATGACAAGTGTACAATGATGTAAACACATTGAATAAGAATTCGAATCTAATGATATGAAAAATTTCTCCGTTTACAACAAGGTATGTTTCGAAACCTCGCAATTGGTCTGAAATTATCATAAATATATTGGTTTATGCCCTGTGTTTAGAAAATGCATCCCCGGAATTCCCGCCCAGAATTTCGTTCATTTTCAGTTCCGGTTTTCCCGGGAATTTTGTCCGGGTATCACGAGAAATTTCCAAAACAATATAATGGAATATTTTAGCAAACAAGTTTAAACCAGCAAGCTCTTCTTACACTTGGATATTCTGTTTTAAATTTTTGTATTTTCGTAAAATATTGTTATAGGTTCACTGAAATTAGAACGATTATTCGTAACGATGACACATTTTCGTTAGCTACTAGAATGACAAGTAGCTCCCAAGGATTGTATCGTTGATGCAATAAAGCATGTTCTACAAGATGTTTTGAATGTTGATCGTTGCGTTGCTCCAGGAACCCAATTGTTTATTGCTGCAACGAATACATTAATTGTGCATTTTAGAGAAGAAGAAAGATTAATAATGTAATTGTTAAGGTTAAGGTTTTGAGGTTTGGGCGTCTTTTGATTTTACCAAAATTGTATTTGTTTATTACTGTATTTAGGCAAAAGTATAAAATTAACAAAATTAATGTGTTACTGCAACGTATCAGTCATTAAAGCCACGATACTGATTTGATTTAAATAAGAGAAGATTTTACATCAACTTTTTAGCAACTGTTGGACGCGCCGTTCAAGCAAGTTCCACTGTTTTTATTATACTAAATTTTATGACATATCTTTCTATAATCTCTTTGCTTTTGTTTGAACATTGTTAATTTCTGAATAATTGAATTCGCTTTAATATCTTCTCTTTAAGTTTGAGTGTGAATCAGCACACATACATACATATGTACATGCAAATGTTCATTTCATTTTGCTCCCGCTACTGCGGCCCTGTTTGTTATCATAATTTTAAGTTCAGTTTATAACTTCAATAAAAAAAAAATTTCGCATTGGGATTCAATTCAAGTTGAATTCTTGAAGTTTTTTCATTAAAAACTACCTTGAGATAAAATAGTCCTCCAGGTCCACGACCAGAGCAGGCCCTAAGCGCAAAAGCTTTACCTTCTGAGAAGCAAAACACGAGGCGAGGCATTCCAAATCGTAAAAAAGTTTGGTTTGGTAGATGAAAATTTCCAACTGGCATGGGAGGCACTTAAGACTTCCTACGAAAATCAAAGAATTTTATTTCATCAGCAGATGAAGCAAGTTTTTGCCATTCCGATAGCCCAAACTGAAACTCGTAAGTCAATGCGTCATGTTCTATGTGGTATTAATGATAGTTCATCAATTTTCCAATCATACAAAATCAAAACAGAAAATTGGGACCCTAACCTTGTCCATCTATGCGCTACAAACCTTGCGAGCATGGGAAAACTCGCTCAGCAAACATAAGGAGTTGCCAGCTTAGGAGCAAATGAGTACATTTTTGTCAAAATGGATTGGAATTACTGAAACTCTTTCGGAGACCTAGTTATAAAGATGGTAATGGTTCACATCAAAGGTCAGAGGCATTTCATTCCCACCTAGAATCCGATAAAGGAAAGTTACTTGCAAAATGTGTAATCAAAATCATCCCCTACGTTACTGTAGTTATTTTAAATCGCTGGGAGAGCGACCGAATAAAATATGTTTACACAAATAAATTCAGTGTAACTTGTCTTTTATCATCACATTTTAAGTCAAATTGTACGAGCGATAAATCATGTAACAAATGTAATAAAAAACAGCATACTATGTTACATTTAGAAGGAAGTGAAAATAAACGTTTTTTTTCAAATGAATCGAGATCAACAAAAATCACAATGATCCGAGTACTTCGCGAGCCACTACGTCAGTCGGAGCAGTTCAGGCACATTTGTCATTCACATAATGAATGTATAACCACTTTGCCTACGGCACTAACTAATATTGATCATTGTTTCCAATTCGTGCACTGTTAGATGCTGGATCGGAGAAAAGCTTTATGTATTTCGAAAAAAATTCAGCAGAGTCTTGCAATCCCAGTTACAACACAGCACTATCAAATTTCTGGACTTGGTGGAACCATAGTTGTAAACTCTAGCAGTCGCTGTCTTGTCAATTTAAGATCAAGAAGTTCTAACTTTTCAATCAAGATCAAAGCGATTGTAGTTTCAAAACTTGCACATTTTTTGCCATCGAAGAGGGGTAAAATCGAAAATTTTCTTGATCTTCAAAATTTAAAGTTAACCGATCCACAGTTCTTTAAACCGGCATCTATAGATATGATAATAGGTAGTGATTATTTACCATTCATCAATTTAGACGGTGTACGCTCAAATATTGGAAAACGCCTTGAAGCAAGCGTATCCTGATTTGGTTGGTATTTGCCCGGCCCCTTGCCGCCCGATGATATTAACACAATTTCTATTATTGTGTCGGAATCTGATGATATTGCTCTCCATGCGCAATAAACAAATTTTTGGAGCTTGAAGAGGTTGAGAGGACAATTGAAACATCCGAAAATGATACATATTGTGAAGAATTTTATCAGCGAAGAACATATAGACTACCTGACGGCCGCTGCTTGGTACGTCTTCTCTCAGAATATAATTCTTGGTCCATTCCGTAATATGGCGTTAGCTCAATACCATCGGATGGAGACAACTTTAAGGAAAACTCTTGAAGTCAAAGGTGAATACGCCAAAGTACTACAAGAGTACCTGGACCTCAATCACATGGAACCAGTGAATTATTTTGAAAATGCAGTCGAAAATTCTTCATTTTATTTACCCCACCACGCCGGTGTAAAACCAGAGAGTAAGACTACGAAAGTTAGAGTGGTGTTTAATGGGTCAAAGAAGACAAATAGTGGGTTCTCCCTAGACGACGTCAAATATCCCGGTCCTATATTGCAAGCGGACCTTATGCAAATTGTGTTAAAATGGCGTTAATACCAATATGTGTTTACTGGCGACATTCAGAAAATGTACCGCCAGGTGCTAGTACACAAGGTAGATCGACCATACCAACAGATTTTGTTCAGGTCAAATCCAAACGAATCAGTAAAAACGTTTGAATTGAAAATAGTGACCTTTGGAAGCAACTGTGCGACATTCCTGGCCATACGAACATTAAAGCAACTTAGTGATGATTACAATTTTATATATTTCATTTAACGTAAATAAAAATATTTCATCATGAGCAAGCCTCTGCTCTTATTGGAGCATACCAATCCTGTTCTAAAACTGACACCACACAAGCCAAAGGTCGCCAGCAAAACTATTCCTAAATCAGTGATATATGAAGAAAATCAGCCGATTTCAGAAGTTGACGCAAGAGCAATGGATTTTGAAGACGAGATTCAGGAGTCATCTGACGAAACATTTATTTCAGTACGCAATAAGAGGAAACGTTGTATTGATGCAGTAGAGGTAGATTTGTCCATGTTAAACACCTCTAATACACGTAAGGCAGAATCCCAAAATATTTCACAAAACCGTTTCGCGTTATTGGCAGATTTGAATATTGAAGAAGATTCTACGTCAAATAAAAATGTATATCGTGAAAAGCTTAGTAATTTCCGCGAGAAGGTTAAATCTAGGACATTCTGTCCACCAATATTCTTATTTAATGTAAATATTGAAAAGTTGGTAGATCAGTTAAATTCAAAAAACGTTTCATACAAAATTGTTAATAAACTTTACTTCGAAGAGGCATCTGTTCACACCGAAATGATGCAACTTCTGAAGGAAAATAAGATAGATTCATACTCATATACACCCAAAGAATTAAAACGAATCAGTATTGTGCTTCGCGGATTGTATTATAAGACCGATGTGGAAACAGTTCAGAAGGAAATTGATAAGGTAGCTCCAACCATTGTTGAATCTGTTACTAAATTTTCTACAAATTTCTCTAGAAAATATAAAATTGATACTGGTTTGTTTCTTGTAACTCTAGTATCAGGAAAATCAGTAAACGATTTGATTAATTTACGTTATATTTTGAATCAGAGAATTTCTTGGCAATCTCCTAAGAGAAATGCTTTGGTAGTCCAATGTTGGCGTTGTCAACAATGGGGCCACATGTCACGTAATTGTAATAAGCCTTATGCATGTGTGAAGTGTGATGAAGGTCACGAACCTGGCCAGTGTAAATTCGTTTCTGACAAAGTGAACTTACCTTTCAGCACTAACTGTCAACAAAAAGGTCATCCATCAAATTACAGAGGTTGTCCCTCATTTGTAAAATACATGGAACTAAAAAAAATAAATTTATGTGAGTCCGATCACAGGGGAGATGTGTAAACATCTAGTAATGAAAAAAATTTTTTAAGTTGGAAGTACTTATGCTTTTAGTATATTTTTTTAATTAATCAATTAAAAGCATCAAAACTTTCAATATTGTAAATACATAGGAATTTGCCGGTTTTTGTTTGTTTTATTTAACTTATTTGGTTAGTAAATGAGCACACTGCAGTATATATGTACTGCATTAAAAATTACAGTAAGCAGTAAATTTACTGATTACTGAAAAAATTCAGTAAATTTTTACTGATAATGAAATTTAATTTGCATTACCAGTAAAATCATAGGGCCGTATTCATAATAATCAGTAATCGGGCATTACTGATTACTAAAAATTCAATGCACCTCATCATAATCATGTAGGCACTTTATAAAAATTGCTGAAAAAAATTTTAGTAATCAGTAAAAATTTACTAGTTAAAGAAT
Source organism: Phaonia tiefii (assembly GCA_963931995.1). Taxonomy (NCBI): domain Eukaryota; kingdom Metazoa; phylum Arthropoda; class Insecta; order Diptera; family Muscidae; genus Phaonia; species Phaonia tiefii. Next base: position 200,593,759 of record OZ008369.1, read on the forward strand.
TATTTTTACTGAAATTGTAGTAGTACTGCAAAGTGCCCATCTATGGTAAATCCCTTAAGTACAAATAGTTAATATTGGCTTATGGTAACTAAAATAAGATACATATTTAAATTTTTGACTCGATTGTATTTAAAAATCTGTGGAAAACTGCATCTATAGTAGTGGAATTGTTAGTTGTGCGGGTTTGTGGAGAATTGCTCATATGCAAGTGGAAAACGTCAAATAAAAATTTTGATAAAGCTTGCGACTGTGGGTTTGCAAAATTTGTATTAAAATCTTCACCGATAATAATTGGCATAAGATGGAGATTGTTACCCAATTGTCGTGCACCAGCGTCAGTGTAAGGCAACAGTACGTAATGAAGATATGTTATAATCTTAATTTATATTGGAATCTAATAGAAATTTTATTAGAAATAACATTACCTCCATTCAGCTTTGATACACTTTGTGTTGTTTTATGTTCTGAGTTATAATTTTTTTGGTGTTTTGTAAAATATTTTATTATTTTGTATTTATTGCGGTTGACAAGTTATTAATCAGCTGTTTACTTAAATGTAATGCATGTAGTTATTTTACAGCAATGGTTTTCGAAAATTAGTAGCTACTATTGCACACTAGATGGTGCTTATACGCAGCTGTTAAGTATGAATTAGAGGCTAGCGCGAGATGAATTGATTGAGTTGTGATTTGGGTGACACTAATGCATTGTCATGTCATGCATGTTGTTACTACTTGGTATACATAGGAATTCGACGGCAATGTTACGTTCGACTCAAGTAAATCAATCCAACGTGTTCGAACATGAATCGTTTTACTTGAGTCTTGCATGGTACATACGACCAGTCATCCAAGACTGTATGGATGACGTTTTGTCGCCCACACTGAATTTATGTTATTCTAACGTTTGATTTATGTGCGCACGATTGTAATTAAAAAAAGGGAAAATGGAGAATATTGATGTTTAAATTATCGTAATTAATTATTTTTCACTTGTTTTCTTTAAAAAAGTATTTTTGCTTAACAAAAGTACTTTTTCATAAAAATTATCTTTTCTTAAAAAACATTCCTATTCCTAACTAATCAGCTTTTTATAAAAAAAGTAAATTTTCTTAAAAAATTACCTTTTCTTATAGAAAATACATTTGCATACATTTAAATTTTTACTTAATTGTTTCTTTTTTTATTTTTGTAATGAATTCCTTTTTTATGTTGCTAAAGTAAATCAACATACATAGATTGCTGGTACAACACGTATCACAACACAGTTCAACCCAATCATTGGGTAGTCATAGCATCGTATGATTCGACGGTTGCGTCGCAATGACTACTATGAGTGGGTTTACGTCTAGACATGGCATGGCTCGAACCGCTGCTAGCATCGGCCTTACACACACAGCATAACATTTTGCACGATGAATTAAATGAACCGAAACATGCACTTGTGCTAGCCCTTAGTATGAATGACAATCTCAAAGACGAAGAAGACTTATAGTTTGACGAGTTTAGTTTTTAGTTTTCCTTATTTTGCTTTGTTTTAGTAAATTTCTTATTAAAAGTGCAAAAAATCTGTTTAAAAGTTATTAAAATTAAATGTTTTTGTATTCATTTTATTTACTTGTTTTCATTTGCCTACGATAACATAATGTACGACAATTAGTGCAAATTAGTAGCTACTATTGCACACTAGATGGTGTTGAGTATATTGTATGCAGCGTATGATTACACTAATCAACTCATACATAGCTCACACCGATTTGATAACGCTTTACGATTGGTTAACGATTACATCGCACATCTTACTCTAAATTTGTGATTGTATTGTGAAAAAGATTTTTACCCCCAGCGTATAGATGTTTACACATCAAAAAAACACACGAAGACAACAAAAGAAGTCGAACAGAAAGTTCAAAATAATGTTTTTCAAGAAATCGAAAAATCAAGTTTAATTGAACCAGGGAAATCATTTTCAGATCTATTTAATGTAAAACCTCGATTAAAAGAATTTAACCCTGACTTTGGAAATCCATTAATACAAGAATTTGTCAAAATTGCTCGAAGTTTATGTCAACCGGAGTAATATCTTTGGAGGACAAAATAAAAAAATTCATTATGGAGTATAAATCACTATCTAAGTCGGAAGCTAAAGAACAATGCATTGGAATTATGAATGAAATTAATAAAGTTAATGGTCCGTAACTCATTAAACCTTTTAACTTTCAATGTAAGATCCCTTATTCAAGTGCATCGCCGAATTGAATTATTAAATACATTAAAATGTAACAACATTGACATTGCGTTCATTCAGGAGACTCACTTGAGGAATAATCATAGGGTAATTCTAGAAGACTATAACTTTGTGGGAGATTACAGTTCGGAGGGTGTTGCGCTTGTAATTAGGAAATCTTTTAAATTTACCAAAGTTGATATTCCTAATATTGGCATACCTCACATTTTCATATGTATTCGTGTTGCATTTAATGGACATGAAAAACAATTCTTATTTGAATCTATCTATATTCCCTGTAATTCGCCTCAATCTCTAATTAATGAAAGTCTTACAAATATATATAGATCATCCCAAAATTTTCATGCAGTTTTCATCGGAGGAGATATGAATTCTAAAAACACATCTTGGGGAGATACCTTGAATAATATCAATGGCAATGCTCTATTTGATTGGCTACAGAATTGTTCTTCTCATTTTACTCGTCTGTCCGATTCAATACCCTCCTTCCCTAACGGTGCTTCATATCTGGACCACTTTTTATTAAGTTCAAATTTGATCAATCATGATATTCCGAATTATTATGTTTCGAGTCTTCCTTCATTTTCGGATCATTTTCCTATTAAATTAAATATAGAAATTGCAGATTTTGAAATTATTATTAATGCGCCTAATACTTTTACATCATTTAAAAATACAAATTGGAATAATTTCAAAGACGATTTTCTGAACAATTTATTAAATATCTTTCCTGAATCTACAAGAAACTTAACTAATTCGGAAATTGATCAATTAATTTCAAAATTTAAAACAGTCTATGAGAGGCATTCAGAAGTTGTCCACAGACGCTCACGAAAGTATCTTGTGTCTGATAAAATTAAATCGTTATTTCAAATAAAATATAGGTGGCAAAAAAAATTAAAGCAAATCTACCACAGAACACTTAACAGATTTAATTCAGAATACAAACTGATTTCAAAACAAATTCAACTATTAACTATAATTATTAACAAATTAGTAGAAATTGAGCAATGCCAAATTTTTAGTAAGAAAATAACAACTATTGTCCCCGGCCCAACAGCTCATAAAAACGTTTACAACATTGTAGGTTTCAAAAAGAATAACTGTTTAAATAAACTATCAATAGATGGAAGGATAATTGAGAATGATGACGAATGCTTGGTTAAATTAAAAGACCATTTTCATAGTAGCTTCAATGGATCTTTTACCAATGCAAATACTGAAAATATCGAAAACACTGTGAATAGCGCTATTAACAGTGTAGTTCAGAACTTATACCCCTTCGACGAAAACTTAAATGCTACCAATAATCAAAACAGTTCCCTTCTTGTTACGACAGATGAAATTCATCGTATTGCCCTTGACGGTAACAATAAGAAATCTAGCGGTATGGACAATATCTCCAATTTCATTATTAAGAAATTTCCCATAAAAGCATTTGAATTTCACTCAATAATATTTAATAATTGTCTTAGTAATTGTTATTTTCCAATTTCTTGGAAAATTTCTAAAATTATATCTCTACAAAAGAAAAGGAACAACTTCGAGCTCAATAATTTAAGACCAATATCATTACTTTCTAACTTAGGCAAATTATTTGAAAAAGTTATTCGGAAGAAAATGGATATAGGGTTAGATGGAAATTACATACATGATTTACAATTTTGTTTCAAAAAGGGCATTCAACTTCCGATGCATTGTTTAAATTCCATAACGATGTAATCGCTAATCTTCGAAAGAAGCAGTGTACAGTGGCTGTGTCCGTAGATGTTGAAAAAGCATTTGACACTGCTTTTCACTATGGAATTCTCTACAAAATGATTACTATTGGTTTTAATTTTGCAATTATAAAACTGTTCCACAGTTTCTTTACAAATAGGAAATTTCGTGTACTATTTAAAAATAAGCTATCAGAATTTGGTGAAGTTAGTCGAGGAGTTCCACAGGGCTCTATTTTAGCTCCACATTTATACAATATATTTGTCTATGATTTCCCTCACATAGAAAATTAATCTGTTGGTCTCCTTTACGCTGATGATTCTTTACTTTACGCACATTCTGAATCTCCAATTGATGCTTTGATAAATGTATATTCCCATATATCGAAGGTTAAACAGTTTTATGAAAACTGGGGAATACGTTTAAATGCATCTAAGTGTGAAGCAATTTGCATAAGGAACGCATCTGGAAAATGCAAAAAATATGTGGTGCCTGAATGCAAAACATTACGAATTTTCCTTGATGGAATTGAAGTTCCATTTAAAGATAATATTAAATATCTTGGCGTTAAATTTTATAAACTATTAAAATTTAATCAACATGCTAGATGCAACTTGCAAAAAGCGTATAAAATATTGGGTTTATTTTCAAGATTATTTTGGAATAAAAATTTGCCTGAAAAAACTAAAATTTTTTTATATAAAACCAGTATTCGGCCAGTAATTGTATATGCCTTTTCTATTTGGTTCAGTATATCACCAACTGTAATGAAGGAACTTGAAATCCTTGAACGCAACATTATTAGAAAAAACTTTGAGACCCAAATTAAACGTTACTCAAATCAGTTCATAGACACAGCATCAAAAGTTGTCCCCATCGGTCTTTATGTCTGTGATACGTTAGATCGATTTATTACTAGAGTAAGAATGCATGAAAATGGGTTCGTTAACAATATTTTTGATGAGCAAAAAAACTTTGGTGGGAGCAACCCAATCTATTTATCCCCAGTTGGGTACATAAATGAAACACGCCCGGATTTTTCTTCATACAACCGGCACAGTTTTTATAATAAAACTCTTATAGGCACGCACAGAGGATAATGAATTTAGTTGCACTATCTCTGATTCACTTTGGAACATCATGAATTTACATTTCGGAATTTTATTTGTTATTTATTTTATTTTTTATTTAGTTTTAAGACAATTTATATGAGAAACACACTCTAGTCATTTTAAGCCCCGGGAGCAAGGGCGTAATGTTTTTTAATTGGTAGAAATTATTTCTATTTTCTCTGATTTGTGACATAGCATGGTGCTTTTTAATTTGTATAGAATATTAAGATATTACATTATAGTCTTATGTATTCACTTTTTTTGCTGTTAATATATTTTTCTTTCATTGTGTTACAAAAAAGGCTCAATAAAACAAAACTTAAACTGAAACTTACAACGAAACAAATCCTTTTGCTTCTAAAAGTTGAAGTTTACGTTGACTATGTGTTTTCAGGTGGACACTCCTTAGATGAAGAAAAAACTAAACAGGAACAGCTGATGCGAGTGCTTAACTCTGCTGCCTTCCCTTTCAAGATGAAGATTGTTTTAGAATAGATGACTAGCACAATAAAAACTTTGGGCATTCGCTGGAACGCAATGTCAGATGAGTTTTACTATGGAGTTGAACCAATGGACGTTAACCACGTTGCAACAAAAAGGATGATGCTTACACTAATCGCTAAGCTGTTCGATCCACTTGGTTGGCTTGGCCCAATTGTCGTCGTCGCAAAGATGCTGATGCAAAAATTGTGGGAAATCAAATCAGGTTGCGGTGAGGCTGTCCCACCAACTTTGCTGATTTCGTGGAATTCATTCATCAAGAGTTTGCCTCATATCACTTCACTTAAAATTCCACGATGGTTAAACTTTTCTCCAGGTCGTAGGGTGCAGATCCATGGTTTCAGTGACGCATCTGAGAAGGCCTACTGTGATGCTGTTTGTATTCGCACAGAAACTCTATCGGAGAAGTTTCCAGTTAACTAGGTAGCGAAAACTCGGGTAGCCCCAATTAAACGGATGACCAACCCAAAGCTCGAATTGTGCGGTGCCGTTCTTCTTGCTAATCTTATAACAAGTGTAACGAAAACTTACGATTGCAGTTATGAGTCCATCGTTCTTGCATGGCTCCAAAAATCTCCTCAATCTCTGTAGGGAATCGAATCACCGAAATGCTCAATTTAATCGACAATAGTTTGTGGAAACACGTGTACACAGAGGATAATCCAGCAGACTTGGGTACACGTGGATGTCAGTTACAAGATTTGATTCAAAACATGCTAGGGCCTGCTCTGGTCGTGGACCTGGGGGCCTATTTTATCTCAAGTAGGTTTTAATCAAAAAACTTCAGGAATTCAACTTGAATTCAATCACAATGCGGACCGTCTTTACTGAAGTTATAAACTGAACTTAAAACTATGAGAACAACAAGGGCCGCACTAGCGGGATCAAAAAGAAATGAACATTTGCATGTACATTTGTATGTGTGTTGAATCACACTCAAACTTAAAGAGAAGATATTAAGGCGAATTCAATTATTGCGAAATTAACAATGTTCAAACAAAAGCAAAGAGATTATAGAAAGATATGTCATAAAATTTGGCATAATAAAGTCAGTGGAACCTACTTGAACGGTGCGTTCAACATCAACAGTGCTCAAATGCGGTGATGTATCTTCGTATATATCTAACCAATATTTTTTTATTTATATTGTTACGAATTTCCTTATTCGTCCTTTTTGCGTTGTTTTATTCCCAATAATAAAACAAGGTTAGTTTTAAATTACGATAATTACAACGGTTTAACTTCCTTTTATTTTACTTATAAATTTGCAACAGTTTACTTTATTTATGACACTTTAACAAAGTCTTATATTTTACTATCAAATCGCGTTGCTTACTTTACGGCGGTTAATCACAAACTAAACTCTCCATTCCAAAGACCTCCGCTATTTATACCAACTCACCATACTCAAATGAAGGTATATCTAGCGAATTCAATAACCTTCTAGATGTTGTTGTTGTTGCTTATCTTTGTAGAACAATCTCGAACACAGGATAATTATCTTTACTGAGGTGAATTCATGCTACTGGTTTAGCGAGATGGTACGTTGTTACAATGCATACTTTCAGGCGCAGCACTAACCGCCTGTTATTTCCATACTGTTAGTAGAGTCATTAACAGCAAGCAAAAGCTTTTACTTATTCGTAACACTGCCCCCCACTGAAGCCTGTTCGTCCCGAGCAAGCTCAACCCTCGGTTTTCCATACAGAGCTAGTCTTTCCAAATGCACGACTTTCATTTTAGCTCTTGGACTTTGGCTTTTCTGGATTCTATAAACCACGTCATTTATTCGTTTTACAACCCTGTAAGGGCCTTCCCAGTGAGTCTGAAGTTGTGGAGATAAACCTTTCTTGCGCTGTGTGTTGAACAGTAAAACTAGCTGGCCGTCATGGACTCCTTCGGAATTTGCCGCTTGGTCGTACCTGGCTTTCATCTTATTACTCCTGATGTTTCTGTTCGCAACTCCTCCGCCTTGGTCCTTTAGTTGTCAAGCACTGGGTGCAGCCTGCAATCCACTCGGATACAGCTTTTTGACGACCAACCCAATAGAAACGTTTCCTTAGTTTCTCCATAGTTTTGCCTTTTCCGAGGTGCCTACCACTCGGACCATTATGAGATTCTGCAATTATCTCTTTCACTTTCAAGGCAGGTACCACAATTAGATTTTTCTCCGTTTTTCCATCTTCACTTTCCCATACACGCTATAGACAGCCATCTAGCAATCTCAGGCTATTCCACTGGGCCCAATATGATTTTAAAACGGGGCTTTCTGAAGCGATTTCATTCCGCGTTAATTGTCTATCCTCTTCCTCACTTCTCTGTGCCGTGAACCACTCGCCGTCCGATTCAATTCTCAGGGATCGGACGTCAATAATTTGCTCTTTTATCTCAGCCTTAGAATCCTGCTTACGATCGATTACATGTGGACAGTCATTTACTCGTCCGGTATCGGCCGCTATCGCTGCAGATCTTGACCGTTTTCGCGGGTCTCTACAGTCCCGCCCTATATGGCCACGTTCGCCATGATTGTCACCTTTCAATTTTGTTGCTTGCCATAGCGCTTTCGTGAGAATCCGATTCACTTCTTTCCGTTTCTACCCTTCGCACATGATGTCTGTTGACTGAAAACAACCCTCGCCGTCTCATTCGCCAAAGCAAATGAAACTGTTTCCACAAATGTAGGTTTTTGTAGGGCACACACCGCATATCTAACATCAGGATCGTTAATGCCCCTAACAAATGCCTCTATCTTTAATTGCTCTAAGAAAGTTTGGGGTTCTCCAGGATATGCCATCAACACCAAGCGTTCCATATCCGTTGCGAAGTCCTGAAGTGTTTCTTTATGCTTTTTCGCTCGGCCTCTTAATTCCATGCGATATAAATCCTTCTTGTGATCGCCACCATACTTGCGTTGTAACGCAGCCAGTATATCCTCGTAGTTGTTTCTGGCACTGACGGGAATGCTCTGTAGGACTTCTGCTGTGGTGCCTTTCAGTGCTAAAATTATCTCTACTGCTTTGTCGCTGCTGTTCCACAAGTTCTTAATTGCGACTATTTCGAATTGGAATATAAAAATGTCAAATGGGTTAGAGCATTCGAAACTGGGAGCTTTCAATCTACTAGAGGCTTCAGAATTTACTCCTTACCCTTCTTGCAACTGGATATCATGCGTCTTTCTTTCCAGTTCGGCGAATCTTTCCTCCACATCCTGTTCGACCTGTTCGATCTTCTGCTGAAATTCCTCGAATTTCTGTTCGACCTTTCCGAATTGATCATTAACCTGTATCTCCATGTTATTCATAGCTTCTGAAATTTCATGTAGCTTCTCATTTGTGGCGTTTGATGTTTCCTGCATAATTCTAGAATTTTCACTAAATTTCTCATTCATAATACTAGAATTTTCACCAAATTTCTCATCCATAATTCTAGAATTCTCACCAAATTTCTTTACAAGCTGCGTGTTAATTATTCGAGAATTTTCGCTCAATTTCTCGTTCACAATTCTAGAATTATCGTCCAATTTGGCCATCATGGCAGCAAACATTGTAGAAACATCTACATTACCAGTTGTTTCTTTTGCAAAAACCTTCATTTCGTCTTTGCACTGGAACTGATATGTGTCAATGTCGATGTTTCGGCGTTTAAATTCATCTATTAATCGCCTCTGCAGCTCTACCTTATTACCAGCAGTCGGTTGATCCAATTTACTCAACTCCTTTTTTAGTTGTTCAACTTTGAGTTCTTCAAACTTCATCGTTGTCCCCAATGCGTAATTTCACTTCTGCCACCGGTGTTACGAATTTCCTTATTCGTCATTTTTGCGTTGTTTTATTCCCAATAATAAAACAAGGTTCGTTTTCAATTACGATAATTACAACGGTATAACTTCCATTTATTTTACTGATATAGTACAACAGGTTACTTTATGTACACCACCAGTTTGTGTTTTACTATCAAATCGCGTTGCTTACTTTACGGCGGTTAATCACAAACTGAACTCTCCATTCCAAAGACCTTCGCTATTTATACCAACTCACCATACTCAAATGAAGTTATATCTAGCGAATTTAAGAACCTTCAAGTCATTGTTGTTGTTACTTATCTTTCTAGAATCATCTCGAATGGTGGAGAATTATCGTTACTGAGGCGAATTCATGGTACTGGTTTAGCGAGCTGGTACGTTGTTACAATGCATACTTTCAGGCGCAGCACTAACTGCCTGTTATTTACATAATGTTAGTAGAGTCATTAAGAGCAAGCAAAAGCTTTTACTTATTCGCAACTCTGCCCCCCACTTAGGCCTGGTCGTCCCGAGTAGGCTCAACCCTCCGTTTTCCATACAGGGCTAGTCTTTCCAAATGCACGACTTTCATTTTAGCTCTTGGACTTTGGCTTTTCAGGATTCTATAAACCACGTCATTTATTCGTTTGACAACCTTGTAAGGGCCTTCCCAGTGAGTCTGAAGTTTTGAAGATAAACCTTTCTTGCGCTGTGGGTTGAACAGTAAAACTAGCTGACCTTCATGAAATCCTTCGGAATTTGCCGCTTGGCCGTACCTGGCTTTCATCTTATTACTGGCCAACTTCATTCTGCTGCGAACAAACTCGTGAATTTCGCTAAGCTCTCCTGGGATGCCATCATTCTCCTCACTGTCGGATGTTAGGCAGTTGCCAAACTCCAAGTTTCTGGGGAGCTTTAACTCTATCCCGAAGATGGCACTAGCTGGTGTTCAGGCAGTAGCATTCTGGGTGGCCGACCGGTATGCTAGAAGGAATTTTGGTATGCGCTCGTCCCAGACTTTTCTATCCTTACTGACGATCTTGCTCAAATATTCTTCAAGAGCCTGATTAAATCTCCGAGGGCGCAATGACGTCGTTCTCATACCACGAATTTCATTCCTCTCGCATATTTCTTTTAAGATGGAAGATTCAAAATTCCTACCCTGCTCCGAATGCAGTTCTAAAGCGACACCAAAACGACTTATCCAGTTGTTCACGATAGCTTTGCTTATTGTTTTCGCTTCTTTGTTCGGAATAGCGTACACCTCGAGCCATTTACTGAAGTAGTCCATAACGACTAGGGCATATTGGTTCCCAGAGCTACTTGTTGGACATGGACCAGTCACACTCATGGATATTCGCTCGAAGGGAGCACTTGGGTTCTCCTGATGACTCTGTCCGCAACTCCTCCGCTTTAGTTGTCAAGCACTGAGTGCAGCCTGAAATCCACTCGGATACAGCTTTTTGACGACCAACCCAATAGAAACGTTCACTTAGTTTCTCCATAGTTTTTCCTTTGCCAAGTTGCCTACCACTCGGACCATTATGAGATTCTGCAATTATCTCTTTCGTTTTCAAGGCAGGTACCACCATTAGCTTTTTCTCCGTTTTACCATCTTCACTTTCCCATACACGGTATAGACAGCCATCTAGCAATCTCAAGCTATTCCACTGGGCCCAGTATGATTTTAAAACGGGGCTTTCTGAAGCGATTTCATTCCGTGTTAATTGTCTATCCTCTTCCTTTGCCAAAACAACTTTTGCCAATACAGGACCACTTCTCTGTGCCGTGAACCACTCGTCGTCCGATTCAATTCACAGGGATCGGACGTCAATAAGTTGCTCTTTTATCTCAGCATTAGAATCCTCCGTACGCTCGATTACATGTGGACGGTCATTTACTCGTCCGGTATTGGCTGTTATCGTTGGAGATCTTGAGCGCTTTCTCAGGTCTCTACAGTCCCGCCCTATATGGCCACGTTCGCCATGATTGTCACCTTTCAATTTTGTTGCTTGTCGTTGCGCTTTCGTGAGAATCCGAATCACTTCTTTCAGTTCGCTAACGGCGCCTTTCAAATCTTTTGATTTGACTTCCGTTTCTACCCTTCGCACATGATGCGTCTGTTGACTGGAAACAACACTCGCCGTCTCATTCGCCAAAGCAAATGAAACTGTTTCCACAAATGTAGGTTTTTGTAGGGCACACACCGCATATCTAACATCAGGATCGTTAATGCCCCTAACAAATGCCTCTATCTTTAATTGCTCTAAGAAAGTTTGGGGTTCTCCAGGATATGCCATCAACACCAAGCGTTCCATATCCGTTGCGAAGTCCTGAAGTGTTTCTTTATGCTTTTTCGCTCGGCCTCTTAATTCCATGCGATATAAATCCTTCTTGTGATCGCCACCATACTTGCGTTGTAACGCAGCCAGTATATCCTCGTAGTTGTTTCTGGCACTGACGGGAATGCTCTGTAGGACTTCTGCTGTGGTGCCTTTCAGTGCTAAAATTATCTCTACTGCTTTGTCGCTGCTGTTCCACAAGTTCTTAATTGCGACTATTTCGAATTGGAATATAAAAATGTCAAATGGGTTAGAGCATTCGAAACTGGGAGCTTTCAATCTACTAGAGGCTTCAGAATTTACTCCTTACCCTTCTTGCAACTGGATATCATGCATCTTTCTTTCCAGTTCGGCGAATCTTTCCTCCACATCCTGTTCGACCTGTTCGATCTTCTGCTGAAATTCCTCGAATTTCTGTTCGACCTTTCCGAATTGATCATTAACCTGTATCTCCATGTTATTCATAGCTTCTGAAATTTCATGTAGCTTCTCATTTGTGGCGTTTGATGTTTCCTGCATAATTCTAGAATTTTCACTAAATTTCTCATTCATAATACTAGAATTTTCACCAAATTTCTCATCCATAATTCTAGAATTCTCACCAAATTTCTTTACAAGCTGCGTGTTAATTATTCGAGAATTTTCGCTCAATTTCTCGTCCACAATTCTAGAATTATCGTCCAATTTGGCCATCATGGCAGCAAACATTGTAGAAACATCTACATTACCAGTTGCTTCTTTTGCATAAACCTCCATTTCGTCTTTGCAATAGAACTGATATTGATATGTGTCAATATTGATGTTTCGGCTATTAAATTCTTCTATTAATCGCCTCTGTAGTTCTACCTTATTACCAGCTGTCCGTTGATCCAATTTACTCAACTCCTTTTTTAGTTGTTCAACTTTGAGTTCTTCAAACTTCATCGTTGTCCTTAATTCGTAATTTCACTTCTGACACCAATGTTACGAATTTCCTTATTCGTCCTTTTCGCGTTGTTTTATTCCCAATAATAAAACAAGGTTCGTTTTAAATAAATAATTACAACGGTTTAACTTCCTTTTATTTTACTTATATAGTACAACAGTTTACTTTATTTATGACAATTTAACAAGTCTTATATTTTACTATGAAATCGCATTGCTTACTTTACGGCGGTTAATCACAAACTGAACTCTCCATTCCAAAGACCTCCGCTATTTTTACCAACTCACCATACTCAAATGAAGGTATATCTAGCGAATTCAAGAACCTTCTAGACGTTGTTGTTGTTGCTTATCTTTGTAGAACAATCTCGGACGGCGGAGAATTATCTTTACTGAGGTGAATTCATGCTACTGGTTTAGCGAGCTGGTACGTTGTTACAATACTGTTAGTAGAGTCATTAACAGCAAGTAAAAGCTTTTACTTATTCGTAACAATATTTTACTACAGCATTATATGCGCTATTTAGTTTGTCGAGACTTATAGAGTAAGATACGCTTTAAATAGGTCTTAGCAAGGAGTTGACGAATGTTTGGAGGTGTGAAATATTGAGAATTCCAAAGAGTTATTAATGTGGAATACGCTCTACCAGTTGCGGAGAGTATATGATCAGACCAAGTTAGTGTTTTGTATAATTTTTTTTATATTTCTATTCTTTCACAATCAATAACGAGTTCAGGCTCAATAGTTTGCCTCATTTGCCTTGGCCTTATAAGCAACCATTTAGATTTAGATGGATTAATACACAGGTAGTTTGCCGATGCCGATGAATTATGTATGCGCCGCAGGTCTGCATTTATCTTATAAACCGAATTTTCGAGTTGGCCTAATTTGCAGCTCATATATATTTCAACATCGTCAGGATACAGATGTAGGTCACAGTGATGTAATTGATCAGCGATATCATTGATGTACATAGTGAATAAAAGAGGCCCAAGAATTGATCCCTGAGGCACTCCATTTGGTACTAATAATGGTTTCGATAATTTATTTATTTGCAGAGACTGACTGATAACCATTTCCCAAATAAGAATGAATTAGTCTAGCGGAAGAAGGGGAAAAATTTAATATGGAATCAAAGGCCTTGGAATGATGCAGCAAAACCAGAAGAGAAACACTGCCAACATGAACTTTCTCGTGTAATTCCTCAGACACATCTACAAGAGCCGTTATGCAACTCCGCCTTGCCCGGAACCCAGATAGTCTATCTGAAAAGAGTCCTTTTAGTTGTAAATAATTAGCTATTGGATTATGAATTAATTTCTCAAAAGCTTTGAATAGGTATGGTAAAATAGGGATCGGACGATATTCCTGATTTGCCTTGGGGATTGGTAAAATTTTCGCATGTTTCCAGTTTGAAGGATATGTACTCTTAGTTATAATTGTATTAAAAATGTATGTCGTGTGTGCGAGTATCGTAGGTAGAATCATCTTCACAAACCTGGGGTGGATATTATCAAGTCCAATAGCATTCGATTTAGTGCTAAAACATGCCTTAAGTACATCATGTTGATCTACACATACAAAAGAAAATTCGCACTCATTCCCACGAAATAAAGGAAATTGATAATAAAAATTTCCATCAGTGCGGATCACGGGAACGTTCGTAAATGTTTCATTTATTGATTCAACATCAATGTTAACATTAGTTTCCCCCCGAGACTTGGCAATACCTATATCACGCAAAGTTTTCTTAGAATTAACCACCGACGAAAAACACGGGTATAATAATCAGTTTTTGCTCTCTTACTTAATTGATTTACCGTCTTTGTGGCTATGGAGTATTCTTTACGGGGCGTGTGGGATTTAAATCTTTTCCATCGTTTCAAAATAGTGTTTCTATCCACAATAGCGCATTTTATTGCCTCATTAAACCATGTTTTATTTTTCGGATTACCAGAAACCGTCTTCAAAGGTACTGTATTTAAAATATTTGCCCGACATTAGTTTCCAAAAAAATCGGCTGATTATCAACCGACGGCATATAGTAAATGGGACTCAAATCAACACTATTCAGTTCCGATCGTAGAGTATTACATTTTACTATTCTAAAATCATGGTAGGTGGTAGTGCTCATGTTTAATTTAGGTTTTAAATTATATGTGAGAAAAATAAGTCATTCACAATTGCCTTCCGAGGGGCCTCATACCAAATTTACAGTAATATGCCAAGCTGTACTATTTTTACACTTCTGAAAATACACACACTCACCATGCAATCCACGTGGTAACGATTGGCGATTCGGGGTTAAAGTGCAAATTACGCTAAATTGTTTAGATTTGTTAGAAATTTGTGTACACGTTTAAAATTCGATAACTAACTTTGTTACAAAATGCGACCATAACAACTACCCTACAACAAATGGTTTTGATTCTATGACTGAAACACTAAATGTTTTTATAAAAATCGCTTTTTTGCTCAATTTTGACCTCGATGTTGCACGGGTTAACATTATCCGATTGGCCTGAAACTCTTTCATTCATATTTTCTAGCCAATTGACACACTTAAGGGGGTTCCTGTGATAGGAATTCGATAACTTATGTTTTTAAGCCCAGTCTAATAATGTCTAAATATACTTATAATTTGGTGGGCAGTTCAATGATCAAATGAAATACTTTTAAAAGTGTTTAATCCATCATCGACATAACTTTTCACGAATTATACAAAATTCCTTAAAGTTTATTATCCCCGTTATCGTATTTGTACACAAGATCACTGATGCATTCCCTGTGAAAATATCCTATTTTTTACATTTTATTTAAACCTTATTTACGCTTCCGGTTGCAGCACGTGCTACTACTAGCACCATTCAAACGTCCATCAACTGAGTTTGGCTACTTGAAGATATGTTTAGTATTTATGTATAAATTGCAATAGCCTAAAACCTGAAAATGGAATTGAATGGTATAAAAGAAAATGTCTAGAGGTGATTCTGATTGGGAGTTATTGTGGTGCTACAAATGCAGTGCAGAGTGAGAACGTTTCTGAGGTATTGATATGTCAACTTGTTTGTGTTTCGGATTTCTAAAAAGTGACACCACACCATTACTTTGGATTTGATAATGTGATTAACTTTTGGTTGAAAATTATCAAGTGAGAACCAAATTGGTTTCGTGTAACAGATGGACGTTTGAAATGCGTTAGGAAATTATCGACATATAAATCAAGATTGCAATTGGAATAGAGAAGAGATAAATGCTTTTGCTAACGAAAATTTTTGCAGGGAGTATGCCAACGTTGTATAGAGAAAAAATGTACACCTTAAGAATATCATATGGGGTGATTCATTTAGACGCACCTTTTCCAGTAGGAATTTAATGACAAATCAAACTGCCATATATTTTGTGCTACATTTCAACGTGAAAAGACTTAAGGGGCCCGTAGCCCTCTGGATAAGTTGCAGCGACTACAAGTTTACATCAACCTATCCATGGTGTAGGGTGAAGTCGGCGGTTTGTACAACCCAGTTGAGGTAAAATCAAAGCGATTTTTATTTTGTGTGTGTAAGGGGTAAGGGGTGTGTAAGGGGAAGTTACAACAACTTTGATACGCATTTCGAAGAGAAACGTTCATATGACAACATTATCGGCAAAATAGAAATAATAAACCAAAAAATTAGTACCATAAATATTATCTGAAATGTAGTGTTATTTATAGATATTTAAAGGTTATAAAAATAGGGGTTTTTATCAAAGTTGCCTATATTTCCGCAAAAATGAAGTTGCTTCAACCAGTGTTGCCCGTTTAGGGGATTTTTTTTTCAAAATAGGGGATTGGGGATTTTTTGGGGATCTGGGGATTTTTTGGGGATGAAAATTTACGATGTATTAAAAGCGCTTCTTTTGTATCATTGTTTGAAAGTTAAAGTGGCAAGTCTATACTGTTTTTGTTTGCGTTGCCAGTAAACACTTGCCAGTCGTTATTGCTAAATGCTGTCAGCAAAAAGAACTGCATACACTTGCCAGTTCCTGAAAATATCAGAATGTTTCACTGGCAAGACTGTTCGTGATGACAACAATAAAACAAGTAACAAACCATAGACGAATACATACATAGATACATTTCTCTCTCAATAAATTAAACGTCATAGGTACGGTGGAAAGTAAACATTGGCTAGTGGAAAACATGGGTTCAATTATACCAGATCAACCGAATTTCGTGTTTTGGTGGTAAACTAGTTGTGTTAAATACAATAAAAAGAAGAATGTGAAATGAAACGTCAGATGAAAGAATAAATGTATCTATGTATGTATTCGTCTATTCGTATGGATTCATTTTTGATATTTGGCGTTACTGAAAAGAATTGAAGCAGTTGAGAAGAAATAACGAGAAATACTAAAACTATTTACAAAACAAATTATGAAAATAATGAAGTAGATGAATCTGAAGACTATTTGACTGAAGTAATTGATATATCGGGTGTTTTTTTAGGGGTGTAGAACTTCGAATTGAAATAAAACACAAGAAAATCGTTTTAATGTCCATCAATTTGGCCTTATTGGAAGGATAATTTTATGCCATTAATGTTTAAATATGATTTCGGGCATGTGGCCGCCGCGGCTGGCTCGAATAAAGCCAATTCTACAGGTCCAATTTTCAACCACTTTTTCGAGCATATGGGGCCGTATGTCGGCAATAACGCCACGAATGTTGGCTTCCAATTCCCCTAACGTTTCTGGTTTGTTGGCGTAGACGAGCGACTTCACATATCCCCAAAGAAAATAATCCAATGGTGTCAAATCACACGATCTTGGTGGCCAATTGACAGGTCCATTCCGCGAAATTATGCGCTCGTCGACTGTTTCCTTCAATAAATCGATTGTGACGTGCGCTGTGTGGCATGTAGCGCCGTCTTGTTGGAACCACAACTCATCCACATTCATGCCATCCAATTTGGGAACAAAATAGTCGGTTATCATGGCTCTATACCGGTCTCCATTAACGGTAACTGCCTCTCCAGCATTATTTCGGAAGAAGTATGGCCCAATGACTCCACCAGCCCATAGAGCATACCAAACAGTCAGTTTTTGTGGATGTAATGGCGTCTCAAGGGTCTCATGTGGATTCTCTTCACTCCAAATGCGGCAATTTTGCTTGTTGACGTAGCCATTCAACCAAAAATGAACCTCATCACTGAACAAAATTTTGCGATGAAAATGGACGGATTGCACGATTTGCACGCGTTGTTCTTTTGTCAACCTGTTCATGATGAAATGGCAAACCAAACTGAACATAAATGACATTAGAGTTGCCAGATTTGACCACAAAATGCCAGTTTTATCTCTATTTGAAAAACAAACCTCTAAAAAAACACCCGATACTAAGCCTTAATGACTGTTAACCAATGTGTACATAAATTAAAGCCAGATCTCATTTGTCATTATCTTTTTGTTATAACTAATTATTATTAAAATAATAAGTTAATAATAATAGACATATTAATAATTTAATAATAATATAATAATTTATTTATGTTTAAATTTTTCAATATTTAAGGTTTCGTTTTGTTCAGTTTCAATTTATTCCGGGGTTTTTAGCTTTTTTTTTTGGGATTTTCGGGGATTAAAAAAACTACAATTCGGGGATTTCGCCTAAAAAAACTGGCTACCCTGGCTTCAACATGTTTGAGAGTGTAAGAGCAATCTCGAAGTTGACAAAAAAATTATGGCAACTAGAAGTCCATAGTAGTGTCAACAACAACGCACACAATTACTGAACGCCTCCTGGTAATAACTTGTGTTTGTACCATGGTTCCCTGGTTTTTGATTATAGTTTGTGTGTGTCTCGCTGGTATAACCACACACGTACAACATAGGGACAGCGTATTACCGAATATTAGAAATGGTGTTTGAGTGCAGAATTTTGAAGTAAATGGCTTGTCAAATAAAAGTTGAAATTTTTTTAAGATATCTCTGTGCCAAACTGGATAGGTTAAGGTCATAATGGATATCAGTAAAAGGCAATCTGCTACCTAGATTTCGTTTTTATTGTTGCTATGTCGGTGGTGCAATGGCTAGTGTGCGCGGCTCTTGTACATGAGAACGTGGGTTCGATCGCTGCTCAGACCACCTTACATTTCTTTCTACGACGGTCACCTCGCTTAGTGATGGCGACACTATCGAGTCATGAAAATGAAAATGCTTTTCAAACTACCGTTCGGAACCGGTGTAAAAACTGTAGGTCCCAATCAGTGAGTATAAAAAACAAGAAAGCGCACATCTGTGGGGTGCTATTACGTAATATGGTGCAATCGATCTTGAATTTAAAAGTGCACAAATGACTGGTGCAAGCTATAGAACGTTATTGGAGTCGGCTTTTCCGAAGTTCACTGCACTATTTGGATATATCTTGGATATTGCAACAGGATAATGCCCCTATACACAACGCCAGAGTAGTAAAGGAGTTCATTGCAAGCCAAAATGATTGTATTCTTGACTGACCATCCTATTCGCCAGATCTAAACATTACCGAAAATGTCTGGGGTTGGTTATCTAGTAAGATCTATGAAGGTACTAATTCACTAATTCAGGCCATTGAAGATGCTTGGAATCAAATTTCGTTGGATTACATAAATTATCTTTATCTCTCAATGAAAACCCGTCCATTTGAAGTTATTAAAAACAAATTGTTCTTAAATAAAGTAAAATAAATGTAAAAAAAACAAGAGATTAAAATTAGTTAAAGTGCCATTATTCTAATGAACCAAGAAAATATCAAATTTTTTTTGACTTTTTTTTTTATAAATTGCTCAAAAAAAGTTAATTACTTAAGAAACCACCATTGTCATGATTTTTTTTATATCTCAGGTTCTATTGCCATTTTAAAATGATGCAATCGGTTACAAATTGCAAAAGATACAGGCTGCTGAATATTGAATTTTAGTGCCTTTAAATAAGTGAACTGGACTGTATATTTCATTTAATTCATTGATACATATATATACTTTTTTGAGATAATGTTATAAATTTAGGTGGAAAAGTTTTAAATTTAGTAGTAGCCTTAGAAGAGTGGGGAACAATTTGTCTACACTCTGATACAACCTGTAATAGAAAATGTTGCAGTGCTGCATCTTTCGCCAAAATATGATTTAAATGACATCTGTGTTATTTGCGACCCTTAATCCGTGCGGGAGGGGTATTTACAAATTCTGTATCAGTTCCGAATCTCATGATAAAATTGAAAGTTCGAGGTGTAACGAAATAATCTACTTCTTTGCCCAATAAATTAAGAACTTCTTGGAGATTGATATCTGTTTTGATGTTTCTCTCATCTATAATTGTAGTATAGTTGATTATAGTTTACTTATAACATTAAATTTTCATCCAATCGTGTGAAAGTGAAACCTGCTCCGTATCAGATGAAACAGACAATATGCCTGACCAATGTTCCTGTATTGACCTAAAAATTTTAATAATTGTAGGTTTTGGTTGGGGCCATATTGGGTTTGTGGGCGGTAAACCAAGCTTTTACATTAATATGTATTCTAAATAAACATTTTCCAAACTTTCCTCTGGAAATCAGTCAAAGAAAATTGATCGCTAAGACAATATTTAGCCGTTATGTCTTTTGTAGCAGCACGTATAAGTATAATTAGGGAAAGTTGGATGAATTAGTCCTAGGCTGACGATAAGTTAATTGATCAAAAAGAATTCTCGAAATGTTGTCCGGATTACTAAATTGCCCAATTTGCAATTCCAAACTCTCTAAATCGGGATTACGAAATTTTAATGAGATCGGCTCGTTGTTGTCGGAATTGCTTTCGTAAGGTACGTTTACTGACAAGTTGTCAGTGACAACACTTGTCACACACTTGTCTAACAATATTGAAAATTTTTCAGTTATAATCTCTTATGGTCCCCTGATGGATGAACCTATTCTTAATTTCTGACCCAGCGTTTTCAGAATGTTGACATTTATGCTACTTAGGTTTAGCACATTTTTCACTTCATCTACAGTAAATAAATGAATGTACATCTGTATCTTAGTTCAAAATTTGTCAAACTATCAACTATAGCTCTGTTGCCGTACGTACTGGAACTTACTAGTTATACTACTGTAACGACTTTAACTTGAAAAAGCATTACCGAATTTTACCGAGTAAAAGTAGTAAACTGTCATTCTGTATTGAAGAGTCAAAATAAATTGGAAAAATAATTTATTGTCGGAAAATAAATTGTTGAATTGTGAAAAAAACGATAATATATAAATTAGTATCGCTCTGCTCGATTCTAGCAGTGCTGGTGATTTAATGTTGGGCATTACTGATGTTGTTAAGTATTACTACATTTAATATTTTTTCGTTCCCGTGTTTTTTTAAAACTTGGTGGCTCCGAGAGTTTTTGACATTATTTTTGTTTCAACTTTCTTACAAATTTTACTATTACAAAATACGGGAACAAACCGCAATTAGTAATAATTAACAATAAATTAATTTATGATTTTTCCAATCTTGCGACCTCCGCTTGTTGACTCATTTGTATACTATGTTCTGCTTTAAAGAGTTTAAGTCAACGCCTACCACATTGAAGGGAAATGCATCGTCACAGGGATGAAAATCTTCATCAGCTAACGTACAGTTACTTTCCCGCTACGAAAATGTGTTCATCAACTGCAAATTGTTCATCACTGTGATGAAAGTATGTTGCTGCTGCAATAAATTTGATTCAGCAATATCTTTCATTGCTGCAATGAATTTGTTTCGTTATTGCAACGAATAAGTATCGTTCTCGCAATGAAATTATTTCATTGCTGCAATGAATTTGTTTTATTGCTGCAATGAATTTGTTTTATTGTTGCAATGATTTTGTTTCATTGCTGCAATGAATCTTTTTGAATTTTTGTTTCGAAAATGGTCTTAATTTGCTAAATATATTATACCCATTCCACTCGTCTGGAGAAAGATTATGGTAGTTGAGGGGTTGTGTGCTATTGTGACTGTTGTATTCGCGTCCTGCAATTAAAAACAAATAAGAGGATTTTATTATTAAGATTTATATTAAAGATATGTACGTATCTATTATGACTGTACTTACCATGAGCATAAGCTCTACTCCCCTATGGGTTTCATCACAGCAATTGATCCATATTCGAAACTTCCATTAACACAGAACCATACCATTGTTAAACTCTACAATTGTTGTTGTGTTGAGGGTTCTGCCGTCCAACTGTAGCGCCACATCTCCCCGTCATTAAGCCAGTGATCGCTCTATAAGCATTTCCTTCAATTGCTCTTTTGCTTATTTTAATCAAATTTGTTAAACTCTCTATTGGATTCACGTTAAATTGTTGTTTTTTATGTTCGTCTTACTTGAAACACTTTGTTTCTTTGACTTCTTCGTTTTTATTGACATCGAATCCAAATGTCAATGCAACGAAATAAGCGCGACCGAATTATGGACAAAACACAAAAACAACAGTATTTGGAGGCGATTCCCAGCAACAATTTTCGGAGCGTTCCTAAATATGACTCTAAAAAGACTCCTTTTTCTGAGGGTTTTATGATTACCCTCCTAATTTATGAGTATTTATGATTGATTTCGGAGCCTGCAGAATTTAGGACTCTGAAAAGACTCTTTTTTATGAGCAATTTAGGAGCACACTCCTAGAAAACTCTTATTTATGAGGGTTTTCTGAGGGGCAACGGTAGTTTGTTTTCTTTTTCTTGATAATTTCAATACTTTGCGTTTGTCTGTCATTATTATGATCATTTTGTGCTGTTCGGTAGTGGTTTTGATCAAATCTTTGAGAAATTGTGCAAAAAGTAAGTTTATTTTTGTGTTTTTAAATAAAAACAGAAAATGTATCCAACAACTGGCGAAAAGAGGCGTTCAGCCCAAATAATAAAAATAATATAATTAAAATAATTCCATTAAAATCCAAAATGCACAAATTTACAAATAAATTGAATACCCTAATTTCAAGAAAAAGAAACACTCCTATATCACTCTTTTTTGGCCCCGAAATCACTCTTTTATGACTCTTTTAAGAGGCTTTTATGATTGATTTGTGAGCAAAAATGGTCACAATTTTCCATACAAATCGTAAAATTTAGGAGTCCTAAAACGCTCATATTCAGTACAACATTTTTTGACGGGTTCATAGGAAAACACGCTCATGTCTGAGGGTTCTAGGAGCTTTTTTCTGAGGGTTTTGCTCATAAAAAGGAGTCCTAAAAGACTCTTTAACTAAGTATAACTTTATATATAACTATAACTTTAACTAAGTATAAACTTATTTACATTATTCCGGCGGAGAAATATGTCTACCGCTCTCGGTTGTTGCAAAGGAACTGATGTAGGATGTATACGTGACCCAACACTCACGCTCACAATTTTCTCTTGCTGGCCTCTTTTCGACGCTCACTCATTTCTTTGACTGCTTTTCTCTCTTAATATTCAAAAAAATTAGTTTCGTTGCAAAAAACTATAAATGTTGGCAAACCTCCAAAATAAATAAGTAATAAAAGGGTTTTCAACAGAGACGCTACAAAAGTAATCCGATAGGGACAGCAAACGACGCCATATTTTTTTTTCTCTTCAGTAAGCTTTGCCATCTCATCATGGAAAGATATACGAGCCAACAGTGAGTCGAAATTAATAAAATTTACTATCGAAACTTGGAGTCAGTGGCCTCAACTTTAAGAGCGCTACGTCCAATTTATGGTCGGCTCATTTCTGGCTGAATGGCTTCGTCAATAAGCAAAATATGCGTTATTGGTGAGACAGCAATCCATACGTAATCCATGAGTCATCATTGCATCCCGAAAAAATTACAGTTTGGTGCGGTTTGTGGGCCGGCGGCGTCATTGGGCCGTACTTCTTCCGTGATGATCAAGACCGGCACATTACTGTGAATGCGAATCGCTACCGTTCAATGATAACCGAATATTTTTAGCCCCAATTGGATAATATGGACTTGGAGGACATGTGGTTCCAACAGGACGGCGCCACAAGCCACACAGCGAATGCCACAATCAATTTATTAGAAACCAAGTTTGGTGAACGTGTTATCTCACGAAATGGCCCAGTCGATTGGCCGCTTCGGTCGTGCGATCTGACGCCGTTAGATTATTTCCTGTGGGGCTACGTCAAGTCTATGGTCAATGCCAACAAACCAGCGACGATTGATGAACTTCGTCCGAATATCGAACGTGCAATTGCAGCAGTATCGGCCGATTTATGCTTGAAAACCGTCGAAAATTGGGTTCAGCGTCTGGACTTCTGCAAGCGTGCCCATGGTGGCCATGCAAAAGAAATCCAGTTCCATACATAATGGCATCGAACGTAGTTTCACAGGAATAAAGAATTTCATTGGTATCTAAAAC
The DNA here is from genome assembly GCA_963931995.1 of Phaonia tiefii. Classification (NCBI taxonomy): domain Eukaryota; kingdom Metazoa; phylum Arthropoda; class Insecta; order Diptera; family Muscidae; genus Phaonia; species Phaonia tiefii. The sequence continues at coordinate 200,617,767 of OZ008369.1, forward strand.
CGGTTTTGTTTTATTTAAAAAGCTTTTGTAGCGCTCTTATTGAAAACCCCATAAAAATGAACAATAAAAAGTAAGAGATAAACCAAATATCAATGGTTTAAATCTCACGCACCACCTACTTTTTTAATTTTTAATCCAATTTTCTACAAAATTCAAAATAAATAAAATTGTTGCAGGAATGAGAAGTAAGTTATTGCAGTAACGAAATGAAAAAGTAACGAAATGAAAAAAACTATCGGATATACTAGACTTTTCATTGTAGCAACGAAAAACCATTATCGTAAATGTGTTATCCATGCAGCGAAGCAATATTCTTTGCTACAAAGACGTTGTTTTTTCCTCTGAAGTAATAAAAACTGGCTGTGTTCTTCCGTGGTATTTGTAAGTGCACCCTGATGAGCACTATCAAATAAATAGGTCGTCAAAGGTTGAGTGAAAACATTTTTTATTTTATTTTGAACAGAGGTAGCTGAGGTAGCGCTAAAAGGTTTTTTCCCAGTTTTCTCCAAACTTCATACAATTTCAGCTTTGAAACATAATCATTAAGATATTTAGTTGGTATATTTGCAATTTCAAAGCCGTTACTATCCTAATGTACACAAAAACGGATGCACATCAGTTTCGAACTCGTAACGAATCCGTAAAATCATAACACAGCGAAACGTGAGTTTTCGCATTCCTTTCGAACCCGATCCGAGTCCATAAAAACATGATTTGACAGATCAGTCTCGAACTCGTTACGACTCCGTAAAAACATAAAAAGCGAATCAGTGAAATTGCGATTTGGCGGTCTCGAACCCGTTATGAGTCCGTAAAAACATAAAAAAGGCGAATCAGTGAAATTGCGATTTGTCGGATCCGTCTCGAACTCATTAGGAGTCCGTAAAAATAAAAAAAGCGAATCAGTGAAATTGTGATTTGGCGGATCCGTCTCGAACTCGTTAAGAGTCCGTAAAAACATAAAAAAGCGAATCAGTGAAATTGCGATTTGTCGGATGCGCCGCGAATTCATTTTATTTCCAAAAAACGAATCGCGGTTTCGAGAGGAATTTCATACGAAAACGAATTCGCTATGAGTTCGTAACGGATGTCCGTTTCGGACAAAATGTCCGCAGCAACGGATCCGTCTCGAATTCGTAACGGATTCGTATGGCACAGTGAGATTTTACACTTCCCAATGTGCACAAAAACGGATGCCAATCGGTTTCGAACTCGTAGTGAGTACGTAAAAACATAAAAAAGCGAACTATGAGTTCTCGAATTCGTTTCGAACCCGTTACGAGTCCGGAAAAACATAAAAAAGCCAATCAGTGAAATTCGTATTCGGCGGATCAGTCTCGAACTCGTTAGGAGTCATTAAAAACAAAAAAAGCGAATCAGGGAAATTGTTATTTGGCGGATCCGTCTCGAACTCGTTACGAGTCCGTAAAAATATGAAAAAGCGAATCAGAGAAATTGCGATTTGGCGGATATGTCTCGAACCCGTTACGAGTCCGTAAAAACTTAGAAGAGGGAATCAGTGAAATTTATATATAGCGGATCCGTCTCGAACTCGTTACGAGTCCGTAAAAACATAAAAAAGCCAATCAGTGACATTGCGATTTGGCGGATCTGTCTCGAACCCGCTCCGAGTCCGTAAAACATAACAAAGGGAATCGGAAAAGTATAAAAAATGATTCGCGGTTTCGAGAGGAATTTCACACGAAAACGAATTCGCTATGAGTTTGTAACGTATGTCCGTTTCGGACAAAACGCTCGCTGAAGCGGATCCGTCTCGATTTCGTAACGGTTTCATATGGCACATAGGGTATTCACCCTTATTATGCATGTCGTAGTCATGTCGAATGTTTGTCGTTTTTTAAATTCGGCATAACCGACGTCGAAATTCGGCTCTGTCGTAGATCTATTACAATTTTGGTATTGTGTATGTCGTTTATGACAGTGAAATTCGAAAAAAAAACATTCGTAGTGAATTTTACTGGTGACAACGTCGAAAAATATAAAAAAAATCGGAAAAGAGCGCAAAATTTGTAAACAAAAAATGGATAATACTCGAATTAAAATTAAAGTTCAATTATTATTTTTATATCAGATATATAATAAAAAAAATGTTTTAATACATATTTAAGGATGAAAGAAACTACACCCAAACATTCTGAAACTCTTGTCAACTTTATGATATAAAACTAGACTTTGGCAAAGGGATCCCATACAAACACGGAGATCACAGATTAAAGAAAAATGGAACGATCTGAAACGAAAGCTCAATACTGTTGACCCCCATTGTAGGACTAGGTTGTGCAAGGCCTACATTGAAATCATCCTTCAGCAAGGATTCACATTGTTGCTGCTAGTCGTAATGTCTTACTCATTCGCATTGACCTCAATGATTCTGACAGTTTACGTGATATTGTTCATACCACGTACCGGAAAGCACCCTTGTTCAATCTAAAGTTGGTCATAAATCTGAAGAACTCTTACATTTAATTCGCAGATGAATGCACAATAAACTTACATGCAACTTGGTAGGGTAAATATGTTAGACCGGAACCATAATTGTGTCCGATAACACTGTAAGTATGTGAAAATGACACACCAAAACGCCGAGGCACGTCAACCTAATTTTGGATCGTAGAATCCGTTTTAACCCTGCTGTTAGGTTAGGAAAAAAATACGAATGTTAGGTTAAGGGACCATTTGGCCCATACTGCAATTTTCATGCAGAATATCAATTTAATCGCATTCGTTGTATATATTTTAGTTCAATATTCACTAAATATTGTTATTATTATTATCATCTTTGTTTTGAAAATAAATGTAAAGAAAATCAAAGGAAATATACTATGGACCAAATGGTCCCTTAACCTAAGATTCGTATTTTTAACGAATGTTAGCTTAAGAGACCATTTGGTCCATACTGCAATTTACAAACAAAATAACCATCTATTCGTATTCTTTGTATCTATCTTGGGTCAGTAATACTCAAATATTTTTATTATTATTGTTATTTTATATTTTGAACATAATTGTAAAGAAAACAAAGAATATATTCTATGGACCAAATGGTCCCTTAATCTGAAATTTGTAATTTCTTATTTGACTCAGTCCTGTTTCTAGTTAGAAAATTTAATTTTTGCTCATGCCATTGGTTTATAGAAAAGATCACGTGATCTGAAAAATGAAGTCAGTATATATCACCGTTCAAAACTTGCAAAGAAAACTAGCCATTATTTGGACCAAATGGGCTTAATCTAAAAGCAGGGTTAAAAAGTTAGCTCAAAATCACGAGATATTTCGAATTTAAATTTGTAGTTGATTTAAGGCGATTTTTAATTTTATTTGAATGAAAAATCTTTAAAAACTTGTTTAAAATCAATTTGTTTATTATTTATTTGTCAAAATTTATATCTAGAAATAATAGACGTCCATTTTCAAGCGGACATGGAAATATATTTGCTCTTATGTTGACGCTTTTATAGACTTTTTTGGATTTATTCAACTTTTACTCTTTGTTTGCAATCGACCAGCAGAACTCAGCAAGCATTGAGTCTATTCTTTCTCCAGCCAAACGGTCTTCGAAGACCATTATCGTTTGATGAAATCTTTCGCCAGTTTCGTCTGTTTCTGTGGACAATTGTCGTTCGTAAAAATCGAAATGTGCATGTAACATGTGGATTTTCAACGACATATTAACGCCAAGACTTCATCATGTTGTCAATATAATCACGGTACTCTGGTGAGCGATTTTTGCAAAGAACGTTTTCAATTACCGCACGAATTGAGTTCCATGCGTTTAGTTCAGTTTCATCTAACATTTCAGAAAAACTCGCATCCCTTAAATGTTTCCTTATATCTGGACCGTTAACTACACCTGGTAAAAAAAATTATATAATATATATTGCAGTCACACACTTTTAGTTACACAAAATTACCCTCTTTTAAATTACCCTCTTTAAATTGATAATTTTGGAAAAGCGTTGTTCTTCAAGTATGGTAATGCATTTTCGTTAACGCGAACCAAACGCTTTAAAAAATTCTTTACAACTCCCAGCTTGATATGAAGATCCGGAAGCATTATTTTCATTCAATTGGCCAACAACTTGCGAAAGTAGAATATCTCATGGCAATCGAATTTCAAAGCCATGACACCACCGACTAAGTCCTAATAAATTGTTTCTTTCTCCGGTTCGGCTACCATTCCTCGTTGAGAGTCCCCAGACACTCTAACGGTTTTGGCATCTGTGACCACAGAAGTTGATACAGTTGTTGCGCGGGGAAGTTTTTAGATTATAAAGGCGTTCTGGCATGTTCATTTTTGGGCGATGTTACGGGTTTTCTTTTATAGAGATACCAACACCGGCCTCATGGCTTTGAAATTAATTTTTATATAAGAAACAAATGCTATTATATAAAATCATTAAAATTTTGTCACATTTCCCTTGTTTAAATTACTTTAAGAAAAATTTTCCACAATTTTGAATAAACGATAATGAGAATAATTGGAAACTTCAGTGAAAGTGACATTAAAACAGGACAGCACCTAGTGAACAAAGCTGACATTGGGCGAGCTATATCTATTATTTCCTTTATCTATGCTTTGTATAGCCAGTTTGCATTCCAGCTAATAGTGAAAGAACCTTAAAATCACAATTTACGCGCCAATTGTGTTCGTCGTAACTGATTCGTTCCAGATTTAATTTCATGGTATCATACGACTCATGCATTCCAAGAGTATACATCAATGGCACTGGTTTAACGCTGCTGTTTTCAAATAGCAAGACTACTTTTAAGCTTCTGGTTGAAGAGTCTATGAAAAGATGCCATAAAGATGGATTATAGTTGCAGATTCCCATTTCATTCATTAAACCGGGAATATCTTGACAATATGCATAAGCTGCGTCCTCGGAAAGCATGAAATAAGGCATATATGGTTCTTGCCGGTATTTGTAAGATATAACTTTTACACCAGCACGTTGACGCTTTACACCAGCACGTTGACGCTTCTTAGTTCCGAAGCCAAAGTCAGTGCCTTATTTTGAGATAGCTGCAGATTTCAAACGATTATATCTAAATGTTCCTGCGGAATTAATGATGGATATTGTATAACTGCCTGAAGGTAATCAGAATCAGCATGATGTAATGATGTTGCTGAAGTTTGTGATTGTACCTCATAGGACGCAGTATCATATTGGTATGTCGATGGATGTACTGGAACAGGCAATTCATCACTGTGTGGAACTGGTACGTGAGCACTTGGCACACTTTTGTATATAAAACCGGATAAGAATAATTTATTGTGTGTTCCATATATAGTCTATCTTAGTGAACGTACTGTTTCGATTGAGACCATTTACATCGTTCTTGCACGCGTAGCAATTTTGTGTATCACGTTCCCCTGGATCGGTCCGTATCATTGGATGTCCAAATGCCATCGAATATCGCCGTAATTTCCACCATTTGTTTAATGCACTAAAACATGTGGTGCACGTAAATTCAGGTGCATGATCAACATTTCGCATTTCTTCAGCGGGGGTAACCAAAAAAATACTGATTGTTAGCTTTGAGGGCACCTTCAACCAAATGTCGTCGATGATTTTTCGGTGTACATTTTTCACACACAATTTTCGATCTAAAATGGGCACGAAATACGAACCCTGGTTATAAAATATAATAATTTTGTTTATATTTAAGTATAAAGTACACACTTTTAATAAAAATTTATTGTTTTTACGTTTTTTTTCTATAAAATTCAGAATGGGTTAAAACATCACCAAATAGTTGACAGCCATCAAATTCAAGTAATTATTTTAGTTGAGCATACCAATATGGTATTTGGTACAATCGAATTAGCTTTCACTTCTTTCGTTCATCCAACTAATAGAATATTCACCACTACAGGATAATTTGATTGCTAGAACTAAAACTTGATTGACAGACCACATTTGTTTCTTGTTCCTGTGGCTTCAACTAAATATTTCAGTTCTTGCAACCAAAACTGAATTACAAATCAATTTGCATGCACAACATTTGGTGACACGGATCACAATTATTAGTAATCACAACTTAATAATGTGATAGTCCAAGGAACCGCCAAATTTTAGTTTGCTGTAAATATAGTTGTGACAACGAATCTCTTCTCTGTGTATAGGACCACTCTAATCCTAAGTCATCTCAGCACGCATTAAAACTGGTTCCTAGAATTCAAAAAGGTCCCATTCCTGCTTCTGTGGTGCTACGGTGGGGAGTCGGCTATGACGGGGTATCCAAGTTCCATTTTGGCGGAAAAGGTGTTTAAAACTCATCAAAGGTGTAAGTTGTGAAACCATTAATTAGCACAACAGGACTCTGTCACAGCCCATAATGCAGGAATCAATCACGACTGGTTAAAAAACAATTTTTGAAAATTCATTTCATCGGATGATTGGCCTATATATTGTGGATGACTATAAATTGTGGTTCGTTTTAGAGGGTGTATGGTTTTATGCATCCTCGGCAAAAAAAGATATTTCATAGGTTACAAAAATGAAAATAGTTGTCGTTTTGTTTACTAGTTATACACTTTCCACTTAATAAATGTTTGATAGTCAATAAAAACTTTAAACACTTTTCCTCTTGCTCCACGATGAGTACTATTCACGATTTAATTTTCAACCCACTGGAATATGTACGTCGGTTGACTATTTGTAGCTAATATTTCGCCATAGATAATATTCCCCAAACCATTCCAAAAATTGCCAGCCTGTTCAATCGTTCTTGTTCTGTAGCGAGTTAGTATTATTCGTTAAAGCCAAACCAAAGTTAAATTACCTCATTCTAACTTTGTCAATCGCGACGAGCAGGCGAAACTTCATTTATTCCTCTGAGTCTGCAGTTTTATAGATAACCCTTATAACGACGGGTTTTTCCTTTAAAGATGGACTATACTCAGTAGTCACAAGGGGTTCGTTATATACCAAATATTTTTGAGAGAAAGTGTTGAATGCTAGCAATATTCTGTATATAGATAAATTGTATTTTCAAATTTTAAAACGGTAGATTTTTTTAAAGGATTGTCTAAATTTTTTAGTTTATTTATTTGTTTAGATTTATTAGTCAAAAGACGTTGAATTTCTTAATACACATGGGAAAATGAGGCACTTTTATTATAAAACTCGAGATACAAATTAAGAATTCCAAATATGTACATATATCAAAAATATAACAGTCACAAACAAATGTTCCAAAACTATTCCATTGACATGTTTTCCCAAACTGGTTCCAACCTGGAAAAAGTATGAAGCACTTTTTTTATTACGACTAAAATATTTCTAATGTGAAAATACGCTTCTTAGCTAGTTGATCTTCGTTCATACTGGTGCGAAGTAGGGTGTTTATCATAAGTTGGCAACACAAAATAGTTTCGTGTTTAATTTTAGTTGCTTTGGGGTTGAGTGTTGACACTATACGTTCCCCTTTTTGGCCTGTTCGCAGCAAAGGTACCCTGTAGTTTACATCTTTACGACTATTACAATTTCTTTTGGAAATTTAATCAGTATTGTAAATATTTGAAAATTTTGTTACATTTCTTAACGAATTAAAATTTCGGCAAATAGTGATTTTCATGATTTATTTTCTCTCACGCTTTCTTGACTTGAAACATGAGGAAATATATGTTCATGTAATCCTAAAAGCGAATTGTGAGTATTGTGAAGAATACAATTATATTAAAATACAATTAAATACAAAACTGAAAAAACGACCTCAGCAACATATTGCAGGAACCATGCAAGCATTGCTTTCATGAATTGAAGATCTGCTGCTTTTTTGTTTCTTTGTTGTCTGTCACGTTTTTGTTGTCAGCAGTATTTAAAAAACAAACCCACATTTGGGTCACAAAAACAGATATTATATGTCTCCAATATGTAATATGTAGTAGCAACAAACACAATGTGTTTGGGCACAAGTATAATATATTTGCGGCAAGCTATAAACAAGCAATATTTGCATCCAAATATAAAAAAAATTACACATTTTTCAGTGTGCATGCTATAGCTGATCGACTATGAAGTAGGAAATTGGAGAAGAAGAAGAATTGAAGAAGCTACCCCATCGCGTAAAAAACAAATAATACTATATGAACAGACCCCATGTTATAAATATTTATTTTATTGATGGTTCTGTTTTTTTTTCAGAAATTCGAAAGTAACCCAAATAGATAGACCATTGCGTAATTTGTAGCAGCTACTTCGGAGTAATATGTAACTACTCATACACCTCTGACTAGTGGAAAACAACGAAAAGGTAAATAGTCCAACAATTAATTTAAAAAAAAGACTATCGCCCATGTTCTGCATTCCGAATATTTGTGAAAGTGAAAATTTTTCACAAATACATATTGTGTTCTTGACGACATTTTCACAAGATATTTTGTAAAATTGTTTCACAATCAAATGTTGTTGTGAAAGTAAAAGTAAATCAAAATTTTCTGTATCAAAAATGCAAACTACGTAAAACTAATATTACAGAATGAAAGCCGAGTATGTTGTTTCTTAACTTAGTTGTTCAAAAGTAAAAGTTTCTCAAGCATTTATTCGCAAAAAGTCACTAATCAAATTATCTAATAATTTTGTCTTTTCCATTCTGTTTTCATTCCCCATTAATACTATTTCGTGCAAATGAGCTACATATTGGATGTTCGAAAATTCAAAGTTGCAGAGTCATAGATTTAAGATATTAAACAAACAGTTAATTTATTTTTAGAGTTACATCGCAAATATATCAACATAAACACGACGGCATATGTAAGACAAGAATGAAAAAACTATTATTTTCTAAGTTCTATGCTTTTAAATGAGCAAAAATTATAATTATTTACTCAAAGTCTAAGTGAGTAACAGTGGCAAATGACATTTTGTTTCGTTTCATTTTGACACACGTATGCAAGTAATAATTTGGAAGAAATAAACAACCAAGTTGCATGAAAAAATTTAAGTATTTTAATGTAAGTATTTGTGTTTATGGATAATTACACTGTGAGTAAAAATTAGATTTTTTTTCAAAATGATGAGGTTCTGTCAACGGCTTCTGGTAGAAAGGTCTAAAAAAAATATACGTGGCGGGTCAAAGTTTCCGCGCCTCGGAACTTTCCTGCAACATATCGGCATGCAAAATTGTGTGTTCCTTACTTCTAAGGTCCATAATATGTTCAGAAGTTTTATAGAAATGATTCAGGTAAACATTTTGTGGAACACATTAACCCTCTAACTGTCACGTATACCCATAATTATTAAATTTTTTTAAAACTCGCAAAAGACTGCTTCAAAATGGCAGGGGGCGTGGACAAAATGTTCTACAAAAATTTCACTATATGCGTCCGAACACTCCAGAACACAAATCTTAGCCCAAGTGCTAGATAAAAGATGAAATATGGCAAACTTCATTATATTATGTGAACTATTTTTAATGGAAACAGCAAAATGACAAAATTCATTGTTAACCCTTAGAAGGCAGTTAGCTTTTACTTATATTCTACCACTTAGGCTAAGATTTGTGTTTTGGAGTGTTCATTTTCAGTGTGAACAATTTCACCACGCCCCCCGTCATTTTGGAGCAGTTTTTTGGCAGTTTTCAAAAAATGAGTAAAAATTATGGTTATACGTGACAGTTAGAGGGTTAATAATAATAAAAATGTTTATCTGAAACTTTTCTATAAAATTTCTGAACATATTTTGTACCTCAGAAGTAATGAACAGACAATTTTGCATGCCGATATGTTGCAGGAAAGTTCCAAGGGGCGGAATCTTTGACCCGCCCTAAAAAAATTCGGATCAGATTTGGCAAAACGCCGATACACGTATATTTTTTTAGACCTTTCTACCAGAATACGTTGACAGAACCCCATCTATTTTTTTTTGTTGTCGCACAGTGTTATTTGTATTTTATTTGTGTTTACAGGGGAAAACGCAAGACAATAAGTCAGGAGGTGTTTCAATAACCGTTCTGTTTGTTTTTCCTCTTTCATTTATGGCAGCAAAACATATATTTTGCAATTCAATTGTGTAAAAACTGCCACTGAAAAATTAAGTTGGAAAAGTGAAATCTCAGAACACCAAACTCGAATACTTGTGAATGTAAAATGCCTTGTGAAATAAATACGAATCGCAATGCAGCACTTCTGTGTATAGAACGCTTTGCTGTTTCCGACAGTGACATTCCGTAGAAACATGTACATATGTATGTATGCATGTACCTCTTCTGTGTTTAAATATTTACCTCATCCGTTGTTCAGAACGAAAAATAAATCAAAACAAATTTTCGACATGAAGGGAGTTCGCATAAAAGCCGTTGAGAACAGAGTGTCATACATCGTCACCTTAAATGCCCAAAGACGTAGAGCCCTGAACGCACTGCCATCGAATTCTCGTGTTTGGAGATATCATTTAACCACACATCTGCTTTTTTTCAATACATTAATAAGACGTTAATATACTCGAAATATCCAAATGAGAGAATCCTGCTGTGCTTTGAGTGCTCGCGGTATGAGCAGTCTTGCTTGAACCATAGAGAAATAGACAAGAGCCGCTGTACCTCTCTTCACGTTCTCTTGATGACGATGAGGTAGTAGGCCATTTCACCGAATTCGAGTTGCTTTTGTAATTTACTCTTTGGTTGGACATAATAACCAGACAAGACCAAAAAAAGCTAAATAAAATGTATTTATAGCAAAACAAATATCCGAAAAAAGCACTAAAACGTAAATAAAATAGCAAGAAAAAATTTTTATATTTTTAAAAAAATCTTATGTTTTTATTAAAAAGTCTTATTCTAAATTAACAATATTACGAAAGTTGTTACAGTACACTATCATATGAGCTCTTATGTTTTCAAACTTAATTTTTCTCCGTTTTTCTGTCAAAAGATTTCCATACATGGAGAAACTTCTTTCGACGTCGACGGATGTTGATGGAGCAAACTTAAATTTTAAAATTTCGTTTGCTGAAAGGCTTTTAACATATGCATCATCTGGATTCGTACCGGACTCAAAAATGCTATTAATTTCCAACAATTGTTTATATCCCGGATTTCGTAGAAATACAGCTTCAAATTTATCAAAATAGTGTTTTTCTTCAAGTTTCTTAAGACCTTCTTTTACTTTGGACACAATATTTATGCTATCGTGAATTGTTAAACCAACGTTTTGTAGCTTTTTTAAAGAAGATACTATGACTGAAAAATTATTTTTTATAAACACGAGTTGTGTATTTAGTTCATATCAAATATTTGCTTGGCTAAAACAATCGAATTCGCATCTTCACTATTTAATTTTGAAACAACATCCTTTACTTCTACCAGGTGTTCGGCATAATATATCGCTGCTTCTAGCCAAGTACCCCAACGAGTTGGACATGGGAGCGGTGGAAGTGCCAAATTGGGATACATTTGTAAAAATAGATGCTTCCTCCGAGGTGCCTATAAATATACTCTTTTAGTATAACTATAGTTCTAGATTTATGTGGGGGGATTACCTTTAAAAATACCGCTTTAGTATATGATATTAATTTGTTTACAAGCTTGAAGTTTAAGCGAATGTAGTCAGCAACTCGAAGCCCATGAGCAAAGCATGTCAAATGCATCATTTTGGAATACATAATCCTGAGGGAGGAAATTCCACTTAACATATACGAGGCTGCATCTGTTACACAATAAGAAGCACTTTGTCGTACTGAATACCTAAAATATGTAGACAAATATTAAATATGTATAACAAAAAATGTATAAAGTTTGTAGTTCTACATACCGTCTGGCCATAAAATTTGTAACGAATCGTTACAGAACGCCGCAATTGAAGCACCGTTTGTATTTTCATGCACACCCATATTTAATAAATAAGAATCATTTTCGGCAGTATCATCCAAAATTTCAAATATGAAATTGGCTACATATCTTTGTGTGCTATCTGTGGTTTCATCTACACAGAAAACAATATTCCCGAATTAATTTCAATTACTGATTTGCTTGAAAACAGAGATAAAATTCAATTATTTCATTATTTGACTCAATCATTTGAATACTTGGTTCAACAATTTTACATTTTATAAAGCGAAGAAGATCAATTAAAATTTCACTGGAATCAAGTACTTGTGTACTTGAAATTACAACATTCTTTATATGTTATTTGAGGTTTTTTTGTTCGATTTTTAAGGCGAATTTTTGTTGTTGTCAGGGAGAACAAGTGGAAGATGCGCATCACCAAAAATCCGTTACAAACGGTGTTTTTTTATTGCAATCGGCACTCGTCAACACAATGACAGCAACAAAACATGTGCTACAAAATTATTGCGAAATCAAAACACATCTTTGAGAATTTACAAATAAATGTTCAAACGAAAAAAAGACATACGGAAATTAATTATAAAAATAAAACATACTTCATAAGTAAAAAGTCAAAAGTAGCAAATTTGTCCTCTCTGATAATAACATAAAACATAATTTAGATGCCATTAGTATCGATCAATCGCTATTTAAACTTAGTTTATTGCATGGTTTCTAATCACGGTATTTTTTGTCTCTCATTCTAAATCATTTACCTAGTACATTTTCGATCACCTGTGCCGTGTAAACCCTAGTACATGTTCCCGGAGACGGTTTCTAGTGACCCAACTTCATTTTCGAACAAATATAGACCTCTATCAGCTATAATTCTACACCATTCGGTGCATATGACAGGGTGAATCGTCGCTGATACACTGCTCTAGAATTTTCGGTACCCCAAATTCGGCAGTTCTGTTTGCTAACATATCCATTTATATTAAAATATGCTGCAGTACCGATAATGAGATTGTTCACAATACAGGGTGATTCAGGAAGTTCCGGACAAATTTCTCCAGCGTATTTCTTGGCTCATTTCATGAAGAATAGTCCACTTGGACCATGTCCGAAAATGAAAGGGTGAAAATGGCAGCGGGTTCAAAATTTTCGGATTGGCGGTCGGAGGGTAGTAGAGTAAAGTTGCTAACTTCTGAGCCAGTGGTCGGATTTTTTGGCTTGTTGGAAAGGTCTTTAAGAGGCCTTTCAGAATCAATAACCATTGCACCACCGACGGCCAAAAGAATTATCATTAGTGGTATTCATGCAAACAAGAAAACCTAGAACTTTTGCTCAGCGTAAGTTTTCCCCGAAGCGTTTCATGAGGCACCAAATAAAGTTGCTCAATGTATCTATGCAGCAATTGTCAAAAAAAAGCTGATAAAGTAAATATACAAAGTAAAATTAAAAGTATGCTTTACCTATTCCATTATTTTATTATTTTCACATAAATCAAAAACCCACTCTTTTTTTCGATACAAAAATATTGACATTGAAATGTCAAAAGTTTTCACGTTTCTTTTTCCAGGTTTGCTCATTAAATTTGACTCGAAAACTTTCCACTTTCGTGCAAGTCGCTTTGTATGGGAAATTTGTTTGTTTTGACGTTTCATGTGCAAGTTTACGATGTTTTCGAGTTTACGAGGTTCTTTCGAGCTTTCATAAAGACCACTATTGTTTAATTAAAAAGTTTTGAATTTTCATTTGCTCAGGCAATGCAAATGCAGGTTGTGGAATAAGATACCAATTGTAGTGAAATATGGGAATGACTTTATTTTTTTGAATTTGTGTAACTGCTGGCAGTTCTGTTTTTAAGGTATTTGATATGTAGAGGTTTTTAGTTTCGATAGATATTGGCCTCGTAGTACTTTCAAACTCACAAGCCTGTACAGTATAAAATATTTGAAAACCAAAATTGGGAGACATCAAGGAAATGATTTGAAAATAAGTACAATTGCCAACGGTATTGAAGGTATTTTGAATTTGCATTTTGACAGGAAATTCAAATTAAATAACAAATTATAATTGTCATATAATTAATTTGCCCAATGTATGGTCTATAGTGATGAAATTTCGTCAAATTAAACTAGGGTTACGTCGATTTCACCACTCCATTAGGGTCAGTGTAGATTTGTTAATACAGATGCTCATTTAAAATAACAATATACATTTTTAAATCACGTAAATAAAAACTAACTCAATATTCTGTTTATTTCACCAATTTGTCATTATTTTTATCTTATCTCTTTTTTTCTCATAGGATTTTTTGGTCTATTATATTAAAAATGCAAGTAAAAAATTACTTCATTATTTTCCTCCGACGCGCAGTGACCCCATTTGAGTTTTTTCGTTGCAAAAATTGTCTTTTGAACCGAATAAGATAATTATGTTAGATAACTGTTCAGCTTGTGAAATAAGTGCTTGGAAAGTGTGCTAGGCTTTATAGGTGCTTACTTCTGGATTATCAAAGGTAACATTTGTAGAAAAATCAATTTTATGGTAAGTAAAAAAAATTATTTTTTACATTTTTAGATTTTTTTTAATTTTTTTAGGGTTTTATTTTTTAAAATTATTACCCAGCAAATTAAAAAAAAATATTTTTTTTTAAATTTATTTTTTCAATTTTCTGTAAAGTATTCATCACAATTCGTAACAGAATGTATATCTAAAAGACTCATAATTTCTAAAGTATAATTGCCTCATTTTGCCTTACTCTTGATGCTTTGAATGTGTTCTGCAATCTATATTTTTTATAAAATTTGTTAAAGAGACTCCTGTGCTTCTTCAGAAAGCTCTCCATTTGGCAAAGACTGGTACTCAATTATATCTTCTTCTTCTTCTGTGGATACATTTCTGCTAAAAGAGATGCAGTTTGCAGTTTAAAACAGTTAAGATCGTTCCGAATCTTTTCACGATTTGATTGTCAATTCCAGTGATTCTAGATACTGCCTCATCATTTTCAAAAAATCTCCTACAAGTGTTTCCATCGTTTTATCGATTTATTTTCATCGATGTTTTCATCTTGTTGTGGTAGGGTATACGCCAGTTTTAGAAAGGAATCCATACATCTTATCCTTGCGTGCAATGGTGACATTCCATATTCGTAATTCTCCTCGTTTGTAGAATCGTTTAAATTACCGAAGTTCTTCTGACTCTTTTTGCAAATCGGTCATGACAATATTGATGTTGTTCCTGTCAGTTCGTTTACGACTTTTCCGTAAGCCATGGTCAGGTGGAACTCGTAACTACATTCAATATATTTTCCTTCTCCAATTTGCAGCTTTCTAGGCTTAATCTTGCTTATTTATTCTTCAATGTCCTTCACCGTGGTCCTTATGAGTTCTGCCGATTCCTTTGCAAACTGAAACATTATTGGTCGGCAGTAATGCACTGATGACGGTCGTGGATTTTTCCAGTGTAGGGAAACATCAGATTTTACCCGCAGAGGAACAACAGATGCCATAAACATATTTCTGTCAGATATTGTAGCGTCATCGGAAGATATCCTTTGCTTATAAACGCTTTGTCCGGATGATCCATCGCAGCCCCATTTGCTGATCAATGTCAGTTTCTCAGGAAGAATTTCCACCTCATTTTCAGGAAGACTCTCCAACAACCGTTTTGCTGTATGTCCCATAAGATCATGCAGATTGGCTTTCGCAGAGACTTCCGTATGTAGTGGTCGTGAACTTATTTTGGCTTGCGTAATATGCTTGTATCCGAGTAAAACGTCAACCCCGTGTCGCATTAAAGATGAACATAGTTTCTCATATTTCTGTTTGGAAAGTTCTAAGTCCAAAAACAGGGCCAAGGCTTCTTCGAAATCATACTTTTTAATGTGTGCGTTTGTGGACGTGGGAATGCTTTCCTTAATCCTTTTTAGTCGCAGTGGGCTTGCATCAGCAACAGATTTTATAATCTGCGACCTGACTCTTCCACTATCCTTTGTATATTTAATAGACAGCGCGTCCGATAAATGCTTCGTGGTCAAGTCATTGGTGACATCGGCAAGTTTCCTATTTCGTGTGAAAATTGAACACTCCTCCATACTTTTTTTGGCCTTCCTTTTGCTCCTCTGGTTGATGTGGTGGGTTTATCTACTGCCAATATATCCAGGATGGTGTCTTCATTAAGCCAGTCCTCGTATTTGGAGGTGAAGTTTTGAATGGTTCGATTGCATTTCACCCATTTTGCGTTAATTTTTGTATATATCATACAAAGATTATTTTTTATACTTTTGCTTCTCTCAATATTTCCGTATAAGCTATCGAATTCTTCTAAAGCAGTTTCCGCCAAAAACGTGGGTGTGGTTGACTTTCTAAACAGTTCAAATAATTTTAAATTGTTCAACGCCATGTTTTCAGTGCTTGTTGCGCCAACTTTCAGTCGCGGACTAATGCAGGCATTATGCTAATTTTACAATACATAGGCTTACGCTACCATGCTTAAAAATGTTCCTGTTACCTGCATACATATGGGTTTAGGCTGAATTGTGCAATTTTAATATTATACACGTATTCAAATAAGATATCTGCCTACTTGTGGGGACCCTAAGTAAGTATTGTTCTTGACCATTTGTACGCCAAAGTAATTTTTTAAGTGAGGTGTGTACCTGCTAATTTCAATGAGTAGTTTTTTGAGCATCCTGTGTCTGTTAGAGAATATTGGGAGCAGACTTTGCCAGAGGCTCTCAGGTAGACAACCGACTTAAAATGCAATTTTCAAACTAACTGTCAGTCGAAACATGTAAGGGATGCATGCTATACAATTTCTGCAACCAAGTCTTTTTAAACATTTTTACCTGTAGAATCCAAATGGGCACGTACGGGCAGATAAAACTTTTTGAATTATGTATGTAAGGCAATAATCAAAGAACATATTATGAAAATATGGCAGAGGTAAACAAATATAAATTTTTTTTTCCCGTCAAAGTTGAAAAATAGTAAAAAAATGGATAGTTTTTAAATAGTGATTTACCTAGAGAAACACAAAGCAAACAGTAAATTTTTTTTATTATTAAACATTTAATAAATACATCAATCAATTGAAAAAAAAGAAGATGATTCGTTGCCTAGTTTTCGAGATATTACACCTGAAATCGCACCAAATTTAATAAAAATGGTGTATTTTTTGAAAACCGAAAATCGGTCAACTTTGAACGGTTATGTCTTCTAAACTAAAAATCTAATATTATTAAGAGCAGCATATTTAAGATCGTTGAAAAGTTTACTATAAGATAGGTTTATTTAAAATTTCGTAGGCGCACATGAAAATTTCGATTTTTGCAACCTCGACTGCTCTACCGGCGCAACTGTGCGACGTTTCGTTGGTCTTTTCCAACAGCTTCAGGGATATTTATTGAAACTTTATTGAAATTTTTCCGATAATTTAAATTAAACATTAATATCCAATATTTAACATTATTTTCTTATTACACTTACTAGCTAATTAATTATATTTAAACAAAACTTAAACTGTCACGCGTAACATTTAACATATATAAGTACATTTAATAAAATAAATAACAAACGTTGTCCTTTAATCTTTAACTCGAAATCACTACTGAGTAAATTGAGATTGTCTTGTCCTTATCTTCCTTAGTGATCATTGTTCTTGTCAAATTTTGTTGTATTCTCAAACTCTCTATTGTATATCTTGTATTTGTTCTTCTCTCTTTGCCCAATACTCTAACGTTTTCAAAATCAGCTTTGTGTCCATTCTCTAAGATATGTTGTGATAGGCTGTACTGTGTTCATTTTCCTGTTTCTGATGTCCGCTTGATCCTCCGATATTTTCACTCCAAATGCTCTCTTTGTTGTGCTTATGTAAATTATAATTTCACTAGTCCGAAGACTTAAAAAAATATAAACTTTATTTGTTGATGATGAGAATAGAACTGAATTTTGTTTTACATTATTTTCTTATTGATAATTTACAATTTTGTTTTATGCTAGCTTAAGCTATTCCAAAGAATTGATTTGTGTTCGACTTATGATAACTTAAACTATTCCGTGGAATTAACTCGTCAGCGTCTGCAGTCAGTTAAATAAATAAATGGTTTCCCATTACATCCCATGAAGGGACAGGGGGAACTTCTCACAATCACTGAGCTGTGCGTTTTCCAGTTTTCACCCACTGATTGGGACCTACAGTTTTACACCAATTCCGAACGGTATTTTGAGAAGCTTTTTCATGGCTATATACTCGATAGTGTCGCCATCACTATGCGAGGTGACCGCCGCCGAAAGAAATTTTTTAAAGTGGTCAGAGCAGGGTTCGAACCCAGGATCTCATGTACAAGAGCCGCGCACACTAACCATTGCACCACCGACGGCCAGTCAGTTACTTCCGTTTAAATTAGGTTGCTCGTGTCAAAAATCTGTAGTTGCATGCGTTGCACATTTGTGGGGTGAATGTTTTAATGTTTTTGTTATTAACACCTCCCCTCTTAATACCGAGCGTCCTCGATCGGTTAAAAATATGGTATGTGTGAAATACGTTGTATTCCCTGTGGTTCTGTCTGCTGATTTTCTGATAATTCTGGCATGCAGATATATTTATGAGTACATGGGTTGATAATAGGTGGGGTGATAACCAACTACCTTTTTCTTCTGCAGACTCCAGATTTTACAAGTAAAATAATGGATAGCAAGAGTGCCAGTGAGGAGAGTCCAGAATTTGTGGTAAAACTCCATACATGTTTGTTTCCTAATAGATTTATGGCTTCTGTGTTATTGTTTTGGAGTTCTTTGATTAATTCCAAAGATAACATTTCTTCCACGTTAAACGTAGTGTGTTTTGGTTGTAATATTGCTGGTAGAGGTTGAATATTTGTTACTTCGAAAAATTCGTATGATTTGTCAAATATTTTAACCGTTGCGTTGTGAAATTGTAGAACATACATATGTACCAGTTAGATTTTGAGGCTCTCCATTTATGTTGACTATTCCCTTGAACTGATTTAGCAGAATTGTACCAGGAGAAAGTTCTTCAACTGTTGGAATGTGGCGATTATCGATTACACTGCAGTTTGATGTTTTACTGTTTATTAGGTTATTTAAACAAGTATAATTTTCTATTTCTTGTAAATTTGTCTTCTTACAGATAGTAATATTGTTATAATTTTTGCATTGTTTTCTTATACCAAATATTGTTTTGTTACATGTTAATACATTTTCAAATGCTAGTTTGTTTACAAATTTGTCAATTTTTACAGGTTTTACTAGAAGTTTGTTACAAAAGGTGTCGTCTGTTATTGGTATACTTATGATATAAACAAGTGAGTTGCCTTTTACGCGATTTTTATCTCTGCAAATTCAAACTTTTGTTCAATGTTAACAAATGGTATAGAATCTTTGACTATAATATTTTTTACAATATCTATGTCTTCTGGAGACAGTATAAATGAGTTTACGACCCCTAATTTTGCCCAATGAATGGCATACTGAATATTAATTATTTCTTGTTTAAGTATATCGATTTTGAATTTTAATTTGGTTATATGTTTTTCTTTGGCAACATCATTATAGTTTACACTTTTAATTATCTCATTTGTTGTTCTTGTTAATTCATTGATTTTTTCTAACGAGATTTTATTGATGACAACCTGCTTATTATTATTTACCATATTTGATTGGTTTTTGTGTTATTATCTCAAAATCAACATGGTCAGGATTCCCTGCGATCCATTTTCATGCAGATCCTATAAAGTTTCGGGATCTTTTCATCCTTGGCTTTAACCTATCCAAGTATCCTTGTATCTGCTTCATTTCATTGCTGAGGAAGGGGTGAAGGAAGTGGTAGTCACTTATATTTTTTGATAATGTTTTCTGCATGGTGTCAATTAAGTCTTGATATTCGTCAATTTCTATGATGTGGATGATCTTGAACGTCCCAGGCTCAAGTTAAGGGTTACAATTTGTGAGTTTGTGTAGTCGAGAATTTTAATGTCCGCCATTGTCATGGTAAGAAGTAATCTGAAAGTATTTAATTAATTTCTAATATTGTTCTTATGTATGGTTTTTCCAGATTCTGTAACAATAGTTGTGTTTTTATTTTCCTTAACAAATTTTGGTCTGTATGTTTTGCTAAGTTTTGTCCCTAGCCTTTTGTTTTCTTTCACAAAAATTTCTTGTCCTTGCTCATAAGTCTTAGGTTGGGATCTAGATTTATTATGATAATCAATATTTTCTAATTGCTTTTCCTTAAATTTCGAGATGTGTCCGTTCTTTCTTTCTCCAGATCCTGCGGGTGTGTACTAACTGTCTTTCCGAAAAATGCTTCGACTGGTTTTCTTTGAATAGTTGAATGAATCGAATTATTATACTCATAGATGGATCTATGTAGAAGTTCCGAAAAAGATTTGTGAACGTTATCTGACTTCAAACACAGCATTATCTCTGATAGAGTCGAATGGAACCGTTCAATTTGGCCGTTCACTGTACTGCTATAAGGAGGAATCTTGAAAACTTTCACATTGTACTGATTTTCCAGCATGAAAATTATAGACTTGGAATTAAATGACTTTTCATTATCGATAACTATTATTTCCGGCATTCCAAAAGAGATGATTATTTTTCTTAGACATTCCTTAATATCCTCTACTGCTCTGGATTTAAGAATTTTCACCTGAGCGTATTTCGAAAACCTGTCTATAGCCGTTAATATTGGCCTCTTTTGCGTAATGTACAGATCAATATGAACAATCTGCCCAGTAAATTGTGGTATTGCGGTTTCCTGTATAGCAACTTACACTACTTTGTAATCTTTTTTATTTTTGCGTGCAATTGAGGAAAATAAAATTTTGTTAATATTTGTGCATTATTTTCCGTACTGTTTCGATGAGCTCTACCATGCTCTTTTATTATCTCCGCTTCCTGTTCTTCGTCACTTTTCAAATCAGTTACCATGTATCTAGTATGTTTTACTTTGTACTGGGAAAAGTTATCGCGAAACACTTCTTGTAATTTTCCTAAGATTTCGTACGTAGTCTTTAAACAGTTTACCACAGATGGATTAAGACATTTTTTTAAGATGTCGGTGAGAGTTGCTTCCGTAATATTAGGTTCATTTATTATGTGTCTATTGAAGGTAGGAAAAACTGGCTCGAATTTGTAAGATGGTTGGTCCTCCTCTGATGATATCAGAATCTGATTTTTATATACGTTTATCGGAGCATCAGTGTACTGTCTTAGATTGTGGGATGAACTGTCATCGCTATGTTGGGTGGAAGTCATGGAATTTATTTGGGTTGTGTCCTTGGGTGGTCTAGATAAAGCGTCTGCAACTATATTGGTATTGCCTGGTTTATATCTAAGTTCGTATTTGAAATCTTCAAGGAATGCTTTCCATCTCTTGAGTATGAAGTTTGCATTCTTAATCTTTGCCGCACCATATAAGTAATTTCTGAGGGCTTTAAGATCCCAAATAATCGCGAGCATCTCTTTATCATTTGTCGCGTAATGCTCTTCAGCTTTACTGAATGTCTTTGATAAGAACACAATTGGTTTATTATCTTGGGATAGTACTGCTCCCATGTCGTAGTTTGAGGCGTCAGTTGTCAATTCAAATTCTTTATTAAAGTCCGGGTATTACGTCTTCTGAAGAGATTGTCCTTTTCAGTTTGTCAAATGCATCTATTCCATTTTCGTCGAGATTTATAGATATCTTTTTAGAAGTATGTTTGGACCTCCCCTCTTAGAAGTGTTGTCAGGGGTTTAGCTATTTTAGCATAATCCTGGATGAAACGTCTGTAAAAGTTTGAGAGACCCTGGAACGATCTTAGGTCTTTAAGCGTTTTTGGAAGAGGATAGTTCATTATTGCTTCGACCCTTTTAGGATTGGTTTTTATACCTGCATCGGAGACAATGAATCCTAAGAATTCGACTTCCTTTCTAATGAATTCGCATTTGTCCAATTGAACTTTCATATTTGCGTTTTCCAATATTCTAAATATAGTCAACAGATTCTGAAGATGTGAATCTTCATCTTCCGCAAATACAATTATATCGTCCATATGGATGAAACAAATTTTTCCGATATGGTCTCTTAGAATATTGTCCAAATTTCGTTGAAAGATGGACGGCGCATTCCTTAGCCCAAAGGGAAGTCTGGTAAATTCGTATTTACCATTATTAACGGAAGACGCAGTTTTCTGTCTATCACTTTCCTTAAGTGGTATTTGATGGAATCCACTTTTCAAGTCTAAGACTGAGAACAAATTGTTTTTGCCCAATTGAGGAAGAATGTCGTTTATCTCTGGAATCGGATATCTATCCGGGATAGTCTCTGCGTTTAGCGTACGATAATCTATAACCATTCTAAATTTCCTCTGACCAGATGCGTCTAATTTTTACGGTACAATCCAGATGGGTGAATTGTACGGGGACCGTGAAGGTCGAATAATTCCCTGATCTAATAATTCTTGTATTTGTTTTTCTACTTCCCCTTTCAAATGCATGGGGTATGGATAATATCTTGAATATACTGGTTCATCGCTACTGGTCTGAATATCCGCAACTACTGCTGATGTGTATGTTAGTTTCTCGTTCGGTTCATTAAATAAAGATTTGTGTTTTGCTATAGTTAAATCTAATTTCTGTTTTCCTTCAGCATTCAAATGTTCTGTCCTAATGTCGATAGTATTCACAGATCTGGATATTTTTTGTTGTATTTTGACCTTTATTTTATCATTGATCAGCATGTAATCTTCTGATGTGTAGATAACTGCTGATAATTCTTTCAAACTGTCATTCGCTAATATTCCGTCAAATGATTTAAGAGTTGGTAGTAGAAAAAATTTAAGCGAGTCGCTGTTCCTATTGAAAAGATTAATGAAGGTATGCTGTGTTATGGCAGTTTTTATAATATAATTTTTGTTTGATCCGGTGTTTCTAAAATCTGTCCGGTATTCGTCCTACACTTAAAAAAAGGTAGAGACGAGTTAGTTAACCTAAACAATGAATGTCGACGAATTCTTGTGGTTCTAGCTGGTCTCCTTCATCAAGAACGTCGTATTGTTCTGTAACATAATCATCAAAAGGCGGCAATTGCTTCTCATTTCCGTAATTTTCTAAATCTGACCTGTAATCTTCAACATTTGGACCATGATTTTCTCCTGTGTCTAAGTGGAAATTTCTTTGTACCTTATCGGGCTTCCGCAATTGATCAGATTGATCTGTAGGTCTTTTGCCGAAATATCTATTATTCGGAGCTGGTCGATTCATGTAGTGATCGCATGGATGGATCTATTTCCATTGGTTCAGGTCTAGGTTGAGGCTTCGGTGCATTTGGTCTAGGAGGTTGATAATTCTGATTCGGGTATGATTGTGGATAAGCCAATTGATTGGCATTATTACGTGAATACATAGGTGTGATTGAATTATATTGTCGACGGTTAGGAGAAGGTTGTGGCATAAATGCTAACTGTGGGTAAAACGATGTTTGATTTTGGTTATGGTATTGGGATTTTGGTTGTAATTGTGGAATTGATTGAAAGTTCTGTTTATTAGTTCTACCTACATGATTAAGGGAATTTGGAAATTGAGCCCTTGCAAATTGGTTTTCCATTTTCAGACATAACTGAAGTGCCTGTGGAAGATCTGTCGGTTCTTTAATGCCGAGATGTATTGACATTTGTCCTTTTAAGCCTCTTACAAATGTATCAAGGGCTTTGTCTCGGTAAGTTTGTGCGAGAATATCGAGTGATTCTCTGCTTATGTCTAAGCATGACAACTTATTCATTATAAGTGAAAGATGGGCATACACTTCCTGGTAAAAGTCTTGGATGTTATTGTTTCCTTGAACTAATGTCGTCATTTGATATTATAATGTGGTCAGATGACGCTTATCCGCGTAATGAAGAGTCAAACATCTGGAAATACAATCCCAATTGAGGGGTGTATTATAGGATTCTAAAGCCGCGTCGGCGTTACCGACAATCTTATTCCGTATTGTATTCAGGATTGCAAAGTACTTTGGCGTTCCTTTGCATGAGTCGTATAATTTAAGAATTCTGTGCACGTTTTTCTTCCATAAACTAAATTCTGAATCTTTTCCCGCAAATTCTCGGAAGCTTCTTACGACATCGGGAACTTTATCTAAGACCGCTAAGTTATC
The DNA here is from genome assembly GCA_963931995.1 of Phaonia tiefii. Lineage (NCBI taxonomy): Eukaryota > Metazoa > Arthropoda > Insecta > Diptera > Muscidae > Phaonia > Phaonia tiefii. Next base: position 200,641,728 of record OZ008369.1, read on the forward strand.
CCTAAATCTGTCCTCAATAATTTGGCCCACATCAGCTATGTCTGCGCTTGGTCGCATGTATTGTCTAATGGCAACTTTACATTGTTGTGCACAAATTCTTGCAATCGTGTCTTCCATATTTGCAATAAGTCTGTTATTATTGTCATTTTGTACATTGATATTATCAGAAATAGGGACGTTAATGATAGGAGGTCTAATAAGGTTATTTGGATTAGCCATTTTCAACACTGTTTAGATATTTTTTAACTTTTCTAATAGATTCTCAATTTATTTGTATTATTTCTCCACTGTTGTTATATTGTTTCAACTTGTTTTCTAAATAATATTTTTGTTGTAGGAATCGTAATAATTCTCCTTTTCACTTTCGAATAAATGTGTACTTAACTCTAATACTGTTGGAGGGTCCCGTAGGATTCGAAACGGTTTTTCTTTTAATAATTCACTTTTTTCACTTATTTACTACTTACCTTAACGTACAGAACTACAGCTGCTAGCATGACGATTTGAAACTCCGACCTGGTCCTTTTCCTATTGTACTCGGGTGTCAGCAAGTTTACAGTTATCCTCGCCTGATGACCTGTTGATTATTCGGCTAGCAGTGGTGATATCCTGTGGGATGTTGGGTGTTGGTATCCTTTCGGATGTTGGGAACTGATATCATATGGGATATTTGCTGTTGATATCCTATGGGATATTTGCTATTCCAGAGAATTGATTTGTGTTCGACTTATGTTAACTTAAACTATTCCGTGGAATTAACTCGTCAGCGTCTGCAGTCAGTTACTTCCGTTTAAATTAGGTTGCTCGTGTCAACACTCTGTAGTTGCATGCATTGCACATTTGTGGGGTGAATGTTTTAATGTTTTTGTTATTAACATGTATATTTGTCCACATTTGCAAACCCCACAGCCTCTATTTTAAGAATACCCTCAACGAGCGCATCCTCTGAAAAAGCATTTTCAAGTGAAGGTTCGTAACGGCAAAGAAATCCAATTTAAATGTTATAACTATAAAGAAAGTTTTGTTTGTTCATGACAACTATGAGTTGTACGAAAATATAATAAAACTGTGAATTATAGAATTGTTTTTTGTGTTTTTGTGATGTGGTTACCCAAAAATTGATTAAGCCGGCTAAGTCGGTTTGTTGTTTTGGCTCACAGCCGCCTTTGAGTCGCCGCCGCTCTTTTTTCCTTTAGTCGCCGCCGTCGATTATTTGGGTCGGCGCAATTCTCAGTGAAAACTCATAATAATGATACAAAAATCCTTTGTTTATTAACATTAAAATTTTCGGTCCCAGCGGGCTTTCTGTGGAAATGCCCATGGTGCATAATGTGTGTGCAGATAAATAAATTGTAATTATTTTTTTTATTGAGTACATATTGCATAATTCTGTAACGTGTAAATTTTTAAAAAGTCTAAATTAACGAAGTCGTAACTTAAAACTAGACTGTAATATTTGAATAACGTATTAAAACACCAAACTAAAATATAGATACTGTTCGGTACTTGTAATCCAGCGCTTGCTCCCGGCACTTCCAGTGTTTTGTAGAGTATAATCTACAATAATATTCTTACAACTAGGTACTGAAGACTCAAATTATTTAATAACTAAACTCAGCAATATTTATAATCATTTGATATAACAATATTTTAGCCCCTATGAGAACCTGGTGTAGTACAGGAGAACATATTTTGACCAAGAATACCAAATGCTTCCGTCAAAATACCAATTGGTGATGAATAATTGGTATTAGATAGGGCAACCATTCAATTAATCATTATTCGATTAATCGTTTTATAAAATTAACCGAACATTTTAATAATTAATTTTTAGATTAACGATAAACTCGAGCAATTCAGTACGATTAATAGAATATATGTATTTACGTGTCTATGGCAAGCTGTCAGTCTTGAAACACTCCTACAATGTGGCAACTGATATGACAACGAATTGTGAACAAATTTTGTAAGTTTACACAAATTTCGAACAGATTTGACAGTTTGTTGAGAGAAAGTACGTTGGCCCATTGACATAAATAAAAAAAAAATTGGTTCATTAAATTGAGTGTAATAGTAGATAGGGTCGGAAAAAAAATTATGGCGAGTCGCATCCTAGAATTAAAGATTAAGCCATAACAAATCCGCGAACACACAAAAAAAATTTTCGCGCAGCCTAAATACGGCCGAATTGGTTTATTTTTGTGCTACGTCGTCATTTGAAGTCCGATTCGAACGAAATAAAAACCATTGTTTTTGTTTTCACAATAGCTACATTTTCTTCATACAGAACTTTTTACTTTGACGTCAACTTCTACCTGTAACTTCTTCTACAGCGTTTTCTACCACCCTAAGCGGGATAATTTTTATTATATAAATAAAGACATTTTTAAAATAATGAAATGAAAAGATTATAAAAATTATATTCGCGGAAAAAAACACCACGTTTCTTTTTATGCCACGAATTTCTTAAACTTTTGAACAATACTACTAAGCCTGTTTTTATTTATTTCCTGCTAAACTAATTTTTCAACCACTTTGTATAGGGAGCTAAGCGATTTTAAGCGGCACCCCGTACAAAGCCTTCGAAAAATTAGTTTAGCGGAGGAAAAACAACAGGCTAATTGTAAAATAACTTTTGATAATTCTTTAACACACGCAAATGTAGATACATATCGTCGTTCCGAAGTTATCTTCACGTATCTCCAAAAAATACTTTTTTGGGAAATTGACTCTAAAGTTTCAACAATTTGTATAAAAAATTGGTGTGAAAAAAATGGTCCAAAAATTATTGCCAGTAGTAGTGCCTAAAATTCTGCATAGATTGGAGTAAAAATATCCCAAGTCATTGATGAAATTTTTATCTCCAAAAAAAATTTCACATTTCGTTGTATACGCCACCTTTTGGGAAATATTTTTTTTTGTTTATGGCGCATATGTGAACATAAGCTGAAAAAAGCATTAATATTTTAGTCCGAAATTATCTTCACGTATATGCACTAAACGCAGCGACAATGTACTCGTATGCCATTTTTTTGTTACTCTTTTGGAAGGTTATAGACTTTATCCGGAGTTACTTTTGAGATATAGAACGGAAACAAAATGCATATATTAATAGGATGATAATATCTTTTTTTTACGTCTGTCAAATAGTTTTTTCACATACGTGAAGATAACTTTTTTTTTTTAATTCAAAATTTTCATATATTTTTTATTGTGTATCCACAACAATGGTTCATACGGTATCATAACGTGTTAAATTTTTAAAAAAAGTGGATATATGTACTGAAAATGACTACATAATATCTCTGAAACCATAAGAGATAGGGACCTGGGGACTAAACAGATGCATAGAACTAAAAAATATATCCCAGGAAATAGTCATATCTCATTTTTTCTATATATGTGAAGATAACTTCGGAACGACGATATAAAAATTCAATAAATTTAACATAATTGGGTTGAAATGCTATTTACATTGTAATGTTAAATGTGTAGCTACTAAACCATTGCATGGGAACCGTGTTTTGGTATGCGAGAACATCAACACACATTCAAGAACTTCACTGCATTTACTTACTCTACCTGTTTTAAATAGAAAACTGAAGTTCCGCTACTTTCTGGGGTGAGAGCAAATCCAAGTAAAAACGAACACAACCGCACTGAAATGTTTGATTTAAGTGACAAATGACTTGTAAGACAGAAGTAATCGAGAACAAAGGACTCGAAAACAGTGTGCCCGTTAAAGCAGACAGCGAGTGAAGTAATTGAGCAATTTAGCAAGCAAAGAGAACCGAAAAAATAAATATATTTATGTAAATATATCAAGATCAGTATGTCTGACAGTAAATGCAAAGAAAACAAACGAGTTAATATTAATTTCAAAAACCATTTATTTTGTACCGTTTTTCTTTGAAAAGAATATAAAAACCTATGATTTCTAACTTTAGCCATAGCTTTTTATGTCTATAAAAAATGCAATTGTTATCTTTCAACATTCATTTATATTTACCATTGTAATTAATTCTAGATGTGTTTAATATATTCGCTTGCATCAAGAACTTCAGTTTAGAGTCGTTGGTGAAAATTTGTGTGCGTCTTTAAACGAACCGTTTTGGGTGCTATCAATGACATTATCGTTTTGTTTTTAACTAATTCTCGCTTCAGTATACCCGTTTAACGATTGCAGTACTATACACAGCGTTACAAATGTATTTATGCAATACTTTAGTAGCTACATTTGAATTCACTAACACAAAGCGTGTTTTTTTATTTCCCGCTAAACTAAATTGTCGACGACTTTCTGTGGGAAGCCGGTTAAAATCGCTTAGCTGCCTATACAAAGTGGTCGAAAATTCTATTAGAATCTCATTTGCATTGTTCATTTACTCTCTGTACACAGCAAAAATTTCTTTAATCTCCAGCAAATTATATTTGTATTCTAAATTAAAACGTTCGAACGTCTGGTCGTGTTTTAAATAATTGTATTCTTCGATATTTCGCTGCTCTTTGGGTATCATCGTCAGGAAGATAAACACAATTGGAACAAATATAATGGTAGATGCAACAGATACAAGCCAAAAACAATGGACATTTTATTTGTGCTCAGTGTCTGTATTGTGTCAAGTCAGCTGATTACAAAATAATGAAAATGTAACTAAAATTGGAAAAAGTGTCATTTAAAAAATGATAGTGTTTTTTCTTGATATTTTGAAAGTGTTTACATGTGAAAATTAAAACCTTTCTGTGTGATTTTTACGGTGAAAACATTCCAAAAACAGGAGCCAGATAAGAGAAAAAGTTACTCATACTCACTCCAGGAAAAAGTTCAAATCAGCTGGGCTAGTGCTTCTACCATTTGCTTGTACAATGGTACAAACTTCGCTTCGCTCTATTCATATTGGACTCTGAAGCAGACAACACCCAAATGATAAGTATTCTTCCGGAATTGATGATAAAGTGGTGTTAATTAAGAAAATTAAAGAATTTGTTTTTGTTGAATATTTTGAAAAGGAACATCCGTGAATTTAGTACTCTCGAACAATTGATACAGGCCTTGCGTGAATTTTGGTAAAATATTAATCTCGTTTTAATTCCAAAAATTTTTCGGAAATAACCGCTGGTTATTTGCATTCACTTGGACAACAAGTGCATGACGTTTTCGATAACTTTGAAAGCCAACACGGTGAAATATTGCAGAAAATTCACGATGGCTAATTCGCGATGACATTTATAAATGCCGCGACGTTCCTTATTTAAGTGAAGATTTATATTTCGAATTTTCTGAGCAGTATTTCTCTTTTAAGGGCAAGATTATTGACAAATTAGCTCAACATTCGGTCACATATTCCCCTTTGTCAAGTAGGTTTGTTGGTCCCAAAGCTTCCAAAAATATCAGTGCCCACGTGGCATCGGTGTCTCGCTTACTTCGGTGCTTCTTCTTGTTTTTTATTGTATATTTATAATCATTTGATATAACAATATTTTAGCCCCTATGAGAACCTGGTGTAGTACAGGAGAACATATTTTGACCAAGAATACCAAATGCTTCCGTCAAAATACCAATTGGTGATGAATAATTGGTATTAGATAGGGCAACCATTCAATTAATCATTATTCGATTAATCGTTTTATAAAATTAACCGAACATTTTAATAATTAATTTTTAGATTAACGATAAACTCGAGCAATTCAGTACGATTAATAGAATATATGTATTTACGTGTTTATGGCAAGCTGTCAGTCTTGAAACACTCCTACAATGTGGCAACTGATATGACAACGAATTGTGAACAAATTTTGTAAGTTTACACAAATTTCGAACAGATTTGACAGTTTGTTGAGAGAAAGTACGTTGGCCCATTGACATAAATAAAAAAAAAATTGGTTCATTAAATTGAGTGTAATAGTAGATAGGGTCGGAAAAAAATTTTGGCGAGTCGCATCCTAGAATTAAAGATTAAGCCATAACAAATCCGCGAACACAAAAAAAAAATTTTCGCGCACCCTAAATACTGCCGAATTGGTTTTTTTTTGTGCTGCGTCGTCATTTGAAGTCCGATTGGAACGAAATAAAAACCATTGTTTTTGTTTTCACAATAGCTACATTTTCTTCATACAGAACTTTTTACTTTGACGTCAACTTCTAACTGTAACTTCTTCTACAGCGTTTTCTACCACCCTAAGCGGGATAATTTTTAGTATATAAATAAAGACATTTTAAAATAATGAAATGAAAAGATTATAAAAATTATATTCGCCGAAAAAAAACACCACGTTTCTTTTCATGCCACGAATTTCTTAAACTTTTGAACAATACTACACAGAAAAAAATATTCCCGAATTAATTTCAATTACTGATTTGCTTGAAAATAGAGATAAAATTCAGTTATTTCATTATTTGACTCAATCATTTGAATACTTGGTTCAACAATTTTACATTTTATAAAGCGAAGAAGATCAATTAAAATTTCACTGGAATCAAGTACTTGTGTACTTGAAATTACAACATTCTTTATATGTTATTTGACGTTTTTTTGTTCGATTTTTAAGGCGAATTTTTGTTGTTGTCAGGGAGAACAAGTGGTAGATGCGCATCACCAAAAATCCGTTACAAACGGTGTTTTGTTATTGCAATCGGCACTCGTCAACACAATGACAGCAACAACACATGTGCTACAAAATTATTGCGAAATCAAAACACATCTTTGAGAATTTACAAATAAATGTTCAAACGAAAAAAAGACATACCATAAGCAAAAACAAGAAAATGCATTGGGCACATACGCTTAACTGAAATTAATTATAAAAATAAAATGTTCAAAAAATATGAGATGTTGGTTTTTGTTATTTTGGGTGTTAATGTTAATCATTAAAAATTGCCGATTTCGATTGAAAGCGAACACCGACTTTTGATTACCAGAATACTCAAGTTGAGTACGCTAGAAATCAAAACATTATATAATTTCGATTAAACGCTCACTCAACTTGATTACGCTCGTAATCAAAACATTATGTAATTTTGATTAAGCACTCACTCAACTTGATTACACGCGTAATTGAAATTTTCCATAAAAAATTGATGAAAGTAATGCTTAACTCAATTACTAATTTAATCAACAATATTAAGAAATTTTGATTAAATTTGTGCTCAAATAAATATTTGCTTTAATTGAAAACTTTTCAATTACGATCTTACAATTCGAGTAATTGAATTTACAAAAATCGTCATTGGCGGAAATCCAAGTATAAAAATAATTGAATTGACAAATATCGTAATTGATTTGAGCATTCACTTTTTTCTGTGTATACTACTAAGCCTGTTTTTATTTATTTCCTGCTAAACTAATTTTCTATTAAAAATCAACAAAGCAGCCACAAGCACACGAGCCGGCTAATAAAAGTGATCTTTTTTGGAAATTTAAATTATTTGTGTTTTTCGGACTATACCGTGTCAGTGTGCGACAAAGTCCAAACCACCAACAACTACTATATCAACAACCAGTGCGTGCGCTTGGAGTCAGCCAAGCCAATATATCCATATATTGTCGTTGCTCTATACCTGACATAGCAAGTCTGTTAGAGAACAACAAAACATATGAATATTATATGAAACATATGCAAAGTGAAGTTATTGTTTATGATTTTCGTTGCTCAGCACATAGTTAAAAGAAAATAGGAAAAATCTTGCAGTTCTATGAGACAGTGGTGGCTCAATATACGCAACTTTTGGATTTTTTTTGACGTGCTTGAAGATAATTTAAAGTGTTTTGGCAATAACATAAACAGAAAAAAATCTTGGAGTTCTATGAGTCAGTGGTGGCTCAAAATACGCAACTTTTGGATTTTTTTGACGTGCTTGAAGATAATTAAAAGTGTTGGCCAATATCATAAATAGAAATATCTTGCGGTTCGATAAGACAGTGGTGGCTCAATACACGCAACTTTTGGATTTTTTTGACGTTCTTGAATACAGGGTGATTCAAGAAGTTCCGGACAAATTTCTCCAGCGTATTCCTTGGCTCATTTCATGAAGAAAAGTACACTAGGACCATGTCCGAAAATGCAAGGGTGCGAAATGGCAAAATGGTCATAACTTTGGAACGGTAAGACCTCTGGGATTCGTTTAGGTAATTTTGGAAAGGTAAGAGGTACGGCTATCTTTCACATAAGTTATCTGCCATCTGGGTGAGCAAATTAAGGTCATGTGAATTTTTATTCCATTTTTTTCCGAAAGCTCTGTATATCGGCGATTTGAATTTTTTCTACTTTTTTTATTGATTCTGAGGGGCCTCTTAAAGACCTTTCCAACAAGCCCAAAAATCCGACCACTGGCTCAGAAGTTAGCAACTTTACCCTACTACCCTCCGACCGCCAATACGAAAATTTTGAATCCGCTGCCATTTCGCACCCTGGCATTTTCGGACATGGTCCTAGTGGACTTTACTTCATGAAATGAACCAAGGAATACGCTGGAGAAATTTGTCCGGAACTTCCTGAATCACCCTGTATAATAAAAAGCATTGGCCAATAGCTGAATAAATAAATAAATAAAGGAATTTGTAGGTGTTAACTCTTTTATTCGAACGTGGGAATTTGAGAACAAGTTTCAAGAAGAATTGTAGTTCATTTAAGTGTGGGGGATAAATTTTTCGCCTGCGAAAAATCTACACTAAGTCTTTATGGAAAATTCTATAGGAATGATTATTGTGATTCAAACAAGGAAATTTTTTGAGAAAATGTACGTTAAGTGCAGAAACCATATCGCTAAGACGAGGACAAAATACCTGTTTAGGAGGAGCCAGAGTCTGATCCAGTGGTTCCCAACAGGGGATTCGCGATACCCCCATGCGATAGAAGTGTTTTTAGTGGAGACTACATATCGTGGCCCACATTTACAGATATGCTCACCGCTATTTGTATAAACAATTCAAGACTCAGTGCGGTTGAAAAACTTGTTTATCTGTACCAAAAGACAGATGACGAGGCACATATATAGAAACATTTCTCTAACGGCCGAAAATTTCGAAATAGCCTGGGATAATCTGAAATCTCATTATGAGAATAAAAGGGTCTTGATAAATAGTCAGCTGAAGATTTTATTCAATTTAGTTCAATGTCAACACGAATCTTCACAAGAAGTGAAAAGGCTCCAACGGGAGATAAATAATTGCATATCGGTCCTTAAGTTGTTCGAAATTGAAATCGAATCGTGGGATCCGATCTTTGCAACTTTGGAAGCAATCAGTTAAAACGAAAAAAGAGGTTCCCAAAAAACTCACTGATTTCCTAATGGGTAGATACCACGCTTTGGAAAGTGTTTTTGACATCACATCCGCAAATAATAAAATGTTCAGTGGTTCTCAAACTTTTTCTGACGAAAGTCAACAAAATGCTCAGAAGCCAAGGCAACACAAAGCTCATCATACTAAAGTTAATGTAGCTCAATGTAAGATGTGCAACCATGGGCATGCGTTAAGCGCATGTAGAAAGTTTCTGAAAATGGACCACAGGAATAAGATTTCAGTATTGCAAAAATGAAAATACTGTTTCAATTGCTTGAAAGTTGGTCACATGTACGACAACTGCACAAGTAACAACAGTTGCTCTAAGTGTAAGAAAAAGCATCACAGTCTTTTACACAGGGATATATCGACAAGGTCAGCTGATCAGGATGAGTCGAACAACGCAGTGCGAAGTACAGTGCAACATAATGCAAATAATATACAGCCCACAGAATTACCTGGGTCATCAGGAATCGTTCAGTCGCACCATACAATGGTGGCAAGACAAGTGATGTTGGCTACAGGATGGGTAAAAGATTTTTGAAGTGGATCGGGGTTTAAATTACGGGCCCTAATAGACCCATGCTCCGATGAAAGCTTCATATCGAACAAAGTTAAAAAACTGTTGAAGTTGCCCACTGTGCCTGTGTCAACAGAGGTGACACGGTTGAACGGGGAAATAGTAAGCAGATGCAACCGTAAAGCCCATTTTAAAGTTATTTCGATTTATGATCGAAAGTCAGCACTTAATGTAGGCGCACTTGTTGTGGCACGCATAACTGGAATCACACCAACACACACTTACTACCCTACAGATTTGGATCGATTACCAAAATTGAATTATGCAGATCCAAATTTCTATAAAATTGGTCAAATTGGCATTTTATTTGGAGGGAATTTATACCCTGAGATTTTAACAGAGGGAATCCAACGAGGGATTTTCGGGTCTCTTGTAGCCCAAGCACTATTTTTGGTTGCATGGTAACATGCCCGACAGATGGTGAAGCTTCGTCGACAACCATAAATGTAGCTCATTTCACTAAAGTTTGTATTGACGAACAATTATCGAAATTTTGGGAATTAGAAAAGGTAGCTCTTGATCCAATATTATCGCAAGAGGATAAAGAATGTGAAGAGATCTACCGTTCTACGACAGTAAGAAATAGCGAGGGGAGGTATATTGTGAATCTGCCTTCAAGATAGTATTTCAATACTGGGCCCAAATCGGCATATAGCGTTGCGTCAATTAGAACGGAATGAGAAGTTTACGTTGTGAAGACCAGAAATTAAAGCTCAATATGATGAGGTGATGGAGGACTATCTGAGTATGGGTCACATAACAAAGATCAAGAACTCAAAATGTGGTCATAAGTCTTACTTGCATCACCATGCCGTATACAAACCTGAAAGTACGACAACAAAGTTGAGGATGGTGTATAATGCGTCAAGTCCTTCAACGAATGGAGTGAGTCTGAATGACATACTCTATGTAGGCCCTACTCTACAAACCAGTCTTTTGTAGCTCGTTACAAAATGCCGGCTATACAAATTTGTCTTCAATTCCGACATTACAAAAATGTACAGGCAAATTCTGGTGACGCCAGACCATGCGGTGTTTCAAGGGGTTCTATATCGGAGTTCTCCAGAAAGGTAAGTTGAAGATTATCAACTGAATACGGTCACATTTGGTGTGAATTGTGCCCCGTAGTTGGCGATCAGGACTCTACAGCAATTAGCAAACGACGAAGAGAAACGCTTCCCCTTAAGTGCTGAAATTTTGCGTAGCTCAATGTACTTAGATGACGTATTATTTGGGGCCCACAGTATTTAAGAAGCAGTAGTAGCTCGTGACCAGCTGGTTGAGATTTTGAAAAATGCAGGGTTTTAGCTGAGGAAATTGACTTCCAATTACAGCGAAATATTAGAAGGGTTGCCCTCCTATGCTTTGCTTAATTCATCGTTTTTGTCTCGATGACAACAGCATGGTGAAAACACTTGGGCAGGGTTGGAATGCAGCATCAGATGAATTCTATTTTGTCACAGAGAGGATTAGACTCAAGAAGAGAAATACTTTCCGTTATCGCCTGACTGTTTGATCCGATTGGGTTGTTGGCTCCGATTATTATAAAGGCTAAAATATTAGTCCAACAAATGTGGCTCGAAAAAGGCGACTGGGATGATCCGATAAGCGTAATTTCGTTAAAAAAATGGTGAGCGTTTTTGTTACCGTTTAACGAATTGGATTCGATCAGGAATCCACGTTGGATAGAATATTCCCCGGATTGCACGCTTTCTGTGACGTCTCTGAGTTAGCATACGCTGCGACATTATTCATAAGAATTCAATGTGAGGGAAAAGTCTGCACACTTTTGCTTGTTGAAAAAACCAAAGGTGGCTCCTATCAAAAAGATAACATTGCCAATGTTGGAGCTTTGCGGAGCGGTGTTGTTAGCCAAGCTAGTGGAGAAAGAGATACCTTACTGTAAAATTATGAATTCATCGTGATTTCTATGGTCTGACGCCACTATTGTACTCGCGTGTCTCAAAAAGCTTCCGTGTAATTGGAAAACCTTTGTTGCCCATAGAGTCAGCTCGATTTTGGATAAAGTCGGCAATAAAGATTGGTATCACGTAGCATCTCAGGATAACCCTGCTGATTTAGCAACCCGTGGGTGACTGCGGATGAGCTAAAAGACAACGAACTTTGGTGGCATTGTCCTCGCTGGCTGAATAAGGACAAATCTCAGTGGCCCAGCAGCGAAGATGAGTTCGAAACATCAGAAGAAGCCAAGAGGGTACAAGTTTATTTTGCTAAATCTATAGAAAAGGAGGATATTCTTGACCGGTTCTCCTGCTTGGCAAGAGCTATGCATGTGATAGCATATATGTTTAGATTTTTTAACAAAACTAGACAGCGAGCAAAAAATTCATTGGGTTATGAGCCTCCGAAAATCTCTCCTGGAAACGTCGATTATAAATCATAAAAAATCTCTGCTGAAGAGTTGTCGTTCGTGAAAATCAGGCTTTTCTTATTATCGCAAAAAACGCATTTTGAACAAGGATATAATTGTTTAACAAAGAAGAATAAGCAAGACACGCGTAGCTCTTTTTTAACCCTTAAACGTTTTATGGACAAAAATGGTGTAATTCGTGCTAATGGTCGGCTTGGCTCCACTAAAAGCTTGTCGTATAACGAGCGTTATCCCGTGGTTCTGGCTTACAATATTCGCGTTGCTCGTTTATATGTTGATTTTGTAAATAAAATAGTACTCCACGGAGGCCCTCAGTTAGTACTGAATGCTGTTCGCCAAGATTGTTGGATACTCAAAGCGAAAAATCTCACTAAAACTTGCAGTCATAATTGCAAGCCCTGCATCATGTATCGAAAACGCCTTCAAGGGCAGATCATGGGCCAACTTCCCACGGAAAGAACAAATTTTAGTCGGTCCTTCACAAACACCGGGCTTGACTTTGCAGGCCCCTTTAACTTTTAAAGCTTCACTGGTAGATACACTAAGATCACCAAGGGTTATGCCTGTATATTCGTCTGTTTCGCGACGAAAACGATCTACTTAGAAGCAGTAAGCGACTTGTGTTACTCCAGCGTTTTTAGCCGCTTTTAGTCGTTTCATATCTCGGCGTGGTTACCCTAGCAAAATGTTCTCTGACAACGGCAAAAATTTTGTAGGCTCAGCTCGGCAAATTGACACGAACTTGAGACCATCATTAAATATGTACATCAAAGGCTTTCATGGCATTTTATTCCCGCTACCGCACCACATATGAAAAAATCATCTGGGCAAATTAAGCTGACGTTCGAGGAGTTATCAACTATGCTGGCTAATATAGAGGCTTGTCTCAACTCACGCCCACTGTCGGCCCTCTCTGAAGGCATTCACGCACAATCAGCACTTACCCCGGAGCATTTTTTTATCGGCTCATCGATGTTGCCCCGGCAGAACGTGAAGAATTGGGAACCTCTGACTCCATCTTAAATCGGTGGCGCATGTTGAAACCGTTGCACCAAGAATTCTGCCGACGCTGGAAAGAGGAATACTTAAAGGAGTTGCATAAACGCACTAAATGAAAAAACCCTCAAGTCGACCTGGTAGAGGGAGATCTTGTCGTTCTAAGAAACGTACCTTTATGCCCCGCTGATTGGCGCTTAGGCCGTGTCACTAAAGTCTTCCATGGCGTAGACGGCCGAGTTCGTGTAGCCGATCTGAAAACTCAGAATGGCTCAATCACGAGGCCAATTCACAAACTCCAACTTCTTCCTCGTAGTTCATTATGACTGGTCGTAATATTCTTGTCTAAAATAGTCCAAAGCTCCTTACTTACCGTCACTTACTAATTGCATCTTTCCCTTCTTTCAGTTAATCACGATGCAACCCTGGTTGTTCAACGACAACAACGTCTGCGTACTATGTGGGCGCTTGCATTCACCCGGTTCCAGGTCATGACGATGGAGTAGAAATTGAGTGCGGTGGCAGAGCACGGATTGTGTACGATCTGCCTTGCACAGTCACACAGACGCATCGTATGCCGGAGTCTCGATCGCTGCAAGAAATGTCTACAAGCCATAACACCTGGTTGCACCCTCTGTCACCCAATTGTCTGTGGCTCAGAATGTCGGCATTGGTAAATGCCAAGATCGGACACAAAGATTATACGAAGATACGCTGGAACACCGACTTGACGATGATTGGCAGCTGGAGGTAACATGCGCAATCGAAGATTTAAACTACGCGCATAACTTAGTGAGCCAAATATATAGAGCACCTGAACGCCTCAGAGTGGCTGCCCATCAAGAGGCCGACCCAATGTGGAACCACCGCCGCCCAGTCGATATCATCCTGGGAGCCGACGTAGCCTGTCGGCTTCTAATTGGACCAACTGTGGGACGCCCCGGTAAGCTGCTCCGCCAAAATACAAAATGTGTGGAGACATTCTTCGGCGTAGCAGAAAAGGTGCAAGAGGAGGATTTGGCACCTTTAATCAGCTCTGAAGTAGTACATGAATTGCCATTTTTTCATTATTTCCTATTTAATTTTTTCTTCTTTTTTAATTGTTATTCCATTTTATAAATGAACTGAATTACCATTTTATAAATGAACTGAATTACAACTTTGTTATTATAAAAAAAATAAGTTTGTGTGGCCCATTATTTAATTTGTACTTCCTGCAGCCACAAGCACACGAGCCGGCTAATAAATGTGATTTTTTTTTGGAAATTTAAATTATTTGAGTTTTCCTTTGGTTGTTTCGGGCTATACCGTGTCAGTGTGCGACAAAGTGAAGTCGTTCATAAGGGCAACCAACAACCACCATAGCAACAACCAGTGCGTACGTAAGGAGTCAGCCACTGTGTAGCAGCTGCCCCAGCAACACCCAGGGACACCAGTTGCCGGAACGGCCTAGCACCAGCACAACCATCCCATTACAAGGCAACGCTGCCATCAAGGTAAACAATATGTAATGAATTACCTGGGTCATCAGGAATCGTTCAGTCGCACCATACAATGGTGGCAAGACAAGTGGTGTTGGCTACAGGATGGGTAAAAGATTTTTGAAGTGGATCGGGGTTTAAATTACGGGCCCTAATAGACCCATGCTCCGATGAAAGCTTCATATCGAACAAAGTTAAAAAACTGTTGAAGTTGCCCACTGTGCCTGTGTCAACAGAGGTGACACGGTTGAACGGGGAAATAGTAAGCAGATGCAACCGTAAAGCCCATTTTAAAGTTATTTCGATTTATGATCGAAAGTCAGCACTTAATGTAGGCGCACTTGTTGTGGCACGCATAACTGGAATCACACCAACACACACTTACTACCCTACAGATTTGGATCGATTACCAAAATTGAATTATGCAGATCCAAATTTCTATAAAATTGGTCAAATTGGCATTTTATTTGGAGGGAATTTATACCCTGAGATTTTAACAGAGGGAATCCAACGAGGGATTTTCGGGTCTCTTGTAGCCCAAGCACTATTTTTGGTTGCATGGTAACATGCCCGACAGATGGTGAAGCTTCGTCGACAACCATAAATGTAGCTCATTTCACTAAAGTTTGTATTGACGAACAATTATCGAAATTTTGGGAATTAGAAAAGGTAGCTCTTGATCCAATATTATCGCAAGAGGATAAAGAATGTGAAGAGATCTACCGTTCTACGACAGTAAGAAATAGCGAGGGGAGGTATATTGTGAATCTGCCTTCAAGATAGTATTTCAATACTGGGCCCAAATCGGCATATAGCGTTGCGTCAATTAGAACGGAATGAGAAGTTTACGTTGTGTAGACCAGAAATTAAAGCTCAATATGATGAGGTGATGGAGGACTATCTGAGTATGGGTCACATAACAAAGATCAAGAACTCAAAATGTGGTCATAAGTCTTACTTGCATCACCATGCCGTATACAAACCTGAAAGTACGACAACAAAGTTGAGGATGGTGTATAATGCGTCAAGTCCTTCAACGAATGGAGTGAGTCTGAATGACATACTCTATGTAGGCCCTACTCTACAAACCAGTCTTTTGTAGCTCGTTACAAAATGCCGGCTATACAAATTTGTCTTCAATTCCGACATTACAAAAATGTACAGGCAAATTCTGGTGACGCCAGACCATGCGGTGTTTCAAGGGGTTCTATATCGGAGTTCTCCAGAAAGGTAAGTTGAAGATTATCAACTTAATACGGTCACATTTGGTGTGAATTGTGCCCCGTAGTTGGCGATCAGGACTCTACAGCAATTAGCAAACGACGAAGAGAAACGCTTCCCCTTAAGTGCTGAAATTTTGCGTAGCTCAATGTACTTAGATGACGTATTATTTGGGGCCCACAGTATTTAAGAAGCAGTAGTAGCTCGTGACCAGCTGGTTGAGATTTTGAAAAATGCAGGGTTTTAGCTGAGGAAATTGACTTCCAATTACAGCGAAATATTAGAAGGGTTGCCCTCCTATGCTTTGCTTAATTCATCGTTTTTGTCTCGATGACAACAGCATGGTGAAAACACTTGGGCAGGGTTGGAATGCAGCATCAGATGAATTCTATTTTGTCACAGAGAGGATTAGACTCAAGAAGAGAAATACTTTCCGTTATCGCCTGACTGTTTGATCCGATTGGGTTGTTGGCTCCGATTATTATAAAGGCTAAAATATTAGTCCAACAAATGTGGCTCGAAAAAGGCGACTGGGATGATCCGATAAGCGTAATTTCGTTAAAAAAATGGTGAGCGTTTTTGTTACCGTTTAACGAATTGGATGCGATCAGGAATCCACGTTGGATAGAATATTCCCCGGATTGCACGCTTTCTGTGACGTCTCTGAGTTAGCATACGCTGCGACATTATTCATAAGAATTCAATGTGAGGGAAAAGTCTGCACACTTTTGCTTGTTGAAAAAACCAAAGGTGGCTCCTATCAAAAAGATAACATTGCCAATGTTGGAGCTTTGCGGAGCGGTGTTGTTAGCCAAGCTAGTGGAGAAAGAGATACCTTACTGTAAAATTATGAATTCATCGTGATTTCTATGGTCTGACGCCACTATTGTACTCGCGTGTCTCAAAAAGCTTCCGTGTAATTGGAAAACCTTTGTTGCCCATAGAGTCAGCTCGATTTTGGATAAAGTCGGCAATAAAGATTGGTATCACGTAGCATCTCAGGATAACCCTGCTGATTTAGCAACCCGTGGGTGACTGCGGATGAGCTAAAAGACAACGAACTTTGGTGGCATTGTCCTCGCTGGCTGAATAAGGACAAATCTCAGTGGCCCAGCAGCGAAGATGAGTTCGAAACATCAGAAGAAGCCAAGAGGGTACAAGTTTATTTTGCTAAATCTATAGAAAAGGAGGATATTCTTGACCGGTTCTCCTGCTTGGCAAGAGCTATGCATGTGATAGCATATATGTTTAGATTTTTTAACAAAACTAGACAGCGAGCAAAAAATTCATTGGGTTATGAGCCTCCGAAAATCTCTCCTGGAAACGTCGATTATAAATCATAAAAAATCTCTGCTGAAGAGTTGTCATTCGTGAAAATCAGGCTTTTCCTATTATCGCAAAAAACGCATTTTAAACAAGGATATAATTGTTTAACAAAGAAGAATAAGCAAGACACGCGTAGCTCTTTTTTAACCCTTACACGTTTTATGGACAAAAATGGTGTAATTCGTGCTAATGGTCGGCTTGGCTCCACTAAAAGCTTGTCGTATAACGAGCGTTATCCCGTGGTTCTGGCTTACAATATTCGCGTTGCTCGTTTATATGTTGATTTTGTAAATAAAATAGTACTCCACGGAGGCCCTCAGTTAGTACTGAATGCTGTTCGCCAAGATTGTTGGATACTCAAAGCGAAAAATCTCACTAAAACTTGCAGTCATAATTGCAAGCCCTGCATCATGTATCGAAAACGCCTTCAAGGGCAGATCATGGGCCAACTTCCCACGGAAAGAACAAATTTTAGTCGGTCCTTCACAAACACCGGGCTTGACTTTGCAGGCCCCTTTAACTTTTAAAGCTTCACTGGTAGATACACTAAGATCACCAAGGGTTATGCCTGTATATTCGTCTGTTTCGCGACGAAAACGATCTACTTAGAAGCAGTAAGCGACTTGTGTTACTCCAGCGTTTTTAGCCGCTTTTAGTCGTTTCATATCTCGGCGTGGTTACCCTAGCAAAATGTTCTCTGACAACGGCAAAAATTTTGTAGGCTCAGCTCGGCAAATTGACACGAACTTGAGACCATCATTAAATATGTACATCAAAGGCTTTCATGGCATTTTATTCCCGCTACCGCACCACATATGAAAAAATCATCTGGGCAAATTAAGCTGACGTTCGAGGAGTTATCAACTATGCTGGCTAATATAGAGGCTTGTCTCAACTCACGCCCACTGTCGGCCCTCTCTGAAGGCATTCACGCACAATCAGCACTTACCCCGGAGCATTTTTTTATCGGCTCATCGATGTTGCCCCGGCAGAACGTGAAGAATTGGGAACCTCTGACTCCATCTTAAATCGGTGGCGCATGTTGAAACCGTTGCACCAAGAATTCTGCCGACGCTGGAAAGAGGAATACTTAAAGGAGTTGCATAAACGCACTAAATGAAAAAACCCTCAAGTCGACCTGGTAGAGGGAGATCTTGTCGTTCTAAGAAACGTACCTTTATGCCCCGCTGATTGGCGCTTAGGCCGTGTCACTAAAGTCTTCCATGGCGTAGACGGCCGAGTTCGTGTAGCCGATCTGAAAACTCAGAATGGCTCAATCACGAGGCCAATTCACAAACTCCAACTTCTTCCTCGTAGTTCATTATGACTGGTCGTAATATTCTTGTCTAAAATAGTCCAAAGCTCCTTACTTACCGTCACTTACTAATTGCATCTTTCCCTTCTTTCAGTTAATCACGATGCAACCCTGGTTGTTCAACGACAACAACGTCTGCGTACTATGTGGGCGCTTGCATTCACCCGGTTCCAGGTCATGACGATGGAGTAGAAATTGAGTGCGGTGGCAGAGCACGGATTGTGTACGATCTGCCTTGCACAGTCACACAGACGCATCGTATGCCGGAGTCTCGATCGCTGCAAGAAATGTCTACAAGCCATAACACCTGGTTGCACCCTCTGTCACCCAATTGTCTGTGGCTCAGAATGTCGGCATTGGTAAATGCCAAGATCGGACACAAAGATTATACGAAGATACGCTGGAACACCGACTTGACGATGATTGGCAGCTGGAGGTAACATGCGCAATCGAAGATTTAAACTACGCGCATAACTTAGTGAGCCAAATATATAGAGCACCTGAACGCCTCAGAGTGGCTGCCCATCAAGAGGCCGACCCAATGTGGAACCACCGCCGCCCAGTCGATATCATCCTGGGAGCCGACGTAGCCTGTCGGCTTCTAATTGGACCAACTGTGGGACGCCCCGGTAAGCTGCTCCGCCAAAATACAAAATGTGTGGAGACATTCTTCGGCGTAGCAGAAAAGGTGCAAGAGGAGGATTTGGCACCTTTAATCAGCTCTGAAGTAGTACATGAATTGCCATTTTTTCATTATTTCCTATTTAATTTTTTCTTCTTTTTTAATTGTTATTCCATTTTATAAATGAACTGAATTACCATTTTATAAATGAACTGAATTACAACTTTGTTATTATAAAAAAAATAAGTTTGTGTGGCCCATTATTTAATTTGTACTTCCTGCAGCCACAAGCACACGAGCCCGGCTAATAAATGTGATTTTTTTTTGGAAATTTAAATTATTTGAGTTTTCCTTTGGTTGTTTCGGGCTATACCGTGTCAGTGTGCGACAAAGTGAAGTCGTTCATAAGGGCAACCAACAACCACCATAGCAACAACCAGTGCGTACGTAAGGAGTCAGCCACTGTGTAGCAGCTGCCCCAGCAACACCCAGGGACACCAGTTGCCGGAACGGCCTAGCACCAGCACAACCATCCCATTACAAGGCAACGCTGCCATCAAGGTAAACAATATGTAATGAATTACCTGGGTCATCAGGAATCGTTCAGTCGCACCATACAATGGTGGCAAGACAAGTGATGTTGGCTACAGGATGGGTAAAAGATTTTTGAAGTGGATCGGGGTTTAAATTACGGGCCCTAATAGACCCATGCTCCGATGAAAGCTTCATATCGAACAAAGTTAAAAAACTGTTGAAGTTGCCCACTGTGCCTGTGTCAACAGAGGTGACACGGTTGAACGGGGAAATAGTAAGCAGATGCAACCGTAAAGCCCATTTTAAAGTTATTTCGATTTATGATCGAAAGTCAGCACTTAATGTAGGCGCACTTGTTGTGGCACGCATAACTGGAATCACACCAACACACACTTACTACCCTACAGATTTGGATCGATTACCAAAATTGAATTATGCAGATCCAAATTTCTATAAAATTGGTCAAATTGGCATTTTATTTGGAGGGAATTTATACCCTGAGATTTTAACAGAGGGAATCCAACGAGGGATTTTCGGGTCTCTTGTAGCCCAAGCACTATTTTTGGTTGCATGGTAACATGCCCGACAGATGGTGAAGCTTCGTCGACAACCATAAATGTAGCTCATTTCACTAAAGTTTGTATTGACGAACAATTATCGAAATTTTGGGAATTAGAAAAGGTAGCTCTTGATCCAATATTATCGCAAGAGGATAAAGAATGTGAAGAGATCTACCGTTCTACGACAGTAAGAAATAGCGAGGGGAGGTATATTGTGAATCTGCCTTCAAGATAGTATTTCAATACTGGGCCCAAATCGGCATATAGCGTTGCGTCAATTAGAACGGAATGAGAAGTTTACGTTGTGTAGACCAGAAATTAAAGCTCAATATGATGAGGTGATGGAGGACTATCTGAGTATGGGTCACATAACAAAGATCAAGAACTCAAAATGTGGTCATAAGTCTTACTTGCATCACCATGCCGTATACAAACCTGAAAGTACGACAACAAAGTTGAGGATGGTGTATAATGCGTCAAGTCCTTCAACGAATGGAGTGAGTCTGAATGACATACTCTATGTAGGCCCTACTCTACAAACCAGTCTTTTGTAGCTCGTTACAAAATGCCGGCTATACAAATTTGTCTTCAATTCCGACATTACAAAAATGTACAGGCAAATTCTGGTGACGCCAGACCATGCGGTGTTTCAAGGGGTTCTATATCGGAGTTCTCCAGAAAGGTAAGTTGAAGATTATCAACTTAATACGGTCACATTTGGTGTGAATTGTGCCCCGTAGTTGGCGATCAGGACTCTACAGCAATTAGCAAACGACGAAGAGAAACGCTTCCCCTTAAGTGCTGAAATTTTGCGTAGCTCAATGTACTTAGATGACGTATTATTTGGGGCCCACAGTATTTAAGAAGCAGTAGTAGCTCGTGACCAGCTGGTTGAGATTTTGAAAAATGCAGGGTTTTAGCTGAGGAAATTGACTTCCAATTACAGCGAAATATTAGAAGGGTTGCCCTCCTATGCTTTGCTTAATTCATCGTTTTTGTCTCGATGACAACAGCATGGTGAAAACACTTGGGCAGGGTTGGAATGCAGCATCAGATGAATTCTATTTTGTCACAGAGAGGATTAGACTCAAGAAGAGAAATACTTTCCGTTATCGCCTGACTGTTTGATCCGATTGGGTTGTTGGCTCCGATTATTATAAAGGCTAAAATATTAGTCCAACAAATGTGGCTCGAAAAAGGCGACTGGGATGATCCGATAAGCGTAATTTCGTTAAAAAAATGGTGAGCGTTTTTGTTACCGTTTAACGAATTGGATGCGATCAGGAATCCACGTTGGATAGAATATTCCCCGGATTGCACGCTTTCTGTGACGTCTCTGAGTTAGCATACGCTGCGACATTATTCATAAGAATTCAATGTGAGGGAAAAGTCTGCACACTTTTGCTTGTTGAAAAAACCAAAGGTGGCTCCTATCAAAAAGATAACATTGCCAATGTTGGAGCTTTGCGGAGCGGTGTTGTTAGCCAAGCTAGTGGAGAAAGAGATACCTTACTGTAAAATTATGAATTCATCGTGATTTCTATGGTCTGACGCCACTATTGTACTCGCGTGTCTCAAAAAGCTTCCGTGTAATTGGAAAACCTTTGTTGCCCATAGAGTCAGCTCGATTTTGGATAAAGTCGGCAATAAAGATTGGTATCACGTAGCATCTCAGGATAACCCTGCTGATTTAGCAACCCGTGGGTGACTGCGGATGAGCTAAAAGACAACGAACTTTGGTGGCATTGTCCTCGCTGGCTGAATAAGGACAAATCTCAGTGGCCCAGCAGCGAAGATGAGTTCGAAACATCAGAAGAAGCCAAGAGGGTACAAGTTTATTTTGCTAAATCTATAGAAAAGGAGGATATTCTTGACCGGTTCTCCTGCTTGGCAAGAGCTATGCATGTGATAGCATATATGTTTAGATTTTTTAACAAAACTAGACAGCGAGCAAAAAATTCATTGGGTTATGAGCCTCCGAAAATCTCTCCTGGAAACGTCGATTATAAATCATAAAAAATCTCTGCTGAAGAGTTGTCGTTCGTGAAAATCAGGCTTTTCTTATTATCGCAAAAAACGCATTTTGAACAAGGATATAATTGTTTAACAAAGAAGAATAAGCAAGACACGCGTAGCTCTTTTTTAACCCTTACACGTTTTATGGACAAAAATGGTGTAATTCGTGCTAATGGTCGGCTTGGCTCCACTAAAAGCTTGTCGTATAACGAGCGTTATCCCGTGGTTCTGGCTTACAATATTCGCGTTGCTCGTTTATATGTTGATTTTGTAAATAAAATAGTACTCCACGGAGGCCCTCAGTTAGTACTGAATGCTGTTCGCCAAGATTGTTGGATACTCAAAGCGAAAAATCTCACTAAAACTTGCAGTCATAATTGCAAGCCCTGCATCATGTATCGAAAACGCCTTCAAGGGCAGATCATGGGCCAACTTCCCACGGAAAGAACAAATTTTAGTCGGTCCTTCACAAACACCGGGCTTGACTTTGCAGGCCCCTTTAACTTTTAAAGCTTCACTGGTAGATACACTAAGATCACCAAGGGTTATGCCTGTATATTCGTCTGTTTCGCGACGAAAACGATCTACTTAGAAGCAGTAAGCGACTTGTGTTACTCCAGCGTTTTTAGCCGCTTTTAGTCGTTTCATATCTCGGCGTGGTTACCCTAGCAAAATGTTCTCTGACAACGGCAAAAATTTTGTAGGCTCAGCTCGGCAAATTGACACGAACTTGAGACCATCATTAAATATGTACATCAAAGGCTTTCATGGCATTTTATTCCCGCTACCGCACCACATATGAAAAAATCATCTGGGCAAATTAAGCTGACGTTCGAGGAGTTATCAACTATGCTGGCTAATATAGAGGCTTGTCTCAACTCACGCCCACTGTCGGCCCTCTCTGAAGGCATTCACGCACAATCAGCACTTACCCCGGAGCATTTTTTTATCGGCTCATCGATGTTGCCCCGGCAGAACGTGAAGAATTGGGAACCTCTGACTCCATCTTAAATCGGTGGCGCATGTTGAAACCGTTGCACCAAGAATTCTGCCGACGCTGGAAAGAGGAATACTTAAAGGAGTTGCATAAACGCACTAAATGAAAAAACCCTCAAGTCGACCTGGTAGAGGGAGATCTTGTCGTTCTAAGAAACGTACCTTTATGCCCCGCTGATTGGCGCTTAGGCCGTGTCACTAAAGTCTTCCATGGCGTAGACGGCCGAGTTCGTGTAGCCGATCTGAAAACTCAGAATGGCTCAATCACGAGGCCAATTCACAAACTCCAACTTCTTCCTCGTAGTTCATTATGACTGGTCGTAATATTCTTGTCTAAAATAGTCCAAAGCTCCTTACTTACCGTCACTTACTAATTGCATCTTTCCCTTCTTTCAGTTAATCACGATGCAACCCTGGTTGTTCAACGACAACAACGTCTGCGTACTATGTGGGCGCTTGCATTCACCCGGTTCCAGGTCATGACGATGGAGTAGAAATTGAGTGCGGTGGCAGAGCACGGATTGTGTACGATCTGCCTTGCACAGTCACACAGACGCATCGTATGCCGGAGTCTCGATCGCTGCAAGAAATGTCTACAAGCCATAACACCTGGTTGCACCCTCTGTCACCCAATTGTCTGTGGCTCAGAATGTCGGCATTGGTAAATGCCAAGATCGGACACAAAGATTATACGAAGATACGCTGGAACACCGACTTGACGATGATTGGCAGCTGGAGGTAACATGCGCAATCGAAGATTTAAACTACGCGCATAACTTAGTGAGCCAAATATATAGAGCACCTGAACGCCTCAGAGTGGCTGCCCATCAAGAGGCCGACCCAATGTGGAACCACCGCCGCCCAGTCGATATCATCCTGGGAGCCGACGTAGCCTGTCGGCTTCTAATTGGACCAACTGTGGGACGCCCCGGTAAGCTGCTCCGCCAAAATACAAAATGTGTGGAGACATTCTTCGGCGTAGCAGAAAAGGTGCAAGAGGAGGATTTGGCACCTTTAATCAGCTCTGAAGTAGTACATGAATTGCCATTTTTTCATTATTTCCTATTTAATTTTTTCTTCTTTTTTAATTGTTATTCCATTTTATAAATGAACTGAATTACCATTTTATAAATGAACTGAATTACAACTTTGTTATTATAAAAAAAATAAGTTTGTGTGGCCCATTATTTAATTTGTACTTCCTGCAGCCACAAGCACACGAGCCGGCTAATAAATGTGATTTTTTTTTGGAAATTTAAATTATTTGAGTTTTCCTTTGGTTGTTTCGGGCTATACCGTGTCAGTGTGCGACAAACTGAAGTCGTTCATAAGGGCAACCAACAACCACCATAGCAACAACCAGTGCGTACGTAAGGAGTCAGCCACTGTGTAGCAGCTGCCCCAGCAACACCCAGGGACACCAGTTGCCGGAACGGCCTAGCACCAGCACAACCATCCCATTACAAGGCAACGCTGCCATCAAGGTAAACAATATGTAATGAATTCCATTCCATGATACACATCTCTCTTTAGTGCAGTAGAATTAATCCCTCACCAAAATTCGGACGTTTCATTATTTGAACGGCACACTTGGCGGTAAAGCTGCAAATCTGGGACAAATTATGAATCCGCCTGGGGAACTTTAGGGTCTAGATACCATAATAAAAGAATGATTGTTGGACATTTAAAGGAAATTTTAGCGTTGGGAAATCTGACGGTGGGTTTCGTTCGATTAAGACATTAGTCGACTCCACTAAAGAGTGTCTATCCTCCCTTGAAAATGTTGGTATGAGTACTGATATTTGGTTCCCCTTGTTGGTATATTTAATAGCCCAAAAGCTGGACCTTCCGACACGGAAAGATAGTGAGCAATCTTTAAGGTCTTTCACTCAAATTCCAACTCGTTATGAAACGTTTGAGTTTCTAGAGAGAACATTTAGAACTCTGGAATTTCTACACGAGGTTTTACATCGGTCGATGGGCAAAAATCCACGAAACATAGTAAAGAGTTCTCACAAACAAAGAAAGCCGCGGTTCATTCAGGAAAATTTTAAAAACTACACCAGATAAAATATCCATATTGTGATAAAAACCACTCTCCCTAGAAATGCTTTAAATTTTTAGCTCTTTCATTAACTGCGACAAATGAGTTTTTATCCACTAAGAATGTTTGTTGAAATCGTTTTTCTATTGGGCATGACAGTAATAGTTGTGGATCTCCTTTTCGCTGCATTATATGCAAACAAAAACACCATACAATACTTCACCCGTAAGGGAATGCAAATCAGTATCATAGCTTCAAAAGTTGTCCATCTTTCTCCGGCGCAAGTCGTGATGGTGACCCTCATGTTGCTTCGTATAATGCGAGCTCTCTCCCATATGTTGTGTTGTACACAATTCGTTTGTATGTTCGTACCGATCGTGGACATTTAACACCAACAGCCATCTTAGACCCTGGTGCTCAAGGCAGTTTAATTTCAACAATTAGTGTAGGCATAGGTCACACTGAAAGGTGATTGGAATTGGCGACGGGCATACTTGTTTATCTAAATCCACGGTGAGTCTTGACTTACACTCACGCTATAATAAGCCAGTAGTTACCTGCTTTGCATTGGTTCTATCAAATCTTTCTTCATATACACCAGAGCCTTAATCAAGGTATACTTATATATCCTTTATTATTATTACGTATTTATTGCATCGTTCTATGCAAAATAATTAATTTTCTTATGTAAAGCATAGGTGTGAAAATATTGAACAACGTTAACATGATATAAGTACAGAAAGTTTGGATGACCCATATTTCTTTAAATCTGACAAGATCGACATGATACTTGGTACGAATATTTGTTTCGAAAATCAAGACTCCTGCGGAATCATTTGTTCACAATAATTTATTCTACCAAAATACCTATTTTGGATGGTGTTTCTGTGGCTCTACTAACGCTATTTCTGCATATAGAGTCCATATCCACAACACCAATTTGGAGAATATACTTAGGCATTTTTGGGAACAGGAAGAGGTGTATTTGGATTGGGACTTCTCAAAGGAAGAATCGTACTGTGAGGCTCAACTAAGAGCCACCACCAAACGTTCAAAATCTGGACGTTATGTGGTACAATTACCTTTTCAATTTTTTTACATGATAATTTAAGTACTTCCAGAACTGAATAATAACGATATCAATGCTTTCAAATGAAATATCGTGTTTAAAATGTCCTTTTTTTTTACCAAATATTATAAATCATTCATGAATGAATACGAAACTTTGGGATATATGTCTAAAGTTGGCATTTACCCAAGAGTTTTTAGTGAGGATTCATATTATTTTACCACATCATGGGGTTTTCAGGGAGGAAAGTACCACAACAAAGTTATAGGTAGTTTTCGATGGCCGTAGCCATTTGAAAGACTTTAGTTCTCTTAACGATATGTTTGCTCCAGAATGATCTACCTGCGGTGATGACCCAATGGAGAAGACACCCAATAGCAGTTTGTGCAGACATCGAAAAGATGTTTCGCCAAATTGATATATTGATATGATCCCTTTGATGAATTTTTCATTTACGAGTTGAATACGGTTATATATGGTACTACATCTGGCCCTTATTTTGTCATACGAGTGCTCCGACAGCTGGCACATGATTACATGTCAGAATATCCGAAGGCGTCGCGGGTGCTTTTGACCCATTCATATGTTGATGGCATGGTATCTGGGGTTGAATTATTAGATCACGCTATCCTCTTGCACATACACTTGTGCACCCTGTTGGAAAATGAGGGTGCAAACTCCGCAAGTGGATAACAAATTCCAAAGATTTTGGGGGGAAATCCGTGAAGAGTATAGAGATCCGTCTCTTACTCCGGTCTTTGACAGTGGTAATACGGTTAAAACCTTTGAAATTCTGTGAATACAAGGGATGATTGTTTTTCATTTAAAATAAAGTTGATTGACTCGAAGTCCATAACGAAGCGAACGATTCTCATTCTCTCGGAAACGGCTAGACTGTATGATCTTCGGGTGGTTAACACCATTTAGGGTTGGGGCCAAATTTTGATTTAAAAGTCTTTGGGAGAATAGTTTTGATTGGGATGTATATATCCCTGACTTCATAGGATTTTAATGGTTAAAATCCGTAGCTCGTTGCCTGAGCTGACTAAATTGAAGATCCCTAGATGGAGACAGTGGTCAAAAGGTTCAAGTACAGATCTACATTGTTTTTGTGAAGCAGCAACGATTGCGCAAGCTGCAGTGGTTTACTCAAGAGTCGAGTCGGTTGATGCCATTTTTGTTAACATTTTTCAGGCCAAGTCCAAAGTTACGCCTATTAAGAGAGCCACTATACCGAGACGCAGCGGTTCATTTGATCAGGCTCACGCAAAAGGTGAAAAAATAACTTGATTCGTTGGATATTGATATATATTACTGGAGTGATAGCTCATTGCTTTGAGCTGGCTCCATAAGTCACCTTCCAATTGGAATGTTTATCCGGCAAATAGAGTCGCGCAAATTCAGCGATGTTGCAATGCTCTTGATTGGAGATATGTCCTTTCAGCACTGAATCCGTCTGACTGCGCCTCTAGGTGAATTCTCCCTAAGGAGTTGGTGGAAATGAGATATAGTGGAATGGTCCGAAATTTTTACATCACTCTCCATTGCTTTGGGCAAATGATCTAGCAAAGTTGTATACATCTGAAGAGGAAAGGAAAATTAAAATCTCGTCCCATATTTCTAATGCATTGAAATCCATATCCTGAAATGCTTTCAAAATTCTCGAGACTACTTACCCTTCTTCGAGTTACTGCTCTCTGTTTCTCTGTTTACAACTGTACTAATTCTAAACAGATGATTACAAATCCTATCAGATTATCAGATATAAACGAGTCTTTACTTCTAGCTGATCCAAATGGTTGATTTTCTGACGAGCTTTCACTCTAACTTAAGAATAATTATATTCTAAAATGAATGCCATTGTTGGATAAGAATGTTATTATTCGTGTTGGAGGTCGTCTGCAAAATTCTTGTTTTCCATATAAAGTCCAAGTCACGGAGGTGTGACCCTGAAAATGTCATATGTGAATCGGAAGTATTGGATAATTTCGGGGAACACACTGGCGAAATCTATCATTCATAAATGCATGCGCTGTTCTAAATATACAGCCGAAACTTCGGCTTCTTCGTTTAAATGTCACCAGATCATTTAGAAAAGTGGTGTTGATTATGCTGTGCCTATTTCGATAAAGAAGTCAACATTGAGGTCAGCATCTATGACAAAAGGTTATATTTGTCATAATAAATGTAATAAAAGCCATAAACTTGGAAGCGGTTTCTGATCTGACGACGATTGCGTTTCTCGCTGCCTTTCGCCGCTTTACTGCAAGTAGGGGTGTCTGTACCGACCTGTATTCGGATTGTGGTACAAATTTCGTGGGTGCATCAAAAGAGCTCCACATACTTTACAACAAAAACTATTGATCACTTCCTGAAGACTTACAGCAAGCATTGAGTTTAGATGGAACGAATTGACATTTTATTCCACCTGCCTCTCCCAAATTTGGCGGTCTCTGGGAGGCAGGTGTAAAATCGGCAAAATATTTTAATTAATTGTTGCAAAAATTACAAAAATTTGCCTTCTTCAATGAAACGATCAACAAACTGCTGAGAACTTTGCTAAAGTAACATAAATTTGAATTCTGTTAATTGCGATGGAGCGTAGGTTAATCGCTGTTAATCGAAGAATAGTCGAGTTTCAAAGCTCAACTAAAACACTCCAAACGATAGGCCTTCTTTCGTCATTATTGCCAAAAACATCTGTTCTTCAGGGGGGAGAATATTCCCAATTTATATGTGAACACGTTTTTTCGCGAATTACTATCTCAAAAATTGTCCCAAAATTTAATAGTAACGAAATAGTTCCGAAGTCGGTAATGACAGTGTTTCACGTTCTTTCAGGATAGGAGATCTTACCAATTTCCAGGTTCTTGGAAAATATGAATATTTATGGTAAATAATCGAAATGTCCACAAGATTTTTTATTATTAATTTTTATTATTTCAATTTTAGCTTAAAAAAGAAGATATGTAAATGTCTTATCGACATTTTGAAATAAAAAAATAAATGGTTTAACATTACATCCCATGAGGGGATTGGGGAGCTTCCAACAACCAGTGAGCTGTGCGCTTTCTAGTTTTTACACTCACTGATTGGGACCTACAGCTTTACACCGGTTCCCACAGGTATTTTGAAAAACTTTTGCATGGCTAAGTACTCGATAGTGTCGCCATCACTAAGCGGGGTGACCGTCGTCTAAAGAAATGTAAGGTGGTCAGAGTAGGGATCGAACCCACGTTCTCATGTACAAGAGCCGCGCACACTAACAATTGCAGCACCAACGGCCATTTTTGAAATAGAACTGGATAATTGTGAAATTGAACTCTCAATATCTTCTTCTAAAGCACAAATACTCCTTTCCCGAACAGGGCTGGTGTAAACGCTCCTTGAAAACGTCTAGTTTTCGATTATCATTACTTATCTCAGTACCATTAACTAATATCTGCCGTGCAGGTTATCTTTGCCTTTTCCAACATTATTAAAAAAAGTGTTGCTGGTAGAAAATTGTGACAATTATTATTATTGAATCAAAATAATTCGTTTTGATATTAGCAAATATTCTGAGTGCCGTCTATAAAAATTTCGATGATATATCTTTTTTAACTGCCCTTACTTGGATTTCAGAACGGCACAAAAATCTGTGATTTTCGCCCTACAAAAGTGAAGAGCCTTCTGCAAATTGGCGTTATTGATACTTCAAATTCCATTACATAGTAGTTAATTTCAAGATAAGTTAAATTTCCATAGTACTCGTATCAATAAGGTTGGTGCTCACAACGAAGTGATAAAGGTGAGATGCCCCGTTAGGGTATGTGGGAAATATATCACAAGTTCTTATAACTGACAGGGATTCGTTTGGTAGCCAGTTATAGAGTACAGGTCCTCTAAAATTGGCAGACATACCTCGCCAAGAGGTTGTATTAAAGTCTCTTCCTAGAATCATAGCATCATAATTTTGGGGAAATTGTAAAATAGTTGTTGGTAGGTCGATAAAATTTATCCGACATGAGTTGAATGGTAAACACACCGACCCTTAAACAATTCTCCTAGACATACCACTAAGAACTATTTTGATTTGAACAAACACTGAAGAGAAATTTAAGCCCGGAACAAATATCCTAGAAAAGAATAGCTATTGTAAGGTAATACTCACACTCAGTGAACTTTTGACAGTCTAAATTATATAAGTGTCTAAAAAATAATAGTATGTACATAATTAACTAAATGCAGTTCTTGCACAACGACTACATCTACGCCGAACCTTATCAACAAATCGTTTAGCTCGACTTTCCTACTCCGATCTACTAGAGATCTGGCATTAAAAGTTATGGTATTCATAAATTTACGGACTATATATATATTTATAACTCTTCATATAATCTTTAATCCTACCTTCCACGGAGTGGACTTTGAGTTCGCATAATTCCCTTACTATCTTCATGATTTCTAATACTAAGGCCGATTCTATTGACCTACCTCGACGTTGACTACTCTTAGCTTCCCTTAAAATATCCGCAATTGTGTTTTCTGGTGTTATATAATTAATCCATCTTAGTTACCTTTGAGCTGTTCCCGCAGCTCATAGTCTTCTACTTTTCGAGACTTCGACATGCTTTTCACGAATTTTAATAAATTTTATAGGCGGAACAACGTCTATAATTAAAATTGAGTCCATTAATCTTACAAATAACGCAGTAAGGCATTCGTACCCTTCCCCTGCTGACATCACCTACATTGCGGAATTCTCAAATTGCTTTTTGGCTTTTCCCAGGTTATAACTTGGTTGAGAATTTATTCAGTGCTAAGCATTTGATTAGCACTTTGTCCTGCTTTAAGTACAATAAAAAAAAACCGAATATCGCACCACTTTTTCTTCAAAATTCAAACCAGAGTTTTGACACATCGTCTATAGTATTCGGCACCATTTTCTCAAAATCATCTCTAATGTCTTCAATATTTTTTTTTTTTTTTTTTTTTTTTTTTTTTTAATAGAGCGAACCCATCGCCGCCACTCTTACCCGCCTCTACCGACCGAGAGGGCCACGTCCCCATAACGTGAGGACAGCGTACACATTATAGACCGGTCTATAACGGGAGAGCAAGGATCATAAGTTCACACGTTACAACCAACTACAGAAATTCTTCACCAGTTGGTATTACACTAACATAAATAAGTATAAAAGCACATCACGAGATATTAACATAACAGACTTCATAATATATAATAATTACGAGCAAAACGAAAACCAAATTATAAATCAGACCAGATAGTAAGGATAAAGTAAATTAAATTTACATATGTATGTTAATGAATATACAGCACTAATGCAATCGGTTCAAATGACAAATTATGCTAGACTTTGTCGTTTCCCAACTACCTGTGAAATCAATAAACTGATATAGCTCATTAAAGTCACGACACATTCTCCTAACTGGATCAAAGGACGCATAATTCGAACGCTGAAGCTCGATGTGAATGAGTTTATAGTACCTCGTGGGTCTCAATGGGACATTTATGAAAATCTTAGATAACAGAAATTCAGAACATATATATCCATCAATTATCTTCAAAACTTTAATAGAGTTTATCGTGGTACGTCTACTACTAAGAGTCGGCAATCTGATCAATGCTAGTCTACTGCTATACGAAGGAAGATTATGGTTCGGGTTCCATTGAAGATTTCTCAGACAAAGAATGAGAAACTGTTTCTGGACCGATTCAATCATATTAACATACAAATTGTACTGGGGGTCCCAAACAACTGATCCATATTCGAGAATAGGGCGGACTAGTGAAGTAAAAAGATTTTTCGTAACGTAGGGATCTGAAAATTCCTTTGCCCAACGTTTAATAAAGTTCAGAACGCCATAAGCCTTGTTCACCATCGAAATTATGTGGGAGTTGAAATTCAATTTTCTGTCCAAGAGAACACCAAGATCAACAAATGAATCCACCGATTCAAGAACATTGCCACCTAAAATGTATTTTGCCGAAAATAATGATGACCTAGAGAACAGCATATGCTTACATTTCGTAAAATTAAGCTCCATCAAATTGGTTTCGC
This sequence comes from Phaonia tiefii, assembly GCA_963931995.1. NCBI lineage: Eukaryota > Metazoa > Arthropoda > Insecta > Diptera > Muscidae > Phaonia > Phaonia tiefii. The sequence goes on from OZ008369.1 coordinate 200,674,226, forward strand.
ACCACGTCTGGAAAGTAGACAAATCCCTCTGAAGTAAAGTATATTGACAAGGATCCTTGTAAGAAAAATAGATCTTCACGTCATCAGCGTACATTAACAATTTAGAGTGCATTATGGAGGCGGGTAAGTCGTTAATGAATAACAAAAATAGAACCGGCCCAAGATGACTGCCCTGAGGCACCCCAGATGACACAAAAATAGATCTTGAGAATGATCGACCAAATGATACCATCTGTTCTCTGTTCATTAAATAAGAACTAATCCAATTCAGCATGTTACAATTAAAACCCATTGCCCCTAGTTTATATAATAACAAACTGTGGTTAACTTTATCAAAAGCCTTACTAAAATCGGTAAAAATCACATCAGTTTGATCTCCATTAATAAAGCCGTCAATAATAGAAGGGGAAAACTGAAGCAAATTAGTCACGGTGGAACGACCCTTCCGAAAGCCATGTTGACATGGATCTAAAATAGAGGAAACCTGATGAGAAATTACCTCTGTGACTAACTTCTCAAAAAGTTTAGGAATGGCACTCAATTTTGCAATTCCCCTATAATTTGCAACATTTACTAAACTACCAGATTTGTGGAGAGGGATTATACAAGAGCTCTTCCACTGTGCAGGAAAATGACCGAACTTCAACGAAGCGTTAAATAAGAGAGTCATCGGTAAGCTGAGAGAATTCGAGCAGTATTTCAACATAGAGTCCGGGATACCATCAGGACCAGCTTTATTCGAGGCTTTCAAGCTGATTAAGTTATCTAGCAACCACGAAGACTTTACGACAGGTGCATCAAACGGGATGGTAGAGCAGACAGTGTACGGGTATGATTTGGAAACATCATAGGCTCGGGTGGAATAAATAGATGCGAAAAAATCGGCGAAACAGTTAGCAATAGACTCTTCATCTGAATATTCAATACCGTTCATTTTGATCCTACAAGGTGTGGAAGACGAATTACGCTTCAAGTTAACAAATCTAAAGAATGATTTGGGGTACCGTTTAAAATTAGCCTTCAACCTATCCAAATATAATCTGTAACTCTCACGAGATTTAGAGTTGTATCTACTCCTAGCAACAATATACCTAGCATAGTCTGCTAGCAGTCCAGATTTTTTATACTTTTTCGAACATCTATTCCTTACATTCTTGAGACTATTTAGAGCCCTTGAGGACCATGGGGGACCCATTATTGGCCTCTTGGGTACAGACTTAGAAATATAGCCATTAATAATATTATAGAAATCATCCAGGGCGATTTCAAATTCAAAAGAATTATCACACTGACAAATACTATGCCAGTCGGTAGCAAAGATAAGATTATTCAAAAGTATAAAGTTCGCACGCGAAAAGCATAGGCCAACATAGGACGAAGAGCAATTGCAACCAACCTGCATGGTATCATATGTATAATTAATTCCCAGCGCTGGATGCTATCTATCCTCAGGAGAAATTAACGGATCAATTCGAGAAATATCAAAGTTGTTAGAATCATCCACTAAAACTAGATCAAGGACTCGATTCATAGAATTGGGAATGTCGTTCAATTGAATCAACCCAAGTTCGGAAATATGCGTAACAAAATCAGATGACCAATCACATGGTGTCAATGGAGTCAGAGAATTAGTATCGGGTAAAGACACCCATGTCACAGACGGCAAGTTAAAGTCACCCAATACTAAAATACGGTCCTTTCTACTGGCTAACGCAATAACTTTTGCAATAGCGTCAATATGCACTTGATATACCTCAAAGCATGAAGATGGCGGAATATAAGAACACGTGACAAACAATTTCAAATCGCCTAAATTAATGGACACCACAATAAACTCAAGATCGCCAATGTCATCAACTGTAACCAACTCAGAAGACAAAGAATTCTCAATTGAGATTAAAACACCACCACCAATTTTACCAACACGATCTTTTCTATAAACTACGTACTTATTGCAGAAAAACTCAGAATTAAAAACATTAGGTTTAAGCCATGTCTCAGAAAATGCAATGACATGAAACTCAAAACCAAAGCTATCAAGAAATAATCTGGACAATTTAGTATTCAAACCGCGAATATTCTGATACGCCATATTCAAACTCCCAATTAGTTTTTTGGAGCTGGCTTATCTCCAGACGGTAATCTAGCAAAATTGTCACGCCTACCATTACTTGCTTCACAGTATAAACCTCTACGAACTATACCCTGCCGTTTCAAATCCTTTGGAGCGTAAGTATAGTATAGTAGTCGTATCATTTCAGCGCGTGCCTTGGTATGTAACTTGAAAGGAATATTCTTCGTCTTAAGCTGGTTCACAGGTGATTTTATATTCAGATTACGTTCAGTACATGTATTATCTACAGCATTACCCGTATCTTTGAGGAATTTTTCTGTTTCCAATTATGAAATTTTCACCAATTGCATTTATGGAATTAATATCCAAGTCCATAATAAGGTTAGTATTGTTAATTGTCGTATATGTATATTAGGCGTGCGATAGTGAACTAGTTTTCTTCCGATTTTCGACGACGACCTAAGCAAAAATGTGTTTTCCTCCTCGTGACGGCACAAGATGTTTCTATAATCCCCTATTAATTTGTAAGCCTTTTCGGCAGCGTCGTTGACAATGTGAATTTAACGTTTTAATTATTTTAATATTTCTAGTGGTTGCTGGTTATTTTCGCGCTATTCCCAGGTTTCGGGATTGGTAATAATGAAGTCTGTTGACAAACCGAAGCGCACGAAATATTTTGCTGCCTGAGGTGTCACTTGTTTCGATGCCAAGGTAATTCTTTTTACACCTTCGAAAACAACAACATGTACAAGGTGAGCCCGATCTGGGTTACCACTGCCGCCTCTATCCGCCAAGTCTACTTCTTCCTCAATATCATCCACATCGACTTCTTTCTCGCTGTCTTCATCGGAGGATTGTTCCATCTCATCGTCCGATAATTCTTCCTCTATCTCTTCTTCTTGTATTCGCCCTTTTCCGCTTAATATCACAGGGGGTATTCGGACCCAGCAATCGCTTTCAAATCATTATTTTGAGCTTCGGTTGCTCTGGTGGTGATAAACCAAGCGTTCACGTAAAGTGCTACTATGAAAATTGTAACATCGCGAAGTCCATTCAATTCTTGTTTGTTCAAATCGAAATGTTTTCGGAACAAATACATTTTTGGGCATAATGATGATGATTGAGAATATTTTCACCAAAGGGCAATAAAACGATTTTCGTTGTTTTGCGATCAATTTATCGAAACAAAACGACTTGATCTCAATTTGTGTGTATCTTGATCTCAAGAAGTGTATGGTTTTACTATTTTTCCATTGCTCTTTGAAACGAGCCAACATTTGCACTCCTGCAATAGTAAGGAACCAAGCGTTCACGTAAAGTGCTACTATGAAAATTGTAACATCGCGAAGTCCATTCAATTCTTGTTTGTTCAAATCGAAATGGTTTCGGAACAAATACATTTTTGGGCATAATGATGATGATTGAGAATATTTTCACCAAAGGGCAATAAAACGATTTTCGTTGTTTTGCGATCAATTTATCGAAACAAAACGACTTGATCTCAATTTGTGTGTATCTTGATCTCAAGAAGTGTATGGTTTTACTATTTTTCCATTGCTCTTTGAAACGAGCCAACATTTGCACTCCTGCAATAGTAAGGAACCTTGGAATTTGCCAGCGTTCGTTGATCTGGTGTCTCAAAGAAATAGCTTGAACGCGGTCAGCGATTTTACACTCAAGTGACAACTAGTAAACGGTTTCCGTAATGAGCTTGAATTTTGTTTTACTCGACGGTATCTTTGGCACGCCTAATAGCGGCTCGCTTCCATGATATGTGACGATAACAGGACGTTGATCCACTCTTTCCGGCGCCTGCAAGTCCGCCAAAATGCTGCCAACCCAGTTCACATTAAAACATTTCGCTTAAGCCAACGTGGGACTTCAGAATAATAATATACTTTCTCGGGTCAAGTTGAAAATCTCGTGCCGCTGCAATCAATATACGAACTGCTGCTACGTCGGATGTCTTACATCTGTCGAAAACAGAGAGCAGAACCTGATGAACGCATTTGATTCTGCCCCTTGTTCTCTTTGATACTCGCTTACGCAAAACCATTTCGTCATCGGCAAATTTTTTTCCCGAACAGCTGGATCAGTATTGTAAATTATGTTTTTTCCACAATCCAATTTTGCACATAACATCGGGGAAAATTTTTTAAAAAAGTAATACTCAAAATGGAAATTGTTCTGGAAACGAAAAAACTTCCTGTCAAGTAGCTGATTTGTATTATTTTTCGGTTATTACCATTTCAATTGCTTAATAAGTCATGACGTGGTTATGCAAGGGACATTCTTTGTATATGGAAATGTGGAGCTTTTTAATAATTTAATAATATTTTAATATAATTTAATAATAAAAACCATTAGTATTTAGTTTATTAATAATATTGTGAACTTTTCTATAGTTGCTGCTACCTCGGTTGTTTAGAATAACTTTTTTTTGATGCATGGCTTGAGTTAGTAATTAGTTATCGTCGAATTGTCTTGCCAACCCCAAACATTTTCAATTATGTTTAGGTAGGGAGAATATCGTGGCCATTTAAGAAAACGAACATTTTGGTTTGAAAGGAATTCTTCTACAATCATGGCATTATGAGTAGGAGTATTAACTTGCGGCAGAATCCATGGAATCGGTCCACAAATATAATTTACTTTAGTGAAAGCTGATTGTAACAGAGTCTTGGAAGTTTATAAATAAATTTTTGCACTTTAAAGTTCTAAATCGATTGTACTGTAATATGTTATTGCACCCGAAACACAACTGTACCGGCTGTGATGACGATTTGAAAATAGCTCGTCTTTTCTCCTAAAATTGTTGTCTAAATAAAATATATTTTCGTCACTAAAAACACAGTACGCCAACCATTAACACGACCTCTTACTGGAATGTCCCATGTCATATACTCTCTAGCAAAGTGTAACCGATTTTCTTTGCGCACATTATTCAGTGACGCCTTTTGTATACGTGTTTTCAATTTCAGGTACTTACAGGTTGCAATGGTTCTTTTTACTGTCGACATACTTGCCTGGATACCAGTTTTAGACCGTGGTACCTGCTCAACATCAGTTTTGTGATTTCGCCCAATTTCCCGATAAGAATATCCTTGTGAATGCTAAACATTGATTTTGCCTCTGACCGCTATGTTAAAAACACTTATCTTTCACATTTGTATACCCTCACCCATAGGGATGGGGGTATATATCATTTAATACGTAAAAAAATTTAACACATAGAAGGAGCTATATTAGACCCTTAGTATCTGGACGAAATTCGTTTTATGACTTTTTAAGACGTTTTAGCCGTGTGTGTCTGTCTGACTGGCTGGCTGGTCAACACGATAACTGCCTTAAATCTTTACAGATCGCAATTAAATTTTGTCAGTGACTATTATTTGCCAATATTGAGTTTGGGATTGTAAATGGGCGTTATGACCACGCCCCTTCTGGTACCTCCCATACAAATCGACACATTTAGCACAAAATCATATTTCTTTCAAACCTTTCTTCTGGTAGATGTGATTAGCTCCAACTCACACACCGGGTAATAATCTGTAACTGCCTACTTAACTGGAAGAAATGGGCGCGATTGTCACGCCCATTCTGGTACCTCCCATACAAAACAGGGTGTTCGCCAGGGTTGTAATTAATGAAATTAGGTATAAGGCTTCACGTTATCAAACGCCAATCACCGATTAAACCAAAGGTGATTTTGCCACGCATTGTGGTACCTCCCATACAAAAGTTGTTTTTGGCGTCTGGTTGTTCGGCACGAGAAATCCCGCAAATCCGAACCAATCTTAATGAAAGTTTGTACTAGTCAATATTTAGTCAAGTAAACCTCACCTATGGAAAATAAGCTGTTTTGCCACACCCATTCTGGTACCTCCCATACAAAAGTTGGGCGGATGACCGGTTGATCGACGCGATAACTCTCGTAAACTACAACCGATCTTAATAAAATTCGGTACTAAGCAAAATTTTGCTAAAAGCTACTATATAATTAATAACTGACTATTGGCCACGCCCAGTTTCGTACCTCCCATACAAAGGTTGGGCGTATTTGCGGTTTGCCGCCTCGATATCTCCAATAAATCATAACCGATCTTAATACAATTTGGTACTGATCAAAATTTTGACAACAACTAATATTGGGAGGAAACTAACTATATTTAGTGCAATGTCAATCTGTTATTGAATATGGTCACCTTTGAGTATGGGCTTTCACGCAATGGATGAATTAGGGTCAGGATATGATTATTAAGTCGGATAAGACTGAAACTTATGTACTGGTTCCTTTAAAAATTGTTTGATGTATAATCAAAAGCGACTTTGTGCAAACAATTTTAAAATGCAAAGTAGTTGCAATTATACAATCGGAAAAAATTTAAAGTTGTAATTTCCTTTAACGCTATAAGAGATCATGTTTTCATGTTTTCTCCCGGTGGGATTCGAACTCATATTCGCTGGACGATCGTTTCGATGTTTGTGCAGCATCATCTTCATCAAACTTCGAAACGATTTACATTTTTTTCAGTAACCGGAGAAAACACGACCTCTTATAGCCCTAAAGGAAATTACAACTTTAAACACAACGAGGATCTAAACCAACTAAATTTAAAATATTAATTTTTTTGTATTTTTTGGAATCTTTATAATAAATTTACCTTTAATGACATTTATAATAATTTTGAACCTTTATAATACTGTTGCATTAATCTTTAATGTTGTTGGCGTTATTTTCGTAAACTTTAGAAAATGCCCTTTCTGGCCGTAGTAGTAAGATTTTAGCTGTCGACAAAAACTTTAAAAAGATATGTCCTACTAAAACCAGAAATGTAAGTTGTTATAATCATCTGCCCGAAAAGTACATATGCACAGGGAAAAGATTAGTTGGAAATCAATTCAGGCATTGGAAATTCATGATAAAATCTATATTTTGATTTGAATTCATAATTGTCAAACATCAGAATTATTTGTCGATGCTATTGATAGATTAAAAATAGGTCTTACTAAATACAAGTTGCTACTACCGAACTTTAGTTGTTTTAACCAAAACCTCATTCATCTGAAATGGAAGATACAACTAATAAAAAGTACAATATTAGAATTCGTGTTCAAATATTAGTTACTGTAATCATAATTTAGTTTCTGTTACAAAAACACTTGTTGCAAAGTTACGAGTATGTATTCGATTTTTCACAAGAGGCTTTGTTGTTAAAGAGAAACTACGTATATTGGAATGTTAGACGAGGACTTTACAGAAAAACCTATATTTTAAACAGAAAGTGATAAGCAAAGTTGTGAGAAAACAATAAAGTGTATAGATATCAGCCAGCGAACAATACATATTATCATAAATTGAGGTGAAGTGAGACTTTTAAACCCAATCGTCGAATCTTGGCTGGGGGAACAAGTATTGTGGATGACACAAATTAACATTATAGATTAACTATATAAATTAAAAATTAACGTAGTACAGTTGAACACTTTCTACCGTCTTAGCGTTTTCGGGATTAACAAATATATACTTTAACGAAAGTGCTATTTTGTGGAGTTTTTGATTTTAGTCGTTTTCAAGTGTTTTTTTATTGGACCATAGTTATGGGTTAGAGATAGAGGTTAAGTATGCTCGAAGGAATGTTGGGATATGGGCAGAAAAGAGGGTTGATTCTACATTAGACCCTCTAGAATGCACCATGGGGGCGGTAAGCGCCGAATCCATATACAAAAATTGTCTTTGACCTCTTTAAGGGTTAAAGATAGAGGGGAGATATGTTCTGAGAGACTGTTGGGGTTGCAAAATTATTAGACGTCGGTCATACATTTATCTCGTCTGAATTTTAGAAAAGTTTAACTTTTGTGTGGGACCATCTTAGGGAGCAGGTATGTTTACTGTTGGGAGGGAAAAATTAGTGGGGATCGATCATACATTTTACCCCTCTAGGGGCGACTCCGGGCCAGTTATGGGCCTGTGGATTTTTTCCACTACACCGCCACCTTTGATCCCGTTAGTAAGCATCTCCATACAACACTATCCAACCCCTAATTTGTATGTTAGCTAGATCAACCACAGCAGTAACCTGGGCATTAACTGTATTAGAGAAAATTCTAGAATCCAAACGGGTTTGGTTATAACTGGACTGTTACTTCTTGGAGTAGACACATTAGAACAGCCTTAGTGGAACCTTTTTGGGGGGTTTGGTGGCTTGTTAGGTGGGCGACACCTCGGAACGTAGATTTAGTAATAACCATTCAAGTTAGAGTTATATACCAATATGTCGGAAAATTGAAATCAATTCTTCATAGAAAAATGTATTGAATCCTTTTCTTTTGTTCCGAACTGTTATACATACATACATATATATTTGATCCAACAGTAAACTACCCAGTAGGCACTAGGGATGCTAAACGGGACTGCATCCCTAGTGCCTACTGGGTAGTTTACTGTTCGGGATTTTTCGGTATTCTATTTTTAATTTTTTTTGGGAACTGGTCTATTTTACGGCATACACTCCAATAAACAACCACAAGGGGGTAGAATTATACTAAGCAAAAAAAGTAAAATAACAAAATCGGGGCAAATGCATAGTTTCGGAGTTATGGCCCCGAAATTTCGGATATGTGAGAGGGTTATGGCGTTAACGTACCGTGTAAGGCCATTGATATCAGTTTTTTGTATAAAACAATTCAAAACAAACTCATAAAATAGTGTAGCACTTTATGTTAAGTCGCTTACTTATCGAGTTATCGGATGTTGACATTTAGAAAAATTATCGATTTTGGTATCACTTTTTTGTATAAAACTAGTCATAACTAACTCAAAAAATTATGTAGCATTTTTCGATAAGTCGCCTAGTTATCGAGTTATCGGATGTTTATTTGTTTTTTTTCAAACAAAACCAGAAATTATGTTTAAAAAATTATAAAATTTTTGTTTGAGATATTTTGTTGGTGGCCGTCGGTGGTGCAATGGTTAGTGTGCGCGGCTCTTGTACATGAGATCCTGGGCTCGAAACCTGCTCTGACCACCTTCAAAAAAAAATTTCTTTCGGCGGCGGTCACCTCGCATAGTGACGGCGACACTATCGAGTATATAGCCATGAAAATGCTTCTCAAAATACCGTTCGGAATCGGTGTAAAACTGTAGGTCCCAATCATTGAGTGAAAACTGGAAAGCGCACAGCTCAGTGATTGGGAGAAGTTCTCCCCGGTCCCTTCATGGGATGTAATGGGAAACCATTTATTTATTTATTTAATTAGAAATTATGTAAGAAATACTTTTTAAAAATAAACCAAGCATCGTAAACGCCCCCTCACAACCCGCCCGGTCGCAGCTGCTCGGTAGATGTGAGAACGTGTGTGCGTGAAAAATACGAGAATAATACGACCATTGTCTGCCTCGCGAGGCTATGGGTTGGTTACCACTGGTTTATAAACGTATCAGCACGCTTTTGAGGTCTCAAAAGAGTAAAATGCGGTGGTTGGGAGCAAGGTTGGGAAGCAAGCCAACAAAGCCAAAAGTGTTCTTGAGAATCTTGTCGGGTTATGCGGAGATATCAGCTGAAGTATAATTTTGAGAATCGCTTTATTCCTCGGCTTCCTTCTTCAATTTACGTCAGTGATACCAAATTTTGAATTTCCATAATACGCGTGATGGATAGTAAAATGCTGTTCCTGCTTCATGGAAATTTAGGGGAACTATGTATGAAATATGACATCAGACAAATGTCGCCCATTTTACTCGATACAAACATTAGCTCTTTTAAGCGCGTTTTCCATAACACCACGTAAAGTTTCTGGTTGCAGGCTAAGTATTTCATCTCGAATATTCTGCTTTTGCTATCCAATTGTCTCCGGTTTATTGACATACACTTTGTCTTTTAAATACCCCCATAACAAAAAGTCGGGCGCAGTTAAATCTGGCGAACGAGGTGGCCAAGGGAAATCAGAATTTTTTTGAAATCAAACGATCGCCAACAATTTCTCGCAACAAATCCATAGTTTGCCTTCCAGTGTGCGCAGTCGTTGTTCTGTAAGAAGCCCCGGAAATCGTTTCTGGCGTTCCATCATCACTCTCAAACAAATATGGACTGATAACTTTATCGGCCATAACACCACACCTAGCAGTGCATCTGGATGAATGTAACTCTTGGATTCAATCAGTTTTGCTTATTGACGTAACCGTTTAAATGAAAAGGCACTTAATCCGACATCAAAAGATTATTTAAAAGATCATTTTGTGTTGCTAATTCTGTAAAACGAATAGCGTATTGCAGTCGTTGTTGGTGGTCCTGCGGAAGCAGAGCTTGCACAATTTGAATTTTGTATGGATGCATCTTAAGATTTAACTTTAAAATTCTCCGCAATGTTGTTCGGGAAATGCCCAACTGGCTGGAACAACGACGACTTGAGACAAATGGGTCATTTGCAATACTTTGCCCCACAGTTTCCACATTGTCTTCAGTACGAATATCGAATATATCTTCCAGGACAGTCGGCCACCGAACCCCGTTCCTCAAAACGCCTGATAAATTTCCTTATCATGGGAGCTAATCTTGAATTAAAATGTTGACGATACTTTCGCTGCGTCATAACTATTGATCTTTGACTGACAAGAATAAAAAAATCGATAATTTTAACACGTAATTGTGTACTGTATCTATCCATTATAAATTTCCAAGAACTCAAGTATAACCTGCAACAAAAACCAGTACATAAGTCTTAATCGTACCCTCACCCTAAGTCATCCATTGCGTGGAAGTTCTCGTAGAAACGCCCATACTCAAAGGTGACCATATTCAATAACACAGTGCAACACGAAAAAAAATAACCATATACGGACACCACTACGTGATAAAAGACTAAAAAAAAAAGACCCGTGTCTCCCAATTTTTCCCAAAGTCATGCACTTTTTTTTTTATGGGCCGCCAAAGATTTGGGGCCTCGGTATCATTTTCGTAAAAATGTGATCATTTTCTCAGGCTCATATCTTGCAAACCGTTCAGAATTTCGATTTACTCTCTGAGGCAAAGTTGTAGCTCTTGTCATAGCGAACATACAAAATCAAAAAAACTTCACCTTCCAAATTTTTTTTCCCGTGTTCAGGTCCATAGGTAGCAAACCGTTCAAAATTCAAGGAAACAATCAACTACAAAAATTTACCTAAGATCTCAATAAACAAATTTCTAGAACATATAAACTTCCTAGAGATGATTCTTAACACTGTTTAGGTAGCACGCAAAAGTGAAAAATTTGCCGAAAATTTTTTAATTTCATTTTTTTTACCTTTTTCTCCTGTTCAAGTCCATAGGTAGCAAAAAATGAAATATGCCTGGCCAGAACCATGTGTTTGTCCAAGGGTTAACACCGTTTAGGTAGCGCTTAGGTATCACGCGATCATGCACCGACTGCAGCAGCACAGGCAATGCAGTAAGCTCAGCACACGCAACAAGGCACGCAGAACACAATATAAAAGCGACACGAGGCTCACATCGAGGCATTACACAGCGCGACGTCAACGAGAGCTCAGCGGTGAGAGTTATAAAGTGAAAGTAAAAAAAGTGAAAGTGCTACAGTATAATTCGCACACAACATTGGCAACTGACAATTGCAATATGCAGTGTGAAAATATTGATTTATTTTGCTACGTTTGCGGTCATCAAACCAGAAAAAATAGTTCTACAATACAGTGTGTCGCCAATGTTATAACAATCTCATGGCATGGTTGAGTGGAGGCAGAGGTACTATGAAGTATTGTAAGCCGGTAAACTGGATTAATCGCCCAAGTGATCATGATGCAACCAGTTGCTATGCATGCGTAAATTGCACATGTCGTCTAAATCGACATTCTGAGAAGAACAAAATTTATAAAGCAACTGCAACAGCCACACTACCAGTGCTTGCACCTGAAAATTTTGTATCACCAAGGCCGCCAACTCCAGATCGTACTACAGAATTTACAGCAATGAGTACATCAAGAGGTGTTACTTATGAAGATCCATTTGATACCGATTATGAGCCCCAACAGGGAAGAGATGGACCACAACTAATAACACAAATGGAAATGGATTTCATTGTGGCCATATTGGGATTATCGCAGCGACTTGCAATATTTTTGACAGCTTTTTTAAAGCAAAGAAAACTCACACATGCTAATGTTAACTCTACGGCATACCGCAAACGACAAGCTGAATTTCAGATGCTCTACACTCTAAATGATGACAATTCGTACGCTTACTGCAACGATATAAAAGCTTTGGTGGTAAAAATGGGAATGAACTACATCGCTAGTGAGTGGAGATTATTTATTGATGGTTCTGTTTCAAGCTTGAAAGCAGTGTTGTTGCATGTGTCGAACCGAAAACCTTCCATTCCGCTAGCAATGGGTATCAACATGAAAGAAAGCTATGAAACATTGAAAGATATAATGGAAAAAATCAAATGTTACGAAAATAAATGGAAGATTTGCTGTGATTTGAAGGTCATCAAAATTTTGCAAGGGATCATCGATAAGGGCGGCTTCCCAAAATTCTTTTGTTTTCTTTGTAATTGTGATTCACGCTCACCTCTGAATCAATTCCAATGTAACTCGTGGAGGCCAAGAGGAAGTGTGGATGAACAAATACAACAACATAGACTGAAGAATGCACCTTAAATTGACAATACTCAAGACATCTGGCTGCCACCGCTCCACATAAAATTGGGAATTGTAAAAAAATTCATCGAAGTGGCCGTTGTAAATTGTCCAAAATCATTCGACTATTTGAAAAGCGTTTTCCCAAAGCGTAGCGATGACAAAATTAAAAAAGGTATTGTAGTAAATTTAAAACGAATTTTTGTTCACCTAATTGTACTATTTACACTATGTTAATGTTTTCTTTTCTGTCTTTATTTTTTGTTTTCATTTAACAGGCGTACTTAATGGCCCTGACATTAGAAAGCTATTCAAGAGCAACTTTGATTCATCGCTTGATGAAAATCATTCAATGGCATGGATTTACCTTCAGCGTGTATGCACCAGAGTCTTGGGAGGGGATCGAGACGCGGAACCGGAAGCAAGAGAATGGGTGAAACAAATGCTGCATTATTTTGAGATAATCGGCGCATCGATGACATTAAAGCTGCATTTTCTTCATTTTCATTTTGACGATTTTATCAAACAACTCCCTACCGAATCCGATGAGCAAGGAGAACGGTTTCACCAAACCACAATGCCCATGGAAAAACGGTACGAAGGCAAAAACCTCGACGCATTGCTTGCAGAGGTATGTTGGTGGAGTCACAAGATCACCCTGTATGATGTTAATGAAGTATTTGATGATGGAGGGCTGTCTGGAAGCAACGTGCCTGTGGACACCATAATTGCTGAACCAGAGTCAGATTCGGACGACGATTTGGATCCACAACTTAAGAGAGCGCGATTTGCAAGTCCAGGGCCATCAACATTATAAACATAATACGAATACTTTTTTTTAATATTTTTGTAATAGATAAAATAGTATCTCAATGTTGAAGTAAATAAAAAACAAATGAAATTAAAAAACGGTGTTAAGAATAATTCCCAGGAAGTTTATATGTTCTAGAAATTTGTTTATTGAGATCTTAGGTAAATTTTTGTAGTTGATTGTTTCCTTGAATTTTGAACGGTTTGCTACCTATGGACCTGAACACGGGAAAAAAGGTAAAAAAAATCGAATTTTTTCAAGTTTTTTGCGATTTTGATCTGGAAGGTGAAGTTTTTTTGATTTTATATAAATAAAAAACAAATGAAATTAAAAAACGGTGTTAAGAATAAATCCCAGGAAGTTTATATGTTCTAGAAATTTGTTTATTGAGATCTTAGGTAAAGTTTTGTAGTTGATTGTTTCCTTGAATTTTGAACGGTTTGCTACCTATGGACCTGAACACGGGAAAAAGGTAAAAAAAAAATCGAATTTTTTCAAGTTTTTTGCGATTTTGATCTGGAAGGTGAAGTTTTTTTGATTTTATATGTTCGCAATTTTTCTTTATGACAGTCTTTATGACAAGAGCTACAACTTTGCCTCAGAGAGTAAATCGAAATTCTGAACGGTTTGCAAGATATGAGCCTGAGAAAATTATCACATTTTTACGAAAATGATACCGAGGCCCCAAATCTTTGGCGGCCCATAAAAAAAAAAGTGCATGACTTTGGGAAACACGGGTCTTTTTTTTAGTCTTTTATCACGTAGTGGTGTCCGTATATGGTTATTTTGCCATGACTTAAAAAATTACACACAGTGTAACAGATTGACATTGCCCCAAATATAGTTAGTTTCCTCCCAATATTTATATGCGAGGTACAAAAATGGGCATGGCAAGTTGTTGTCAAAATTTTGATCAGTACCAAATTGTATTAAGATGGGTTATGATTTATTGGAGATATCGAGTCGGCAAACCGCAAATACGCCCAACCTTTGTATGGGAGGTACGAAACTGAGCGTGGCCAATAGTCAGTTATTAATTATATAGTAGCTTTTAGCAAAATTTTGCTTAGTACCGAATTTTATTAAGATCGGTTGTAGTTTACGAGAGTTATCGTGTCGATCAACCGGTCATCCGCCCAACTTTTATATGGGGGGTACCAGAATGGGTATGGCAAAACAGCTCATTTCCATAGGAGAGTTTTATTTGACTAATTAGTGACCGTCGGTGGTGCAATGGGTAGTGTGCGCGCCTCTTGTACAGGAGATCCTGGGTTCGATCCCTGCTCCCAACCACCTTAAAATTTCTTTCGACGACGGTCACCTCGCTTAGTGACGGCGACACTATCGAGTATATAGCCATGAAAAAGCTTCTCAAAATACCGTTCGGAATCGGTGTAAAACTGTAGGTCCCAATCAGTGAGTGAAAACTGGAAAGCGCACAGCTCAGTGATTGTGAGAAGTTCTCCCCGGTCCCTTTATGGGATGTAATGGGAAACCATTTATTTTTATTTTAATTATTGACTAGTACAAACTTGCATTAAGATTGGTTCGGTTTTGCGGGATTTCTCGTGCCGAACAACCAGACGCCCAAACAACTTTTGTACCACAATGGGCGTGGCAAAATCAACCTTGTTTTAATCGGTGATTGGCGTTTGATAACGTGAAGCCTTATACCTAATTTCATTAAGGTCGGAAGTGTTTCACGCGTGACAATCGCGCCCATTTCCTCCAGTTATGTAGGCATTTACAGATTATTACCCGGTGTGTGAGTTGGAGCTAATCACATGTACCAGAAGAAAGGTTTGAAAGAAATATGATTTTGTGCTAAATGTGTCGATTTGTATGGGAGGTACCAGAAGGGGCGTGGTCAAAACGCCCATTTTCAATCCCAAACTCAATATTGGAATAGTCACTGATAAAATTTAATTACGATCTGTAAAGATTTACGGCAGTTATCGGGTTGACCAGCCAGCCAGCCAGACAGACAGACGGACATGTCTCAAACGTCTTAAAACGAATTTCGTCCAAAGATACTAAGGGTCTGTTATACCTCCGTCTATGTGTTACATTTGTTTACGTATTAAATGATATATACCCCCATCCCTATGGGTGAGGGTATAAAAAACACAATTATATTAGAAAACAAAACAGTTATTCGAGTTTAACAGGGGTGGGTTTTATTTGGCCCATCCTGTATATCAAATTTTCAGTGATATATATATTATTTCGATACGATATAAAATGTCAGTGATACGCCAGATTATATATTCAAGCTTTGTAGAATTTAAACTAAGACTTTAGTTACGACATCTACAGCAATAATTTCACGTCAGAATGTGTCACAAGGCGAATAAAGTTCAAAATTAGTTTGTCGCTCCAAAACAATTGTCGGCTGAATATAAACATAGCATACTGTTTTCCTTTGGGCAGATAAGTGATAATGTATAAAAAATTCGTTAGTTTTATCCACATCACTTATGGATTTAGATATGGTTGGAGTGAATGTTATACAGCATTCCCACCGGCATCGATATTCTTGATTTTGCGACTTTTGTTGATTTCAAGCAGAAATCTAGAAAATTTGCTTGATTTCCCATACATTTTGACAGACGACGTAGTTTTATTAATTGCCTAAGAATCAGGAAAGAAATACTTGATTCGATTTATGCATTGATGTGGTGATACCACTAGGATAGCCGACTAATTGATTTTTCTCATTTCTTAGGTATATATTATATCAAATATGTATTTGTTATACTTGTTGTTTACTTTTATTCTTGGAATACATTTCCGCTCATTTTGATTGGGGGAAAGAAAATGCCAGACAAAGCAAAATGCCTATTGTTGTAGGCTTGGCGCGTTTGTTATCATAGTAACACTACCTCGTCAATGCGCCTTGACTTTCAATCAAACCAGGAAAACCTCCAATGCGAACACTTCCGATTTTGATAGGACATTTGATACGAAATCAGGAAAATATTTTCCAGTGCGAATGAGCTATTAGTTAAGTTTCACAGAAATTAGGCTGCCAAATTTGAATTAGAAGTACATCCTCACCAGTATTATCTACATTAAATACTAGATTTCGTTACACATTGCAAAACATATAACTACGTTATTTAAGATGTTTGTACTGTTTTCCCCCTTTTATGGTAGAAAATTGACATGCAAAATTCGGAAAAAGTTACAAAATAAGGGATTCACATTTCAACCGGGAAAATTATTTATTTTTCCCACTTTTCCGAGAAACGAAAAAGTCCGGGAATTTGCATTCCCTAAATGACATACGTTATAAGTATATATTTTTCACACAACTCATTTTGCCATATTTAACGTGAAATGCGCATTATGCACTAAAACATTTGTATAAGGTTCAGGTAAGTACACATTTTTTGAAAACTATTTATTTATTTCTATGCACGTAGATTTGATTCTATATTTTTGTAAAATAAAACTTTAGATACACCATTTTGCAAACAATTATTCTCATTATTAGTTCATTTCTCTGCCGGGATATCCATGACTGCATCCGGTTTTCCCGGAGTGACAAATTTCCCGAGAAAAGAAAAACCCTACCTCTAGTCCTCCCGAAGCACAAATGCCATGAGGTTTGGTACAAATTTGGTATTCTGCAGATTTTTTGCAGAATGAGGGTATTAGTGAATATTACACTAGTCCGAATCATTAAACTTTTCCCGGTGGCCTGTCGAAAAAAAACTTCATAAATTCTTCGTAGAATTTGATATTCTAAAGATTTTTGTCCGGAATGAGCGTAATTAAAAAGGCAACTAGATGTCAAGAGCTATAACGCAACATTAGTGCCAATCACTAAACTCTTCCCGATTAAGGGAAATGGCCACGAAATGTTTCCAATATTTTGTGTTTAAAAAACACTGAATTTAAAGTCTTGATACAACCTTTAAAACCCCTTGCTATATAATTTATAACGTTTCCTTACGTCAAATAGCGAAAAAATCGGTAATTTTTATATTCTTCCCACAATTTAGTTCAACTAATGTAATTACATAGCTGTGCTAATACAGGGTGATTCAGGAAGTTCCTATTCCTTGGCTCATTTCATGAAGAAAAGTCCACTAGGACCATGTCCGAAACTGCAAGGGTGCGAAATGGCAGCGGGTTCAAAATTTTCGGATTGGCGGTCGGAGGGTAAAGTTGCTAACTTCTGGACTTGTTGGAAAGGTCTTTAAGAGGCCTTTCAGAATCAATAAAAAAAATAGAAAAAGGTCAAATCGCCGAGATACAGAGCTTTCGGAAAAAAATGGGAAAAAATTCACATAACTTCAATTTGCTCAGCCAGATGGCAGGTAACTTATGTTTTTTCTGTTGAAAGATAGCCATACATATTAACTTTCCAAAATGACCTAAACGAAGCCCAGTGTCTTACCGTTCCAAAGGTATGACTATTTTACTGAAATGCAAAAATGTTTGTTTTTGTTTTTGGAAGCGAAATAACAGCACACATTTATTTGTTCGTGTTCGATACAAATTGAGTTATGCCACGCTAAGTTACAAGAACTGCTGGTTTATGTGTTTAAAGTCGTTTTAGTAAAGATCTGTGAAATTTAAATATATTATGTACGTTTCTGTTGACTTTTATTGTTGGTATACATTTGTGTTGAATTTTGACCACGCAAACACGAAATACGGTTGCTGTTACTTTATTGGATCTTTTGTACTTATTCTTATACCCGTTATTAAGTGTGTTTTTTACACCCCGCTAAAGTTAATTATAGCTTAATACTAAGTGGCATTTCAATTTCCCTCTTAAATTCCGACTTGAGCAATGACAATGTTGCCACATGTTCAATTTCAAGAAATTGCAACAAAAAGTTATCTTAGACAAATTTTGTTATCATTTCTTGTGAATGAAAATGTTATCAAGGAGAGACTCAAAAGGAGAATTCCCCAAAATGGCGTATACATTTAAAGTTCATTAAACTTATTTTATTTAATGGAAGACTACGTGTACTTTTATATCTCTAAATTTGAAGGATAGATTTTTATTTGCCATTGAAAACAAAATTGGAAATAAATTGCTCACAACAACGCTCGGTGAATGTTATACATATTGAACATGGGGGTATAGTCGTTTAAACAGGTGGTGTAATGTTTTCCATGTCATTCTTCGTTTCACTTGTCAAAATCATATTTACTTTGATTTTATACCTGTTGCATTCTTGTATTGTTGGTATATATTAGTGTAGAGTTTGGCAACTGAAACGAATGAACGAAAATAAAATGTCTGTTGTTGCTGCTTACAACCACAACAACATGTGCTGCTAACATGTATTTGTTGGCACGTATTGCCATATCGATTTTTTTTTTTCACCCATTACAGCAAATGTTGCCACATTTCGTAGTATTAAGTGTGGATCGTTTTATTTGAAAAGTTGTAACTGGCGATAGCTTAATGGAATAAAAAAATAGCCTTATTATTGAAGTCATGCATTTCAACACCCAACATCTGATTACAACCACACTAATGACATAATTAAATTAGAGAATTTATGACTTCAATAGTACATTCGACCACTGCTAAATACTCCAAAAAAATATAATCTTATTTAGAGATTGAATGGAACTTTTTGTATTTTCTATACTAAATCAATTTTGAAATTAATAATTCGCACAGAACATTATTTTACTTCGTATGACTAAACCTAATGTCGGGTTTTTCAATAAGAGCGCTACAAAAGTTTTTTTAAATAAAACAAAACCGGTTTTAGATACCAATGAAATTCTTTATTCCTGTGAAAGTACGTTCGATGCCATAATGTATGGAACTCGATTTCTTTTGCAAATCAAGGTGTAGCTAATATTTAAGTAAAAATGAGTTACAATAAATTTATTTAGGTGAATATAAATTTGGCAAGGCCACCAGGGGCACGCTTGCAGAAGTCCAGACGCTGAACCCAATTTTCGACTATTTTCAAGCATAAATCAGCCGATACTGCTGCAATTTCACGTTCGATATTCGTACGAAGTTCATCAATCGTCGCTGGCTTTTTGGCATAGACCATAGACTTGACGTAGCCCCACAGGAAATAATCTAACGGCGTCAAATCGCACGACCGAGGCGGCCAATCGACTGGGCCATTTCGTGAGATAACACGATCTCCAAAATTGGTTTCAAATAAATTGATTGTGGCATTCGCTGTGTGGCTTGTGGCGCCGACCTGTTTGAACCACATGTCCTCCAAGTCCATATTATCCAATTGGGTCCAAAAATATTCGGTTATCATTGAACGGTAGCGATTCGCATTCACAGTAATGTGCCGGTCTTGATCGTCACGGAAGAAGCACGGCCCAATGACGCCGCCGGCCCATAAACCGCACCAAACCGTAATTTTTTCGGGATGCAATGACGACTCATGGATTACGTGTGGATTGCTATCTGACCAATAATGCATATTTTGCTTATTGACGAAGCCATTCAGCCAGAAAAAAATTCAGAAATTGGACGTAGCGCTCTTAAAGTTGAGGCCACTGACTCCAAATTTCGGAAGTAAATTTTAATAATTTCGACTCGTTGTTGGCTCGTATATCTTCCCATGATGAAATGGCAAACATTACTGAAGAGAAATGTCAAAAGAGCGGGAAATGTCTGTTGAAAAACCCTTTACAACATTTCAAATTATTGTAGTATAGTTGCTTATTTACCTTTGAAGTAAAGCGACTTGTGGCTACTTTTACAAAAATAGGTAATTCAATTTTGTTCAGCTAGCTTGTTCCATACATTGCACTGTGTTTTGCCTCAAACGCCAGTAACACAAGTCAAATATATATTGTTTTACCAATTTTAGTTTCGTTGATCCGTTAATAGCAAGTTGTTATTCCCATTTAGGCTAACGGATCACGTTTTTTTCCGATAGCGAAAAAATTAAAATGCCACGGGTGGGGTTCGAACTCACATTCGCTGGACGATCGTTTCGAAGTTTGTGAAGCATCATCCTTAGCAGTGTCTAGCCCTTTAAGCAATCGCAGTGTGCATTCACACTTATCACTAACCGAAGTCTTTTATCGTGTAGAGTGATATTTGAAGCTACTTAATCACGCATCGTGTAGAGTGGTATTTGGCACTACTTACTAGAGATTGGCGCGAGTCACGTCATTCACGCATGAACGTGAGCAGGACCAAATTTTGCTCACGTGAGCGTGCGTGAACGTGAGTAGGGAAAAAATCTACTACTTACCAGTTGCTTTCCTACTTACACGCACTGATGCCGAAGTTTTGAAAGTTATATTTATAGAGCACAACTATTCTTATTGTAGTTTTTTGTCTGGCCCTACCACATAATTTCTCAATTTTAGTTGTCGTTGATCCGGGTTATTTATAGAAAGTTGTAATTCCTTTTAGGCTATCAGATCATGTTTTCTACAGTTGGCGAAGAAAGTATAAATGGCGGGGGTGGAAATCGAACTCATATTCACTGGACGATCGTTTCGATGATTGTGAAGCATCATCTTCAGCAGCACCTAGCCCGTTAAGCCACCGCAGTGTGTATTCACACGTAGCACTAACCGAAGTCTTTTATTTTTTTAGTTCTGAAGTTTGTATAAAGTATAAAATTCTTTTGTGAAATCCAATCTAACTCCTATAAAAATGTTTCAAATAATAGGAATGATAACTTCTTCATTGTCTTATTTTCTACACTACAACAAATTTTAAAATGTAGAATTCAACGACATTTCAACACTTGTTGTCAACATGTCTCAATACTATCAATGACAGCAACAGGCACATTCATACGACGCACAGTCGCCACAAGACCGACAGACATAAGTTGTCAGTTATGCAAATCGCCTAAGCTTTAACATGAGCCTTTAGACTACTTATCGACAACAATAATAACATCTACGCAAAACTCATTCAACAAACTGAGAAATCAACTAGCAGAAGCTAGGCTTCATGTTAACAGCAGCGTGCGGAATTGTTAAAAAAGCGCAAACTTAGATGCCGACTCAGGCAAAGGAGTATGTTGTAGGACAACATTCAGTTCTCTTGCTACCCATTGACTCATACGTTTGTAGCTCGATTAGTGTGTTGGTAGTTCGAAGCAATGGGTGTGTTGATCAGGGTGCTGAGGGACGTGCACGCAGTGGTAACGATGAAAGAAATGTGATATTTCACACAATTTATGGTTACAACGCTGTAAACACAACATCAACACTGCAACATATGGCAATGGCTGAGACTGGTTACAGGAACACCAACTACTAAACATAACAGTGACAAGACGATTAGACAGGCAAAAGCGTCAGAGTTTCGGAGTAAAGTGTATTTTCTTAAACTCCAGCAAAGGTTTGCATGAAATTTCGCTATCGCAGCTCCCACAGGCATCTGTACATACATATAGTTGATGTGTCGAGGTTAGTTTCAATAATGTAGTGATAATACACTGCCTATCACTTCAATAAGGAATTATATTTTTTAAAGTTTGAACGGAAATATCATTTAAAGTGGATATAGGAGAATTACGGAATTCATTACGAATGAGTGTATAATCTTACTATATATGTAGCAAAATAGGATAAATAATTTTGTTATTTTTTTAAATAAAATTGTTTTTTTTTTATTTACATACAATAAATTAGTGGATTCTGAATGCATCACTTGAATAAGGAAAATTTTAAATGAAATAGCTATATTCCCAACCATCCACCGTAATAAATAGTTTCGCATATTCCTTTTTTAATATTTACTATTAAATGTACTTTTTCATACAAGAAGTACTTTTTAATTTTTTTAAACTTTTTAATTCCATTCTTGAACCGATCAATTATTAAAGAACATAGCAACTGAAAGGTCGAATAATGCAAACTTAAGCGGATATAATACGCAGTCGATACACTGTAATTCCAATCGCATGGCAATCGTTGTTTCTTTTTTGAAACAACAACATCTATGCAATGGCTTTCGATGACATAGGAAATACATTTTGTGAATATTGCCGGTTATGGCAAAGTGTTTGTTTGTAATTGATTTGTTGGATAGTTGGGAATATAGCTATTTCACTGCTCACCAAGGCAGATCATCAGCTTCCTTCTCCACAAATATTAGGTATCAGTGATGCCAACTTAGCTCTTTTGGAGCGAGATTTAGCACTTTTCGACCTTGCAAAACGGGGAAAAAATTTCATTGACGCCTTTTAGCAAAAACGCGTAATGTGCACGCGTTTTGCGTTTTTATTTAGCCCTTTAGCCCGTTTTCTATTCAACAACAATTTGCTAAAGAGTTCAATTTGTTGCTTCCATCGTTGACTGTTTGCTTCTACTTTTGTATGGGTTATTACGCTTTTTTTTTTTTTATTACGCTTAATACTAATAAAATTTTAGGTGGAGAGACAACCAAAAATATCGGAAGGTATGGAAAGCAGACCCCTCATTTAGGAAGGGGTTAAACTCCCAATGATGAGTCCAAGCAGGGGTTTTTGTGGCACAGCTGATCGAAAAGATACTAGGGAAATGATGTAGAATTAGATACCAAAAAAGACATGCAGATTATAGACCATGCATCAAATTAAGTTTAAAAGTGTTTGGTTGATACTAATGACAGCTATGTACATTATGTTTTATATTGTTTGCATCGAACGAAAATACGCATTCGCTTTTATTTCTGTCCGCATTGGTCCAACCAAAGAGTAAATTACAAAAGCAAATCGAAGTCGATGAAATGGCCTACTACCTTGTCGTCATCAAGAGAACGCGAAGAGAGGCATAGCGGCTCTTTCTTTTTCTCTATTGTCAAAGGCAATATGTTTTTATTGCAAATGTATGATCGCTGCACAGAAACAAACTACTTTGGATCACAAAAACGTATGAAAGACATGGGGTCTTTCTACGGAATTCGTTTAGTACAACCAGAGACAACAGAAAACAAAACTGTCAGGCAAAGCTGAAAGAATATTCCAATAGAGGATGTGAAAAATTAATGAAACAAGTTGCGTGTGAGATATCACCGAATACTTTGTTTTATTTGAAAGGCCAATCACAGACATGGGGGAATATGACGTCATTCAAACGAACGCCGCGGCTTCGGTGTACATCAGGCTAAATTGGAACGATGGGGCGGTCTATGATGTCTGAGTGCACTAGTATTTGTGTTATATTGGCATGGAGTTGTGACTTACGGAACCCCACAAGAACATGTCTTAGTGGGTCAAATCCAGTTCACGTTTCCTCTGCATGAGATAATTCTTAAATCGGTCGCGGAGAATCGGTAGTTATCAAAATGGGTGTTATCTTCTGGCAACGCAGCGCGCGACGACTCCCAGTTGTGCATAAATTTGTACATCAACAAGCATTGCTAGATGTAGGACAATGAAATTCAATATCAATATATTATAATGTAGTCGTAGTATTCAACACCGGAACTTGCCATGGTGATTGTCTCAATTGTCGGAAATATAAATAACAGAAAAATTAACAGAAGATAAACCAACATAACCGACGTGAACTGTTAAAATGTGCCTGTTCCTATTGGAAATCACCTTATTTAACTATTAAGCGCGATTTAGCACTTTTGGGATTTTTCTGGCCGTTTTCGTTTCGTTCCTGCAGAGTTGGCATCACTGTTAGGTATATCATCGCACATTATACTCAGTGTTTAAAATTCTGAAAATAAATAAAAAAACTATACATTGACTTATGGCACAGCTACTAAAAATCACACAAGCAGCAGGAAAAGCAGCCAGCTGGCTTTTTGTTTCATACAAAAGCATGTTGATCGATTATGCATTGCTTTTCTGTTGTCCACCAGCTACTTCTGTTGCTAAAGAAACCAACAAGTAACAACGCAAAAGCAATTTCATGGCGTCAATGATTGCGGTTTTTTGTCGCTGCGGAAACTAAAAGCACACACAAGCTGTAATGAAAAAGCAATTGAATGGACACATGAAAAGCACATGAAATAGCAATCGAACGTTTTTTGATGAATTGCTATATTGAGCGATGGGTAGAAAAAGCGTTGTGTTGATGTTTTGTTCTTTGTACTATTTTCGCGTGAGTCACGAATATTTTTGCGAATGTTTGATATCATTTATTTCCGATTTTCTTACTACTTTGTTAACCCTGCTGTTAGATTAGGACCATTTGGTCCAAATTTTTTCTGTTTTCCCTTGTAACTTTGGAACGGTGATATATACTGACTAAATTTTTCTGCTAATGGGGTCTTTTAATAAAACAATGTTATGTGCGAAAATTAAATTTTCTAACTTTATTCAGGACTGAGAAAAATACAAAATGACGAATCTTAGGTTAGAGGACCATTTGGTCAATAGTACATTTTTTCATTACCAAGCGAATGTAAATTCATGTCAAATATTTAGAAGATGTTTTTGATATGTCAAATACTTGCTTTAGAAATTATTGAACCAAAATAGTTACAAAGGATAAGATAAAATTATTATTTTGGATGAAAATTCCAGTATGGACCAAATGGTCCCTCAACCTAAGATTCGTAAATTTTTTCATTACCAAGCGAATGTAAATTCATGTCAAATATTTAGAAGATGTTTTTGATATGTTAGCGGATGTTTTTGATATGTCAAATACTTGCTTTAGAAATTTTTGAACCAAAATAGTTACAAAGAATAAGATAAAATTATTATTTTGGATGAAAATTGCAGTATGGACCAAATGGTCCCTCAATCTAAGATTCGTAAGTTTTTTCTAATCTAACAGCAGGGTTAACCAAAGTAGTATTTGTGGAAGACTTATAATACCATTTCCATCTAAAAAGGGGTCGTTAATCATCTTCTGTATATTAAGGTAATGACAACTTCTCAAATTTAAAATTTTTTAAAACTGAAATAAAAACAAAATTTGTTTGAAAATGTACCATCATTCTTTCAATAGTTTCTAATATTTTTTGAAATAAATAAATAATGTTATGTAGTTTTTGTTTTGAAACAAAGACCTTTTTGAACATTCACCATACAGCCAAGACTGGCAGAAAATTAATGATTTTTGAGCAAAATTTTAAGTTTGGGTTGTTTGTTTTTTATACTTTTTTAAATAATAATTGTGAACTAAAATGTTGCCAAACAAATTCTGATCCTACACATTAATCTTGGTCAGGAGAGCTCAATTTCTAAAATAAACTCGAATTTTTCTAAACAATTTTTTTGGGAGGAAAAGTCTCATACTTCGCTCATTATTTCCCAAATAATTTTAATTGCATTAAATTAAATATACATTGGGCTCTAATGTTAGGAGATAATTAATGAATTAGGGCACTGGTCAATATTTTGTTAACCGTAACTGTATACTTGAAAATGAACGACTTTGCTACGCCCATTGAGATATGCGCATTGGCATATGGCAAAATATTATATAGTACCAAGTTTAATAACAGGTGTTTTGTTTTTCGAGATTCAATAGTTGATTGACGATCGACGTAATATATCTTAATACCAAATTTTATTCAGATTCAGAAATGTCGATTTGCGTGCGTTACCTAGACTTTATGTAATTCCGCAGGTAGACATATTATACATAGTTAGAAAGAATTTGTCTTCCTCTACTACATTTTAAATGTAAATGCCTAAAATTGGAGGACTCGACTCCAGCAATTTGAAAATTCAGGATTTCGCTCCGACTCCAGAATTATGAAAATACACCACTACACTCCGCGGTATCATTTTTTGAGGTATCATTTTCATTAACAACGAAATAATTTGAAGTGCGCAACACAAATATTATCTTTGTTTTCCAAGACATATTTTTATAAATTAAACAACAGTTGATCCTCTATTCAAACTAATATGAAATGAATTCACTTTTCAAAATAAAGTGCCCATATTCTCGAGATGAAAAAAAGTTTGAAGTTTGAATTTTATTTGTATTTGCACTTCCGTTTTCTATATTCAAATATAATGTAGATGTGATTTGGACCGTTTTTAATGAAATATAAAAAGCAAAACTTTTCCTTAACTCGAAAAATTATAATTCTGTTAAAAGATCGACCATTTTCTGCCATGGCTGGCTGTATGCTGAGTGTCCAAAATCTTTTTAAATTACATTTAATACCTTTCCTAAGGTCCTTGACTAACAAATTGTATTTCCTTTACACAAAATATTTAAGAAACTACTGAAAGAATGATTGTTTTTTCAATTGAAAAACATTTTAACTTTGAGAAGTTGTCGTTGCCGAACGGTTTGAAAGGATTTAAAAATTTTTAAACTTATAATTGGTTGAAGTCCTGCCAGTGTAGCACTTTGACTTAAAATGACCAAGTTGAATTTCAAAAGCAAAAAATCTGGTTACAAGTTTAGAAGTTACATGCCGTGAAAGTTTGAGCAGGGCCAACATTCTGACATTCGGTAGCAGAACGTACGTTGAAACAGGGTGCCTCTGGATAAAATATTCTGAAAGCCTGAGTAATCTCCTACAAATACCCGGCAAATTCTAAAATAATCTGGCAATTAGTTTAAAATTCCTGATATTATTACCACTTATTTGCTATTGGCCCCACTGTGCGTGTGGCAGAATACTAATGAAAATTAGAGGCAAACTTCTTTGAGATGCAGGTGATAAAATGTTGTTTCTATTTATTTCTATTTTGTTTATTTGCTAAATATATTAATAACGACACTTAACTTGAACTTAGCGATTTGCATGTAAGTGTAGTAGTGTCTAATGCCTGAATTTGATCCTAATTAACTTACTTAACATCTTACTTTTTACGAACATTGGATATGTGTTATAAAGCTAAGCAAGTGGTTCACATAAAAACCCTATTTAATTTTGTGAGTAATTTTTTCGTGATTGCCGTGAATCACGCGTGCTGCAATGGGCATTCTGCGCGTCCGATTTTAGGGTTATCTCACGCAGAGGCGTCTCGAAATGGCTACAGACACCGTCCATTTTAGCAAGATAGACGTTTTCTTGGGGTTTCCATAAGTCGCAGATCTATGGCAATAAGCCAGAATTAAGCTTGATGTATGCGTCAGTTATCGACAATTTAGCGTTGGCGTTGATATCTCACACGCAAGTTGTTTTTATTAATTTGTAACTTCCCTTTTGGAAAACCATTTCAGATGGTCAAGCGAAGAAAACGATATTTGGAGTGCAGAACTGGCATTGTCTGACATTTTTGTTTTTCTCTTGCATCTACAGGATTAAAAGTGGATTCTGCCTCCCATATCTTGGGCGATAACCAATACAATAGAAAAAATAGAAGCAAACCTAGCCCTTCATTCATAGTAATGCATCATTATAAATTAACAGTTTTTCAATACCATTAGCAACTAAAATATATCACATTACAACAAGAATGCCCAAATAAAAAAAAAACATTCTTTAGCAAAATCGGTGTTGTATACAAAACGGGATAAAGGGCTAAAAAAAAACTGAAAACGCGTGCACATTACGTGTTTTTCCAAAAAAGCGCCATTGAATTTTTTTCGCGTTTTGCAAGGTCGAAAAGTGCTACATCTATCCCCAAAAGAGCTAAATTAGTGCATAGGCTTTGACGGTCACTGACTTATGCCTCGGTCATACACTGAGCGATAAGCGACGCTCTCTCGAGTGACGTAAGAGAGATCAGCCCCATAAACCTTAACCTTAAACTTAAATAATAAATCAAGATCATAAATTTCTGATGAACAGCGAATTGTTTTATTATCAAGGGAAGTGAAACAAACAAGTACGTTAATGTTTATGAATTTATTTTATTTAAAGTTATTAAGGTTATACTTATATTATTAAAATTATATTTTAATTAAAGTTATGTTTACATAAAATTTATATTTTATATTTATTCCTTATTTTTGAGCTTCGCAATTATTATATTTTGTATATCATTTCTTATCTCCAACTTCTCTGTCATTAAATTTCTCAAAAAAGGGTAAAAGTTTTGCTCTCTTCTAATCTGATTTCTTAACATTTCCAGCCGGTCTTTTTCAAACTCCAAAAATTCTGTTTCCACATTTATTTTTCTCTTCCTGGAGGTAACATTTTTATTTTAAATGGGTTTACTTGTAGATAATGTGCTGCAAAAAGACATATTGGTGTTATCTTCGCACAACATATCTGAAATCATATTATACATGCCTTCATCTTCTTCCAGCAAATTACTCCCAGTCGGATCTGAAGCTACTGTTTTTTTGATGTGTTAACATCTATAGGCGCGGGTACGGCCTAAATTCACAAAGTGAATACATCCAAACACAATTTGTCCGACTGCGCTCACACAGATTGTCCGACAGCGAACACACATTGTTTGCCGTTAAACTCCTCCGAAACGGCTTGACCGATTTGTATGAAATTTTGTGTGCATATCGGGTAGATCTCAGAATCGGCCAACATCTATTTTTCATACCCCTAAATGAGAAGGGTGACCCACCCCTATGTAGAACACAGATTTGTCCGACTGCGAAACACAGCTTGTCAAACTGCGAAAAAACACACACACTGATGCAGCGGCAGCGAATACTTGTATTGTGTGGTTGCTGAGCACTCTCAGAGCAAAGAGAATAATGTCGTGTTTATACGTATATAAAAATGAGATAGAAAGAGAGCAACGAAAATTGGGTCCCGGCAAACCACGGCTACCAAAAAGTATGCGAAAGCACCAACACATTAAAACAATTTTTCTTCGCTACTAACACATGCTAACCTCATTTCTGGCACAATATTTGGAAGATCCACCAGAAACAGTTCACATGTACACAATTTTAATTGGGTAGAATTGTCACGAGCATGTGTATTTTTCAAATAAGACTTCCTGGTAGAATACCAGATATATACCACGGTAGATTTCTGGTAGTTGGTTTGCAGGGGACCTTGTGTAGCGTATGCACGAATTTAACAATGTATGTATGTACATGTGTCTGTTGCTTAGCATTCTCTTTGTTTTTTTTGTGGGTATAAAATAAAAAGTATTTAGCATGGTAGAATGAGAAGGTAAACTCGGTAGACAGCTGATTTCAATTTTTTCTCGTTGTTTAGTTGCCCGCTTCTGTCAGATTCAAAGGTTTTGTTTCTGTTTACATTTATTTGTTGGTATACGTATGTGTTGATTTTGACATGAGGAGAGCGTAAACAGTAACAAAATACCTGTTGTTGTTGCCCGAAATTGTTGTTGTATCTATTGCGACTACTTGGTATTTTTACTATGGTATTTAGCAAGAAAATAATGACACTTGTCTTTAAATATTTTTAAGTGTTATTAAGTATTAATATTATTTAAATGAAACTTCATCATATTATTGCACGCCTTTTTAAATTCTTTATATTAACTTCACCTGTCTGTATGCATGTATGTATGCCGAAAAAACTTTGGAATGATTTTTAACCCTTTTCCCGTGATCCCATCAAGCTGAAACTTTGCAGGCAAACTAATGGCGACGACAAAAATTAACTGTCAAGATATGGGCGGGATTGGAGAAAGGGGCGTGGTACCTCCCATACAAATCACAAATTAAAAATCCATTATTTCTGCTCCTGTTAATGATATTTGAACAAAATTGGGTATGTTGGTTAGGTTTACATACATATATGTATATACTAAGATCTGCTGCAAATATGGGCGGGATCGGACAAAGGGGCGTGGTCACATATAAAGAATTTATAGTCAAAAACTATGTTTTTTACGGGTTGGTTTTTTATTATTCTGAAAGGTCAGTCAAATAAAATGTGGGTGCGGAGCACTCTAAGAGCAAAGAGAATCATGAGGTATTATACGTATATAAAAATGAGATGGCAACGAAAATTTGTGAACTTGTGTAGCGTATGTCCGAACATAAAAATGTATGTATGTATGTTCATGTGTCTGTTGGTTTCCATTCTCTTTGTTTTTTGTGGGAATAAAATAAAAAGTTGTAAGCAAGAAAATAATGACACATGTGCTTGCACTTCTCTTTAAATAATTGTAAGTAGTATTAATATTATTTAAATGTAACGTCATCATATGATTGAATGGTGTTTTTTTTGTTTCCAATGTAACATTTACTAATGTGTTCATAGAAATCGAACAGGTAGCGTGTAGCAAAAAGGTGTTAACACATCGCCCGTGTGTTCGAACACTCATTGATTTTTTTTAAAGGACATCAACTCAAAGTACGGCCATTTTATATTGTATGCTTGACCTTCGGTTATAGATGGTAGGCGTGGTAGTTTTTGCAAAGTTCTCCTGTATGTGTCCTTCAAATTTTTCAATTGTGCTTTTGCAGCAGCTCCTAGAAATTAGATTTTACATATTTTTGTATGTATATAATAATTTTTCATACTTATTTTTTAACAACTTAGCTATTCTATATTACTATAATTTTTGAAGCTCATATTTATATTTTTAGGTACGTTGCCAATGCCATTCATTTCGTGATTTAGCATTTGCTACGATGGAACTGTCTCGGTTGCATTGACAGAAAACATTGCCAAATTAAGTGCCCAGCGAATTCCGGATCGCATTATTTCAATTACCTGCTTTATTTTTCAATTGTTCAACAAGCTGTAGCAGATGCTGATATTTTATTGATTTATAACAATTGAAGTGGGAGGCATAGGAAAACAGAGCGATGGTGGCACATTTTGTGGTTCAACTTTATTTAGAATGCTGGAAACAGGCAAGTTCAATGTTCCACATCCAAAAGCACTACCAGGCACCAATATCATTTTGCCAAATTTTTTAATTGGTGATGAAGCTTATCCACTAATTATTACCAAAAATTAAATACCAAAACGGAAAAATACAATGAAAGGCTACCAATTGCCAGGAAGTGTATTGAATGTGGTTTTGGTATTATAAGTAGGAAATGGCGAATTCTACAAAAAGAAATTGAAACAAAACCTAGCACAACAATTCTAATAATAAAATGTGCCTGCATATTGCGTAATTTTGTAAGAGAACGTGATGGAGTTCCTGATCTAATGCACTGATGCACTAAAAATTAAAACCAATTCCAGCGCTGAGCGACGTCGCTCTGTCGCTGACAAAATTCGCTCGTCTGCGTGGCCACCACAATACAGTCATGTAAGTTTTAATTTTTTTACGTCACTCGAGAGAACATCGCTCAGTGCGTAGCCGCACTGACAAAACTGAACTTAGCGAGAATTGAGCTAAGTTCCTTAACAAATTGGAAGCGTTGCGATTTACGTTTCGCATTAAGTTAAGTACTAGCGGAATTTAATTAATAGCTCGAGTAAATGAATAGATATTTTAATGAAACTTTAAACTTAAGGTTTTTAATGCATTCACCAAATAATCTCTAAATTTCCTCAACCTTCGTCAACTAGATCCATACAACTCATATACAACCACAATATAAATTTTTGATTTTTTAAAAATTTTAAATTTTTATTTTTATTATAACAAGCCACAAAAATATGTTTATGTTCTTACATATCGACAAGTAATCGGAATCCGAAGAATCAGAATCATTTATTACATTTTGGATATTGATGAGCAACCCAGCAACGACTTTATCCAAATTAATATCTTTTCCCGAAATTTTTGATGTTTTTGACAAAGACGTTATTAGCGGATCAGAAGATACAAGTCTCGCGTTCATGACATCTTCCATTGTATTGCATCTCTTGTCCTTTCGTGAATGATTCTGCCGTATATCCCGGTAATCTCTATTCCTGGCTTCAAGGGCTTTTTCGGACATTTTAGATTTTCTAGCCTCCACGTCAGGCTTATCTGCACCGCGAACTGGCCATTTGTTAATTGAAAATCTGTACGATATATGTAAGACACATTAAAAAAATTGTATCCACGCATGAAGAGTAGGCAAGACAAATTGAAATAGATCTGTATTAATTGGGTAACTTTTTACCAAACTCAAATCGCTCATATTTTTCGGTACTGCTCTACAAATTCCACATGTCTGTGTAGAGGCATCTGCAAGGACGCTAAATGTTTTACCATCCAGCATGGTCATATGAAATTTATGGAAAATGGTAAATGAGTTGGTAATTATTGGCTTTATTGAAAATATTTGGTTTTTTACACTATCAGTCTCTAAACGAATTAATTCGCTTGATTCTTTATGGCAAATACATTTTATGGGCCGACAATATCGAGTTGATGAAGGTCGCGTGTTCTTCCACAAAACTGTCGATCCAAACTGAACCTGTAAAGGTACAAGGCAGACTGTAAATAGGTGCTGATCCACCATATTAGTTTCACCATCTTGAAACTTTTGGCGATAGGTTGCGTGACCACTGATTCCATCGCAGCCCCATTTATGTAATGCAGTTAAACTTATGTTAATATAGTTCACTGAAACATGATGTTCCAAAACCTGAGAGTGCGCCTTTATGATTCGTCTTACAGTGTGGTCTACTAAGCTCTGTAGTGTTATTTCAGCTGAATACTCTGTGACTTTAATCCGTCTGGGTAGCACAGGAATGCAGCTTATGGTAACTAGGATATATATCTGCGTTTCGTGTCTAAGCACTACTTCGTGTTACCTTGTACGTATATTTTGTGTGGCCTACATCTATATACAGTGCAATCGCTTCTTCAGGTGAATAAGGAACTGGAAATTGCACTTGTGTGTCCAATGACTTTTTAATTTTTTGTCCGGCAGTGTCATCTGCATTTAACATAGAAACATTTTTTGAAGCTGTTCGCATTCCAGTTTTGTACAAGCTTCAGCTTGTTGCCACCTTCAACTCGTCATATGTTGTTTCTGGAACAAGACTAGATACTTTGGTTACCTGGGTCTTAGGATGCAGATCCCTAAAGTCCTTCACAGGTCGACCCAAGTGCGTGTAGATAGAGTGGAATATCAAGCCATTTCTTGTTTTTCTTCTCAAAAAAACTCTTGTTTCTTTGGCATGCCATCCATTTCTCTGTAAGCCTGCTTACGAAACTTACCAATTTTTGTTCAATTTCTTCCAATTGATTTTTAGATATTTTTGTGTTCTTAAAAATTGTACCAAACACATACTCCTTCAGTACCAAAAACTTATTTGCGGCGACATTTTCGTTTCGCCACATGGAATACAGTAAGTGCTTGGAGACTGACATTTCACCTAAAAAGTGCAACAGGCTCAACATTAGCAGAAAGTAGCAGTTCATTTTGGACATTATTACACCACGAGGACTCACACTTTACATAAAGACTGAACTTCACTTGAACAAGCTCGAACGACGTTAGTTATAGCCCAAGCATGCCAGTAGGAAGCTAAAAAACTAACTTTTCAGAACAGCCTACTTCTAATACATTTTATTAGCTACATATACAAAGACGGGTCACAAACATATATTTTTTGTTAATACATACCTTTGGGAATAAAATAGGCCAACGTGTGATTACAAAGAGTTTCAAACGATTGTCTTACGTGACAATTAAATGAAGTCAAAAAACAGCACTTTTTGAAAACCACGTGCAAAAACATATGTTATCTTTGACAGCTCACAGCTGTTTATATTTGCATGTGGCAACTCTGGTTAACGGCTTTCGAGGTCATTTGAAGTATTTAAATTTGAAGGAAACCAAGAAATTAATCCAATCTTAAACTTTAAAATTTTACTTAAATGCCGCAAGCGTAGTGTTTGGGCCACTATGCGGCGGTCACCTATCTTAGTGACGACGACACTATCGAGTACGTAGCCATGAAAAAGCTTCTCAAAATACCGTTCGGAACCGATGTCAAATTGTAGGTCCCAAGCAGTGAGTGTAAAACTAGAACGCGCTCAGCTCACTGGTTTGTGAGAAGCTCTCCCTAATCCCTTCAAGGAATGTAATGGGAAAGCATATTTTTTTTAAGAATTTTTATTATTTTGGTACTTCTCGTACATTATAATCACGAATCATGGCATACTTAATCAATATGTGGGCTACAAGTGCACAAAAAATATTGTTTTTTTTAGAAAAAGATAATTCGAACACGAAAAAAATTTCTAATTTTTGTACCCTTACCCATAGGGATTGGGAATATATTGTTAAGAATTTAATAATCGTGATTTTTCCACTGCTTTATTTCCCGTAAATAAAACAAGGTTCGTTTTAAATTACGATAAGGACTTCGGGTTTAGTTCTGTTTATTTTACTTATACACTACAAAGTTAACAATTTATTCAACATTTTTGCTATTACTTAACATTGATATCACTAGTGCAGATGGATTTATATTAAAACGTTCACTATTGTGCTCAATCACAGACTAAAAATTAAATATCTGATTCTTTAGATAATATGAGGGTTTCTATTTATATTTTGGGTCCTGGCAGCACTAGTGTTGCCAGATGAAAACTGGAACTTCCATTGGAATGTCTGAAATTGTTTAGCTTAAACTTACTTAGTACATTTTCACTTACGAACAGTATTTCTTGTAATTATTTACAGTGTGGTGCAAAATTCATCTCGGTCAAAAAATTAAATTAACCCGTGAACACTTTTGTGCGAGGATTTTTTACGATTTTCGGGGTGGATTAACGAGACAAATGTGTCTCAAACAACTAGTTTCGACTTTTAGTCATGAAGCACCATCAAAAGCCAATGCAAATCGCTGGTACCAAGAATTCAGTCTCCGACGCCGTTCGCTCCATGATCAATTTCGTGAAGGTCGTCCAACTTCGGTCGATTGGCTGGAATCCATCGATGCTGTACGTGAACTGATAAAGCAAGACCGACATGTGACTTACCGTGCGTTTGAGTCTTCCTTTGGCATTAGTACCACTAACATCAATAAGATATTGTATGTTTCTTTGGCCGTGAAAAAGATTTGTTCTCGCTGGATCCCACACAATTTGACGAATGCTCAAAAAAAGCCTCGCGTCGATTGGATCAAAGAACAGTTCAAAAAATACAACCGCGGTGACTCAAATGCAGGGTATAACATCGCCCCAGGTGACGAATCATGAATCTATGCATAAGAGCCTGAAACAAAACAGCAATCGACCGTATGGGTTTTTAAAGGCGAGCTAAATCCAACACAAGTTGTTCGTGGAAGAAGGAAAGAAGCGAGCTCTGACACATCAGCTGAAACAATGGGCTATTTGAGCACTCAACATGTCGAATTGATGGGTCATGCGCCGTACAGCCCTGATTTGGCACCCAATGACTTCTTTTTACTGCGTGGTCAACGATTTTCGACCCCGAAGCAGTAGTTGAAACGGCCAAAAATAGTGTTTTGGAGGTGTCTCAACCGGATTGAACGGAGTGCTTCGAAAATTGGATTGAGCGCAAAATATATTGAAAATATGAGAAAATTTTGAAAAACAAATAAATTATTTATAAAAATAAATGATTCTTTTTTAAATTTCCGGACCCGAAATTTAAATAGCAACCTCGTAAAACAAAACACACTTGTTTCTTTTCACTTCACTTTATTAAATATCTGATATTTCAGATCTGGTTTACAGTATCACTGTTGTGATCTTGACGGGAGTATTATTACTAACTTAAAATTTGATTTCTTTTGCATAATTATACATGATTGAATGAATTGAATTCCAATGAAATTTAAGTTTCACAATTATAACATGATTATTAAAAGATGCAAATACAAATTATTTTGAATTGTTAAATAGTATGCCAATGTTGCAGATATAAATTATAGTGATTTGTTAAATGTTCCAAGTGTCGATTACAATTATGACCGCAAAATGTTGCATGAACGGAAGTGAAACACATGTGAATTATCATTCATATTTGCGATCTAAATTTTATTTGAAATTCGTGGAATTAAAATTAAGTGTTTGAATTTTATTTCACAGTGCACACAGAAAAGAGATTTGTTGTCACAACTATATTTACATCCAACTAAAATTGTGATTACCAATAATTGTGTTCCGTAGTACCAATTGTCGTGCATATAATTAATTTTTGGTTGCAAGAACTGAAATATTTATTTGAAGATACAGCAACGAGAAATAAAT
Organism: Phaonia tiefii; assembly: GCA_963931995.1. Lineage (NCBI taxonomy): Eukaryota > Metazoa > Arthropoda > Insecta > Diptera > Muscidae > Phaonia > Phaonia tiefii. The sequence continues at coordinate 200,710,600 of OZ008369.1, forward strand.
GTGATCTGTCAATCGAGTTTTAGTTGGAGCAGTCAAATTATCCGGTAGTGGTAAATATTCTATTTGTTGGATCAACGAAAAATTTAAAAACTAATTCGACTGTACCAAATAATATATTGAAATGCTCAACAAATTTCTTGAATTTAGTATCTGCCACAACCATTTGTTTTTATTGTTGCTGATTATTATTTGTAACCAGGGTTCGCATTTCGTGAGTAATGGGTTACCTGTGTAAACATCCCCATTTTTGATCCAAAATATGAAAAAATTAGAAAAAAATATCTATATCTCGGAAACGGAGCGTCGAATCGAAAATTAAACTAATTTTTGAAGAGTTCTCAGGGTTTTTCGTAAAGTGGAAAAATTCGTATGGATTTTTTTTAAATCACCAAAATCAGAAAATCGCTAAAATGAAAAAATAAATGCATATAATGGCGTTCAATCGCAAAATAAACATTTTTTTATCTCCAACAAGGTTATGTTCCCGAGTTATAGCCATTTCTTATTTTAGCGACTTTCTCATTTGGTGAAACAAAAATTCTTCAATACGAATTGGACCACTATATGTACACCCACAGAAACTCCAAAAAATTTCTTTATTTTTTCGGTTGGGCGCTTGGTTTCCGAGATATAGAACTATTTTTTGAATTGTTCACATTTTCAGTCAAAAATGAGGATTGGTTACGCTGGGTAACTCATTACCCGTCGCCGTGGGTAAAGGTCGTGTACCAATTAATCTTTCAACATCTCAAATCGTAGAGTAACCTAGGATACGAAAGAACTACGACAAATATTTTAACTCCATACAGTTTTCTTCCTGAAAACCCAACTTCAACTGAAGTCTAAACATTTTTATTTTTAACGTAAATGAATAATGTTCTTGCCGTTTTCGTTTCTTCCTGGCTCACGACCCAGAATAAACATTCTTCCTGAAAACACGGCGCAAGCATCTGCTCTGGCGACAAAAGTTTGGCATCTATCTCATCACAGAGAAAAGTAAGAAGCAAATTACGGAGGGCGGAAAGAATTTAAAGCAGTTCATCAACAAGACAGAAAAATATATTAGTGTTTTTATTAGTACGATTAATTCCACTAAAACCCCGTCGAAAAAATCATCGAAATCAAAAATCATCATCGAAAATTATCATAAAAAGTTATAAGAGACTTAAGAGACGATTTACCATACAAAAAACGATTCTCAAATATCTCACAAACTTTTTATGAATAAGGCAGATAACCAACCCCCTAACATAAAGAGAGCATTCATATAACGACCACATAAAGAAAAAAAATATCGCGTACAGAACAAAATAGTTACCTAAATATTCGGTATCGGTTTATATATCACTCATTCACTACCACTCAAACAATCACTAATAAGTACACAAACACTCAATCAGAACAAGGTAAGGAAATATCAAAGGTGTCAAATTCTTGAACAGTGCGGAGGCGTAGAAAAGAAAAGTGGAAAGTGAAGAAAAAAAGTGAGAAAACATTAAACATTTTGTAAAATTTTGAAAAATAATTAAAAAACAGCCCTCCAGGACAAAACAAAACTATCAACAATAGACAAAAACAGTGAAATTTAAAATTCTAATCGGATTCATCCAGCAACAAAAAAGTAACCATAATTCAATTCTCTGCCGACACACATACACCTACATACATACGGAATAGGGTGACCGCATCAATTTAAAATAATTGTTGCCAATTTTACGGTAAAATAAACGATTTTTAAGCATAATTTTGAAAGATTCGATTCGATTTTATTTTAACAAAAAGTAACATTTGCACATTTCGTTTTTTGGAAAATGTTGTTGTTTAATGTAAGTAACGCACGCTGATTTCAAAATACAATACAGCTACAGCTGAAAATCAAATTTTAAACTTTTCTACGCCCCGATCTCCCTGATACGCAAAATTTTTCTTATAAATTAAAATAAAAATAACAAAATGACAGCCCGTAGAAAGTTTATTTTTGATGTTGAACAAATATTATGATTTTGCAAAGAATTTAAACCATCTGATGAAGGCAAAATATCGACATTGAAAGTTAGGGAGGCTGAAATGGAGAGGACATGGGAAAAATTAGTTACAGAGTACGAAGAAGTTATGACAGGAGAAGAAACAGCAAAGTACGAAGAAGTTATGGCAGCAGAAAAAACAACGACGCTGACCTTTTAAAACTAGCTTCAGCAAATACAAGGAAGGATACAGAAACTATATGATCTGTAAATCTAAAATATTTGAAATTATTTCATCAAAACAGCCTTCCAAGGCCGACGAAACTTCTACATATAATACAACAATCAACCAGCAGAGTTCTTCCCATTAAAGTTACCACCTTGCAATACCCTACCATTTGAGGGGGGATACTCGAAATGGCCAGCATTCCGCGACATTTTTTGGCAGTTTAATCCAGACGTGTCTCCAGCGCAAAAGCTCTTCTACCTGAGGGGAAAGACTAGGGGTGAAGCCTACAAAAATGTTATCAAGTTTTATTTTGGTAGATGAAAATTTTCAACTGGTTTGGGATTCTCTCAAAAATCGATATAAGACCACTCGCATCTTGGTACACCAACAGATGAAACATCTGTTTGGTATTCAAGCTGCTCAACTTGAGGCTACCAAATCAGTCAGGCTCATTCAGCGTGGAATAAACTACAGTTTATCTATATTCAAATTTTACAAACATCAATACTGAGCATTGGGATCCAATTCTAGTCCACCATTGTTCTACAAATCTCCCCAACCATTCGAAGCATGTCATGGGAAGATTCAATCACTGACCACAAACAACTCCATACTTGGAAACAGATGGATGAATGTTTGTCCGAAATTGAAATTCTAGATACTATAACTGATTTCAGAAAACCCAATTCAAATGACAATCAAGGTCCCCATAGTTAGTTAGTTAGTTAGTTAGTTCGAAAAGAGGGGCGTGGTGTTGAGTGTTCAGAAGGAGCACTCTAAACCTTCCCATGTCAGTAAAGACATACACTTAAGCCGCTAAGTTCGACCTGTTGTGCGCTCTAAGATTATCCTACTACTTCACTTCACTATGTCCCTTATAGGAATTCGGTGCTATTCACGAAATTCCTTAGTTTATTCCAGTCCATACCCATAAGTTTGGTCATGTCCGGTATTGTACTATCCGAAAGATATCTGGATCTAGCTTGTGTGAAGGCCGGGCAGTGGCATAAGAAGTGCTCCAACGTCTCATCGTCCTCCATGCATGCCCTGCACTCACTGTTCGCCACTAGTCCAATACGGTATAGGTGGGCTCGTAATCCCGAATGCCCCGTTAAGACTCCCATCATTTTGCCCATTTCGGCTTTTCCCAGTTTCAGCAAACCTTTTGTTCTCGATTCATCTGGGTCTCCCCATAGGATCTTTGTCATCCTGCCTACTGATTCCCGGTTCCACTGGGCTATATGTGCCGACTCCGCCCATTTATTTAACTCAGCCTTCGTCACCCCAAAGGGTTTCGCTCCATCTAGGCTTACCGTTTGGAGTTCCCTGGCTTTCTTTGCCAGGAGGTTCGCTTTCTCGTTGCCGAATACCCCGCTGTGCCCCGGCACCCAGATGATATTGAGTCTGCCGTGCATAGAGTAAGGTCCCCATAGCAAATCGAAGATTTTCGAGTGATCGAATAAAATTTGTTCACGCAAATAGAATTTGTGCAAATTGTCTCTCATCTGCACATTTCTAAAACAATTGCTAAAATCTCAAATCAAAAAGCATCATACCTTATTACATCTCAAACCCAATCAAAATCCAGCTGCTCAACGACGTAGTTGTAGCTTTTAACGTTACTCCAACCCACCACCTCTGACCGCGAATATCGATTACCTTCCTGAGGACAATTCAATAGAACCTGTACAAGCGCACTTTGCACAAAGTCAAGGTACTACGCTTTTACCTACAGCATTGATAAACATAGAAACGTGTGGGCAATTATTTACAATTCGAGCGCTATTAGATGCAGGTTAAAGCAAGAGTTTTATTTCAAGAAAAATTCAACAAAGTCTTGCGCTCCCTTTTGACAAACAGCATTCGCAAAATTCCGGTACAATAGTGGGATATTCCAGCAGTAGATGTTTCACCAAATTAAAATCAAGATTACAAAATTAAATTGTTCGAGCGTTTGGTCATATTTTTAATTAGTTTTATTCTTCGACATTTCGCTACCCTGTGGGTGGCATCGTCAGGAAGATAAACACAATTATTAATTAGAAATGTTAGAATTAGAATCGTTTCTAATTAATAATTATGTTTATCTTCCTGACGATGTAACCCAAAGGGTAGCGAAATATCGAAGAATGAAATTAATTAAAAATACGACCAACCGCTCGAACAATTTAATTTTTGAATACAATACGAAAGGCCGGATAAATCATCACTTATTAAAATCAAGATGCTGACAGCTCTCAATAAAAGCTAAACCTTTTGTCGTTTCGAAAGTGTCACTTTTTATCATCGAGAAGGGTAAGAATTGAAAATCTGCCTGATCTTCAAAAACTGATCCAAATTTCCTTAAACATGATAATAAAAAAAAAATGGTTTCCAATTACATCCCATGAAGGGACAGGGGAGAACTTCTCACAATCACTGAGCTGTGCGCTTTTCCAGTTTTCACTCACTGATTGGGACCTACAGTTTTACACCGATTCCGAACGGTATTTTGAGAAGCTTTTTTCATGGCTATATACTCGATAGTGTCGCCGTCACTATGCGAGGTGACCGCATACCGCATGTCAGGTTCCCTGCCGTCAAACGATGTTCATACATTTTCAATAATCTGATTAAGGGATTTTGGGAAATAGAGGAGGTCGACCAAAGATGTGCCATGACGGAAGACGATGAATATTGCGAGGATTTTTGACTACAACCCGACAACCAGATGGACTTTATGTAGTTCGGCTACAATTCCGACACGAGTATCCAGAAACATTATTTCTTGGACCTTCCCAAAATATGGCCATAGCGCAGTACCATATCATTTTGAGAGCTCAGAAGAGAAAAAAATATCATTCTTTTTACCCCACCATGCAGTCGTGAAGCCAGAGAGCAAAACAACGAAAGTGCGTGTATTGTTTAATGGTTCGAAAAAAGAAAACCAACAGTAGCTTCTCCCTCAATGACGTCTTAAATCCTGGCCCTGTTTTGCCCCTTAGATCACCCTTATCAACGAATAGTGTTTCGTGCCAACGCAGACGAATCCATTACGTCTTTCCAGCTAAAGATAGTAACATTTGGAGGGAATTGTGCACCTTTCCTGGCCATAAGAATCCTTAAACAACGATTGTAGTTTTACTAATCAATCCTATGGCTTCTGCAATATTGGAACGTCGATGACGTGTTATTAGGAGCATATACATCAGGAGCATATACAAACTGAAACAACAACAATTAATTGCTACACTTAATTCAGCCGCCTTCCCCCTAAAAAAAAGTACCGCGAACACAAAAACCTTGCTTGATAAAGTAGCCCGGGAGGATCTTCTGGAGAAAATTTTTTGGACTTCGACGACTCAATCACTGCAAAACTTTAGGCATACGCTGGAACGCGATGTCGAATAGCTTCTACTACGTAGTTGGTTCATTTGATGCAGCTCCAGCAGTATCTCTCGGTAATTGCAAGCCTTTTTGCTCCTTGCGGCTGGCAAGGGACATGTCGTCATCCTGGCAAAAATGCTAATGCAACAATTTTGGGAAGAAACAACTAATTGGGACGAGGTTGTCCTGCAACATTTATTCCTCAATTGGAAATTGATACACTGATTTTGCTACGCGTCGGAGAAAGCGTACTGTGGTGCTATATACCTACTATATCAGAATAGAAAACTCCGATAATTTTTTCCAGTCACCTACTAGTCGGGAAAACACACGTAGCACCAATTAAACGAGTTACAATACCCTAATTAGAATGATGTGGAGCTAATCTCTTAAACGTCGTTGCGAAAAAATTAAACTTCGAACTAATTCATCGATAGTCCTTGAGTGGTTACAAAAACATCCTCAGGTTTTAAAATCATTTATCGAAAATCGCGTAACTGAGATTTTAACTCTGTCCAAATATATCTGGTGGAAACACATTAAGCCAGCAGATTTGGGCACATGTGGACTTAATTGACAATCAACTTTGGTGGCATGGGCCCACCCAAACCAACCCAAAAAGGAATGACCAGCTCCACGCACTTTTAAGGCTCGTTCACAATGATAGCAACAAATTCAACAGGCGTTCACAATGCAAGCAACAAATTTGTTCGAATAAGTTCGAAAAAACAGCTGACTGGCAACATTGTTTACATTATACAGCAGTATACATATTTGGGGATTGAAAACCATGGAAAATTGCAATACAAACGAAAAAGCAAACAGTAAAAAATAGAAAAATTAAATGTGAGACACGGACCTCAGATTTGTACCACTACCCGGAGCAAAAAGTATTAAGTGTTTTTCTTTAGAAAACTTTTCAAATTTTTCTATAGAAGTGTTTTAAAATTATTCTATAGAAATTTTTTAAAATTTTTCTATAGAAATGTTTTAAAAATTTTCTTTAGAAAAGTTTCAAAATTGTTCTATAGAAATGTTTTCAAATTTTTCTATAGAAATCTTCCCAAATTTTTCTATAGAAATATTCTCAAATTTTTCTATAGAAAAGTTTTAAAATTTGGCTATAGAAAAGTTTTAAAATTTTTCTATAGAAATATTTTAAAATTTTTCTATAGAAATATTTTCAAATTTTTCTTTACAAATGTTTTCAAATTTTTCTATAGAAATGTTTAGAAACTTATGTTCCATAATATGTCATGGCCTTGGACGGTTTCGATAAACCTGAAAATGTCAGCTTTTTTTAAACTTTTTTCTTTTGTTTATTAATAAAATTGGCGCGAACTACACTTACTACAAACAACTACACATTTCACATTTGCATCAGCTGATATGTTCGAAAGCCAGCGACAGTGTTGTATTTTTGGTTATAAAAAAAATATAAACATATGTGAAATTATTGTTATTAGCAGATTCTACAGATAATATTATTTATTAAAATGTTTGTTATGAGACAAAATGTTTACATTTTCATTCATACTTTCAAGTTATAAAACAAAATTCGAAGTAGAGCGCCCCTAGCGGTCAGTAGAATAAACTGATTCGAACAAATTCCAATTTGAAGTAGAAGTAGAACCTACTTCTATGACAAATTTGAATTCCAATTTCACGAAAAACATGGGAGGGCATTATATGCAATACTGTGAGTGGGAACGAGGAGGCTTGAAATACAAATTCGTTGCTGCCATTGTGAACGCTACTTTAGTCCCACGGACCTGGAGACAAAGAAGACTTCAACATTTCAATAACACACGATGTACTTTCACGATTTTCATCATTAAATAGATCACTTACAGTAATGTGTTTTGTATTCAGATTTATCAATCGCTGTCGCAAGACACAAGTTTCTAAATCAACAGGTATTGACATCGACGAAATTCCATAGATCAAAAATAAAAAACGGCGTCGGAAGACCGCTGGTGCATCGCTGCCTCGGTTGACTTGCTCGTTGCAGGTACAAATCAACCTGCCCGTAGGAGGCGGGAGAAATAAAAGAAGCGATCTTAGCTGAGGCCACTACAAAATTTGCCGTTGAAAACGGGGGTAATTTACATGGCAATTGATCGGTTGGTTTCTCCACTCGTTGTGACTTTATTTGACCAGACTCGGGTGCTGATGACACGGTGATGCCTGGCTGACGGTTGTTGAAGTATTTTTCGGCACGGTCGAGGGGATTCCTCTTGGGGTTAAAATGATGACACTTTCTGATGTTAATTAACAAACGAACCTGAGGGTTTTTAACACAAAATACTTCCAATGGTTGGTTGATGAAATCGAATTGGCAGAAAGAAATATGGCGTAGTATGACGATGTTTGTGCCAAATTCGTTATGTTTGTATTTGTAAAAAATTAATTGTCATTTCTCAAAAACAACACTATCCTCATGAATATTATTGTCTCAGCAGCAAAGAACCAATCAGCAAGAAAAGTCATATCTTAACGCTAACGCCCTTCCTGTGCAAAGATGGATTGCTTCGAGTTGGTGGTCATCTTGAGAACACAGGGCTCAGTTTTGATGAGACATCCTGCTATAATCCCTGATAAGTTACATTTTGCTGAATTACTTGTGGGATATACCCATCAGATATTACTTCATGCGGAATATAATATATTGCTAAGAGCTATAAGGCACAGTTTTGACATAACCAGACTAAAGAATCTAACTCGAAAATATAAGAGAGCATGTAAAGCATGCACTCTATATAAGGGTAAGTTCCAGAATCAACTTATGGCCGCGTTTTCACCTACACGTGTGACATTTTCTTTACCATTTACCTACGCTGGGGTAGATATTGCGGGTCCATTCAACCTGAAACTTCAACTTTAAGATATGCTAAAGTTACAAAAGGAGATACGGCAGTATTTGTTTGATTTTCGACTCGAGCTGTGCATCTCTAGGTTTGCTCGAATGTATCAGCTGATGGTTTCCTCTCTGCTTTTACCCGATTTACCGGATGCCTAGGACTTCCAAAGACTATGTTTTCTGACAAATGGTCGGAAGTTGCAAATTATTACAAGAACACAATCAGTTTCTTCAAAATTCAGTAAAATGCTTGTCTCAAAAATATAGCCTTCAAGGGTTTCGTGATGTTTTATACCGCCTTATGCCCCCCCACCTGCGATAATTATGCTAGTCACCTGTCAAGAGCAGCAAGTCTCACTTGAAGAAAATGACGAACAAGTTATCCTTCACCGTTAAGGAATTTAGCACTCTTTTGGTCCGAATCGAGTCGTTCCTAAATTCAAGACTACTCTCTACGAAGTCTAACAACCCATCTGAACATTTCCCTTTCACTCCTGGACATTTCCTGAGAGGAGCCCCACATACGGCTCCCCCTGAGACTTTGGCGGACATTCAATCCGAGGATCTGTGTCACATAAACCGCTGGAAACGGCTGAAAGCAATTCAACACATATTTAGTCTACGGTGGAAATCTGCAGTGAACTGCAGTGTCGGTATAAATTTAAAACCACTCGAAACAATAAAAAAGAAAACGATTTTGTTATTTTCAACGACGATTCCTTGCCACCCACAGAATGGCGTTGAGGCCGAATTACAAAGGTCACACGGACAGTATTTTTCGGTACGGTCGAAGGGACGCCTCCAATTCCTCATGGGGTTAAAATGGTGACATTTTGTGATGTCAATTAACAATAGAACCTGAATTTTTTTAACACAAAATACTTCCAGACAATGTCTAATGGTTGGTTGATTGAATCGAACTGGCAGAATGAAAAATGGCGTTGCCTGACAACGCTTGTGCTAAATTCATTGTTATGCTTGTATTTGTGTGTGGTTTTGTCTCTGCGAGGTTGTAGCTGGGAAAATTTCAGTTTGTGTATTACTGTCTCTATTCGGTTGCATTTTTCGCGGGAAGTTTTACCAATTCTCTTTTGAAGTTGCTGTGCAAATCGTCATGCATTTACACGTTGAAAGTTCATGAGAGTAGTGCCTTCGATTTTTTGTAATTTTCCTTTTGCGAGTTTTCTTCTATGTGTTGTTTATTGGAACGAAGTTCTTTATCGCCCAATTGCGGGATGGGAGCTAAATGAAAAAAATTAAACAACTTTTTTTAACAACTTTTTTACATCCCAGTATTATCAACTATATTGGGTACTTTTGCTTTGGTTTGTGTCTAGACTAACATATGGTGGACAATTTCGTGTTTAATGGGAAGTTTTCTAGGTGGAGCGCCTGTAACCAATATCTGTCTATATATATTAAAATAAGTTTGTGTTTGTATTTTGTGGTACCGTATAGACACAAAAACGGTTGGACCGATCTTTTTGAAATTTTTACAGAATGTAGCTGAGTGGTCGGTTGTCAAAAAGGGCACTTGAATTTTTTGGTATATGAAGTGGCTGTGGCTCCTGCCATTGGACTCAATCGCCTTGAGAATATGTGTGGATACATTTGGCAGAAAAATTCGTGATCCAACAAAAAATGGGCGAGATCGGATGAGTGAATAAAAATCTAACTTGTACAGGGTGGAGCGCGGTAATTTGCTTATTTAGGAGTGAAATAAAAAAATTATGAACCTTAGAAAAATTTATTTTATATTTTAATTATATTGAACAGTAAGGGGTGTCATAACCCTTGCAGCTATGATTTATGTCGAATTGAATAGACGCGCTGTAATATGTACAATAACAAAAGCAACATGATAGTTACATTTGTCATCTAACAGTGTTGCCATACTGTTTATAATTATAATGGGACATAACAATCTCCCACGCTTAATTGAAGATAATGAACTGTAGTAATTCATGTTTAATAAATTCAAAAATATAAATTTTCTTTTAAAATTGAATATATGTATATACATGACATCAATTGAAATTTAAGCATTATTTACTTTGCAATGTAATCTCCTAAATACATAGGCTTCCTGCGTATACGCTCAGATCTTCGAATTACTTGCTGTTGACTTTAAGGCTCATTAGGCGGCTCTTGAGTCCTTGGCAATTCGGCTTCTTGATTCTCTAACTCAGTTTGATTTTGAGGAACTGTTGGCTCGAAATGATGTGGATTATTATTGTTGGTATTCCTTGTAGAAGTGGTTGTTCCAATATCTGGAGGAAAATTAACTTTACGTTGTTGAACTTGGGTAGATTTTAATTGATTGATATGTCGTTTTAGTGTGTAGCCATCATCAAGTTTTACCAGATAATGAAGTTCTCCAAATTTTCACAGAACAGTGCCAGTCTTCCATACGATGGTGTTGTTTCGCACGTGCAAAGCTTGAACTCTTTCTCCCACGCTTATTTGACGCACTGCTGGAATATGCTTTGAAGGTTCGAATTTTATAGGTGGTTTTAATGCATCAAGCCGGATTCGAATACGTCTGTTGAAATATAATTCTGCTGGACATTTTCCAGAATTGAGTGGTGTTGCGCGGTAACGCTGCATGATTTCATTTCCCTTTTTATTTAGAGATTCTGGTTCTGATGACATCGCTTTAAATTTACGCTTGAGTGTTTGTACGTTGCGTTCTGCTAACCCATTTGTACTAGGATGACCTGGAGCAATGAGTTTTTGAAAAATACCGTTTTTGTTGCAGTACATTTGGAATTGGTCGCTAGTAAAAATGGTTGCATTATCAGATACCATTATCGAAGGAAAACCATGAGTAGCAAAAATGTCGGAGAGAATATTTATTGACGATTGCGTTGTAGGAGCATCTGGCGTGATTCGCACTTCAGCCCATCTGGATTTTGAATCAACGACGATTAGAACAAAATGATCTTGGAAAGGCCCTGCATAGTCGATGTGTATCCTTTCCCAGTTTTTAGCTGGTTCCTCCCACTGATGAAGTGGGACTTTTGGCGGTTTTGATTGAATTTGAACATATGCTTCACATGACCTTACCATCATCCTCTCAATATCTTCTGGCAAGTTGTTTCATTCTTCTAATTCCAGAATGAGTATGATGAAGTTCTTGTAGAATTTGAGGTTGCAAAATTTTTGGAATCAAAACTCGTTGACCCTTGAAAATTATGCTGTTACTAAGTGTATAGATGTCTTCACTTTCATCGTTGATGAGTAAATTTGACAGTAGTTTAGATGGATCTGGATCTTTCGCCGTTTCTGATGACAATACTTCCGCATTTACCGTATTCGTTCGAAATTTCGAAAATTGATAAGGAACATAATTCATTTACCTCTTCGTTGATGATTTTTTCTCTAGACGGTTTTTCTAATAGCTGTGTTGCACGAGATAGGCAATCGACATTAGTGTGCTGCGATCCCTTTTTGTAGATTATTTCGTAATTAAAACTCGACAGAAATTCGGCGTAACACAGTAATCTCGCTGATGTTATGGCAGGCATCTTGTTGTGTTGATGAAAAATACGAGTTAGGGGACGATTGTCGGTGACCAGTTGAAATTTTCTACCGTAAAGGTACATATAAAAATGATTAATTACAAAAAATAATTGCTAAAGCTTCACGACCTACTTGACTGTAATTTCTTTAAGCTGATGTTAACGATCTGGAGCCGAATGCGACTGGATGTTCAATACCATTAATAATATGCGAGAGCACCCCTGCAATGCCCGTGGGACTTGCGTCGAATGCTACTAGTACTGGTAGTTCAGAATCAAACGGCATTAAGACCTTATCGCTGGAGATGATATTTTTAAGTTTTAAAAACGCTGATTCACTTTTTGACGACCAATAAAATTATTTTTTGTGATTTTGAAGTAGCTGATGTAATGGAAACGTAATTGTAGATAAATCCGGAATAAATCTGGAGTAGTATGTAACCATACCTAGAAATCTTTTAACATCATCTGCTGTAGTTGGACGTGGCATGTTGACAATAGCTTGAATTTTTGCTGGCGATTTTTAAATTTTGTTGTATTGAACAACGTGACCCAGATATTCGATCTGGGTTCGAAAAAATGAACATTGGCCTTTGTTGAGGTGTAGGTCGTTTTCTTTTAGTCGCTGGAGGCATTGAAATAGATGGGTTCTGCATTCTGCTTCTGTTGCACCATGTACGATGATATCGTCGAAAGAAGACATGGTGTTTTTTAAACCTGAGAGTATTTGTTCAATAATACGATTGAACTCTGATGGTGCCGTTTTTATCCCAAATGACAATCGATTTACTTCGTATGTGCCTCTATGTGTTGAAATAGCCTGAATATTACATGATTCTTGACTTACTCGAAGGTGCAGATACGCTTTATCTAAATCACAAAAAATTTTATTGGTCGTCAAATTGTGAATCAGCGTTTTTAACACTTAAAAATATCATCTCCAGCGATAAGGTCTGAATGCAGTTTACATGGTTTTAGATAGTGTATCTGGCAAATGTCGACACTGCTGCATACGTTTTCTGAAGTTTTCATGAACTCTAACAAGCATGTCGACTGGTATTCTGCCAATTTCAGCCACAATATTGCTAATTAGGTCTTCTAAGGTGTTGGGACGGTTGAAATACACCTTCGACTTCAGGTAACCCCAAAAGAAAAAATCGAATGGGGTAAGTCTGGTGAGCGTGCCGGCCAGTTCACATCACCCCTCAAAGAGCTAAGCCGTCCAGAAAACATTTGCCTCAAACACATCATGCTAGCCGTCGCTGTGTGTGCAGTGGCACCATCCTGTTGGAACCATGCATCCTCTAATTGCATTGCCTCAAGAGCCGGCTGATCATAGTCAAGTACCGTTCGGACTTCACAGTTACGGCAAGACGGTTATCCAGGAAAAAGTAGGGGCCAATGATTCATAGACCCCTTTCACACTCGGCAAGTTACTTGCGCAAGTCAGTTTTTCAACTTTCCGAGTACAAGCAACTCTGTACTCAAAATTTATTCCCCTATCCCGACCTTACCTCTGTCATCAACAAACCAAGACTTGGGCACGAGACTTGCGCAAGTAACTTGCCGAGTGTGAAAGGGGTCATACTCGTGATATGGCGCACCACACAGTGACGCGGTCCGAATGCAGAGGTCTCTGCTAAAGTTCTCTGGGTTTTTTTTCACTCTAGTACCGCATATTTTGTTTGTTTACACACCCACTGCGGTGAAATAGTTAATCGTAAACGAAAAGCACGCTGTACTGCAATGATCGAGTACGCATTTCAACACAATTGGTTATGGTAAAGCATTTATTGTGGATGTTTTCGCACAAGTAGGAGTGTTGAGACAATTCTCGCTAAGATGAGTTTTGTATATCCCTATAATGTGTAATGACATACCTAAATACTTATGGAGAAGGGAGCTGATGATATACCTTGGTGGGCATTGAAATAGCTATATTCCCAACCATCCACCATAATAATCAATTTCACATACATATTTCTTTTTAATATTTTTTATTAAAATTTTCTTTTTCATAGAAAAAGTACTTTTTAATAGTGATTGATCTTGAACCGAACAATTATTGAAGAACATGAAAACGAAAAGATCGAATAATATAAAAAACTTTAACGGAAATAATACGAAGACGGTACACTCTAACGCCAATTCTCATGGCAATCGTTGGTTCTTCTTTTTTGAAACAACAACATCTATGCAATGGCTTTCGATAAAAACATGCATAGGAAGGAAATGTTGTGACATTGATGGTTATGGTAAAGTATTTATTGTGGACGTTTTCGCACAAGTAGGAGTGTTGAGACAATTCTCGCTAAGAGGAGTTTTGTTTATCCCTATAACGTGTGATGGCATACCTAAATATTAACTGCCCCAGTGGCCCAATTAATACGGCATCGGCCTCCTAAGCCGGGGATTGTGGGTTCGAGTCCCATCTGGGGTAAAGCGATTTTGATAAGATACGAAAAAATTCTACCTAAATACTTGTGGAGAAGCAATTTTTTCTGTGCGTGTATACACTAGGTGTAATTACAATGATAGACATACTATACATTTTTCGAATGGCTATTTCGTCTCCTACCGAAATATGTATGCATAAACTTTCATACATATATTGGCAAACATTTTTGTACACCTTACAAAAAAAATGTGGTAAAAATTGTAAAATTTAAAATATTGAACAAAGTATATTGGAAGTATATGGCTACGTGTGAGAGCGAACTTGATGCATTTTGTACACATTATAGCTTAATACTTGCTTAACAAAATGCAATTGTTAGTTTTTAAGAAATAGTTAAAGATATATGAGATTACTAGTCCAAAAGAAACCTGTTAAGATTAAACAAATTCAAAATTACCAAACGCAACTTTTGCCAATCTCGCAAATTTTTTTTTTAATTTTAAAATAAACTACTCCCTTCAAAACCCACAAAATGGATAGCATAACTTTTTTATAATAAATAATCCATTTTTCATCTCCAGTGACAATGCGTTGGAAAAATGGGTAAACATTTTTTTCCCGTGCACCCATCATTTGAAGTCCGATTGGGGAAAACATTTTTCAGTTGTTGTTGTTTTTGCAAGGGCTACATTTCCAGCATATAGACTAATGCTTCTTCTATCTCGTTTTCTACCCTTTTAAGCGGGGCATTTTTCGTAACCCAAGTAAAGGCATTATAAAATCTTGTAACTTTTCTCTTGAAAGCATACAGTTTCATTCGTAAGAAAAAGAGTTACAGAGCTTTCAAAATATCGAAAAGTATGACAGAATGAAAAATGTAAATTCAAAGCTGAAACTCTTGTCTCCAGTCGAGCAGCAACTACAGGTATCAGAAAATTATTCTTTAGCCTTGGATCGCACTGGTATGTCAGATCGATCTGGATCTTTACTTGCTACAACACTAATAAAAGATTTGAAAATATCTATTGCTGTAACAGCAAGACAAGATTGTGTAGATGTCTGTGACAGAATGTTGCGCTACTTAGAAGGAGTTATCATTGATCAGAATAAAATCGATAGAGAAATAGTTAAATTTAGAGCAGAATCCAGATCCGTATTCACCACTGACAGCATGTTAAAATGCATCAGTTGCAACGGAAAAAATTATAAAACTTTAAAACACTATGTGGTTGAGAATAAATATCGTCCATGAAGAGCACTCTGCAATTCTAAAAGAGCCAGAATCAACATTTGTCGGATACGCAAATGTATTGCATTCGTAAAGCTACTCTTTAAAACGTTTGGTTGCAATCAACTGCGGTGGAATTGATGTAAATGCAGGTTTCAAGGCTGGTATAAATTCATACAATTCATTCCTACAATGCCCACTGCAATGGCATATTTGCCTCTTTGATTGTAAGGAGATATCCCTTGAAACGCTATTGACTCATTTATATGGGATAAAAGTTGGCTCAGGAATATGGCTTGGTGAATTTGGAACTGACATGTGGCCAATATCCAAAAAGGTGCTCATACTCCAATGATATAGATACAGACGAGCAATTAGTGCAATACCAACATTCGTCTGATGAAATTATTGAAACTACAATCAAGATATACATTAGGGTTAGTCACTTTTTTTGCGGCAAATGCTCTCGGAGTATGATGTAGAGCATGAAAAATATGAAGAACTGTATCATAACATTTTTGGTATTGCAAAAAACCATTCGCACCAAATGCAATTACTTTTACTCAAACCAGATTTCACACACCGCGGATTCGAAGAGACATTATTTTGGAAATAGCGGAAAACTATGACAACTACTTCAACCTTCCAGTGATTCATAATATTGACTGGATGTCTAAGTTCTCGTGCAGATCATGTGTATTCGCGTTGAATAATTAGAAGAACCGTAATAATAAAATGTCATATGGAATACCAACGATTTGGTCAGAGCCTACCAGACATGAAACTGATGACTTGCAACGTGTGCGTGAATAATGTCTTTGGTTTGAATAGAAAGCGGTCGAGGAGTCACCAATATAAAAGTGTTGCATCTGCAGCAACTCCACTACCACATTCAGACGCAGTTCTGATTCCAAGACAACAGAGTCCCACTTCAGAATACATACCAACATCACCCAATACTGAGCCACAATCGAGTTTGAGCCTGTTCCATCCATCCGATATCAGGCAGCTGTGCAAACACATTGAAACATCGCAGCAGTGCTTGGACATAATGGCACGGCAACTTATGCCTTGATCACACGTAACGAGTAGAGTGGCGAGACAGTAAGATGGTACTCGGCCGAGAGAGCTGGATGGGCGAGTAAACGCGAGTAGGTGTTCAAACGTATTTTGCCACGTGGCGAGTCAGTTCACTTTTATTGCAGTATTTAATTGAAATGAATCGGCGAAAAGAACATTTTAGACGGGTTTTTAACCAGCTTTTACCGCTCATAATACAAGAATTGTGGGATTTATTAGATGAAGAAAAGAAGACGATTTGGACACGGCGATGGATGTTACAACGGTCCGCCATCGGTGCAACAAATACACTGTTTAGAGAATTGGAAGCAGAAGATCCAGCAGAATTCAGGGCTCTTTTGAGACTAGATGTAGAAACATTTGAGACGTTGTTGGATCACTTCGCTCCACATATTAAAAGAGCAGATACAGTAATGAGAGAAGCAATACCTGCACGGGTTAAATTGCAAATAGCTTTAACTTATTTGGCAACGGGAATGGGCTATCGATATTTGCAGGCAATGTATCGAACATCTCGATCTGCAATATCATCAGTTATTCCAGAAGTAATGGATGCCATTATATCCTATTTGGAATCATTTATGAAGGTAATGTATCAAAAGTGAAATTAAAAGTATTTATGGTTTAATTAAAAGTAAAATTTAAATTCAATTAGTATTATTAAAAAGTAAAATATAAATTAAATTAGTATTATTAAAAAGTAACATTTAAATTCAATTAGTATTATTAAAAAGTAAAATTAAAATAGGTTATTGTTCTTCAATATAAGGATAATTTGCAACATTAGAACTGTTTTCGTCACTAAATTCATATGCGTCGCATGGTTCTATATAAATTGATTCCACAGATGGTGGTGAGGTAACGGGCTGGTAGCTGTAGTCGGACATTGATATTGATGTTACCTTCTTCTTTCTATAATCTTCAATGCCAATGTCTGTTAAAAGGCATTGTATCTTCTGCTGTGCCAATAGCGCATTTTCCATGGATAAGTTTTTCAGTTGCATTGCCACGCTTTTACCAAAAACATCAAACGATGTCTCATTTTCACCATGATTTACCTTGTCGTGTAAGGTACTTAATGTGTTGATCGCTTGTACGATTTCTCGCGATCTTTTCTTTGGTCGCGGAGTGGAACCAATACAAATATCTGAACATGCGGCTTGTGTGTTATTTTCTTCTGTGGCAGTTGAACTTTGTTCCAGCTGCATTTGAGGAACTGCAGACGGTGATTCAATCTGTAAATAAACAAATTATTATTATTTCAGATACCAATCGATGATGAATGGAAAAACATTGAGAATGGTTTTAAAACAAGATGGAATTTCCCTGGATGCCATGGCGCAATTGATGGCAAACATGTTTTGATTGATGCACCTCCGAACTGCGGAAGTGAATATTTTAAGGGTCTAACAGCGTTGTTCTGATGGCTGTCGTCGATCATGATTATTGCTTTCGCTATTTGAATGTTGGAGCAAATGGTAGAAACTCAGATGGAGGAATATTCAGAAAAAGTGCATTGCGCCATCATCTTGAAAACAATATGTTACCAAAAGGAGGGTTTTTAGTGGGCGATGATGCTTTTTCATTGAAAACTTATCTACTGAAACCGTATGGTGGCACAAATCTCACAACAACACAAAAAATTTTTAATTACCGATTATCCAGAGCACGCAGGATTGTTGAAAACGCATTTGGTATTTTGGCAAGTAGATTCAGAATTTTCCAAAGACCTATACCAACTGCTGTCAACACAACCGACAAAATTATACGAGCTTCATGTGCTCTGCATAATTGGCTTCGAATGTCAAGTTCAAAAACATACTTTCCAAAAGGTTGTGTTGATGAAGAGGACATTGATTCAGGCACAATAATTGAAGGGACTTGGGGACGAGAACTTATTCAATTCTTGCCCACCATTGCCGATCACAACATAAATTATGCTGGAAAGGTGGCTAGAGATTTGCGTGACAAATACGCAGAATACTTCACCAACGAAGGTTCAGTTCCATGGCAACACAGAATGATAAATTGACTAATAACTGTATGCATATATTTAAAACAATATTAAATAAAACTTACATTTTCATATGTTTTTTTCTTTAATTCGTTGGCAAACACCTCTTCAATTTCACCAAGCCACTTTATATTCGAAACAAACACATTGTTCAGTCCAGCACCTGATTTTTTGGAGTCCGAAATTTTTTTTTTCTCTTGGCAGTAGGTTGACCGCAGATTTTTTATTGTACTTTTTACCTCAGGCACTCCAAAATTATTAATACACATTTCTTTTACTATCGCCACAAATGCGGCATCACGCTTGTGCTTGTTTTTATATTCGTTAGACGAAAAATTCCATAAACATTCGTGCTGTTTGTATAGCTGAATAAATTTCACGGTGGTTTCATAAGTCCACTTGCTTCCCATCTTGATACACGAAATGAACTAAACCAACCGAGTGGAGAGTGGCTGCCGAGTGCGTGTTCACAGGTGACGAGCGAGTCAGTGAATTGTTGCGGGAAGAAAAAGAGTATAGCGGGGAAATAGTACTCGGCCCAGTAAACAAAATGTGAATTTAGTGACTCTCTCGCCACTATACTCGGTCACTGACTCGGTCAACAGCTCGCCTTACTGTTTAGATGAAACGAGCACTCGGCCGAGTTACTGTCTCGCCACTCTACTCGTTACGTGTGATCAAGGCATTAAGCTGTGTCAAGCACGGTTCTTCATCCTCGCTCAACAACTGAAAGCGGTGAACATCTTGGCACCAGGTGTAAAAATTTATGAGGCTCTCGGTCGCCAGTGTGAGTTTTTGAATTATTTCCCACGCAACGGAAACAATTCATTCGAGTATTGCAATGACATTCATGGCTAGATGTTGGCCATGAATTACGCATTCAAACCAGATGAATGGCGGTTGCTTTTAGACGGTTCGAAAAGCAGCCTCAAAGCATTTTTTTCGACAATACAAAAAATTCTGTTGCCATCGCACTAGCAACAAACACAAAAGAAACATACGATTCCATGCAGTTAATTCTGGACTCCGTCAAGTTCAATTAGCATCTATAGAAAATTTGTACTGATTTGTAAGTAGTATCGTAGCATTGTTTTGTGGTCTTCAAACAGGCTACATTAAAAATATGTGCTATTTATGCGAATGGGATTCCTGATATATGAAAGGCACAGTATCAAAAACGGGACTGGTTACCACGGAAAAATCACACAATCGATCAAGGAAATGTCATCCATAGAAAACTTGTCCCGATGGAAAGAGTTATCCTGCCTCCATTGTACATTAAACTGCCAGCGAGCCAGCATTTGAACGGTTGCGGTATATTTTTCCTCGTTTGAGTAAAATGAATAATACTATACATACTAATTGCATACTATCCAATACATTTTTATTTTACTAAAAATTATTAGTTTTTATTTTAGGTGTGTTTAATGGGCGAGATGTCAGAAAATTTATGAAAGACTAAATTCTGAATAAGAGCGAAAGGCGTCCATCCGTTTTCATGATCCAGCTAATAAAACTTAGCACTTTTTGCCGTTTGTTATGTTTAATGATTTTTAAAAATAAAGAAACTAATAAAAATCGGTCATAAAAAAATGCAAATTCAAATAAACGTAACTGACGCACTTAAACGCACGGTCTTCAAAATGCTATAAAACGGAAAAATACAACTCTGTGATATAGATTAAAACTCAAAGCACTGCTACAATGCGAGAATGCATGAATAAAAAGAAGAACATGGGGGAAAAATTCTGTCTGTTCTTGTTGTTCGAATTATAGGCCTTTCAGTGATGTTGACACTTAGGGATCTTCGATCGATACTAATTCCCACATGTGAATTGCAGAATTGAGTTTGTATATATACGATTGATGATCAACCGATGGTATCAATTCAGGAACAGTAGTTAGCCATCTGATGATGAACTTGTCACGGAGTTCGAAACTATTTATGCCAGTGAGTGTGTGTTGAACTGAATTGTCTGTTATTCCCAACAAAAACCAACCATTTTTCAATTAGAAAAATGTTCATGACTTGTAAGCTTGTAGTATGAATTTCTCATGCATTAACCAAAAACTAACAAAAATCGGTCAAAAAAAAATTTAAATAAAAGTAAAAAAATTTAATTTTTTAACAAAAAAATATTTTTCACCATATTTTTTTAATACAGAAGTATTGTAAAAATGAAAAAGAGGTATTGTAATTCGTGACTTTACAAAATTTATTTGGACAAAACCGGACATGTCGGTCTTGAGTTATGATGACATATCCAAAAAAAAAAAACATTTGTAAGTTACAAAGAAGTCTTTATGAGCTATTTAGGGTGCCAGGTACGTTCAGATTGTATTAATATGTTCACAAAAGTTCTTCAGCTTTACCGTGGCTACAACGTTAAAAAATAAATAAATGGTTTCCCATCACATCCCATTAAGGGACTGGGGAGAACTTCTCACAATCACTGAGCTGTGCGCTTTCCAGTTTTCACTCACTGATTGGGACCTACAGTTTTACACCGATTCCGAACGGTAATTTGAGAAGCTTTTTCATGGCTAGATACTCGATAGTGTCGCCGTCACTATGCGAGGTGACCGCCGCCGACAGAAAATTTGAAGGTGGTCAGAGCCGAGTTCGAACCCAGGATCTCATGTACAAGAGCCGCGCACACTAACCATTGCACCACCGACGGCTACAACGTTGTCAGTGAAAAAACTCGAGTCCCTTCAAAAACACAGTGTGTAATTTTTTCAGTCATGGCAAAATAACCATATACGGACACCACTGCGTGATAAAAGACCAAAAAAAAACCATGTCTCCCAGTTTTGCCCAAATTCCTCCAGGTTTTTATTTATGGGCCCCCAAAGAAGTGGGGCCTCGGTGTCATTTTTGCAAAAAAGTGATCATTTTCTCAAGATCATATCTTGCAAACCGTTCGGAATTTTGATTTACTCTGTGAGGCAAAGTTGTAGCTCTTGTCATAGTAGACATATAAAATCAAAAAACTTCATCTTCAAAGTCAAAATCGCAAAAAAACTTTAAAAAATTCAATTTTTTTTACCATTTTTCCCCTGTTCAGCTCCATAGGTAGCAAACCGTTCAAAATTCAAGGAAACAATCAACTACAAGAATGATCCTAAGATCTCAATAAAAGAACATATGAAGTTCCGAGGAATGATTCCTAACACCGTTTAGGTAGCCCTTAGATAGCCGCAAAAGTGAAACATTTCCCGAAAATATTTTAATTTCTTTTCTTTTTTCTTTACTTCAACATATTGCAGGTTTCATTGTTATACTATTACTGATTTCATTAATCTTAGTCCTTAGGTGGTATGGGTTGACATTTAGAGTTAGGGTTGTAACAAAGAGTTGTAGGGATTAGTAGTCTCAGCAGGAATGGCACTACAATACTATGCTTTCTATTACAAAAATTATAAAAAAAAAAATTCGTATTATGTTTATAATGTTGATGGCCCTGGACTTCCAAATCGCACTCTCTTAAGTTGTGGATCCAAATCGTCGTCCGAATCTGACTCTGATTCAGAACTTATGGTGTCCACAGGCACGTTACTTCCAGACTGCCCTCCATCATCTTTTTCAGATACTTCATTAACATCATACAGGGTGATCTTGTGACTCCACCAACATACCTGAAATGAATTAGAAAATAAATCAAAAAAGGAATGCAAAACAATGCATCAATAAAATTGATATTACCTCTGCAAGCAATGCGTCGAGTTTTTTGCCTATTTACCGTTTTTCCATGTGCATTGTGGTTTGGTGAAACCATTCTCCATGCTCATCGGATTCGGTAGGGAGTTGTTTGATAAAATCGTCAAAATGAATCGATGTGCCGATTTTCTCAAAATAATACAGCATTTCTTTCACCCATTCGCTTGCTTCCGGTTCCGCGTCTCGATCCCCTCCCAAGACTTTGGTGCATACACGCTGAAGGTAAATCCATGCCATTGAATGATTATAATCATGAAGCGATGATTCACAGTTGCCCTTGAATAGCTTTCTAATGTAAGGGCCATTATTTACGCCTGTTAAATGAAGACAAAAAATAAAGACAGAAAAGAAAACATTAACAAAGTGAAAATAATACAATGAGTTGAAAAAAAATTCGTTTTAAATTTACTACAATACCTTTTTTAATTTTGTCATCGCTACGCTTTGGGAAAACGCATTTCAAATAGTCGAATGCATTTGGTCCATTTACAACGGCCACTTCGATGAATTTTTTAACAATTGCCAATTTTATGTGGAGCGGTGGCAGCAAGATGTCTTGAGTATTGTCTATTAAAGGTGCATTCCTCAGTTTATGTTGTTTCATTTGTTCCTCCACACTTCCTCTTGGTCTCCACGAATTACATTGGTATTGATTCAGAGGTGAGCGCGAATCCCAATTACAAAGAAAACAAAAGAATTTTGGAAAGCCGCCCTTATCGAAGATCCCTAGCAAAATGTTGATGACTTTCAAATCACAGCAAATCTTCCATTTATTTTCGTAGTATTTGATTTTTTCCATTATATCTTTCAATGTTTCATAGCTTTCTTTCATGTTAATACTCATTGCTAGCGGAATGGAAGGTTTCCGGTTCGACACATGCAACAACACTGCTTTCAAGCTTGAAACAGAACCATCAATAAATAATCTCCACTCACTAGCGATGTAGTTCATTCCCATTTTTACCACCAAAGCTTTTATATCGTTGCAGTAAGCGAACGAATTGTCATCATTTAGAGTGTAGAGCATCTGAAATTCAGCTTGTCGTTTGCGGTACGCCGTAGAGTTAACATTAGCATGTGTGAGTTTTCTTTGCTTTAAAAAAGCTGTCAAAAATATTGCAAGTCGCTGCGATAATCCCAATATGGCCACAATGAAATCCATTTCCATTTGTGTTATTAGTTGTGGTCCATCTCTTCCCTGTTGGGGCTCATAATCGGTATCAAATGGATCTTCATAAGTAACACCACTTCCTTTAGTAATTCCTGTACATTCTGAACTACGATCTGGAGTTGGCGGCTTTGGTGCAAGCACTGGTAGTGTGGCTGTTACAGTTGCTTTATAACTTCTGTTCCTCTCAGCATATCGATTTAGACCACATGTGGAATTTACGCATGCATAGCAACTGGTTTCATCATGATCACCTGGGAGATTAATCCAGTTTACCGGCTTACAATACTTCATACTACGTTTGCCTCCACTCAACCATGCCATGAGATTGTTATAACATTGGCGACACACTGTATTAGGTGAGTAATTTCCACCGGTCAAGTCTTCATCGAAAAACAACTTATATGCTTTCTTGAATGCACTAGTTAAAATACTCGTTTCCTTTTGCAATGTTGTAGAAATATTTTTTCTGATTTGATGACCGCAAACGTAGCAAAATAAATCTATATTTTCACACTGCATATTGAAATTGTCAGTTGCCAATATTGTGTGCGAATTATTCTGTAGCACTTTCACTTTCAACGCTGAGCTCTCGTTGACGTCGCGCTGTGTAATGCCTCGATGTGAGCGTCGTGTCGCTTTTATATTGTGTGCTGCGTCCCTTGTGAATTCAATGCAGATGTTTGCTTCCAGGTAGTTTTTTTATAGAAGTTTTTTTGATTTTATATGTTCACAATTTCATCTTTATGACAAGAGCTCCAATGTGTTTCCAGGTATTTTTTTGGGTTGTTTTTATGTGAATTCAATGCAGGTCTTTGCTTCCAGGAAGTTTTTTTGATTTTATGTGTTCACAATTTCAACTTTATGACAAGAGCTACAATGTGTTTCCAGGTATATTTTTTATATTTTGGGTTGTTTTTATGTGAATTCAATGCAGATGTTTGCTTCCAGGTAGTTGTTTGATAGTTTGGGCACGGGAACTCACCCACCAGCTTGATAATGTTTATTAGAATCCACTTACTATCAGTGAGGGTACAGTGCACTCACACACTCGGCCTCCTCACTGACAATTATTTACGTTTAAAGGTTTGGAATTCAACATTTTTTTAAGAAATCGCTTATTTTCTTACACTTCTTCAATTGTTTTTAAGCGAAATTTTGGCTCCCAGAAAGTACTTTTGTTAGAAAAACCTCACTATCTCCGGTCTTAGAAGGGTTAATGCGGAGTAGTATACCTTAAAACAAACTTAAAGTGTTGGCTTTTACTGAGTCTAGGGCTGTTTTTTTGTGAAAACCAGATTTTTATTAAAAAAGTGAGGCTAAAAAACCTTTTTTTTATTTGCCTTAATGAGTTAATAAAAATTAACATATTTATATACAGATTTATAGCGTTTTCAAAGGTCTTCTCAATGATACCCATCTCAACCAGATCGGATAAGAAATGGGTGAGATATGAGCGATTATATACTCAAGCTATAAAGGCCTATATCTCAAGAAGTTGGATCGGCCTCCTTAAAAAAAACTTTCGGGTTTTAATCAGCGCTGTAAGCCCTACCAGGCCAAAGAAAATTGGCGCATTTTTCATAAAGTAAATTTGTTCGTAAAAGCGGAAAATAAAAAAAACGCTTTTTGGGCGATTTTTCGAACATTTTTTAAAGTTCATCGCGATTTTGACCTTGAAGATGAAGTTTTTTTTTTATTTTATATGTTTAAAATTTTTGTTTTCGCCTCAGAGAGTAAATCAAAATTCCGAACGGTTTGCATGATATGAGTTTGAGAAAATGATCACTTTTTTGCAAAAATGACACCGAGGCCCCCCTTTTTTGGGGGCCCATAAAAAAAAACCTGGAGAACTTTGGGCAAAACTGGGAGACAGGGGTCTTTTTTTTTCAGTCTTTTATCACGTAGTTGTTTTTTTCGTATATGATTATATTTTTTGTTATAATGCTGAAAACAATAGTTTTTTGTTCAAAAAGGTGCAGGAAGATCTGAGAATTGGTAAAAATAGATTTTTTCAAAAATATGACGTGATACGAACATGTCAGGGGAACCGATCAACTCAGTAGGCTTGCCCCTAACCGATACAATTTGCTAGAACGCTGATAAAAAAAAATGCATGTCAAAAACTACAACATCGTAATTAAACACCTTTGTATTATTATATATTTAAACACCTTTATATTTACAGAATTTCCGAGACATTCAAACAATACCTAACGTTTTGTTCGGGTTGTTAATGAATCAGCGAATCAGCGTGTGCACGATTGGGGAAAATACGGTAATACTATCGCAACTTTGAAAGTATTTTTCTGATTATTTTGGAATGTAGCTACTAGAAGTTTATAGGGAAGGAGCCAGTCTTTCAGAATATTGCATTTAGAGGCACCCTGTGTCAATACAGTTTCTGCTGCAGGGTGTCAAATTTTGGCACTTTGGTGCCGTTACAAATTCCAAAGCTTGGTACTTCTACACTTATAGGTCGGTTAAAAAATGCGCTAAGTGTTATATTGTATATGTTGTATAAGATATTCTCTATCAAAGTTCAAATTGTAAATTTTTTCATTGAAATTTTTTAGTGTTTTGTTAATAACTCGGTCCTATGAGGGAAAAAATATTTCAGAAAATTTGAAACAAAGAAACACTGTAAAAAATTTTAAGTTATCGCAAATCGTTTGGAAATGCCGACTTCTCAAATTTGAATTTTTTTCAATCTATAAAAAACACAATATTTTCCTGAATTTTATTTCTTTAATTTTTTTTCCAAGAAACAAATACTAATTTTTACATTTCCCTGAAAGGCAAGGCTTTGTCAAGTATATGTAAAGTAAAATTCATATTTATCTGAAAATGTGCAATTTTTTTTAAAGTTAATCTGACGCATAAATGAGCTTAAGAAGTAAAGAATGTTGAATTTTCAAAGTAGATTTGCTTGGCATTAAAAATAAAAACAGTTTTTTAAAATTTAGAAAAAAACTAAATTCGGTTCAATTGGCCGTGCATTGGTCTATAACATATACAAAAATTGTAAGATACCGTCAATATGTACTTATACCGCCTTATTCATAAAAAGTTGTCAGGGGTTTGTTAAAGGTTTAAGAAGGTAAAGACCAAAAATTGTATTCATAATCGAAAAATTCATCTTTAAGAGTTCTCTAACGTCGCCATTTTTGTTGAAAGTTTAACCCTTTTTAAGGCAATTTTACCGGCATTAATACACACAAGAAATAATTTTCTTACATTTCACTCGTGCGTACTTAATATTTATGCGATAAAACAATTGGAATTATTTTGTCTATATTTACAGCGTTTATAGTGTCACTTTATCCTGCTGAGCAACCAAATAGTTTCGTTCCAATCTTTAAAATTTTTAACCAAAATTAACTTTTGTTTTCATAGTGATGTATATAAAATCAAAACATTGAAACTACAACCAATTATCCGGTTTTATATTCGACTACCCAAAACTGAAATCCAATTCAATATGATTTTTTTACACTTCTGCCAAATTTATGAATATAGCAGATATTAATTAATCTTTTTATATTAGTCTTTAATATTTCCATTAGTCTAGAAATGTAGTAATTTGAATTCATTCCTTAAATACTTTTTCCAATATCTAAATCAATCTATTGTAAATTGTTTAATATTTATAAAATAAGTATCTCGGCCTAATTACTTCACACTATTGTGAATTGTCACTCATTGTAAGGCAACTTCCCGATGAAACGCTATCCCGTTGGGAATAATCACTAAAGTCACACCGTGATTTGCCCAAATGGTCCGAAATGGACCAATTTCTTATTAATCGATATGAAGTTGTAGAAAGAATAAGCACATAGTATCAAATCCACAAAAGAAGACTGCAATCTGCCACACAAGTCTCCGGCAAATATTCAGATGTGTCACTCTCAAGAAAAACTTTTTGCAAACTATGCGAAAGTGATCACAGTTTAAGAACTTGTCTCGAATTTCGTAAGTTTAGTATTCAGGAAAGAATAGACTTTGTATATCGTCGGTTGACAGGAAAAACTCACTAAGTACACATTTTAACTAAAATTACTTTTTAATGCTAAGTACTACTATAATTTTCAATTATGTATCGCAGGAAAAACTCAGTAAGTCCCTAAGTGCTTCCAAAATACCAGTTTCAAATTTCATTAACTGCGGTCTTTCAGATTTTTACGGCAGGAAAAAATCATGAACGTACTTAATGAATATTTCTTGCGAACACTCTATGCTATATACATACTTAATGAACTTTGCAGAATTTTTGTTTTATTTGAAATTGTATTTGTCATACATAAAAGAATTAAACAAAAACACATAAGATAACTGCTGTTCCTCCAACATGATAGTAACTGAGCAAATTATCCTCAAACCAACTTTTACCATCGCGTTGCTACATTCAATACGGGGAAGTCCCTATTTCAGTAGGACGTATTCTTAAAACAGGGATTTCCATTTCATACCACAATTGTGGAAGACCGCCTCTCACAAAATTCTTATGCTCTTTCATTCAGTCGTCTGTGTGACTTTGGTAAGACAAGAGGTAAATACTTGGCCGAATTGGCAATGAATAAACAAAGGCATAAAGAAACTCTCGATAATCTTGTAAGTACTTTCTTTATGTTTAGATTCAACTTGAGGATAATAATATTAATTTATGGAATCCTAGTTTTAAGTTTTGATGATGTAAACCAAAACCATGTAAGTAATATTTTTTGTATTATCTATTACCTACTATTTTGAAACGATAATATTAACATCGAGCTTAATTCTATATTCAAAACTGATTTTGCATCCTTAATACATTAAGATTCATACTGGAGTTTTACAAGGCATACATGCAGCTGATAGTGTTCAGAACGTTGTGAATGAAGAGGCCAAAGGAATTGAAGTTAATGTAAGTTACAACTCACAACTATATTTATAGTTTTTGCTTGTCAAAATTTCAATCATAATCATAAGCTCTCTTTGACTTTGGGCAGATGCAAAACGACACATATCGACTTGTGAACTATGATTGCAATAGTCTTGATGCAGACTTTAGTGGAGATTCCAATGATGACCCAACTTTCCAGCCTGTACGAGAGGATTCTGACAATTCCGATTATTCGGATGAAATTGACAAAAAAGCTCTAACAAGACGCAGAACAAATCACCCAGAAACCTGGAAAGTCAATATAGTGAAATCTCGTCGAGAAAAATGTATGCCTTATACTACCAAAAACAAAAGCCATTCTGCAAAAGCTCCAAAACTTGCTGATTGTTCCAAATGTAAGTTTAAGTGTACAAGCAATATTACAGAAGAGGACAGACAAAAAATTTGTAAACTGTATTGGGGATTTTGTGACTTTGCTCGAAAGAAAGATTTTATATTAAAATTTGTCCAAGCTACTACGAAGAAAAGTAGATCCCAGCAGTGATACTGCACGCCATGTTTCTAAAAAATATTTCTTAGAAAATAGCTCTGGAACACGTCATAGAGTATGTTCAAATTTTTTTGAAAAGACGTTGTGTATTTCGAATGGGCCTAATAATACAGCCATCAGCGGTTCCCATTTTGGATCATTTACTGATAACGATAAAAGAGGACAAAGCTAGCGAATTAGTGGTCGCTTTAGTAAAAACACATATAGAAAGCTTCCCAGTTATGGAATCCCACTATGTTCGAAAGTCCTCAAAGAAACTGTACCTAAATAGTGATCTGTCCATTTGGAAGATGTATAATCTTTACCGTAATGATTTCTGCAAAGAACGCAATATTACTGAAATTGTCAGCGAAAAACCTTATAGAAGGATATTCTGCGATAATTATAACTATTCGTTTTTTAAACCAAAAAAAGACCTCTGTGCAAGGTGCGCTAAATATGATCAAGCCATAAATAAAAACGAGCTGGAAGCAGAGCATTTAATGAGAAAAAACCAGTGTAATGAAGCCAAGGAAAATGATAAACTGAGATGCAAAAATGATCCTTCGTTCATTACTTGTACTTTCGATTTGCAAAGTGTCCTCCAGTTGCCGTATTCGAGTGTCTCATTGTTTTATTATTCCAGAAAGATATGCGTATACAATTTGACTATCTACGTAGGAAGCGGAGAAAATGCTCATTGTTACACTTGGAATGAATTGAATGGTAAGCGAGGGAGCAATGAGATAGGCTCAATTTTGTTTCGTTTCCTAAAAACATTGCCCTTGGCCGTGACAGATGTTTCACTCTTCTGTGACACTTGTGGTGGTCAGAACAGAAACCAGCAAGTAGCAGCCGTGTTAATGTATGCTGTAAAACATTTAAGCCATCTCAACAGATTGGAGCTAAAATTTTTAGAGTCAGGTCATTCGCACATGGAATGTGACTCCATGCATTCCGCAATAGAGGCGGCAAAAAAATAAAAGCGCTTACACAATGTCTGACTGGATACGGATTTTTCAATCTGCTAGATCTTCCAAAAAAGATAAAAAGAAGGGTGAATATCAAGTTCATCTCTTAAAGTTCGCGGATTTCTATAACCTACAGGAACTAGCAGCTACCACTATCAAAAACCGGAACAAAGACGAGTGTGGTGAAAAAGTGTCATGGCTTAAAATAAAGTGTTTAAAATTCGAAAAAGAATTCCCAGAAATTTTATATTATAGATACAATCATACATCTGACTACAAAAAAACAAATGTATCCGGAAGAGGTCGCCGAAGGACAATAGTTGAACTAAAATCAGCATATTGTAATCTTTTACCTATTTCACAAGCAAAAAAAACTGACCTTGTAAAACTTTGCGATGCTGGTCTAATTCCAGAAGAAGTTATCCCGTGATTCAAAAGTTTGCCCACTATTAATTTTGTGCATCCGGGACGCTTACCAGAGCCATCTAATGATGAAAGCGATATAGAGGACGACGAAAGTGTTTTTTTCTTTAAATAAATAAATGATTAATCTTACTAAAAGTAGAATTTGTTTTTCATTATGTGCCTCTATGTTTGTGGTCCCGGCAGGTAAAATTCATTAAGTCCTTCATTTCGCACTTTTACGAAGACTTTTGCATTAACACGAAAATACAAGCTCAACTATAAAAAGGAAATATAGTTTTATTATAATCTACGATTTTAAGTCGATAACTACGAAAATAGAATTTTGGTACAAAATAATTCATTAAAACCCCATTATCTCCATTGTGCTCTAAACGCACTTAGTGAGTTTTTCCTGTCAACCGACGATATCTAAATAAATACTGCAATAACAGTCGTTCAGCGGGGCACACGAAATTTAATTGCAAGAGCAAAAGCACTTGTTTACTGTGTAAAAGAAACCATCATACTTTACTTCATTTAAATTCTCGAAATGGAGTGTCACCTTCTACTCACACTCCAGTAACTCAAATTAAGCAACCCACGAATATCCTCATGTAGATTCTCCAAATAAATCATATGAAGAACAGCCGAAATGTTCAAAGCGATCCAACGACTCAGACATACAAGCAAATCGCTCTTATAACAATGAAACAATCCTTCTTAGGACTGCGATAGTTCAAATTGAATGTCGGGGTGAATTATACACGACTAGAGCTCTTATAGATCCCGGTTCACAGAGAACATTTATCTCTGAAAATATACGAAATCGTCTTCAGATCCCATATAGAAAGTCCTATTTCGAAATTACTGGCATTGGTGGCCAAATGCAGACATCCAACAAAGAATGTGATCTTGTGTTGTGTTCTAAAAGATATGACATTCGATTCACTATTAGCGCCATAGTGTTACCTAAAGTAACAAAACGTCTTCCCGGAGTTTCCTTCGAAATTCCACGCTCGTCTGAACTGCAGTCGCTTGGTTTAGCAGATCCAAATTTTAATCAATCGTCTCCAATAGATATCATACTGGGAAATGATTCCGAAAGATTCATTAATATCAACGGAATCAAGAAAAATATCTGCGGTTAAGCCTCTGCGTACTATACAATTTTTGGGTGGGTACTCAGTGGGCCAATGGTAGCTGAAATTAATGTTTTTCCACTTCGGTTGTCACCTCCGAGGTCTCGAATTTAAACGAACTCTTGCGAAAGTTCTGGTTACAGGAAAAAATTCCAACATCACCGCCAATATCCACTGAAAATAAATTTTGTGAGGAGTTTTATACCCAAACAACAAAACGTCAGCCTGACGGCCGATATATGTTTAAACTTCCCTTCAAAAAGGAATTTTCAAGTGTGACGACCACCTAACATGGTACCCCCCAAACCCCAGGGTACAACAACAAGACTTGCAAGTACCACCTGCAAAAATTGCACCATGGCTATGAGTACACCACTGGGCGAATATGAGTTTGTTTACATATATCTTCGCTGCCACAGCAGCAGATTTCTAAATATTAAGGAGGATAAAAACAAATTTATAGAAGGGGAAACTGAACGAGACGTAGCCAAATAAGCAACGGAATATATCGGTAAGTATAACGGCGCTATCGGACGATCTTTTGTACAATCAGAGCAGACACCATAACGAAATTCTTTTTAGCCAAACATTCCAGAAAGTGCGGCCCGCCAGTACAGTCCAGCGACTAAATTCTGAAGAAGTGCAGACAAATAAGTTACAAATAAGTGCCAGTACAGCAGTTAATTATCAGCCCTGAGTGCAGCCCAGCAGGTAATCCAGTTCCCTAGTAAATTGCGGGAGAAACCGACCCGGAAGCAAGCTCAGATAGACGTAAGCATCAGGTATGTTAGGGGAGCGCGTGTGTTTGTGAAAGAATTCTCACAGGCTTCAATCCCTGCCGGAACTATCACCGGCGCTACTATTAGCAGCCCCAGTCCGAAATCCAGCTGCAAATCAGTTCGAGTCCAAAAGGTATGTTGTGTTAATGAAGTGCCAGTGAAATCAAATACGCAGAATAAAACTAACCTCGAAATTGTGTGTTCCGTCTAGCCTTTGCCCGAGCAAACCGCGATAAAGGTGTTCCAAGTGCCAGTGTATCAAGCTCTTTGTCGGTCGAGTGCGTGTGAGTCAAAGGGTAGCTCTGTGCTAGTAGTGGCGTTACAAAGGTGTCCGAGGGAACTGCGTGCTCTCGATCATTGCATATCGATACTCCTAAGGGAAAAGTAGTTCAAATAGGACAGGCAGGTGGTGACAAGGTGTGCGGCTCTCCAGGCCATTCAGGTTTCCGGAGTAGTGGGGCGGCTAGCGCGCCCTGGCTATTTCCGCGACGAACACGCCCCGTCTCGGCGAAGTTGTCGATAATTAAAAGGCCACAAACACCTCAGCCAGAAGGCCACCGCAGTCGGCAACAAGGAACGACCTATTAACCAGCAATCCTCAGCGAAAGGGAACCTCCAGCAACACCAGACAGCAATATATCGCAGCCAACAACAGCTCGCAGCCACCGAACAGCAAGTAAGCCTATTCCAAGGCCCCGGTGAGCCCGTTTTCCTTTTTATTAAAATTTCGGACCGAGACGGAAAGATGGCGGCTAAAAAGCTTAGCATAAAGATGGGGCAGTGAAACGAGTACCATCAAAGTTTTAAATAATATTGATAAATCACTCAAACGTGTAAGAAAAGTAAAAGAGTCCAAGATACACTGAACGAAATAGAAAAGTAAAAATAGTCTAAATAACCTGAAAAAGAAAAGTAAAAATTGGCTAAATAAACTGAAAATATAAGTAAAGTAAAATAATTCAAGATACACTGAAAGAAAAGAAAAGTAAAAATAGTATAAATAACCTGAAAAAGAAAAGTAAAAATTGGCTAAAAAAACTGAAAATATAAGGAAAGTAAAATAGTCCAGGATACACTGAAATAAAAAGAAAAGTAATAATTGGCTAAATTCAAGCAGAAATTCCGATGAAGTTACTTCAACTAGAATAAATGGAAAACTAAGGGAAAATTAAACTAATTTCAAGTGAATCGCTAAAGAGAAGAGAAAAATAAAGTTAAGAGAAAACTTACAGTAATGTCATTTTAAGGCAAAAAAAAATTAAAAGATTGAGTAAATTAAAGTAATTAAATCTCAACCACAAAAAGAAAGAAGCATTTAAATAACTCTAATTTAAGAAAAACATGGAAATTAAGAAAGATTAAAGTATTTAGTTTAGTACAAAAAAACTAAACCAAATTTAAATAACATTAATTTGAGGAAAAAGTTGAAGAAAAATTAAAGTGATTTAACTTAAAAAAAAGGCAAAGTTAAAGAAAAAATTAAAGTAATTTAAGCCGAGTCAACAAAAAAAAGAATTTAAATAGCGTTAATTTGTAAAAATTCAAAAGTTAAATGAGAAAAACTTAAACTTCTAGAAATTCTGAAATTGTAAATGTCAAAGTTAACCTAAAATCGGTTAAAGTAAAAGAAAAAGTTTAGAGTAAATTAATTAAGTGAAGTTAAAAATAATTTAATCTAGAATAAGAAGAACAAAATTTTAAGTCACTTTAACAAAAAAAAATAATAAATTGAAAAGAAGTATAAGAATATTTCAGGTTGAAATACCAAATTAGAAAGACATATTGAAGTGTTTCAATTTGAAGTGTCGAAATCAGAAGGAAACATTAAAGTATCTCAATTTAAAATATCAAGTTAGGAAAGGAAAATGTTAAAGTGATTTAAATTTTGAAAAGTAGAAAAGTTAATTCTAAGAATCGGAATTTGGAATATTTGGATTAAGCAAAAATGCACTAAAAGAAAAATATCATTGAAAACTTGAATTATAGAAAAAAAAGGAAATAGTAGAATAAGCGAAGTTTGAGCCCTAGTAAAACTAGTGGCCTTTTGTTGTGAAAACCTAGTGCGGCGGAAGTAATCTTGGACGATAATCCGGTGACGAATTTAGCGTGGAGCTTATTTTACTGGCTTGGACTAAAGAGAGTATAAATTTAAATTTTTGTGACATTGACTGACATACGCTTATAGTATGTATACATATACAAACCTATTTGTATTGATCTATTTCTTACATTATATTTGGCCAAATCAGTTTATCTACATATCTATTTATATCTCATCTGAAGGAGGGTGATATAATCTCTCCGACTTGTCCTTTTGGGGAACTTTTTGATTCATCCTCGTAGTATGGTATACGAGGGCAGTTGCGCCAGGTTAGGTAAAAAGTCAACCGGATTGTTGAGTGTGTTTTTGATTTTGGTTTTTGTTTTTGTATCAATCCGTAATGGGGCAGTAAAGTAAATAGCAGTGATTTCGTTCGGTCCGCATACGGTTTATTAAATTAAAGTAAAATAAAGATTGCTTGAGTAATTGTAAATACAGAAATTCTGAAACTTAATGAGTTAAAGTCCAAAAGAGAAAATGAAGAATCAAATTAAGTTAGTTTTTAAGAAAAAATTTAGAGTAATGAGCTTTGTTGTATTAAGTAATGAGAGCAAATGTTTAATGGCTTTAAAGTTCAACTGAGCTGTGCTCAGCTTTTAGTTAATTTATTAAGAAATAAAATTTGTAACGTTGATTGAAGTTATTTGCTTGATTATTTTTCAACATGACCGAGTGAGTGGTCTACAGGAAAAGTAGAGGGGTAGAAATGGTAATATAAGAAAATTACTATGGGATGCTGTACGCAGGCAGTATCATGGGGAAGCTAGATAGCGTTTCCGAGGGTGGGTCAAGTCGACGCTAACACCAGTCGGCTGGCGCATAGTAAAATAGAATCGTTCCTATTTCTGCCACTTTTCCGGGTCAGAGCAACTTTGTGTTTTCCTCTGTGTCCCCTTTTGCGTTCTCGGATGTGTATCAAAATATTGACCATTATGTCTCCTTCATTTTATTTAATGTCGAATATTTTATGTTTTCCTAGCCCTGGTATTTAATCTAGTGTTCACCGGCAATTGTTCTAGTGATGGTTGGGGGGGAAGATCCCCCCCGTCCGGCGAGTTACCAGCCCGGCTTTAACGTATGACATACCAGGTACTCCACTCAGCACACTCAATCATATGGGAAAATCTTTTTGGAACAGCAATATGCCGCTATGACACTAGTTCAAATCATTTAGACCCTTCTCGTTTTTCGGCGCTTGGTCAGTATACTCGAATGGAATCATAAAAAATAAGTGTAAAAACCTCCAACTACAGGCGCAAAACCATACAGTGTTAAAAGAATATTTGACTTTAAATCGTATAGAGGAAACATCTTCAATTGAAAAAACCCACGAAGGAAAATACCAATCATATTATCTGCCACATCACGCTGTTGTTCGCCCCGATCACAAAAGCACCAAACTTAGAGTTGTTTTCAACGCGTCACGTAAAACAAAGTCGGGGTATTCCTTAAACGATGTTCTTTACATCGGTCCTACGCTCCAGTGTGACTTAACCACTGTCCTTATAAAGTGGAGAAAATATAAATAGGTATTTAGCGGCGACATTCAAAAAATATACCTCCAAATACTAATAGACACACGAGGTAGATCTTTTCAGAAAGTTTTGTTTAAAAATTGCATTAATGGTCCCATCAAAGACTTTCAATTAAAAACAGTAACGTTTGGTATAAGTTGCGCACCATTCTTAGCCCTTCGAACTCTGTTGCAACTCGCTTTGGAAGTTGAAAAAAATATCCACACGTTTCTTTAATTTTACGAAAAGAAAAGAAGCATTCTCAATAGAAGAAACCTGCAAAACACAGGGCGATCAAATGCAAGTTCTCAGATCTGCTGGATTTCCTCTCAAACGCTCCGGAACTATTGTCTAAAATAGCTCCTGATGATCGATATGACTCGAACTTTCTAAGATTCACGAAACGAGTTCAGCAAAGACCCTGGGATTCATTTAGTTATACGTTCTCTTAACCTAGATGTCAAAGTACATAAAAAAGAGCAATTTTATCAATCGTAGCACAACTCTATGATCCAGCAGGATGGATTTCTCCAATCACAATTAGAGGAAAGATTCTACTTCAGCAACTCTGGCTAGAAGGAATAAAATGGGATGCAGAAGTTAATCCAGAAAATCTACAGCGCTGGAACTGTCTTCTTGAAGATCTTTCTCATATAGAGAAAATTACAATTCTCCAATACACTCCCTCTGATATAATACAAATACCTGGATTTTCAGATGCCTCTAAAGTAGCATATTGCGCTGCTGTGTACATTCGTGTAATGCAAAACGATGGTGCTTTTTCCAACCTATTTATAGCAAAAAGCAACGTAGATCCACTGCAGCCCGTTTGCTTACCTCGTTTAGAGTTAAATGGAGCAGTACTACTGGCTAAACTCATTCATTACATAACTACTTCTTTCAACTTTGTATAAAAGATTTTGTTCTGTGGGCAGATTCGTCAATAGTTCTTGGATGGCTATCTAAACCCCCGTGGACTTGGGCGACTTACGTTGCAAATCGAACGGCACCTATCCACGAACTAGTTCCGAATGCCACATGGAGAGATGTTCCTACACACGATAACCCGGCTGATCTTGGAACCAGAGGATGTAAGCCCAGGACTTAATAAATAACCCACTGCGGTGGCGAGGACCCTCATGGATAACACACCCGGATTCATCATGGCCGAAAAGAAATCCATTACAGACTCCTGAAGTTGGAAAGAGAACTCAAGCTCTGCAAGTCTCTGTAGGAAAATCAGATATACTGACACGTTTCTCTTGTTATCATAAAGCGTTACGAGTTATATGTTATGTACTTCGGTTTATTCACAAAGGCCTTCGTAAATATAGATCAGTGTATACATATTACAACTTAAATCTATCACAGGCAGTAGTTAAGTTTGTGAAAACTCGTCTTATCGTATTTTCTCAGAAAATGCATTATCCTATAGAATAAAATGCCCTGCTCAGCAAAAATTTCATTGCGGATAAAAGTAATTTAAAACCATTAAATCCATTTATAGACTCTGATTCTCTCTTACGAGTTAATGGGCGGTTATCAAATTCCTCACTTCCTTACAATGAATGTTTTCCAATAATATTGCCCGGCAATTCGCATTTCTGGTTTCTCTATCTTCAACATCTGCACATCTTTGTCGCTCACAGCGATTGCAACCAAATGCACAGAATGGTGCAGACAGGATTTTATATATCTCGCCTAAAATCTCGCATAAAAAGCATTGTTTACAAATGCAAATTTTGTACCGTATTCAAACAAAAGGGTTGCTGTCAACAAATGGCACCGTTGCCTCCCGAGCGATGTACACTTGAGGCTCCTTTTCACGTCACCGGTATTGATTTTGCCGGTCCCTTTGAACTAAAAAGTACCGTAATCAGAAACGCACCTATAATAAAAGTCTACGTTTGCATATTTGTTTGCTTTGGTACAAAGGCTATTCACATGGAGATATGTTCTGACCTCTCATCAGCAGCATTTGAGGCTGCATTTTCGCGATTTGTTGGGAGGCGGGGTCACTGATAACGGGCGAAACTTCGAGGTGCTAGCAGATCTCTGTTAAGAGAATTTTCCGTGTTTCGTAAGTCCGTCGCCAACGACATCTCTCAAAAATATGCTACCCACGGGCTTGAGTGGAATTTCCCCACCTCATGCTCCACATATGGGCGGTCTGTGGGAAGCAGCCGTTAAAAGCTTTAAATATCACTTCAAACGAATCGCGGGTTCTCATAGATTTACATTTGAGCAAATGTCCACCATACTCGCTCGCATAGAAGGCGTGTTAAACTCAAGACCACTCTCTGCTGTATCAGAATATCCTTTAGATTTAACAGCATTAACGCCCGGAAATTTTCTGAGAGGCGCCTCCTTAATGGCTTTACCCAAACCAGATTCACAAAAATTATCACTAATCAATAGATGGGAAAAACTCAAAGCCATTCGCCATCAATTCTCCATAAGATGGAAAGAAGATTATTTAAAGGCACTTCAGAAGCGGTATAAGTGGAAAAATCGCACTCCCAATCTCAAAATTGGTGATCTTGTTGTAATAATTGATTAATTATTACCACCCAGTGAATGGCGCATGGGTAAAATCGAAAAAACACATTCCGGATCCGATACAAATGTGCGTACTGCTACTGGATCCATAACACGTCCTATTGTCAAATTGTGTTATTTGCCCTTACTCGATGAACTAAATTCCTCTTAAATTAAACACCATTACTCGATAAAAAAAATATACATATATATGTTATATGTGAACATAGTTTACACAAAATACACATTTACAACGATAAATTACGCATGTTAACATCTTTCGCCCTTTTCCACTAATAAGGAAAAGATCATTATCACTAACTGCTTATTAGTGGTCTTCATGAAAGCTCGAACGAACCTCGTAAACTCGAAAAGATCGTAAACTTGCACAGCAAACGTCAAAACAAACAAATTTCCCATACAAAGCGACTTGCACAAAAGTGGAAAGTTTTCGAGGCAAATTTGCTGAGCAAACCTGGAAAAAGAAACGTGAATACTTTTAACATTTCAATATCAATATTTTTGTATTGAAAAGAGAGAGGGTTTTTGATTTGTGTAAAAAAAAATAAAATAATGGAATGGGTAAAGCATATACTTTTAATTTTACTTTGTTTATTCACTTTATCAGCCTTTTTTGACAATTGGTGCATAGATACACTGAGGAACTTTATTTGGTGCCTCATGAAAAGCTTCTGGGCAAACTTACGCTGAGGAAAAGTTCTAGGTTTTCTTGTTTGCATGAATACCACTATTATTTACACTTATTCTAGAAACAAATCTGGAATTCAAATATCTAAATCAATCAATTGTAAATTGTTTAATATTTCTAAAATAAGTATCTCGGCCTAATTACTTCACACTATTGTGAATTGTCACTCATTGGAAGGCAACTGCACTTGAAACTACAAATTGTGAAAAACTGAAATTGAAACACAAGCTGCAATGTGCATACATTACCGATCAATCGAACACTTGGATTTTGAAACTCGATTGAATTGGTGAGTATCCCCACAATAAATAACTTTATAAATTCAACTCTAACCTCTTGTTCTTTTATTTGTCGTTTTACTATGTGTTCATTTGCTCTGACATACTCAATCTAATTTGGGTAATTTCTCCGACTCGTGAGAGATTACACAAATGCTTCAATTCTCCTCAAAATTCACTCGGCGGTAAATCATCTCTAACGTCTCACCAATCTCATTATCTCTTACCTCAGTCCAAAATAACTATCACAAAGTTAATACATCGACTTTGTTCACCATTAATGTTTAAAATTTTGCATAAATGCATTGACGCACTTAAATAAAAAATATTTATTTCGGTCTATCGGTTATTGTTCATCTTGTTTTTTTTTACATCAGAAGCACTGTGAGAATACATAACACATGGTTGTTAGTAAATTATCTAATCCCTAGTTGAAATACTCATTATGAATACGGTTCTAATAAAACCTTCGCTAAATCTGCAAGCTTTCAATAACTGATGAATGCCTTAGAGCTACATTAATGTTTTTTATGAATTATTATGAAAATTTAAAGAAAATTTGTAAAAGATTTTTGCAAAACTATTTATTTTGATTTTGTTTCGTATTTTTCCAAAAGCTAGTTTTGCCACTTCTTTACCCTGCCGATATTTTTTCTGATGCTATCGAGAAGGACGTCTGTGAAACAAATTTATTACAGAAATATCGTCATGGCAATAAATAATTAAATTCAATATTCTCTGCGGGTGTTCGTCCGAGAATTTGGAAAACCTTATATTTGCCATTAGCATCAATTATGGTATAAGGCTTAACAATAATACTACAGCGAAAACTAAAAAAATTTTCAAAGTGTGTAAGAAAAATAGAAACTCAAAACAAAATTTCTAAAAAAGTACATAGATGGGTTAAAGTTGGAGCAGTCAATAGAAATTGGCAAAAAAGTTTCTGGTATCCAAACATTGATCATTGATGATGTCAATGCCAGGTCAAAGAAGAAGAATCCAGATGAAATTATTAATACTTATTCATCAAGTTTAATAAGATATAGTATTAAATCGTTATTAATATAAACTCACTCACCTCTCCGACAAGATTAAAACGAATGGGAGAAACTCCAAAATCTACTACTGACTATCGAGGAAGACCCGCTGGCGCTAGTTGTAAACTTAGGGCTCTCGAGGAACAAATATGAAATTATAATGAAGGCGGATATTGAAAAGCGTTGGGTTTTCTGACATCCACGAAAGTATTGCCAGCTACCAGAGCTAAAATGTTGTCGTCCGATATATATTACTAGTGCAAGAATTAATCTCGCACATCTTCTTGAAAATACTGCTTCAAGAATAATATCAAAATTTTATGTAGAAGAAAACGACAAATGCCATTACTTTGAGCTGACTTTAATATGTAAATTGCGCTGTGATGAGTTGTCTGGGTTTTCAGAATATTAACTCCAAAGAGGATCCGATTTAGATTTCTAAACAATTTTGTTGGCGCCACTTGTATCATTAAGAATGCGCTTATATAATAACTCACAAACATCTTCAACTGAATCTTCGTTTCAAGATATATGCATTAATTCAACACCTGGATCCAAGTTTTATGCCGTCCAATCCGCTTTGAATATGTAAAGCAAGATCGAAATGCAACCCAAAGACTGGCGTATGATATCAATGAGCAAATCGGAGATCTGACCCCCATTTACGTGTAATTTTTTTCACGAATATGATATAAGGAATATTGCTTACACTTCATTTTCGATCTTAAATACCGCACGGAAACACGAAATCAAACTGTCCCTGTAAAGGAAAGGATACGAAGGAAAGGATACGATCCGGAGAATTGGAGATGCTTGGACTTATTATAGATAAGCCCCTATATGGATATGGAAATTCCAACGACGGTAAGACTTTTTTGAAGATCCAGAAACAATTTCCAAAATCACAAAATTTTGTTAGACGCTTCAAAGTTATATTAACTGTTATTAATTCCAAAAAAATTATTACTGCGGAACATTTTTACGAATATGCTAATTATACGCAGAATATAAAGCTACATGGAAACCAGTACCACCAACAGTCCACATAGGTCTGTCTTGACAAGGAAATTGTCGAAAACAATAAACTTAAATTAGGTGAGAAACGCAAGCGTCCAGAATCAGAGACGTCAAACAATGCAGATTACACTGTACAACAAAATGAAAATGACAAGGTTCTGACAACGGATTCTGGTAGAAGGGGTAAACAAAAGGTTTACGTATGTCAGCGTAAACGTTAAACGTTAACATATCTGGTAAGCAAAGGCGGGGGTTAAAGTTTTCCAATCTTGTACATTCTTATAAAGAATCGGCATAGGAAACCATGTGGTTTTCACATTTTAGGTATACGAGGTGTTCAGCAATTTTGTGTAACAGTTTACGACGAAAATTTTTCTATAACATTTTAACCCTCTAGCTCCTCAATGTATGGGTCTTTTATGCCCATTTTACTACAAGTCCATGAATACACCAAAACTCAACTTGAATGTCAAAAATAAGTCAAAACTTACGCTTACGCTAAATTGTTGCACAAAACTGCATTCTTGGGGGTTTTTGTGTATGGGGAAAATATTCTACGTAAAATTTCACTCTAAATCACCAAAGCTGTAGGTTATAATCTGTAAATTACAAATAATGGAAAATGTTGTAATTTATTCACACTGCGCTGATTAGGCGCGCCATACCTTGTCACCTACACTTTGGTTGATAAGATAAGATAAGGAACGACCTATTAACCAGCAATCCTCAGCGAAAGGGAACCTCCAGCAACACCAGACAGCAATATATCGCAGCCAACAACAGCTCGCAGCCACCGAACAGCAAGTAAGCCTTTTCCAAGGCCCCGGTGAGCCCGTTTTCCTTTTTATTAAAATTTCGGACCGAGACGGAAAGATAGCGGCTAAAAAGCTTAGCATAAAGATGGGGCAGTGAAACGAGTACCATCAAAGTTTTAAATAATATTGATAAATCACTCAAACGTGTAAGAAAAGTAAAAGAGTCCAAGATACACTGAACGAAATAGAAAAGTAAAAATAGTCTAAATAACCTGAAAAAGAAAAGTAAAAATTGGCTAAATAAACTGAAAATATAAGTAAAGTAAAATAATTCAAGATACACTGAAAGAAAAGAAAAGTAAAAATAGTATAAATAACCTGAAAAAGAAAAGTAAAAATTGGCTAAAAAAACTGAAAATATAAGGAAAGTAAAATAGTCCAGGATACACTGAAATAAAAAGAAAAGTAATAATTGGCTAAATTCAAGCAGAAATTCCGATGAAGTTACTTCAACTTGAATAAATGGAAAACTAAGGGAAAATTAAACTAATTTCAAGTGAATCGCTAAAGAGAAGAGAAAAATAAAGTTAAGAGAAAACTTACAGTAATGTCATTTTAAGGCAAAAAAAAAATTAAAAGATTGAGTAAATTAAAGTAATTAAATCTCAACCACAAAAAGAAAGAAGCATTTAAATAACTCTAATTTAAGAAAAACATGGAAATTAAGAAAGATTAAAGTATTTAGTTTAGTACAAAAAAACTAAACCAAATTTAAATAACATTAATTTGAGGAAAAAGTTGAAGAAAAATTAAAGTGATTTAACTTAAAAAAAAGGCAAAGTTAAAGAAAAAATTAAAGTAATTTAAGCCGAGTCAACAAAAAAAAGAATTTAAATAGCGTTAATTTGTAAAAATTCAAAAGTTAAATGAGAAAAACTTAAACTTCTAGAAATTCTGAAATTGTAAATGTCAAAGTTAACCTAAAATCGGTTAAAGTAAAAGAAAAAGTTTAGAGTAAATTAATTAAGTGAAGTTAAAAATAATTTAATCTAGAATAAGAAGAACAAAATTTTAAGTCACTTTAACAAAAAAAAATAATAAATTGAAAAGAAGTATAAGAATATTTCAGGTTGAAATACCAAATTAGAAAGACATATTGAAGTATTTCAATTTGAAGTGTCGAAATCAGAAGGAAACATTAAAGTATCTCAATTTAAAATATCAAGTTAGGAAAGGAAAATGTTAAAGTGATTTAAATTTTGAAAAGTAGAAAAGTTAATTCTAAGAATCGGAATTTGGAATATTTGGATTAAGCAAAAATGCACTAAAAGAAAAATATCATTGAAAACTTGAATTATAGAAAAAAAAAGGAAATAGTAGAATAAGCGAAGTTTGAGCCCTAGTAAAACTAGTAGCCTTTTGTTGTGAAAACCTAGTGCGGCGGAAGTAATCTTGGACGATAATCCGGTGACGAATTTAGCCTGGAGCTTATTTTACTGGCTTGGACTAAAGAGAGTATAAATTTAAATTTTTGTGACATTGACTGACATACGCTTATAGTATGTATACATATACAAACCTATTTGTATTGATCTATTTCTTACATTATATTTGGCCAAATCAGTTTATCTACATATCTATTTATATCTCATCTGAAGGAGGGTGATATAATCTCTCCGACTTGTCCTTTTGGGGAACTTTTTGATTCATCCTCGTAGTATGGTATACGAGGGCAGTTGCGCCAGGTTAGGTAAAAAGTCAACCGGATTGTTGAGTGTGTTTTTGATTATGGTTTTTGTTTTTGTATCAATCCGTAATGGGGCAGTAAAGTAAATAGTTAGCAGTGATTTCGTTCGGTCCGCATACGGTTTATTAAATTAAAGTAAAATAAAGATTGCTTGAGTAATTGTAAATACAGAAATTCTGAAACTTAATGAGTTAAAGTCCAAAAGAGAAAATGAAGAATCAAATTAAGTTAGTTTTTAAGAAAAAATTTAGAGTAATGAGCTTTGTTGTATTAAGTAATGAGAGCAAATGTTTAATGGCTTTAAAGTTCAACTGAGCTGTGCTCAGCTTTTAGTTAATTTATTAAGAAATAAAATTTGTAACGTTGATTGAAGTTATTTGCTTGATTATTTTTCAACATGACCGAGTGAGTGGTCTACAGGAAAAGTAGAGGGGTAGAAATGGTAATATAAGAAAATTACTATGGGAGGCTGTACGCAGGCAGTATCATGGGGAAGCTAGATAGAGTTTCCGAGGGTGGGTCAAGTCGACGCTAA
Organism: Phaonia tiefii; assembly: GCA_963931995.1. Taxonomy (NCBI): domain Eukaryota; kingdom Metazoa; phylum Arthropoda; class Insecta; order Diptera; family Muscidae; genus Phaonia; species Phaonia tiefii. The sequence continues at coordinate 200,755,085 of OZ008369.1, forward strand.
CACCAGTCGGCTGGCGCATAGTAAAATAGAATCGTTCCTATTTCTGCCACTTTTCCGGGTCAGAGCAACTTTGTGTTTTCCTCTGTGTCCCCTTTTGCGTTCTCGGATGTGTATCAAAATATTGACCATTATGTCTCCTTCATTTTATTTTATGTCGAATATTTTATGTTTTCCTAGCCCTGGTATTTAATCTAGTGTTCACCGGCAATTGTTCTAGTGATGGTTGGGTGGGAAGATCCCCCCCGTCCGGCGAGTTACCAGCCCGGCTTTAACGTATGACATACCAGGTACTCCACTCAGCACACTCAATCATATGGGAAAATCTTTTTGGAACAGCAATATGCCGCTATGACACTAGTTCAAATCATTTAGACCCTTCTCGTTTTTCGGCGCTTGGTCAGTATACTCGAATGGAATCATAAAAAATAAGTGTAAAAACCTCCAACTACAGGCGCAAAACCATACAGTGTTAAAAGAATATTTGACTTTAAATCGTATAGAGGAAACATCTTCAATTGAAAAAACCCACGAAGGAAAATACCAATCATATTATCTGCCACATCACGCTGTTGTTCGCCCCGATCACAAAAGCACCAAACTTAGAGTTGTTTTCAACGCGTCACGTAAAACAAAGTCGGGGTGTTCCTTAAACGATGTTCTTTACATCGGTCCTACGCTCCAGTGTGACTTAACCACTGTCCTTATAAAGTGGAGAAAATATAAATAGGTATTTAGCGGCGACATTCAAAAAATATACCTCCAAATACTAATAGACACACGAGGTAGATCTTTTCAGAAAGTTTTGTTTAAAAATTGCATTAATGGTCCCATCAAAGACTTTCAATTAAAAACAGTAACGTTTGGTATAAGTTGCGCACCATTCTTAGCCATTCGAACTCTGTTGCAACTCGCTTTGGAAGTTGAAAAAAATATCCACACGTTTCTTTAATTTTACGAAAAGAAAAGAAGCATTCTCAATAGAAGAAGCCTGCAAAACACAGGGCGATCAAATGCAAGTTCTCAGATCTGCTGGATTTCCTCTCAAACGCTCCGGAACTATTATCTAAAATAGCTCCTGATGATCGATATGACTCGAACTTTCTAAGATTCACGAAACGAGTTCAGCAAAGACCCTGGGATTCATTTAGTTATACGTTCTCTTAACCTAGATGTCAAAGTACATAAAAAAGAGCAATTTTATCAATCGTAGCACAACTCTATGATCCAGCAGGATGGATTTCTCCAATCACAATTAGAGGAAAGATTCTACTTCAGCAACTCTGGCTAGAAGGAATAAAATGGGATGCAGAAGTTAATCCAGAAAATCTACAGCGCTGGAACTGTCTTCTTGAAGATCTTTCTCATATAGAGAAAATTACAATTCTCCAATACACTCCCTCTGATATAATACAAATACCTGGATTTTCAGATGCCTCTAAAGTAGCATATTGCGCTGCTGTGTACATTCGTGTAATGCAAAACGATGGTGCTTTTTCCAACCTATTTATAGCAAAAAGCAACGTAGATCCACTGCAGCCCGTTTGCTTACCTCGTTTAGAGTTAAATGGAGCAGTACTACTGGCTAAACTCATTCATTACATAACTACTTCTTTCAACTTTGTATAAAGATTTTGTTCTGTGGGCAGATTCGTCAATAGTTCTTGGATGGCTATCTAAACCCCCGTGGACTTGGGCGACTTACGTTGCAAATCGAACGGCACCTATCCACGAACTAGTTCCGAATGCCACATGGAGAGATGTTCCTACACACGATAACCCGGCTGATCTTGGAACCAGAGGATGTAAGCCCAGGACTTAATAAATAACCCACTGCGGTGGCGAGGACCCTCATGGATAACACACCCGGATTCATCATGGCCGAAAAGAAATCCATTACAGACTCCTGAAGTTGGAAAGAGAACTCAAGCTCTGCAAGTCTCTGTAGGAAAATCAGATATACTGACACGTTTCTCTTGTTATCATAAAGCGTTACGAGTTATATGTTATGTACTTCGGTTTATTCACAAAGGCCTTCGTAAATATAGATCAGTGTATACATATTACAACTTAAATCTATCACAGGCAGTAGTTAAGTTTGTGAAAACTCCTCTTATCGTATTTTCTCAGAAAATGCATTATCCTATAGAATAAAATGCCCTGCTCAGCAAAAATTTCATTGCGGATAAAAGTAATTTAAAACCATTAAATCCATTTATAGACTCTGATTCTCTCTTACGAGTTAATGGGCGGTTATCAAATTCCTCACTTCCTTACAATGAATGTTTTCCAATAATATTGCCCGGCAATTCGCATTTCTGGTTTCTCTATCTTTAACATCTGCACATCTTTGTCGCTCACAGCGATTGCAACCAAATGCACAGAATGGTGCAGACAGGATTTTATATATCTCGCCTAAAATCTCGCATAAAAAGCATTGTTTACAAATGCAAATTTTGTACCGTATTCAAACAAAAGGGTTGCTGTCAACAAATGGCACCGTTGCCTCCCGAGCGATGTACACTTGAGGCTCCTTTTCACGTCACCGGTATTGATTTTGCCGGTCCCTTTGAACTAAAAAGTACCGTAATCAGAAACGCACCTATAATAAAAGTCTACGTTTGCATATTTGTTTGCTTTGGTACAAAGGCTATTCACATGGAGATATGTTCTGACCTCTCATCAGCAGCATTTGAGGCTGCATTTTCGCGATTTGTTGGGAGGCGGGGTCACTGATAACGGGCGAAACTTCGAGGTGCTAGCAGATCTCTGTTAAGAGAATTTTCCGTGTTTCGTAAGTCCGTCGCCAACGACATCTCTCAAAAATATGCTACCCACGGGCTTGAGTGGAATTTCAACCCACCTCATGCTCCACATATGGGCGGTCTGTGCGAAGCAGCCGTTAAAAGCTTTAAATATCACTTCAAACGCATCGCGGGTTCTCATAGATTTACATTTGAGCAAATGTCCACCATACTCGCTCGCATAGAAGGCGTGTTAAACTCAAGACCACTCTCTGCTGTATCAGAATATCCTTTAGATTTAACAGAATTAACGCCCGGAAATTTTCTGAGAGGCGCCTCCTTAATGGCTTTACCCAAACCAGATTCACAAAAATTATCACTAATCAATAGATGGGAAAAACTCAAAGCCATTCGCCATCAATTCTCCATAAGATGGAAAGAAGATTATTTAAAGGCACTTCAGAAGCGGTATAAGTGGAAAAATCGCACTCCCAATCTCAAAATTGGTGATCTTGTTGTAATAATTGATTAATTATTACCACCCAGTGAATGGCGCATGGGTAAAATCGAAAAAACACATTCCGGATCCGATACAAATGTGCGTACTGCTACTGGATCCATAACACGTCCTATTGTCAAATTGTGTTATTTGCCCTTACTCGATGAACTAAATTCCTCTTAAATTAAACACCATTACTCGATAAAAAAAATATACATATATATGTTATATGTGAACATAGTTTACACAAAATACACATTTACAACGATAAATTACGCATGTTAACATCTTTCGCCCTTTTCCACTAATAAGGAAAAGATCATTATCACTAACTGCTTATTAGTGGTCTTCATGAAAGCTCGAACGAACCTCGTAAACTCGAAAAGATCGTAAACTTGCACAGCAAACGTCAAAACAAACAAATTTCCCATACAAAGCGACTTGCACAAAAGTGGAAAGTTTTCGAGGCAAATTTGCTGAGCAAACCTGGAAAAAGAAACGTGAATACTTTTAACATTTCAATATCAATATTTTTGTATTGAAAAGAGAGAGGGTTTTTGATTTGTGTAAAAAAAAATAAAATAATGGAATGGGTAAAGCATATACTTTTAATTTTACTTTGTTTATTCACTTTATCAGCCTTTTTTGACAATTGGTGCATAGATACACTGAGGAACTTTATTTGGTGCCTCATGAAAAGCTTCTGGGCAAACTTACGCTGAGGAAAAGTTCTAGGTTTTCTTGTTTGCATGAATACCACTATTATTTACACTTATTCTAGAAACAAATCTGGAATTCAAATATCTAAATCAATCAATTGTAAATTGTTTAATATTTCTAAAATAAGTATCTCGGCCTAATTACTTCACACTATTGTGAATTGTCACTCATTGGAAGGCAACTGCACTTGAAACTACAAATTGTGAAAAACTGAAATTGAAACACAAGCTGCAATGTGCATACATTACCGATCAATCGAACACTTGGATTTTGAAACTCGATTGAATTGGTGAGTATCCCCACAATAAATAACTTTATAAATTCAACTCTAACCTCTTGTTCTTTTATTTGTCGTTTTACTATGTGTTCATTTGCTCTGACATACTCAATCTAATTTGGGTAATTTCTCCGACTCGTGAGAGATTACACAAATGCTTCAATTCTCCTCAAAATTCACTCGGCGGTAAATCATCTCTAACGTCTCACCAATCTCATTATCTCTTACCTCAGTCCAAAATAACTATCACAAAGTTAATACATCGACTTTGTTCACCATTAATGTTTAAAATTTTGCATAAATGCATTGACGCACTTAAATAAAAAATATTTATTTCGGTCTATCGGTTATTGTTCATCTTGTTTTTTTTTACATCAGAAGCACTGTGAGAATACATAACACATGGTTGTTAGTAAATTATCTAATCCCTAGTTGAAATACTCATTATGAATACGGTTCTAATAAAACCTTCGCTAAATCTGCAAGCTTTCAATAACTGATGAATGCCTTAGAGCTACATTAATGTTTTTTATGAATTATTATGAAAATTTAAAGAAAATTTGTAAAAGATTTTTGCAAAACTATTTATTTTGATTTTGTTTCGTATTTTTCCAAAAGCTAGTTTTGCCACTTCTTTACCCTGCCGATAGTTTTTCTGATGCTATCGAGAAGGACGTCTGTGAAACAAATTTATTACAGAAATATCGTCATGGCAATAAATAATTAAATTCAATATTCTTTGCGGGTGTTCGTCCGAGAATTTGGAAAACCTTATATTTGCCATTAGCATCAATTATGGTATAAGGCTGAACAATAATACTACAGCGAAAACTAAAAAAAATTTCAAAGTGTGTAAGAAAAATAGAAACTCAAAACAAAATTTCTAAAAAAGCACATACATGGGTTAAAGTTGGAGCAGTCAATAGAAATTGGCAAAAAAGTTTCTGGTATCCAAACATTGATCATTGATGGTGTCAATGCCAGGTCAAAGAAGAAGAATCCAGATGAAATTATTAATACTTATTCATCAAGTTTAATAAGATATAGTATTAAATCGTTATTAATATAAACTCACTCACCTCTCCGACAAGATTAAAACGAATGGGAGAAACTCCAAAATCTACTACTGACTTTATCGAGGAAGACCCGCTGGCGCTAGTTGTAAACTTAGGGCTCTCGAGGAACAAATATGAAATTATAATGAAGGCGGATATTGAAAAGCGTTGGGTTTTCTGACATCCACGAAAGTATTGCCAGCTACCAGAGCTAAAATGTTGTCGTCCGATATATATTACTAGTGCAAGAATTAATCTCGCACATCTTCTTGAAAATACTGCTTCAAGAATAATATCAAAATTTTATGTAGAAGAAAACGACAAATGCCATTACTTTGAGCTGACTTTAATATGTAAATTGCGCTGTTGTCTGGGTTTTCAGAATATTAACTCCAAAGAGGATCCGATTTAGATTTCTAAACAATTTTGTTGGCGCCACTTGTATCATTAAGAATGCGCTTATATAATAACTCACAAACATCTTCAACTGAATCTTCGTTTCAAGATATATGCATTAATTCAACACCTGGATCCAAGTTTTATGCCGTCCAATCCGCTTTGAATATGTAAAGCAAGATCGAAATGCAACCCAAAGACTGGCGTATGATATCAATGAGCAAATCGGAGATCTGACCCCCATTTACGTGTAATTTTTTCACGAATATGATTTAAGGAATATTGATTGCTTACACTTCATTTTCGATCTTAAATACCGCACGGAAACACGAAATCAAACTGTCCCTGTAAAGGAAAGGATACGAAGGAAAGGATACGATCCGGAGAATTGGAGATGCTTGGACTTATTATAGATAAGCCCCTATATGGATATGGAAATTCCAACGACGGTAAGACTTTTTTGAAGATCCAGAAACAATTTCCAAAATCACAAAATTTTGTTAGACGCTTCAAAGTTATATTAACTGTTATTAATTCCAAAAAAATTATTACTGCGGAACATTTTTACGAATATGCTAATTATACGCAGAATATAAAGCTACATGGAAACCAGTACCACCTACAGTCCACATAGGTCTGTCTTGACAAGGAAATTGTCGAAAACAATAAACTTAAATTAGGTGAGAAGCGCAAGAGTCCAGAATCAGAGACGTCAAACAATGCAGATTACACTGTACAACAAAATGAAAATGACAAGGTTCTGAAAACGGATTCTGGTAGAAGGGGTAAACAAAAGGTTTACGTATGTCAGCGCTTTAAACGTTAACATATCTGGTAAGCAAAGGCGGGGGTTAAAGTTTTCCAATCTTGTACATTCTTATAAAGAATCGGCATAGGAAACCATGTGGTTTTCACATTTTAGGTATACGAGGTGTTCAGCAATTTTGTGTAAAAGTTTACGACGAAAATTTTTCTATAACATTTTAACCCTCTAGCTCCTCAATGTATGGGTCTTTTATGCCCATTTTACTACAAGTCCATGAATACACCAAAACTCAACTTGAATGTCAAAAATAAGTCAAAACTTACGTACTTATTCCGAGTTGGCGCTAAATTGTTGCACAAAACTGCATTCTTGGGGGTTTTTGTGTATGGGGAAAATATTCTACGTAAAATTTCACTCTAAATCACCAAAGCTGTAGGTTATAATCTGTAAATTACAAATAATGGAAAATGTTGTAATTTATTCACACTGCGCTGATTAGGCGCGCCATACCTTGTCACCTACACTTTGGTTGATAAGATCCGTCGGCCTGCAACAAAAAACTATGAAAAAGCAGACTCTAAATCAGTGAGCCGACTACTGACTCAATTACCTGTTCGAAGGACATTTCATGCGGGGCATTTCACATGAATCGGCAAGCATACTATTTCTGAAAAAAGAGTTATGTTTTTTAACAGCAAAGTACAAGAAATCTGATTTTCAACTAGACGTCTTCCCGATGAGCTATGGACGCCCAACCATTGCTGTAGCACTTGTTACAAGGGTTTGATGCTGTGGTGCAAAGGTAATTTAATTTTTCAAATTAGTTTATACCACGATAGTACTGTTAGTACAACGATAGTACAACGAAAATCGATGCAGTTTGGTATTCCCATGCGCTGGCTAGACCCAGGTGAGCATGACAACTCCACTTGCTACTTAGTTCACAATACCGACATTTTACATCTGAATTGGTATACGCGATAATGTTTTGCGCATAAATCAGTGCCATCAGCCTTGTTACCAATACTACAATCTGATGAACTTCCACCACCAGAGCTACATCCTGGAAGTCATAGTCAACCTCTTGCATTGGAACAGAAGCCATTGGTAGTGGTTACTCAGGAAGTGAAGTAGCACCAAGCCCAAGATTAATGTCGCAGGAATATTTCTATGCATTGGTACTGAAGCTACGTCTGTCTAAAAATAAATCAGAAACATTAACTGCAGACTTGGAAGTCTTCATCTAGCAAATGGAGCGTTATAGCAAATGGATTCTCGCCAAGATTTAAAACTTACCTCCAAAATATTCTAGGTAAATTACAAGTAGCTTCTGAAAGCAGCCATGCTGCGCTATTTTAAAAGTCCCATCCATTAAATACGTCCTTTTAGAAGCTGGAATATTTCCTTTAATCAAATCAATTGTTTTTAATAAAGAAACCAAACAGAAGGAATAATTTTCTTCATTTATTGCCGCCGTGAAGAAATGCCTAGGTTTCAAATTGTCTTTCGACACACCAATATCATTCCAAACGTGTTCCAGATTGAAAGCTTCAATTGTTTGAAGCGCAGTTTTGGGAGACGTCACTACGTTTGGGCTAATTATTTTCTTGCAATCCCCTTTGAATTTTTGAAAAACTTAAATTTGTCGTGTCGTTTTGCTTGCTATATAAAAATCGTTGCTTAAAATATAAATTACAAGAATTATTTCCAAATATTTACTTACATTTCATAAGTCCTCCTAAAAGCGCTCCTTGTAGTATTAAGATTAGTCTTAGTACCACCAAGAGCTCCCGCCGCATCTTCACAACCTCGCTTTATTGCATTTAAAGCCTTCAATCCTTTGTCCTCGATGTCGTGATTGTCTCCAACATATTTTTCTGCAACAACACATATTCCATCAGACAACAAGTTTACTCGGACTTTGCAATTTTGTTGTCGGCACTCGAATTTCGATACACCTTTATATACCGATTTTCTCATATATATAATTTTTTGATCTATCACCTAAAATAACTCACTGTTTCTTCTTTTTCCAGGAATTATTTCAAAATTCATTTTTTTACTTCTTTTCACTTTCACGTTTTATCTCAAACTAATTACTGTCGCTGAAGAATGGACCATGAATGAATCGAAAGAAAACATTGTCTCATTCATTATAACGGGTTTTACATTGGTATTTTTACATATTATTTAATTTGAAATAAAATGATAAAATCCCCCAAAATAATGAACTACCCCCCAAAAATAATTTTAGAGGGTTTGTCAATTTCTAGGAATTGGGGAGTTGTTTCATTATGAACTAAATCCCCAATTTCAAATATGAATTAAATCCCCAAAAAATTAAAGAAGTAACTAAAAGTCGTTGTTGTTTTTCTCAGTATATAAATTTGGGGACTTAGTTAATTTTTCTTTTGGAGAGTTAGTTCATTGGGGACTTAGTTAGCAGCGCCGGTAGCATTTCCTCTGAAGGGTAGATTTAAGAAATATTTCCCATTAGATCTTCTCACTTTCGTTGAGCAATATATTTCCTCACATTTTTAATCGTCCTTTTATTAAGAAGCTTAATGTTTAATTGAAAATGTTTGTGGTATTCTTTTCTCTTAAATAAGCATTATTGTAGTACACAATCAGAAAAATAAATACTTATTACGTGCAAATTAAATCTTTTACACGGAAACGTAATTAAAAATAAATTGTTTCATTGTTTCTGAGTTGTAGAACAAATACACTTAAAAATTCAACTGCACCAATTATTGATTTTCAGGACTAAAAATAGTAATATAGTGCAGTAATTCGACTTATCTCCTAAATGGTACATTGTCAGTGATTTACTCGGCATATCACCCGCAAATGAACTCCTATAGATATAAAATATACCATTGCTAGAATGAGCATTTCCTCATTTTTTAACTAGGTACCTACTTTTTTTAAGTTGTTAAGAAGAAAAATAGTTATTCACGTTTAGGCACTAAAATACCATTTGTTTTCATTTAACTAGCTCTATCTTCTTTGTGTTCAATCGGGCGGCAGCAAAAGTTACCCTGAGAAAGTTACCCTTTCCAACTGTGCCCCATATTCACTGAAGGCCTTTGGACCAAAGAGGTTATATTGGTCCCAAGTAAAAGTCAAAAACGATATTTTTGAATATTACGTACAACCGAACTGCATTTGGTATAGACAAACCTTATCTGCAATATTCAAGCCACCCAAACATTACTTTTAATATAAAAAATTGAGTACGGAATGAGATACAGTTAAAAAAATTTGAAAACAAATCAAAATTTTTCGCTTTTTGCGAAAGAAAATTCGAATATCTGTAACACAAATAAAAAATACTTGTTTGTTATCAAGAATTATGGCGACATTGAAAAGACGACATTGAAAAGAAGACAACAGAATACAGCAGACCATACTTCAAACCCGAAGTGATAACCGAATCACTCCAAAACATACAACCATTATAACGTTCCAAATGGCTGCCCCCATTCCACAAACAACAACACCATCCCCCAACCCCACCTCTACAAGTCACGAATAGCTCCCTTTATCAGAAGCCCTTAAGGAAGTATCGAGGATACAAGAATTTCGAGGCGACAGAAGTTACGACGGGAATTATTCAGCACACTATTTAAGGGAACACATATGGAGGAGTATTTCTTCAAGAGGTATATTTTAAAAAAATACAAGGGAAAGCAACAAAATTCATCAGAGCAACAGGGAATGTGAACCGGTAACAAATCAAGCAAGAACTACTAAAAAATTTTGGAGTTAGAGCATCATACCACCAACTATTCCACAGGGCACTAAATTACAGAACTGGTGATATATGTCAAGCTTTTAATTATTTAAAAAAACATCCTAGATAAATTAAACAATACGTATTTCCAAGATCCCGAAAAACCAGGAAAATTTTCTCCGAACACAAACGAAGCCCTAATTTTGAAAACATTTTTAACAAGCATAGCACCTCACTTTACCAGTATTGTACACAGTAGAAATATAAAAAGTCTTAAGTGCGGAACACAATTGCGACGCATCGACGTACAACGTACGGCGTGCGGGCGTAAAACGTCGTGAAAATACGTCCATGTTTACATTTTAGAAATTTTTCTTTTCATTTAAATTATTTCCGCTCATTTTTTATCAGCAATTGTTTTATTTTATAAATAATTTCACCAAATTTGCATTTTATTATCAAACATATACAAACCGTCTGAAACATCAGATACGAACTTATACGCCGTACGCGGCGTAAAAAATAGAAATAGATCTAATTGAACGTACGACGCAAAAACGCCAATACGTTGTCGTCGTCAATTGTGGGCGAGATCATAGCAACATGTGTGTTTTATTTTTGACAGCGTATCATTTTTGACGCCGTACGTCGAAACGTCGCAATTGTGTTCCGCACTTTAGGGAAGCATATTATTGCTTAGAAGAGTGTGGCTTAGTTAAATACAACATTTTAATAAAACAAACAATACCAAAATACTCGAAATTTCACTGAAAATAATGCCAATACTAATAATAATAACTCAAACAATAATAACTACAATTCCTATTCAGGATACTTTCACCAATAACGTATGCCCAAACAAAACAACCAAAGATTCGCAACGACCACACAGTCGGGCAACTTCAGTCACAACAATAGGGATAAGTAATTGTGCACATAGCATTGACTTTGCTTTGATTTTTGTTTGTGTGTTGCAATGGTAGGTAAGTTTTCTCTTCACTTTGCCAACATACGAGGGCTGCGAACGAATTTTTTTAGTGTTTACTCCCATATTAATGTTCACCGGCCTGATATTCTAGCTCTTTGTGAGACCCAGGTGTGCGAGGATTCTGATCCACAGGATTTTCACGTTCCTGGGTATCACGTTCTTTCTCTTTTTGTTTCCCACAGAGGCCTTGTGGTTTATATACAAAATGGCATAGTGTTTCAGAGTCAGCGTCATTTGGACTCCGAAGATCCGGAATTTAACTCCCTTTGGGTTAAATTTAGGATTGGAACACATGTCCTTCACTTTGGATTTCTTTATAGAAGTCCCAATGCGGAAAGGGAGGCATCCTTTAAAGGCTTCGACGCCCTTTCTGACTCCATATCCAAAATTTTGGAGAAATATCCGGACAGTGAAATTGCTGTCGCAGGTGATTTTAATGTCCATAACTCCGCCTGGCTAACCCATTCGAACCATACAACTCCGGAGAGCCAATACGCTGAGCTCTTCGCCGCGCACAACAACCTGGCGCAATTAGTGAATGAACCGACGCACATTCCGTGCGTTCAAGGGCACTACCGTAATTTACTTGACCTATTCTTAACTTCACGCCCTGAAAAGTATGAAGTTATCACTCTTGCACCTCTTGGTAATTCGGATCACTGTGTAATTTCGGCATCCTTCTCGTATTCAGCTCTTCGACTCGTTTCAAACTCAGCCCCGAAGCGAACAACTTTTTCCTACGAAAAGGCACGTTGGGCTGAGCTCAACAGTTTTTATCAGCATTTCAATTGGAAGCTTTGCTTTCTAGATAATGACATTGATGCTGCTGCTGAAATGATTGTAAAGATAATTTTAATCGGTATGAAGTCATTCATTCCGACTAAAAACATTTCGGTTAAACCATATGAAAAATGCTGGTTTAACCAGACATGCAAGAATGCTGTCAGATCTAAAGAGGAAGCATTCAGTGAATGGTGTCGAAATAAAAACGTCCACACTGAAATGCTACGCAAGCAGGCAAGATCAGAATGTGCCAAAGTACTTCTACGCGAACAATTTCTTTACGCACAGCGTATTCGTGCTAATGTCCTCTCTTTCACCAGGGGAAGTAAGAACTTTTGGTCATTTGCGAGAAGAATAAAGAATAGTTCTTCTTCTATTCCAACTCTTGTCAAAGATGACCACTTATTCACTGAACCGGTTGATAAAGCAAATCTTTTGGCTGAAATGTTTGCAAGGAATTCTTCCTTGCCGGAAAGCAATCAACCACTCCCCGTGGTAGATAACGTATCTGGCTTCATGCCTGAAATATTTTTTCGAACACAAGGAGTTAAAAAGGTTCTCGCGAATCTCGACGTAGGTAAATCCCCGGGTCCGGATGGTATATCAGCACTGGTCCTAAGTAAGTGCTCTTCAACGCTGGCATGCCCACTGCGCAACCTTTTCAATCTTGCATACCGCGCTGGAGTTTACCCGGCGTGTTGGAAGGTAGCCAACGTCCAGCCTATTCCCAAAAAAGGTGATGCAAGTGACCCCGCCAATTACCGCCCAATTGCTATTTGTTCTGCGCTCTCGAAAGTTATGGAGAGCATGGTTAACCACCATCTTGTGAAGTATCTCGAGTCCAATTACCTGCTTAATGATCGACAGTATGGCTTCCGTAGGAGAAGATCTACGGGAGACCTGATGGCGTTCCTTTCGGAACAGTGGAGTCGATCCATCCACCGGCTTATTGAGAGTAAGGTGGTGGCTCTAGATATTTCCAAGGCCTTCGACAGAGTTTGGCATGAGGCACTCTTGTCGAAGCTGGCTGCTTTTGGTGTTGGTGATAATTTCACTCGATTTATATCGAGTTTTCTCAGAGATCGCACTATAAGAGTTGTTATAGATGGCATCTCTTCCGATGAACATAAATTAACGACAGGGGTACCACAGGGCTCTGTTCTCTCTCCTTCTCTTTTTCTTATTTTCATTGACGATCTCCTGGGTCGGACTGTGAACCAAATCTACCCTTTTGCGGATGACAGTAATCTCTGGCATTCATATTCATTCGACCACAGGCCAAATCTTCAGGAAATTAGTGATAAACGTCAATTAATGAATGAAACACTCAACCGCGATCTCGAGGCCATTGTTGAGTGGGGTCGATTGAATAGAGTAAGTTTTAATGCGGGGAAGACCCAGTGCTGTCTGCTTTCGCACAAGCGGACAGCTGACCCAGTCGTATCGTCATTATCTATGGATGGTGTGGATATTGAGGAATCAGACGCTCTTGATGTTCTGGGCATGAAAATACAATGTGATGCTCGCTGGGCAAAACATGTATTTGAAGTGTCGAAAGATGCATCGAAGTGCCTAGGCTTTTTAAAGCGGTGCAAGAAGTACTTCACTCCATCTGATCTCCTTAATATCTACACCACCTACATCAGGCCGCGAATGGAATATAACTCCCATATATGGGCAGGTGCTCCAAAGTCATCTTTGGAGTTGCTGGACCGTGTACAAAGGAGAGCAAAGGTGTTGATAGGGGACAGTAGGGTGTCCAGCTCTATTGCCTCCCTTGAGCATCGGCGTAATGTGGGTTGCGTGACACTGTTCTATCGGTATTTTCACGGTGCGTGTTCCTCGGACATCCGTCAACTTATACCAGATGTGAGGACATTTGGCAGAGGTACGCGGCTTTCAAGGAACTCCCATCCGTTTACTATCTATTGGCCAGTCGATCGCACAACACACTACAGAGAAAATTCGTTCTTCAGTCGTACGGTCCGTATGTGGAATAAACTTCCCGCAAGTGTATTTCCCGCCAATTGTGACATACAGCGATTTACGGCAAATGTAAATGAGCACTACTCCCTCTTTCCACCCTCCTCTACCTAAATTTCCGTCGCCAGCACAATGCATTGCATTTATAGGGGGCATCCCCTGAGTGCTGGTCTAAAAAAAAAGAAAAAAAAAAAGTCAGGAACATTTAGAACCTCTCTAAACCAGAGTAAACAGTAAGTAGACAACCAATGGAAGTAGATCACCTACAACAAAACTCACATGAAGAAGCAGAAGAATCAGGAGTAGAAGAAACCGTAGAACACGAAGTCAATTTTGAATCAGACAGCCCGGAATACACTTACTCTTAATTGAAGTAAAAATCGGAGATAATAAAATTAAATGCTTAATAGATACAGAGTCCACAACAACTCTCCTAAATAAAAATTCCCTACCAAAGTACAAAAGAATCATTTTAGATAACCCAATCATATTTAATACTATACAATGGAAATTAACAGATTTCAGTGACAGAGAATTTGATGGATTAATGGGATCATTTGGAGCGAAAATAAATCTCGAAGAGGCATTCATCGAAATTAATAAAAACAAAATTAAATTTGTAAATTCTTGCCCTTTTTTTCTATGAAGAAATACACACAATAGAAGAGTCAAACATTAATGACGACAACATATCAGGACCCTTTAGAGAAGATATGAATTCTGAGGAAAAGGCATATTTAAACACAATTATAAACAAAAATTCAGATCTTGTTTACAAAGAAAGAACATCTCTCCCATACACACGAAATTAAATACAGCATAATAACGACTACGGACAGACCTACCTACACAGACAAAATATTGTCCCGTAAATTTCAATAAAAAATATAATTGAATTTTTGAAAAAATTCAATTAAAAATTAATTGAATCAATTAAATTTTTAATCATATTTACAATTTATTTTTTGAGTTTAAAACAGAACTTGAAGTTGGCAAGGCGGAAATCTACGGCGCTAAAAATGTTTTATTTTTGAGTGCATTATCGAATTTTTGCTTTGAATCTTTCTAAATGAATATAAATATGCATGATATGTTCTTAACAAACCATAATATAAACAATTTTTGTAAACAAAAATTGTTGTGATAAAGTATTTTACAGAAAGTTGAATTTTACAGCGCCGTTGGGAGGCAATATGTGTGGCGGCTGAGTCACCAGCCGTCGTCGTCACTTTTCGTACGGCACTAGTCCTCGATATACAACACTGTTGTTATTTGTAATTCGTTTAAGCAGGTCATCCATTGTCGAATTTGTTCGGCGAATGTGTTCGGTTCGACGGAATTTTCGTCGTTGATGGTAGTGTTCGTGTTCAAATTTCGTGTTCGACGTTTTGTTCTCGAAAAATAGAAATGATCCTATCTCGGCTGTGTTCGCCGAACAAATTCGATAATGGATGGCAATGTTGGAACGAACATCATTTGTGAAAAGTTTTCCAAGAGTGAACACGTACTCAAAATGTCAAAGCAATTTTTGTTAGAATTTATTAATTGCCTGCAAAATCAACCAGCACTGTGGCATGCGAAAATTTTCTACAATTGATGTTTGCAAGCAATGTTCGAACTAGTTAGTGGGCAAATGTAATTCTTGTTCGACGAACAGTTCGTCGAACAAATTCGACTATGGATGGCCTGCTTTATTGTTGATTGAAAGATTTAACTTTCTGACCTTAAAGAATAATAGTGTTAAATTGTCTTGTTTCGTGGCTAAAACTGCGTTTTTTGCAATTGTGTTTAATTGGCAAGTGTTTTTGAATAAATTTTATTGGAAATGAGTGCTTGCATTGAGTGTTTTGTTTGCAATGGAAAATGTGGCTGTCCCCAAACATTTTTTATGCACTTGAAAAGACACAATTTGCCCCCTTATGCCACATACAATTGTTTACAATTGTATAATCTTACGATTATACTTTATAATTAATTTATAATTAAGTAAAAATTAAATTTTAATCTAAAAAGAATATGAACTATCGAATTATAATATTTGCTAAAATACTATTACACAATTATTATCTACTACTATTTACCTCAACTGAAATCATTGTGAATTGTTACTTAACGGTTAAGAATGATAAAAACCAAGAAAGGATAAAATTTTAAGTTTCTTTCGATCTTAACTTGTAAAAACTCGGCACTGTTCCTTGAACCCCTAATTGGTGAGCATCAACAACGCCCAATAAACAAAACATACTGAATTGTACTAATTCATTTGGTTTTACTCATTTCTACTTTCCTCAACTTGTCTGTATAATTTCTCCAACCCTTGAGAAATTATACAATCAAGTAACACCAACTCCTTAGCGCAGCAAATAGTCGCTCCTGAGGAATTGGGCCTAACGGCTATCTAACCCCCTCTTAAATACAGTCCACTAAGCTACATGACGTCACTTACGTTGGAACGTAAACTCAAGAGATTACTCCCGACATTAATCTCTCCCACTAAGTCAATACATGGTCCTATCGAACCTTCGAAGAGAAGAACCAAGAGAAAAAAGGAAGAAGAAGATATACTCAATCACTACTGAAATGAGGTAACTACTGATCCCAAAGCTATTGCAGTTAGTTTCGTGGAATCGGTAAGTGTATAAACACTTTAATTATTTCAATTGGTGCGGAAAAAAATTTTGTGTGTGATAAATTTAAATAATAATAATAAATAAACAACGAATAACTCGAAAAAACGAATTATTAAAACATCAGCGTGAAAATAAAAACGTCAGCGTGAAAATAAAAGACAAAAATCTACGTATTAAAATTTATTTTTAAAATCAAAGCTAGTGAATAAAAGTGTTTCTCTAGACTAATTGGAAAAAATAACGTAGAAGGAACGAATCAAAAAAAAAAAAAAAACCTTGGACATGGAAACATAAAACTGAAATGGTGGAAATTAAATTGCGTTTTCTCTAACAAAATCCTGAAACTTAATTGGAACGGTGGAAAGAAGACAAAAGAATAGAAAATAAAAGGAAAAGTATTAGTTGAAAGCTAATATAAAATAAAAAAAATTTTAAATTTTGAAAAAAGTTGAGAAAAAATGACTCAGAAAGAACTGAAAAGGAAAAATAAAGATAAGAGCATCAATCTCATCCGTTTGGAAAAAGTTTGCTGCAAAAGTTAAGGAAACAGCGCCATATTTACACCCAGAGGAAAATTGAAATGTAAGTACATGTTTCCCTTGCATTTACTAAAAACAGTATGATCAGCGCAAAGGTTTAAAATACAAATTTTTGCTTAAATTGCAATGCATTAAAATGTACGTAAAATGTGCTTAAAATTACTTAAAAAGTAATATAGAAATAACTGCTTAAAATTTACTTAAAAATTAACTAAAATTTGAGTAAAAAAGTCTTAAAGTTACGTAAAACATTTCTGGGAAAATAACTTAAGTCTTACTCAAAAAAAAAAATTATTAAAATTTACGTAAAACTCCTTAAGATTGCTTAAAAAAATCATAAAGAATAAAGTAAAATGGCTGCTTAAAATTTACTTAAAAAATTTAATTAAAATTTGACTACAAAAGTGTTAAAATTTACGTAAACCATTCCTGACAATATAACTTAACTTTTACTCAGAAAATGCATTAAAATTTGCGTCAAAAATCCTACAATTTACTTAAAGAATATCTTCAAATAATTGCTTAAAATTTACTCAAAGATTTCGTTCAAATTTTCGTGAAAAAATAATTAAACATTACTTAAAACATTCCTAAAAATTAACCTAAAATACAAAATATTTGCTTAAAATTTACTAACGCAGTTCATTAAAATTTGCGTGGAAAGTCCTTCAAGTTAAAAACAAAAATTCGTAAAACTTAACTAAAAATAGTAACTTAACAACTTAAAATTTAATCGGAAGATTCATGGAAAATTATTAAAAAAAAAAAATAAAACCTCAAATCTAAATTACATAAAATTTACATATGAAAATAAGTACGTAGGCGTTACTGAAAAAGAAAGGAGAAAACTAAGAAGATATTTGAAATTATTGAAATAATACTGAAAATTACAAAGGGGAACACTAAGATCGACGACAAAAGAAGTACGTGGAAATTGCCTAAAAATCATTTGAACATATTTGTTCTCCTTAGAAATCACTAAATTGTGTTAAAGTTACAGTTTCATGCTTTACAATCAAAAAAAAAAACAATTCATACGGTAAAATCACAAAACAGAATATTTAAATTTTGTAGCAGAAATTACAAAATTCAAGCAAACATCCAAAAACCCCGTTTTTTTGTGTCACCGTTAATAAATCATTTAGTTGCCAAAAATATCGAAAACATTTCAGTAAAGCCTTATATGTAAAAAATATACATACGTGTACATATATATATATGTATACGGGGAGAAAAGGGAAAGCAAATGCATACAATAAAGCAAGCAATAAATAGAGTTAAACGAAAAAAAAACAAACAAAACTGCAGCGGTTATCTCTTGTACTTCCCATGTATAGGCCCTAGCCCTAATTAGTTATTTTTCCTTGTAATTTTTATACTGAATCCGTGTGGCGCTATATTCAGTGTGTTTGTTAGTTCACCCTGTTGGTTGTCAATTTCAACACTCTTACTAAACAAACTCTCTTACACAATCCACTGTCAAGTGTGAAGGGAGAATTGTAGGTATACAGTCGGTGCAAAAAACGGTTGTACAGTCGATAACGAAAAACAGTATATTAAAATAATGAACGGAAAATTATAATAAAACAAAACAACTTAAAAGACAGTGCAAAACAAACGACAAAACAAATTTGACAAAATACATGTTAAAGTCAATAAAATATTTACATAAATTAACAAAATATTAAACGAGAAAAGAATATCTTAAACGGAGCACAAATAAAAAACAAAGTAAAAGAGAAACAAATTAGAGAGAATATCCTACCACAGTTGGTTGTGGGGCTTTGTTCTAATACACAGCTGAACATTACAATTCAGAGAAACATAAGGGCGTACAGTGACACCGTAAAGCGAGTCACGAAAAGGTTGATGGTTATTGCAGACAGCCACAATCAACAAATATTGTAAAGAGAAGTTACATTTCGTGTATACAGTGATGTCGAAAAGTTTACACCGCCTATGATCAACAATAATCAACACGAACTTAAACGCAAATAAATGTAATATAATTTGGGAAATAAAAAAAAATTTTAACTATACTCGATTGAATAAAAATTTAAAAAAAAAATCCAATGAGTGTTCGAACTCACGGGCGATGTGTTAACACCTTTTTGCTACACGGTACCTGTTCGATTTCTATGAACACATTCGTAAATGTTACATTGGAAAATAAAAAACAGCGTTCAATCATATGATGACGTTACAGTTAAATAATATTAATACTTAAAATTATTTAAAGACCCAGTGCAAGCACATGTGTCATTATTTTCTTGCTCAATACTTTTTGTTTTATTCCCACAAAAGTCAAAGAATGCAAAGCAACAGACACTTGTACATACATACATACATTGTTATATTCGTACGATATAACCGAAGATAAACATAAAATACTTTTTTAATATTACTCCACATTAAAACACTTCAAACTCGGCTCGCCGATATCGGATCGCCTTAATTTTTGGCCTAAACTCTTCGTCGAAACCCGCACTAGCTTTTTAATCCAAAAATTAATAAAATCGGCTATGAATTTCCGGAGCAAATCGCGTGGGAAAATTATATGAAAATCGCCCAATAATCACTTTCAATACCGACTGCAAGCAACGAACAAACAAACGATGATAAGACAAAACCGAAGATCAACATAAAACACTTTTTTAATATTACTCCAAATTAATACTCCAAATTAAAACACTTAAATCTCGGCTCGCCGATATCGGATCGCCTTAATTTTTGGCCTAAACTCTTCGTCGAAACCCGCACTAGCTTTTTAATCCAAAAATTAATAAAATCGGCTATGAATTTCCGGAGAAAATCGCGTGGGAAAATTATATGAAAATCGCCCAACAATCACTTTCAATACCGACTGCCAAGCAACGAACAAACAAACGATGATTTACTCTTACAAACCTAACACTTGTGTATGTATTAAATTTATAGTTTACTGCCCTAGAGGCGCGCGTATAGATGTTAACACATCAAAAAAACCCCTATTCAACGAAGCAAATATAAAACGTACACAATTTCTCACGCACATATTTAAATTTAAACACACACAATTTATACGCAATTACGATTATATTACAAGAGATTCTCAACTCAAATTACCCTATCACTGGAAACTAAAAGCATTATACAAGCTTTCAGGGTGAATAGGAATATCTCATGGTCAGTTTTCAATTTCTCGATATTTAATTTACTACATATTTCTATTCACTAATCTTTCATTTCCCACAGTCATTTAGCTACTCTTCTCCAAAGTCTGCAACGAATTGTAGCAGACTTTGATGACAATTTATTGACAAAGTCTTCGCCGAATTGGAGAAGCTTTGTATACACTTGGGCGACAAAAGTCTTCGACGAGTTGTAGTCGACTTTTGTAATAATAAAATAAATTTTTTTTTTTAACGTCGCGAACTTTGAACGATTGGAAAACTGAAAAGTAAAATTGAAAATTTTTTGTATCCAGTCCCAAACTCGATTTGCATGCAGCTGCTTAGTTCTTTCTCAAGTCTACATATTTGTGAAAGTTTATTAATTCTTCGGGAATTTTTGAATCTGTTGCACATTTTAAAAGTGCTAACAGTTGTTACTAATTCGCGGTTTAAGGCTACTGCACAGTTGTTTCTCTTGAAGCCTCCGATAATTTATTGCCCTTTATCGTTGTTTTTTTTTATCTCCTGCTACACAAGGGAAGACGTGTCCTTCTAAACCTTATATTTTTTACGTCTCTTAGTTACACGTAAACCATGTCAAACCCCACTGGCCTTGTGGATAACTCCCATGTCGCAAGCGACACCCATTCTATAGCTTCGGGGTCCACCACTGCAGCAAAGCAAAGGGATAGTAGTGGTATAGCCCTAGAACATGATCGATATCTGTTTGATTGCGATCAGTTAATTAACCTCTGCTCTAATATTGAGAAGCTGAACATACAAGAGCAAACCGACTCAATGATAGAGGTCCGTCTAACTGATTTAGATAGTTGGTTTAAAAGGCTTCAACATAGTTACGAAATGCTCATGTTGTCTCCCGCCACGTCTAACTCCCGCGATTTTAAAGAAAACGCAAAATTGAACTATAATGTTTGTTCAGAAACCTACTATATCGCAAGGTCACACTTGATTGATATGATGAAGTTGTGCCAAGGATATAATGCCCCAAACGACGCAACTAGATTTTCTCTTGGACCTAACGTGACTCATCGGCCTTTTGCACCTCATCAAACTTCTAACGAAGTCTCCGGTGTTTTTCTCAAAGTTCCTCCATGTGATACAGAGGTTTTTAAAGGGGGTTATGAAGAATGGCCGTCATTTCGTGACATGTTCACGGCGGTCTACGTAAACCACCCAAAACTCTCCAACGCTCAGAAACTCTATCACCTAAGGAACAAGACACAAGGAGATGCTGGCGCAATTGTTAAAAGGTATCCGCTCTGCGACGACAACTTTAACTTAGCTTGGAATGCTCTGAAGTCGCGCTACGACAATAAACGAGTTTTAGTGGACAAACAACTCAAAGTTCTCTTTGATGTTCCCGTAGCGACGGTAGAGAGTAGTTCATCGATCCAGAAAATACACGCTACAGTGGTTGATTGCCTGTCAATGTTGAAGTCACTTGAGGTTCCTACAGATGGATGGGATCCAATACTCATACATTTAATTTCGACAAAACTTCCCGATAATACTCTTGCGCTTTGGGAGCAATCTTTAAAATCCCATCGGGAGCTGCCAAAATGGTCTCAGATGGATGAGTTCCTCAGCAACAGGTTCGAAGTCGTTGAGCGAATCTCTAGTGTTCGGACAAGTAAAACTCAAGTCGTCAATTCAATACCCAAGGATAAAGTACAAACTTATCTCTCTCAAGATAAGTTCAACACGTTATGTACACTGTGTGAAGCAGACCACAATATTCGAATTTGCCCCGAGTTCAGAAAATTTACGCCTCAGCAAAGAATTGACTTTGTATTCAAGAATAAGTTTTGCAATAACTGCCTGTCGCCCACTCACACTAAAGGCAGTTGCAAAAGCAAAAACACTTGTCTCGCGTGCAAGAAGAATCATCACACTCTATTGCACATTCAATCCAAGTTTTCGACTCCCTCTGCGTCGGACAGCTCTAAGGATAAAACCAACGGGGTAGAACATAGTTCTCAATACGCTTCTAAATTACAGCATGAACAACCATCCACTTCTTCTCAGGCGAAGTCTTCACAAGTTCAAGCTAACTTCTCGTCAAATGACGAACCAATTCTCCTCAGAACTGCTCTAGTTCAGATACGACATCGTGGTGAACTGTACACTACAAGAGCATTAATCGACCCCGGTTCTCAACGAACTTTCGTCTCGGAAAAGCTTAGGAATATGCTAAAACTCCCTTATCACAAATCTTGCTTCGAAATCGTGGGTATTGGAGGGCAAAGTCAGACGGCAGACAAAGAATGCGAAATTGAGATATTTTCGTCTCGTAAAAACTTCTCGTTTCTGATCAACGCTATTGTCCTGCCAAAGGTGACAAGACGAATTCCTTCTGCCTCATTCGATATTTGTAACCCAGAAGACTTGGGACAATTGGACTTAGCAGACCCGCACTTCAATCGTTCCTCTCAGGTCAACTTGATCATCGGAAACGATTCAGAGCGGTTTATAAATTTGGATGGAGTGATCAAAAATATTTGTGGAGAAACATCCGCGTATAACACCATCTTCGGATGGGTGCTCAGTGGACCAATTCGCGCCACCCAAAGTCAAGCATTTACCACCAATGTAGTCCCTTCGGATAAACCCGATCTTACTGAACTCGTAAGAAAGTTTTGGGAGCAAGAGGAAGTCCCTAGCCTAACTAAGATCTCACCCGAAGACAACTTCTGCGAGGAGTTCTATCAGAAGACAACGACACGTCAATCTGATGGTCGATATGTCGTAAGACTTCCTTTTAAACAAGAATTTCCCGACTCAATTCACCTCGGCTCATCTCGGTTTCTGGCTCTTGGTCAATTTTCCCGAATGGAACAAACACTCTCAAAAAACCAAGTGCTCCAGCAACAATACAAAACTGTTCTGAACGAGTACCTCGATCTTGGTCACATGGAGGAGACCTCATCTATGGAAATTGCTCATGATGAGAAATTTAATTCATTTTATTTACCTCACCACGCTGTGGTGAGACCTGATCACAAAACGACAAAAGTTCGCGTAGTCTTTAATGCGTCTCGCAAGACTAAGTCCGGATTGTCACTCAACGACGTATTGAACACAGGTCCTACTCTGCAAACTGACCTGGTGGCCACCATTCTCAATTGGAGAATGTATGATTACGTATTCAGTGGGGATATAGAGAAAATGTACCGCCAGATTCTTGTACACCCTGCTGATAGATCATATCAGAGAATTTTGCACCAGAAGTCTAATTCCAGCCCAATTAAAGACTATGAGTTAACCACCGTAACGTTTGGTGTAAATTGCGCCCCCTTTCTAGCGATTCGTACACTCAAGCAACTAGCAACAGATTCGGAATCTCAATATCCCTTGGGTGCAGCGATTGTGGTCAACGAATCCTATGTCGATGATATACTCTCAGGTGGTTTTACGATCGAAGAAGCTAGCAATAAACGGGAACAGCTAATGTCAGTCCTCAGCTCCGCAGGATTTCCATTAAAGAAGATTACTGCGAATGATCCTAGGTTGCTCGCAAATTTACCCACAGAGGATCTATACGATGAAAATTTTTTGCGCTTCCACGAGTCAAGCTCTGTGAAAACTCTGGGGTTAAAATGGAATGCCCTCACATACACCTTTTCATATTCATTCCCTATCCACCTAGCAGAAGTTAAGGTTTCTCGACGCAAAGTGCTTTCAGTGGTTGCTAGCCTTTATGATCCAATAGGATGGATATCTCCTATTGTTATCAGGGCAAAACTTTTAATACAACAGATTTGGTTGGAATGTGGAGATTGGGATGATGAAGTCAGCTCGGACACTCTCAGGACATGGAATGATTTTCTATGCGATCTCTCTCACGTTGATCAAGTCACTATTCCGCGATGGATTCAATACACCCCTTCTGATTTGGTGCAAATACACGGCTTTTGCGATACTTCAAAGGGCGCGTACTGCGCATGCATTTACATCCGATATGAAACTCAAAAATATGTTGTATTCTCAAATTTGTTGATAGCCAAGACCAAAGTTGCCCCACTTCAAACGGTTTCCCTGCCCCGATTGGAGCTTAACGGTGCCGTTCTGCTGGCGAAGCTAGTTAGGTATGTCAAATCTACCGTCAAATTCCAAATTAGTGACATAATTCTATGGACAGATGCGTCTATAGTACTCGGCTGGCTCTCTAAAACACCTGGAACGTGAGAAACTTACGTGGCTAATAGAACATCTCAAATTCATGAGATGGTACCTAACGCAACATGGCGTCATGTGCCTACACACGACAATCCTGCCGATCTTGGTACTCGAGGCATCAGACCTCAAGATCTGGCACATAGCGCTCTATGGTGGAATGGACCCAACTGGGTTTGTAACCCACCTACAGAATGGCCCACAAATAATCTTTTGGCACCCGCCGAGGAAGTAAGGACTGTTCAGTCACTTCAAGTCTGTATAGAAAAACCTGACATTCTTGAGCGTTTCTCCTCATATACAAGAGCGTTGAGAATTCTATCTTATGTGTTTCGGTTTTATTGCAGGACGCATAGCGCTCATAGAAACAATTACGTATTCAATGCTATTGCCATCAGCTATCACGAAATTGTCGTCGTTAAAAATCGCTTAATATCGTTAGCTCAATCCCAAAATTTATAAAGACGAGTACGATGCACTCATAACAACCAGACCGATACCAGACAAAAGCCCATTGAAAATTTTATATCCATTTATGGATTCCCAGAACATGATGCGGGTCAACGGTCGTTTATCGGAAGCACCGCTTCCCTACAATGAAAGCCATCCTATAATATTACCGGGCAATTCTAGATTTTGTTATTTATATTTGACCCATTTACATCAATTTCTCGCTCATGCAGAGTGCAATCTTATGTGTCGAATGGTACAGACGGAATTTTATATCTCTCGCCTAAAACGAAGAGTTAAAGGGATTGTGCACAAATGCAAAACGTGCACCATATTTAGACAAAAGCAATGTACTCAGATGATGGCCCCCTTACCGTCCGATAGATGCACTTTGTCTCCACCATTCCACACAACTGGTATCGATTTTGCTGGTCCCTTTGAACTTAAAAGTTCCACTATTCGCCAAGCTCCAATTATAAAAGGCTATGTCAGCGTCTATGTATGTTTCTCTACAAAGGCAATTCATTTAGAAGTTTGCTCGGAACTGTCCTCAGCAGCATTTGACGCCACATTCGCTAGGTTCGTTGGAAGGCGAGGGCTACCCCATAAGGTAGTTACTGATAATGGACGCAATTTTGTTGGAACGAGCCGAGCGTTACTCAAAGAGTTCGGGAGCTTCCTAAAAAATACCTCAAGCGATATTGCCCAAAAATACGCCACCCATGGGTTTGAATGGAGTTTCATTCCACCACACGCACCACACATGGGTGGGCTGTGGGAGGATGCTGTAAAAAGCTTTAAGTTCCATTTCAAACGAATTGCAGGCACGCACAAATTTACATTTGAACAGTGCTCTACTGTACTTGCACGCATCGAGGGAGTGTTAAACTCCCGCCCAATCTCCGCTATGTCGGAAGATCCCAATGACCTTACAGCTTTAACTCCAGGGCACTTTCTCAGAGGTGCACCCATGTTGTCATTGCCCGAGTCAAACTCCCAGAACTTGTCTCTAATCAACCGATGGTTAAAACTTAAAGCGCTCCATCACGAATTTGCTATTCGATGGAAAGAAGATTACCTCAAGTCTCTTGACAAGCGCTATAAATGGAAAAATTCCATTCCCAATCTCAACATTGGCGATTTAGTGGTCGTAATAGACGACTTACTGCCACCGAGCGAATGGCGCCTGGGAAGAATTGAGAAAACTCATCAAGGGTCTGACTCAAGGGTACGTATAGCAGACGTACGAACGGCCACTGGCATTATCACTCGACCTATTGTCAAGCTCTGCTATCTACCCTACAATGAGCGTGATTCTGCTCAACCAAATTAGAAGTCCTCTAAAGTTGTGCACTTTCCCTAAGCTCATCATTTCCGATACTAAAGCGCAAATTACTCCATAATGGTGGAGAACACATTTCCCCCTAATTATCTTTGTCTCTTATGTTATTCCAGATCAAACACAAACAGACGCCCTTCACGGATGGATGTGTATAAATGCATGCTGTGCAAATCATACCACGCGCTACGATTTTGCGAGAAATTCCTAGCTATGGACTCACAGGAAAGGAACCGAATAGTGCGGAAATATGAATACTGCATTAACTGCTTAGCAAAGAGCCACATCTTTAGAAAGTGCGAGTCTAAAAATACCTGCCGTAGATGCCAGCATTACCACCACACACTTCTGCATCAGATTACGCGGCCACGAGTCACGCCGCCCAATCGTCAACACCAAACCTCTCCATCACGCCAAATGCCACCAAAGCGGCCGAAGAAACCATCAACGAAGAAACCATCAACGAAGAAACCATCACCGAAGAAATCATCAACAAAGAAGTCACCACAGAAGAAATCTTCACCAAAAAGGGCATCATCCAAAGGCACGACCGCTTCCAGACCAATCGATTTTGTCGGAAGCCATAAAATCTCTGGCCACCGTTTTGTGCGCTACGCAAGCGGCTTCAACTTTGATCCGGCGGCATGTATAATCTTACGATTATACTTATATATATATTCATAATTAAGTAAAAATTGAATTTTAATCTAAAAAGAATATGAACTATCGAATTATAATGTTTGCTAAAATACTATTACACAATTATTATCTACTACTATTTACCTCAACTGAAATCATTGTGAATTGTTACTTAACGGTTAAGAATGATAAAAACCAAGAAAGGATAAAATTTTAAGTTTCTTTCGATCTTAACTTGTAAAAACTCGGCACTGTTCCTTGAACCCCTAATTGGTGAGCATCAACAACGCCCAATAAACAAAACATACTGAATTGTACTAATTCATTTGGGTTTACTCATTTCTACTTTCCTCAACTTGTCTGTATAATTTCTCCAACCCTTGAGAAATTATACAATCAAGTAACACCAACTCCTTAGCGCAGCAAATAGTCGCTCCTGAGGAATTGGGCCTAACGGCTATCTAACCCCCTCTTAAATACAGTCCACTAAGCTACCAGACGTCACTTACGTTGGAACGTAAACTCAAGAGATTACTCCCGACATTAATCTCTCCCACTAAGTCAATACAACAATAAAATTGTTTTAAAAAATTTGAGTAAAAAGAATCTTTAAGACTCACCTTCTTTGACATTTTGAACGTGTGAAACAAGAGTGCCCTAAATTGGATAAAAGCAATACATTTCTCCCACAAAGCTGTGAATATGCCGAAGAGACGGAATGCGACAATGGCATTTGCTTTGTTGCTACGGAAGGAGGAGATAAATTGAACCACCTGAGCGTTCCACTCTTTCAGTTATAAAAACAAAATGAAAATAATTTGTGACAACGCAATGGAATTTATTGTTGAATTACATTCCCTCAATAACTGTTCTCGTTTAAGAAAACCGGACATTAGTTCCGATTATGAATCCAAATTCTAAAAAAATTCATTTTTTATAGATATAAGTTCATGTGTAGCTGAGAAACCTTGAATAAAATTGTTTTAAAAATAGAACATTTTAGGTTTTTTTAGCGTCGTCGCAGAGGGTGGGGCTTTCATGCTGAAAAAAAACAATAACGGTTTTAATTGATTCAATTCAAAACTTAATCAAAAATCGCGAAAAAAAATTCAATATCACTATTTTTCAAAAAATTCAATAAATGTTTTAATCAAATTTACAAAATTTTTAATTGAAGTTTTTTTGACAAATTTACAAATACCTTTTATTAATATTATCATTTTCGTGATAACACCAAAGTCAATTAAAAAATTAATCAAATTAGCAATTTTTTTAATTGAAATTGATTTTTATTTTTTTGTGTACAAAAAAATACACGTAGAGGAAATAGCAAGACAAATGAACGAAATGTTTGGACAGAACATGATAAGGGAAAGTAATTTCCCTTACAATTCACAAATCTGGATAGTAAACAAAAAATTAGATAGTTCTGGTAAACGGAAATGGCGCATTGTAATCGATTATCGCAACCTTAATGAGATTACTGTCAGCGATAAATTCCCTATTCCCAATATCGAAAATATATTGGATAAATTGGCAAAAGCCAACTATTTCACAACCTTGGATCTGGCAAAGAGCTTTCATCAAATTCCAATAGAAAAAGATGACCAAAAGAAAACGGTCTTTTCAACCCCTTACGGTCATTACGAATTCATTCGAATGCCCTTCAGCTTAAAAAACGCCGCCTCCACCTTCCAAAGATTGATGAACTCAATACTACGAGAATACATAAACAAGATATGTGTCGTCTACTTAGTTAGATGACATACTTATCTTCAGTGCAAGTATCGAGGAACACATGGACAACATAAAATACAATTTTGCAAAATTGAGAGAATAAAACCTTAAAATACAAGCCGATAAATGATCCTTCTTCTGTAAACAAACAAATTATTTAGGTCATACCCTCACCACAGAAGGTATATAACCCAATTCAAACCAAAAACCCAATAACATATAAAATCTTTCTTGGGAATTAAACTCACAAATCTATTTGGTACAAGTTTAAAATTTGTACGATGCAGCTTCAACGCCATAGATATTAGCAATGAGAACGATTTATATAGACAGATAGCGAAATATCATAAATATGAGACCGGACATGCAGGCTAAAATTCAGGCATCCCCGAGAAAGCCCCGTGCATTTGTTTATATGTATTCTCGCACGCACTTTGTCGACTCAAACGAGCTGAGAAGTAAGGCAAATGGCTCCAAGTGATGAGCGTGGATCGGTGTCTTCATTTATTCGCCATAATTTGCACAAAAATTACATACAATTTACCATAACGTACAAACAAATACTACATTCAACGTTAATTTGCTATACCATGCACTCAAAAGTGAAAAAAGTGTACCACAAAGTAGTACATATCATGGTCCATAAAGTAACAGAAATTTCGTCAACAATTAATAAAAAGTACACACTAAGAGTACTTTACCAAAAATATTTTATGTGTAGCAAAACGTAAGTAAACTGCACCAAAACAATACATAACGGTACTAAAACGTGTACCAAAAAATACATAAAATGTATGCAAATAGTACATAAAGTGTACAAAAAAGTGCACAAAGATACCAAAATGTGCAGAACGTCGACCAAAAAAGTATACAAAGATCATCAAGCAAACAGAGCCGACAGCGTTCTTGCGAATCTTGATATTCCTCGGCTTTCTTCTTCACTTCACTTCCTTTTGGGTTTACTTTAGTTCTTGTTTGTCTCCAGTATTCTCTCGTGTTGTGGAAGAAGAAAAACTCGATAATATTTTATACTTTCTATATATTTTGTTAAACAAAAGTAACTACCCCTTATAAGAAATGCAATGACATGCATTTTATATTTTTCATACAATAAAGTCAAACTTTTCGGGGTTATTCTCAACTTCTAAAATTATACATGTCAGCGTGCATATTTTCATTTTGTATGAGTTAACATATATATTAGTTACGAAAAAACGCCCTATAGTAAGCCATTTTTGGAGAAAGCTTTCAGTTAGAATTTGTTCGTCAATGAAAAAACATTAAATGAAATATAAGAAAGAAAATAAAATAAAACTCTCTTTTATTTACGGACACTTAACCCACGTAACTTGCGCGAAAGTCTTAAAGAGATATGGACATGCGCTTTGTGCAAACATGGTTCTTTGCATTCTATCCATTCCAACTTAGGTGCACATTCAACATTAACTTGGAAAGAATCTTTCAACGGCAAACAAACATTAGAGCTGAGAAAGCTAGAAGAAGAACGTGAACTTTCAATGAGGCGCGACCAAAACTATTTGGTTAAAAAGTACCAAATTCTACAACAAATTCATGATGAATCAGTCGGCTTAAAATCCACCAGTGCGCCAAATGTGGCAGCTGACATATGTACCAGGTACCATTGGTATCCCATATATCAGAATCACAAGCTGTTGAAATTTAGTTAGCACGATGCCAAACCTAACCGAATTTAACACGCACTCGTCTTCACTTGCGCCGGTAGCCTCGCACAATGTTCCTCTTATGTCAACGGCTATATCTGATACTCCACCTAATCACTTTAATAGCATCACCAACACAAATAGCATTCAAGGATTTCCGTTTATTAATCGAAATATTCCATTTCACTCAACATATAATCAAAATAACAACCAGAAACAATGTGCGCAAAACATTCTCTTCACACAGCCGCCACAATTACTTGCCAATACAAGACAGTTCGGAATGTTCCACCCTTCGCCAGAACTACCAAGTGTATCAGGTCGTAGGGTCACTGCTGACCAACTACACGCTCGCCAAACTGTCCAAGAATTTGCCTTTGTTCTCCGGCTGCAGAAAAGAATATCAACTGTTTAGTTCCACATACGATTGTTGTTTCTTTGAAAAATAAAATGAAACTGTTACCACAAGTGAATCCGAAAAATATGGAAACAATTACAAACTCCGTCATTCAAGTAAAGGGGCTATTGTCTACAATTGAAGCGTGTGGCCTTGTCGATTAACTGAACAATTCATCGTTGCTCCAGGAACTTATATCTAAATTACCGCCATATTACCAACTAAATTGGGGAACACAGAAATTATATTTACAGTAAAATTGTACAAATGCGAATCTCATCGAGTTCTCAAACTGGATTTTGGACATCGGACTATCAGCCAGTACAGTGAACCTAGAACCGAATAGCTTTGCAGAAACTACTCAACGGAAACAAAAAAAATAAATTTTTCTACACACATAGCAAAACAAATAACAAGAAATGTAAAATCTGCGGAGGCGAATGTAACAACGCCTCAAACAGCAATAAATTCATATCAGCTGATCGCAAGGATAGATGGAATTCCGTGAAGCAATTTGATTTGTGTAAACACTTCCTAAGAAAACAGTGCGGGGAATGTTATAACAAAAATTGTAATGTCGAAGGTTGTCAAATAAAACACCATAATCTACTGCATGGATCTGTGGCGAATGTAAACACGGCATTCAACGGCGAACACATAGATGAATCCAGTGGAAAGAACGAGAGTGTTCAATGGCGTAGTTGTGTGCAAAAACTCAATACCCACAATATCGGTAACCAAACGATTCTCTTTAAAATTATTCCAATTAGAATCTTTGATAAGAACAACAAAATAATCTCTACCTTCGCATTCCTGGATGATGGCTCATCTGTTAGTCTTATTGAAGATGACATTTTAAATGAATTGGATTTAAAGGGCGAAACCGAACAACTGTGTTTAAGGTGGACTGCAAATGTTGACAGAATAGAGAGAAACTCACATCTAAGTATTGACGTTTGTGGATTCAACAACGAATTATTTTCGATAAATGTTCGTTCTGTGAAAAAACTTATGTTGCACAAGCAATCACTAATGTACGACAATTTGAATCAAAAATTTAAATATTTAAAAGGTTTACCTATCACGAGCTACAAAGCTGCTACTCCAAAACTTCTAATTGGATTAAATAATAAATGGCAATTTCAAGCAAAGTTAAAGAAGGCGGCCTAAAAGAACCAGTCGCCATTAAAACGGCACTCGGCTGGACAGTTTTTGGGCCATGCGTAAATAACCAGTCAATACCATACAATCTTCATATATGCGAGTGCTCAGAGACAGATAATTCAATTCATCAGTTTGTAAAACATTTCTATGCCATTGACAGTTTGGAAATAAATTGTCAAAATTTACAGGTTAATAAAGGAGAAAAAAAAAATAAGCCAGGAAAATGTAGAATTGTGTGGGATGCTGCCACCAAGCATGACGGAATATCATTAAATTATATGCGTCATAAAGGCCCAGATCTCTTAGCATCGTTACCAGCAATTCTCTTCAAAGGAGTAGCGGTATGCGGCGATATTGAACAGATGTTCCACCAGGTATATATACGCGAAGAAGGCCGACATGTCCAGCGTTTCTTGTTGCGAAACTGTGATCGCGAGAAAGATCCTGACATCTTCGTCAAGAATGTGATGATTTTTGGGGCTACTTGTGCCACTTGTATCTCGCATTACCTGAAAAATATAAATGCTTCTAAATTCGAAAGTCAGTACCCACAAGCAGCTGCTGTAATAAAAAATAATCATTATGTGGATGATTTCCTATTCTCCACAGACACAATTGAGGAGTCAATAAGAATATCAGAAGAGGTACATTATATTCAAAGTCGCGTCGGATTCAAGTTAAGGAACCGGTGTTCAAATAAAGTTGTAGTAGTACAACGGTTAGAAAATTCCCAACAAGAGAATATAAAACAGTTAATTGCTGGCTCCGATAGTGAGGCCGAAAAAGTATTGAGTGTTGAACAATTGCAATGAAGCAGTCTGCGACAAGAAATATGTAACAAAGCGACAAGTTCTGAAAATTTTAATGTTAATCTATGACCCTTTGGGATTAATTGGAAACTTCCTTATGTATTTAAAAATTATTCCGAAGGAGATATGGAAAAGTGGCGTAGGTTGGGATGAGCCAATTAAAGAAGAGCAACTCATAAAATGGAGAAAATGGTTACAATACCTATCAGATTTCAAAGACATAAGCATACAGCGCTGTTACTGGAAATCATTAGAAAATTACTACAACTCCAATACCCAGCTGCACTTATTCGTAGGTGCGAGTAAAAATGACTATGCAGCTGTAGCTTATCTTGGGATAGTCCGAGGAAACAGTATTGTGTGCTCGTTGATGGGTACCAAAACAGGAGTAGCCTCATTACGGATGACTTTCATTCCACGTTTAGAACTTATGGACGCCCTCATTGGTTCTCGATTTGCCAACAACATACTTAGAAGCCATACCATTCGAATAGAGAATAAATATTTTTGGTCTGACTCGAAGACAGTAATAAGCTGGTTGAATCATTCGAACAAAAAATACCACCAATTTGTTGCTCTGCGTATATGCGAAATTCTTGAAACAACTGAGTTAGAGGAGTGGCACTGAATTCCCGGGAAACAAAATGTGACAGATGAAGGGACTAAGTGGGCAAGAAGGCCTGATATTTCATCAAATAGCCGTTGGTTTAAAGGGCCAGAATTAATTTTAAAGCCGAAAGACGATTGGCCAAAGACGATTACGTTTTAGAACCACCTGCAGCAAAATTAAGGAATTTGTTCAAGTTCATTCCACCAAAGAAATACTTATTGACTGTAATCGTTTCTCTAAATGGAAAAGACTTTTGAGAACTTCAGCGTATGTGTTGCTGTTTGCCGATATTCTTAAGGGAAATATGAGTTCGGGTTCCGAATTTTCCTCATACGAGTTATCGACAGCAGAATTCCTATTGTTTAAACTTGCACAAGAAAAGTTTTATTTAGAAGAAACATGTATTCTAAAATCAAATAAACAATAACCAAGATCAAGTCCGGTTTAAAAACTTACACCTAAACTGGACGAAAACGACATTCATGGCGTTGATAGTCGTATAGATAAAGCTTATCTTCCGCAAGAATTTAAATATCCAATTGTTCTGCCAAAAGGAAGTCGCATAACTCACCTGTTATTAATGCATTTCCATGTCACCTATCATCATCTCCACCACGAGACTGTTGTTAACGAAATCAAGCAACGATATTATATCCCACGATTGAGAGTTACTCTAAAAACAATACTGAAGCAGTGTCAAAAATGCAATGTAAAAAAAACAACCCGTAAAAAACATAGTTTTTGACTATAAATTCTTTATATATGACCACGTCCCTTTGCCCAATCCCGCCCATATTTACAGAATATCTTTGAATATGTACACCTAACCAACATACCCAATTTTGTTCAAATACCGTTAACAGGAGCAAAAATAATGGATTTTTAATTTGTGACTTTTATGGGAGGTACCACGTCCCTTTGCCCAATCCCGCTCATATTTTGACAGTTCGTTTTTGTCGTCGCCATTAGTTTGTTTGGAAAGTTTCAGCTCGATTGGATCACGGGAAAAGGGCTACAAATCAATCCAAATTTTTTCGGCATACATACATGCATACAGACAGGTGAAGTTAATATAAAGAATTTAAAAAGCTGTCGTTAACTATCCACAAATGGCGAAGTTACCAGAAGCCCGACTATCACGTCTCTGCTTACCGTTCACATGTACTGGTTTGGACTACTTTGGCCAGATTATGGTGGCAGTCGGTTGACACACGGAGAAATGGTATGGTGCATAGAAGTCGTCAATACCCTCAATAGGTCCTCGTGTATACTGGCAATTCGAAATGTTATATCTCGCCGCGGAACGCCTAGGGAGTTTTACAGTGACAACGGCACTAACTTTAGGAGCGTAGTCGGTCCCACGTATGGGGAGAGCCTGGGAAAGATTAGTTAGATCAATTAAAACAGTGTTCTATACTATCACTCCAACAAGAACACCGGGCAAGGAATTGCTACGGGGTATGCCAGCGGAAGTTGAAAATATTATTAATTCTCGGCCCTTAACTTATGTGCTAATTGAAAAAGAAAATGCCAAAGCCGTAACACAAAACCATCTTCTACTTGGCCCCTCCAATGACATCATTGGACGATGATATCGGAGTTGCACTAAAACACAGCTGGTTGCGCTCTCAACAATACGCGGAAAGATTTTGGCGACGTGGGTCGAGGAGTACCTACCCTCCTTAACATTGAGATCAAAGTGGCACGAGAAAGTTAAACCGTTGCAATTTGGCGATGTAGTTGTAGTGGTTGACCAGTCCAGCCCAAGAAACGTGTAGTCAAGGGCTAAGGTTCTAAAAGTATCGATTGCAAAAGATGGTCCAGTACGCAGTGCGAAGATTCTCACATGTAGAGGAATATTAATATGGCCAGCGGCAAGATTGACAGTCCTGAACGTGGCTACCAATTAAGAGTACGACGTCAAAGGCTTCGTACTGTCGGAGGGTTTAACCGCCACAGTCTCTATCAGGTGACGCGTCATAACGCCCATGGACATAACGCCCATGGGCGTTATGTCACACCCAAAATGGACAAAAAGTCCATGGGATAACACGTTCACCAAACTTGGTTTCCAATAAATTGATTGTGGCATTCGCTGTGTGGCTTGTGGCGCCGGCCTGTTGGCACCACATGTCCTCCAAGTCCATATTATCCAATTGGGGCCAAAAATATTCGGTTATCAGCGATTCGCATTCAGCGATTCGCATTCAGAGTAATGTGCTGATCTTGATCACCAGGGAAGAAGTACGGCCCAATGACGCCGCCGGCCCATAAACCGCACCAAACCCTAATTTTTTTGGGATTTAATGATGACTCATGGATTACGTGTGGATTGATGTCTGACCAATAACGCATATTGTGCTTATTGACGAAGCCATTCAGCCAGAAATGAGCCTCATCGCTGAAGATGATTTTCCGATGAAAATCCGAATAATTTTCAAGTTGTTGCTCAGCCCAATTCACGAACATACGACGCTTATGGTGGTCAAGCGGCTACAGTTCTTGCGTCAATTTGATCTTGTAAGGATGTAGGCCAAGATCTTTTCACAAAATTCGCCACAACGACGTCACAGCGATGCCCAACGCTTGAGAACGACGTGTGAGAGACACATTTGGGCTTTCTTGAACCGAAGCCTCAGCGGCAGCAATATTCCACACACTACGGGCACTTCTTTGTCTCACTGGCACGGGAACATTTTGTACTGTGCCTTTTGATTTTATTGGATTTTATACCAAATAAACATTATTTGGGACAAGTGCACATTAATTTAGTGCATATGAGGCATTTTAATCATTGACTTAAAGTGATTTAAAGTTTACATTAGTAAAATGCACTTGTTTCCTCAAATTTATGAGATTTATTTTTCAATTTTATGAAATTTCGCACGAAAAATTGCAATCCAATTGATGATTTTGTACCTTCCATTGATTTAATATCTGAAATTTTATGCACTTATATATATTTTAAACAGGGTCATCTACCGCAAATAAACAAAATAATGCTATGCTATGATTATTTCCCACATTATATTAAACACACGCACCAATAACGATCGACATTCTTCAAATGATTTTCGAGGCAATACATGGGTATAGAATTTTTATTTTTTAATTTAGACCTAATTAGACTTGAAACTCGTGTTGGCATGAGAATGGGAGTGGCTTGATTTCTAAACAGGTAAAGTTCGAATTATATACTATTCGAATTTATACCAAAACCCTTGATTTGGGGCCAGTGTGCATTAATTTAATGAAGATGAAACATGGTATTAATTTTTTTTCATTGAAGTCATTTAAAGTGTGTAACAGTAAAGTGTACTTGTTTTCTCAAATGTCTAAAAATATTTTATCAATCTTATGAAAGCTACGCGTATTTTACATGGAAAATTGTCATCAGTTTCATGATTTTTTATATTCAATTCTTATAATACATTTCATTGAATTAAAATATTGGTGCGTTAATTATATGCGAAGGGAGAGAATGTAATTGACACTGGAGAGCTTGAGAATCCAACGGCGAATATACAAGACAATAAATGCCAAAGAAGACACTGACAACATCGGATATGCTTACTCTGCTGTGATAAGGTGAGAATATTAGAGTGCAATTACAACTTGACGAGAATACTGTGTTTCAATCTACTTGTTTATATTGTGATTGTTGATATTATTTTGTAATATGTTGGTGCAAATCATGTTTTAATGTGTTTTTTGTATTAACTATTAAAAATTTGGTAAATAATGTTAAAATTTGGGGCGAAGGAAATTATAATAATAAAATACTTATATTTTATCAGACTCCCTGATGAAGGCAACAACAAATTGCCGAAATACGTAGGAGGAAAGCGAAATGAAAATTTGAGTTTAATTTGCGCAAATACTGACGACCAGAAAACCCATTCAAAAAAAATATATACAAACTGGTCCAACAAATATAAACATTTTTAAGTTATGTGAAGAAAATAATAATCTATTTTTTCTTCTTATCTTGTTAAACATATTTTTTCGTATTTGTTAATAATGCGTACAAACAATCAACATTTTTTTCATCGATATCTGGCTACAGGTTTTTTCGGATATTGAAAATAGAAAAATAGAAAATGTAAAATGGGTACCTTCTTGGCTTAAACGCGACACCTAAGATTTGTTTAAAGCTAGTATAGTGTATTAAGATGTCTGTCTCAAAACGTGAATAATTAAATATTATAACGTTTTTATACTAGAACTCTAATAAAATGCACTCACTGAGGTGAATTTTATTGGTCTTCATGTATAAATAGATTAGTATTATTGCAGTGTTTGCTGTTTCATGGCGAAGTGCAAGTTGGTGTACTCGTGGACAGGAACTTAGTTCTTGCGCCTAGACCGTGGTGCTCGGGGAAGAGCAACATCCTGCTCGAGGCACACCAGCTATTAACTAAACATTATGAGTCTGGACAAGTTATGTCCATAAAATACTCCCCTAATCCAGGGTGTTATGCAGCCCGTTCCTGTTGTATGGTTGGCAGCCGGAGGGAAATACCGGCTGTCTTTTATCGTGAGTCTCTCCGATACCGGGTCTCCTCGGATACTAACTGTGGACTTGCCAAAGACTGGGCGAACTTGGACAACACTGTTGAGCCCCTATACACCCATGGACTTCCGATCTGCTCTGGTGGAGGTGATGTCGAAAGAAAATGATAAATAATTTAAACAGAAACACGATAATAGCATGAAGACGAGGCGCGTCTCCGAAAATGAGCTTCTAGCCAGGAGACTATCAAAAACCTTCGAAGCACCAGCAGTGGTGCTTTAGCCAGAAATGTAAACGTGAAAAAGTGGGAAGGCCGTCCATTTGGAAACTAATGAAGCGCCGATGCCAGCGCGTGTGTTATATTCCCAAAAATAATGAAGCTAATAAAATGGCTGGAAAACCAGACCCCGCTGATAAAAGAGACGAGGTGGAATGTAAGAAAGTAGTGGAGGTTTGCGAGCAGCACCTAGCTACAATGGAGATTGGCAAGCCAGCCAAGAATGACCGCTTTATCTCTTCCACACGGGTCTTTAGATGAGACCAGCCTAGCATCCTCGGCTAAGAGGCTGCAGCATGAGAAGTAGCCAAGGTGAGCCTATGCGGATGTGGCAGAGGATAACCTCTTCCTAGGCTTGGTTGATGAGAATGTCCAGAATAATCTGTTGGACGAAGAGTGATGTGGGGATATCGAGACCAGAATGATCCTAATGGCGATTGTTCAACATATTGACAATCTCTGTGGCCTGCCATACAGTTTCGACTCGTCTGCAGAGTTCAGAGGCTGCAGTGTAATTAGGTGCGACTATGTGGGCTCAAAAGATTTCCGTTTGTAATGCTTCGAAAAGATTAATGTAATGCTTCGAAAAGAAATTCCGTGCAGACCAAGAACTCGCATCTGGTTACCATAGTTATCTGACATAAGCTATGACAACCTAATATAGATACTTAAAATGCAAAATCGTCTGGTAAGAATGGACGATTGGAAGGTTTTACGCGCCGAAACCCCAAACAAGAACAGATGGCGTGAGGTGCTGGTCTAATTTTATGCTGTGATGCCCATGCTAGACACACGATTTGGGGAAGCAGCACAATCAACAGAAGAGGTGAGTGTCTTTTTGATGTTATTATGTCTACTAAACTAGTGATAAGCAATAGCGGTAATAAACCTACATTTACTTTTCCTGCACCTGACCCATAACTTTTCTTTAACATAGAGAATTGGAGAGTTTCGGGCGAATGTTCTTTCTCTGATCATAGACTAAATCTCTTCAATATTTCGACAAACGTCTCCAACCCAAACGTATTTCGTAACCCGAGGAAACTAAGAATCTACGTACTCGTATACTTGGACCAATAGAGACAATATAAAGAAGAGAGGAAACCACTCACCAGCGCAGGATGTTGACATAGACATTTTCACCGATGTAGGGAAGATGGATAGTGGAGTGTGATGTGGATTTTACTCAACATCACTGGGTATACCACTCTCAACAGCTCTACCTGTTTTTAGAATTATCTTCCAAGCGGAAACAGTGACAATATCGGAGGCATGTCGGCAGTTGCGAATTCTCGTTATCGTAGTGAAGAATGTCAAAATCTTCTCGGACGGCGGTGATATTGACTTTCCTTAGAGGAGAACAGATCGAAACTGGTTAGTGGTTGCAGGAGGCTGCAAGACGAACCCCGCGCCATACAAGAATTTCCATAGTGTGGTTGTGTGTCATACGAATATAGCCGAGAACGAAGCCGCGGATGGACTAGCCTGAATAGGTTCAAGTGGAAATGCGGAACGACGAAACTTGATTGGAAGCGCTTTAAGAGTGGTGGGTAACGTGATTGATAGCTACTCCCACGAAGAGGTATACAGAAACCGGAGAGAACTCAGTACCTGTCGCATATCACGGGGGATATGGCCTAGATATTACGGTAAGAGGGCCGAATTCCTGATGACTGAATAAGAATACAATAGCCAGAATGACAGCTGCCATAACCGGCGACTGGTACGTATGCTTCTAATAATGGAATACACCACATGATACACGATGACGAACTTATGGCAGCAACCCCTGAACACTACCTCCTACAGTGCCCTACCTTGGTAAATATAAGTACGACAACTTTGGGTCAGACCTTTGCTGACGGCATTCAGGAAGTGGAGAATATTGGAATCAGTTTACTTATAAAGTACATTAAAAATACGAATTGCGTATAAGTGCGTTACTTCAAATAATCGCTGACTCTTTGCCTACAATCTGTTTTTACAGAACTTAGAAATGTTTAAATAAAAACATATATATATGGTTTCCCATTACATCCCATGAAGGGATTATGGTGAGCATATCACAACCAGTGAGCTGTGCGCTTTCGAGTTTTACACTCACTGATTGGGATCTACAATTTTACACCGGTTTCGAACAGTATTTTGAGCAACGTTTTCATGGCTAAGTACTCGATAGTGGCGCAATCACTAATCGAGGTGGCCGTCGTCGAAAGAAATGTAAGGTGGTTAAAGCAGGGATGGAACCCACGTTGTCATGTACAGGAGTCGCGCACACTAACCATTGCACCACCGACGGTCACCACCGACGGTCACCACTTAGAAATGTTTACTCTGGCAAAGGTACTGAATTTTGGCCAATGGAAATCGACTCTAAACCACTGTGTGATGCTGCACACATTTTTTCCAGGCATGCGCAGCCGCTTATAGGTGAGTTAAATAATTATTTAACACAATTTAGAAGTGACGTTGGACAGAAATACGGAACTAAAGAACTAATAGTATATTAAATAGGTGGGCAAATGCGGCCCTTCAAAGGAGTTGTGCGGTCCTCGCTATGAATTTAAATTAATTTTTTTTCCATAGATATGCGTCGAAGTCGTTCACTAGTTCTTGCAAAGAACAATCACGAATATTCTCGCCATATCTAACACGTGCAATATGTTCACGAGGGTATTGTTTGGTCAACCTAAATGAACTATATAGTTCATGATCTACCCAAATCTAATTTCGCACAATATGTTCTAATGATGTTTAACAACACCGGCAATAATAAAAGCGATGCTCAAGACAAAACCTCTCTCAACATATCTTTCTTCAGGGGTGTCAGGTTGTATCCATGACATAGCTGATCGGTTAAGGAGTAGGAAAATGATAGAAACCAGAGTGGATGGGCGGGAGACCGATAAGCAACCAGAAGCAAACCATAGTGTTTGATTGATGCTAATGACGGCTATATTAAGCGTGTTTTGGTTATACCGCTTGCTTATATATTCGCTTATTTTGTATGGAGCACTTAGCGAAGACTTAGCGAGAACTTAGCGACGAGAATTGTTTTCGCTAAGTTTAAACAATTTTTTTTGACATCGTTTACCGTTTTCAACCCTTATTTATATATTTGAATAAAATGACTTATCGCTAAATTGCCGTTTTCTTTGCAACTTAGCAAGCGACAATCGCTTGCTTGTAACCAAAACACCACTATTATGTTTTATATTGGTTACGTCGAAGGTAAACACGCATTCCCTTTGATTTCTGTCCGTTTTGTGTCCAACCAAGAGGGATAGATACTCTTGTCTATTGCTCTGTGGTTGTATGTAAAAAACAACCACAGGACTCATTTTGTTTTGGGTGATACTTCTTGTATTTGTCTTGACACTGGCTTTTCTTTCGAACCAATTGAATTTCCACACTTTTCAGCAACGTGTCTTGTAAAGTAGATGTGCTACTGGTAACGATAAGTTCTAAATTGAGTGGATTTTAATTTCTCGCTCAAGTTTAGAAGTTTGTTTTTTTGTAAATTGTTCGTGTGTCTGAAATCAATGTTGGTACTGTGTGTTTAAGTAATTCTTAAATATTTACCAACAGAAAAATACCATGTATTTAAAAAAAAAGATTATGTCACAATGCCTAATACGTACATTTAATCCCATCAAATTCGTCAAAATTTAAAGCTCTTTGATAACTATACGTGATTTCCATCACCTATGGAAGTTGAATAGCTTGCAGCATCAATACTTACTCTGTCATTTAACAGAAATCTAACAAAATGCTAAATATTAGATACCAAATAATACTGATTACTTTTACTTTTTTTAAGAATGGCTAAATATCATGCGGCATCTTTTGTCTAAAATATAGTGCAAAGACCAAAAAAATTGACTAAAAATTTATAAAAAGTGCCGATGAGTGAGTAATAGTTAAATTCGGTCTTTAGTTCCAAATATTTTTTGAACTTTCACATATAAATGATAGCGAGTTAAACTTTTGGTTTATGCCCACATTGAGTAGTAAAAGCCTTTCGTTATGGTGAATGGTTTTGACTCACAAATGTCTAACACACATTCAAAACAAATCGTTAAAGAGAAGGTTCAGAAAAAGTAATTCGTTTCGGTGTTGTGCTTTTGCAGTTTGATAAGAAATGAATTACAAATTAATATTTATATCAAGAAATAGAAGTTCCACAAAAAAAATTTTTATATAAAAAGTTTGGTAATAACACCAAAAAATTTATCTAAAAAATTGCGTCATCTAGTTTTTGTTTCTTAATTTATTCAGTGCCAGGAATTAGTTGTTATTAGAACAAGTGAAGCACAGGGTTGTCTTCGTTTTGCAATAGCTTGATATTTTCCAACGAAAAAAGCTGAAAGCGTTACTTTAACTAAAATATTGGCAAGAATTTTATTTTCTTGATTGTCTGAGCAAAAATCGAAAATAACATATCTTAAATGCTTTATCGCACGTGAGCTTATACAAGACGCTTCGCTGAACACATTGTATTGTATCGGGAAGAAAAGCAACCAGAAGCAAGCAATACTAATGATTGCTAAATTTCTTCGAGAGAACATAAAGAGCGGGATGGCGACTCTTATCTTTTGCTATTTGATCTTATGCGAACAAGTCGATGTCGTAGACACTAAGCAATCCATCACTCTCAGTTTGCGCGTGAATATCCTCTAAAGTCAAATCTTCGAGAAGAAGAGCTAACATCGTTAAAAATACATCTTAAAACGCAGCTGAAGATGCTGACTAGTTTACCAACGAATATGAGAGAACAAATGAAATTTGTTTTTTAATAGCGTCTTTATGGAGAAGCATAATTAATTAAAACAACTTAGAAGAAGTGGTTAAAATAATAGATCCCAATAATGAACCTCTACATAAATCTGTTGCTAACATTCTCAATGCCAATAGGTATAGGTAAAAATATTGAAAACAGTTTAGTGGATGAACTAGAAAATTGTACAGCATTTATGGTATTCCACAACTGGTGATCTCTATCCGCGTTGTATCTGAGATACTCACTTTGCAAGAAGAGATGTTGGATTTAGGTGCTTTAAGCGAAACTACTCGTGGAATTCTTGTCAAAATCAGAATTAATGAAGTATTAAAAAAAATTTAAATTGCCACCAAAAAAAGTGTTGCAATAGACGGCACACGTGCAATGCTTGGAAGAAACAAATGACTAATAGGTCCATCATTCAAGGACTCGCAATTTAAAAACTGTTTACATACATGTTATATTTCCATTGATGTCTCAACGTGGTGTATCGTAAGATGGCTGCAAACTTACAGTGTTTTAGCACTTTTTGTTGAGTTTCTTTATCCGATTAAAACATTTACAGCAAATAGAAAATACTACTCGAATTTCAGAAACGAATATCGACTAACCGATTAAATGTTTTTTAGAAACATAATGGAACATTTAAAAGCGCAAAATGAAAACCTACAAGGAAACCCCAAATTTATTATAGAGTTGTCACAATCAGTATTTAGTTTTGAAGCAAAACTTGAACTTCTTATGAGTGACCTTAAGTCGAAAAGCTTTATGCATTGTCCGCGACTGGATGCTCATTTAAAAATATCAATGACCAAATGGTATTGGAATTTGCCGGAAAGCTGGAACGATTACGTGAAGATTTTAAACGTATATGCAAAACTTGATAAAACTGAAGATATTGTTGTTGGCGATTTTTACAAACCCATTTGATTTCGAGAATTCGGCAGAAGGACTTTCAATTTCACAGATAGTTTTACCTGAAAAGACAGTGCGGGAATTGGAATTATAGGGTATAAAAAAAGACAAGGCATTGAAAATGCAGCACAAAAATTCTTTTTTACTGGAATTCTGGAAATTTGTCCTTAAATCCAAATATCCGCATTTAAAAACAGCTACAGTCGACTTTATTCAATATTTGCTACAACACACTGTTTTTAATGTACAATGAAGTTTATAAAATCCAAATATCGACCTCAACTGAAAACCCAACAACTGGCGGACATGCTTCACAAATTATGAATTAACCAAAAAAATTCATTACATTTGACTTTAATGTCAGTAGAATTTTGACATTAAATAGTTTTAAATGCATTTTTTATTTATTTCTTTCTTTAAGTTTATGTTATAAACTTATTTTCTACTTCTGTTGTGACTAGAATTAATATGAAAATCTATGTCTACAATCGACTTAAAATATATGAAACATACTATAACATTCTTAGCTTTTAAGACGAGCAACTATTTTATACACTCCGGTTCACTTATTTAAAGGCTGTAAAAATTCCGTATTCAGCAGCCTGTATCTTTTGCAATTTGTAATCGATTGCAAAATTTTAAAATGGAAATGGAAGCTGGACATATTGAGATATAAAAAAATCATGACAATAGCGGTTTCTTAACTAAGGAACATTTTTTGAGCAATTTATAAAAAAAGTCACAAATGTGCTATTTTTTTGGTTCACTTGAATAAAGGCACTTTATTATTTTTAAAGTAAGCGATGATTTTTTGTAGGGAGCGTTTGTTTATTACAACTTAATCATTTTACGAATCAAAATAGCAAAAGAAAAAATTTTAAATCTATTGGAAAAAACTAAAATCGATGTTTAAATTTCTGAAGGATATTCTAACCGCACAAAAGCTAAACAAAGGTGCCTTTAAATGCCTTTAAATAAGTGAACCGGATTGTGTGTTTTCCTTTTTTGTAGCGCTGGCAGGCTCTGTAATAACCCTGAATTTTATGTATAATAATTTGTTGATATATGTATAAATAT
Source organism: Phaonia tiefii (assembly GCA_963931995.1). Taxonomy (NCBI): domain Eukaryota; kingdom Metazoa; phylum Arthropoda; class Insecta; order Diptera; family Muscidae; genus Phaonia; species Phaonia tiefii. The sequence continues at coordinate 200,799,933 of OZ008369.1, forward strand.
ATATCTTATTTAAAGGTAGTTTTAATAAAGATGCACTAACTTTATATAAATGTATTAAGATTATTTTACCAATATCCTGTATTGCCCTGTGTCATGTATGAAAACCGAAAATTTGGCGCCTTGCTTTATACAGAAACAGGTGTATAGGTATAGGTATAGAAAATTCTCAAAAACACTCATCGCGGTTTAAAGTAAAAGTTTTAAAAAACTCGACAAAATGACGTAAACAAATTATTCAATTCAATGATGATGAAGAAATTTGGATAAGCTATCGTTAATTTAATCAAAATTTTCATTGCCATTTTACATCAATTCAGTGTAGTAGGTTAGCCTTCCTGTCAGTGTTATATTTGCGAATGCGAAGTGTTCAATCATTTTGATGTCCAGCTCACATGCCCTGCATTTATCCAGCTTCATAATAAAAGATTTGGGACTAAATTGTTCTCAAAATTAGTGTAGTAAATAGTGTAGCTGTAGATAGCAACTGTAGCAAGATATTTGGATAAATCTTAGTGAAAGCAATATGTGGCATCAAAATCTCTTGTACTGCGATTGAAACTTAAACGCGTGTTGATTTTCTGCTCAACTGATCATCCTGCCTAAGCTACGTTTGTATATACATACATATGTTATAAAACGTACAACAAAAGTAAAAAAGATTAACACAAGAAAAGTGGGAGGATGCAGCGCAAAAAAAAATTTGGTGTTGTTGTAGCTGATTCTTTGTACAGGCTTGTTTGGCCATAAGGCAGTTTTAAGAATGAAATCAAGACAGAGGAATTAGTCGGCGGCAGCTTCAACATCAGCAGCAAATCAAGTTAAAAACGTTTTAGCCCGAGGGTAAATAATATGTATACAACTTACATACTTATTTATGTATATTCACTGCATGTATATATTTTAAAAGAATGTGAATTCGTATATAAGGGTGGCTGTTTACTTCTGTTTCAAATTTTTAGATTGTCTTATTGAAATTTTATTCATGTCATTTATAGTTTATAAAAATACGTTATTATTTTTCTTTTTAAAGTACGAAAAGTACAACAGCTTTTTTAATAAGTTCCGTTATGGTAGGCTCTATTGGGGTTCTTTGAAACAGCTGATCAACCTCGTAGCTGGAAGTTTTATAGTGGAGAGAATGTGAAGGAGTATGAGCGGTAGCTGAGTTTTCTGTAAATTAGATTTTATTTTATAATTGGGTTTTTATATGAACTAATACAACAATTTCGTATTACGGTCAAATGTTGACACATTCAAACTGTATCAAAACTCCAATTATTCGAGTGACATTCGTCGAGAATTCGCTGGAACTGAAACATTTCTGCACTTTCTTTACATATTACTCTATCGTAGAATATTCTCCATCCTTTAAAGTGCTGTAAGTTTGTGCGGTCATTTCCTGAATTATGTTACCGCAAAGTGGAATATTTCGTATGCAACAATCCTCAATCCAAATATTGGGCGTCTTTTATTTTTCCATAATTGGAGAATGTGCTCGAATTTTAAGCACACATTGAAGATCCTGCGGGGACTGCGGTCTTAATTTGCTTCTCATTTTTCTTAATAGTTGCTAATGTTACTTTATTGAAAGCTACAATTTTTCAATGAAGGGTGTTTTCTCCTGTAGCCAATCAATCCAAGTTGTTGTTGTTGCTAGATTCTTTAATGAGTTTTCTCATTTTCAGACACCGTTTGAGACTAAAATTTAAGTTGAAAACTATTTTTAAATTCTAACTATAAGACAGATTCATAGAATGGCTGGTCCGTCACACAAATATACTCGAACAACTCGTTTTGTAGCTCATTTTCTCGTTTGAAGAATTTTCATTCAAAATGAGTAGAAGACTCCTGGAAAAATTTAATTCAGAAGATGCCAGATCGGGACTATAATGTGGATGTGGCAAAAAATCCCATCCAAGCTTCAATATTTTTTGCAGATGAAGTTTATCGTGCTTGGGCCTGGATCTCTTTCGGTTGACATTGTTGTAAAGAAATCATTTTTATCTCCAGTTACAAGGGGTTTCAAAAATGGATAATATTTGTAGCATTTGAGCACTAAATCTCAAGTACTTATATAGGCCATACACTTCACAAATATCCCTGTGTGCTTCCGCGTCTTTTTTGCCTTTTCGGAAAAATAGAGCAAAATACATTTAACGACAATGATCATTTTGATCTTCCATATTCACCACACGATTTAAATGAAAACTGACCACTGAAAATAATGTGACATATCACAAACTTAGGGCTGAAATGTCAGCTGTGTAACTGTGTAAAAATAATTTAGTCAGCTGTTACTTTGTTCGCACTAATAAAGTAAAACTCGCAAACGAGTTTACCCACCAGCCACACATGAAACCAATACTATAAATATATATATTTAAAACTTACAAATTTATTCAAGCTCAAGACCTTTTTAAATAATATAAAGCTTATTAGCTTTATAAGTCGAGCATAAAATTATGAAATTATTATTGGCAAGATCCGAAATAGCTATACAGACAGCCTTGGTAACATTGGAGCATTTTTATGCTCGACTTTTTTGAAAGTAATATAAAGCTAATAAGCTTTATATTATTTAAAAAGGTCTTGAGCTTGAATTAATTTGTAAGTTTTAGAAAACAGACCGAGTAAAAATTCCCGTAAGGGAAATGATGAAAGTTGACGAAGATCACAACGAGCTTGAGACAATAATATTGTTGATGGCACCCATCTGTTTTGTTGTTTTTGTAATTACAAAACAAAAACAAATCATGTCTGTTTAAAACCAATCCTTTTTCGACATGATAAAAAGGAGTTGTGCGTTAAAGTGTCCAATGGTAGTGCTTGGTATTCTTCAAACGTGTATATAAAGGAATTCTCATTAATATGATGAGTGTTTCTAGATATATATCTTTGAAGAATTCACCAAAAACATACCAAAAACGTCTGCTGATGAATATCTTGGCAAGATCCGAAATAGCTGTACAGAGAGCCTTGGTATCAGTGGAGCATTTTTATGCTCGCCGTTTTTTGAAAGTAATATAAAGCTAATAAGCTTTATATTATTTAAAAAGGTCTTGAGCTTGAATAAATTTGTAAGTTTTAGAAAACAGAACGAGTAAAAATTCACGTAAGGGAAATGATGAAAAAATATATATATTTAAACTGAATATACCTATTAAAAACTTCCTGATATAGTACTTTGCCTGACCAAACTTGCAAGTGAAATTTTATTTCCACCATGTCGTCGAAGTCAAAGGATGTCACTATAATGGCGGTTATCTGCGAATTGAAAAAACTGTAATTTACTAATTCCTGATTATTTTTAACATATCTTACTTTTAACATATCTTCTTATTGGTTCATATTTATTAATGTGTTTAGTTGCGTTTTATAAACATAACAATTATTCACAAACTATGTATATTAATAATAATATTTTTAGCACAAACCTTGAAAACACATCAAAAACTGTATTTTCCAATTAAGTGTCTTTTACCAATTATTGGCCAACAATGTATCTTCAGATTCGACAGTTCACTTTCATGAAATTGCCAAAATTAACTTGCATGCAATTTTCGATGAAAGTTTGATGAAAGTAACTAAAAATGTGTGTGTGTTAGTAAACAAGTGTGTGTGTATTAAAATTTTTCGAACTTTCATTTGCATGTGTGTCCAGGAGGTTATAATATAAAGATCTGAAAATATTACTCGCTCACGATTTTAACAGGCAGAAATCGTGAGCGAGATCGCGATCCCAAATCTTTAAGTTGTTTTCATCACTATCAGGGCTGTGTGTTTGTATAATTTCTGATTGATAAATAAAATCAAATGTATTTTGATTTTATTTACGAACTTGTATGTTTTTATATTGAGGAAATTGGGAAACAAGATCAGAATTATGTTGCATGATATAAAATGTTATAGGTAATTAGTTTCTATAATGTTTTTGGGAATCTCATAATGAAATATTATATTCCCAGTAAATTTTCGTTTAGCAAATTTTGCTATATTTCGACATAAGGAACATATTTTTCATATTCATAATTTTGGCGACCCTGACCACAGTCAGCTTTTTTTTTACAACAGAAGAAGAGCTCTCCGCTCGCTCCAATGAAGTAAAAATAAATAGAACTCGCAGGCAAGCTAGCCAAATAATAAATTCTTTTTAACGAGTTCGAATCTCTTTATCTCGGATTTCAAGTTTTAAAACGAGCGAGTTATTGAAGATTCGGCTCGCAAGTCGAGTTTTTCCGTACCTTACTTGTTAACGCCTTATTTTGGGCCAGCTGTAGGGACTTAAGATTGTTCGCTCTACATCCATATATAAACGAAAGATATGTAAATCGAGAATGAACAAGGGTTTGATAAATCAATATTTGATTATTGGGACATTCGTCATTGTTGAATTTGTATAATAGTCCTGTAGCAGCTGAGATTTTCGTCCATACATCCTAAGTTCTGAGTTGTATAAATTTAATTTTATCAGAGTTTAGAATCAGCTTATTTAACCTAGAAAATTTGCATAATATTGCAGCATCATACCAAATGTAAACTTTAAGGGTGCTTTCATATTGATATTTGTAACGAAGACATGTACAATCCGCAACCAAAACAAGATTTCCATTGAATTTAATTTTCCATACTTTGCAAACGATTTTGAAGATAAGCCTTGAAAAGGCATGCAGCATCATAATTCCTTCCTACACTTTTTAGTTTTATGTTCAAAATTCGATTGTCAACCATAGCAAAGGCCTTAGAGAAATCAAAATACATCCCAGCGACACCTCTTAATTTCTCACCGCGTCCACCACAAACAAATTCAACAATATGAAGAACCAATGTTTATTCAGTTCCCGATCCTTTTGGAAACCAAATTGATGCTTATACAATTAGGGGTTTCACAATCTGTCATACTTGGTCGTATTGTCGTATTTTTATACAACAGTTGTACAATTTTTGTTGTTGGCTTCCACATAAAACTAATATACGAAAATACAATCGCGAATGATATGTTTACTGCTTGTCGTATTTTATTTTTGCTGTTCTTGTACCGTATTTGTTATAACCGAATACGACAATGCGAGAGCTTGTGAAAACCCTAAATATGTTTCTGTCAGAAATCTAATTCGATGACGGTTCGAAGAGTACTATCTTAATCACTTTGTCAATAACTGATAACACTGCCACTGGTCTAAATTCATCAAAACTTTAAGAGTTCGGTTTTTTGGATAATGGTACAATTTTATAGATCTTCAGAAGGTCGGGATATGATACACTTTGCACTTTGTTGTCGAAAATTTTGTCCAAAATAACTGTGACTAATTCTCTTTTCCTCAGAAAAATTTTTGGAGTTATGTTGTCATAACCAGCAGTATTTTTCACGTTTTAACGTCATGCTCTAAATCAGATCGCCTACTGGTTTTAGGTTTTCAATAGACTCAAAAAAGTAAGACCTTAACGCAGCAGCTTTACGACTTACAGAAATGATTATATGACCATCCTCACTACAGATTTCGATTATTGGTTTATTCGTACGTCCAACCTCCCTATTCAGGAATTCTAAAGTTGTTCTTATATCAGATCCACCTAGGCAATAGGGTTGAAATACAGTTCATGTATTTTGTTCTGCATCTGAACTTATTGCTTCTATCATATCCTTGCACAGATCTTGGGTAATTGGAGCATTATTTAAAGCTACCAAGTTTTTTCTTTAATTTGTGAATACTTTAATTGTGATCAGAAAATTGTTTTTTTTTTGCGGTTTATTGTGAAATATTGCTATTATCCCAATCAATTGAAGTTCGACTTATAGGTCGCGTAATTTGACTATTTAGTAATTTTTTCCGTAATAATCAGTGTCCACCATAGTTTTTCGATATCTATCGCCGGCCAAAATATCAATATTAACATCGCCCAGCATCAAACAGCACATATGCCTAACCCGTTAAGGATATTTTCTAGGTTTTCCAGAAAATCGTTCACACTACAACTCCGCGATCTGTATATCGACACAATAACAATCTCCTTATGTTTAATTACCGCATCGTGTATCTCAATCGCTGTTGCATCTACATTACTATAACGTTTGTGGTATATTTCAATTTAGAATTTATGAAAATTGTGGTGCCTCAAATTCAGGTATTGTTTGCTGAACCAAGTTTCCGGTTCACCAATTGTATCAGGTATTTTTGCTAATTGAGTAATATATATTTATAAATTTTTGATTGGAGAAATACATAGAATGTTAATTGATATAATATTTAAGAAAATTATATTTTCATTAGAATTATATGCAGAAATATTAGAAAAATGTGTAGAATATATTGAAACATTTGAAAAAGTATTAGAATAACGCTTTACGATACTGCACAAATTTAAAATATATAAAGGTGTTATAAAATCTGTTTTAGAACCATCATCTTTTACGCCTGGATATTCCAGCAGCGGCATGCACAAGAAGCCCATCAACAGCGTGCATTGATCTCATACGTACCGGTCTTAAATGAACATCCTTTATGGCATAGATGCAACCACCCTGTGGATATAAATAAGTGGTTTCTGGTTACATCACATGAAGGGATTAGGGAGAACTTTTCACAAACCAGTGAGCTGTGCTCGTTCTAGTTTTATACTCACTCATTGGGACCTACAACTTTACACCGGCCCCGAACGGTATTTTGAGACGTTTTTTCGTTCCTAAGTACTCGATAGTGTCGCCGTCACTAAGCGAGTTGACCGCCGTCGAAGGAAATTTAAGGTGGTCAGAGCAGGGATCGAACCCAGGTTCTCATGCACAAGAGCCGCACACACTACCTTTGCACCACCGGCGGCCACATTTATATGGTCTATTTATATATGATCTATATATATATCTCCCTTTTTTGGCGTCATTCTTTGGATTTTCCTGACCAACCGTCCGGCTTTTATCGGGATTGTTTTGCTTTTTGCGGAATTGAACTGCGATTTGGTCTCTGGTCCCGCCTTGAATATAAAATAACAAAATGAGTATATAGAAAATAAAACTCTTTGTTTTGTATAATATATTTTCTATTAAATTTTTAAAAATTTTGCTTAAAGCCAAAAATCACCTTTTTATCAAATGTATCCCGCTTTTTTGTCAATGTCTTAAGCACGATAATAATCTAATAACTCGAGAATTGCCAGATCTAGCTTAAAATCCCTTTTTTTACACTCTAACCGTCAACCGACTGCATTGAAAGCTGATTAAATGCAAATTAATTATTTGATTCCGATATGTTTATTATGAGTGTGATAACGCTATAACTTTTGTTGTTGTTCGTATTGTTAACTTATAGGGCCCACCTCTGTCATTTGACGTTTCAGTTCCAGTTTACACAATTCATCATCAGTATTGCCATAACTGAACTTTACGTGCTTTTTTGGAATCAACACTTTTGTGGTAAATACTCTACTTATTCTGTTGCAACCGAATCAATACCACGTCTGTTTAGAAACCCAAAATCTTTATAACATAACTGTCTGACGATGCTATCGGCCCACATCCATTCTTCTTGATGCATCTCAGATCTGTGATATGTTTCGCTATTGGGGCACTCTAGATGCGCTAATTTTGCTATTGGTAAATCAATTTGGAAAACACAATCAGTTATTATCTAAAAAATCTCCGGATATTTTGTACAACGTGCTGTAAATGAGTAGCTTCAAAATAATGAAGATTCCCCTTTCTTCGAGCTCGCTTTAAATTGGCTAAAAACTGAACGCTTTGCAACTGGTTAGGTGTAGAATGGTACCACAAACGGGATCCGAATTTTCTCCGCTGAACATACTATATGCACTCGCTTCTTTCACAACTGTGTTTTGGCTGTAACCCCAGGTTCTTTACAAATGATTATTATTTGGTGGAACATATTTGATTTAAATAGCTAATCTTTAGTTTTTTCGATGCAAAATTGTAGTTTGTAAGCAAAATTTTTCACAAAAATTATAACCAAATCATCAAAAATTAAGATCCTATTCTGAATTTTAAGCATAAAGCAATCGAATTTTCATATTTTCAAATGATCTGCTATAAACTGCTGCTGATATGCTTATATAAACAATATCTCGAAAACTTAGAAGAAGATCGACTATTTTATTTTGTTCAAATAATGGACACCCTAATATAAATAAGAACTTGATTAAAGTAGTTTATCAGCAGAGGTGGAGATGATTCTGATGACGACGAGATCGAGGGCGACTTAGGTTTAAAGCTATTTCCTAATAAATGCCCTAAAAGGAGAACAAGAAATGGTCAGAACATTTCTACTATGCATTTTCATTACTCCTTCACAATTAACCCTAAAATGACTCATAAAAAATGTGATGAAACTATTAGCATTATCTATAAGTATATAGTTACAAATATTAAAGCTCCATAATTCTTGATGTCTGTGATAGAATTCTAATGATATGTTTTTGGGGTTTTTTTTTTCAAAATAAAAAAAAATTAACTTTATCATATAATCGTTACTATTACACAAATAAAAACGTTACGTTTATATTCCGACCGGCTTAATTTCTGATGTTTTGTCAGGCTTAGTGTATTCGAAAAACCGGTTTTTGAAAAATGTCAGTTTTCGGTTACTTCGAATATCCCGATTTTGGCGAAAACGGTTTTCGGTTAAACCGAAGTGTAGGAACCGGTTAATAACCGGTTTCGGTTTTTATGACAAAGTGGTCAACTATGCGCTTTCTGATTTTTTTTTTATTTTTAATTCGTTTCTTTGCATTTTCCGATCGACTATAGAGTACATATCGTAGCCATGAAAATGCTTGTCAAAATGTCGTTCAGAACCGGTGTAAAACAATCAGAGTGTGTGAGCGTACGCCTTCATGTGATACTAAAGAGTAGGCCATGTAAAGGGTTTTCCAATTGAGTGACATGATTTCTTTAAAAACAAAAACCCACTAATTGGTAAGGAAATTCTAATGTTTTTGCTTAATGTGAAGTACAATCGATGCAATTAAGTTCTGAATTAAACGTCTTTCAAATGGCCTCCACTCCACGTCTTCTTTTGCAGGAACGAATTCGATGAACACAGTTTTCGAGCACCCTTTCCACTAAATCAAGTCGTATGTATGCACGTTCAATATTGACTTGTGACTGCAAATAACCTCACAAGAAATAGTCTAATGGTGTTAATCACAACTTTCTTGAAACAATCGAATCTCCAAACTTTTTTCTCAATAATTCGGTTGTTGCACGTGCTGTGTGGCACGTCGCCGCGTCTTGTTGGAACCAGATGTTGTCAATATCAACTTCTTCCAATTCCGGCCATAAAAAGTTGGTTATCATCGAGTTTGAGACAGTCCCAATTGTTGACAACGTCTTGAATCGATAGATTGCGGTCTTCAGCAACACTTGCCTGAACGGCAGCAATATTTCCATTACTTCGAGCGGGTCTTTGTCTTATTGGCACTTGAACATTATGTAAAAGAAATGTATGTTCGTAATTTACAACAATTCGATTAATAGCGAGCACAGATGGATGATTATTACGACCATAAAACCCTTTAAAATTTGGAATTTAATTTCGCTTTACGGTTACGGCGGATCCTGGCTGAACAGTCAACTCAACAGTCTCTCGTGGTGGATCCATCTGCTTTTCTTCGACGGTGTGTGGATTTCCGAGTCACAAATGCGACACTTTCGTTTGTTAACGTAATCCCTGAGGTAAAAAGATGCTTCATCGGGAAATATGTTTTTTTCGTAAAAACGCTCAAAATTCTGCTAAAAAGAATTCCGAGAAATGTTCATTTCTGTTGACGGCTGTTCGAACACACTTTCAGGTACAGGTACAGCGGCAATATTTTCCACTGTATGCATCGGACGAGCACCTACGCGAGTAGTTTTGTTCACTAAGAATACGGATTCACGAATTCGCTTCACAAATTGATCCACAGACTGCGTTGATGGCACTCTATTTCTATTGAATTTATTTCGTCGATTTCTTACAGTCTGAGTTGAAGACTCAGAACTTTGGAAGATAATTTTTGATATTTCCCAATATTCTTTCGAGCGTAGAGCGACTCATCATCGTTGAGTAAATATTCTTTTGGACGGTTTGAACTTCTTTTTGACGTGTGAGTACTGTTTTTTATGCATTTTTGTTAACGTACCATATAAAATTTCATATCAAATCTTTGAATAGAAAAAGGATTCACTGATGGTGATTCTCCACATTTTAAATAGGTTGAATGAAAAATTTCCTGGGGTCCAAATTTATCCTGGCAATAACTTTTACAACATAACACTCTTCAATCCCCTAAGTGTCCTTCTGGACCAAGGAGGATACGTCGAATCATGGAATGGAAACAACGGGGGAGACAGAAGCAGGTGCAACGGAAGAGACGTGTGTTAACAATTTCCTCACGGGAGAATTAAAAAACTTGAAGGGCCTCGATGGCGTTTCAAATATTGCACAATACAGGATAATTATGAAAGACAGTACTCCATTTAAACAAAGATATATGCATTCAAATACGGCGAGGATGCAAATGAATTACTTCAAAATGGATATATCGAAATATCGCACAGCATTTACAGCTCACCAATAGGTGGTTGGTTCGTTGGTTTTCGTGGTTGCTAAAGGTACTATTTAGCATCAATTAGTGTCTTGAGACACCGTTTTGCATACCACATCACTCCGGGCGGTCCAAAGTACCATGTCTATATCCAGCCTGTTAAGTGGAGATACTTCATTAGATGCACTAGTTCTATCTCGTGTATCTCAGTGAGGTTATGCAGGAAGGGACGGCCCATAGACATAGACAACTGCAGAGGAGATGCTCCACCATCTCCTCTTCTTCTGCGTCATCGAAGCCATGGCAGTGGTCATTATATGGCTGCTTCAACCGTGTTGCGTGATTACCGATTGGCCAGTGCCCGGTCAGCACGCCAGTTGGCCTAGATATGCCTCCCCGATTATGGCTAATCAGAGAGTTAGTCCGGTGAATGGTATATTCTGGTCATGTGTTTCTGGACATACGGCACATTTCTGTCCTATACCATACGGTCTTCGCACGTTCAAGGTAATGCAGGAAAATACCTCTTTTAACCAACCCTATAGGCGTTGCGACTGACACCATGTGGTGTTCGGTGGAAGAGGATCCTACCCTGGCTTGTTCGTCTGCCTTTTCGTTCCCTAGGAGGATCTTGTGGCCTGGTATCCAAATAAGAACCATGTTGGCCAGCCGGCCTAGCTCGACAAGTTTTTCCCTACATTACCTAACGAGTTTATTTGCAGTGTTGTAAGATTTAAGTGATAGGAGAGCCGCCTGGCTATCTACAACTATTCCAATGTGCTCTGTTCTTCGCTGTAGTATAAGTGAGGCGCAGGCTTCTTTGATGGTCAGTACCTCCGCTTGGAAAACGTTGCACTTGTCTGGGAGTTCGAATGATAAATTGAGGCATGCCTCTTCGGAGAAGGCACCCGAGGCGGTTCCACATTCCATTTTGGATCCGTCCGTAAATACTTTGGTGTCAAAACATGTAAGTGGTTCCCCTTTATCCCGCTCTATTCTCCTGGGAAACCTGACATCGAATAGATTATCGAACGTCAATGAGGAGGTGCAGTAATCGGTGGTTATATTGAGTTCTCTTGGGATTATCTGTAGTATACTGGCATGTCCATATGCGTTGCTCTTCCAGAGTCCAAGAGCGTTTAGTGAGGTGGCAGCCCAGACCGCACTAGCTGTGATGTGAAGGTCGATTTGTATAACATGAAGGTATTAAGGGCTTCAGATGGACACGTCCTCCTTGCCCTGTTATGCCGATGCAAGCTGATCTCTCTACTCTATACAACAGTTTCATGGTGGACGTCTTCCCTGCGACAGGCCATCATACCTTTGCTCTATAGGAGAGTATTGGTCTGATTATGTAGCACCATTTTCGGTCAGAGAGCCCACCGGCTTCCGAAAATTTTCCGAAAAGAGTAGTACGCAACGGTTGCCGTCTGTGCGCGGTACTCTACGTTACGCTTCCAGGAAAGTTTAGGGTCTAGAATCACGCCCAAGTACTTGGCGTGAGTTGACAGTGGAATCTCTATTCCATTTAGCCGAGGAGGATTAAACTTTCGTATATTGGTCTTCGTGGTAAAAAGCATGACCTCAGTTTTCCCTGGATTCACTCCCTGTAGCCCAGTCGTTAAGTGATTTCAAGGCCCCATTCATGATTTCGCTTAACACGAATGGTAATAAACCAGAGACCATTATTACCACATCATCCGCATACGCCACGGTTTTAATCCACATATTGTTCAGTAGTATTTTGTTGATCACGACTAACCAAAGTAGGGGAGGGATGACTCCACCCTGGGGAGTTCTTCTATTCACTCGCTTTGATGACTCGCTCATTCCCATAGAGGCGTTGATAATTCTACTCTGTAGCATTGTCACTATCCAACTCTTGAGGAATGTTTCCAGGCCTAGATCTTCCAAGAAGGGTGCGAGGGTATACTGTTTGTTCTCCAAGGACCCCTCAATAGTTCTAACGACTTCGTGCAGGGCTGTGTCGGTTGAGCGGCGTTTTAGATATGCATGTTGGCTGCTTGATATTCTTCGATTCGCCTTTCAAGCGTTTTCGCAAGAAACGACGAGAGGTTGATCGGTCTCAAATCCCTTGCGCTCTCGTGACTCCGTCTCCCCGCCTTGGGAATGAAGACGACTTTTACCTGACTCCAACTCTTTGGTAAGAAGTTAAGAGTCAGGCAGGATCGAAATATAATACAGCGTCACGGACTAATTATGACCTCCGTGCATTGCAGCATCTTTGGTTAAATACCATCTGGGCCCGGAGATTTATATGGTGAGAAGCTATTGGTGTCCCAGGATAGGCTGTCTGAACTGATTATATCCTCTATACTATGAGTATCCGAGTACTGAGTTGATAATGGCGGCACCTCCCCGGATGTGTTCTCGCAGCCCGGGACGTGAGTTTCCAGGACTATCTCTAGCGATTCATCTGAGCTATTTAACCATGTCTCGTCATCCCTCTTCACATAGGTGGGATTTGAATGCTCCTTGGCCAGTATTTTGCTCAGTCTTGCTATGTCCTTTGTATTCTCCATCGATCCACAGAACTTTGACCAAGATCGTATTTTTGCAGTGGCTATTGCTCTAAGTTTATCCTTATACGGCTACCAGGATCCACTTACATAGCTTTCATTGAAAGCTGTGCGAGATTCTCTTCATAATATTGTGAGCTCATCTGTCCACCAAGGCGGATAGGATTTCGTTAAGCGTGACTGAGGACATGACACTTTGAATGCGGTATTCATGGATTTCTCCAACTTGGATACAGCTTTCTCCACGTGTGTAGTGGTGTTAATGAGCTGCGTGGACTTAGGAAGCTTACCTTTCAGAACCCTGTTGAACTTGTCCCAATCAGTTCTATTGGGATTCCGATAGCATCTGATCGAAGTTGTTTTCGCAAAAATGTTGAACAATATACAGTTGTGGCCCGAGAAGAATTTCTTTCCGGATACTGTCCAGTTTTCTATCTCTACTATTCTATTATATGATATCAGAGTAAGGTCAATGACGTCTGACCCCCAACAAAGTTATCGGAACTCGGGAAGACAAAAGTTTGGTTAGTACCTCTGTTACAAATTGTAAGGTTGTTAGTATTAATAAAGTCTGAAACGGACTCACCTCATTCGTTTATTTCAGAGCTACCCCATATGACATGTCTCGCATTGGCGTCGCAACCTATAATGCTGGTGTTCAATGGATGATGTTTCCTCCACCTCTCTGGGGAGGGGGGGGGGGCGTCACAGCAATGCGCCATGTAGCAGGACGCAATGTAGAAACTCTTACCTTCTGTCAGCTCTAATTTAGCAACGGTGAAATCTGCTGTGCTAAACTGGGGGCAGAGAAAAATTTTTAAATTGTTTTTTGCAATTAGACATGATACTGGCTTACCATTGTCCTTTATATAGAGTGTTTTGTAACCATTATCATAAAACCCTCTCACCACATTGTCTTGTATGTAGAGTTCCTGGATGATGCCTAGGTCTAGATCCTCCTCAGCTAGAAGGATTCGCAGGTTATTTGAGGCGACACGGGAGTGCTTCAAATTAATCTGCACGACTTTCGGCATGTGGGTCATTTAGGTGATGAAGTAGATGCCCCCTCCAGCTGCATCACGATTTCTGACAACTTGGACTCCACTTTACTCCATTCCGAGACTGTAGTAGGGGTTAGCTTCCCGGTCTTCGCGTAGGCCAGGGCAACCATTAGGGTGTCCTTCACTACCTCATTGAAGGGCCTTTTCGTAGATATGGTCATCTTTGACAGCTCCTTGACCTTCCTTCCCTTTGCGGATTCATCGTCCTCTACTCGAGAACGTTGCCGCTTAGAGGTTGAGGGTCTGTTGCTTTATAGGTAAGCCTAGTTCTCGTCGTACTCCTGAACTATTTTTGATTTTTTGGACTTTGTCCACTTCAATTCTCTCGTCTACTGTGCCATTGGCTTCATTCTTGGCAATATTCTCAAGGATGAACTTCGCCTTTTGGTACAGTGTCCTTCGAGCATCAGCAGGACATCTGCGTCTTGGGCTTTTAGAGACTGTCGCGTCTGACTTGACGGACAAGTGCTACACAGTCAACATTTTCTGTGGATATTGACTGTGTAGACGGGGGAACGCTTTTGACGACATTCACCGCGATTTTGGGGCCGGCTTCCGATGCCAAAAGATTCTCCTCTGATGAATTGCCCACACCCATCGAGTAATTTGTTTTCGGTTTGGTTTTGATTTGCGACATTTTGGTCCCACCAGTGTACCGTAAGGGGATGGACCGTAGTGCACTGTGATGGCTTGCGCACACTAGGCAACTAAATTACAACCGCACTGTACCCTGGACTCGGAGGGGAGAAGTTAGCGACCAGTTTCTTTAAAGCACTTGCTGGCCATACAAATCCTCGGCACAACTCCTTCACCTTGATCTTAAAAGAGCAGATCCAGGTAGAGACATGACCTACAAGGATCGGAAAGAACTGCCGCCTATTACAGGACAGACGCAGACCACGGAGCCGCCTAATGTAGGACAGACGCTTGTGGGTTTTGACTATTAAGGGATAGACAGACTCTACCAGCCTGGAAAGGGTAGTTCTTATATCGTGTACTAGTGCCCTTCTGGCATGGGTGGCCCTATGGGATTTCCGTGCAGAACAAGAAGTACTCCCTCCAGCATGGCCACTATAAGTACACTTTAGCTCCTGCATCGCGTCAAGATGACTACCCAGCACAGAGGCTTACCAATATTACTGGCACCAAAGAAGAATGGAAAATGGAGGTTATGCTGTCGAATTCAGATGCGTACCCTTTACCAAGGATTAACGGGATATTGGAACGCCTACGTAAGCAAACTATTTTAGTACAGTGGACTTAAAGAATGGCTACTGGCAGGTACCAATGGAGGAACAAAGTATGGTTTATACAGCGATTACGGTACAAGGATGAAGACTGTTTCAGTGGAAAGTAATGCCATTCAGACAACAGTCTGCACTACATTCTAACGAGCATTGAATAAGATCATTAGACTAGAAATGGAACCTTAAATAAAAGAAATAAATAAATGGTTTGCCATTACATCCGGTGAAGGCATCGGGGAGAGCTTCTCACAACCAGTGAGCTGTTTGTAGAAAGCCCCTGTGACGGAAGTGCTCGTTGGGAAGTTCCAGTAGTAGCAAGAACAACGCGGTTGCTGTTGCATTATCCCGAGAACCCCGGATTACATGTGTACTATAGGTCAGGTAGCGACCGAAGAAAAATGTAGCTGGATAGAGCGGAAAATTTAGGGTGTAACAGAAAATCTACAAAATGACACGGACAACCAAATAATGAGTGACCGATTGTACTGCCATATTCTAAACAGAGATGGCACAGACAGGAACTCATATTGACACTTATATGTGCAAAATATTAGAACATGTCCTAAGTGAAAATCGCGACGACCCTTGCGCTGGACACCTTGGAAGCCGAAAGACAATCACAAGTATTAATAAACAATATAGCTTTCCGGGGTGTGATATGGTGATTAAGTCATTCAGGGAAAGAATCATCTGCAGATTTGATATACCAAGAGTATTAGTTTCAGATAATGGAACCCTAGTATTAGTTTCAGATAATGGAACCCAATTTTTGCGCACAGAGTTCAAAAGTTTCTGAAGGAAACAGGGTTGAAACACTAGTTAACTGTACCGTACACCCACAAGAAATCCAACGGAACGAGCCACACAACAATGACAGCACAAACGCGGGAGAAAATCAGCGCACGTGGGATGACTGTCTCCCAGAGATAATTGTAAATTCGGGCGTGTCGGAATCAACTGAGTACAGTCCTAGTTTGTTTACCCAAGGAAGGGAACCCAAAGTACCAGGATACATGTACAGCGAAAATACAATAGGACCAGGCGGCAGAGTATTAGAACCGGATGAAAGGGCAGATATGCTACGAGAGATCTTCGACATGGTGAGGAGAAATTTGGAGTTGGCGGCAAAAGATAAACGACGATATTGTAATCAATAGAGATGACAACGGAAACCAACGGAGGGCGACAAAGTACTCGTCAAGCAGTATCAACTGAGCAAAGCTATTGCCAAATTGACTCTGACACTTGTGTCACATCCTGGTAAGTATACATATGCGCTGTTTACACACTGGGAAATTCCTACAGGGTATTCGTAGGCACAATTAAGATAAACTAAACTGACTGAGCATCGACAGAGGCAGTGGATAAACAAACGACACAGCGAACAACCAGGCGCACCTATAACACAGTGAACAACCACACGAACCTACGATACCGCGAATAACCAATCATACCTACATAACAGCAAACAGTCACACACACCTATGAAGATTGGTAAAGGAAAGGCAGGGGGTACAAATGGTCGTTACGAAAGATTTTTATTTCTTGTAGTAGACTTCGAGAGTGACTGGGGAGAAACCGAAGAAATGCAGACCGTGGTGAGATTAGAATGTGTCGCTAAGGAAGCACAACATCGACGATAGATGTTTCTCAAAGGGGACTTAGATTTAGATTACGAAATCTAATCTAAGGAACTGTAGTTCGTATTAGTGTATTCAGACGGTAATACGGATCTCTGAAATTAGGGAAAGGGGTCAGATCTCTGAAATTAGGGGAAGGGGTCAGTTGTGAACCAGCGGTAACGGAGTCCTCAAGTGGTAAAATAGAAGTTGGGAGTGTTTTTGTCTTGGACGATGAAACAGTAGACGGTAAAGACGAATGTGGTTATCGAACACCGACGGTGAAACCTAGTGTAGTAGATATCGGTGTTGATTATCGAGGGTGGTAATCAAACTCCTGAATCAGTAGTTATGAGTGTTTTGACTTAGATGACGAAAGGTGATTACCAAACACAGCTACTGAAACCTAGTGGAGTAGATATCGGTTTTGGTTATCCACGGTGGTAATCGAACACCCGAAGTACCAAGCCAGTAGTTGTGAGTGGTTTGTGTTAGACGACGAAAGAGTAGACGGTGAAGCCGAAGGTGGTTATCAAACACCGACGGTGAAACCTAGTGGAACAGATATCGGTTTTGGTTATCGATGGGGTTACCGAACACTTGAAGTCCCATATCAATAGTTGGGAGTGTTTTGTCTTAGACGGCGAAACAGTAGACGGTACTGCCGAAGGTGCTTACCGAACACCGACAGTGAAACCTTGAAGAGTATATAGCGGGTTTGATAATCGTACTCGAGTACTCGAGGTATTGCACTGAATAGCAGTGTGACTGGCCACATAATATCCGACAGGACGAGGATCATACATCGGGAGCATCGTACCACTAGTGAAACTGACGGCGTGAGACGAGACGAAAATAGAATCGAGCTGTAGAGATATGACGAAGAAGAAACTTTATTATTTTTACACAATTAAATAAAGAAACGTATGTATGACATGGGACTGTTCTTGGAGGTGGAAAGTTTCTGATAGCCATTCACTTGGGAGTGGCCAGAAATGATTCCTTCAATGGGCAGTCCAAGCAGCTCACTACATCCACGCAGTATGTCGTGGGCAATGGCTTATCGGAAACCTCCGTTAGCTAGCTAAAGTGAGAAGGCGACACGAATGAGCAACCGGAGTGGTAATGCGATCACTGATACATCTCAGGATTATTAGGTGACCCTGTCACTGAAGCTCTTCGAAGTAGTGGACATATTCTTCTGTCCTTTGAAGGCGGATGAGCCAACACCACTGGCCAACGGCGGATCAAAATTGAAGAAACCAAAATCCAGTTTCGACACACTACATTCTGGTCAGCGCCTGATCCATAATGGGCGGCTGAAACATAATCATTCTGGCAGTAGGTAAAATGCAAACCACGGTGGGCTGGGGTTGCCTCCCGCCACCGTTATATTGGCAATGAAAATACACGGAAAATATAATAAACAAAGAAACCCCCCAACTGTTGACGACCCTCGCAAAAGTTATAAGGACCATGATTTAAGGATATGTACCTGGAATGTTCGAACGTTGACTGGTGCCACAATTCGCATCAAAGCGAAATATTTCTACATCTCGTTAATTGGAGTGCACGCACCGACAGAGGATAAAGATGATGAGGTCAAAGAAACATTTTATGAGCGCCTGGAAGAAGTATATGAACGCTGCCCTGACCACGACATTAAGATTATTCTAGGCGATTTTAATTCCAAATTAGGAAAGGAAAGTGTCTTTCGGCCAACCATCGGTAATCACAGTCTACATGATACCACCTCCGATAATGGAATAAGACTGACAGACTTCGCCGCTGCAAAGAACGTGGTAGTTAGTAGCACACGATTCCAGCATAAGGCGACCTGGATATCTGCTGATCAACGGACGAAGAACCAGATTGATCACTTGGTAATAGATGCCAGGCACTCTTCTAGTGTAATGGATGTACGTGTGATTCGAGGTGCCAATATCGACTCGGATCGTGGCTGCGAAAGTTCGCACGAGATTGAGCAGGGTGGAAACCATACGAAGCCGAACACAGGAAATGCTGGATATTGACAAGCTACAAATACCGGAGATATCAAAGTCCTATCGACAGAATCTCTCTCTTCTGCTAGAGCAGAATAATGGCAGTGGAAGCAGAGAGAGAGAGAACCGAAATGTGCAGGATGAATGGTGAATCCCGAAAGTTTTTCCAGAGGGTAAGAAGATCGACCAACGGACCTACTAATGGGCTGCCCTACTGCAAATTCGAGAATGGGAATCTGGTGACTGAGAAGCAGTGTGTGCTCAAAATGTGGAGAGACCACTTTTCAGCACTACTCCACTCAGATTCTTCCACTGAAGATCAGGAGGTAATGATAGTGGAAGATAGTATAGATTGTGAAAGACTAAAGCCAATTATTGAAGACCTGATTGGACCTTACCAGTGTGGTTTTAGACCAGGCAAGTCCACAACTGACCAAATATTCACGCTACGCCAAATCCTGAAAAAGACCCATGAAAAGCAAATCAATACATACCACCTTTTTGTCGAGTACACAGCTGCTTTCGATAGCCCCATACGGCGAAAACTGTACGAAGCTATGCCTGAAATTGGTATTCCGGCAAAACTGATTCGCCTCTGTAGAATGATGCTGACCAACACCAAATCAGCAGTGAAAGTGGGGAAAGACCTCACTGAACCATTCTGTACCAAGCGAGGACTTAGACAAGGCGACACACTTTCGTGCAATCTCTTCAACATCTTAATGGAGATAATAATGAGAAAGGCTGCAGTAAATACGAACAAGACCATTAACACCAAAAACCATACGTGGCTGGCGTATGCTGACGACATATACATCATTGGGCGAAATTTGCGAGAGGTTACTGCAGTATTTTCAAGAATCGAAAAGGAATCAGCGAAGGTGGGTCTTGCTGTTAATGAGGGCAAGACAAAATTGATGGTGTCAATGGTCCGCACGTGAACGTTGACAACCGATTTAATTTTGAAGTGGTAGATGAATTTGTCTACCTTGGATCCGCCGTGAACAAGGACAACAACGTCAGCCTGGAGATAGATAGGAGAATTGTGCTTGCAAATAGATGTTATTTTGGGCTCAGCAAGCAGTTTAGGAACAAAGCCCTCTCTCGACGGACAAAAGTCCCGCTATATCAGACTCACATTCTACCTGTCTTGACACATGGCTCCGAAACTTGGGTCATATCGCAAGCGGATGAAAAACACCTGGGAGTTTTCGAAAGAAAAATTATCCGTAAAACATATGGTCCTGTTAGGGAAAACAGCGAGTACCGACGTCGCTGGAACGCAGAGCTATATAATCTCTATTCTGACGTGGACATAGCTAGACGAATCAAGGTGGGCCAATTGCATTGGCTAGGCCATGTTATCAGAATGGATGAAGATGAGCCAGCACGAACGATTTTTATAACGTACCCGATGGAAGCAGGAAAAGAGGACGACCAAGACTCCGCTGGAAAGACCAGACAGAAGAATCGCTCCGTATCCTTGGTGTTACCAACTGGCGAGAAAAGGTGAAGCATAGAGCCAGTTGGAGAAATATGTTGAAATTTGTTTAATTTGTTTGTTTAATTAATATGTGTAAGACGTCTGACGTCATGAGGTTGTAATATAGTCAATAATTGTAAGTATGTAATCTTCAATTGAAATAACGCAAATCACCCGTGAATTCTAAATTTCTTGTAACGGAACCTGGATATCAAGGCTGAGTATACCCCGTTAAAACAAGTCGTTACAAAACAATAAACTTAATGAGTTTAAATCCTGATAACACATCAAAGAAATTATTTAATCGGTCATTACAAGGAAGGGCCATAGATACCAGGAAGTATATGGAATACTAAAACCACCAAAAACAAAAATTATATCCTGCAAAGACATCAATTCGAACACGTCACCAATAATTCTACCACGTTCCATATATACACTAATACCGAAATTAGAGGAATATATGAACAAGCAATGAACATAGTCACACCACCTAAGGTCAACCGAACACACTGACAAAACATCAATTTCAGAATATTATTGTACATTTATGAAAAATTGTATAGAAAATCTCTGGGACATTGAAACAATACTTGATCCTTAAAATTGAAGAAAACCAATATCCGCCATATATATGAAATCTGTCAGAAAATTAAAAAAAAGTTCTGAAAATTTTCACACTTTAAGATTCACATATATTATTGTAAATATTAAATATATTCAATATAATATTAAAGTGTGAAAATTTTCCAAACTTTTTTTAATTTTCTGACATTTTTCATTTTTCTTCGAGTTTAAGGATCTAGACCTATTTCAATGTCCGTGATTTTTTTTTTGAAATTTTTATTTAATATTTACAATAACATCTGTGAATATTAAAGTGTGAAAATTTTCCAAACTTTTTTTAATTTTCTGAAAGTTTTCATATACATAGCGGATATTGGCTCTCTTCGAGTTTAAAGACCTTCTAGACCTGTTTCAGTGTCTTTGAAATTTTTTCCAAAATTTCTGTTTAATATTTATATTGATAAAGAGTGAAAATTTGTAATATTAAAGAGTGAAAATTTTCCAAACATTTTTGAATTTTATGAAAGTTTTCATATGTATTGCGGATATTGGTTTTCTTCGATTTTAAGGACCTAGTTTTGTTTCAATGTCATTGAAATTTGTTATAAAATTTATACTTGATATTTACAATAATATGTGTGAATATTAAAGTGTGAAAATATTTCAAACATTTTTTAAATTTTTTAGAAATTTTCATATATGGGTGAAAATAAACAATGTTGCACTCAACGGTCACAGCTATATAATTTTATACGTAAATGAAAAATCTATAATATGATATTTTATTTTAAAACACGATGAAGGTTCATCAGTTTACCTGGTCCAAGGAGACACCTAATTTATTACATTTCAATGAAGTGAGCTGTTATGCCTGCGCTTTGGGTACAGAATGTATTCATTACAACCTGGGAAAATTGCTGTTAGAGAAACAAAGGCCTTTTCAAGATCATCGGCGAAAAACTACTAAAAAGGCAAAAGAGAAGATTGAAGAACTACCAGATAAAGGAAGAAAAGGGTGCCAACGTATAAGAGTTGACAATAAGCCAACTGTTGAAAGCTGTGAGAAGCGTCGAATAACTAGAAACTCCCACAAAAAGACGACGAAAAATTAGTTGAACCTAAATGTTTGCTAAGTTGAATAAAGTTTTGTTTTCGTTCGTAATTATTTTGAAAGATTTGATTTTTTATGCTACGGAAGCATTAACAATTTAATTTATTATACTTAAATATGTTTAAGAATATTATTTACAAAATATTATTTGTATTTTTAATTCATCGTGAAGTTTACATGACAGTTTCTATGAATTTAATGAATTGATTTACATTCATGTAAACTCTGTCCCTATACAATTGATTAAAATTAACTTAAAATTTTTTTAACGAAACTTGTAGTTGCAATATTTATAATTTATACTTATTCTGGTCCCATCTCTCGATTCTGATCGAAAAATAACTTAAAAAACCATAGTTGAAATTGCCAAGTTTGAGAATCAAAAAGTGCAACATTTTTTATTTTCACCCATATGTGGCGGATATTGGTTTTATTCGATTTTAAGGACCTAGTCCTGTTTCTATGTCCTTGACATTTTTTATGAAATTTCTGCTTCCTATTTCCAAATGAAATATTAAGTGTGAAAATTTTCCAATTTTTTTAATTTTCTGAGAAGTTTCCATTACATATATAGCGGCAATTCGTTTTCGCTGATTTTAAGGATCTTGTCTTGTTTCATAGTCCTTGAGTATTTATTTCTAAATTTCCTGGTAATAGTAAAACCATATAAATAAATTAAAAGAACTTTATCTTTTTTAACCTTTGTGAACTTTACATTTACATTAAAAATTTTAAATTTCATCCTTTTTCAGGATCTCTTCATATATCAATGTCGTGCATTTTAGATTACACATAACATCCTATATAACGTAACTAGAATTGACGTTAGAACTCTTCCAATTGATTTGGTATATTTTATCGTTGTACAGAAATGTGGGTCAACTTCACTTCGGTATATTTATGCATATTAAGAGATTAAGATTATTTCACGAAACTTTTAGATAGTCGACGAGATTATCTTGTAACTTTCCTCATGTATTCTTCTGAGATAAATCATTACGAAGATTAGTTAGCGATGGTACATAAGGATTGTTTGACCATTTATAGGTGCTAAATCGGTCGTGAGAAACATTTTCAAATCTATTTACTTTGTGTTTGACGATTATTGTCTTTCAAACGTGTATCCAGATAACTTACGAATCTTGTCGGTGGATGTGTAACCTTTTCTCAACTTTTCAGCATGTCCTTGAATAAGTCAAAGATTTTCTCGGGAATTGTTTTAAGTTTGTTTATTAAATGTGGTAGAGAATGGAAAACAGAGAGAAAAAATTCATGAAACAATTATACCCGTGATGGATAAATTATCTTAGAAGAAATGCTGAAATATATTTTGCGTGACTACTAGTAATGCATGAATAGATAAAGTATTTCGATGGCTTATATTTGAAATCCTCTATATTCAAAAACACAACTTTTCAGGAGAGCAAAAAAACATAATATTTGGCAAACTGGTAAACTTTAAGCAAACTATTCTCTTATAATATTATTTAAATACTCGTTAAGATTCCGTGATATGAAAAAAATTTTGTTATTTGCGTTATTTACAGCACTATGGCAGATAGAGGGTTTTTCATTTTGAATATTGAAAATTTATATTCAAAGTTTGGTTTATAGGCATTTTACTCAACTGAAAATTCATGATTTTTTTTAAAGAAATGTAGAGATATGATCCGAACAAAAGACTTTATATGCATCAATCACCTAAGGGAATGAACGGACAATATAAACACAAATTATTTATGGGATGGTAAAGGATAGAGTGAAGAAATATTGGGTTCTTAACTTAGTTTGGTTTTTTGATTGATCGATTTTACTTGTTTGAATTGACCATGAGGTTACTACATATGGGCTCTAAGGCAATAGTATTTTTTCAATTTGCTACTAATAAGATACATATGTATTTCAATTATTATTCAATGAAAATTAATTGAGGTTTATTTATCATTTAACAAAATAATTAGGAAAATTTTAATTAAAAATAAGAAGAAATGCAACGAAGATAATTGATTAATAAATACTCTAACTACTTGTTTATATTGTCGTAAAAATTGTGACATTCTGGCATTCATATCTTTGTTTCCTCTGGAGTGGATATAATATGCGTCTCGGAAACTTGGTTTCATCCTATTATCCAAACGGCTATATACTATTTGCCTGGATACACTCTTTTCCGCGCTGATAGAGAAACAAATGGCGGAGGCGAATGTATTTTTTATAAAAACTTGAATAAAGTGCAATGTAAAATTGAAGTCTAGTCATAATAGTCCTTCCGAGTTCATATTTTTAGAAGTTTTTACTGAACAAAAGAATGAGATACTTGTTTGCAGTGTATATCGTCCTAAGAAAAGCATACCAATAGATGACTTAATAATTTCAATTGAGAACATAACTGTGATGTATGATGATGTTATAATAGTTAGAGACTTTAAGAGTAATCTTCTGAGAGAAAATTTTTTAGTTGATTCATTCCAAACGCTTGGATTATACCCAACCAATATAAGTACACCCACGCATTTTCACCCCACGTCGAATAGTTTATTAGATGCATTCTTTGTTAATCAGAGATCAAAAGTTATTTTATATGATCAACTCTCTGCACCTATTTTTTTCTTGCCACGATTTAATATATATGATATACGATATTTCGGTAATCGCAGACCCCGAGTATATATCTTATAGGGATTTTGAGAACATTGATTATGGTGTACTAAGTGAGATTATTGATGCCATTAATTGAAGTATTATATACAATATTAGAAGTGTTGATGAACAGATTATATGATACCTCAACTACTACTTAGATGAGGTATTTAACGCTTGTGTTCCGATTAAAACAAAATATATTAAGCACTCTCAGCCACAATGGTTTAGTAGTCATATTAAGCAGTTAATAAAAAAACGGGATCATTTGTACAAAAGATAGAAACGATATAAAACCACACTTCTCCACTCTCAATTTAAATCTGCAAGATGTGAAGTTCTTCGACATATTCATCTAGCAAAAAGTAATTTTTTTTCGCCAAAAGTTTACATTGGCTATTGATAATAAGTCCAAATGGAAGGAGATTGGAAATATAGGTATCGCTTGACAAAATCAAAACAAAATTAATTATGAAATAGATGTGGGCAATATTAACAAATTATTTGTCGGTGTCAATTCAGTAAAGGCCTCTACAAACGTATACACTACCTATCGTAATAAACATATTGAAGACGACTTTTCATTTTACTCTGTTGGACAAAATGAAGTACTTAATAGTTTATTGGTCATTAAGTCAAATGCGGTAGGTGTGGATGGAGTTCATCCACGATTCCTAAAAATAATTTACCGAAAATTCTCCCTTATATAACATTAATTTTCAATACAATACTAGCAAAATGCTCTTTTCCGCATGGAAAATTTCGAAAATATTACCACTCTCGAAAACTAATAACGACTTTCGCCCCATTTCGATTTTACCAATAATCTCAAAAGAACTTGAAAAAATTATGTCATAGCATTAACTGATGTTGTAGAAGAGCTTAGAAGGAATACGGATGAAAACGAGGTATCTTTTCTTGTACTACTTGACCATAGTAAGGCATTCGACACTGTTGATCATGAAGTTCTGTTAACTAAGCTTGCCAAATTTTTTAATTTCTCAAGATCAGCATGTAGAATGATCGAATCATATGATACTTGTCGTACGCAAATAGTTTCATGTAATGGTAAAAATTCAGATCCTTTGTCAGTTAGCCAGGGTGTGCCTCATGGATCCATTTTAGGTCCTTTACCGTTTTGCATTTATATTAATGATCTTCTTTATGTTCTGAGCCGTTGCCAAATACAAATTTATGCAGACGATGTTCAGTAGTATATTAGCTCGCATCCCGATTATGTTTACGACTGTGTAGACAACATTAACGCCGACTTACGCAGTATAAGTTCTTGGGCCTACAATAATGGCCTCAGTATAAATCCCACAAAATATAAAAGTATTTGCATTTCAAAGCGGGTCAAAACTCCTATTTCCAATGCTACGCTGAAAATAAATAATTCCAAAATTGACTTTATATAGTCGTCATCTAATCTTGGTATTTTATTTAATAACCACCTTTCTTGGAATGTTGCGAAATTTGTGGGCTGTACAAGCATCAACTCCACTACACATACGAATGCTTCTGGCGAAATGTTATATTATTCCAACTCTTATGTACGGATCTGAGATTTTGTATGCATGTGACAGCAAAGATAAACAAAAGCTCAAGGTGGCCTACAACAATATTGCTAGATATGTTTTTGATAGAAAACGACGTGACAGAATCTCTGAGTACTCTTATAAACTTTTTAATATGAGCTTCGAATGCTATTTGAACTACAAGAGTCTTATATTCCTGCATAAAGTTATATATACTATGCAACCTGATTATCTCTTTGAGAGATTAATATTTGCGCGTTCTAACCGAGGGAAAAAAATCATTCATAAGTCTTTTAAAAGTTCTACTTCTGAAAGACAATTCTTCGTATCCACTGTTCGCCTTTGGAACAATCTACCATCACGTATACATGTTATTAGCAACGCTTTTCATTTAAAAAAGGAGTTAAATAGTTTATTTAAATAATTTTTAAATTATATATACATATTTTAAAATTTTGAAAACGAGAATCAAAATGTGAAAATGTAAATGTAAATGCAATGATAATCTGATTTTATTTTATTTTATTTCAATTATAAAGTGTATGTCTAATTTATGATTAATATGTTTTATGTCTAACATTTTTGTAATTTTTTTAAATTTTTTTTTGTATTTTAATTTTAATTTGTCTTAAATCTCTTGTCGTATATTAAACATTTTACCACTAGCACTGTAATTTATAAGACTTTGTCTTGTTGTGCTAGGTTACCATATTATAATAAATAAATAAATAATAGGTTTCGAAGCTTGCAAATGTCACCATTTACTTGGTTGAACTTGAAGTTTTCCTGTATTTAGAGCATTAGACCCTTTGTAGCCATTACATTCATGAAGTCGGTGAGGTCAATTAGTGTATTCATAAATAAAATCAATTTTATATTTAACGCTGCCATTTGGTAAGTTCTGGAGTGATTTTAAGTCACAAACAGTCTTCACTTTTCCAGGGCGTATACTTTGAAACCGAAGAAGATTTACGGCTTTATAGTTGTAAAATAACGTGTAACGTGTGTATTTTGCATCGAAATGTAGATTCATCTTTTTATTCTCAACTTTAACAGTCTTCCGACCTCCTTTTGTTACTTTAAGGTAGTCAATTGGTAGATACATTTCTTGATTTTTCAACTTTCTTTCGATGCAGGCATGTGAACTGTCGCACTCCACTTTTGTTTGTCCTATCTACTCGATTATCCTATTATTTTCAATCGCAAATATTATAAATGCATTACACAGAAAGTGGTTTCGGTGTTGATCAACACGGCTGTCGGAATATATGACAATTGGTAAGGAATCAGAAGAACAGTGTGTTTTAAAATGATGTACTATAATGGAGATGAATGTTGAAGCTGAAACGTCGCCAACAATTTCGCTCCACCAATAGTTTATACATTGATGACTCGTTACATTATAAATGATAAAATGATGAACTTGGAACGTTATTTGAAATAAATTGCGGGTGCATTTATGTTCGGACACAGTTTAACAGCTTCATCCCTGGTATAGACATGAATACTCCCCTCTTTAACTGCAACTTTGTCCGAATACTTTTCAAAGTGAGCACGTTCTTTTTTCAAACTATGTGCATTATATTCCTGAATCAGGGTGTGGTACGTTGTGTCACTGAAACTCTTCGATTGATCTTTAGGCATTACCTAACCTTTAACCACATCGCTGTTTACAGAAAGTGTTGATATGAACATACATCTACATACCTGTAGTTATGTACGGTTAAATGGTGTCTTGAATATAAAAGTATTATGTTTCCTGGAATCTTAAATTCTTGACCTTGTGGAAGGAATTTGAAGTACGTGACTTGTAACAAAAACTTTCTTTCCTTCCCATGACAATTCCCATAACGAATTGAATATGTTCGTCCTCATCTCTTCGTTGATTTTGTCACAGTGGCGCAGATTACTTTTCAAACAAAAAGATGAAGAACGTGTTGGTCCCATAAGTCTTGAAGGCTTAAATCCTTACGTATTCATAAATAAAATCAATCCTTTCGATTTTCATCTTGTTTTTTCAATACTGGCACATGAGCCAGTTTTTTTTTACTCCGGGGAATAACCATTTCGTCCTTAAAATCTGTAGAGATACTTTTTGTTAATAATATTAAAATGTAGATTTTTAAATATAATTTACAGTAACCTGTTATTAAGGCGTCTCCGTTATCCTCATATGAAGAGATATAGTCAAGCGCGATACAACCATTAAACGACATTGTATATAACCAATTCTCTCCTAAATCATAATAGAAATATTATTCAATAACTACAAATTATATTTTTAATATTGAACAATTACTTACAAATCAATGGTCGAGAGAGGGTTTTTCATACGAAATTGAATATGAAGGTAGATAGAGGAATCTTTAACATTGAAAAATAACGCCGATGGAAAGGAATTTGGGTCCAACAGTTTTTGAAGTGGTGTCAACGGCATAAGCGAAGAGTTTCCCAACAAAAACTGATTTTCGCCCAAATAGTGTCTAGGGGATTTCGAATATAAGCCATCGATTTACTATTATGAATCCCAACGAACCAAAATACGTAACTTAACGCAATATCGAGTAACAAATTCTTATTTCGAAAACAATTCTACGGGTATACAATCCGTTTTCTAAAACGCTTAATCTATTTTTCATTAACAAATTGCCATTTACTTCTCATCTCTGAGCGACAGTGATTGTGTAGGCTATTCAACTTCGGTTATGAAAAATGTAACTGTCAATTATTTCAGTTGCGATAAGTAAGACCTACAACCCAAAGATTGGAAACTTTTTGTTACGTTCCTAACATTACTTTTTAATTTTAAGATTTCTAATGGTTAGCAATCGAGGATTGACAAGACACATCGTTAATTTGCAGTAGTAGCATTACAATTCTCTCAATGTACGTTATGTACGTATACAAATTTTTACATGTCTTGAAAACAACAAAATCAAGGAAGAGTTTCGAATATAATTTGTTTCTTTTTTGTTTTATTTAAAAGTTTGGAACTGGTTTTTTATTGAAATGTGCATTTTATACAGCGGAAGTTCAAAATTATTTCACAAATACACACAGCAACCCATCAATGATTTTTTTGCGTGCTCCTGAATATGATTACAGTAAGAGAATCTGCCCAGCACATATTATCATCGTTGCCATCGCCTCCATCTCCATAATCATCATCATATGTATAAAGTGCAATGAATGAAAAGCAGGGGTGCATATTCGTACGCTCCATATGTGAGTTTTGGAATTTCTGTTCATTATTGAATGCGTTTCAAACTGATTATTACATATGGGGAGAGCTATTATCGTAAAGATCTCGACTAACGCATCATCCGTTTTAGCGTAAGTCTCCATAGCTGGATGACTGGCTAACTTGCCGGCTGCTATTGTGCTACCATACCACTTGTGTTTTAGGCCTAAAGGCTACACTTGACTTGGCTGGATGAGTGCACATTTGGATGGTCTGTAAACGCCACAACAATAACAGCAAATCTGTCTGAAGGACAGACTTTCTGCCTCAACATAAATGCAATTAGCTGCTGTATCTGCAGAAGCTGTTTGAATTCATACAGTAAAAAATGCACATGTATTTAGAAATGCTTATAACAGAGTGTCTGCCCTGTCCAGTCGTCTGTATATGTGGCGTATTCTAAACGTGGCACTATATCGTTGTACTCATATACGTATGTACGAATGTCATGGCGGAGTATAAAACACTTATTTACGAATGTTCACAATGACTTCAGCTTTAACCTATTGATGACATAGTGGGATATTTTGTACCCCTGATTTCTCCGATTTTGACAAAAGTTGGTATACATCATACTTAGGGGAAGCTGATATCAGATCCGATATCCTCTCTACAATAATATTTAAATCTAATTCTGGAAACATGGTTGAATGTATGGAAAAATATAAAACTGGTGTTTCTCAACAAATTATGTTTTTTGTCTGCAGGAAGGTTATGAAAAACTGATTTCTAAAGAGGCCTTATATTCAAATAGTGATATTTACAAAATCACAATTTTTCAGTAGAACCAAAATCTTCTTATATCATTGGTTTTAGGTGTAATCAAACATATTTATTCCACAGTCTTAAAATGGATACTAATATCTACGAATAATATATTTTATATAGCCGTTATTTCGGTTGATACTCTAAATACCACCGGGTGAATTTGTAATATGTTTGTTCAAATATACAAATATCAGTTTTTGTACAAAACTAACAAAAAATGACAATGACATTTCGTGCAAGACCGTCATAACTCAAAATTTAGTTCTTTCGGATAAATCCATTCCAATGTATAACATTTTTATACTTTCGATGTGAGAACATTTTTAAATTAATTGTATACAATCCTATACAACTTGAAACTTTCAAAGTCGATTTACTCGAAACTACGTTTTTTGAGTGGTGAGGGTGTTTCACAAAATGATAATGCTACTAAATTGTATTACGATTAGTTTGCTTCGCCTGTTATATGTTATAATAAAATCAGTGATATAAACGCGGAATAATAAGTTTAAAATCTTGAAAATGTTTTCATTTTCTAGGCCGAATCTGACAACGGCTAAATTGTAAATGTTTTTGTTCTTTATAACCATCGTATGATTTGACTCTTGCAGGAAGGTTCACACATTACTGTTGCCGCTTAGAGATACTTGGTGGATACACGATTTTAATTATGGTATGGAAAGATCACTTTTTTCTCGGCCAGGTATAATGGAAAAAATCTAAATTCTTACGACTTTTGTACTCTTACCCATGACGATCATTTGATATGTAAAAAGTGTAAAGCATAGGGGGACTCATATTAGACCTTATGCGTCTTTGGCCTATACTAGGTGTACGAATTTCTGAGACGATTGAACCATGTCTGTCTGTCTGGGTCAACATGATAACTGGAGTGAAGTATGAAGTATGACTCCCAAACATTATTTTTTACCTTTCATTATTCTTATACAATGGAACATATGCAAAATTTTAAATTTTGTTCCGAAAGAATAGGAAAAAATATTTTTCTTCAATTTGAAAATCGTAGCCCAACTCTGATTATTGAAGCAGTGTACTAAGGTAACATATTTTAAGCTTAAAAATGCTTTCAATATATTTATTTTATGCTTAAAAATGCTTTCAATATAGAGGTACAATTTTCAAAGATTTCTGAATTCATAGCCTATACAACTTTATACCAAAATCAAAAAAATATCGTTTTCAATTGTTCTCTGTTTGGCTTGAGTTGGATAATGACTTCGGATAGACATATAATGATCGTATAATGATTATTTAAAAAAAAATTATAAGGGAGGATTTGCGACATTTTGCATACACCAGTACCTCCAATTCAAAATTTGCCCGGCCGGGTCAGTTCAGTCACAATAACTCCCTTTTCAATCTGAATGAAAATTTGTTTTAGGTACTTATATATCATCAAACACAAGTCACCAACTGAACAATTGAGATTTGGTACATCCCATACAAAAGTTGGGCGGATAATTGACACGATAAATCACAGAAAACACAATATACCTTTATAAACTTGGTATTTTAAACAATTTGCCTAATGCCACTCCACTGTGTCAGAGTTCGGAAACTGGAAGCTTGGTAAGAAACACATTTTTTTTAAATCTTCCCAAAATTAGGCCAATTATTTTAAATGGCAATCTCACCCAATGGATATTTTAAGGTGATGGTATAAATAAGTCGATTCAACCGAACGATATTTTTGTACTGGTTCTGATAGCTGTTACTATTACATAGTTCTTTGAAAAATATTTTTTTTATTGTACCCAATCACTCTTCTCTAATTGTACCCAATCTCTTTTCTCAATTCATTTATTATTTTCGATCATAGAGAAATATTATCTAGAGCAGTGCCCATAGAGTAATGACGTATAGAGACCCCATAGAGTCTCTCAGTAAATTTTTGACATTTGATGTGTTGCAGATGGGAGGTTGGATGTTGAAAGTATTGCTTTAATAATACCAGATAGAGGCAATGGCTCAAACCATCCAACAATAAATCAGCAACGGCATTTCGATTTGTGCGTTAACATTTTTGTGTAAATACACCACAAATATATACTAACAATAAAATTTGTCAAATAAAGTTCGAAATACATTTAAATTTCACAGTTTTTTCATCAAAACGATATGAAAAATTAAGTTAACAATTTTTGTAATTCCACCTGGTGTAAGCCAATCTGCGTCAAATGACTCTCAATCGCTCAATCGCTCACTCAATCCCTTTTCGAAAATAGGGACAAATTATGGTCTTTCCAGGAACGTAGTCCAAGGAGTGGCACGAGACTTGCGTGTGGCTTCTCGAAAAAGGAATCTGTTCGAACCACATTTAAAAGAGAAGCTATCCATATACCGACATAGACTGGATGCATTTTTCGTCTTCCAAAAATGTCCTACCACAATATCTAAAGCGGGCGAGAAAACAAGTTCAACAGAAATATTGGTCTATTGCAATGAATTTCTGGGGTTGATAAATCGCATAAAAGAAGCTCGCACCCTCAACGATCCTCATTTAAAATTCGGTATAGATGCTGGAGGAGGATTTCTGAAAGTCTGCCTTTCAGTACAAACACCTGAGCCTGTTGTAAGCGATCTCCGCCAAAAATATGTAGACGGCGTAGCTGCAAAAAAGTTTAAGGATACTGGCGTGAAGAAGTTATTTATTTTGGCACTAGTTGCAGGCACACAAGAAAACTACGAAAATGTTCATCACTTATGGTCCCTCTTGCACATAAATAATTTTTCTGGAACGGTCGCGACTGACTTGAAACTTGCTAATATATTAGTGGGAATCATGTCTCATTCAAGCAGCTTCCCATGTACCTGGTGCTTTGCTGGTAAAGAAAACTTGGATACATGCGGTGAAAAAAGAACGATGGACAATTGTCGAAAGAACTATGTTGAGTGGGAGAAAATTAACTTCAAAAAGTCTCTTGCTAAAAAATACAGAAACTGTTCAAATGCGCCCGTTCTGTCAAGAGGCACGAATGACACTAGAGAAATCCTTGATATCATTGCACCGCCTGAATTACATTTAATGCTCGGTGTTGTCAATACTCTGTACAATCGGATGAAAGAAGAGTACGATGTCGAGTGTCAGAAATGGGCAAAAAGGTGCAACGCCACGCCACCCAAGACTTTGTGCACGGGGCTCCTGCCTTTGCGGGTAATTCGTGCAAACTGCTGTTGGAGAAAGTTGAGATTTTGCGCGAAATTTTGTAGACCGGAATGCTTGAATTATGTCAAATGTTTCCAAGATTTTAGAGAAGTGGTTGAATTGCGTTTTTCAAATGATCTCAAATCAAACTATTTGGAAGCGATTGAAATGTTCAAAAAGGCCATGGAATCTGTGCATCACGATTTTAAAATTACCTGGGAAAAATATAAAGTTAGGAAAACCCATCCCCATTACGGTAATAAATTACTGACTGCGGTTCAGGAATATAACAGCGTTCATTTGTAATTTGTCAGTTATCGGTAGATAAAAAATTTGTAATTTTGATTTCATGTTATTTGAACAATAGTTGTCGAAAAAATAAAACAATTACAAAGATACCAGTTTTCAAGTAATTTCATGTTTGCATCACAAATCCAGTTCTCTGGAGTATAATTACTATTTCGGACAGTATTTATGGTAAGTTTTGAGCGTTCGACAATGTCAACACAACTTATTTTTAATCAAATAACCATCCTTCACCCTGAAGATGTGAGATAAAAATCCTAAATTTTAAAAATTTTTCATTAATACATGTGTTTTGTCCAGACAAATTATAGTCCAGAAAAACGTGTTTTTCTCAAAATGGGCTCTAAGAATTACGGTGGATTTTTTTTTCTGACCTTCTGATGGATCCAGGAATCGAATGCCGAAAGAAAATTGGAAGTGCTAAACATATGCATTCACGCCGAGTTCAACCCCACCGTGGAGCATTTTAATTTCGGTAATCTCGAAAACTCAACATTTTTTAGTTTCTAGTTTTGCGCCTATTTTTTCTTCGTTTCTTCGGGGAACCCAGCAAGTAATGATAATCGTGCGAATGTTAATAAAGTGTTGTTGTCGCGAATGGAAATAAATACTTTGGTTATTAGTATTTCAAACAAAATTCAATAATTTTAACTTTAAGCAACTTTTGGTGCAATTGCTTGAAGATTTAGGTACAGTTTAGTGTTCACTGTTCATTGATAGACAAACGCTCACATATTGAACGAACGCTACCAAGATCAATCAGTCTCACTTGAGCATTCGAAGAAGTACATATAGGAATGTAATGTAACTAATTTTTTTTGCGTTATTCTTAAAGTTTTTTGTTTTAAATGTATAACTGATAATTTAACAGAAGAATATATATATGATAAACCAACACAAAAATATATCTTACTCAACCACAGAATTAAGGTTGTATGAGTTTGTCAGACACTTATCTAGAGACACCATGACGCTTGTTTTACGTTTCATTTCACACTATTTGTTATTGGCCCGGTGTTAATTAAACAAGTTTGTCGCAAATCAATTTATAACAGGTAGTGTTACACGAACAGTTGATTTAATTTGTTCATGTAGTGTTGGTGCTGAAATGTGAAATTGAAATATATTTTGAACTTGGTGTTGGTACACGCTTGTGTTGATTTTGACAGGACATCCTACCAAGCAAATACAAAATATCGTTGTGATTGGCTTGTGTGATGCTTTGCCATTACTGCTATTATTGTGCCCATGCATTCCAACAAGCAGCATTTGATGGCAACCACGTCAATGACGGACAATTAAATGAACGAGATGGTGTGTCTAGGAAAAATTACTCCATGTTTTCGATAGAAAAAATTTACACTGCATTTGATAAAGAGTGGCTACGATTTTGAAAGACACATCCACCGGATATCTTATGAAGCTGGAATGAAATGAAGATCAAAAATGCACCTCAATCACAAAATGATAATTAAATTTTTTATTGGGACTTATTTTTAGTAAGAAATTAGGACCCATATGTTTGTGCTAGAATGAACCCCATTTAATTGTTGGGGCTTATTTTCATATTTTAGGGTGTCACTTCCTTTTGAATGTATTTTTCGGTTTATGACCCCAAATGTTTGTCATTTCTTCATTCTAATTTATAAGCTTTTTAAATTTACGCGATATGAATTATATTCAAGTCAACATTTAAAATCTAATATAAAAATTCTCGTGTCGCGGTGTTAGTTACCAAACTCCTCCGAAACGGCTGGACCTATTTGTATGAAATTTTGTGTGCATATCGGGTAGGTCTGAGAATCGGCCAACATCTATTTTTTATACCCCTTAATGATAAAATTATTTTTTTTCCAAACTCTATATACGTAAAAATGAGTTTGTGTTTGTTTTTTGGTTTGTTTGCATTTTTTAGTATCGTATATACACGAAAACGGTTGGACCGATCATTTTGAAATTTTCACAGAATGTAGCTGTGTGGTCGGTGGTAAAAATAGGGCACCTGCATTTTTTGGTAACGCAATATCTGCCCATTGGACCCTATTTTTGAAAACGCAGTATCTGGAGGACTGTTTCACCAATCGCCTTGATAATTTGTGTGGATGCATTAGGCAGAAAAATTCGGGATCCAACAAAAAAGGGCCGGGATCGGATGAGTAGATGTGGCAAACAACTTAAAAAT
Source organism: Phaonia tiefii (assembly GCA_963931995.1). NCBI lineage: Eukaryota > Metazoa > Arthropoda > Insecta > Diptera > Muscidae > Phaonia > Phaonia tiefii. The sequence continues at coordinate 200,835,935 of OZ008369.1, forward strand.
TTGTACGGCTGTATCTCATGAACTGTCAGAGGTATGCATATGATATTTGGTATGTAAGTTATCTGTACAGTTCGAATTACAGCCAGGGTGTAAGTGGGCGGTGTCACGCTCCCTTTTAAAAAATCACTCTGATGGCTTTTCTAATAGACCGATTGTTACGAAAATTTCAGGTTGATCTGCTGACAGCCCTTGTCTATACTTGGAAAATGTTGGATAAAGGGGCGTGGCACCGCCCATACAACTTAAAATTTGAAATGGCTATATATCATGAACTATCAGAGCTAAGAAGATGACATTTGGAATATAAGTTGTTCGTACAATTCGAATTACAGCCTTTTTCAAAAATCGCTCTGAAGGCTTTTCTTATAGACCGATTGTTATGAAAATTTTATAATGAGGTACTGATGACCTGCTGATAGTTCTTAGCTATACTTGGTAGTGATTGGATAAAGGGGGTGGCACCGCCCATACAACTTGAAATTAAAAATGGCTATATCTCATAAACTATCAGAGGTATGAAGATGAGATTTGGTATATATGTTGTTGGTATAGTATAAATGTATAAGTGGGATGTGCCACGCTCCTTTTAAAAGAAGCCGTTACAGCAGTCATAATAATTGTTTGATCATCCTGAAAATTTCACAGTACGCTAGAGTTGGCCTACAGATACGAACATGCTTTTTGGAAGCAAGTTTAAAAAACGAGTCTAGGTGCCCCCACACATGTCAGTATTTGACTATTACATAAAGTATACTATATAAAATAATGCTTCTAACTTTACAAAAAAATATTTGAATCAAATCGGCCATATATCTTTTGAGATACATTGAAATACGTTCACAAATGCCTGATGTGCGGACAATTGTTGGATGCAGTGTAGGATTGTGAAGTTGAATACAAATACTCCTGATATGATGCAAATTCCTTTTTAGCAGGGCTGTAAACCATTCCAGAAAATGGGTTGGTTCGGTTTAGAGGTTCGAACCACTTACAGGAAACTTCTACCGGTACAAGAACCGGTGCATGGGTACATCTTAACCGCGGCTCGGTTTGGATCAAGTGGTTCAATTTTTTTGCATTAACTGTGACAATATTAAAATAAAATAATTATTATGTAAAAAATAAAAGACTGTTATTCACATCGCGTTCACATATATTTTATATTAAAGTAAAAATTACAAAAATTAATATTTTATGATACATTTTAAATCAAAAATTAATTACCAAAATTTATATTTCATAAAAGATTTGATTACGAACTGGTATCTGTACTTGAAAGAAGGACGTACAAAGGTACTGCTCATAAGTCCTATAAAATAAATTTTAAAGTTGAAAATGCTCTTTCGACAGACGTATGCATTTATGCATTTTATGCATTTTAATTCTTTCTCCGTATGGTTATGCCAAAATTGTAAAACATCTGTATTTTGAGAAAGGCGTTTAATGTTGTCGAAACCGTTTTTTATTTGGTAAAGTTTCCTTTCTGTCCGACAGCTCTAGTATACATTCCAGTTCATCATTGGAGCTTATTTTAGATTGTGGAGACTCCATCGAAGATCCCGTGCTTTGCATTTTAAATTTAAATTCAACAATTTTTAGTAAATGTTTCTTTGTTAATTCTTTTTCTGTTTCAGAGAGTAACCTTGGGTCCAAATACATGGATGCTAAAACGCACGAATTGTTTAGTAAAAATTCTGCTCGTTTTTTCAATGCTGTTACTGTTAGTTTAGCCATCCGGGCTTTGTTTCTACTTTTAGTTTACAAGAATACCATGCAAAGAACATATCACTTAAAAGTAAATTTTCTCTGCAGTTTAATTGATATATCGTGTGCTCGATTAAGTAATTCGCAAATATTTTGTATCTCTTCCCAGTCATTTTCATTCATATGTAGTTATTTTATATCGGAAGAGCTTTCTAAGCAAAAGGTTTTTAATGCAAGTAAACTCTTCAGCATTTTGTATGTTGACTAGGGTACCCATTTAATCGGGTTTTCTGATTAATCGGTTAATCGTTAATCGTAAATTTCAATCTGACAATTAACCGAACAAGATGCAATCAAATTATACGATTAACCGATTATTCGAATAAAATAAAACAACAACAAAAAGAAAACAGTGTTCAAATATTATACTAGGCACATTTATTAAAACAAAACTAGACGTAACAAAAGCAAATTCATTATATAAAATATATGTAGGAACAATTCACAAACCGTAGTTGCTGCACCATGAAAATTAATTCAAAGTTTGGACCCAAAAGTGACAAGCTTTCCGGTACCTTCCATACAAAGGGTAGGGTCGCTCAGAAATTATATCGGACTATCATACCCTATTCAATTGATTAATTTCTACAAAAATTTTGCAAAACGTAATTTTCTGACTATTATCCTTATTATATAAAGTTCGAGCAGAACCGGACCAGATATTGTGATACCCCCCATACAAAGTGACCAGTGGGTATTGAACTTTCATCAGCTTTGTTTTAGCTTTACTGCGAATTTTATTAATTTCTTTTAAAAAATCAGACACGGCCAAATTTAAAGTATGGTCGGCACATCTAATAACACTAATTGAATTGTGAGGTAATACGTCCCGCTAAAGTTCTTCAAAGATATCATTTGGAATAGCGTCGCAGAAAAGTTCGTCGTCATTTGCGCCATCATCATCTTTATCATCAATTGAATAATATGCATTTAATACAAATTTATTGGTTATGAGAACATTAGCAAAAATCTTTAATATATCTTTATTACCTTGCGAATTCTCGTGAATAACTTCATTCTGACTTCCTTCGTCATGAGTGTGCAACCGTTGGCTTGATTGGAAGTTTTGTGCATTTATATTTAGAAATTTTCCGACACTTATCATACTTGCAGCATTATGGACCGTTATGGTGTAAAGTTGGTCCATCTTTATTTCAAATGATTGGAGAACGTTTACGATAATGTTAGATAAATTCAAGCCGCTATGCCTGACAAATATTTCCTTCATAGCCAAAGTTTTAATTTAAATACGACCTTTTTCGATATACTGTACATTTATTCCAATTATTGATCTGTCCAGTCTACTTACACAATCATCTTTAATGGAAAAAAAGTTATAATATTGAAAAACATTAAAATGTGTACACTAAATGGAGAACTATAATATACCGATTATTAAAGGTGGATGTCATAGCAGATCGCAGGGTGGCTGCTCTTTTTACAATTTCTTCCTTGATGTTTTGTCGGTTTATTGATATGCCCACTGCTCTACATAGTGGAACAATAGGGGGGAGGGGTCGCCCGCTGTTCATAACCAGTTCCACGCAGCAGTTCAATAATTGTTCTTTCGAAATGTTTACAGTCGCTGTTGGCGGGTTTTTTACAACGTATTTCATGATGCTATTTTCATTTGAGTCCCTTGTTTGTTTCTTAGCGGATATTTCGACAAAAATTTCCTCTGAAATATCTGCGTGCTTTCTTTTAATATGTCGGGTTAGACTTTCTATGTGTTTCCCTTTCATTTCAATTTTACAATGTTTACACACGCTTGTATTAGTCTGCGGGTCATACAAGAAACACTTATGCACTGGGTTTTTACTAATTTTAATAATTAAATATGTAAATCAATAGCACTTTTCACAGGGAATAAAAAAAACTCGCAAACGACGCTAAGACAATATGAAAACGAAAAATGACTATTCCCGGAAATGCCATCAAACAAAGTTTAACCATAATGGTTGCATTTTTTAGGCAGCATTCAATGCATGGCTTAACAAAGCTAATGCAGCGATCACACTGTTGATTTTTGACATTTACAATTTCGTTGAAACATGACGACTCTTCGTTTACAGTCGTAGTGGTTATAAATCTTATTTTCATTTTACCATGAACCGAACCATTTTTTTTTTTGAGTGGTTTTCGGTTCGGTTCTGTCTTAAAAGCCAAAACGCTTCGGTTCATGGTTCGCTTTGAAACCGAAAAAACCCGACGGTTCGGTTCAGAAACCGGTTCGGTTCAGAACCGGTTTGCAGCCCTGCTTTTTAGGGAAAACCAATGAAAATACGGCTATTAAAAAGCTCAGACAATGAAGCTAAGAAGGTAACCACAGCTACGATTGAATATGGATATCATTGACGTCAGTTTCGACAGCATCCTAAATATCGTTATCCGAATAACGCATTTTGTAAAAAAATGCAGAATAATCTTGTAGGGGCTACTATAACCACTGGAAATTATAAAGGAACCCATGAACTGATCCACGCATTCCCATGATACCGACAGACATGCCCATCGCTTTCAAAATATTGCAGTTTCCGATTCGGTTGGCATTTGCGAGGACCATAAATAAAACGCAGGGGCAGTCACTTCAAGTTTGTGGCTTAAATTTGATAAATCCGTGTTTTTCCCACGGACAATATATGTTGCACGTTCACATGTGGGTAAAGCTTCATACTTATATATATTTGGACCAGATGGCAAAACTAGACATGTATATACAGCTATTATAGTATAAAGAGACTCTTCTTAAAAAAATCAGCACACGATCGAAATCTAAACATATACTTCTAACAAATAGTTATTTAACATCCTTCTTCATAATATTCCAGTCAACTACAGGTTTATTTGCCATTGTTAATTAAATGTGGCATTATCCCGTGTCGGAACGCCAGCAGATCAATTCATTTACTGCAAACATAACGAAACAAAATAATTTTGTTCACCCTTTGGCATTACAAAAACTGGTTGAATACAGCGTTTGAAAGCACAGAAAAATTTTTTTTTTTCAAAAAAATTTGCGAATTATTTTTGTGAAAAATTTCCCCTAAATTTCAATACAATAAAACAAACACAATTTTGGATTTATAACCAAAAACTAACCTGTCTTCTAGCAAAACTTGTGTTTACACTCAAATAAATAAGGTGACTTAAGTTTTTTGTAGTTGCACCGGAAGTGCAAAACAATATATGTACCTGAAAGCAGCGCGAAACACATCTGAAACAAATTAAGAATAAATTAAAATTTTTTCCTAAAAGTCGAGAAATTTTTTTGGAAAATGTTTTCGATTGCTGCGCATATGTTCGATAATGTGTTTCCACTACAGTATATAATAATAACAAATAAATACAAATAATACAAATAAATAACAAAGAAAATAATTGGATTCAAATAAAAATAAATACATTTTTTCAAAAAAATTGCGCGACAAATTTTCTTCGCAAATAAAAAATAAACGGTTTCCCAATTTGAGTGATATGATTTCTAAGTGACGTTACGGCCATTTGTGGTATGTCAAGATCTGTCGTTTTTTCATCGTATTCAGCAATGTTTACAATTTCAACGCAAGAACAACTTTTACAAATTATTCAATATTTTTTATCAAAATAATCGTTCTGCAATTGCAACTTTCCGTCGACTTTTGTCATTTTATGGTCGTAACAATCGTCCACCTGTGGTCGCTATTCGTTGAATTGTTGCAAATTACGAGCGAGCATTTTATTGACATAATGTTCAAGTGCCAATGAGGCAAAGAACCGCTCGATGTAATGAAAATATTGGTGCCGTTATGGCAAGTGTATAATATATATACTAATACATACAAACTCAAAAAATCTTTACCTTATCCCTTGTACAGAATACTAGTCAGATCTAGAAAATAGATTCTTTTACGTAAAGATTAATGATGAATAAACTAGTTTAAAGGCAATCAAACTATTTAAATTCAGGTATACCGCAAGGAAGTATCTTAGGGCCTGTGTTATATACTCTCTTCGCGGCTGATATTTCTACACACAGACACTCAACGATTGCTACGTTCGCAGACGACACTGCATTGCTGTCAGATCATCAGGACCACGTAATCGCTTCTCAACATCTTCAAGACCATCTTAATAAAATCGACGACTGGTGTCACTTCTGGCGGTTAAAGGCTAACGCAAACAAGTCTCCTCGCGTGACGTTTACATTAAGACCCCAAACATGTCCACAATTAACAATCGGCAATGCGAAATTACCTAAAGCAGAAAGTGATAAATATCTCGGCATCCATTTTGACCGACAACTTACGTGTGAAAAAAAAAACGTGTCAAACTCAAGACTATTGCTGTTTTTTTTTTTAATGTTTATTTATTTGTAAATATTATGTTTAAACTATAATAAACACTAGTTAACAATAACAATTTTATTATATACAATGTCTCTTAATCGAGCACTCTAGTATTATCAATATGATAAAGATTGTTTTTCACAATATACAAAATATTTTTTTTTTCTTATTTAAGATTAAGAATATATAATAATTGTTTGCAATGAAAATTAGACTATTGCTGTATAACACACTTCTTTCTTTCTGTTCATATGGATCTGAAATATGGGGTTCAGCTTCAAAAACAAATATTAATATAATTCAGCGCTTCCAATCAAAGTTCTTGAGGTTAATTGCGAATGCTCCAACAAATGTCTCGAATAAAATTCTACACAGTGACTTTCACTTAAATACAGTTCAACAGGAAATCAATGAAACTAACGAGCGATACGCGAACAGGTTATCAAATCACAGTTGCTGGAAGTATCATCATCTCAAAGAAGACTACGCAGATTCCAATTGACTAATCTTGTATCTACCAGATATTAATAAAAATATAAAATAAATTGTAGGTAGCAGTTACTGTTACCTTAGCAAATCTATAGGGAGGATTAGCAATGGACCAGCCTTCACATGTTGTATATATTATGTTAAATATTTTAGATCTACAAGTAGCCCATTGTCATAATTAATGATAGATTGCAAATAAAAATGGAGAAAAAAGGCAAGTGTGAACCGGGGCTTGCAAAGTCCCGAAAACGGTTCCAAAAAGACCGAAAAACTATTTTACAGGAACTTAAAAACAGGTCGAAAATAACCGTAATACGGTTCCTGAATAAGAGGAATCGTTTACAAAGGAACCAAAAGTGTTAACCTTTTTGTGATGTTACAAAAATTTGTATTTTTTATCAAATTTTATATTCATGCAATAATATATTTCACTTAAGCCTCTTTGGAATAGCAATTTGCTGAGAACCGGAACCGGTCCAAATACCGGTTCTTCTCAGAACCGGTTATAAAAACACGCGGAAGCGCACATCACTTATATCTAGTACAAGTGGAAGCAATAAAACAGCAAATTAAATTTGTTCTTGTCCTTGTTGGTGTTCCTCCGGCTATCACCTGAAATAAATACATCTTGGCAATTTCGATCAGCTGAATTTGACAAGTCCGGCTCTTGAAATAGAAACAAAATGCCTACAATTCCTACTGCTTCTACCTTACTTATTTTTCCATGAATACATTTTGTATTTATTACTATAAACTGAAATCCAACCTGTGAAAATGAACTTATATTTGTAAACGTTTTCGTTTGCATTTGCTCGAATGTCAAATAAAATCAAAAAGCTTATCAATATTTGCTACGTGACTTAAATATTTTCAAAATTGCCGCCAAAATGTTCACGACAGATTTCCGAGAGCGTGTGAAGAATTATATTCGCTCGCTCTGGTTTTCCACAAACATAATTGAATGGGTAAAGGTTTAATTTCTGTCAGACTAGAAGAAGGATGCTTTCAAACTGAAAGAGTTTACAAACTTCATACGAAATTCTCCAAAAGGCAAAGGATTTTCCACGTTCATGCCTTACCAGTTGCAAATCGGATGCAATAGGCAAAGCCTTTAAATTCATGCAAAACGGAGGAGTACTCGAATCCTAAAATTCCAAAAAATTTAATGTTTGTTATGTTTGTATGTAATATTTCAAATATTTTTTAAAAATTTTTTTTTCGTTAAAATTATTAATAAACTACATATACATTTTGAGGACAATTTGAAGCTATGTATGTTATTGTATTCGACAATATTTTAAAATCGAAACAAATAAATAAACTATGCTACAATTATACACAGAAAACAACAACGCGAAATATTGAGCTCTAATTGCACTTTTGGGGTGTATTTTTATACCTGAAACCCCCTTAATGTAATAGGGCCTCATTACAATTGTGGGGACCTATTACCATTTAATATTTTTAACGGTTTGTGGTGTAACGTCCTGGGGTCTAGTTTCATAAACAATTAGACCAAAATTGATAGCATAATTTTATGTTCTATTCGTTTTATATATATTTTTGTGGGGTGTTATTTCATGCCGCCTGCCGTGGCGGAGGTACTCGAAATTTTTTATATTTTGGGTCCAATTTAATTCGTTTATCGTGACTTAATGCCATTATGAAATTAAACCCTAAATGTTTCGGTGAAATAAGCTCCATTTAATATTTGAGGATTATTTTCATATCATTTGTTGGGCTTATTTTATGTCCCTGCAAAATCATATGTAGTCTGTAGTTGAATAGCAATTGTTGTTCGCTGTATATCTGTAGTACGATACGTTAACGCCCCGGGCCAAAAAGTTATATTGTTTCATCTGAGATGCCAGCAATTCTTATGTATCTTTTGTGAGTTCCAAATCTCTCACCCAATCATTCAGTTCAGCCTGAGTTAGAGGATGTTGCTTTGGACTCGCATTAAAGTTGATGTGTATGGTGCTCTCAGTGTAACATAATGACGACAACATTATTAAATGAAATAAGTATTATAAAGGAAATAATAGAAAACCCGAAAAAATATAAAGTAATGGGTTATAAATTCTATATTTTTGCCATGTACTTTCTTCAGATGGTATTCGAAAATATGGGGCTATATGAAAAAACATCGAAAACAGTTGAATTTTATATTATTCGATTTTCAGTCATTTTTATTAGAAGATTTTTAATCTTTCAACGAGCTAACAGATCAGGTTTTTCTGTAAATAGTGGAAAAATTAATCAGCCGGAAATGGCATTTGAATTCACATTGGCGGACGATAGTAGCGAAGATTGTGAGTCATTTCATCATCGCCTTAGCTTTCTAGGCCAGTGACGGTATTGTTCAATTATGCCACTAGTTTAATTGTTCGTTTTCGGGGGTTCTCTCCTCTTACTGTCTCACGTGTGCAGTCTCGCTTTTGATAGTAATGCTATTTATTTAAAAGAAACAAATGCAGGTCGAATCATATAAAATTAAATCATATCGTATAGCCCAACCAAGAAAACGAAGGACACTAACAACAGCTTATTCAAACATTATTTGTTTTCCAATTAAGTTTTACAATCAAAACCAGATTTTCAAAGCTTAATCCTGTCATGGCTAGTCAATACTTGGTCATGAGTTTTCCTAAATCAAACCAAATCACAACCAAAGTTGCCAATTTCCCAGCAAAAAATTACACGTTGCATTAATAACACATTGACACGCAATTACTTATTTAATTAGTTACCAAACTATCAATTAATATCACCTACTCGCAATAAAAATCAATCGATTATTTTAATATACCAAAAAATTAAGGAATAAGAATTTTTGCAAAATGATTAGTTGTATATTACATTCTAAACAGCATGTAATATAATGTATAATGTATGTATGTAATGTAATGTATTATGTATTTATGTTTTCAATTGATGTATTTAAATATTTTCAATCCAAGTTTGGCCAATTGCATTGTTAATTCAAAAATATTTATTTTTGTTAAAGCAAAACTACTTAGTATATATTTTTGACCCGGAAATAATCAAATTATTTTAGAATTCCAAGGATATTGACAGGTTTTCCATTGCAATGACTTGCAACATATATAATTTTACACTAATTACATAATCGACTTGTTATAAAACTCGAATACTTTACTAGTTGCTGTTGTATACAGAAATAATTAAGATGAAATCTCCCAATTCAAAAATAGTGTGGGGAGAGAAGTTGGTGAGAGGAAGTACCAAGATGTAGTTCGAAGGTGGAAGCACTATAAAAAAAGACCTACTTATTTTGCTGCTAATAAAAAATTAAAAATAAGTAGTTATACATATGTAAAAATAGTAGGTTCCTCTAAAATAAAATAACAATTAATTCCAAGGAACTACTTGATCTGAGTCTCAGGCCTTGTAAAAAGAATGGACGGTTCCCCCACAAAATACTTAATTCCGCACTCGATTCTTTTTTTTGGCAATTTTTCGCAGGGTTAGTCTGTATGATGTAGCAAAACGCGGCAAACTTCGTCAAGTGCCTAAATGAAAACAGCACTAAGTCAGTGCTATTTCCATCAACATTTTGTGATTTTTCAATCATATGGTAAGACAGCATTTTCTTATTTCTAACAGTGATGACTATAAGCAATACATTTGCTTAAGAGGAAGAATTACTTAGTATGTGTAACTTATCTCATTTTGAAGAGTGCATTTTAAGACTTATTTTTCACGTTAAGATGCTCCATTACATGCTGTGAATAAGTTAAATATCCCTGGCATATAATTTCTGGAAATATTGGTCAAACCTAACCAAAATCGATTCAGGCGTGAATTCGCCTAAGGAGATCATAATGGAATCCTGAAATCAATTTTGTCGTAAGAGCTCATTAAACGTTCTGCGCAGACTTGACACCTACTCACATTACATACAATTTAGACTGACTCGTGCGATGGAATAAAATATAAGTGCCAATTAAGATGCTGAATACAATATTTTTACGAACTGTCCAGTCGTCCTTTTAGCGCTGATTTATTCCCGTTAATAAAACCAGGTTCGACTTTAAATTATAATAATTATATAAAGCTGTTGTAGTTCCTTGCATTTTAAACTTTACAATATTTCAAATATTTCTATATTTCAAACTTTTTACTATTACTATTACTATTCATATAACCTTTCACTATTGTGTTTAATCACAGACTAACTCCAAATTTATATATACGAGTTCTATTTTTCCCCGCTAGGTTCTCTAGAAGGTTATACCTGTTTCCAGAACCTGTATCTCGATGTCGTTAAGTCATATGTGGAGATTTCTTTCTACTCTATTTTAGAACCAGTGGTCCTGCCGTTTTGAAATTTTATCGAATTTGCATCGTCAACATTATTTGTTGTAAGAGAATACAGCATTGATTGTCCTGTTATGTAAAACAAACATAAAACATGGTTTCCCATTACATTCCTAGAAGGAATCGGGGAGAGCTTCTCACAACCAGTGAGCTGTGCTCTTTCTGGTTTTGTACTCACTGAATGGGACCTACAGCTTTACACCGGTTCCGAACGGTATTTTTGAGAAGCATTTTCATGGCTAAATACTCGATAGTGTCGCCGTCACTATGCGAGGTGACCGCCGTCGAAAGAAATTTTAAGGTGGTCAGTACTGTTATGTAGATCATGTTAATGCGGACATTAAGTATAAGTAAAAGCTTTTACTTAATCGTAACGATATCGATTAATTAGGTGTAAAAGCGTAATTCAAAGCCATTTCGTTCGGAGTCGGTACAACAATTGTCAGTGGTTTTTGGACTATATAGTGCTAATTGCGAAAAACTCTGCCGAACCCATCGCGTCGTATAATGTCACACTAAGTTAACTTCTAATTGTCAATATCAAATGTTAAAGTTATAGTAGTTTTTTGTAAATTAAAAAATTTTCCTTTTGAATATTCATCGATTTTAAAGGTTAGAACTTTGTACACTACCTACAGTGTTGAGAATCCCACTACTTTCCATGAAGGGATTGGGAGAGGCCTCTTACAAACAGGGAGCTGCGCCCTTTCTGTTTTAAAACAGGGAGCTGCGCCCTTTCTGTTTTAAGATTTCCTAATTGGGAACTACTCCGATTCCAAACTTCTTCAAAGTTCGAGTTTTATATGGCTATTTACTCGGAAGTGCCCCCATAACTAAGGGAGGTGAACCTCGTCATAAGAAATTGAAGGTGTTCAGATCACAACTGTTTTGTGCGACGTACCAACGACTGTTAACGGGCGTGAGCGTCATTTGGGAGTTTTCCGATTCTCCCAAACAGGGAGCTGCGCCCTTTCTGTTTTAAAACAGGGAGCTGCGCCCTTTCTGTTTTAAGATTACCTAATTGGGAACTACTCCGATTCCAAACTTCTTCAAAGTTCGAGTTTTATATGGCTATTTACTCGGAAGTGCCCCCATAACTAAGGGAGGTGAACCTCGTCATAAGAAATTGAAGGTGTTCAGATCACAACTGTTTTGTGCGACGTACCAACGACTGTTAACGGGCGTGAGCGTCATTTGGGAGTTTTCCGATTTAATATACAAAAAATAAACAAAAAGCTTATCAGCAAAAGGGTTCTCCCTGACCCACTGGGCCCTAGGCAAGTAGCTTTTCTGTACGTCCGGCCCTGCCATGCGTGAATGTGGTTCAATAGTATAAATAGAATGAAGTGGAAAAAATAGTAAGTATGTACTTGTTTAGAGTGTATGGTTTCGAATTTGATTAGCTGGCCAATTAAAAAAGAGCTGTGAAGAATTTCCTGAAAGTTGCTGACTTATGACATAACGTAAATTGTGGTTAGAAATTCAAAAATTCTAAAACATAATTTTGTTTAACAATTATTTTATACCATTTGTTTCAGCAATAATTTTTGCTGATTACTTTATTTAACAGCGATGGTAACGCTGCCTTTTGCAAATTAGTTTTAAATTCTTTTGTCTTGCCTTTAATTTTTTTTGTTTGTAATATATTCTATTCAATATAATAAATTTTAGTAATAAGGAAGGTTTTAAATAATTAGCATTAGTCTGTCATATAATACGCACGACAAGACCTTATACGCGATGGATAAAAGACTGATACCGCGGTAGTTGGAACAGACACACGGATCACACTTTTTGAATACAGGACATAATACACTGAGATTCATAGATTCCCCCAGCCATATACCGCATACAAGCTGATGCATGTGGGCTAACAGTTCTTCGCCACCTGCCTTAAAAAGTTCAGCGGGCAGGCCATCCGCACCAGCGGCTTTATTATTCTTAAGGCGGGAGATCGCCGTTCTAATTTCGTCTAGGTACAATCTACAAAATCTTCCACTATCATGACCTCCTGATCTTCAGTGGAAGAATCCGAGTGGAGTAGCGCTGAAAAGTGGTCTCTCCACATTTTGAGCACACACTGCTTCTCAGTCACCAGATTCCCATTCTCGTCCTTGCAGGAGGGTAGCCCATAATTAGGCCCGTTATTCAATCTTCTTACCCTCTGGAAAAACTTTCGGGATTCACCATTTATTCTGCACATTTCCGTTTTTTCGCCCTCTCTCTGCTCTCACTCCAATTTTTCCCGCCTAAATAGTTGGTTTTCCTCTCTTCTCAGCTTCTTGTACCGCTAACCCGCATCTGCCGTTGTAACTGACTGTTTCGTTGCCATACATGTAGCGTCTTTTTTATCAGTTACAATGCGACATTCTCGTCGTACCATGGCTTATCATTCTGCGGTTTTTGATAGCCAAGTTCAGTCCTTGCATCGGTTTCCAAAGAATGGGAGGTGTGCTTCCACTGCGCATCTGGGTCTCCGGGAGCGGGGTATTCTGCTCTATCAGGAGAGAGAGCTTCTGTCGATAGGACATTGATATCTCCGGTATTTGTAGCTTGTCAATATCCAGTTTTTCCTGTGCTCGGCTTCGTACGTTTTTCGCCCTGCTCAGTCTTGTGCGAACTTTCACAGCCACCAGGTGATGATCCGAGTCGATATTGACACCCCGAATCACACGTACATCCATTACACTAGAAGAGTGCCTGCCATCTATTACTAAGTGATCAATCGGGAGATATCAGGGGATATCCAGGCCGCCTTTTGAATGTCCTTATGTCCTGGTGGTCAGGGCAGCGTTCATATACTTCCTCCAGACGCTCATAAAATGTTTCTTTGACCTCATCATCTTTATCCTCTGTCGGATAATATCCACGAAAAGCAAATCGATACATACCACCTTTTTGTCGATTACAAAGCTACTTTCGATAGCCCCATACGGGGAAAACTGATCCGCCTCTGTAGAATGACGCTGACCAACACCAAATCAGCAGTGAAAGTAGGGAAAGAGCTCACTGAACCATTCTCTACCAAGCGAGGACTTAGATAAGGCGATACACTTTCGTGCAATCTCTTCAACATCTTAATGGCGATAATAATGAGAGAGGCTGCAGTAAATACGAACAAGACCATTAACACGAAAAGCCATATGTTGCTGGCGTATGCGGACGACATAGACATCATTGAGCGAAATTTGCGAGAGGTTACTGTCGTATTTTCAAAAATGAAAAGGAATCAGACAAAATTGATGGTGCCAACGACTAGAGAAACCTCTCGACTTGGTCCGCACTTGAACGTTGACAACTGATTTAATTTTGAAGTGGTAGATGAATTTGTCTACCTTGGATCCGCCGTGAATAAGGACAACAACGTCAACCTGGAGATAGATAGAAGAATTGTGGTTGCAAATATATGCTATTTTGGGCTCAGCAAGCAGTTTAGGAACAAAGACCTCTCTCGATGGACAAAAGTCCAGCTATATCAGACTCTCATTTTACCTGTCTTGACATATGGCTCCGAAACACCTGGGAGTTTTCGAGAGAAAATTTCTCCGTAAAATATATGATTGAAAACCTTCCTTATGGAAAAAACGGCGGGTACCGACGTCGCTGGAACGCAGAGCTATACGAGTATAGCCTATATTCTGACGTGGGTATAGCTAGGCGAATCAAATTAGGCCAATTGCGTTGGCTAGGCCATGTTATCAGAATAAATGAAGATGAGCCAGCGCGAGAGGTTTTCAATAACGTACCCGATGGACGCAGGAAAAGCGGACGACCAGGACTCCGCTGGAAAGACCAGGCAGAAGAATCCCTCCGTTTCCTTGGTGTTACCAACTGGCGAGAAAAGCCGAAGGTATACTTTTTGTTTATCTCACAATATAATTGAAAATGATCAACGAAATTGATCGTAATATTGGAAACTAAATAAATTGTGATAAAAGGAAAATTATACAACTTCGTTTTCTTTTTTCATATCTATGGCCTCGAGCCGATACTAAAATTGAAAATCAGAATAATAGGAAAGGTCAACTATAAATACAACTTAATAATAAGGTACAACACCGGCCTCTTTGCAAGACTTCCGCAAGTAATTCATTGGTCCTGCAACTGCTCGTGAGGTAGCAAGGGCAACTTATAAACCGGTCGTCAATATGTACCGTTGGCGGTTTTTACGCTGGTGTAGCGTATTTTGCAGTCGCTGCTTGCCTCGACCGCTACTATCCTGCCACCGAGTCACTTCTGCGGTGGAAAGTTGTCCTCGTAGACGATGACGACCTCTCCCACTTTGACGATGTCATCTGGGCTCGTCCATTTGGTGCGAGTTTGCAGGCCTCTCACGTAGTCCTGACGCCAAACATCCCAAAAGTGTCCTTTGAGTGATGAAACCGCTTCAAGGAACTCTCGTTGCTGCCTAATCCGCCTACGTCTGGCAGCGCTTTGAGCGAGCAAATCGGAGTACACATTTTATGTGGTGCGCTGTGTATTCAAAGAAAACTATCTTTAGGTTCCACTACATAAAACACATGAAAGAAATTGAGTTAATTTTTCTTTATCATAGAGCCTTTTTTTAAATATTCAATATATAAAAGCAGAACGCGTAGGTATGTTTCCCATTGTTTCTCAAAAAGTGATTTCCAGGACTTACTATTAACAGGTGTAGCTACAATATACAAATCCAAAATATAAGGGTCTTAAAAGTAACTCCCAAGAAAATCCTGATAAATCTTCGGAACTTTTTGAAACAAAATTGATTTTTTATGTTAATGTTTTCATAACATTTTATGAATCAAAAATACACATCTCTGCTTTTAAAATGTTTTTCTGTGGTTATACAAATTGTACGATTTTGTCAATCAAAATCAGGCTCAAACTGTTCATATACTTGTAGTAGGTACTAAACAGGGATGTCAAACGGGACTGGTTTAAAAAGCCCAGGCTTCGGGATTTTGAAAAATTTTCGGGACGCTTATTTATCAGGTTTAATGTAAGGAATAAAAAAATCAAATAAGTATTGAACTAAACAAAAAGTTACGAGTATTTCATAATTATTTTATGCATGCACATTAACAGAAAATAAATTTGTCTTGTATATACATACATATGTATAATATATATATAGTATATATAAGAATTTATCGTTCCTGATTTCACTTCTTCTGCTTCTTGTGAAACTTTCCTGTTTGTGTTATTCCTGCTCCTGATGTTCCTACTGTTCCGGTTGTTCCTGCTCTCTCGCGTTCCTGCTCTTCCGTATTCCAGTTCGTTGCTCTATCATCAAGCTACCTCCATATACCTTACCTGCTGCTGAGCCGTATAACATTCTACAACTCCTATTTAAATTCTTGTTCCTGAATAAAATTTGCCAACCATGCATCCGTCTAATTTCCTGTTTCATATTCATTGGTTACACCTACTTTTCGGTCGATGCTGCCATTTATCGTTCCTGATTTCACTGGTGTCATGCTTCTCGTTAAACTTTCCTGTTTGTATTGTTCCTGCTACTGATGTTCCTGCTGTTCCGGTTTGTTCCTCCATTCCCGTGTTCCTGTGTTGATTTATATAACTCCTGCGCCTTATATTCATGCGTTCCTTGTGCTGCGTTCAAATATGTTCGCCTGTGTTTAATGAATTTTTTTATTTTTTCCAATTTTCTTGTTATTTTTTTTTTTGTTTTTTCCATTTGTTATTATTGTCAGCAGAGGCTTAATTTATTAATTTTACAATTCTCTATTGTTCCGCTCTTTAACTAATTTTTGTTTTTTGAAATTATAAAATTGTTTTTTTCACACGTTAATTTTTTGTTGTATGTACATTATATAATACATTATTGTACCTATGTTCCGGCTGTTTGTAGCTGACGAAATAAATAAATAAAGGACTTATTTTATTAGGAAAGCCCGCAACAGAATTAGAGCATCAAAAGTGTAATCAACAATTATCGAACTGATTTTTTTGGCTATAAAACTTGCTGACGAAAAACATATGTCACAATCAATGCTTGTTGGTAAAATCGTCAGCAAAAAACTGTATACAGCTTTCAAATTATCGCTTCTTATTCCACCCGATACAAAAACATTGATTTGCATTGAAAGTTTACAGGACTTTTACATTTGTGAATACCGTCGCTACATTTTTTGCCTATAGAAACATTTTCATTTTGATCTTCCTCAATATTTTCGTTTAAATCGATGGCATATTGATCGACAACTGTCGTTATATTATCTGTCTACTTCTTTTTTAAGGCGTTATATTAATTTTTCTATTTCAGATTTTAAATGATATATACATATATCGTATGTTCATACAATCATCAAAACCACAATACAGGTTTGGATGTTTTAAAAAATTTTAGTACATTGTTCATCGTTCCTTTATTCCTTTCCTAGTCTTATTACCTCGTCGCTTAAATTTCATTTAATGGCTAAAGTCTCTTTCATGATGAATGAAAAATAAGCATCTGCTTTCCAGAGCTTCATGTCAGATCGTCATAATGCTTCGACCGCTTCATTTATGGGATTGAGAACTTTAATTGTTTTACGCTACAAGCTAAATTCTTTAACAGATATTGTTGTGTTTACCGGGGTGGATTTTCAATCCAAAATTAAAATGAGCTGATTTCCTTTGGACTTTTTCGTACAGGTTAACATATTTCTCGGACCTTTTCCATAAGTGGTCTGATGTGGGATTTTTCTTTTATGTAATTTTTTGTTTCTGCCAAACAAATGTCTAAAGATTGTAATTCTTCGTCATCTTCTAAAGAAGAAAATTTCATAATTCCTCGCTGCGAAAAAAACTGTCCCAGCAACATATTGCAGGAACCATGAACATGTTTGCAAGCATTGTTTTCGTGAATTGAATATCTGCCGCTTTTTTGATTCTATTTTGCCTGTTACGTTTTTGTTTTCAGCAGTTTTCAACACTGAAAGAAAAACCTTCATACTATTAATGAATTCATCAATGAAAAGTGTTATTTTTTTTTTGAGCCAATGTCGGGCTTCATTAATGGTATGAACAATGTTACATTAAACGAAAAATGTTTCATAGACCTGAAATTAATGTAAACTTTCTAACCGGAATGAACATTATCATTGTATTAAAGAAATATGTTACATTGATATTATAAACCGTTTCATTGATGTAATGAGATATTGTCATTGATGTAATGAACATGTTATATTGATGCTATGAACATGCTTCATTGATGCTATGAACATGTCTCATTAATGCAATGAACATGTTTCAATGATGGTATGAACATGTTTCATTGAAGGTTTGAATATGTTTCATTGATTGCATTAACATATTTCATTGATGGTATAACACGTTTCGTTGACGGTAGGAATATGTTTCATTGATGGTATAACACGTTTCATTGACGGTATGAATATATTTCAGTGATGGTATGAACAGGTTTCATTGATGGTACGAACCGACTTCATTGATAGTATGAAGACAATTCATAGATAGTATGAAGATATTTCATCGATAGTATGTAGGTATTTCATTGCTGGTATGAACATGTTTCATTGGTGCAATGAGAATGTTTCCTTAACGAAAATTTACTATACATAAATAAATTGAAAATGTATGTATTTCCTTTTTTAACTTTTTATTTAGTAAAACTTATAATTATAAGGAAATAATCGTATGCCGTAAATACATTACAATGACTGTGTTGTTTAACAAATGTTTGTATTGGAAAATATAGTAATTGATGAGGCTATTGTTTTTGGCAAATATATGATTTATTAATAAATAAACATTAGTTCAATTAAATTCAAAATAAAAGATAACATTTTCATATAAAATTTAATATTTTTGGTGTTTTTCTTAGTTTTAATTGAAAATTAAGTAGTCTAATAATTTCTAATAATTTTTAATATTATAGTCAATTTCAAGTATCTATGTACTTACCAATTGGAAACCCCTTTTGGTCGTTTATACTGAGGCCAGAGTTTTAAAGCTTCCTTAATAGATTGGGTTTCGTGCAGAATTTGATTTAACCGAAATTTGGAACAAGCTGTCCAGGCTGACCTAAAATATTCTGCGGATAAATTGCCGAACTTCAGGCGGTGTATGTAGATATCGGCATTTTCTTCCGACACTAAAATAGGGAGAAATTAAAAGTAATTAATAATAAATAAGTAATTAATAAAATAATAAATTTTTCCAGAATATAACAATGGAAATATGCTGATTAGGGGTACTTACAGTTACGTTCCCTCTAAGGTGCGCAGGTGTTCTCCGAACACCCTAAAATATTTATTTTTAATTTGATTAATTTTATGAAGCTTGGTAACAAAACAGCAATATGTGCATTTAATGAAGCGTGATATATTTGCTAACGACAATTCGAAACCATAACAATAACTGTTATACAAATTGAACGTTGGACGTGCGCCAATACATAGCGAACCGAAACAACAAACAAAACATCTCAAACAGAAAACACAATTTTACATTTAGACCGTTCGCCAACCCATAGCGAACCAACATCTTAAAAAGAAAACACAATTTTCATATAGACCAGCCATGAGCATTTCATAGAACACAAGTTCATGCCCAACTCACACGTATTCTTACGCTCATTCTTGCGCTCTTCTGTTTAGCTTCCATTCTCTCACCAATTCAAACACATTTTAACTTTTGATCATTCACTGATATAGGCCGTTCGCCAACTTATGGCGAACCAAATCCACAGCTAAAAACAAATTATAATATACACAAAATAAATAAAATTGTATGTATCGATGGTGCGCCAACTCATAGAGAACCCAATCGTCAACGAACGTACAGCAGACTTGTATGAAGCATCGAGTATGAAGGCATGCGTCATCGCACAGAGAACCAAATAATCTACAAACAATCAAAATACAACACACAGCAATTTGTATCGGGGGTGGACTTTTGACAAAAGAACCTCTTTCTAAAACAGCAATTTTAAAGTGGAGCGAAAAAGATTTATAAATACCTCACAGCTATTTTTAAAAAATAACTGGCTAAAATTAAATATAGTGTAGATTTCCATTTTAATATTAAATTTTTAGCAATTATTTTTTAAAAATAGTTTTGAGGTATTTAAAAAGCTTTTTCGCTCCCCTTTAAAATTGCTGTTTTAGAAAGAGGTTGTTTTGTCAAAAGTCCGCAGATATACATATTTATATGGGATGTGCGCCAACGCATGAAGAACAAAACTTACAGCCAGGCCGCGTAACTCAAATGGTTTGATACTTGTTGGTTTGAGTTGTGTGGATCTGTTGATTATTGAGATCTTTGTAGTTTGTCGAAATTTAAAATCAAATCATTTTATGTTTATCCTTCGATAAAAGCTGACGGAAATTTTAAAATGATTTGTGGATGCACCATTGAGAGTTTAATAAATACGCCCTTTTCACAATTAAACCCTGAAGAAAAAAATTAAGTTATTAAAAGTGGAAGACCTATTCCAGAACTTCCAAATCTAACTTCTCCAGTAAATACGAAAAATAAATCATATACTAGGCATTTTCAGATTTCTAATTATGTATAAGCAAAAATCTTGGCTATGCGGGTGCCCTGTAATTAACAAGATATTTTGTTGGCCTTGTTTGCTTTTTGCAGGTAACAATGAAAAATCTGTTTGGACCACAGGGTACAATGATTTAAACCACTTAACTGTTGCAACGGTAAAACATCAGATGACTCAAGTTCATATTAATACCAGCATGAATTTGAAAACATTCGGAAATATTCGCGTTGACTTATTACTCGACGAACAAAACCGAATTTCGGTTTCAAGGCACAATGAGCAGGTCTCATAAAATCGACTAGTATTAGAACGACTAATTAATTCAGTTTGTTATCTTGGTTCTCAAGAACTAGATACTATTTGAAGAAATGGTTGATGATCCAGATACTTGGCTCGCGGACGCAATTCAGGCAAGAGGCTTCCTGCAATTTTTAAATAATTTCAACACAGTTTCACGGATATATTATTCGATATTCTTCAAAAAAAGTCATTGGATATTCAATATTGCTGTGAACATATTGAAATAACAAAAAAACGTATAATAGATACTAGATCTAAGTTTAATTATGTATTTAATACTGCAAAAGATATTGTTTCTGCAATTCCCAAGCGAGAAGAAGAATTGGAATCATTTGAATTGCGATATAAACATGTATTTCACAAAATAATCGGCACATTGCACTCTCAAATGGATACCAGGTTTAAATCTTTAAAAAAAATTTGAAATTTTTAGAGTTACTAAATTCAAAGAAATTTAATCAGTATCAAAAAATATTTCCAATTGAAGCTTTTGAAAGCCTAAAACAATTATATGGACCTTTTTTGATATTGTAAAACTTAAAAATAAACTAACAGTTTTTTACTCAAATGTACACTTCAATCAAATTTCTATAAACGAAATACCTGGGATTTTATTAAATTTGGATTTGAAGGACACATTTTCTGAGATATTTAATTTAAGTTCCCTACCTCTAACAATTCCAACATCAACTAGTTCAGTGGAAAGGTCCTTTTCTGCGCTTAAGAGAATAAAAATTTATTCAAGAAATCAAATGCACGAAGAAAGATTATCTGAATTGGTATTAATTTCAATTGAAAAGGCTTTTCTAAAAAATATAAAAACAAAAAATAATGTCTATGACCAGGTCATCGAAATTTTTATACAAAAAACTCGACGTATTGAGCTGATGTATAAATAAAAATTTTAAATAAAAAAAATTTACGTCAAGACGTCGTTTGTTTATTAAAGTTTCGATGACCACGTCATAGAATCAGTTTTGGTTTTATATTTTTAAGAAAATATTTTATAATTCAAATTGTTATTGTATTTCATATTATGTATTTGTTATATTTGTAAATTTAAAATAATTTTTACGCATAATAATATTATTATAAATAAAAAATATTTTAGATTTTCAAATATATAAAATGTATAGGATATAGAAAAATATGGAATAGAAAAATATAAATAGAAAAACATGAAAATATGAATAGAATTTTAATTATATAAAACCAAAAATCATTCTATGACATGGTCATCGAAACTAATAAACAAATGACGTATTGAATTAATATTAAAATAAGTTATTTTTTATGTAAAAAGTACATATACAAAAAATAAAAAAATTTATGTATATGTATTTAAAAAAAATACAAAAAAAAACTTAAAAAACAAAAATACAAAAAAAAAATACAAAAAACCAAAAAAAACTTCAAAACAAAAATGGGATCGTTGTATATCACGTCCTCGTCGTGGTCCTGGATATAAACTAAGTATAGACGCAATTTAGAAATAAAAAAAAATGGAGAACAACTCGTTCAAAATCTCACCGCACGTCCCTGGGTACTTACCTGGTAATTTTGACGTATTTGGAGTATTACTTTGTGGTTCATTTAAGACAGTGGTAATTGGTTTTGAAAATTGTTTTTTGTTATGATATTTCGCTTCGTCTTTCTGTGCGGTAATATTCTATTTTTTCGGATGGGAAAAGTTTTATAATTTCCTTTTCCAACTGATAACTCGTTTGCAGCGTCAGGTCAACATTTTTAGAATGAAAATAGTGGACTATGATGGCGATGATCATAACAGCCTCTCATACGTTATATATACGTTACTATTACACTTCTTAGCTTCCTTGCTAAACTAATTTTACGTACACTTCGTATGGGGAGCTAAACAATATTAAGCGGCTCCCCATACAAAGTTGTTGAAAATTGGTTTAGCGACAAATAAAAGAACACGCTTAATATATTTAGAGAAATATTAGATTATAAAAGTAATGCACTACCCAGAACAATGCTGAGGAGGTAGTAGGTTATCACATCGAGTTCGAGTTGCTGTTGTATGGTACTCTGTGGTTGGACATAAAAAGGACCGAAATAAAAAGGAATGCAAATTTTCGCTCGACTCAACCAACAAAATTTGGATGTCATTAGTATCAATCAAACACTATTTAAACTTAGGTCGCTGTATGGTTTGCTTATCGCTCTTTCGCATATCTACTCTGTTTTCTATCAATTTCCTACCTCATTCAGCTGTGTCACCCCTGATTGAGCGAATAAGAGTGACAATTTTATATAGTCGCTCATCAGCTTTACACGAAGTAGTTAGTCATGACGCATTATTAGTGATAGTTGACACACTGAGATGTTTTTTAACTTTGTAAATATCTTTAGAATATGGCCAATATTTTGTTTTTTATTCCATTTTTAAATTACACTATGCTCGAATCGAGATTTTTGTAACAAGCGGGGCACCCAGTGGGTAAACCTAATTCTGGTACACTCAATCCAGCGGTGCTGACCGGTTTTCAAGGATGGCTTTTGTTTTTGAGATCGAAAATTATTATTCCAAGTTACTAAAAAACGGAATATTTCTCAATTTGTTTATTGATTACACAGTACGACAGTGATTGGTACACTTGAAAAATGTTAACAGAATATGAAAATAGGCTTAAAATAAAGAAATACGTGTCTCGGCGTTTTGCTGTAGCACGTCAGAATTTTGAGAAAATCGATTTTTAAGCTTCGAAGGACCGTGGAGGTTCACGTGTAATGTAATACTATCATAAAAAGTTCTATAAAAACAGAATGGGTGACCCGATTTTAATTCTTGAGCCAGTTTTGAAAAGGGAATTAAATTTGATTTTCTTTTGATTTTCCGCTAGATGGCGCTTTAATTTTCATATAAGTTAAAAATAAATAGGTTTAAAAAAATAAGTTAAAAAAAAACCAAAAATTTAATATAATGTAATGTAATGTAAATTTTAACACATAATAATAGTTAAGATTTCATATTCATTTTTGTATTTTTACATTACATAACATTTTTGGTTATTGTTTAATTTTACATGAAAATTTAAGCGCAAACTAGCGGAGAAAAAATTGTTTTTTAATAAAAAAAAATCCAAATTTAATTCCCTTTTCAAAACTGGCTCAACCATTCTGTTTTTATAGAACTTTTTACAATGTATTACATTACAAGTGAACCTCCACGATCCTTCGAAGCTTAAAAGTCGTATTTCTCAAAATTCTGACGTGCTAAAGCAAAACGCCGAGACACGTATTTTTTTTAATTTAAGCCTATTTTCATATTCTGTTAACATTTCTCATGTGTACTCAAAAAAAATTTGATTTTGTCGTACTGTGTTATAAATCGATGTATGTATATTGGTCGTGAAAACATTATATCTTTTTTTCGAAGTTGGTGTAGTTCCTGTATGTCCTGCAGGTTACGTTTTGGAACTTTTAACCTTATTTTTTTAATACATGTTGGGGACACATATTGGGAAAATGTATGCTACTTTCTTTGAATTTTTTGAATGAAGCAGAGCACCTTTTAGGCAATCATGTAATGAGAAAATTGCTGTATAAAACTTCAAACGCAATTACTGCATTAATTAATTAGTAATTTATACTTTATTGTTAGGGAAGCGGCAAAAATAAATAAATTTCCCGGCAACCCGGCAATATTCGTTTGAACTAAGAGAAAATAACAGTACGAACATCTTAAATAACGTAGTTATGTGAATTGCAATGTGTTACGAACCACAATATTTGATGCAACTTATATTGACTAGGATGTATTTCTATTTTAAATTTGGCACCCTATTTTCTGTGAAACTTGCCTAATTTTCACACCAACCATATCCAAATTTAGTGATGCGGATACAACTAACGAATGTTTTTATATGTAAATTGCTACGTCATATTTCCAATAACATTGAGGACGCTACCGACAAATGCTTTGCGGCGATAAATTCACTTTCAACTTTGACTGATTCGCGACACATTCTGAGGTGAAATTATTGTCGTCGATTTCGTACATAAAGTTGGCAACCCTGTAATAAATTCTTAAAATTATCTAAAAAACTGAATATTAACGAACTATAACTGTGGACATATATACATATGTACATAAAAACCTTCGTTATAATTGCATAGTGAAAATTCCGAAAACAGCAGCCCGTCATAGTGCAGCAAATAAGAGTAAAAATTGTTACAAATGCAAAAAAGAAGTTAAAGAAGATGCAGATGATTATATACAAAGTGATAACAGTGAGAGAAACTTGCACTCTCAATGTTCGGGATTGAGCAAAAGAGAATTTCAGAGATTGCTAAAAGATGAGAATGAGTTATTCAAGTCAAATTTGTGATGAAGAAGGAGATGACGTGAAAAAACAGAACTAAAAAAATTAGAGAAGCTAGAAAAAATCGATCAGCTTATGGAATCGTTAAATATCATGTTAGCTAAATTTAATGAAGTTTTCAAAGGTGTTCAAGAAAACAAAAAGAAAATTAATGAAATTAAAAATGAAAACAGAAAACTAAAAATTGAAATTACAAATTTAAAAGATTCAGTTAGTTTTTTGCATAGTGATAGGGTGGTTTTTTGTGGCCGTCGGTGGTGCAATGGTTAGTGTGCGCGGCTCTTGTACATGAGATCCTGGGTTCGAACCCGGCTCTGACCACCTTCAAATTTTCTTTCGGCGGCGGTCACCTCGCATAGTGACGGCGACACTATCGAGTATCTAGCCATGAAAAAGCTTCTCAAATTACCGTTCGGAATTGGTGTAAAACTGTAGGTCCCAATCAGTGAGTGAAAACTGGAAAGCGCACAGCTCAGTGATTGTGAGAAGTTCTCCCCAGTCCCTTAATGGGATGTAATGGGAAACCATTTATTTTTTATTTATTTGATAGGGTGAAAAATTACTGCATAATTAGTGGGTTGAAAGTTCCGGTCGAAGTGAAACCAATCGATGCAATGATTGATTTAACGAATAAACTTGGCGTAAATACCCATCCAAATGCTGTTAAAGATGTTTATGTTATAAAAATCAAAAGGCAACCGAGTTAAAAAAGATGAGTTGATGTCAACTAAAGCTAAACTTAAAGATAATGAAGCCACTAAGAAAATACATGTCAATGATTTTTACACCAAAGAAAAACTAAATCTTTTCTTCTACGCAAAGTCGCTAAAGACATGTTTATGTACGCGATGGAAAAGGTTTTTTGTAAGAAGAGTGATATCTCTAGACAACAAATAATCCGGTGTGAAGACGATGTTGATGCAATGTTATTGCATACTACAACCAATAAACATTGGGAAAGAAGGTCTATGGTACAGAATAGAGCAGCTGAAGTTGAGGATGACACCGATGAAGCCAATGAAGATGGTGCTGATTATGTGACACCAGAAACTAATATTTGTATGAAGATTTGTTATTTGTATTTAATTTTTTTGTCTAATTTTCATTATCAGAAATCAATACTTTAAAAACCTCTCATTATTCCAAGATTATATGGATTATATGGATTATTCCAAGATATAATATATGCAATAAATTTTTAAATATTATAAGTATCAAGATCAGAAGCGTTTCATCCATTGATAAGTTTAATAAATTTAAATCGTTATTTGGTAGTTTTTCTAAATTATCAGATGTAATTGCTATTCAAGAAACATGGTTTCAACATAATGTTTTACAAATATATAAAATTCCTGGGTTTTCAAGTGTATGTACACTGCTGGAGAGAGGATGTTATACGTTATACATTAATAAAAGTCTGCACTACTCAATAGAGATTTGTAAGAGTGAGAATTTTGTAATTGAAAATTAATTTGAAACGACTGAAAATTGTTTCATTCTACAGATCGCAGAAATGTACAATTGACCAATTTCTTTGTATATTTGGTCAAACTTTAAGTAATCATGCCGATTATCCTATTATTATTGTTGGTGATTCTAATATTGATCTCTATCAGAACCCGCGGTATACTGATTTGCTTACATTATTTCAGAGTTATGACTGCCATGGTGCGCATATTTTAGTAACGAGACCAATTAGTAATTCATGCATTGATCATATTTTCAGCAATTTTTGTCATAAACTTTTTATAGATTCAATTCAATGTGATCTTTCAGATCATAATGTACTAAGCTGTAAATTCCTGACTAATAAACGTGTCAATGATTATATTGAGGTACGGAAAGTGTACTGTGATTACGAGAAAGCAAGGGACCATATACGACGTAGTTTACTAGTGAATACTGATTCATGGAATGTATCCGAGTTAACAGAAAAGTTGGTGTTTTGTATGGAAGATGCAGTAAATGTTTCAATGAAAACGGAAAAGTTTAAAAAGAATATGAGATTTGAGCTCACGCCATGGATAAATGGTAATCTTCAGGCACTGATTTTGTTAAAGGACAAACTGTTCAGAAAAAGACGAAAATGCAGGACCAATTTTAAAGAAGATGATATATTAAAATGCGTAAGCAAACTAGTAAACTAACAATGTGTGCAGGCATAACTATTATATTAAAGGCAGTAATATTAATTTTACTAAAATTTAAAAACTCAACCGGATCCCTAACGGTTATCTTAGTCAAACGAATTGGAAGTTCTACCGCAAAGTGATCAGATTCAAAGCCGAATGTCCTTACTTTATCATAACAGTCCAATGAAAGTTTATATCAACTGAAGGAGAAGTGATAAAGAAGTCAATGAAAAATGGGCACGAAACTGTTCTAGTAGGGAATTATTTTAAAATTAGGATTATTATTAATCCACTCTTCGGCCAGTTGAATTAGTTACAGAATTACCCCAACTTGGATGTTTGGCATTCAAATCTCCACCAAAGACAATACATTCAGAATTCAAATCACTTATAATTTTACTTAAATCATAACAAACTAACGTATCAGAAGGTCTACAGTAACAAGCAGCAAAGTAAATTTCGGTGCCGTTGGCAAAAAATTATTTTACAGTAGTATTCTCAATTGAATTAGTGTTAATAAAAATTCGTTTAAAATTATATTTTTCCTTACTACAAATAGCAGTACCGCCTCCTCTACCATCAACGCGATCCTGCCTTATGAAATTGTAACCTCTAAAAGAACAATAAAATAAATCAATCATTAAAATCAGAACAATATCTGGTTTATGCATTACGAGAAATAAGTTACAATAATGCCTTTTTTGTTTTGATACCAAATAATTTACATTAATGAACAAACATTTGAATGAGCTAGTCATTTAATTTCAAATTGACCAGTAAGTTAAACAGCGCCATAGACTTAGCCTCATCGTTATCTAATGTAACATAAAATTTAGAAAACTCACCAACTTTTTGCAGACACGAATACAAATTTTTGCCAAATATTCGACTACAGTCATTGTTAAGGGAATCAAAAACATTGTCAGTAGAATTGGTGTTATTTAAAGTAAGACTATTATTTGAGAACATTGACGAGAAAGTAGCATTTGTGCGTAAAGCACTGCCACAGACAATTCTCATATTACTTCTTTTGAATTTATTACGTTTTTCCTGAATTCGCTTCATTATCTCTATGCGTTTAGTGCAACTTCTAGCATTAGCAGTATGGCCTTCAATCAAGCAATGGACACATTTTACAGGCATGCCAATTCGTTGAATCATACCTCCAGTAGAAGGGTCAGTTAAAACAACTTCATTTACGTTTTCATCCCTGGGAGGGAGTTTACAATTGTTAGGATAAAATTAAAATCCCCACATTTACACATCGATAAGGCAGGTTGAAATTGCTGGCAACGTGCGTAAATCGGTGACAATTCTAGCACTGCTTAGGGCCACTTGGTTTAAAAACTTCAATATTAACTTTACAATGTAGTATAAATATGATATTTTTAAATTCATCTAAATTTGAGTCTTTCGACAACTGAATAGGCCAGCCACTGGGTAGTTTAGCAATATTAATGATTGTAATATTCAATTTCAAATCAGAAGTGTTATTCTTTATCATAGATATCGGCCAACTTTTAAATAACAAAATTATATGGCTTCATTTCAAGGGGAGCAGAAGTATAAAAATTAATTTTAGATTCCATCAAAAAATCTTTGATTTTAGTACAGTCACTTAGAAAATATTAAATGTGGTAAGTATAAGTTAACATCTAAACTATGTCCAGATAAAATATGAGTTCTTTAGTACCGATCTATGCGGTCATAGAATAATACATGCATAGAAGCTTTTATTCGCTCAATAAATTAAACGTCATAGGTACGATGGAAAGTAAACATTGGATGGTGGAAAATATGGGTTCAATAATACCAGATGGTGGCAATAGTATACAGCGATCCACAAAGGAACAACAACCGAATTTCGTGTTTTTGTGACAAACTAGTTGTGTTAAATACAATACAAATGTATACCAACGATAAAAATCAACAAAAAAGTGCAAAATAAATTTAAATTTTTCAGTTCTACACCAAAACGACAGGAAATAGTTAAGTGAACATATTTTGTAACTCCACCTGGTGTAAGATAATTTTGAATTTAATTGCTCCCATTTCCACAAACCTACGATGAAGAGTGTGAAATGAAACGTCAGATGAGAGAATAAGTTTATCTACGTATGTATTATTCTATGTATGCGGTTATCAACTACAAACAAATTTTATTTTATTGAAAATCAATCAAATATTGACTTATGCTTGAATATTCCAAACACATTCAAAGAGTCAAAAACATACAATTCTAAGGTAAGTATAATAAACATAGTAAACAAGTAAGTACAACAAGGATGGTAAATAGGTAAATACAATAGATATGTTACATAGGTAAATACAATAGGTATGGTTACTAACTCCTCCGCCTTTTCGAATCGGGGCGTCTCTGCACCGACTTATTATTCAAACAACTGTTCATAATGTGCAGCATTCCAACTTTGCACATTGGCCCTTACAATATTATTTACGCTAAGTGGTACCACATCATATTTTTACAAGTGTTTGATTTTTAAATTTATTCAAATATTTCTTTTTTTTCCCCGTCGATAATGTTAAATGTCCTTTGCTTGGTTTGTAGCTCGTTTATTCGTTACGTCAATTCATTAACTTCCCTCAGTAATATTAGATCAATTCAGTCAGATTTGTCCTGTGTACGAAGAAATAATAACTGCCGCAGATAGCCACGTCACCGTCCCCAATTGAAATGACATACTAACCTGTGTAGTCGACTTATTTTTTTTTACCTCAGATTATTCTTGTGTACCCGTTTACCATCTATTAATACTTCCTAGGTCTTTTCCTACCACTCCCTCAACATACCACTTATCAAATTTATCTCCTAATCTTCTATTTCTTTTTACGAAGACCTTTGTTCCAGGTTCGTAGGTTTTCATAGACGCATCCGCGTTTACTGACTTTAAGGTCTCTCTTGGGCACACTGAAGCTTACGCTTGACTTCATCTACCATATCTTGACGTAAAGCATAAAGAACGTCTATTGGCCTTCTACCAGTCACTGAATGTACAGAGTTATTGTACTTGACAGTAGATAGCAATAATAAATCGACCATATCGTCGATGCTCTGTTGAACTCTCACGCATCTGGCGATTTCTAGTAGTGTCGAATGAAAACGTTCAACCTGACCATTGCCTTCGCTATGCATAGGTGAAACGAAGTTTTGTTCTGATCCGAAATGATCTCTTAACAATGTCCCAATTACATTCGATTGGAATGCCTTATCGTTGTCAGAAACAATCAATTTTACGTTTTTAAACTTGTTCAACATTTGTAGAAGAGCAGTTTTAATATCTAAACTATATCTGGACGCTATGGGGATTACCATAGAAAATTTTGAAAACTTGTCCACACATGTCAAAAAATTCGTTTTATTAGTAATTAAAATGTCGATATGGAGAATTTGACCGGGAAAATCTAGAATTGGTGTAGGGGCTATTCCCGTATTACTCGGGTTTCTTCGATACTTATCCTCCAAACAAATGTTACAATTTACAATAACAGATTTTAGCATTTTTTTTATTCCCGGGAAATAATATTCGCCAATAATTTGAATGAAGTTCTCCTGCTGAGAACTATGAGCCCTATTGTGCTCCGTTGTTATTATATTCCGCTGATCATCCTCCCTTATTATGTCCATGACTAACTTCTCCGTATGGAGAAATTTTGTAGATGGGAAACTTGATAATATGTTCTCTTGGATTTCAGCTAAAGTTGGAAGATCACAATGAATGACGTTTGTACCGGTAAAATTTACAACTTCAAGAAGTATCTTATGTAAGTTATCCCAATTATCATACACGATTCAATGTCTGAGAAAACGTTGAAAAATTATCTGTCTACTTTTCGAGAAATATTCACCTTTTGACATAAGTATTTGATTTTTATACTGATTTATGGGGAAATGTATGGTCTTAATAGCGTTTGACAAGGAGAGTTCACTATGAGCTGTTTCAGTGTCAGATGCTTCCACATTATTGTTAATGTACTGTCGAGAAAGAGCATCTGCTACTACATTTTCCTTTCCTGGTTTGTAGAAGAATTTGGGAGAAAACTCCTCGATAAAAGAACGCCATCTTCTCATTTTCGAGTTCGAATTTTTTTCTGACATTGCTAATGTTAGTGGCTGATGATCAGTGAAAATGTGAAAATTAGAGACGCCGTAAGGTAGTGTCTAAGTTGATTCAGAGCCCACATTATGGCCAATAGCTCCCTTTCATTGGAAGCATAATTCGCTTCAGCTCGTGACAAATTACGAGAAATCATTGTTAACGGTCTCCCTTCTTGAGATAACACTTGCCCCTAAAGCGACGGCAGACGCGTCAGTAGCTCAAATTTTTTGTCGTAGTCGGGATACGTCAGCAGTACGTCTTCTGATGCTAAAATTTTCTTTAATTTATTAAACGCTGCTAATGCTTCCGCGTTTAAAATAATTTGCACGTTTTTGGATTTTTTAGCCGATACATGAGCCGATACATGATCAGTGAAAATGTGAAAATTAGAGACGCCGTAAAGGTAGTGTCTAAGTTTATTCAGAGCCCACCTAATGGCCAATAGCTCCCTTTCATTGGAAGCATAATTCGCTTCAGCTCGTGACAAATTACGAGAAATCATTGTTAACGGTCTCCCTTCTTGAGACAACACTTGCCCCTAAAGCGACGGCAGACGCGTCAGTAGCTCAAATTTTTTGTCGTAGTCGGGATACGTCAGCAGTACGTCTTCTGATGCTAAAATTTTCTTTAATTTATTAAACGCTGCTAATGCTTCCGCGTTTAAAATAATTTGCACGTTTTTGGATTTTTTAGCCGATACATGACCATTTTCCCCCTCTAGGTACTTCGTTAAGGGTTTTGCAATGTGCGCATAATCCTTACTAAACCTCCTATAATACCCAGCAAGTCCCAAAAATTACCTAAGGGCCTTTAGGCTTTGTGGTATTCTAAATTCCTCAATATCTCTTACCTTATCCGGGCATGTTTTGATACCTTGTTCCGTAATTACAAATCCAAGAAATTCCACTTCTTTCTTAAAAAAACGGGATTTTTCCGCTGAAATTCTCATGCCCGCATCGTCGACTTTTTTGAGAATATTTTTTACGTGTTCAAGATACCTATTTTCGTCAGGTGAAAAGATAATGATATCGTCCATGTAAACTTGACAGGTTTCCCTATGTCTTCACGGAGAATATCGTCAATTGTGCGTTGAAAAATGCTTGGCGCATTTTTTAATCCAAAAGGCAACCTACAGAATTCGTACTTACCGTTATTTACGCCGAATGCTGTCTTAAGTCTGTCTTTTTCCGCCAACTGAATTTGGTGGTATCCTGACTTTAGGTCTAAAGTACTAAAATACTTTGATTTCCCTAAAGTCGATAAAGTCACGGGGATTTTTGGTATTGGGTACTTGTCGTTTGTCGTGTTTTCATTATGTTTTCGGAAATCTATAACTAGTCTATGATTTGCATTCCCATTCTCGTCCACACCTTTTTTCCTCACGACAATTGCCGGAAAATTATAGGGTGAATATGATTTACGTATTATCCCGTCTCTAAAAAGATGTTCTATTTCTTTATTAACAAAGTCTGCCATAGAGACTGGGTAGGGGTATGACTTACAATATATGGGTTCATCGGTTTGGGTTTTAATCGTAGCCACAACGTTTGTGTTAAATGGCAATGCGCGATCTGGATCGGCAAATGTTTCTCAATTTTCGAATATAATTTTATTGAAATCATCTCGTACAACTTCAGGTATCTTATCAGTATCTATTTTTACGAAATTGACTTGTTCCTTTCCTTTGGAAAGCATTAATTTGTGTTTGCCTTTTTCATAGGACAAAGTATTCTCCTTAGCATTAATTCTCGCATTTACTTCAGTTAAAAACTCGAAGCCTATTATTCCATCGAAATTCTTCAATGATGGTAATATATAAAAATTTATTATATGACCGAAAAGTACCATTTTACATTTTTCATTTATCGTATTTGTCCCGTTAATGGAATTTACATTGAATGGGTGTTCCAATGGAACAACACCAACTAAAAACTTTAATGGTTTTATAAAATTTTTTGTTGTTCCTGTATCTATTAACAACTTCGACTGCCTACCTCTAATTTTCTTTATTATAAAAGGGAGTTGAGGCCCTACTCTAAAAAATTCAAATCCTCGACAACTTCATCGTCCTCTTCTTCGTACAACGGCTATTCCATTTCAGACACAACATCTTCCTCTTCGAGATCAAACCCTTGAGGTTTAGTGTTAATGTAGTTAACGCGTTGTACTTTTCTCGTCGGAGCGCTTCTCCCAGAGTTGACATTCTGAAAATCTCTTTTCATTTGAAAATTTCTTCCGTTTTCGTCGCCACGCTGTCTTTGTGAAGAAAATTCTGTCAAGGACGACCCTGGGTCAACTTCCATAGGCACCGGGGTTTGCTGTTGGTCTAAATTTATGCCAGTGATCCGAGTATTTGGATTTTTGTACGATGGATGAGCTATGGGAGGTGCATACGTGTTAAATCGTTGCGCCCGAGAAGTTCTAGCCAAGCCACCCACTGCATAAATTTTTGCAAATTCTTGTCTTTTCTGATCAGAATATAATTCTTGTGCCGTGGCTAGAGCGGTTGGCAAATCGCATGGCCTGGCGGAAAAAAGGATATCACTTAGTGAACGTTTCAGTCCTGATATAAAAGCTCGTAGTGCATTATCTCGAACTCTACTATTTAATGCATTAGCAACTTCAATATTCCCAGAAAAACTCATTTTATTTTTGTTTATTATTAATGTAAGGTGTTGGTCAACTAAGTCGTAGAAATCC
Organism: Phaonia tiefii; assembly: GCA_963931995.1. Taxonomy (NCBI): domain Eukaryota; kingdom Metazoa; phylum Arthropoda; class Insecta; order Diptera; family Muscidae; genus Phaonia; species Phaonia tiefii. The sequence continues at coordinate 200,869,958 of OZ008369.1, forward strand.
GAAATTGATCTATTTCCCTGTCGCAAAATGCGCAACTCGTTTTCGAGTGCCTGTAACGATCTTTTATCGCCGAAACATTGGTCTAATCTGGCAATTATTGCCTCAAAATTTAGCACTGTATTAAACGATGACAGCTTGTCATTGGCAGTGCCCGTGATTTTATTTCTAAATATGCCTATTGCCACATAATAATTTTCGGTTTATTTTACATCGAAATTCATTGCAAAGTGGGCGGCATCCCTCCACGCAGGATAACATTTCATTTCGCCATTAAATTCCGGTAATGACTTTATAAGATCGACTGAAGCGTTTCTACTTTGAACGCGCGGTACTGGTTCATATGATTTTATATGTAATTCCACCTTCTGCGTGGACTTGTAAATTGTTGTAGATTTCTTATGAAACTTTCTTCAATCAGTCTTGCCCTTTTTTGTTTTGTGTAAATTTTCTTTACAAATCAAAAAGTATTGTGCAAGAGTTACAGATGTCTTGATTATTTTCCCGTTGGGCGCCAGTTAGCATCTAAACTATGTCCAGATAAACTATGAGTTCTTTAGTACCGATCTATGCGGTTATCAACTACAAACTAATTTTATTATATTGAAAATCAATCAAATATTGACTTATGGTTGAATATTCCAAACACATTCAAAGAGTCAAAAACATACAATTCTAAGGTAAGTATAATAAACACAGTAAACAAGTAAGTACAATAAGTATGGTAAATAGGTAAATACAATAGATATGTTACATAGGTAAATACAATAGGTATGGTTGCTAAGTTATACATGAAAAACGTTTTAAAGGTTTGCAGGTCTTACTCCCAAATTTTGAATTTGCTAATTTATATTGTTAAACCTTTCAGCAGCTATGCGACTTGCAGTTCATTAACATGAACTTAATTTTAGCACTTGAAGAGGCAATTGGACTGCAGAAAATTATTTATATACATATTTTAAAAAGGCTCTATATATATGGATGTCTAGGAAGCAATATTTTGTATCTTCACGTTTCTAACATTTTCTGATATAGCTGCACTCCCTTGTATAAAATTCGCTTTTCCTACAGTCAGAACATGTGCATAATACATGCATATTTGCTTAGTAACAAATACCTATATTTCCAAGTATTAAGTTTGGCAAGAAACAGTTCACCATTGCACCAAGTCGTACCTTGAGGAACTATGCGTATTCCTGATGGTGGACTTAACAAATTGCGATAAAATGGAATGCAAGCGTCAAACTATCAACACACATAATTTTTCAAATGGTCGATAGTGATGATGAAGGTAAATTATAAGGTACCCAAATTACAAGTTCGGATACATAACTTGGCTTCTTTCCAGAAATTGTTTTCAAATTCAAGTCTAGGAATCGGTTAAAGACCAATATATAATCCTTCACAATTGACGACGACGAAACATTCAAATTTTTGCTAAATATCCTGATGCAAAGTTTGTTTTTTTGAAATTCGATACACCTCTACCTTCATCGGCGCCAGTGGAGCGCCTTTTTTTGTTGGCTGGAATTGTAAATCGGCAACGGCGTCATCGTCTTGGTGATGACCATTTTCAGCAGTCGGTGCTGACTAAGGTCAATTCTTCATATTTCAATTAGTTTTATTTTTCATCATTCATTGTTCATTTTCTCGAAGCAATTCAATAAAACATAATATAAAACTACATTTCACCAAATTAAATTTGAATATTTAAATGACGCATAAAGTTGTAAATAAGTCGCTAAAACTTCGATAAAATCACACCTCAACATTCCAAGATGAATATATCCACTGCCAAATTTTTCGTTTTGAATTTTTCCAAATGGCAACATCTACAGTTTTCTTCTTGGTGTAGAAGCACATATAGGTTTGAGGCTTTGATCGCATTACCATCTATACAAAGTGGTGAAGATTTTTATATTGAAGGTTTGTGATGGTGAAGGATGGCAACCCAATCGAAGTCGTAAAAATTGACAAACAAAGCAAATGCTTTGAAAAGAAGTATAATTGCCAATGGTACTTACTTTTTTTGAATTTACCTTTCCAAAGGTAACTCAAATTAAAATACAAATTATAATTGTCATATAATTAATTTGCCCCATGTATGCCCACTACCTAGAGGTGTTTTGATAGTGAATGTTAATAGATTTTTACCAAGCAAAAATCTGAACGCAATTAAATCGTTCGATATTATATTTATTCATTGCACCTTCCACCATTAAATTATGTAAAAAATACTAACAACTGTCAACACTTTCTTTATATACCCGCAATTATTAAGTGTCCCCATATTGTCATGCCGGGCAAGAATGGGTTAAGGAACATAACACCTTAAAGACCGAATAATAAGAACTAAAACGGAAAAAATATACAATTTGCCTTCAATAGTTTCTTAATTTAGCTATTTCAGAGTTTCACTGGTATATATGTCATTGTGATAGGATACTAAATGTCGGAGATACGCCCGATTATATAGAAGAATTTTAACTAAAATTTTTATTTTTTCTTATTATTTTTATTATATTTATTTCATTGTACAATTGAATATATAATCATTTAATTTGAGCCCCAGCGTCTCAGGGAATTTTTGGGGCAAGTTGGCAAAATTTAATTCAAAATGTACTAAATTAGAAATTTACAAAGTAATATGTATGTACTTATAATTATACTTCTGTAATGAGAACTTCAAAGAAAAAAAATTATAGATAAATGACAGAAAAAAGAAAAATACAATAATAAATTAAATTTGAAAACCAAATTTCTTATGAATTTATTAAAGAAGCATTTCAAGATTGTTCAGCAACTACTTTTTGCAGGATTCTTTAAATATTGAAATTCTATTTATAGATTTAAATCTTGTCGGTAGATTATTAAAGGCAACACCTCCTAAGTAATCATTACGCTGCTTAGTTTTCTTTAATCTACATAAAGGTGCTCTTAGATTTTCTGCATTTCTTGTATTGAAACTTGTATGATTTTGGGAAAATGTTATTGTAGTATGACCAATCCTATGTATAGATTTAAACACAAACTTCAAAACGTTATAATCATATAAACCACTTATGGGTAATATTTTCTCGCTTACATCATTGAATAATGATATTGTCGAAAATGTGGCTGGTAGGTTATAAACAACTTTCAGTGCTTTATTTTGCAAGCGGTGTAGAGTTTGCAAGGGACTGCTGTTCCTATTCCATGCATATATGTATGTACTATTGACATATGTACGAATCGATCATACAGGTATATGTATATCATTAGTTTTGTTCTATAATTCAACTTATGACTTAATTTAAATAAAAAAAAATCCAATGAGTGTTCAAAGTCATGCGATGTGTTAACACCTTTTTGTTACACGGTACCTGTTCGATTTCTATGAACACATTCGTAAATGTTACATTGGAAAATAAAAAACAGCGTTCAATCATATGATGACGTTACAGTTAAATAATATAAATACTTAAAATTATTTAAAGACCCAGTGCAAGCACATATGTATGTCATTATTTTCTTTCTCAATACTTTTTGTTTTATTCCCAGAAAAGTCAAAGAATGCAAAGCAACATACACTTGTACGTACATACATTGTTTTATTCGTACATACGCTACACAAGTTCACAAAATTGTCGTTGCTCTCTTGCTATCTCATTTTTATATACGTATGTATAATACGTCATTACTCTCTTTGCTCTGAGAGTGCTTCGCACCCACATTTTATTGGACTTACCTTTCACTATAATAAAAAAACAACAACACCAACAACAACAAAAACAACAACAACTACTACTACTGATATGTTGGTAATTTATTTGTGCTTGGTGTGGAGTGTTTGTGTGGGTGTGTGGAGTGGAGAGTGTGATTGTAAATTGTCATGGCGGAGGGTATATAAGCTTCGGCCCGGCCGAACTTAACACCGTTTCTACTTGTTTTTGTATACACCGGGCAATGCTGAACATCAAATGACTTGCTTTGTTTGGCCATAGCAACAACAACCAAACACACAACATCACACATACTTTGTCCGAAGTAGCTGACGTATACGTGTGTCACATAACCACATGTTTGCCATATCAGCAGCAACTAAACAGCCAAACACAAAACATCACACAGTCGCAGAAAATCTGGTTTTAGCAGCAGCATAAAATCTGGTTTTAGCAACAGCATAAAATCTGGTTTTAGCAGATTTTGACTTTGATAGATTTAGTCCCTATACGCCGCTATACATGTTAACACATCAAAACCAAGTGCTGTTATTTTCGGGAAGAATTTAAATTTGCTGTTTATATTCAACAACCGACAGAAGAAAGTAATTGTTAAAACAGTACTCCATCCCTGCCTTGGATCATTCTCAGTTTTCTTTATACCATTAACATTGTTTTAGAGAGTAAATTTTTAGGCCAACGTTTGCCAACAAATAGAAATTGCTTAGTTAGTGAAATTAATGAAAAAATTATACAGTTAAATGATAAACAGACGAGACATGCTTTTTGGAATTGGAACAAAGTTCCTTATCGCACGTTGCGGAATGGGGGCTAAATGAAAAAAAATTAAACAACTTTTTTTTAACAACTTTATTACATCCCAGTATTATCAACTATATTGGGTACTTTTGCTTTGGTTTGTGTCTGGACTAACATATGGTGGGAAATTTCTTGTTTACTGGGAAGTTTTCTAGCTGGAGCCCCTGTAACCAATATCTATCTAATCATTGAAGATAACCTCCTTCTCATTTTTTCTTTCAAGCGTCTTACTTAGAAATATCCATCCCTGCCTTGGATCATTGCCAGTTTTCTTTATGCCATTAACAATGTTTTAGAGAGTAAATTTTTAGGCCAACATTTACCAATAAATAGAAATTGCTTAGTTAGTGAAATTGATGAAAACATTATACAGTTAAATGATAAACAGACGAGACATGCTTTTAGGAATTGGAACAAAGTTCCTTATCGCACGTTGCGGAATGGGGGCTAAATGAAAAAAAATTAAACAACTTTTTTTTAACAACTTTATTACATCCCAGTATTATCAACTATATTGGGTACTTTTGCTTTGGTTTGTGTATGGACTAACATATGGTGGGAAATTTCTTGTTTACTGGGAAGTTTTCTAGCTGGAGCCCCTGTAACCAATATCTATCTATCTATATATATATAAAAATGTGTTTGTGTTCGTTTGTTGGTTTGGTTGTTTGCATTTTTTAGTTCCGTATAGAGACGAAAACGGTTCGACCGATCTTTTTGAAATTTTCACAGAATGTAGCTGGGCGAATTTTTGTGGTTATGAAGTGGGTGTGGCCCCGCCCATTGGACCCTATTTTTGAAAACGCACTATCTGGACGACTGTTTCACCAATCGCCTTGAAAATTTGTGTGGATGTGTGGGTGTAAGTGGGCGGCGCCACACCCCTTTTCAAAAATAGCTCTGACCTGCTGATTGTCCTTGGATATACTTCGAAACGATTTTATTAAGGGGCGTGGCACCGCCCATATAACTTGAAATTTAAAATGGCTATATATCAGAGCTATGAAGATGAGATTTGGTATATAAGTTGTTGGTACAGATCGCATTACAGCCAGGGTGGAAGTAGGCGGTGCCCCGCCCCGTTTTCAAAAATCGCTCTGAAGGCTTTTCTAATAAACCGATTGTTATGAAAATTTTGCAATGAGGTCTGCTGCTGACAGTCCTTGGCTATATTTGGAAGTGATTGGATAAAGGGGAAAGGGGAAATTTTAAATGGATATATATACTATATGTTGCTGATACAGTATGAATTGCATATATCTCAATATCTATAAATATATCTATCGCAATATATCTCAAAAAATATATAGTTGATTCGTTTTAAATCATTTAACTTAAAAACTTAAAAAAAAATATTTGAATCAAATCGGCCATATATCTTTGGGATACATTGAAATATGTTCACAACTGCCTGGTGTAGGGACAATTGTTTGATATAGTGTAGGAATGTGAGGTGAGGTTCTACTGGTATGATGCAAATTACTTTTTGGGGAAACCCAATGAAAATTCGGCTATTAAAAATGTCAGACTATGAAGCTAAGAAAGTGACCACAGGTACGAATGAATAAGAATACCATGGAGGTCAGTTTCGAGAGCATCCTAAATATCTTTATCCCAATAATGAATTTTTAACAAAATTCAGAATAATCTTATAGAGGCTACTGTAATCACTGGAAATCATAAAGGACCCGATGCCCTGATTCAACGCATTCCCATGATACCTACAGACATGCCCATCGATTTCAAAGGATTGCAGTTTCCGATTCGGTTGGCATTTGCAATGACCATAAATAAATCGCAGGAGCTGTCGCTTCCAGTCTGTGGCTTAAATTTGACAGGTCCGTGTTTTCCCACGGACAATATATGTTGCATGTTCACGTGTGGGTAAACCTTCAGACCAGATGGCAAAACTAGAAATATTGTATATCCTAGAGCACTAGCATAAATTGAAAAAAAATAACAAAATTGTGTTTCATTAAAATTACAATTCAGGGGTATAGAAGCGCAACGGGTACAGCAATTACAGTATATTGAGAAGTTTTTTAAACAGGTCAGAACACGATTGAAATCTAATTACTTACTTCTAACAAATAGTTATTTTACACTCTTCTTCATAATATTCCCGTCAACTACAGGTTTATTTGCCCATTGTAAATTAAACGTGGCATTATCGTGTGTCGGAACGCCAGCAGAGCTATTCATTTACTGCAAACATAATGGAACAAACCTATACAAGTTAGCATCAACTGTTACGAAGAAAACGCATAGATGTCGAGTATGATCAACTGGGCTTCATCCGATAATTCTTCCTTTGTAAATTTGTCAAGTCGTTAAACTAAAAGTCAAACACAAAAAAAATTCTAAAAAATTCAATGTAATATAAGTACATGAGGTGGTTATACCGCATTCACATTGCAGTAGTATTCTCTCACTTGGTTAGTACATAGTTAGAAATCTCCTAACACGAGATTTGGATTGCATTGGTTAAGAACTTTAATGCTACATTGGGGTATCACCGAAATTAAAAATACACCAGGGTTCGTAAACGAACACCTGCAGCCCGCTCTATCGGCTCGAGTCGTAAAAAATATACGACTCGAGAGAATATGCGAAAAATAACCAAAATACTCAGGCATCCCTGAGCAAGCCCCGTTCATTTGTTTATACCCGTATCCATTTTCGCACGCACTTTTTCGACTCAAACGAGCAGGGAAGTAAGGGAAATGGGTCCAAGTGATGAACGTGGTCTCATTAATTCGTCATAATTTGCACGAAAATTACATAAAATGTACCATAACCAGAAACTACATACTAGAGACCTGCACAAAACGTCTTAAATCGTCAACCAAGACCTTTATTTTTTTTCATACTAACACTGTTGCGTATTTTCAACCACAAGTGTTGTCCCAGTAAGCATTTTGTGAAATTTTTGATCATATATGAGTCTTTTATGGCTCCCCTGCGCGATAAAAACGAGCATAAATGTGCTCATTTTCTGATCATAAAATACTGGAGAAAATGGTACCCTACCAGCGACTCTTCTTGAAGACTCTTTTATGAGTCGCTATTCTGGTCAGTTTCGAGTCATCATGTAATCATTCATGAGTCGTTTTTGGGTCATTTGTTAGCCGTTTTTGTAATCATTTTCGAGTCATTTCTCAGTCGTTTTTGTACTCATATTAGAGTCTTATTTGAGTCATTTGTTAGTCGTTTTTATAATAATTTCCGAATCTTTTTCGAGTCATTTCTTAGTCGTTTTTGTATTCCTCAGAATTCATTGGTTTTAGTTTGGGCACACTAACTTTTCAGCTTCTTTTTTAGCCAATCTTTTCAATTGTTTGGCTGACATTACGCTTTTAATATTAATTATTTATTTTTAAATACTATTATCATTTTTGTTAGCTGCAGCAGCAATTCACTACACGATTCAACTTATAATAATAACCAAATTATAATAATAACCAAAAATCGGGCGTATCCTGTATTTCTGATTGCTGTATTCATTGTTATTGTATTTCAGGCGCGCAACTATTCAATCCTTTTTTGGTTTTCAACTATTGGATTCTTGCTTCAATTACATTGCAAGTTGTCCCGCTATAACATAACGAGCAGTTTACCATCAGCCTGATGCGCGAAATATCATTACAAAACAACGCTCAAACAGGCATATTTGAAACACCCGCATGATTTATTTCTGATTTTTGTATATTTTGCTAGTGTATGTTCAATAAAACACTTAAAAGCATAAACATGACTCGTATTCGACTCCTGATTAAGCAGCAAAATAATCAGTAAAAGTAGTCGAAGAAGACTCAGTTGGCAGATTATGATCTTCCAAATGCTAACTGGGGTGTCGCAAAGCAAAATTTTGTAGTGTGCGTTAGTGTGGATAAATAAAACATATAAGTGTTTGCAGTGCAGTCACTGCGCAGTAAAAACTAACTGTATTGCTATGTTCAGAACATGACCAGTTAAAAACTTTACTGTATTTTCTATGTTAATTAAAATAACTGTGTCTTAATTTTGCAAAACAAGAACATATTTTATTCTCTTAAAAACAACAAATAAACTTAAATTTCCACAATAAAAATTAAAAAATTTAACACACTTTTTCTTAATTCTATACATTATAATTATTTTCGCTTGAAATGAATGTTTTTTCAGCGTTGAAATGAAGAAATACTATTTGGTTAAATGTATTTGAGTTGTACGAAATATTGTTCTCTTTTCTGATAAAAATGTGTCTGGCAACTTCTAAATTTTTGGATGTCTCTTCGAAAGGCTGTAATACAATGATGACTCCTCTAATGTAACTCATATTTATATCTTGTTGCAAAATATTTCCAGTTTCTAGTCAATTCATTTCTATGGACTCCAAAAGGTAGTAGATAGTACTCCACCGGGTTTGACAAAAACTTTTTAATGTTGACCTTAAGTTGGAATTTTGCCCTGATTTTTTGAAGTACCTTAAAATTTTTGAGCATAAATTACAGATCTCTGCTACTTCTTCGACATTCTTGGCACGTTGTTTAAAAGATGATTTATGCAATAAACTTGAATGAAGTCTTTAAAAGTGGACAACATATTTGCCCCCCTGTCCGTAACCATGATTGCATCTTCAAGTGAACAGTTGAAATCGTGTAGAAAACTTTGGATTTTGATCTTTATGATATATTATATATAGCTCTGGCGTAAATTGTTATCCGCCCACGTATTTGAAGTCAATCCAAATCCATATTTACAATTGACACTTATTTCGTTTTCTACTTTAGCATAGTACGTTGCATCAAATGAGTGACTTAAATTCCGTGAAACAGTTTTAGGGTGGGGAAGTAACTTCTCAATATTTACATGAGCACAGTATTTAGCTATAACTTGTACCACTCGGAAAAACGTTTTAATTCACTGTCATTTGCTATTTCAAATGGGCGACAATTTTCAATAAACGTTTGACAAAATACACGCAGTAAGCCCTTTTTCGTCGCTGTTGATCTCTATCTGAGCAACATCCTTTCCGTTATGCGTGGCATTTCATATATGTCGCACTAAATTTGAAGTGCTTCTCTTGTCATATTTAAAAACTGGATGACATGCTATCCAGCCTACTTTATCTAATTGTTCAATACCTTAATTATCCTTAATTGTTCCGAATTCTTCCCAAACCTTGCTACTACCTCTGTTTGATCCTAATGAAGATATACCAGACTGTAAATTTTTCATTAATGCTCCTGGTATTTAACGAATTTTCTAAAGGTATTGCTCTATTGTCGTTGTTAGAAATGTAAACGTTACAAAATATGTATGAATATTAATCGAATGTAATACATTAAATATCCTTTCTGACATTAACTTCTTCCATATTTATTTATTAAAATTCCAATATTTAATATTCGTCTGCTCTTATAGGCACTTCAAATAGGCACGTCTGCTCTTATAGGCACTTCAGATTTTCAATCAAAAGTTACCACAAAATCATTTAAAATCACACGGTAAATCACACAAGCAAATTTTGAGAGATAGTAACGATTGCCGATTGCATGTCATTTTCATAGTTTGGGTGTTCCCCTAAAATGTGTTGTTATATGGAGATTTTAAGAAATAAAGAATTTAGAGAATTTTTTTAAATTAACTACGTTGTAATTTTCATTTGAAATAAATGTTGTTTCAGCGTTGAAATAGGCACTTGAAACAAAACTACATACGTTTTCAATCAAAAGTTACCACAAAATCATTTAAAAACAAACAAAAAATCACCCAAGCAAAACAAGATGCCTTAGTGTTGTAACAAACTTGTCAGTGCATGTAAGCACATACTTTGTTTTGTTTGGAGTCGAGCAAAGCATGTGACGTATCGTGGTTGCAAACACAAAGTGCGAACATGCTTTGCTTTGTTTTGTGTGATGCACACATACATATGTAGATTTTGCTGAGGTTATCAGCCCAATTCTCAATAGCAATTCCCGGGGAGTTTTTTCTCTATTCCCTGTTCCCTATTCTGAATAAAATCTCCTTGGGAGTTTTTTCCCTATTCCCTTATTCTAAACGAACTTCGAAAAAAGGAAATTTTTCCCCGGGAAAAAAGTAGGTATTCTAAATGTCAATAAAATGGAGAATGTGAAAACAACTTTTGGGAGTAATTCCCCCACCAAATTGCTAGGGAGTGCTGCGCAAAAATGTAGGTATTTAATAGTTTCTATTAAAAATTAAATAATTACTTTTATTTTCATCAATATTATGGCATTATTCTTCGGAATAAATTTAGTTTAGTACTAACTCTTAGATCAACACCAAAATGGCACCACCGAGAAAAGCGACTGCACTGAGTTCAAAAGTTTTAACAGAGGTTATCAAAGTTAGTAGAAATGAGTATCCGTACAAAGGTCTTTCTAAATTCTATAAATCTGTGTATGCACATATTTATTTTTATTAATCCATTGGGGGTTACTTAAAAAAGCAATATTTGTTAACCTCCCTATTTTAATAAAAATTTATTATTTCAAAAAATGTGTAGTTTTTTGGTAGACTCCGATAATAGACAAGACTTTTGCCTTTATTAATGTATAATTCTCACCAACAACCCTTCAAAGACCGGAGACATTTAAGTTCAAAGTTTTGAATACATTTGCCACTTTGTTCACCAAAATTAAAAAATTATTTATTAAAAAATCGCGCGATTTAACATAAAAATACTATGCCAAAGTCAAGAAGCGGGTGTTGGACTCGCACCAGACGTGAAAATCCCTAAGCCACGCAGAAAGCTTTATAACACAAAACAAACTTTAACTTTTTATATCCCCGGTCTTTCAAGGGTTACTGAGCTGTATTATACCTTGAAAGAAAGCCTGAAATCTTCTCTATTTCCGGTGTGTAGAAAAATTGTAGCAACACTACTGTCTATTTTTGAAAAATAATGATTTTAAAGAAAAAAGTGAGGTTATAAAATCATTTTTTTTCAACTATTCCACAATGGGTTAATAAAAAGTAAAATATTTTTAACCGTATTGTAAAGTTTAAAAAGGCCTTTCTAATGACATAAATTTCAACAAGGTCAGAAAAGTAGTTTCAGAGATATAGCCGACTATACACTCAAGCTTCGCAAGCCCATATATCAAGATGGGCCGATCGTACACAAAAAAAATATATTTCAGCTCAGCTTAAAACTCAATATTAATGATAAAATTTTGATTCCATTCCAAGAAATGCCCCTGAACTAGAGTTAAGCCAGGTAAATATGTATGTACGTTCCCTTATTTACTTACAAAGTTTGCTGCAGCTCCAGTGAATTCGTCGCATCGCGTAACTATCTCCTTGCAAACGTTTTTTGTTGCTTCTCCTGCTCCCGGTCGTTCTTCTGCTGCCATTCTAAAGGCTATGGTGTACATTTTCACTTATTTTGGTTATTAATTAAGTTTTATTTGCTTAAAATGATTTGCATTTAACAACCAAAACCAAACGTCATAAAGCAAAACAGCTGACTTCGAAAATTCGCAATTCTCTCTCCCTTATTATTCTATTCCCCGTCTGTTTAGAATAGGAGGATTTTATTCCCGAGAAAAATTAATTCCCCGGGATTTTTCTCCCGGGGAGTATTCAGAATCGGGCTGTATATGATTTGTTCAACACAGTAAAAAAAAATATATACTTATATATGTAACTATATATATTTAAATACAGAAATAATTATTATAATATAAAAAATACAATATAAAAATAAGGCATCTTTTTACAATGTGTTTGCCGACATTAAAAGAAAATTCAAGTACATTTTATGGCTAAAAATAAATGTTGAAATGAAAACAAGTAAGATGAAAAATATATAGATACGTAATATTGTAGGGTGGGTACAAAATTCCGTTCGACGAAAATTCTGCTTTACAAAATTCTGTTTTACAAAATTCTGTTGTTCAAAATTCTGGTTTCCAAAATTCTGTTTCTCAAAATTCTGTTTCACAAAATTCTGGTTCACAAAATTCTGTTTGTAATTGCATTTTCAATTAAATAAAAAATTATTTGCAAAAAAATCGCGCGATTTGTTTCAAATAATTTTTTATTTAACTGAAAATGCTATTACAAACACATACATAAAAATAAAACAATTAAGAAATCACTTTGCCCTAACTTTCCCTTACATTTAAAAAAAATACTGTTTAAAAAAACACTTTGCAAATTTAAATAGAATGCATCACATACACTGTGTGGTTGGTCAAAAATTATGTTCCAGCATTTTATTTAAAATTAGTCGCAATTGTGTTGTTTAATGTGTCGTGTTTAAAAAAATAAAAATTAATAAAGTGCAATTAACAAAAACCAATAAAAATAAAGAAATGTTGTGTCTCAACGGAAATTTTTATTATTTGGAAATGAAAAGACAAAAAGGAACCTTTAATTGGACGTGCTCGAGAAGAATTCCAGATAAGTGTTCCTCTCGAATAATAACAGCAATGGAAAATAACGAGCATGTTTTAATAAGATATCCAAAAAAGCATACCCACGAACCTATTGCTAGTGCAGTGGAAATATGCAGAACAAATACTTTTGTAAAATATGCCGCTATAAACAAACCCCTTAATCCAAGTCAAATAGTGCAACAATCGGTGATAATTACAAACCAAAAATGTCGCGATTACCTTCTCTCGAAGTACGAACAAAAGCGAAAAATAGGATACACTCGGAATGAAATGGGACTTTTCAGAGAGCCGCAAGCAATAGATGAAATAGATTACCCTCTACATCTATACGTTTTGGATAACGAATTATTTGTATTGGCAGAAGAGAAAGTGGGAGATGAATATATGGTTATATTCGGCAAAAAATCATCAATTCAACTTCTACAAAAAAGCGATTGTTGGCTCGTTGACGCTACTTTTGATGTTGTTCCCAAAATAATGCGCCAACTCTTTTCCGTTCATGGAAGGATTGAACGAGCGATCGTCCCACTCCTATTCTGCCTAATGTCCAAAAAATCTGCAGTACTCTATGAAGCATTTTTTAAACGCGTAATTCAAATTGCTTTGGAATATGGAGTTTTTTTTAAGCCTAATCGTATTATATCTGACTTCGAAGTTGGTCTCGTGTCAGCACGTAGAAAATGCTTTCCAGATTCGCAGATACGAGGGTGCATTTTCCATTTTTCCCAGATATTGTGGCGCCGTATTCAAAAAGAACGGTAAGAATTTTTAATAACTTATAATTTATAGTAATGAACTTGTAATATTGTACAACATTATCATTTCAGATTGGTTACTACGTACGGAAATGACGAAAATGTCTCTCTGCAAGTAAGATGTTTAAAAGCGCTTGCGTATCTTCGTCCAGAAAAGGGAGCCAAATATTATTCGAAGCTCCGAAGAACATTTGAAGACGAAGATATTATTAAATTGGGCAACTGGTTCGAGGCCAATTATGTCTATAACGCTCGTAAATACCCACCCGAAAACTACAAACAATGTCGAGTCATGGCACCGACGTTTGAGTGAATTCTAGAACATTTAAAAGGAGAATTAATCTATTCTCAAAATATTGTCTCAAAGATTGAGAATGGAGAAAAATTAAAAAAAATAAAAGAAATGTAAAAAAAAAAAAAATATTTCACGTATTGTAAAAAAATTTAATCGTTTAAGAAAACTACAATATTTAAAAAGTATAGCAAAAAACTTAGTTTATAATTAATTAAATATTGTTATCAGTTAAATTGAATTGCTATGATTTTTTATTATTTTTAACTTTGTCTGAATTTAATTGATTTTTAACTAATTTGTGTTATTATTTAATGTTTGTTATTTTTTTTTTTCTTTTAAATTAATATGTGTTTCAATGATATGAATTTTTTTAGATCGATTTTGAAAATCCATTAATCTGTTTAATTATTTATTACATATTTCATAATTTGTTTCCAACGAATAAATATCTAACCATACACATACGTTATTATATGTAACATTTCTTATTCATAATAAACTGGCTTTAATTCTTAATAAATAATTGAACGGCATTTTATTTTTTCTTTTTTTCATAATGAAAGGGGAATAACATATTTCAAAAACCAGAATTTTAATAGACAGAATTTTATTAAAAACAGAATTTTGTAAAACAGAATTTTAGTCAGACTGAATTTTTTTTTGGAAAAAAAACAGAATTTTTGTAAGACAGAATTTTGGAAAACAGAATTTTGTGGCTATCCCAATATTGTACTACTTGAAAAAAAAAAATTTTAAACACTATTATATTAAGGATTGAAATAACGAAACGTTATGAAAGTGACGTTTTTTAATAACAGCTAAGGCGTTGCGTAATCCTCTATCTGGGTCATCACAGAGAGGCCGAACCGCATACATCAATGCATCAAAGCGCTTTTTGCAATGACTCCCATCAATATTTATAGCGAGAATCAATTGCAAAGATATAATTGTCATTAACGTTTTTGGCAATCTCCCTTTCAGAGATAATTTCATGGCATTATTCTGTAAAAGAGGACGGAAATTGGAAATATGATAAAAGTAGAGTAGTAAATGTTTATAGGAAAAATGTGATATTTTAATAGACAATAAATATTTTCATCTTACATATCATTTCTGAAAATTTCCCATTCATTTCAGAAAATTGGGCAGAAAATTGCTACCAACCTTTAAGTGAACACTTGCAAGGCGTTTTGTCATTATTTTCTTTTCCGTTATCTGTAAAAATTTTTCAATATTGTTAGGTTTGCTTCGCCCTAAAAAAACTCCTACTGGAAAAACAGACAAGCTTGTAATATTGACGACCTTCACCAAAATTGGCCACAATTGGATTTTTGAACTTTTGAAGAATGGAAGGCCGTCAATATTACTGTCAACCAAAATTCCGTCACAATCTTTAAGTAAATGCGAAAAACCCAAGGGAGATTTCTGATACGATCAAACAACAATCACTTTTCTTGCAGAATTCATTAGTACTTAATGGCACATTTATGTCTTCTCCTTTTAAAATTTCCAAAAGTTCATCAAAACTTTTCCGCGATGGCTTATTTCCATGATACCACTCTCGTAATTTCTCACGTAAGGATTACTTTTTTGCATTACAACTAAAATAATTAATTTCCACATAATCTTCACTAGAATTTTTTTCACTTCCAACTTCTACCACTTCCATTATTGCAAGACCACATTTTCCACACTTCACTTTTCTTAATTTCTGTACCCATTTTTCTTTTTCCGCTTTTAGTTTTTGTAAATTTTTAGTTTTTAGTTTTGTAAATTTTACTGTAAATTTTTTTATTTCGTTTTATAATTAACTATTTTATAATATAACAATATCACTTTTATTAATATAATCTTTCAATATTTAATTGGGTTTTCTCACTGGATTAAAATTGAGCACTGTTTTGAGGACCTCGTTTGCTGTTATTGACATGTGACTTCATGACATGCTTTTATTATTATTTTATGTACTACAGGGTTGTGCAGGATACTACTACATACAACGTTAATTGAGGAGGTTCCTTTCAAAACTTGAATATTCCACTCTTTGTGTTATTGCACAATTTAAGAAAATAGTTTTTTAGGTATGCCACTATGTATGTATGTAACCCGAATTTTCGGAGCATTATTAAAGACGTCAAAATTAGTCACTGGTTTGTATAGGATTCAAAAATTTAGCACTAATAAATTTTAAATAAATCCGAAATTTTAAATGAAATAATCTAGTTTTGACGCGGCTGATTGGAATAATCAACTTTTATTATGTGCTCTACTGTGGACTAACCTTGATTTGCTGAAACTAATAAGGTATCAGAAATCTTAGTTTGAATTAAAATAACTTGAGGTTCATCTTCAAATAATTAAAACTAAAAAAATAATCTAGGTATGCTTTATTTTTTTTTAAGCTATGGATTAATCACATATTGTTCCAAAAATGTATATTTGAAATTGGTAATGTAATTTTTAAGTGGAATAATCAATTTTGATGTGGCCGTCGGTGGTGCAATGGTTAGTGTGCGCGGCTCTTGTACATGAGATCCTGGGTTCGAACCCGGCTCTGACCACCTTCAAATAAAATTTCTTTCGGCGGCGGTCACCTCGCATAGTGACGGCGACACTATCGAGTATCTAGCCATGAAAAAGCTTCTCAAATTACCGTTCGGAATCGGTGTAAAACTGTAGGTCCCAATCAGTGAGTGAAAGCTGGAAAGCGCACAGCTCTGTGATTGTGAGAAGTTCTCCCCAGTCCCTTCATGGGATGTAATGGGAAACCATTTATTTATTTTTTTAATCAATTTTGATTAAATCATGCCTTTTATTTTTTTTTTTTGTGTAATTATAAAGATTTCGAACAATTTTATTTTCGCTGAGTTTTCAATTCAATGCTACCAAACAAACAAAAAATCAGTTCTGTCTAAAGTGGAATAGTCAAGTTTTGAAAAGAAACTCCTCAATTTACCATACCATGCATTTAAAAGTGCAGAAAATGTACTAAAAAGTAGTACATATCGTGGTCCATAACGTACATAACCTGCAATGGAAAGTATATAACTTTCGTCAACAATTTACCAAAAGAACACACCAGGAGTACTTTACCAAAAATATTTTAAGTGTAACACTCAAACGTACGTAAGCTGCTCCAAAAAAATACATAACCGTACTAAAATGTGTCCCAAACAATACATAAAGTGTATGCAAATAGTAAATAAAGTGTACAAATATGTACACAAAGGTACCAGAAAGTGCATAGTGTATCAGAAAAGAATACAAAGATCATCAAACAGACAGAACCGACGCCGTTCTTACGAATCGAGTCATAGGAGAATATCGGTGTAAGTATCTGTTTGTGAATCGAGCCATTCCTCGGCTTTCTTCTTTAATTCACTTCCTTTTCGGTTTGTTTTAGTTGTTGTTTCCAGTATTGGCTTGGAATTCTGCTTGTGGAAGAAGAAAAAATCAAAAATATTTTATACGACTAAAAGTTTGTTAAAAAAGGTAACTACCACTTATACACTTTTATCGGGGTTATTCTCAACCTCTAAAATTATATTTACATGTTAACGTGCAGGGTTTCATTTTGTATGAGGTTTTGTATTGTTCACCCTTTGGCATTTGAAGGCAAAACGAAGTTTGCCTGGACCAGCTAGTTTAGTATATATTGTAGTTTTGAAGCCAATAAAAACTAAATTTAGAAAAGCCAAAATGAAAGAAGGTAAAAAAAGAAAATTTCCTTAAATAAGTGGCTTTTCTTAAAAAAGTAAATTGTCTCAAAAAAATACAAAGTATGTTTTCTTGAAAAAATAACTTATCTTAAAGAAGTACCTTCCTTACAAAAAGTACCTTTTCTTTAAAAAAAAACATTTATTGAAATAAGTGCTTTTTCTTAAAAGATTAAATTTTCTAACAACAAATTGACTTTTCTTAAAGAACTAAATTTTCTTTAAAGAATGAATTTTTTTGTGAAACTAAATAAATTTTTTGAGATAAGTACCTTCTCTTAAAAATTTTCCTATTCTTGATAAAAGGCCCAATACTTAAAAAATTCCCATTTCTTAAAAAAAGCATTTCTTCTAAACAATACCTTCTCTTAAAAAATAAATTTTCTTAGAAAAATTCCTAATACCGTTTCTTTTCTCTTATTGAGACAAGTACCCTTTCTGAAAATAAGTACAATTTCTTAAAAAATATCCTTTTCCTACAACGAGTACCACTTCTTTTAAAAGTACCTGTTCTTAAAAAAGTACTTTGTAAAAAACTTCATACTCTTATGGCTTTTTCTTACAGAAAGTATTTCTTCTTAAAAATATTACCTTTTCTTAAAAAAACATTACCGTTTAATAAAAGAAGTACATTTCTTAAAAAAAGGACCTTTCGGAAAAATATAATACATAGTCTTACAAAAAGGACCTAAATATTTATTTTTTTTAAAATACATTCTGTAAAAAAAATTGTCTTTAAAAAAGTTTATAATTTTACAAAAACTATTTTTTTAATGATCCATTTAATTATCGTATTTTCAACGATCACCATAGGCGTGTTGGAACTAACTAGTACATAATATATAGCTAAAGGATCTTCGTTCCAACCGGGTGTCCCCTGACACCCCATGTAATTTTTTTATTATATTTCACAAATGGTCCGCGGTTCCGAGTTTCTCAGTAAAGGCTCGTACAGACAAAGGGTTTCACGTTGTTGCCCTTTCCAGTTTCTTTCCTCAAAATCGATTGTCGATTTGATAGCACATATAGAGAATAATGCAAAAATATCGATACACACTTACAAGATAGAGCCTCGATTTCTTGCTCTCGAGAGAGCGTACACAGTGCGACAAATACAACTGTATTTTTATCACAAACACATATATATTTGGGTCGCAAACACGTATTTCATAACATATTAATCTTTGTATCTGAAACATGTAATATTGAATAGCAAACACAAAGTGTTTGCACACAAGTATATTATATTTGCAACGACTTCCAAACACACTTTATATTTGCATTGAAGTACATACAGTTTTCCTAAAGATCTTACATTTTTCCAATTCATCCTTTCCGAGGGCGAGTGATACTTTGACTGTATTTAGAAGTTGCAGTTGCTTCAGATGCTGCAAGTGTTTTTTTTTAATATCCAACAACCTTTCCGTATTTAGTTTCGACTCCTCCATTAATTTCGCATTGGCCAAGTCTTCTGGACATCACAATTTTGTTTAATAATGTCCTTTTTCTCGTGCATTGTGTATTGTTAAATGGTTTAAATTTATTTGACTTTGCTTGTTGTGACAGCTGTTAGGAAAAACTTTCGATAAAAATTAGAGACGACAATGATTTGTTCGTAATTCAAATTGGATTACCTACAAACAAGGTAATTTGTTCTAAAAATGTTGAATGGTGAATTACGTTATTGGGTTGGGATTGAATTACGATTGAAACAGCGAATTACGAATAATTCCAGTTGGGCATAATTATGCTTTTTTAGTATAAGTTTTTTTTTTGAGTCATCACAATTTTTGTGAAACATGATGCAATACTTTTTAGCATAATTTGTACAAAATTTTTCCAAACTTTTATATATTTCGTCAAAGTTTTAACATAATTTTTTACATATGGCACAATTTTCCATTATCAAAATTTTCAATTTTGTTTATATTATACTTTCTAATATCGTACAACATGTATATTTTTGAACAAATATTGAATGTTTGACTGAAAATACAACGGATGTTGTTATTTTAATTTGTATAACATTAATATATGTATGCTTATCATAGGAAAATATACTACAGACCAGTGATAGGCAAATTCAGGGTGCATCGCCTTTTTTTCGGTTTTTTTTCTTTAAATTAA
Organism: Phaonia tiefii; assembly: GCA_963931995.1. Classification (NCBI taxonomy): domain Eukaryota; kingdom Metazoa; phylum Arthropoda; class Insecta; order Diptera; family Muscidae; genus Phaonia; species Phaonia tiefii. The sequence continues at coordinate 200,889,776 of OZ008369.1, forward strand.
ATTACACATGTAGCACTTACAATACATTTGTTTAGCGATCATTTCATATACTTATTAGTATTTAAAACTTAAAATTTCACAACTCTATTTAAATATGACAATTACGTTTTAATTTTAAATAAAACAGTTATGTCATATTCCAATTTAGAATGCGTGATTAACATAAAAGTTTTGTTAAAATTTACATTAAACTGATTTAAATTCGAAAATCAAATTCAAATTTGAAAGAAATTTTCATGTATGAAACTCTTATTAAGTTTAAAAATATATTCACTATATTCAAAATTAAAATGTTGGGGCGTTTGGTAGTTTTTTTTTAATTTTTAATTTAAAAAATTTATTTATAAAATAATTTTAATTTTTGTATTTGAAAAAAAAATTTTGGAAAGTTCAATTAATTCTTAAATAATTTGTAGTTATTTCTTATTCAAGTCGTAAAATAATTTTGAAATTTGATTAAAAAAATGGTTTGGAAATGTCATTTAGAACTTTTTGGAACATAAAATCATATTTGAGAATATAAATCATATTTCTGAATTCCAAAATTTCATTAAAATTATTATTAATTTGTTTAAGGATTTGAAAATTATGTTTTTTAAAAAACCGGCACATGGTTAGGAGCAAAAAAACCGGTTAATCGGTTTCGGTTTTGGACACTAGTTGTCACGCATGAAAAACCATGATATGCAAAGGCATTATTACCCATTTCACAAGGAATACAAATGTATTACTGGTGATGCAAGACAGCCCTCGTTATTAAGTTTAAGAAAACTTTTTATGAAAAAGTGATTCATAGAAAAATAAGTCGAATTGGGAAAAAAGAATTAAATTTTATTATTATATCATAAAGCCACAGATCTTATGAATAAAACTAGACGTGGGTCGTGAAAATCAATGAATACTTTTTGCATTTATTCACAATTAAGTGAAGGTATATGTATAATTTTGACAAGAATTGTGATTCTTTTTGTTTGGGTTATTTGAAATCAGCCAATCTTAAAAACTTTTCCACGATGTTAGAATAAAATTTCACAGTAACACAAGCGCAATTGATATTTGTTTTTATGATTCTTAGGATAAAGAAAAGTAACTAACAGTAGGCTATTTATATTTATCATTGTATTCTCGACAAATTCTCACACAAACAGTGAAAGCGAAATTATGGTATTGTTTCAGGACGCTCAAGCTGGAACATTTAGAAATCCCTTTCAGAAAAATTTTGCAAATAATTTAGTTCAAAACTTCGCAGTGTTCATTCATCCACCTCTTGTTATTCAAGAATTAGTTAAAGGTTTGAAAAAGTCATATAAAGCGTAAAATATCTATTCATTTTCATAATCCATGGCTTGTTTTATGCTAAAGTAGTAAAATTCAAACACTTTTGATTTTTTAACGAAAAAACAATTTTGTTTTATCACAATTTTTTGATATCTCCGAAACTATTGATCAAACTAAAATCTGGTATAGGTTTAAAAGTTGAAGATAATGGAAAACTTATTTTTTTTCAAATTTTGTTCAACAAAATCGGAGAAGAAATTTCGGAGTTATGTTAAATTATGTCGAGAAATTGTAACATTTTATAACGCCCAGCCATCTAACAGAGTCTATACCCTTGGCCATTGCTACCTATAATTCCGAATAAGCTCAGGGCTGGGGGACGTTCTTGCCTTAGGCGATAAATCTCGATCAGTTACGTAGTTATAAAAGTTTAGGTAGCTGTTACGGTCGATAACAAAATTCCAATTTTATTTGAGTCAAGGTACTACTGGGGAAAGGCTACGGTTTTAGGAACATTCTCAGACTCTTCTTCTCCTCAACCCACGACATATTCAAATAATTCAACCTTCATTTTCGTGAATAATGAAAATAGCTTAGAAATTTTCAGATATCAATATAACCATTAATATATTTTTATGAATGCAACAGATTAAATTTTAAATGTAATACAAAAAAACCCTTTATGGAAGAACGATACAATGGCAAACGTAAGTAATTAGCCTAAAGTATTTCTGATACATGGAAAAGAATCTATAATTTCGGGCAATGTAACGTCCGATTTCAATGAATTTTTTGTATGATTTTCAGTCATAGAAATAGTTTATCTGATGTAACAAACCAAGATTTGTTGTTTTTCCTCCTACAGTTTGTGTTAAAATTTAAATAAATTTATTAGTTTCAAAAAAACATTTGTAACTATTACAAATCTTTAATTTGTATTTTCAAAGAATTCTATTTGTCAATCGTTGATTCAACAAAAACATTCCTTGGTTTAATTAATTTTATGTACTGATTAACGAATTAGAAATATTATTCATAAATTTTTAAAATTCAACGAATAACAAAAATTAAAATCAGTCAAATTAAAGAAATATTTGTGGGTTTTAGAAAAAATATTCTCAGCATTGAAGAAAAAAATTGGTAAATTGTTCAATTAATTCCTACAATTTTCAAGTGTTTTTTGGTGTATGTATAATAATTTGGTGTATGTATGTATGTAATATTTCTGAGCAAATATTGCCGTTTTTAAATTGAATTTTTTGACCGATTGCGTTTGTTTTCAGTTAATGTATGAGAAGTTCATACTACAACATTTCTTTAATTGAAAAATGGTTGAGTTTTGTTGGAATAATAGACAATACTGTTAAGCACACTCACTGGCATGACTCCGTGACAAGTTCATCATTAGACGCCAAACTACTGTACCTTAATTGATACCATTGGTTGATCATCAATCGTATATATACAAATTGGATAATGCAAGTTTCATATGCGAATTAGTAGATTCCTAAGTATCATCAAAAACAAAATTCTCTCGTAGGCTGTGACGTCATAAAGAACTCATCAGAATGTTTTGAAAAATCATATATTTCGAGATAAAATTTCAACAAATATGAGGTGGTTAAAAATTGGAAAGTTTGAATTGATTTTACTAATTTATTAACGAAGCTTTTTATTTGAACTAACTGTGAAACATTTAGCTGATTAAGCAAAAATATTTTATTTTAAAATCAAATAATTTGAATTTGAAAATGTAGAAAACAAAGAATTTTGATTTCAAGAACTTTTTCTTCAATTTAAAGAAATGAATATTTGAATTCCAGAAATTTTATTCATACATAGAATTGTTATTATTTGATTTTACCAATTCTGTTTTTTCCATGTAACACAAGATTATATAATAAATTACATATAAACTGCTTAAGATCCTATTTAAACAAATTAATGATTACGATTCGAATAAAAAAAACATAACCGAGTGAGATGCTGTTCATAATCGACCATTCCCAAACATTATTATGGCAATATTATAATTATATTAATATATTAATTAAGTATTAATTTTCAAACAAATGTAGTTGTTGCCGATCGTGAAACTATGGGTTGGTTACCACTGGTTTAAATGCTTCCAGAACGATATTTAGACAACAGACCACATCAATCTTGTAGAACATTGTTGTTTGGATAGCTCAGTATGAACTTCAACATAAATAAAGATTGGCACATAACAATTTGGAACGCGCATAATACATTGTACGTAGTGGGTGCGTAGAAACATGTGAATTATGATGGCCTAGCTATGCCACCAAATCACGCTGCATTCAAGGAATCCACTGATATTGAGACGTTGCTGACTGTGGTCATTGTCATAGTTTAGCAAACGAGCGAAATTATCAACTTCATCTTGCATCGTCATCATCTGTCTTCGTGCACTCCTTCTGTGTTGATTTGCTTTGGGTTTGTTCGTTAGATATATCAAAAACAAGAACTTTAAATTCAACTTAACTACAAATAAATTTGCGCTTTAGATAAGAATCATGATATACGGATGTTGAACAGTAGAGCTGCTAAACTTGAGGCTCAAAGCGCATTTCTGACACGCGATAAATTCTCTTTTTAAACTGAGTAGAGAGTAAAGGCAAATTTTAACCCTACTAGTGTTAAAAATGCGATTGTGTGACACAATATAAAATTTTTTGTTCTTTATGGTTATGTTAAGTTGAATGATGTTTCCCAGGAATGAAGTTAATAAGCACATGCTGATGTTTTCTTTTAATTGTAACAAAATAGTACATTTATTAGAAGCCATTTCAACTTCTTTTTCTAAAATTGTGATCGCTGGTGATTTCAATTCAAATATCTTGAAAAATTCTAATATACCTGATAGCATGTTGACATTTGGATTATCTCCACTCAATACATGTTCTCCGACTCATTTTATTTCAGCTAGTTCTTCATTGATTGATATTTTCTTTGTTGTTAGTTTTTTATGATCAAATATCTGCATCCAGTGATGCCAACTCTGCAGGAACGAATCGTGCCGTCGAACTTCCAAAAAGTGCTAATAACGAAAACAACTAGAAAAATCCCGAAAGTGCTAAAACGCGCTTAATAAATAAAGTGGTTTGCAAATAGGGACCGGTAGATTTACATAAATTGTTTGTTCTTTTATTTTTTTTCACACATTTTTTTGCACGTGCCAATGATAAAACTTTATTATGAAAATGGGTGTTCCCATGTGGAGACGACACCTATTTTTGGATTAACGAGTAACTAAACAAGCACTAGCGGACTTAGAATGATATCCATCATTACCAAGTGGCAATGCACACACAAAATATCATTGTTTGGCCCGGATTGTGGTCCATAGGCATCATCGCTCAGTACTTTCGCGAAGGCGAGTATGGCGTTACTAACTGCGTCAAATGAGAGCGCTACCGATCACGACATTCGAACATATCGCTACGTGATACGCAGCTGATGTTACAATGGGCATTCTGCGCGACCGATTTCAGAGTTATCTCACGCAGAGGCGATGTGAAATGGCCACAGACAGCGTGCATTTTACCAAGTTAGCCTTTTTCTTGTAGGGTTCCCACAAGTCGCAGATCTATGGCAATAAGCCAGAATTCAGCTTGATATATGTGCCAGTTATCGAAAATTTTAACTCTAGGTTTCGCACCAACCTCCGAAGCTCCGGCGGTCATGTGAACGAGGGCATGTTCGTGATATCACACATGGAACAAGGTTTTACTAAATTCGAACTTTCTCTTTAGGAAAATCTTTTCATATGTTCAACCGAAGAAAACGATATTTGAAGTGCAGACTTGACGGAACCAGCATTGTGTGAAATTTTTGTTTTTCTCTTGTATTTACAGGATTAAAAGTGCATTCTGCTTCCCATACATTGTGATATTTTTGGGTGATAACCAATACAGAAATATAATCAAACTTACCATGTGTGGTCAATGAATATGAATATGTTTTTGAAAATAGTTCGCTCGTCAGTCACAGTAAGGCATCAATATGAATTAACAGTTGTTCAATACCATTAGGAACAAAAATGTCATATTACAACGGGAATGCCCAAAATACCAAAAAAATTAACATTCTTTAGCAAAATCGGTGTTGTACACAAAACGGGCTAAATAAAAACTCAAAACGTGTGCACATTACTCGTTTGTCCAAAAACGCGCCAATTAAAATTTTTCCCGTTTTGCAAGGTCGAAAAGTGCTAAATCGAGCCCCAAAAGAGCGAAGAGCTAAATTGGCATCATGTTTTGCTAAGCATGAGCATGATATAAATGGTTTGTGATTTTGTAATGCATACGACAACTGAAAAATACCATATTGCGACTTCAGAAATATTGATTACAATTTACTTTGCCAAGAATTTTTTTAAATCGACTGGGATATTATATTTACCATTGATAAACAGCTGGCATTCTTAGAGAATAACATTAATTTATTATTTGACACGACAGTTATCTTAAAAACTAGTACAGCTAGCACAAGAGGCATAGAATGGTTTATGCCTAATATAAAATTGAGAAAAGGAAATGGAAACGGCATACTCCAGATGGAAACGCTTCAGGATGCCCATGCCAAATAATGAGTAATGTCAAACTCGTGAATTTGAAGATAAGCGTAACTTTTATGCGGAAAATATTAGCAGTGCCCTAGATACAAGAGGACATGGAAAATCATTCGTGACATAGGGATTGGGATTCAATATCTTCAAATGCCGTCGGAGTTGATAATCTTCATCTAAAAATCTTCCGCAACTTCTTGCTGTTATCAGTTTCATATTTCATAAAATGTTAACTTCAAGCTTTTTTTACCTTGAGGTGGAAGCAAGCTAAAATTATTCTTGTTCCGAAAACTAAAGTTGAGTATCGTCCTCGTACTTCTTTGAAAAGCTTTCTGTAGTTGACTGGAATATTGCCTGAATTGTAATTTTAAAGAAACACAATTTTGTTTTTTTTCTTATATTTATTCAAGTGCTCTATACAATATTTATAGTCTAGTATATATAAGTCTGAACGTTTACCCACACGCGAACATGCAACATATATTGTCCGTGGGGAAAACACAGATTTATCAAATTTATGCCACAGACTTGAAGCGACTGTGACTTATTTATGGTCATCGCATATGCCAACCGAATCGGAAACTGGAATCTTTTGAAATCGATGGGCATGTCTGTAAGTATCATGGGACTGCGTGCAATCAGGGCATCGGGTCCTTTATAATTTCCAGTGATTATAGTAGCCTCAATTAGATTATTCTCCATTTTTTTTTTAAATGCATTATTGGGATAAATATATTTAGGATACTGTCGAAACTGACCTCAGTGATATTCATATTCTTTCGTAACTGTGGTCACTTTCTTAGCTTCATAGTCTGACCTTTTTGATAGCCGTATTTTCATTGGTTTCGCCAAAAAGAAATTTGCATCATATCAGTAGTATATGTACCGAACCTCACATTCCTACACTGTATCAAACAATTGTCCGTTCACCAGGCAGTTATGAACATATTTCAATGTATCTCAAAAGATATATGGCCGATTTGATTCAAATATTTTTTAAAGTTAGAAGCATTGAACTTTAAAAAAATGATTTAAAACGAATCGGCCATATATTTTTTGAGACATATTGCAATATGTTCTCAAGTGCCTGGTGGACGGACAATTGTTTGATATGGGATACTTTATGTAATAGTCAAATACTGACATGTGTGGGCGGCACCTCGACCCTTTTTGTCAACTTGCATCCAAATGGCCTTTTCGTATCTGTAGGTCAACTGTAACATACTGTGAAACTTTCAGGACGATTAAACTATTATTATGACTGCTCTAACGATGACCACCGTGGCTGTAATTCATACTGTGCCAAATCTCATATTCGTACCTCTGATAGTTCATGAAATATAAAATAATAATAAATAAATGGTTTCCCATTACATCCCATGAAGGGACAGGGGCGAGCTTCTCACAATCACTAAGCTGTGCGCTTTCCTCTTTTCACTCACTGATTGGGACCTACAGTTTTACACCGATTCCGAACGGTATTTTGAGTAGCTTTTTCATTGCTAAATACTCGATAGTGTCGCCGTCACTATGCGAGGTGACCGCCGCCGAAAGAAATATTATGGTGGTCTGAGCGCACACTACCATTGCACCACCGACCGCAATGTTCATGAAATATAGCAATTTTAAATTTCAAGTGGTATGGGCGGTGCCACGCACGTTTATCCAATCACTACCAAGTATAGCCAAGGACTATCATCAGTATCACATTGTGAAATTTTAATAAAAATCGGAATATTAGAAAAGCCGTTGTAGCGATTTTTGAACAGGGGCGTGGCACCGCCCACTTCGACCCTGGCTGAAATTCATACTGCACCATACAAATGAATATTAAATCTCTTACAGGTACGAATAGTTCATGAGATAGAACCATTTTCATTTTCAAGTTATCTCAAGTCCTCTTTATCCAACCAGTTCCAAGTATAGTCAAGCACTATCAGCCGGTCCTGAGTACCTCATTATGAAATTTACATAACAATCGGTCTATTAGAAAAGCCGTCAGAGCGGTTCCGATCCCGGCCATTTTTTGTTGGATCACGAATTCTGCTGCCAAATTCATCCACACAAATTTTCAAGGCGATTGTTGAAATAGTCCTCCATATATTGCGTTTTCGACCACCGACCACACAGCTACATTCTGTGAAAATTTCAAAAAGATCGGTCCAACCGTTTTCGAGTCTATACGGTACCAAAAAATACAAACAAACAAGCACAAACTCATTTTTACATACATAAACATATATTATAATTTTCTAATTTTACGTAATATTACTAATTTATATGTGTATATATAGTAATACGTTATTTTATGTTAACACTGCATATCAGTGCCGCCACTGATAGGCCCTGTTGATGTTGTTGTTGTTACCACTCATGACTGAAAGGCACACTCTATACCAGTGGTCGGTAACATCACACAGCCATAATTTGAGTTTGTATGGGTGAGTTGTTCTACTCCCTCTCACAATTAGTGACAGAAATTGTGATGAAAGATGATGCTTCACAAACCCACCCGCGGCATTTACATTTTTTTCACTAACCGGAGAAAACATGATCTCTTACAGCCGTAAAGGAAATTACAACTTTAAACATAACGAGGATCTAAAAACAACTAAATTTGAAATTGTTACATAGTTATGTCATAACTATTTACGTATTCATAACTAACCCCTCACATATGTCGTTCAGTAATAAGCCGCCACTTGCCGCTCAAAGCTCTGCCGCTCATTGCGTGGCCTCGGCCTTATAGTTTTTTAATATATTCTGTAGTACATTTACATATTCATTTAGATTTTCATTATTAACACAATTATTAAAATTTTCTGAAGTTCTTTTTAAACTTACTAAATTACCGTTTTTTAGGTCTGGAATTAATATTTAAATTTTACTGACAAATTGCTTCACTGCAGAAACTAATTCCCAAATGGTTTTATTTTTGTCTTGCAACTGAAGGTTTAATTGATTGACAAATTCTGTCATATCGGTTAAAAACGCAAAATTTGATATGAAGTTTTTATTTTTGAAACAAATTAATAATTCGACAGTTCCCTTTGATGGATTTTGCTCTAAAAACATAACTATCTCTTCGCGAAGACTGAATAGTCTTTGGAGACAACGTCCCTTGCTGAGCCACCTTACTTCAGTGTACATCAATAAATCGCAATACTCCGCATGCACCTCATCAAGTAAAGTCTTAAATGTTCGATGGTTCAGAGCATTATGCCCACCGCGAATTTGATTAACTATTTTCACTGCAATTTTCAATCAAAATTGTTTCTCAACAAAAATCCCACAAAACCAACCATTTCCAACCATTGTATTAGCACCGCCAGTGCATACAGAGCATAGTTTGTTGATATCGGCAAAAGAAAATACCTCCTCCATCAACGCATCAAAAATATTTTTTCCCTTTTCATTTCCATGCAGAGCAACCAGTGCTAACATTTCTTCTTTGTCAACAGTTTTTACACAAATGATTAACTGGGCTATATCATTGATGTCAGCGGATTCAACCAAGCAAATAGAAAAATATTTGCAATGAAGAATTTTCTTTTTAATATTTGAATATATGAATTCACTGACATTTTCTGTTCGCGGGGAAATCGTGCGAGGTGACAGGGGAATACCAGTATTTAGAGCATTTCTCCACCCTTTTTACCAAAGCATTTTAAACGAAAGAAGTCCTACTAAAGTCGGAGTTATTTCATATGAAATAACTCCCACTTTTGTATGGAAATTTTATGGGACTTATTTCATTTTTCTGGTGCGAGTTATTTCATGTGGGAGTTATTTCGCTACGCCTTAAAAAACCACTGCTTAATAATATTGTAGTGTACTCACACTTTTGCACCGCAGTGTATATTTCATTGAACACTAGTAGTGTACTTACACTTTTGCACCGCAGTGTATTTCATTAAACACTCATCACAACAAACAACTAACATCACCAGTTGCTTACAATTTTGCATTCTTTCTTACACTAACAATAAGCATCACCAGTTGTAAACAACTTAACATTCATACACACTCATCACAACAAACAACTTAACATTCATACACACTCATCACAACAAACAACTTAACATTCATACACACTCATCACAACAAACAACTTAACATTGAGTGTATCACAACAAGCAACTAACATCACCAGTTGCTTACAATTTTGCATTCTTTCTTACACTAACAATATCACTGATCTCACTACCAACAATATCACTAGCATAAGTTTGTTATTGTTAGACTGTAAGCTACTCGTAAGTATAAATAAGAGAACCCTGTCAATAAAGAATCAATTGGTAACTTGAGCTTGAACGTCTCACATCGTTTTCTTTTTTAAAAATAAAAGCTGAGTCTAGAAGTGGTGATTGGTGGCACTGTTCTGACTGTAGCTAGGAAACAGAATCCCTCGCTAAGTCCTGAAGTGGTGGTTTGAAGCACCGTTCAGACTGTGGCAAAATAAGGACTTGTCATCCTAGTCCCACCACACGGCGATCCTGCCGACTACATGGAAAAAGAGCTGCTGAGGAAAAAATAAGAGAGATCCTGCGGACTACCAGAAACACTACCAGGAAACTTGCACAAAAAAACAATTTTTTTTTTCAAATGTCTACCTGGGAGGACCTGACAGAAGAGGAGCATAGCGAGCTAGTAGATAACGTCAACGCGCTGGAAAGGAAATACGAAGACTGTCGAAGTAAAACAAAGCGGAAACTAAATCTAATCTGCTCTATTATCGAGACAGAAGGAGAGACAAAGGCAAGACTGGAGGAGAAGGCAAACCTCATACAAACTTTGAACAACCTGAGGGGCGAATACCGCAAAAAACGGCGTATCAACAAAGCCAGACGGAAAATGGAGAAGCCAGAATAACGACTATGCTGGACAACAAGTTTATCATCTCCCACCGATATTATAAAAAAAAAAGAATGAATTAACAAAAAAAAAATATTTTTAAAAATATTCAAAAATATTACAAGCATCATTTCATCTTCATTATAAAGTATTATAATTTTTTTTAAAGAGTAAAAGCAATGGCCATTAAAATTAAGAAAATACTTGAAGAATGGAATAATAATTTATCTACTCTCATAGAAAATGCAAAGAAAAGCCTTAATAAACCATATAAAATAGAAACAATAGAAGCAAAATTAGAAGAGCTAAGTAAAATAAATAAAGAAGCAGAGGAAATTATATCATCTACATCATATACACAAGAGCAAGGAGATGAGAATTTAAAAAGATTTAAAGAATTAAAGCAACAATATAGAGACATTTTAGACAATCATAAAGATAAAAGATCAGAAGCAACCAAACAGGAACAATTAAGCCAAGCCCAACTAGACCAAAACAATACACAAACAGAAAATCTACATAGAACTAAAAATTATAATAACAGCACTCACATGTTCACAAAAGTCATAATAGAATTCATGAAAATAATACCTATTTTCAACGGTGACAGAAACACACTTGATAATTTCATTTCTTCAGTTAATTTGATAGACATCACCTTAACAGAAAACAAAAAAGGGATTTTTTTGAATTTATATATACAAACAAGGAAAAAATAACACAAACGCTGATGCTCTATCACGAATACAAATCAACTCTGAAACTCTAAAAAACATGATACCTTCGCAAGAAGACCCGACAGTGAAAAGAACACTAGTCGTTACTCGAAGTAAGATGAAAGCAAATCATCAACAAGAGGAAATGGACAACAGCAACTACAAGAAGCGTGATCAACTTCGTACGTGGAACTGTACATCCATAAATGATATCAAAAGGGCCCCAAAAATAACATTTATAATAAATACAAGGCAGAACATAATGGTCAAAATAGACCCAAAAAATAACGATATACTAATCTATTGTAGTAAGGCTTCATGTCGTTCCGACGATTTCATGAAAAAGCTACAATATGAACTTAGTAAGAGATGCGGCGATAATTCATATCATTTCGGTGACTTGAAGAAACCACACTCTAAAATAAAAAGCACGTACTGTTTAGAGAACAGCGATGCTATATTTGATATTATTCCCCGGGAAGAATTCGTACAAGAATTTAATAAACTGCCATATATTCAAAACGATATCATAATCATGACATACACAAAGCCTCAATCTATTAAAAACAAAAATGAACAAATCGAGATAATCAAACGGTATATGAGACCCCTTGTGGAGGTCATTTCGGCATTAGAAAAACAATAATAAAACTAAAACAGAAATATGTATGGAAAAATTTAACAAAAATGGTTAAAAAATACATAAAAACGTGCGATGCGTGTCAACGAAATAAACAAACAAGACATACAAAAGAACCCCTTACAATTACTGACACTCCTACACAAACATTCGAAACAATGACAATTGATACAATTGGTCCTTTGAGACCATCGGAGCAATTCCGATACATACGACTATGACTATAACAACTACGCCAACGAACTAAAAGCAAGGCTTAAATTTTCCTTAGAAAAAGCAAGAACCTTTCTTGAATTAATTAAAAGAAAAATCTAATCTTGATAAGACAGTATTAAAGCGTATGATTGGAGACAAAATTTTCCTGAAAGTAGAAAATAGAAAGAAACACTTTGCACCGTACAAAGGACCATATGATGTAATTGATATAAAGGATCCCAATATTTTAATTAGAATAGAAAATAAAGAAAAACTAGTACATAAAAATAACGTTAAGTTATATAAAACATAAACGTAAAAACTCTTCAATTAAATCTAATGTAATTAAATTTTATCTTAAAAATTCTTCAATTAAATCTTATGTAATTAAATACTAAATCTTATGTAATTGAATCTTATATGGACAAACCACTGAATTAAACGAAGACGAACCTATACTTCCATTTCAAAATTAGTATAAACAGAACCAAATCAAAAAAAAAAAAAATTTTTTTCTATATAAAATCGCATAATAGCCTTACTATTATATGATTTTCTTAAGAGCAAGGGTGTAGTGTACTCACACTTTTGCACCGCAGTGTATATTTCATTGAACACTAGTAGTGTACTTACACTTTTGCACTGCAGTGTATTTCATTAAACACTCATCACAACAAACAACTAACATCACCAGTTGCTTACAATTTTGCATTCTTTCTTACACTAACAATAAGCATCACCAGTTGTAAACAACTTAACATTCATACCCACTCATCACAACAAACAACTTAACATTCATACACACTCATCACAACAAACAACTTAACATTCATACACACTCATCACAACAAACAACTTAACATTGAGTGTATCACAACAAGCAACTAACATCACCAGTTGCTTACAATTTTGCATTCTTTCTTACACTAACAATATCACTGATCTCACTACCAACAATATCACTAGCATAAGTTTGTTATTGTTAGACTGTAAGCTACTCGTAAGTATAAATAAGAGAACCCTGTCAATAAAGAATCAATTGGTAACTTGAGCTTGAACGTCTCACATCGTTTTCTTTTTTAAAAATAAAAGCTGAGTCTAGAAGTGGTGATTGGTGGCACTGTTCTGACTGTAGCTAGGAAACAGAATCCTTCGCTAAGTCCTGAAGTGGTGGTTTGAAGCACCGTTCAGACTGTAGCAAAATATGGACGGCGACCATTTGCAAGGGCAGCAGCAACAACAAATGACGCTTTTCTTTTTAAAGAGGATTTAGTTGATTGTTCCATTTCAGATTGTTGAGAATCAGTAATCATTTTTTCATAAAAAGTTTTTTTAGTTTCACCATTAATGACGTTCTTTAATCATTAGTTATATTTACGTATTCAGTATGAGTGACAAGTAAAGTTCCTGCAAATAATATTGGCGTACCCTCGTACATTTCCAAATTAGCCATTCAGCTTTACCGAAAAAATTTTCAGCAAACAAGAAATCGTATTCCCAGTTTTGATTAAACATTTTCTTTCAGTGTCGTAGTAACAACATGCGTCGATACAACCTCATCGAACGAATGCTTAAGCGAGACTGAATGAATTTGGAATTTGTTTGTTTTCGTTCAATGCCTGTGCGAATGCATGTGTGGAAGAGCCGCCCGTGGGCTACGTTTTGCCGACCACTGCTCTGTACCTTCTACAAGTATTTACATAGGTCGACCCCCTGTACTTCGACTTCTATGATGGAATGGCCGATTTCACATTAACCGAAAACGACACCGACACAACACCAGCACGGCACCGACACCGGCACGATTTTTGCAAAGTACTTACACATTACACGACACGACACGACACCGACATGCAGTTGTTGTTTGTCGATCGAAGAAATATTTTTTTTATTTATTTATTTGCTATTTTATTTTATTTATTATTTTATGTATTTATTATTTAAAAAAAGTACACTTAAAAAATTTCGCACAATAACAAAACACTGCACGGTGCATACAAATATAAAAATGTCGTCGACGACATGAGTGGAGTGTTGCCTTCTCGCCGACATGTCATCAGTACGGCATACAACCGTCGTGTCGGCAAGTGTGAAAGCATGCCCATATAATTGCATGAGTTTGCGCTCCCACTGATGTCGTTGTCGGTGACGTGCCGGTATCGTGTCGGCTAGTGTGAAAACGCTCAATAATGTGTATTTAAATTAGGGATCGACCAGCACTGGACTGATGGACAATAATGATATAAATAAGGCCGTTTGGCCTTTAGTAATTCAATTAGAATTAAGCGATAGATATCATCGCATAATAAAATATTCTGAACGCTTAATATCAGCGTGCCAAAATAACCCTTCCTGGCTGATTTATTAATTACGTTCTTTACACCTCGTTTCTCGTTTCTCTGCTCTCTATTACCCTCTTCGTTGAATATTTCAATACACGAGCAGTTTTTGATGATGTTATTATACACAATACAAAATCATGCCTTATTTCAGCAGGTTTGTAAGCGATTGCCACCATGTTTTCGCCTTACAATTCTGCTTCCGGGTAAGCAGTGTTTTTTGCTGGGTTGTGGCCGTCGGTGGTGCAATGGTAGTGTGCGCGGGTCTTGTGCATGAGACAGTGGGGTCGATACCTGGTCTGACCACGTTAAACTAAGCCATGAAAAAGCTTCTCAAAATACCGTTCGGACCAGGTGCAAAACTGTAGGTCCCAATCAGTGAGTGTAAATCTAGAACGCGCACAGCTCACTGGTTGTGAGAAGCTCTCCCTAATCCCTACATGGGATGTAACGGGAAACCATTTATTTACTTATTTTTGTTTTGGATCATTAAATACGTCGAACATGCCTAAGTTTATCGAAGTCGCCTTCAAATTCTGCATGTAGTAGAACATTCTGTGCACTTATTTTAAGTGTCCCAAACCTATTCCAATCCTTCTGAATACTCTGCGTAATTCAAGGTATCTGCAAAATATTTAAAGTGTCCCAAAACCATCCTAAGCAATCATTTTATCATAAATCTATTTCTTGTGATAAACGGACTTAATTTTTTATTATCTGTGTAGAATATAATACTTCAGCAAAATCATTTCTAAAATCAGTGTTTTTACTTGTGCAATACAAACTTAGAAAATTACAAAGTTTCTGGTTGTCCCAACAAGGTATACGATGATGCAATGACAAATCAAAGGAAAAGAAACCAGATGAAACACTTAACACTTATTCAACAAGTGTAATGAGAGATGGGTTTAAATCGTCATTAGTAAAAACTCACCCCACTGATGCAGGTCGAACAGTGGCCGCATTACCAACAGCCTCACCCAAGAGATTAAAACGAATGGTAGATAGTATACCAGGTCCAAAATCCACTACTGATTCTACTAAGGAGGACTCGCTGGCGCTACTTCCAAACTTAGGGACCTCTAGGATCAACTATGATAATATAAGGAACTCGCTCATGGAAAATCGTTTGGGGGTTTTGCCACTCACGAAAGTATTCCAAGCTACCGGAGCTAAACTTCTTCCGTCCGAAATATATGTTGATATAATGATGAGGGCCAAGAATTATTATCTCACAAAAACCTGAAAATACTGTTTCAAGGATTATATCATAATTTTTTGTAGAAGAAATTGACAAATGCCATGACTATGAGCTGACTTTATTTTACAAGATTTTGGGATTAATCCAACACCTATTGAATATTGAAAGGAATATCCAAATAGAACCCAAACCTGGTTTATGATATCAATGATCAAATCGCAGCTCTGACTCCCATTTACGTAGAAATATGCGGAGGAGTAATAAAAGTGCCTTTCAATTACATTTGGCTATGACCGATATAAAGGTAGCCAATGCTATAACTGACGTAAGGCCGTACTTGAGATGTAATACTCGTATATGTGGGGGAAAAAATTCTGAAATTGATGACGTCTCTAGTGAAGCCGCAAGAAACAAATATGCTCTTCAGTTAGGAATATCACCGTTTCATTCACGAATGCGATTTATGCAATATTGCTTACACTTGGGTTACGACCGCACAGAACCACGATATCAAACTGTTCCTGTAAAGCGGTAATACTATTCTGCACAATATGAGAACGGAGGATATGGATCGAATATACGAAGAATTGAAGATGCTTGAACTGAATATTGATAAGCGCCTAGATGCAGTTTGAAATTCCAACGACAGCAGCACTGCCAGAGGCATCTTTGAGGATCCAGGAACATCTTCCAAAATTACCTGTCTTAATCAAAATTATAGTAGACCCTTTAAAGTTATATTAGCTGTTATTAATATCACAAAATTATTAATGCTGAAAAATGTAACGAATATGCTACCGATATGCAGAAAATAATATAAACTTTATATACATGGAAACCAATAATACCTACAGTCCACAGAGTTCTATGTCATTGCAAAGAAAATGTTGAAAATAGTATACTTCCATTAAAGAACCGCTAGAATCCAGGGACAGATATGTCAAACAATACAGATTATTTAATACTCGCAAGTGTTCAAAGATGTCTCAAAATTTAATACACCATTTATTGATATCATCGGATACAGTACTACAAACGATTAGAAGGAAATGCTTACCAACAATATGCCACGATGTAGACCATTTATATAATATATATACCCCAATACATCGATTTTAATTGCACGAATGCTGCATAACAATCCCTACCATAATTTTATGAAATGATTATAACGTGTGAAACCCCGAATGGATTGGAATGGATTGCCACTCTGGGTAGAACCAAAATCAACGCCAAAATCATGCAAGTTCGACGTAGTTTGTGATCCCAAACCATAGTTTTAGAATACACCAGGTAAAAATATGAAGTGCTTGTCAATGCAATAGTGTCAATGTCCTCCTGAAGGATGCAATCGACAGGGTACAGAAATGGCAAAATCAAGTCAAAATTTTAGGTTTGCGAGTGATACCTCCACTTGTGGTAATACGGTACAAAGGCATACTATATATACTTGGAAGGGTAAACTTACTTACTTATCCGGTCTCGGACAACCCCGGGGGGTCAGGGACCTTACAAAACGAATATAACATATTTCGCCAACCAGTTCGATCTTTTGCTTTATCTCTCCAGTTGGCAATACCAAGTGTACGCAGTGATTCGTCAACCTGATCCCTCCAGAGGAGTCTAGGTCTTCCTATTTTCCGTCTTCCTTCGAGTTCGGTTTCGAAAACCCTTCGCGCTGGTTCATCTTCATCCATTCTACTGACATGGCCTAGCCAGCCCAATCGCGTTATCTTGATCCGCTTAACTATGTCAATGTCAGGATAAAGCTCATACAGCTCATGATTCATGCGTCGCCGATACTCGCCATTGTGCACTATAGGGCCATACATTTTTCGGAGAATTTTTCCCTCGAAGACTCCTACAGATGTTTCGTCTGCTTGCGATAGGACCCAGGATTCTGCGCCATAAAACAAGACAGGTTGAATGAGAGTCTGGTACAGCTGGCCTTTTGTTACTCGAGAGAGGGCTTTACCTCTTAAGTGCTTGCTTAGCCCAAAATAACATCTATTCGCAAGCACAATTCTCCGATTGATCTCAAGGCTGACGTTGTTGTTTTTGTTCACGGCAGATCCGAGGTATAGAACTTCGTAAAGGTAAACTCCTCTACATTAAATTTAACACTTTTGGAAAACAGACCAAAAAAAAAAAATTGATTTTGGAAAAATGTTTTGCAAATTTGATGGTATCTCACCAATTTTTTAAATGATATAAACCAATTAAATCCGAATTTAAAAAAAAACTAAAAAACTCCATCCCGCTATATTGGAGTTTTTAGTTATAAAAAAAACACCTACTGTTGCACGCTGAAAAATTGGTAATTTTTCGTTGTTTGGATGCAAATATTACGGATTTGTAGCATGTCGCAAATGTAGTATGCTTGTGTCCAAACACAACACTACATGTTAGAGACACAGTGATTAATAGGTTATAATATATGGTTTTGTGACCCAAATACGCATTTGTTTATTGAAAACTGCTGAAAACAAAAGCTTAACAGACAACAAAGAAACAGAAATGCATCAGATCTTCAGTTCATGACAACAATGCTTGCAAACATATTACTGGGCCGTTTTTTTTAGCGTGGGCCATTGTGGAATTATCTTTTTTAGGAGATGACGAAGAATTATAATCTTTCGACATTTGTTTAGCAGAAACAAGAAATGGCCTTACGGAAAAATCCCACATTAGACCACTTATGAAAAAGGTCCGAGAAATATGTTAACCTTTTCGAAAAAGTGAAAAGGGCACATACTAATTTTTGATTGAAACTTCCGCCTGGTAAAAATGATTACATAGATCTGAAACAATATCTAATAAAGAATTTAGCTTGTTGCATAAAAGAGTAAAAGTTCTCAATCCAATAAAAGAAACAATGGAAGCATTATGGCAATCTTGCGTGAACCTCTGGACAGCAGATGCTGCTTTGGCATTCATCATGAGAGAGATTTTAGCCATTAAATGTAATTTAAGCGACGAGGGGCTGCTTTGGCATTCATCATGAAAGAGATTTTAGCCATTAAATGTAATTTAAGCGACGAGGTAAAGAATAAATGACCGAAGAACAATCTACTCAAATCTTTAAAGTTGTTTAAATAATCCAAACATGTATTCTGGCCTGTATTTTTGGAATAGAAAAATTAATATACATATCGCCTTAAAAAAGACTTAGACAAACAATGTAACGATGAAATGTAACAATGTAACAATGTAACGATGAAATGTAACAATGTAACGATTTAAATGAAAATATTGAGGAAGATCAATGTGAAAATGTTTCTATAGGCAACAAATGTAACGACGGTATTGACGAATGTAAAAGTCCTGAAAACTTTCAATGCAAATCAATTTTTTGTTTCAGGTGGAAAATGAAGCGATAATTTGCAAGCAGTATACAGTTTTTTGTTTACCGACAAGCATCGATTGTCACATATGTTTGTTGTCAGCAGCTTTTATAGCCAAACAATTCAGTTCGAGATTAGCCGATGAAACTTTAGATGCTCTAATTCTGTTGCGGGCTTTCCTGACAAAATAATATACGCATATATTACACATATGTATATTAAAATTAAATTGACTTTTTGTTAATGTTTTGTATTTGTTTTTTGTTTTGTTCAATACTTATTTAATTTTTTTCTTATTTCTTACACTAAACCTGAAAAATAAGCGTCCCGAAAAATCCCGGACACCCGGGATTTAATTTTTGAAAATCCCGAAACCCGGGCTTTTTAAAACACAGTCCCGTTTGCCATCCCTAGTGACAATGTTCTTTATGCCAAATACGTTGCTTTTATCCACATCACTTATAGATTTAGAGATGTTTGGTGTAAACGTTACACATTTAAAATAGAAGCACATCCTCGTCAGTATTAGATACATCAAATATTAGATTTCGTAACCCATTGTAATACTTAAGGGTTTTCATAACGTTTTACTCTCTTTTCTGGTACAAACTTGGCCTAAAAAATCGAATAAAGTTATAAAAAAAAGGACTAACAATTCCTGGGAAGTGGGAAGTCCGTGAATTTGCGTTCTCTAACTACTGCCCATGATATCAATATATTACTTGGAAGCAAGCTAAGTAAATAGTTGTTGGTCAGCAAATGTACTTCAGACATGTTAGGTGTACTTAAAATTTTTTATATTTGGTTTAATTTATGTTACACGTTTTAAATAACTTCTTTATTGTTAAACTGAATTAATTAAAATAAATGGTACGAGTATTCCGGTTAGAGTGCACTTAGTGTATACTTTTCCACCAGGGATGTGGGGTCGGATTTGAAGTTTAGGAGTCGGAGTTCTGGAAATTGGCTCGAAGTCGGAGTCAATTCTAAGTTCGAATCCATATTAATACAGTCACACAACATATGAGAAATAGTTAAATTGAAGTAGCTGAATGAATACAATACTACATGTAGGACGTGTTTGTAATTTTTTGAGACAGCACAGTCATTGACATTGGTTATTGTGGAACGCACAACTCTGCTTAATGCAATTTTAATATTTGTAGCGTTAGTAAAATCTACAAAAGCATGCGGGTATGTCTATCTTGTTCTCTAGACATTTTTCGAAAATATATAGAAAAATATTTCTAATAGCAAAAATCTTAAAGTTTAACCACCGATCAAATTTTTTCTGTTGTCCAAAGTTTTTAACTTTGTGCTCCCACTCTGTGGCCGCTCTGGGGTGTGGAGTTTTGATTTTACTATTGCAGGTGCACAGATCCTCGGCTAAGCCGATGTGAAACTTTATCTTTATCGGGCAAGTCGTTTAGAATCGGCAGAATTACGATATTACAATTTTTTTGGAAATCCCTTACTGTGCGAATAGAGAAGGGGCTAATAAATCATATATTTCAAAATGTGTTGACTTTGGTTTTTAGTTCGTCACAAGTCGAACAATTTCAGGGTGATTATGTTTGGTATAGTGATAGTATTAAAAAGTATCATTGCTTGCTCCGTTTGATTCACTCTAACTTTTAATATAAGTTCTAATACAAGTTGTTCTAGTTCTATAGATATCTCGAAAAACATTTTCAGAAATTGCACTACTAGGTATGTCTTTAATTAGCACAAGCTAGATAAAATACACATTTTTCTGGGATGATCGTAATGTACGCATTTTTGTCACGTCCAATATATTGGTGCCAACTAGAGATTGCGATTTCCCGACATGTTTCATGTCTCGAGACATTGAGACTTTTTTGTCTCAATATATTTGTTGTCTCGAGAATTCGAGATTTTTTATTCCATGTCTCGAAAGTCTCGAGATTTCCCGAGACATTTATAAAATAAAATAAAATTCAATTATTACAAAATATCTTATAAAATAATTTTTATTAAAACAAAAGTAACAAACCAAACAAACATAAACAAAATAAAAAACGTATAATTCATTATATACTTATATGTACATAAGTTAAACCCTTTCACATTATTTCATGTTTGCATAAAAAATATATTATTCATTGCTCTGCAAAGAGGATTGAACTAAAGGAATAAGAATAATATTAAATAATATATGCCTTAAATTAAAAGTATGTAATAAAAATATGAAATTTTTAAGGAACTGTTATCCTTCATAAAATATCATTTTAAAAACCAAAGAGTATCTATAGCCCTATCTGATAGTCGAGTCCATTTTTGACTTATTGTCAATTTGACAGTGCTGCCAGTTTTAAATGTTATTAGTTATTACCCTGTTGAAAATTTGGTTGAAAAACTCTAAACAATTAGATCTAAGCTTGCCACATCATAATTTTAAAATTATTTTAAATATTTTTAGATTTTAAGATGCTAGTCTGTAAGGATAAAATTGTATCCATAGACGAAATAAATAAATAAATAAATAAGTAAAATAGAATTACTGAAAACAGAATGAAAAATCAGATAAACAATAATTTTAGAAATGAAAACCTTATTATAATTTCTCGAGACAAAAAAGAAAAATTCACGAGACACGAGAATTCCCGAAACATTACGTATTTAAATTTCTCGAGACACGAGACATTAAAATGAGAAAAGGTCTCGAGATTTCTCGAGACAGGAATTCTCGATCACAATCTCTAGTGCCAACTAGCCTTTCAAATATCCAGAAATTCGAACTTCTTATAGCTTAGGTAACTAGAATTTAAACCTCTCGGTACTGGGGTACTTCTTGGTCACCCAACAATATTTTTGGTACCTTTTTAGCCCTAAAAAGTAAGTTTTTGGTACGTTTTTATGTACTTGGTTCTTTTTATATTCCATTTTGATACTATAAAGTAATTTTTTTATTACTTTTATGCACCCTTTTGGTCACACTATGTAGTTTTTGGTAATTTGTTGGTAGATTCTCTATAATTTTTGTACTCAGTTTGGTACTCTACGTTTAGTTTACATATAATATTTTGGGTGCTACAATTGAAGAATCTAGCTGTATAACGGCAAATGAATGCTCATGTTGCATTTTATGCGAGTGTGGGAATGGAACTCAAAAGTGCGAAGTAAAGGAACTTGATACTTTTGACTTTCATTGAGGTTTTTACAGATAATGATTAGTGAGGGGATCGGTACGTACACCTGGCTAGAAATACACCTGGATTTTATTAGTTTTAACATTCAGAATTTTTCAGTTCTCCGTAATTGGTTACTATGCCTTTTTTATTACCCTATTTTGTGTATCTTCTAGTTATTTCACTTGACACTATTTTTTAGTCACAGAAATAATTCCTCTACCTCCAGTTGGGCCATGCTCTTGAATTTTGTTAAAATTTTTTCTGAGTTTAATTTCTTATGGTCTTATATAAATATATAACAGTGCTAAAAACTTAACTCAACCACGATTCGCGAACTTTTATTTTCCCGCCAGAAAATGTAACTGGTTCAGAAGCAGTTACGTATCCACCTACAAAGCAACAATCACTAACTACCTCCCAATCAACTCGCCATTAGAGTGTCCAAACCCGAAACCGGTGAAAATGGTTAACCCGTTTTTTGCTCTTAACCGTGTTCCGGTTTTTTAAAAAAACCTAATTTTCGGACAAACCGGAAACCGATATAATTTGTGTTCATATCCTTAAACAAATTAATAATAAATTATATGGTTTCGAATTATAATGAAATTTTAGAATTAAGAAACATGATTTCTATTTTCAAATACGATTTTAAGTTCCAAAAAGTTCTAAACGGAATTTCTAAACAATTATTTTAATCAAAATTATTGAAATAATAATCAAAATTATTCAATAATTAATTGAACCTTCTAATCATTTTTTTCAAATTTAAAAATTAGAATTATTTTATAAAATCTCTTTCAAATTTGAATATGATTTTCGAATTTAAATCAGTTTAATGTAAATTTTAATAAAACTTTTACATTTAATATTAAACGCGCATTCCAAATTTAAATATTGTCAATTGTCATATTTAAATAGAGTTCTGAAATCTTGAGTTTTAAACACGAATAAGTATATGAAATGTGTTGTAAGTGCGTGGTACATATGTATGTAATTTAATTTAAAGCAAACAAAGTGAAAAAACCCCAGTGTTCAAATGAACTGAGAATTAAGAACCGAAAATCGGTTTTGATATATGAATTTTTCGCACAAACCGAAAACCGGTTTCTTGAGAAACCGATTTTTCGAACAAGCCGAACCCGGTTAAAATAACGGTTTTCTGGACACTCTAATCGCCATGCTTCCAACTGGCGAATTTAACATGCTGATGTCTTACGAGGTAGTGAATTGACGACCCCTTTGTGCACTACCATTCTACGGATACGTATCGGGTTCTGCGTTGCCAAACTACTTGTGTTGTTGCAACGCTTGAACTACATAGTTACTAGTGCTAAAATAATAACTGTTATAATATATTTTTTGGGTTTAAATATAGCATTTAGTTAAAATAAGACCAAATATGTATATGAATTAAAGAGCTTTGTTTTGAATATAATCATGTTGTTGTTTTACATTAAACTCGGGATGAGACTCTAAAAAGCAGGACAAAACAAAAAAATCGGGACAATCCAGCCAAATGCTGGACGGTTGGTCAGGTAGTGCATAAATGGCACCTTAGACCTGCGGACTGGTCGGCCGACAATTAGTCAGGCGGACTTTTGTGTTCGGCATTGTTTCGCCTTACACTAACCGACTTTCCGGTCGACTTTCACCTTGCCCGTATTCATATATCAATTTTAAATGAAATGGGTCGTTGGATAAGCGAATGTTTGCCAGATTTGCCACAACGGAGAAAGTGGTGCTTGCTTTCTCATCCGCTGCAATTAGGAGATCCTGCGCTTGTATGTATTGAAAGTCGTCGTCGGTCGAAGTGGCGGCGTGGTCGCATTGTAAGGACTTATTGTGGCGATGACGGCTTTTTAAGATCAACAGATATTAGAACACAAAGAGGCTGAACTCGAGTTTTCTGGTGATTTGTGAATATCCGCAGTCAATGCACGTAGGCGGGAAATTGTTGTGTTCTTGAATTTCTACTCTATTATAATATTTTTTTGTAAATCGTAGTAATATTATATCGACATGTTTCAATATTTGTAAAAAATTTCCATAATAATTTTAATTATCGATTGAAGTAGTAGGGTTTACAAATTGAATAAACATTGTTTATCCCAAGTGTTTTTCGAAGACCCTTGTATTTATTTACATCATCTTCAACAGAGGGATAAGGCGGCCAGTTGAAATTCTTTTCAAAATTTCTTTAGTGAGGTTGTAAAAGACAACCTGGTAATGGCGGTTATCGACCATGTGGAGGAAGATGGAATCATTCCGAGGGATAAATGGAAATATGTTGCGGACGCATTGTCCTCAGTATACGTTCAAATCCGAAAGGATATGCCGCGGCCTCCTCTGCGATATCGCGTCGCCGGCTGGTGTCAAGTTCGATCAAAATTAGTAGCGTTTTTAGATCAGTAGCTTGTAGATTACTACTGTGCAGCGTAGGGAAAAGTAGGTGTGCTTTGTCCAGGGGTAGCAGTAGATGTTGGTCGGAGGGATTACCTCCCATCCAGGCTCATGGCACACGCCTGGACTCCAGCCAGAGCCCATGACATGAAGGGAATTGTGTATATTATTAAGGATAGTAATCCCGAACTTCCAAAGAACACTTGGGGAATCGGATGACTGGAAGAGGTAGATGGTGTCCGTAGACACGCGATGTTCATTGTGCAGAACGAGTCTCTGTCGCTTCTGAAAAAAATCCGGAGGCGTGGTCTCGTTTGTTCTTAGGCAGATAACTGTGAACATTTATAAACGGGATCAGGAATGCAAGACTGATAATAGCATATAGACTGTGAACCATGAAGTACCTCATAATGGAGATGAAGACTCGGAAAATGGGAACCGGAACACGAGGCCGAGGATAACATATTGTCGGTGAGAGTAAGTACGCAAATTTCTGCAGACTTGTTGAAGTTCTTAGCAGATAAGAACAATTGTTAGCCCTTTATCCGAATCCAATCTGTCGAAGCGTATTGAAGAACTTCAAAATATAAATGATAATGACTCTGGTGAATACTCCTTTTTGGTATCTGACGACCAATAGGAAAGGTCAACAAATGTTACGCTTTCTTCAGATCAACCTAGTTCATTGTAAACTGGCATCTGCAACTTTTAGCCTATGCCTAGGAAATGACCCTGGGTTGTTAATGGCAGCGTTTGCGGGTTGAGGACGCGAAAGCAATCCCAGAGCTTGTATTGTGGCCTGAAAACGATTCGAATGTTAACGGCATACAGCGACAGAGACAACGTTGCTGTTAATCTGAACAAAACGGATCTAATATTTGGTTGGTCCAATCGTACATGCCCCATAATGAAAATGGACCACGAACATATGTCACGAGGACGAGAGAGCAGTTGCCATCAGTAGCCTTAGGATGTCCCATAGAGAAGGAAGTATGGAAGTATCCCAGTGATTGTGAACGCTGACGCTCCATGGACATTATCTGCCTCTTCAAATCGTCCGATTTTCCAATTGTGGTTTCCCATTACATCCCATGAAGGGATTGAGGATAACTTCTCACAACCAGTGAACTACGAGCTTTCTAGTTTTACACTCACTGACTGGGACCTCCAGTTTTACACCGATTCCGAACGGTGTTTTGAGAAGCCGTCGAAAGAAATGTATACTGTCCTTATTAATGAATACCAAAATGGCCGATGACGAAAAATACGATAAAAATGGCAATTGCTGCCAATACATGAATTTCACACCTATTTGTGTTACATTTTGCTGGGTCGTATGAGTGATTTTAATGAGGTGTTGTCAGATTAGGGTAACCATTTAATTAATCATTATTCGGTTAATCGATTAATCGTGTTATAAAATTAACCAAACATTTTAATAATTGTTTAATCAATTTAATAATAAATAAATAATAATTTAATCAATTGTCTCATTTGCCAGGTGGGTTTGTCTGGGATTCGGACATATACCGTGGGGTTAGATGGGAGGTTCTTCATCCGAATACTATTCAATTTTGCCCTGGCCAAACCTCACACACGTTTTTCAACCGACGGATGGCCCTCGAACACCACTAATTTATCCCAGACTTCGAACCGACAGGCACCGCGCCATCGTGGCATCACTTTTCGTTCCTATACGTATATTGCGGGCAATGCGTCCACAACATTTATCCGTCGGTATGATCCCCTTTGACTTCCAAAACCACTACTACCAGATTGTATCTGACAACCTCATTAAACGATGTTGGATCAGATTTTCAAATGGCCACATTAACCGTCTTAAAGGTGCTTTTACACGACATGTATTTTACTTATCGCATTTCACTTTTGCAGATGAAAAATTTATGCATGTCGTGTGAACGCTATCAAGCATACCACATGAACAATGCATCATCATGCAATACATATGGCAATTTTTGAAATAGGATGTGTTCTATTTTTGTGTGTAGAACCGCATCGCATCAGCTGTTTTTTGATAAACAACCAAGCGTTTGTAGAAGGAGAACAATTTCAAGGAGTGGTAAAATTAAATTGAAATGGATAAACAACAAGGAAAGGTAAGTAATTTATTAACAATTCTAAATAAAAGTATTAATGAGTGTTTTATTCTGTTTTGTGACATGACAACATCAGCTGTTAATGACAAGCAGAGGTTGTGCATATGGTTTACATGTGAACATTTAAACGCAACAAATTAAAAGCCGTGCTTTTTTCATAATTTTGACAGGCATACGAAAAACAGACGGGTCAAAAAAGTGCCATGCGATATGTAAAATACATATCGTGTAAAACCACCTTAAGATGTCAATTCTTATCTGGTGAGCGAAGCCTGTTCGCCGTTTGCTCCTTTGTGGAAGCAGCTCTAATGTCCGGAGTACACTAGATTGCAGCCAATTTGGACCTAAGGCTGCGATAAATTTTTGATTAATAAATTCGGTCTTCCAAACCGAAAAAAATTATAAAAAAATTGTTATGGGTACCTTTTTTAAAAAAATCTACTTTTGGTCGGTTTTAGTTTTATTATTTTCAGTATATTTTCAAAAAAATATCCAATCAAGCCCACAATAGTTTTAAATTCAAAGTAACTACATAGGCTACAAGTTTTCTGAATATAGGTTTTAGGTCAGTACACTATATTATGTACAGTGGGGAAAAAAATTAAAACGAAAATAATCAGAAAAATTGGAAAAATATTTATAGGTACAACAAATTTTTTTAAATGGTATTTGAAGAAGTACTATTGACAAATATAGAAGTTCAATCAATTATATATAATCAATTATATATAATTCTATCAATTATATATAATTAGCACAACTTCAACTTTTTTGGTTTATTTGATTTACTTATTTCATTTATTAATGTTGTCGTATATGTATGTATAATTTATTGTTTTCAGAATGAATTTATTTCATGCTGATTTCCTTCCGGAAGCTCCGTCTGGTATCAAATATGGTTTTAATATGATGGCTTTTATGACTGAACAGGTGTTTACTTTTTTGAACAAAATGTGTACCTTCCTTTCTTGGTATCAGCACAAAATATTCAAGTAATGTAACTTTGTGGCTTTCCATATTTTAGAACGGTTTCCATTCATGTTCGCAAGATTATAAACTTTAACTGTTTGTGCCAGTCCTACCCACGGGCACTACCAATATTGTTGGCATGCAATTCTAATTTGAGGTGTGCAAATATTTACTTAATGTTGGTACCTGTGCTGACACAGTTCAAAATATAGTGTATATACGGTGATAGCAGAAACGGGTACTGGGGGACATCTACCGGTACTCTATATTTTGTGGATTAATGTTAAACCACACATTGAACAGATAATTCCATTTGCGGAATATTTTCAGTTTTATCAAGTCAATATTTTATAATATGAGTAACCGAGAGTTAGCGTTTGAGTGCACAAATAACCGAGACAGTTTTTGATATGTCTGCAGTAAATTAAGATAACAATTGATTAAGAAAAATAAAAGCAAGGTTAATTATGTTGTAGAGGAAAATTATCTACAATATTTTGGTCTACCACTTTAAAGCTTGAATGCACTATGGACAGTCCGTATTTTGTGTAGTTTATTCCATGAAAATCGTATTCGATGGGGTCTGAAAGGGCACGGAATATATTTGTAGACCAGTTAATACTAATATATCCTTCTTGTATTAAACAACCGATTGCAACTTTTGTCTAAGTAAAAAGAGATAGAACAGAAGGAGTATACGATGGGATTACGCAAAATTGGTATCTGACACGTTTGCAGGTGCGCAGTCGGAAGAATTGCCGATAACAAACTGTCCAAATTTAATTCACAATCTATTTTCGTCATTGTGTTAAACCGAGAGCACCATATACAGCAACTTTACTGCGAGTCCAACGCAACATATTATAACTCAGGCTGAACTGAATGATTGGGTGAGAGATGTGGAGCTCACAAAAGATAAAAAATTGCTTGCTTCTCGGATGAAGCAATACAGCTTTTCGGCGCAGTGTGTTAACGTACCGTACAACAGAGAACGTGAAACAGCTCACAAAAAAAAATAATACAACTACAGATAACATATGTTTCAGCGAGGAAATTTAGTAATTTGCTAAGGGAAATTGCATCCCATTTATTTTCAGTTCCCGCTTTCCCGGCAATTTTACCGGGAACCCAGGGAAAGTTGCAATGTAATAAAATGGGATATTTTATATAAAAATTACAATCTGGTATTCACCTGTTGCACAATGAGGTCCCTTTCTGAACTTTCATTGAACTTTGATATTAGTTTATTGAACAAAATCGATTCGTTCCAAGGATGATAAACATTCGTTATGGTTTTGTCACAGACTTGCATATTCGAGGATTTTATCGCTGCTTCAATGAAGCATTTTCTACAATTAGATATGAACGTTCCTTCCTGCGCTAAGTCAATTTTCGATGCTGAAAAGTATTTGAAGTTTAAACTATCATTATTCGGATATTCGCGGAGAAAGAAATAAAATTATACTCTTTTCCATTTGAAAGAATTCGTACCATCATTGTGGTTTCGATTTACAGAGGTTTTGGAGGATTCAAAAACATCTGTCGGCAAAGCTACAAAGAAAACACAACTGTTAAAAATAATAAGTAAAGTAGAATAGAGAAATAAATTTGAAGAAAACGATCCTGACCGCGTAATTGGTTGGGGGAAAATGCACAAATGAGAGAAATCTAAAAGATATGTCAAAAAAAATTCTGCAAATCGTTCTCCGTGGATTTTTTCAGATATGACCTGCTTTCTTCACGAATGAATAACAAAATAGTCCAGTAAACTTTGGATACTTAAACTACTGACCCGATTTAAAACCAGTGTTCAGAACATAGCTGTCTTGAAACTAAAACATATTGAGCTTGGTCGGACATACAATGTGGTTCATGACGATAGAACTAATAGAAATTTAAGGAAAAAGTCTGTATAAAGTGTGAATGCAGAGGCCATATAGATTCCTACTTTTCAGAGAAATAATAAATTAATATTGAAAGGATTAAAAATATTCTGAATGACAATGGTTACCCAATGCAACTTATCTGTAAATTAACAAGACAGTATAAGAACCGAAATAACATGAATACGAGAACGGTTACTGAACCGAAAACTTATAAATCTCTAACTTATGTACCTCTTATATCTGAAAGATTAGAAAAATCTAAAATTTTTGATGACAAGAAATATTCAGTGGCACACAGAACATATAATACTTTAGGTTCATTATTCAGCAGAATAGATAAATTTGAAAAGTCCAATTTAGTTTATAAGATACCGTGTAAGGGTAAGGATAATGTAAATTGCAATATGGTATACGTAGGTACCACAAAAAATAGACTAAAGACTAGAATTGCAGGACACAAATCCGATCAGAAATACAATTAAACCACTTCTACACAAAAACCCGCATTATCATTACACTGCAGTAATTTGAATCATTGTCCCGATTTTCACAATACATAAATTTTGAACACAGAAAACAATTACAAACGCAGATATACATTAGAAATGTTACAAATCATGAAGGTTCCATTAACACAAAGGATTAACTATAAACCAGCCATAGCGAATATTGCTCAGAATTACAGACCTTTAGTTAATAGGAATTAGGATAATTACATTAATGTTAAATAAGATATATATTTTCAATATTTAAGTTATTATTTAAAATTTTGTTAATTTAATTTTGTCTTTAAGTGTATTTTTACTTATGTTTTATGAGATATTTTTTCATATTGACAAGGAAATTTTTTTATTTCCCGCTCTTTTTGGAAAGGAAAAAATTTGTGATATTGAGGTTTTTTTAATTGCTAATTATCTAAACATATAATAATAATTGTTCCCTGAAGAAGTCGCCCAATGTGGAGACGAAATATTGGAAATAAATAAGCATTATTTATAAATGATCTTAAGCTCGTTTCAATAATAAGAAGAATTTCAATCGAAGATCGTAGAAAACTTAATGTAATTATTTTATCTGAATACTAATTTGATAATGTGTACTTTTAGAATTTCTCAGAATAACTTTGAATATTCTATATATTAATAACTCGTATAGGGATTTAAAATAGTCCAAAAAATTTCAGTCCATGCAGTTTCTGTTCCTTCAATAATATCATCTTTTGATTCGTACTGCTTTCCTCCCTCAGAGACTTTGCAGGTTAGCCAATCACAAACATTTTCAATAATATTTAGGTCGGTTCAGTAGGGCTCCCAATTTAAGATTTCAAAATGTTGGCTGCAAATCCGTGATTTAACTACACATACCATTCCGTATGTACATTTTTTTTACGAACGATCCCATCGCCGCCACTCACACCCGCCCCAACCGACCGAGGGGGCCTCATCCCTATGACGTAGGGATAACGTACACACCACAGACCGATCCGTAGCGGGGAGTAACTGAGAGGAAAACATGCAACGGCTACATAAAACTTCACAGCCGATTAAAGCAATACCAGTTAAAAGAGGAATAAATTCCGCAGATTACCACTATATACTTATTGAAAAATAATAAATCTTAAAACATAAAACCATAAATTATCAATACACCATTAATACTCGTACAAAAAATACTACACACTAGCTATTTAGATGTTCATAATAAAAGACTTTATCGTGTCCGGTGATTAAGAAAAGTCAATAAACTGATAAACAACATTAAAATCTGTACACATTCTCCGAACCGGTTCATTCAAAGCATAATTATAGCGCCGAAAACTAATATACAGGGGTTTATAGTTCCTAGAAGTTCTCGAAGGAACATTTATCGAAATACGACCAAGAAGATACTCAGAGCGTATATCGCCCCTGAGAATCTTATATATTGTAATCGAATTAAGCATAGTCCGTCTACTAGCCAGAGTAGGTAATTTAATCAAAGACAATCTACTGACATATGGAGGAAGATGGACGTTAGGATCCCATCTCAGGTTCCTAAGACAAAAAATAAGGAATTGTTTCTGTACCGATTCTATCATATTCACATAAAAGTCATATTGTTGATCCCATACCACTGATCCATATTCTAATATGGGCCTTACAAGGGATGTAAAAAGATTTTTCGTGATATATGGATCAGAAAATTCCTTCGCCCAGAGCTTAATGAACGAAAGTACGCCATAAGCCTTATTAACAGTAGCAATAATGTGACTATTGAAAGACAATTTCCTATCAAGTAAAAAACCTAAATCCAAGAAAGAATTGACCAACTCTAATGTAGAACCACCTATAGAATACCGGGAGGTAATCATACGTGATCTGTAAAACGCCATATGCTTACATTTACCCAAGTTTAACTCCATAAGGTTATGATTGCACCAACTCCCAAACCGATCCAGATCATTTTGAAGTAGAATATAGTCTGAAGTATTTTTATATGACATAAATATTTTCACATCGTCCGCGTACATAAGCACATTAGATTCAGCTATGGAATTAGGCAAATCGTTGATAAACAAGAGAAATAAAATAGGACCCAGGTGACTTCCCTGAGGAACGCCGGAAGACACTTGGATAGGTCTAGATAACGAATCCCCAAAAATTGCCATCTGTTCGCGACCAGTAAGGTAAGATGAAATCCATTCAATAATATTACTATTAAACCCGATAGCGCTTAATTTACTCCGTAGGAGGCGATGGTTAACCTTATCGAAAGCTTTACAAAAATCCGTGTAAATAAGATCGGTTTGCATTCCTGAAATAAAACCATCAATTACGTGAGAAGAAAATTGAAGTAAGTTTGTAACTGTAGACAGACCTTTGCGAAAACCATGTTGCCTACAGTCAATAATAGAGGAAACTTTGTAAGATATAATGCCAGTGACCAGTTTCTCAAGAAGTTTTGGAATCGCACTCAGTTTCATGTTCATAAATCCACTCTATTGCTTCAAAAACTTCTTTAATCTTAGGAAAAACTTGATCCAGTACTTCGCCGTCATTCGGGTACTTTGTACGACAAGGTCAATAGTTAGGTAGTATGATACAGTGGCCATAATCGTAACATAACACCGCCCTATCTGCAGTGACGATGGCTCAGAAATTTTTCCTCCTTACGCACATCGTGAAAATAAAACTTATAGCCATCGGTAGCATCCAAGTTAAACGTTTTTTTCTCATCAAAAAAAAATAGTATTTGCCAGTCCCTATCACATAAGTGGCTTCGGACATCCTATGCCAAGTGGTCTTTAGCAATTTGAAAGCGTTGTTTTTGACGAACTGCATTTGGTGGAGGTTTTTTCTTCAGTTTTCGGAGCTGCAGATGTCCACTGGTAAAAATAGCACAACGAACGGTTGATTTACTTGCACATAAAATGCTTAATTTTTGACGTCGAATGCGCTGAATTTGGGGCAATTGGAAGATTGTTTTCACTTCTCCTGAGGTGCTAAAGCTGTGTAAGTACTCCGTTTGCAATGTCTATTGTAGAATATTCGGTTTTCAATATATTTCATTACCACATTATAGCTTCTTCTGATTTTTCTACTGATTTCGCGATACGAATATTTCTCAGAGTGATAACATCAGTTTGTACCATTTCCGATAAACTTTAACGGCTTTTTCTATCCATTTTTATTTGGTAATATACTGCCACGAACTTTTATTTTAATTTTATATATAAGTATTTTTTATAAAGCTTTATCGTAGCAGACGACTGATTTTGGAATATGATGAGTGTGGTTTTATTTTGGTGAACCAAGTACAATAGCTAATATCGTCAGAGGGAGTAAGGTACGATGTTTTAAATACTCAGTGTTACGTCTTTCATCTGTCTAAAAATATAATTAATATTACCTTTCCCATGCCTGTATATTAGGCCTTCTATCTTCAGAATTTGGTGATTCTATCCTAATGAACCACAGTGTATATATCTCAGAATATAAAATAAATAGTAACCTACCATTGGCAAGAAGCCAAAATTAAAACAATTCTTTTTTAAAACAAATTTTTTTTTCTAATTTTACACAAAAAATACATTAATTATTTTTTGATTGTTTTGTAAATCAGTCTCAGCAATAATAGCCCAGTTATCAATAAATCTCGCAGTCTAGCAGTGGGTGTTTCCCGACCGACATCAGCGTTTCTCTTGATATTTCTAAGAGCTTGACGACAGTCGTTTAAATTATTCTAGGAAGGTTATAGGTGAGGCTTTATAACTGCTGATATTTCACCTACATGATTAACACTGGATCTGATATTAACACTGGATTTGATATCTGATTTGTAAGCTCTGCTATATTGGTATCCGAGGGATTTGCGCCAGCTCTATGCCTGTTTGTCTTTTTGTTTTGTTATCAAGTTATTCTTACGAGTGTAGAAGATTCGAGTTCGACCGCATCATATCCTACAGTAATTTGCAAGGACTTGGCCGAGATCTTGTTACTTACTGAGGCGCCCAGTTATCATGGAGGTACCGCTAAAATACATTCCGGTACCCTGCGGCGGCGCCATAACCTAAAACCTTGCCATTAACATCTGGCATAGGGTACCCATTTAATCTGGTTTTTTGATTAATCGGGTAATTGTTAATCGTAAATTTCAATCTGATAATTAACAGAACAAAACGCATTCAAATTATTCGATTATTCGCATGCAATAAAACAAAGGAAAACAGTGTTCAAACATTGAACTTGGCAAATTTATTAAAAAAAAAGGCAGCAAAAGCAACTTCATTATATAAAATATATGTCGGTACAATTCACCAATCGTAGTTGAAGTAACATGAAAATTACTGACTTGGTACCAGCCAAAATTAAGAAAATCTCAAAGTTTGGACGCCTTCGGGTACCTCCCATAAAAAGGCCAGGGCCGGCTCTGAAACTATAACACCCTATTGCATTGATTAATTTTGACCAAATTTTGCAAAACGTAATTTCCTGACTATTATCCTTATTGCACACAGTTTCAGCAGAATCGTACCAGTCTTTTTGGTACCAGTGGGTCTTGATATTTCATCTGTCTATTACACCCAATTTTTTTCTTTTATTTTTTTTTTTTTAATCGAGCGAACCCATTGCCGCCAATCTTACCCGCCCCTGCCGACCGAGAGGGCCACGTCTTAATAACGTGAGGCCAGCGTCCACATTATAGACCGGTCTATAACAGGAGAGCAAGGATCATAAGTTCACACGTTGCAACCAACTACAGAAATTCTTCACCAGTTGTAAATAAGTATAAAAGTTTACACCAGATATTAATATAACAGACTTCATAATATATAATAATTACGAGCAAAACGAAAACCAAGTTATAAATCAGACAGACAGACAGATAGTAAGGATAAA
The DNA here is from genome assembly GCA_963931995.1 of Phaonia tiefii. NCBI lineage: Eukaryota > Metazoa > Arthropoda > Insecta > Diptera > Muscidae > Phaonia > Phaonia tiefii. The sequence goes on from OZ008369.1 coordinate 200,924,836, forward strand.
GTAAATTTACATATGTAAAGGAATATATAGCACTAATTAAATCTGTTCAAATGACAAATTATACTAGACTTTGTAGTTTCCCAACTACCAGTGAAATCAATAAACTGATATAGCTCATTAAAGTCACGGCACATTCTCCTAACTGGATCAAAGGATGCATAATTCGAACGCTGAAACTCGATGTGAATGAGTTTATAGTACCTCGTGGGTCTCAATGGGACATTTATGAAAATCTTAGATAACAGAAATTCAGAACATATGCATCCATCAATTGTCTTCAAAACTGTAATAGAGTTTATCATGGTACGTCTACTACTAAGACTATACGAAGGAAAATTATGGTTCGGGTTCCATTGAAGATTTCTCAGACAAAATATGAGAAACTGTTTCTGGACCGATTCAATCATATTAACATACAAATTGTACTGGGGGTCCCAAACAACAGATCCATATTCGAGAATAGGGCGGACTAGTGAAGTAAAAAGATTTTTCGTAACGTAGGGATCTGAAAATTCCTTTGCCCAACGTTTAATAAAGTTCAGAACGCCATAAGCCTTATTTACCATCGTAATTATGTGGGAGTTGAAATTTAATTTTCTGTCCAAGAGAACACCAAGATCAACAAATGAATCCACCGATTCAAGAACATTGCCACCTAAAATGTATTTTGCCGGAAAGAATGATGACCTAGAGAACAGCATATGCCTCATCAAATTGGTTTCGCACCACGTCTGGAATGTAGACAAATCCCTCTGAAGTAAAGTATATTGACAACGATCCTTGTAAGAAAAATAGATCTTCACGTCATCATCGTACATTAATAATTCAGAGTGCATTATGGAGGCGGGTAAGTCGTCAATGAATAACAAGAGTAGAACCGGGCCAAGATGACTGCCCTGAGGCACCCCAGATGACACAAAAATAGATCTTGAGAATGATCGGCCAAATGATACCATCTGTTCTCGGTGCATTAAGTAAGAACTAATCCAATTCAGCATGTTACAATTAAAACCCATTGACCCGGGTTTATATAATAACAAATTGTGGTTAACTTTATCAAATCGGTAAAAATCACAACAGTGTGATCTCCATTAATAAAGCCGTCAATAATGGAAGAGGAAAACTGAAGCAAATTAGTCACGGTGGAACGACCCTTCCGAAAGCCATGTTGACATGGGTCTAAAATAGAGTAAACATGATGAGAAATTACCTCTGTGACTAACTTCCCAAAAAGTTTAGGAATGGCACTCAATTTTACAATTCCCCTATAATTTGCAACATTTACTAAACTACCAGATTTGTGGAGAGGGATTATATAAGAGCTCTTCCACTGGGCAGGAAAATGACCGAACTTCAACGAAGCGTTAAATAAGAGAGTCAACAGTAAGCTGAGAGAATTCGAGCAGTATTTCAACATAGAGTCCGGGATACCATCAGGACCAGCTTTATTCGAGGCTTTCAAGCTGATTAAATTATCTAGCTGATCCGGAAGAGGGTTACTTAGCTGATCCGGAAGAGGGTTGACCCTTATGCGATACCAGCTTAGCTTTTTGGTGTCTGCCGACAAACAGAATGTTACAGTTGTGCGGAGACCAGCAGTGGTGCGGTGACCTTCGGTGGTGCGGAGACCAGCGGTTTCTTCAGAGCTGCCTTCGTCATAGTAAAGTGGCATCTGCCACTGTAAGTCTTCGTCTAGCAATGGGTGAAGCAGTTGTGGTCGTAATTCAAGAATCGGAGGGTGCCCAGGGAAAGACAAAAGCCACATATGTCATAAGCGTTCCGTTTGGCATTGAGCGACAGGGAACCATGTTACGGTCAGCCTGGAACTGATTCAATCCTATATTTGGTTCTATCTCGGGGGCAAGGTACCAGTTGCTTTCTTTATTGCTAAGATGTTTCTTAGAGAACGCAAAAATGAACACCATGCATCGGAGAATCGGAAAAATTTATCAAATAGAGAAATAACCATTGACCATAAAGATGATTATACTCAGAAATGTTTCAGAAACATTTAGTTAGTCTTTTTGGGTCTCTTTATAAGATCCGTCCTAGACTCTTTCCTTCGTTGGGTCTAGATTACTAAGAAATAGTAGCGCAGCTCATTATATGCCTTTGTTGTATTACCGAGCAACGCCTAAGGCAAATTTGGCAAGTCGTTCGGAGTTATTACAAGAGTTGGATTACAGGAGATCCTTCAGTGATTGCTTATCTGAAGACTAACATAGTTAATAGCAAAGATTATAATGATAAGCCGCAAATAAATTTTAAAAAATTCGCTATTATAAAAAAAATCGAAAGACTTAAAACATATATGAGCTTATTTCATGGTGAAGTAGTTGAAACTTTCAAAGAGGCAATGGTATTCGTAGAATCTGATATCAATGGATTCTTTTTTAGGAGACGTTTAGATCATACTTGGTGTTTTTTATGTTCCAGGCCGACTTTGTTTCTACCTTTTCACTCCACTCCCGTCTGCGCATATGGTCATTTTCCACTAGTTGTTCAGCCAGTTGAATTTTATACGGGTATAAATGCAAATCTTTTTGATTATTTTGAACATCGTCAAATATTTTAAATCCTTGTGCACGGCATCTGACTGACGTGTCTAGGCTTTCATCAACATTGTCTCTCACTGCAGGAATATTTGTTGCCGTACGTACGCTACGAGTTCGGCCAGACTTCACTTTATCCCCCAGCGCATACAAAGTTTCAAAATTCTTTACAATACTGAATAGTTGACTTGCTCAGCACATTATTTTAACCAAAAACTCCCACAATATTCTTCGCGTTTTTGAACGCGTATTTACATAAAATGTTTTAATAATTTCAACACGTTGTTGGTGCGTTAGATGCTCCATAATAAATTGCTATCGACTGCGATGCATGACTGTCAAATACAAACTGACAAATGTCAACCAAACAGAAATGGCTGTCAAAAAACATCGACATGTGTGGTAAAACACAATGTATTAGGAAAACGTCCGAGGAGGGCAATGATTATAATGAAATTAACGAAAGTAATAAGAACAAAGGCTTGATTTGTAATTGTATTAAATTGTCCATGAATATGAAATATTATTTTCTTTAGTTATTTTCTTCGATTAGACGCTTTGTTTCCGAAATATACTTTTTCTCATTTGTTCAGTTTTACGATCAAAAATGGGAATGGTTACCCATCGCCGTGGCTTATGAGTAAAGGTCACTTACCCATTCCCCATTAGTAGTTCCCCATCGTCGTGGGTAACTACCCATTATTTTCCCCATACCCTGTGGATAATAGGTAAAGGTTCATTACCCATTCCCCACTGGGATGTGCATAAGTAACCCCTTAGCCAGGGGAAGGGGGGGGCGTAAATACGAACTCTACTAATAAGTACAGATTATTAAATATGATATATAGTACAAAATTTTTATATTTAACTACCCATAGTCAAGGAAAATATCTAGATGCTTGGCTTCAAATGATAAAGATAGTACTATACCGTCTCGGTACCACAGCATCTAGTCAAAGTCAACAACCGAATTATTGCGAGAAAAGTGTAGAGATTCGTTCATTTCAAAAAATTGTGACATTGTTGGTTATTTGAAGTCATTGGTCGTTAGCAATATACCTTTTTTTACGGTTTCTATTGTCAAATTTAACGTACAAAATACTGAGTATACAATAAATAGGTACATTTTACTTAATATTACTTAAAATTAGATCCGTCACACCCATTGGGCGCCTTTTGGAATCTTCTATTCTTATAAATATTACATTATATGTTTATTCTAATACATAGGTCTAGCTTAACAAGTCAGTATTGAACGTGCTATGCATGACCTACGACTTGATTTAGCGAAAAAAGTGCTCGAAAATTGAATTCATCGAATTCGTTCCTGCAAAAGAAGACGTGGAGGACATATGAAAGACGCATTATTCGAAACATAATTGTGTCGATTGTACTTCATATTAAATAAAAAAACATTTGAATTTCCTTAACAATTAGTGTGTTTTTTTAATGAAGCCATATCACTCAAATCGAAAACCCCTTTATATATACGATCAGGCCCTACTCACATGAGTCCGTTTTCAAAACAACGATGTCGGGCCAAGTGATCAAATTGTCCTGGTCTTCCTACCCCTGGTATTGATTACCTCGTCTCCCAGCTAGTATGCCTGATATTCAAATCGGCGCCAATAAGCAGTTTCCAAGCCAAATAATATCCTGTTCGACGCCGGGACTGTGGTACATCGTCACAACATGCACCGTTGTCCTGTCACCGCTGCGTATTCGAACACAGGTATTCTCCGATCTGCGTAAAATTAGGCCCATCCTCTCACATTATCTGGTGTCCCTAATCAAGATAGCCGTACAACAACCCAGGACACCTACCCTATCTTGCCTATGGACAGCAGAACCAGAAAATCTATCCCGTGTCGGGGGGGAGAGCATATGCTTAGCCACCAGCAGCAGGTCCGGTTTGTGTATGGACAGGAATTGGTCCAGATAGTGACTCCAGTGTCGTGCCACAATGGAGTTGACGTTGACAAAAATTGGCTTGGTCGTGTTACTCATTTTGAAGCGGAATGAGGAATTGAGAACAGTTAAGTCATAAGGTCCTTGCTTAATAATCTCTTATTATCTTCATCGACAATGTGATAGTGGTGCCATAATACCCAATCACCATCGAGCTGCTTGCGCAAAAGAGACCCCGCCTCGGACAATGTCGCTGTTTCGAGGAAAGCGGAGGCCCTTTGTCTCCTCTTTGCCTCAGTCATCTCCCTCAGCAGCCTTTGTCTGATCGGACACTCTTTTGCGCTTGACGCGTACACTCCCGTTCCACAATTAACACACTTCACGATATGCCCCCACATCGTGTGACCATGCTAGTAACTGGGTCTCCGTCGGCCTCCTAACCTCTAGCGGGAATTCCACAAACTGGCCGGTAATTTCCCCACACTTGCAGTACTTATACGACAGGCCGCAATTGATGACCACATAACAAAACCGCTGGCAGTTCTTGCACTGCGTCACGCCTCACTTTCTGCCCTTACGGATAGTTATATTCGATAAAAAAAACATCGATATCCGAACCACGGGGCAGTTCGCTCAACTACTGGTCACCGCCTACTTCGTAACGCGTTTCATCCTCAAATTTATTCGCAAACCGGTAAGGTAGGTGGTCAAGTCTGACTCCTCGAAAATGTCCGATAGCCCGCATACAACATCCATGTAAGGCGTATCCGATTTCGGCGTAAAAGTATAGTAGTTGAATGCTTCCTGGTTTAACATAGATTTTACCCGTTCGTATTCGGGTAATGACAACATTTTCACGCTCATCATTGAGCGACCCATAATTTTTACACTGAAATTGTTATGGCTCAACTACCCGTTAAATTGTTAATATTGACAGAACACAAAATGATGTCGGAAACTTTTTAGCTCTTCTCCTTCTCCGGTTCCGCCTTCTTCTTCTCAATCTTCCTGTCTGTTGATGCTACTGCACAATTCACCTCACCTTCAGCCATGTTGCTACCGTGCTTACGTTTTCTCGCCATGGCCGTCTCCGTTTGCCGTGCCGGCTTGGAACATGCCCCTTAACCCAGCACTGGTTTTGCACAGGGTACAGTTATCCACCACCTGCATGAATCTTGCTCGGGCAGGTTCTTCTCGGAGTTTTCAGACGTCCCAGTCATTGACTCGGGGTCGTCCGCGCTGTCACTCTCGCTTTGTTGCGCCTTCAACTCGTCGATGCTCTTAAATGCCTTTTCGACATCATGTCTTAAATTTTTTTTCTCAGTCAATAAGGCCCAGACATCATTCACATAGGGTATATTCTTCCCCCTCTTACCAGGGACCCCACTCTCTAAATATTCCAAATCGCTTGGACAACGAGCTTACGCAACGGGACCAGTGATGCAATTGGTGGTTTTGAGCTTTGTGCAACGTGTTCCTATATTCCGCCATCTTCATGCTTTGAGGTATATCAAGTGCATATTGACGCTATTGCAAAAGTTATTGCGTTAGCCAGTAGAAAGGACCGTATTTTAGTATTGGGTGACTTTAACTTGCCGTCTGTGACATGGGTGTCTTTACCCGATACTAATTCTCTGACTCCATTGACACCATATGATTGGTCATCTGATTTTGTTACGCATATTTCCGAACTTGGGTTGATTCAATTGAACGACATTCCCAATTCTATGAATCGAGTCCTTGATCTAGTTTTAGTGGATGATTCTAACAACTTTGATATTTCTCGAATTGATCCGTTAATTTCTCCTGAGGATAGTTACCATCCAACGCAGGGAATTAATTATACATATGATACCATGCAGGTTGGTTGCAATTGCTCTTCGTCCTATGTTGGCCTATGCTTTTCGCGTGCGAACTTTATACTTTTGAATAATCTTATCTTTGATACCGACTGGCATAGTATATGTCAGTGTGATAATTCTTTTGAATTTGAAATCGCCCTGGATGATTTCTATAATATTATTAATGGCTATATTTCTAAGTCTGTACCCAAGAGGCCAATAAGGGGTAATACTGGCCCCCCATGGTCCTCAAGGGCTCTAAATAGTCTCAAGAATGTAAGGAATAGATGTTCGAACAAGTATAAAAAATCTGGACTGCTAGCAGACTATGCTAGGTATATTGTTGCTAGGAGTAGATACAACTCTAAATCTCGTGAGAGTTACAGATTATATTTGGATAGGTTGAAGGCTAATTTTAAACGGAACCCCAAATCATTCTTTAGATTTGTTAACTTGAAGCGTAATTCGTCTTCCACACCTTGTAGGATCAAAATGAACGGTATTGAATATTCAGATGAAGAGTCTATTGCTAATTGTTTCGCCGATTTTTTCGCATCTATTTATTCCACCCGAGCCTATGATGTTTCCAAATCATACCCGTACACTGTCCGCTCTACCATTCCGTTTGATGCACCTGTCGTAAATTCTTCGTGGTTGCTAGATAACTTAATCAGCTTGAAAGCCTCGAATAAAGCTGGTCCTGATGGTATCCCGGACTCTATGTTGAAATACTGCTCGAATTCTCTCAGCTTACCGTTGACTCTCTTATTTAACGCTTCGTTGAAGTTCGGCCATTTTCCTGCAAAGTGGAAGAGCTCTTATATAATCCCTCTCCACAAATCTGGTAGTTTACTAAATGTTGCAAATTATAGGGGAATTGCAAAATTGAGTGCCATTCCTAAACTTTTTGAGAAGTTAGTCACAGAGGTAATTTCTCATCAGGTTTCCTCTATTTTAGATCCATGTCAACATGGCTTTCGGAAGGGTCGTTCCACCGTGACTAATTTGCTTCAGTTTTCCTCTTCTATTATTGACGGCTTTATTAATGGAGATCAAACTGATGTGATTTTTACCGATTTTAGTAAGGCTTTTGATAAAGTTAACCACAATTTGTTATTATATAAATTAGGGGCAATGGGTTTTAATTGCAACATGCTGAATTGGATTAGTTCTTATTTAATGAACAGAGAACAGATGGTATCATTTGGTCGATCATTCTCAAGATCTATTTTTGTGTCATCTGGGGTGCCTCAGGGCAGTCATCTTGGGCCGGTTCTATTTTTGTTATTCATTAACGACTTACCCGCCTCCATAATGCACTCTAAATTGTTAATGTACGCTGATGACGTGAAGATCTATTTTTCTTACAAGGATCCTTGTCAATATACTTTACTTCAGAGGGATTTGTCTACTTTCCAGACGTGGCGCGAGACCAATTTGATGGAGCTTAATTTTACGAAATGTAAGCATATGCTGTTCTCTAGGTCATCATTATTTTCGGCAAAATACATTTTAGGTGGCAATGTTCTTGAATCGGTGGATTCATTTGTGGATCTTGGTGTTCTCTTGGACAGAAAATTGAATTTCAACTCCCACATAATTACGATGGTGAACAAGGCTTATGGCGTTCTGAACTTTATTAAACGTTGGGCAAAGGAATTTTCAGATCCCTACGTTACGAAAAATCTTTTTACTTCACTAGTCCGCCCTATTCTCGAATATGGATCAGTTGTTTGGGACCCCCAGTACAATTTGTATGTTAATATGATTGAATCGGTCCAGAAACAGTTTCTCATTTTTTGTCTGAGAAATCTTCAATGGAACCCGAACCATAATCTTCCTTCGTATAGCAGTAGACTAGCATTGATCAGATTGCCGACTCTTAGTAGTAGACGTACCATGATAAACTCTATTACAGTTTTGAAGATAATTGATGGATGTATATGTTCTGAATTTCTGTTATCTAAGATTTTCATAAATGTCCCATTGAGGCCCACGAGGTACTATAAACTCGTAAACATCGAGTTTCAGCGTTCGAATTATGCGTCCTTTGATCCAGTTAGGAGAATGTGTCGTGACTTTAATGAGCTATATCAGTTTATTGATTTCACAGGTAGTTGGGAAACGACAAAGTCTAGCATAATTTGTCATTTGAACCGATTGCATTAGTGCTGTATATTCGTTGACGTACATATGTAAATTTAATTTACTTTATCCTTACTATCTGGTCTGATTTATGATTTGGTTTTCGTTTTGCTCGTAATTATTATATATTGAAGTATCTTATGTTAATATCTCGTGATGTGCTTTTATACTTATTTATGTTAGTGTAATACCAACTGGTGAAGAATTTCTGTAGTTGGTTGTAACGTGTGAACTTATAATCCTTGCTCTCCCGTTATAGACACGTCTATAATGTGTACGCTGTCCTCACGTTATGGGGACGTGGCCCTCTCGGTCGGTAGGGGCGGGTAAGAGTGGCGGCGATGGGTTCGCTCGATTTAAATAAAAAAAAAAAAAACTGTTTTCCCTTTTACTAACAGCACATTTAAATGTTGAACTTTATGTCCTACGCGAATTTCCAAGTTGAATTTTACGTTCAACCCTTTTTCTCAAATTTAGTCTTCTTCCAAAAAAGTACACAAAATTACAATTTAAATATTGCAATTGAAACACTATTTACTTTTTCCACTTTACCCATAGATTAATTTATGTATACATTTGTTATACGTCTCATCTGACGTTTCTCTTAGCGCTTCTTCAATGAGGACACGAACTTCTGTCAGCAACGTCGAACAAACTCCTCCATTTTTAGTTTTGTGCATTCACGATGTTCATATAGTTATTTACATATTTTGAACATTCATAGTAACAATTTCACCTGTGTTTGTCAAACCTTATCGACAGAATTCTTCTCTTGACGTTCAAACACAAATTCGCTTCCCTTCATTTATTAAACCGATGAGCGAGTTGACAAATCTATGTATAAATTAATCTGTGACTTAGGATGTTTTGTTTCACTTTTAGTTTCACACAAGCCCTTTAAACACTTTTTCATAGTAATCGTGCTTGCTCGTACTCTTCTCTCTCGCTCAAAAATTAAATGGCGAACGTCAACTTCATGTCATTGCTTTGACAGTAACCACATAAACACACGTAAAACCAAGCGAACAACAAGTCGAAATATATTGTGTTGCTTTTTGATACGAAAGTGAGTGGCTACCTTCGTCCGGTCCGATTTTAACTGAATTGTATACGTTTTCGTTCGCTTGCATCGCAAATCAGCTGGTTTCGCATAAAGAGACACCGAACGCGAGGTATCGCAATCGGAAAGCCGGCAATTTTGTGTAAGGGAGGTACACAAATGTAGGAGGGGTATCTCAGAAACAAATTTAGTTAAAATTGCTTGTGGTTGACGGGAGATAGCGCATCAATCAATTGGGCATCCGCCCCTTTTTTCTGTAGAAGGTACCAGATTGTTAGTGGCACAATCGCCCATTTTTTACAGCAGAGTGCCGTTTGAATAATATTCATAAAAGTTGGTTGTATACAACAGGAGTTATATTGCCGAAAAATCAGTCGGCCATACAACTTTTGTATAGGATCTTGTCACTAATGTATTTAATATCACGACAAATTCGCTTGACACTAGGTCGAGAGAAGCGCTGTAAGTATTTTAATATACTTACAACTTTTTTAATTGTTTGTATTTTAAACCTATCGATAGTCCTTAGAAAAATATAACATTTACTTAAACTTCTTTTTCGCGATAGAATTTACTTGACCATATTTTGTGTCTTCGAAAAACGAAAAAATTACTTAAAAATAAACGTTTTTCGTTTCGTTAACGCGTAGAAATTCTGCAAAAGCATTAAAATGCGCTTACGTATTCACACTCAATCGTTTTTGACGACAACCTAAGTCGCAAAATGTCATCAAAAGAATATTAAATTATTTTCATAATACAAAAATTAACAAATATTCTATAGAAAATTATATATATATGGATTACATCAAAGAGGGAATAGTACCTTTTATTTCTAGTTGCAGAAAAATATCGTGATACGAGCTAATTATTAAGGCCTAGATTTTCGCCTTTTCAATGTCAGCAATATTGGTTCGAGCAGGATATGATTACACGTTCCAATTAATATGAAACCTATTACCCTCTATTTAGCTTTGTTTATGCCTTCTACAGTTCTTTGGATTCCCAATATGCCCTGACACCCATATAAGATATCGGCGCTACTATCCTGAATTGATGATGAGTTCAGGAAGGCTGATTCCAGGGACTCTCTAGTCGTCTGACTACAGAGAAAAAAATATTGGCCTGTAAATTTCAATTAAAAATATAATTGAATTTTTTCAAAACATTCAATTAAAAATTAATTAAATCAATTAAATTTGTAATCATATTTACAAATTTATTTTTTGAGATTACAACAGTACTTGGAGTTGGCAAGGCGCAAATTTACGGCGCTAAAAATGTTTAATTTTTGAGTGCATTATCGAATTTTTGGTGTGAATCTTTCTTAATTAATATAAATATGCATGATATGATCTTAACAAACCTTAATATAAACAATTTTTGTAAACAAAATTTGTTGTGGTAAAGTATTTTACAGAAAGTTGAATTTTACAGCGCCGTTGGGAGGCAATATGTGTGTCAGCTGACTCACCAGCGGTCGTCGTCAGTTTTCGTACGGCTCTACTCTTCGATATACGATATACAACACTTTTGTTATTTATAATTCGTTTATTGTTGATTAAAAGATTTTATTTTGTGAACTTAAAGAGTCTTGTTTCGTGATTAAAACTGCGTTTTTTGTAATTGTGTTTAATTGGCAAGTGTTTTTGAATAAATTTTATTCGAAATGAGTGCTTGCGTTGAGTGTTTTGTTTGCAATGAAAAATGTGGCTGTCCCCAAACATTTTTTATGCACTTGAAAAGACACTATTTGCCGCCTTATGCCACATATAATTGTTTACACGAAAATTGTTTTCAAAAATTTCACGTAAAAAGAAACTTTAACTCACTTTCTTAGACATTTTGAACGTGTAAAACAAGAGTTCCCTAAATTGGATAAAAGCAAAACATGTCAGATAAATAGAATGTTTCTCCAGAACCACCAGATGTACCATTTTTTGTAACGGGGTTTTCAAAAGAGACGCTACAAATGGAAATCGATAAGGACAGCAAACGACGCCATATTTTTTCCCGCTCTTTTGACATTTCTCTTCAGTAAGTTTTGCCATTTCATCATGGAAAGATATACGAGCCAACAACGAGCCGAAATTATTAAAATTTACTACCGAAATTTGGAGTCAGTGGCCTCAACTTTAAGAGCGCTACGTCCAATTTATGGTCGTCATAATCGTCCTACCAGATCAACAATTGAGCGTCTAGTGGAAAAAATTGAATCCACAGGCACAGTACCAAATGTTCCCGTGCCAGTTAGACAAAGAAGTGCCCGTAGTGTCGAGAATATTGCTGCCGCTGAGGCTTCAGTTCAATAAAGCCCAAATGTGTCTCTCACACGTAGTTCTCCAGCGTTGGGCATCTCTGTGACGTCGTTGTGCCGAAATTTGCGAAAAGATCTTCGTCTGCATCCTTACAAGATCAAATTGACGCAAGAACTGAAGCCGCTTGACCACCATAAGCGTCGTATATTCGTGAATTGGGCTGAGCAACTACTTGAAAATGATTCGGAATTTCATCGGAAAATCATCTTCAGCGAAGAGGCTCATTTCTGGCTGAATGGCTTCGTCAGTAAGCAAAATATGCGTTATTGGTCAGACAGAAATCCTCACGTAATCCATGAGTCATCACTGCATCCCGAAAAAATTACGGTTTGGTGCGGTTTATGGGCCGGCGGCGTCATTGGGCCGTACTTCTTCCGTGATGATTTAGACCGGCACATTACTGTGAATGCAAATCGCTACCGTTCAATGATCACCGAATATTTTTGGCCCAATTGGATAATATGGACTTGGAGGACATGTGGTTCCAACAGGACCAAGTTTGGTGAACGTGTTATCTCACGAAATGGCCCAGTCGATTGGCCGCCTCGGTCGTGCGATTTGACGCCGTTAGATTATTTCCTGCGATGATTGATGAACTTCGTACGAATATCGAACGTGAAATTGCAGCAATATCGGCCGATTTATGCTTGAAAACCGTCGAAAATTGGGTCCAACGTCTGGACTTCTGCAAGCGTGCCCGTGGTGGCCATGCATAATGGCATCGAACGTACTTTCACAGGAATAAAGAATTTAGTTGGTATCTAAAACCGGTATTGTTTTATTTAAAAAAACTTTTGTAGCGCTCTTATTGAAAAATCCGTTATTTAATACAAATTTAAAGATTAAATGTTTAATATATACTAATAGTTTAAGAAAACCGGACATTAGTTCCGATTATGAATCCAAATTCGAAAAAATTTAATTTTTTATAGATATAAGTGCATGTGTATCTGCGAAATCTTGAATAAAATCGCCTTCAAAATAGAACATTTTAGTTTTTTAGGGTTTTAGGGTTTCATGCTGAAAAAAGCAATAACGGTTTTATTTAATTCAATTCAAAATTTAATCAAAAATCGCGCAAAAAATCAATAAATTATTTAATTAACTTGATTACATACTTAATCAATAATATAATATTTTTGACAAATTTACAAATACCTTTAATTAATATTATTATTTTCGTGATTAAACCAAAATCAATTAAACAATTAATCAAATATACAAATTTTTTAATTGAAATTGATTTTTATTTTTTTGTGTGTAACATAACGGACTGTATCAGCCATCATTGCTGGACTATTATTATACCTCTGCCAACAGGACACTTCCCTATTAACAAATTGCCCGTCGAATATAAACCCTGGTTTTATTCCAACCGTGTAGAAATATGGATGGGTTTATTTATCATGCATTGGTCCCAACACCGCTGTATTTAGCTATTCCGTGAGTAAGGCACATTTGCCATTTTTAGAGGGCTATCGTTGCCTTTTTTGTCCTTTCAACTATATTCGATCTGCAGCTAAACCTCCTGCTCAAAATAATTTGCAGGAATTTCATGTTAGCTGAACTTCGAACCCGACAAAAAGATAAATAACATGGTTAAATCACTAGAAATAAGCCCGGTCCTGGAAGTAAGTATACAAAATTATTTAGTTTTTACAGACAAAATTTTTCTGCAAACGACATTTCTAAATATATAAAATATTTCTATTGAGAACCAGTGTGGACTATTTTTTGATGCCGACGCTTTGCCGAAAATACGCTCCGGTGTGTTGGCACCTGAATTGTTGCTGATGCGGCGATATCATGATTATTTTGTAGTTGTTAAGAAAGGTAACAATTGCAATTATGGTTTTTGTATTAAAATTTCTTATTTTGCAGAAAAAGTCCAAGCAGATATCAACAGTTTTGAAGTTTTCAAGGTTGGCTGTTTGAGATATGCAGCAATCGTCTGTGCTGTGCTTTTGAAATTTTCATTTTGCTCTCCGTTGTCTAAGTACTCTCACAAACTCATAAAAGTAAAGTTAAAATAAAAATAATATTGCTGGTTAACAAATTTCTAAAGTTACGAAGTTTGAAACCAAATATACAACACCACGAGACTTCTAATGTAGGGAGCTCAAATCGAATAATATTTTCCGAATCTGTACTAAAATTCAATATTCTATAGGGGCGTCTTTTTCGTAACTTATACACATTAACTCATACAAAATGAAGCTCATACAAAAGAATAACCCCGATAAAAGTGTTACCAAGTTCGACTTTGTTGTATGGAAACATAAAATGTACTTATGTCATTATATTTCCACGACGTTTCAAAAATTATGATGTAAATAAAAGGGGTAGTTAAATTTTTTATCAAAATATTTATAAAGTTGTATAAAATATTATTGGTTTCTTCTTCTTAAAGAAGAAGGATTCCAAGGCAATACTGGTGACCAAACAACTAAAGCTAAACTAAAAGGAAGTAAAGTGAAAAAGGAAGCCTACGCCTTACCATAACTCGACAGGATTCACAAGAACAACTTCGGTTCTATCTACTGGCTGCACATTATGTAATTTTTTTCGATACACTTTGTGCACTTTTTGGTACACAGTTTACGCACTAATGACTACACTTAAAGTAATTTTTGGTGTATTTGTTGATGAAATTTGTTGGTACTTGTTACGTGCTTTTGGTACATTTTGGGTAGTTTTTGTAAATTTGTACTATACTGATGTACTTTCGGGTGAAGTTCATGCACTTTTTGGAACTTGATATATACTTTGTGGTAAATTTTATGTACTTTTAGGAACATATAAATGACGAATGTAGTTTCTGGTACATTTTATGTACTTTATGAATAAATAGCACTCCGAACCACATTCGATACTTCACTCCATTTTCTCTCACAGAATAGCGTTTTATGTTTTGCTTCCGGTACGCTAGCTGCTCTCAAGCTCGTTTAAGACGTAACAGAGCACGCGGCTTGCTCGAGGACACTTTATTTTTTGTTTTATTATTGGCCCGTGCTCTCGAGTCGTATATGTTAGCTTACGATGATTTATGATTTACGATGATTGTTTTATTTCAAAATAGTGTTTTACACCAATATGGCATTAAAGTCATGAACCATTGCTGTCGAAAACTCTTATTTGAATATTTCGTTTAGACATAAATGTGCTTTTCAATACTGTATTCAAAAGATATTTACTCGAAATTTCCAAATGAAATTTTTTTGCTGCAATGTGAATGCAGAAAACCACCTTATATATTACATTGTTTTCTTTAGTATTTTGTTTTGGTTTTGACTATTAAATAAACAAATTGACATATAAGAATGAAAATTTATAGGAAGAAGCCAAGTTGAATATACTCAACGTCTATTCGTTCTTTCCGTAAAAGTTGATGTTAACATATATAGGTTACGAAAAACACCCCTTATGTTATGCTTTGAACAAAAATAAATATGTAAATAATTTTTTTAAAATTGAAATTTGCAGATCTTTGGCATAACTACCCATTGCACGGTGGTCAAATGCGGCCAAAACTCTGTAACTTTGTTATTTCTTAATGGAAACTGCTGAAATTTTGCACGTAGATGGAGTGCACAATTTCTGGTGCATCTTTAAAATGTGGACGTAATAGATTTTAGCCACGCCCACTTTTTAATAAATTTTGATAAATTTTTCTTTTATTTGTTAACACAAATCGATGAAATTAGTTTCAAATATATAATATTGTACTTGGTTTCATTGTACTATTTGTTCAAATGGGTATGATATATCATAAGTACGCCCATATTTCCCATTTTCTAATTTTTGTTTCCCAAAAAGAAATAAAGTGTTGATCAGTAAAGAAGAACAATTATTAACGATATATATTCAAAGAGACGAAGGGGGCCACGCCCAAATTTTTTGTGTTAATATTGCATACATTTAGAATAATACTCTACCTCAAAATTGTCGCGTAGGCGTACAATTCCAAAAAAAAATCTTGACTAATAGTTCATTTTAGTGTCCATTTAATTAAATAAATTACTAATGTTAAATTACAGCATAACATTTTATGATTCAATAACCAAGTCGAAGGCTTCCTCCATCATCTCTTGTTTGTTTTTTTCTGTTTTTATACGGATGCTACTTATTAAGGGATCCGAAGATATAAGGAGGTAATCGAAGACATCTTCATTGTTCAATTTTCTGGAGAATGCTCTGCTGTTGTTGCGCCTAGCCGGTTTGAAAATTTTATTGGATGCCTCTTGAGCTTCCTCTGATAGCGTGCCAATTGGGATACCAATATGCTCAATAATGTCTGCACCATGTATTAGCACTTTATGCACTGTTGGAGGCATATAATACCATCCGTAAACATTGACGAAAAGTTCAGCAGTTTCATTGCAATAATTCCTGAAGTTACTTATATGGACTTCTAGGCCTGATGCCAGTACTTGCAAGATACACGCAAAACGTTTTACCAAATTTTGATCAACGTTTAATAATTCTGCAATTAAATCATAATTTTTGAAAAAAGTCCTTTGAACTGGCGGTATCAGGTCTTACATAATCTACACATATTCCCAATCTTTTTCTAATTTCCGTTTGGACTAGGTTTTTTTTTGGACTCTTTTAAGTGGACGTTTTCCTTTGTAACAGATGTCTTCTTAAAATCAAGATTATATGAAATGTGAAGAAGGCACTCCATAAACCGCATCCAACAGTGTAGAGTGCTTAACCCAAAATTGTAATTTGTTTCGTCTGGTCTCATAGCTCTAACATATGCCAGCTTATTCATTTCCGTTGGTTTTGCCTTACATATGTTATAACACCTCGATGATGCCTGGTTTGTAAGAATATTAACGACTTTCCCATCAACCATTGTACATAATAGTTTACACTTAATGATAAATTTCATTGCATTTTCCAATTCCACTTCAGTCGGCGCTAAATTTTTGCTTTGGTCACAGTCAGTCTGTAAAAGATCAGTGAAGAGAGTACATGCTGCTCTAATTGCAATACTGTGGGGAGAACACACTGAAGAAGAGGCTGAGATAAAAAGTGTCAGGCCGATTTTTTTATTTCCTTTACCCTGACACTTTTTATCTCAGCCTCTTCTTCAGTGTATTGCAATTAGAGCAGCATGTACTCTCTTCACTGATCTTTGTCCGTATTGTAGACAAATTGTTGAAACGAAGTTAAAAATATTTCAATAAAATAAATAAAACAATTCTAGCACTTTTTCCTACTGTAGGAGTGTCCTTAGACGTTGTGACACTTTTGGAAGTGTCTTAATGTCCATGGACTCCAGAAGGGTCACAATGTCCATAGACGTTGTGGCACTTTTGGAAAGTGTCATAATGTCCATGGACATTGTGACCCTGGACGTTATGACATGCCACCCTTTCCAATCAGTTCGAGTTGACTTCCATTTACTTCTTTTAACTCCGCATCCAATGACAATAAAATTCTTTTTGAGGTGTGGTTCAAAAGTGATTGAAATGTAACAGACGCACCTTTTCGGCAATGATTAGGTTTTCGGGATAGCAGTCTTTTTTCCTTTCCAATATTTTGCTATATGCAGGATAAAACTTTGCTCCTAGCAGCATTTCATTATACGACCTTAAATCTTCATATTTACTTTTCGTAATATTGAGGTTCATAAATAGCGCCAAAGCTCCATTAAACAACGCAGAATCTTTACCGGACGATTTGCATTTTATTTTGCTTAGTTTTTCTGAGGCCTTGTGAACTAATGACGCATCATGCGTGTTACAAATTTCCGTAATTTTTCGCCTTTTACTTCTTTTTGAACAATCACTAAAGGATTATGATGGCCTTCCGCTGCTACACTGTTTACTTGTTCCGGCATCCTATTATATTAAAAGGTTATTTTAAAAATTGTCTACAGTTAATACCAAATCCGCTAATATTATCGTGCAATAATAATATCAACACACATAAAATATGATAACAAACAAATATTATTTCACATTTCGCCGGATTTGGTGCAGGGAATATTAATAAAATTTATGTAAACTTACACAATCTCCACATCCTATATAATTGAAATTCATTTTTAACCAAAGCGATTTTCGTTCTTCAAAAAAACTTCTATTCCTATTACAAAGTGCCCACTTTTTTTTACCGGATGAAATTAAACCCACAAGTTTTCCTTTCAACTTATCTTCTTTTAGCATTTTTTTTGTGCGGGATTCTACAAATTTCACCATTATTGTCGTTATTTCATCACTAGTTTTCGTTTGATGATTTTGCCAAATATCAAAAAGTTCCCCATTTGAGATCGAATAGGTCACTAAAATTACACTGGTTAATAGGCTAGACGAACTTACAGCTGAATCTTATGATACTTTCTTATGACACTTAGTAGCTTGTAACTCTATAGGGACTCAACCACTGAAAAGTCCTAAAAATTTTGTAGGTCTTACAATGTTCACGCTTTTTATTTTTCTTAAATTGTCAAAAGTGATTTTATAAACACACAGATAAAATTTGTAAATTTCTTTTTGCCAACCAGAAGAGCACGTGTAGCAATGAAGAGGAATCACAGTTATTAAAAATAAATGAAATTTTACAACAACAACTCAAGAACACAAAAACGTGGCCTACTTTGTGTTCATGTTATAAATGTAGATTTTTCCCCAACATACTAAAATTTCAAATATGTTGCAATTTGAATTAGTACCAATTGCAGAGTAGCTCATCAACCAGAAAAAAAATTATTAAATCATATGACGTGGGGTATTTACTTTAACTTGGCATCAAAAGTTTGTAAAATTTCAAGACTTATATGTAAGACTTATATGTAAAATATCCCATATTATGGTGGTCATAATAATTTGCTTGGAATGAATAACATTTGATGCAAAACTTCGCAGACTATATCTGTATTTTGAAAAAAAATTTGTGTCGCCAGTCAAAAAATGTTTAGCACCACTCTTATATGTTGTTCCAATGTAATGCGAAAAAATGTTACAAATTCTTCTACCACATCAATATCATCCTCCTCACATTTTGCATCGTCTACGGTGCAATAACTAACAATCATAACTTCCATCTACCTATGTTTTATCATCACAAGCAAAACGCCCGCGTATTTGTAACTAGCAATCGTGCATTAATTTTAGTGCCATATCTTCAGTTGCTCTCTGTTTAAAGTTAATATTGAATTTATATTTTCAGTAGGAGTTTTTGCCCTGCAGGATGCAATTGCCTGTTTAAAAGCTCTCATTCTGACAAGAATGAAACAAGTTACAAACATGTTCCTCGATTCGTACCCCTTCACTGCATCCATCCATCGATTATTCATTCATTTCATGTAGGCTGTGAGGAAGTCTTGTCGCCTTTCTGTTGGTGCTTAAAAAGATGCATATGATCAGAATTTTATGGATATGATGATACATGGCTGCGTAGTGATTTATTATGGGTTCAGAGTAAAATTATCGGTTGCATGTATGGCAGTCAGAAGCTGTTGGTATCGTTAAAGTAAGTATAATGAGGTTAAGGTACAAATCGGAAATGTAGGCACTCTTGAAGGCAAATAAAAAGCAACACAAAAAGGGCGATAAACGTGGGGGTAGTCACCTTGTTTCTTGTCAAATTTTTTATATTTATAAGTTTGCCGACAATAAATTTCACTAAACGTCCTGATACAAACGATATATTGAACGCAAAAACCGTATGAAAGGAATGTAATTAAAAACTCGATTTAATTGGAAAATATGTCATCAAGAAGTGGCCGCTTCGATTTATAAACTGTCCTAATGAATAATTCTACTTCGCACCAACAAATTGACAGAAATGCAAAACAATTACAAATTTAATCAACTTATATGTTCTTATTTTTGTATAAAGTTCTAAATTTGTTCTCCAACAGCTTCAACATTTGCTAACTTTATTTTGAGTAACGTTCTTGGAAAAAATAAATTCAAATAAATTATGGCATACTCTGTTGGCCAATTTTGTTTGTGCAATAGGGGTGTGTAACAATCGTTCTCAAAATACATACACACATATATGATACCTATATTATTTCTTGTAGTATGGTTGTTCAGGTTTGCCATGAGCAATTGATGCAGTATAAACTACAGGAGGGTTTGTACTACTGACATTATACAGGTTTTGTAGTAGCCAATATTGCATCCCATGACGCGGTAGTACAATATGGGGCAATGTAATGGCTTATGACACATAACGACATTATATTCGACCCTCCCGCAATATATTTGAACAGTATTGCCTATCGCCAAATGTGGTAAAAAGGTCCACAATTAAATTAAAGTTACTATGTAAATATTTCAAAGTTAAAACATTTCCTCAGAAATTCGAATTAACTTCAGTTTTATTAATGACGAAACAAAATATTCTAAATACGAAACTGGATATACCCATTAAAAGTTTAATGTGTTAATATGTAAGGGTCATATGAATCTGGCTTTGTTAGGATTTTTCTTGCTCGAATTAATGAACTATATAACTTGGTTACAAAGGACTTCAGCATGGTACGGTGTAAGCAGTTGACATTTCGTTGGGGAGCTTTAGGTGTTAAAACCAAAACAAATAGTATATAACCAAACAAAATACAACTAAATTTTAGAAGTGGAAATCAACAACGAAATTAACAAAATTAAGGTAGTTGTTCGAGGGTTTCATCCTTTCACTGATTGTGCGATGGTCTTTGTTTTTCACCGGATAATAGAAGTTTGGATACAGTTTGAGTTTATGCCAGAATAATAAAAGAAATAAAACAAAATATTCCAATTCACCTACCGCTCAATCTCCTTCACCTGCTATCCGGTATGATATTTTAAACGAGGAGGTTGATAAGCCGTCGGTGGTGCAATGGTTAGTGTGCGCGCCTCTTGTACATGAGATCCTGGGTTCGATCCCTGCTCTGACCACCTTAAATTTCTTTCGGCGGCGGTCACCTCGCATAGTGACGGCGACACTATCAAGTACTTAGCCATGAAAAAGCTTCTCAAAATACCGTTCGGAATCGCTGTAAAACTGTAGGTCCCAATCAGCGAGTTTAAAACTAGAAAGCGGACATCTCACTGTTTGTGAGAAGCTCTCCCCAATTCCGTCATGGAATGTGATGGGAAACCATTTATTAATATTTTATAGATTGATAAGCAAACCACCTAATGCAAACTACGGAGAACATGATTAACAAATTTTTGAGTTTGTTTTAGAATATCGGCAATTTCTGGAATTCGGCCATACATACATTTCTTTACATTATTCGTTTTATATTATTGTCTTAAAATAGTTATATTTTGTACGCTGGAATATTTATTTTATTATTCAATCTGGAATATTTGAATACATTTCTTCTCTCGTTCATACGGCTTTAATTGTAAACTATTCACCGGATGAATCAAAATGATTAATTCTGAAACAATGAAACATTAGTTTTTATGACCCAATAATAGGCGGTTTAAAACCGAAACCGCGAAAACGGCTAACAGATCCTATTACCAATAACTGTGTACCAAGATTTTAAAAAACATATTTTTCGAATAACCGAAAAATCGGCATCCTTGCGTCGGTTTCATGTTCGAACTTGAAATATTCAAAAAAAATTGTATGTCAATTCAGTTCAAGTTGACTGCAATTTGACTCAGATGAATACAACTCAATTCAAATCAGTTCCATTCAATTCAGTTCAATTCAATACAATTCAGTTCAATCAGTCCAACTCATTTCAATTCAATTCAATATTGTTCAATTTAACTCAATTCAGTTCACTTCAAATCCATTCAATTCAGTTAAATTCAATTCAACTCAATACAACTCAGTTCAGTTCAATTTAGTTCAATTCAATTCATCTTAATTCAGTTCAAATCAATTCACTTCAATTCAGTTCAATGGAATTCAATTCAATTCAAATTAATTCAGTTCAAATCAATTCAATTCAAATCAATTCAATTCAATTTAGTTTAGTTCAATTCATTTCAATTCAATTCAATTCAATTTAGTTAAGTTCAATTCAATTCAATTTTATTCAATTCAATCCAATGCAACTAAATTTAATTCAACTCAATTCAATTCATTTCATTTCTATTCAGTTTAATATAATTCAGTTAAATTCAATTCAATTTAGTTAAGTTTAGTTCAATTCAATTTTATTCAATTGAATTCAATCCAATCCAATTCAATTTAATTCCATTCAATACAATTCAATTGATTTCAATTTAAATCAATTCAGTTTAATTCTATTCAGTTCAATTCAATTCAGTACAATTCAGTTCAATTCAATGCAATTCAATTCAATCCAATTCAATACCATTCAAATCAGTTCAATTGAATTAACTTCAATTCAATCCAATTCAATTCAGTTCAGTTCATGTCAGTTCAACTCAATTCCTTTCAAATTAGTTCAATTCACCTCAAGTCTATTCAAGTTATTTCAATTCAATTCAATTAACTTCAATTCAATTCGATTCAATTCAAATCAATTCAATTCAATTCATTTCAAATCAATTCAATTCAATTCAATTCAATTCAATTCAGTTCAATTCAATTCAATTCACTTCAATTCAATTCAATTCAATTCAATTCAATTCAATTCACTTCAATTCAATTCAATTAACTTCAATTCAATTCGATTCAATTTAAATCAATTCAATTCAATTCAATTCAATTCAATTAAACTCAATTCAATTCAATTCAATTCAATTCAATTCAATTCAATTCAATTCAATTCAATTCAATTCAATTCAATTCAATTCAATTCAATTCAATTCAATTCAATTCAATTCAATTCAATTCAATTCAAATCAATTCAATTCAATTCTATTCTATTCTATTCTATTCTATTCTATTCTATTCTATTCTATTCTATTCTATTCTATTCTATTCTATTCTATTCTATTCTATTCTATTCTATTCTATTCTATTCTATTCTATTCTATTCAATTCAATTCGATTCAATTCAATGCAATTCAATGCAACTCAATTCAATTGAGCTCAATTCAATTAAATACAATTCAATTCAATTCAAAGCAATTCTATTCTATTCAATTCAATTCAATTCAGTTTATTGTAAATTAGTTAGGTCGCAGTGAATAAATAAAACGCGTGTGTTTCGGGCAAACGATACAAGAGAAGAAGTAAAATTTGTATTACACGAAATTTTTTACAATACTTACAAAAATATGTCAAGTTTTGGTATAACAGTTTTGTAGGTAACTAGTGTTGTTAAATAATTCACTATACAAGAATTATATTTTAACACCTTCCCTGAATAACTTAACACTAATGCTGAAAATATTTGCGTTTACATTTATGTTTTTAATGTATTACAAGCTTTTAGTTTTCGGTTCAAGGAATACAGACAATAATAACTGCTCTTCAATTTAAAAAAAAATATATATTTCATTTTGAGTTTTTAGTTACACTCCGGTCCACTTATTTAAATGCATTAAAAATTCCATTTTCAGCAGCCTGTATCTTTTGCAATTTGTAACCGATTGCAGAATTTTAAAATGGAAATGGAAGCTAGATATAAAAAAATCATGACAATTGTGGTTTCTTGACTAAAGAACTTTTTTTGAGCAATTTATAAAAAAAGCCCAATAATGTGCTACTTCTTTTTGTTTCACTTGAATAAAGGCACTTTAACTAATTTTAATGAACAACAGTTTTTCTTTTTTTTTAAATTTATTTTACTTTATTTAAGAACTATTAGTAATCGATACAACCCTCTTTGTTTTTAATAACTTCAAATATACGGGGTTTCATTGAGAGATAAAGAGAATTTAAAGTTTAAAGTCCGTTAAATGGTTGTTTTGAGAAAGTTGGGCATAGAGCAAAGATTAAAATTAACAATTCTCCCCCCATATCATGACTGCAATTTCCCCGGGAATGAATTTCCTTTGTACCTTCAGGATTGGTAAAAAGGGAACTCATTTCACATAAAATTTATTCCATCAAAACACGTATCGACGAATATCTGAAAGGTTTCCACATAGTCAATGCCTTCGTTTGAGTAAAACCTTTGGCATCAGCATCAGGTGATGAGAGTGCTTCTTTAACTGTCTCGGGATCGCCATTTAATGATTCAAATACGGAAATATTATACTTCAGCTGGTTGTTTATATGCGCAGATTGTCGAACTTCACTATCTTGGGCAATTGAAACTTCAGTGTCTGACATACATGTTGTGTCGGCTTGATATCAGCCTCAGATACATCCAGACTTTCTTCAAAATATTACTACCCTCAAGATATGCGTCACCCTCATTATCACCTGACAATTCCGTAGTCTTTTCCTTTTCTGAATTGTCATCTTCAACAGGCGGCAGTATAGAGGTCAAGAAATGAAAAGGATTATTATGTTCAGGTTGAACTTTTCAGTCTTCCATAAACACTACATTTCTGCTAATGATGATTGACTTAGATGCAGGATTCCACAACCGGTACGCCTTCCATTTATTGCTGTCGCCTAGCAAGATACACCCCATTGACTTGTCATCTAGTTTCGATCGCATTTCTTTCGGTACATGTACAAAAGCCTTGCATCCAAAAATTCTTAAATCTTTTAAATTTGTTTTTTTGCCTGACCAAATTTCTTCAGGGCAGCACTTATTACTTCTGCATGGTATACGGTTAATTAAGTAACTTGCGGTAACTGCTGCTTCAGCCCAAAAATGTTTGCCTAGCCCATAGTCTAAAAGCGTGCATAGAACTCGCTCAATCCATGCTTTTCTAGAAAATTTTTCAACTTTGAGTTGATGTACAACAAAGGCTTATTCAGCCGGCTTTGAATTTTCACAATTAAGACATTTTATTATTGTTATCAAATATTTTACACAGGTTTTTTTCAAACACGACTTTGTTTCCGTTTTCAGTGATTCGTTTCACAGACAATAGATTTGTACATAGCTTTGGTACATATTCCATGTTCTCAATAGTTGCTTTATAATTTTCATTATTTACTTTCAGCATTATATCGACACTACCCGCACATTCTACCGGTACTTTATTATTGTTGGCGACGATAATTTCTTTATTTTTTACTGGCACCGCGTTATTTAAACAACTTTTGTTTTTTCACATGTGTGTATTGGCACGAGAGTCAATATACCACTCATCTGAATTGTTGGTGTTTGCAGAAAAAGCAGCAAAGAGAACACGATTAGCATAGTCTTTCTTTGAGTTTTTGTGACTGTTGATATTTTTGCCCTTATTTACAATTGTGTCACCGGAATTTTTTGTGTTTTGCATTTTTTGTGTATAGTGCACTTTGGTCACATTTTGTGTCGAATTTAACATCTTGCAATAGTAAATTTTTCACACTATCTACGGACAACTTCGATTTAGAATTTTCAACAGCTAACACTAGTGGTCGAAATTCATAAGGCAAACCTGCTATCATTATCTATTTTCATCCCAGCGTTTTTCACTTTTAACGAAGTCATGACCATCACATTTATATAATCTTGCACAGATTCATAATCTTGTAATCTTATTTGAAGTAAATGCCACAATAGCTCAACTTTTCTCAACCACTATCCTCATATGCAGCCACCAGAGCTTTCCAAGACTCTTTCACAGCATTAGCAGTGGCTATAAGAGACAAATTAGTTGGGTCTGTAAATAAAGTGATCTCAGCAGTGTTGCCAAAGGCTCTCAAAAAAAACATGCTAAAAACAGTGCAATTTGCAAAAAAAAAAGTGCTAAATCTGAAACCATTAAAAATTGTAGACTGCGGGCACTTTACGCTATATATTCGATAAAAAAAAACACAATTTCGTAGACCATACATGTTCGAGCACCCTCCTCATAGGGATGGGGGCATATGTCAGTTAATACGGAAAATTTAACGCACAGAATGAGTCATATTAGACCTAAGGCATCTTTTGACCAAATTCGTTATCGGAATTTTTAAGACTTTTAATCCATAACCGCCTGCCTGTCTCTCTGTAAATTTGTACATAACTGGAGAAAATTGGCGAGACCACTACGACCTCCCATACAATAGCTGGGCGGTCGTCCGTTTTATCGATATACTTCCATACTTAGTGAAATTTTTATTAAGCTTTATTTCGCAAACCGCCACTCACTCACTCAATCAATGTGCAGCAAAACCCATTTACGTGCAAATTTTCCACGGGTAACTGAAGGTTGATCTACTGTCAAAACAAAAATATGAGCCGTTTTTAATGGAACTCGGACCCAAAGGATAATTAAGGGAGCGGCTATGTTTAAGTCGGTTCACTCGCCTGAATTTTGTTTCCTTAAATTCGTTTGTAGAATTGGCTTATAAAAACGGTATCGGATTATACTATGTGTATTAAAATTTTAAAGACGTACTCAAATTTTATGTTTATTTTAAATTATACTTATTTAAAATAAATTTTTTTATCAAATTTTGAAAAATAAAGCTTTTAAATGCATATGTAAAATTAATAATTTAGATTAGGTGACACGTTTCTGTATTAAATTTCATATACGAAAACCAAACCTAAATCAGAAATCGTATATCATTTGTTACCAAGTAAACGCTTTAATAAAGCTGCTTTCGTTTCTTAAACTCACTAAAGTAATTAGGCGGTTGAATCGTCTATTCCATTTTGACCAATACTAAACTTGAAGCAAAATTCACAAACCGACAAACTTATTTTTGTTTTTTAGAGTCGTTATCCGTAAATCAAAATTAATGAAATTATTAAGAAGTTTGAACCAACATACTTTTGCAGTAGCGGATTTTTTAAATGCCAACTAACGTACATATTTAACATAGACACCCGTGATAATTCTATGTGAGACAATTCCTGGTTGGAAATAAGCATTATTTCAGAGTTCCGAAAAACAGATATACATTTTAAAAAAGTCCCAAGTTATCGACAAAAAATGCTAAATATGGAGTCAAAAAAGTCAAAAGTGTGCAAAAATTGCCCAAAAAAGTGATAAAAAGCATTTAGCACATTTTTTTTGAAAAGAAGTGCAGAAGCCCAAAAAATAGAGCTAGAATTGCACTTAAAGTGCTAAACTGGCAACACTGGATCTCACCCAATGCAAGCTGATCTATATCTTTCTCTTCTTGCATTGATTTGTAGGTTATACCCGTTTCAATTATCTTCCAGCACTTTTTAATTATTAAATATGACTTTGCATGTCATTTCCACGTATGGAAATTCTCGCAACCACGCAATTTATCAATCGACTAGACATCATATTTGCAGCCATTTTTCTTTTTATAATTAATGCCTCTTAATCGAGTTTTTATACGGTAATCAATAACCGTCCTAAACTTATTTAACGCTTTTGATTCTTTTAAACAAAGCAACTATAATTTTTGTTGGTTATTTGGGTGTCTGGACTAGGGTATTCAATTATTCGACATTTTACGTTGGTCCGGTTAACCGCTCGAGTAATTATTTGAGGTTTTCTCTTCACCGGTTAATCAAATGAAATTGCACAATTGTTCGGTTAATCGAGTAAAAGCAAAAAATACTGTTTTCATAAATTTTTTGTAAATTTGTTTAAAAAAGCAAGAAACATTACATTTTATAACAAACAATTACATTTGGTATAACAAGTTGGTTGATATCGTTTTCTAAAGTTTTACATTTAGTATTATAAAACTTTGGACGCAGCCACTTATATGAGATCATATTTGGCTGTTCGTATCAGTAAAAAAATCCTTAGATTTGGCTTGAAAAAACCTGTTCCACACTGTTGTTCGAAAATTCGAATTTTCAGTAAATCGGTGGATATACTCTTCTTTTACCCGTACAAGATTTAATCAAAAATTACATATGTCCAAATTAAATGTATTTTGTATCTAGATGCAATATTTCCGAAAAAAGAAAAACCCTACTCATTCACAACGAATTGCAGACATTAACCCCTGATCAGTGTAACTCATAGGAAATAGAAAAAATAGTCTTCTAAGAAACATTTTCAGATCGAATCATACATAATAAAAGTAATTATTTACGTTTTCTCCACATTTTTTTCAAATCCAGAGTTTTTGGATTTCTCTTAAATTATGCAGGATCAAAGTAAAGCAATTTTCAAATTTTCTTGGGAATCTACTGTAAAGAAAGAATTTTAATTTTTATATAAACTGCCGGGTCAAATGCACAAGCCTGTAACTTTCGACATTGATGAGCCACTTTTTACGTTGTCCGATGTGCCTCAAATGTTCTCCCAATTTGTACTTTTATTTTTTTTTCAAACAGATTAACGCAAAACGGATTTCAAACGGTTTATACGAGTTAACACATCGCCCAGTCGAATTGTATTAATATTTAGATTTAAAAACTGTAAAACTCAAATTAAATAAAATTCATGATAATTTACTTGCCCTCGGAAGCTGAAATTACGAAAATAAATAGTTCCGTTTTCTCTGACAATATCGCGAAGCTGTTGTCCAAGCCTGGAAGAGAAAATCTGATGTACAGCGTTTTTTTTTTTTTTGGGGCGCTGTGCAATGCTGGCGGTTGAGTTAAAGTCAGTGGCGGAGGCGAAATATTATGCAAAATAGTTGGCAGCCGCGCACCTCTATGAGGCGACACTGCTCGCATTTGTCCTTGTCTGAAAGACGCAAAATTGTTATTCAAATGTACACAAACAAAACCAGCTGGTACAATTAATGTGTTCGAAAAGAATTCAATAAATAGGAAAAAACGATTTTTTTTATGAAATTTTCGGTCCCATAAATAGTGCGTGTAAGCAGTACTTTTTGCTTAAATTCGATTAACCGATTAATCGTATAAAATTAATCGGTTTATTCGTTATTCGAAATTTGTGAATTTTAAATTATTCGATCGAATATTGGTACAAAATTTTCCGGTTAACCGGTTAACGATTAACCGATTGAATACCCTAGTCTGGACCCATAACCGGTTGTAAATTAGTTAGATCCCAATGAATAAAATGCGTGTGTTTCGGACAAATGATACAAGAGAAGAAGTAAAATTTTCATTACAGGAAGTTTGTTACAATAGTTAGAAAGATATGTCCAGTTTTGGTATAACAGTTTTGTAAGTACCTAGTGTTGTTAAGTAATTCATTATATAAGAATTATATTTTAACACAGTGGAATTTAATTCAATTCAATTCAAATCAATTCAATTCAATTCAATACAATTCACTTCAATTCAACTCAGTTCAATTCAATTCAATTGAACTCAATTGAGTTCAATTCAATTCAAATCAGTTCAATTCTATTCAGTTCATTTCAAATCAATTCAGCTAACTTGAATTAAATTCAATTCAACTCAATTCACTCCAATTCAATTTAATGTGATTTAGTTCAATGCAGCTCAATTCAATTCAACTCAGTTTGATTCAATTCTATTCAATTCAGTTCAATTCACTTCAATTCAATACAATGTTATTTAGTTCAATACAATGCCGTTTAATTCACTCAATTCAGTTCATTTCAATTGCATTCAATTCGATTCAAATCAATTCAGTTCAATTCAATTCAATTCAGTTCAGTTCATTTCAATTTAATTTAGTTGAATACAAATCAATTCAAATCAATTCACTTCAATTCAATTCAATTCACTCAATTCAATTCAATCCATTTCAATTGAATTCAATTCAATTCAATACATTTCAGATTAATTCAAACCAAGCCAATCACTTCAATTCAACTCAATTCAGTTCAATTCAATTGAACTCAATTGAGTTCAATTCAAATCAATTCAATTCGATTCAGTTCATTTCAATTCAATTCAACTAACTTCAATTCAATTCGATTCATCTCAATTCAATTCACTTCACTTCACTTCACTTCAATTCAATTCAATTTAATGTAATTTAGATCAACGCAGCTCATTTCAGTTCAGTTCTATTCAATTCAATTCAGTTCAATTCATTTCAATTCAATACAATTTAATTTAGTTCAATACAATGCAGTTTAATTCACTCAATTCAATTCAGTTCATTTCAATTGAATACAATTCGATTCAAATCAATTCAGTTGAATTCAATTCAGTTCAATTCATTTCAATTTAATTTAGTTCAATACAATACATATCAATTCATTCAATTCAATTCAGTCCATTTCAATTGAAGTCAATTCAATTGAATACATTTCAGATCAATTCAAACTAAGCCAATTCAGTTCAATTCAACTCAATTCAATTCTATTCAGTTCAGTTCATTTCATTTCATTTCATTCCATTTCATTTCATTTCATTTCAATTCAATTCAATTCAACTAACTTCAATTCAATTCGATTAACTTCAATTCAATTCAATACAACTCAATTCAAATCAATTCAATTCAATTCAAGTCATTTCAATTCAATTCAATTCTCTTCAGTTCAACTCATGTCACTTCAATTCAATTCTGTTCAGTTCAACTCAATTCACTTCAATTCAATCCAATGCAATTCAATCCAATTGAAATCAATTCAACTCATTTCAATTCAAATCAATTCAATTCAAGTCAATTAAATTGAACTAAATTCAATTCAATTCAACTCAATTCCATTTCCATTCAATTCACCTCAATTCTCTTCAACTCAAGTCAATTCAGTTGAGTTAATTTCAATTCAAATCAATCCAATTCTGTTCAGTTCAACTCAATTCACTTCAATTCAATTC
This sequence comes from Phaonia tiefii, assembly GCA_963931995.1. NCBI lineage: Eukaryota > Metazoa > Arthropoda > Insecta > Diptera > Muscidae > Phaonia > Phaonia tiefii. Next base: position 200,955,225 of record OZ008369.1, read on the forward strand.
AATTCAACTCAATGCAATTCAATTCAATACAACTCAATTCAAATCAATTCAATTCAAGTCATTTCAATTTAACTCAATTCAATTCTGTCCAGTTCAAATCAATTCACTTCAATTCAATTCAATTCAATTGAATTTAATTCAACTCAATTCAGTTCAAATCAATTCAACTCAAGTTAATTCAATTGAACTAGATTCAATTCAATGCAACTCAATTCAATTTCCAATCAATTCAATTCAAGTCATTTCAATTCAATTCTCTTCAGTTCAACTCATGTCACTTCAATTCTATTCAGTTTAGTTCAATTCAATTCACTTCAATTCAATCCAATGCAATTCAATTCAACTGAAATCAATTCAACTCAATTCAATTCAAATCAATTCAATTCAACTCAATTCAATTCAATTCAATTCAATACAACTCAATTCAAATCCATCCAATTCAAGTTATTTCAATTTAACTCAATTCAATTCTGTTCAGTTCAAATCAATTCACTTCAACTCAATTCAATTCTCTTCAGTTCAACTCATTCCACTTCAATTGAATTCAATTCAACTCAATTCAGTTCAAATCAATTCAATTCAATTTAATTCAATACAATTCAACTTAATTAAATTCAATTCAATTCCATTGAATTCTATTCAATTCAATTCAATGCAATTCAATTCAACTCACTTCAATTCAATTAATTGCAGTTCAATTCAATACAGTTCAGCTCAATTCGATTCAATTCAATAATAATAAGCATGGAAAGAACACTCCCAGCATACAACTGCCTACTGTGTTAAACACACTGCCACGGAATCTAATTCAAATAAGAATTAAATATAAACCTAAAAAAAATACTCGCAATGAAGCAAAGATAAAAAGTTAATGTTCAACTGCTTTATGTGGAATTAATTGTCTTTTTATGAAATATGTTAATGTTCCACATTATTAGATATATATCCCTGCTTACAAGCCTTTGGCTTCGCGGGGGAAATAATGAAATGTGAATGAAACTATATTTTAAATCAGTAAAGAGAATAAAATGTAATTAAGTTCATTTAAAATTTATTCAATTAAATTAAATTCAATTCAACTCAATTCCATTCAGATCTATTCACTTCAATTCCATTCAATTCAATTCAATGCAATTCAATTCAGCTCAGTTCAATTCAATTAAATGGAGTTCAATTCAATTCAATTTAACGCAATTCAATTCAAATAAATTCAATTTAATTCATATTACGTAACTTCATTTCGATTTAATTCAATTTAACTCAATTCCACTCAAGTCAATTCAATTCAACACATTTCAGTTCAATTCAATGCAATTCAAATCAAATCAAATCAATTCAATTCAACTCACTCCAATTCAATTCAGTTAAATGCAGTTCAATTCAACTCAGTTCAATTCAATTCAATTCAATACAATTCAATTCAATTAAATTCAACTTAATGTAATTCAATTCAGTTCACTCCAATTCTATTCAACTCAATTAAATTCAATTCAATTCGATTAAATTCAATTCAACTCAATTCAATTCCATTAAAATCAATTCAATTCAATTCAATTCTATTCAATTCAATGGAATTCAATTCAATTTAATTCAATACAACTCTATTCAATTCAAATCAAATCAATTCAATTCAACTCACTTCAATTCAATTCAATTTAATTCAATACAATTCAACTCAATTAAATTCAATTCAATTCCATTCAATTCTGTTCAATTCAATTCAATGCAATTCAATTCAACTCACTTCAATTCAATTCACTTCAATTCAATTAATTGCGGTTCAATTCAATTCAGTTCAATTCAATTCTATTCAATTCAGTACAATACAATTCAATTCAAGTAAATTCAATACAATTTAGTTCAATTCAATTCCATTCAATTCATTTCAATTCAATGCAATTCAGGTCAGTTCAGTTCAATTCAACTCAATTAAATTGAATTCAATTCAATTCAGTTCACTTTAATTCAATTTAACTAATTCAATTCAATTTAATTTATATCAATTCATTTACTTTCAATTTGATTCAATGTGTTTGCCACCAACAATTCAATTTAATTAAATTCAATTCGATTAAATTGAATCCAATTCCATTAAATTTAATTCAATTCAGTTCAATTCAATTCACTTCCATTCAATTCAATCCAATTCAATACGTTTTACCAGCGACACCGGTCTATCGGAGTCAACAAGGACCGTACACTTAACACCATTAATTGCCACAGCCTTTGTGATGGTATTGATATCCACTACGGTATTCACTTGGTTGCGTTTCTTCAGCTGTTTCGAGCAATTTCTGGAAATGTGTCAAGGCTCGCGACAGTTGTAACACGTTAATAACGCTCTACGTGGAGGGAGTTCCGCCTACAATTTCGGTTTTTGGCTTTGACGTACTTTCTAACTTCGGCGTTGGTATGTCTTGGGACTTCTTTCTTCTTTACGCACTCGTTCACGTGGTTTAACAATTGCAGCTTATCAGGGCCCTAACTATGTAACTCAATTCGAAAGAAAAATTTAACGGAACCGAATTTTTGGTACCATGGATCTCGAATTCGAATGGGCGATATCCGAAAGTCGGACTCTAGTTTCGATTTCCATGTTTCGAAAGATTGAACCATGTATCTCGATTTTCGAACAGAAATGAACTCGATTTTTGAGATTCTTATTCGGTTGCTCTTGAGATAGCGGAAAGATATAAAATATTTGATTTTTATAAAAAAATAGACAAATTTTATATTATTAATTAAGGAATTTTTATGCACAATAAGAAAAAGAATGATTTTTTGTATCAAAAACTTATTTTAATGGCTAAATGTCTTTTAAAAAATTTGATTATTCAAGGTTATTTGGTATTTTTCAACTTATTGCCGTGCCCATGACCAAAGTATCGCTATACTTCGGAAAACAGCGACTCTAAGGAATTGGTGCACTAAATAAGACGACAAAAAATCTCCTATTACTAAACCAAAGTATTAGTGGCTTTGTGCCACTGCGTCTTCCTTCGTTTATTAGAGCCTTCGTGAGATAGTCTGCATATACTTATAACGACAGTAATGCTTTTCACTCACTAAATGAATTTTAAATGTAGGGAATGTGGTTATGTCGTTCACTGCTGCCGAAGTCGCATTATTTTGTAAATGTTCAATGTATATGAATAGGGTGCAAAAAGGCATAGTCCAGTATGGAACTAGGGACGGGCGAAATGGTTAAAACTAGTGAATAATAAGAAATTGTAATTTTTTTCCTTACCCTTCCAATGAAATAATTAACCCCAGGACCCCTAATTTACTTTCTGTAGAATATTTCTAAAACTTATTTATGAACAATAACAAACCAAATATAATTTTGACATGAAATGTTGCCAACCAAAAAAAAAACATTTTCCGAAAGTATTGTAACACTTTTTGTTCAATCCGAAAGTTGTACATGGTACCATTTCAAATACGGATCGGAAAGAACTTTCGAATAGTTTTAATTTTCGAATCGAATTACATAGTAGGGGCCCAGAACACTTGGTGAACCTCGTCGCAGATAACGTATTACGGAGAGCATCGTCTTCTAAACCGCTAACAAAATACCGAATTATTGTTTTGTCATCTAAACGTTCACGACGTCCTGCTACCAGCATTCGATAAACGTACTTGACCGTCGTTTCCTACTTATACTGATGCATGCACATCATGTAATTATGTACATTGGCGTCAATCAGTGTACATGGAAAATCATTTATGAACGATATGACAAAATCGATCCACATTGTGAAAATAGGTTGTGCATCGGTCCATAGCTTCGCAGCACCCATTAACTTACTCCTAATCGCAAACACACCACTGAATCACTTCACCTGTAAGCATCCTTCAGCTGTTCGACGCGCAAGTAATGGTATGTGTTAGAGGCCCGAAGAAAACAAGTACTATTTAGATTTGTGGTTTATCAACTGCACTTTTAATTTTGGTTAAGTTACAGAAACTTAGCTTAACAAAGAACATACATATGTTTTTTTTGGAATTTATGTAAACAATTTGACTATTACAGATTTTGTAAACTAGTGATTAGAGACTAAAATGCGAGTATGTACTTAAATTATATTATTGATTACACTGTGTGTAATTTTTTAAGTCATGGCAGAATAACCATATACGGACACCACTACGTGATAAAAGACTAAAAAAAAAAGACCCGTGTTTCCCAATTTTTCCCAAAGTCATGCACTTTTTTTTATGGGCCGCCAAAGATTTGGGGCCTCGGTATCATTTTCGTAAAAATGTGATCATTTTCTCAGGCTCATATCTTGCAAACCGTTCAGAATTTCGATTTACTCTCTGAGGCAAAGTTGTAGCTCTTGTCATAAAGAACAAAAATTGCGAACAAATCAAAAAAACTTCACCTTCCAGATCAAAATCCCAAAAAACTTAAAAAAATTCGATTTTTTTTTACCTTTTTTCCCGTGTTCAGGTCCATAGGTAGCAAACCGTTCAAAATTCAAGGAAACAATCAACTACAAAAATTTACCTAAGATCTCAATAAACAAATTTCTAGAACATATAAACTTCCTAGAACACTGTTTAGGTAGCACGCAAAAGTGAAAAATTTGACGAAAATTTTTTAATTTCATTTTTTTTTACCTTTTTCTCCTGTTCAGGTCCATAGGTAGCAAAAAATGAAATATGCCTGGCCAGAACCATGTGCATTCTTCAGTCTATGTTGTTGTATTTGTTCGTCCACACTTCCTCTTGGCCTCCACGAGTTACATTGGAATTGATTCAGAGGTGAGCGTGAATCCCAATTACAAAGAAAACAAAAGAATTTTGGGAAGCCGCCCTTATCGATGATCCCTTGCAAAATGTTGGTCACCTTCAAATCACAGGAAATCTTCCATTTATTTTCGTAATATTTGATTTTTTCCATTATATCTTTCAATGTTTCATAGCTTTCTTTCATGTTGATACCCATTGCTAGCGGAATGGAAGGTTTTCGGTTCGACACATGCAACAAGACTGCTTTCAAGCTTGAAACAGAACCATCAATAAATAATCTCCACTCACTAGCGATGTAGTTCATTCCCATTTTTACCACCAAAGCTTTTATATCGTTGCAGTAAGCGAACGAATTGTCATCATTTAGAGTGTAGAGCATCTGAAATTCAGCTTGTCGTTTGCGGTACGCCGTAGAGTTAACATTAGCATGTGCGAGTTTTCTTTGCTTTAAAAAAGCTGTCAAAAATATTGCAAGTCGCTGCGATAATCCCAATATGGCCACAATGAAATCCATTTCCATTTGTGTTATTAGTTGTGGTCCATCTCTTCCCTGTTGGGGCTCATAATCGGTATCAAATGGATCTTCATAAGTAACACCACTTGCTGTACTCATTGCTGTAAATTCTGTAGTACGATCTGGAGTTGGCGGCCTTGGTGATACAAAATTTTCAGGTGCAAGCACTGGTAGTGTGGCTGTTGCAGTTGCTTTATAAATTTTGTTCTTCTCAGAATGTCGATTTAGACGACATGTGTAATTTACGCATGCATAGCAACTGGTTGCATCATGATCACCTGGGCGATTAATCCAGTTTACCGGGTTACAATACTTCATAGTACCTCTGCCTCCACTCAACCATGTCATGAGATTGTTATAACATTGGCGACACACTGTATTAGGTGTGTAATTTTCACACACCTTCCTTCTGAAATCTTGTAGATGTTTTTTTCTGGTTTGATGACCGCAAACGTAGCAAAATAAATCAATATTTTCACACTGCATATTGAAATTGTCAGTTGCCAATGTTGTGTGCGAATTATACTGTAGCACTTTCACTTTTTTTACTTTCACTTTCACTTTATAACTTTCACCGCTGAGCTCTCGTTGACGTCGCGCTGTGTAATGCCTCGATGTGAGGCATGGACCTGAACAGGAGAAAAGGTAAAAAAAATGAAATTAAAAAATTTTCGGCAAATTTTTCACTTTTGCGTGCTACCTAAACAGAGGTAAGAATCATCTCTAGGAAGTTTATATGTTCTAGAAATTTGTTTATTGAGATCTTAGGTAAATGTTTGTAGTTGATTGTTTCCTTGAATTTTGAACGGTTTGCTACCTATGGACCTGAACACGGGAAAAAAGGTAAAAAAAAATCGAATTTTTTTAAGTTTTTTGCGATTTTGATCCGTATATGGTTATTTTTTTCGTGTTGCACTGTGTTATCCAGCAATTGATGTTTGTTGTTGTTGATGGCATGGTGAGTGTTCAGTTAGCCCTCTGTGGTTTTGGCGGTGGTAGCGCCATGATGATTGTTGTTGTTGGTGTAGTGGATTTTGTAACTCTCTCGAAAAACTTCACAGATTTGACGTCACCATTGCATGGATAAAAAATCGGTAAACAATCGAAAATTTCCCGTATGCTATGCACGTTGCTGACAGTCTGAAATGAGGTATTAGCATTTGCATATATGTAGCGTTGGGACAGCCGCATAAACATATGGTGTAAAAGTATTCGCCCTAGTTGTGTTTATTGCCTCCGCAGAACATGACCTAACACAATGTCGTTGGCACATGCATATTTGCGCTCTTGTCGTCGGTAAATAAACTGACTGCATAGTTGTTGGAATATTCAACAAGCTAGGAGATAGCATATGGAGAATGCCTTGCGTATATGTTGCTCTTATCGGTTCAACAATGTCCATCTTCGAAAATACAACAGTGTTCGTCAACACACACTGTGATATTAAATCTGTCAACGCACTCGAGGCTGCAACAGCATTTACCGGCGCAAACACAGTACGTGTAGCAGTTAGAAAAGACGGCGTATAGCAACCGTTATCCTGATTCGTTGACACTACACCAATATCGCTGGCAGGAAAGTATACGGTCCAAAATCTTCGTCCACTGCCCTTAAACTTGCCACCAACTCCGCTTTGTTCTCCGATGTATTTACCCCAAACTCTCGCAGCTTCTCCTTATCCTGCGCAGTAGTACGACTTTCCATTTACTTATTTAGTGATATTGGCAATTATATCCCACTTCTGAAAAATGTCACACGAACCCACTTCAGAATAAGTGAAGACAAACGCGATGTTTTGATGTCCAATATGAAACGTTTAGTTCAAAAACTAAACTAATATAAACAATGAAAAGATTATAAAAAATAAAAAATCCATGAGTGTTCGAACTCACGGATGATGTGTTAACACCTTTTCGCTACACGGTACCTGTTCGATTTCTATAAACACATAAGTAAGTGTTACATTGGAAAATAAAAAATAATAGTTTTTTTGTATATACCGGGCAATGCTAAACATCAAATGACTCGCTTTGTTAGGCCATAGCAACAACAACGAAACAACCAAACACCCAACATCACACATACTTTGTCCGAAGTAGATGACGTATACGTGTGTCACATAACCACATGTTTGCCATATCAACAGCAACGAAACAGCCAAACACACAACATCACACATACTTTGTACGAAGTAGCTGACGTATTAGTGTGTCACCATAACGACGACTGGGCTTGCAAATGAAATTTTGCGTGGCTATGCTTTATATCTCCGTTCAACAAGAGCAACAGACACATGTACATACATACATTATTATGTTAATACATACACTATAGGCACAATTTCGTTTGCCTCACCCCTGCCACACCACTCTTTCATTGCTCCCTTGCTCGCTAATTTTTGTTTAACACGTCATTATTCTCTTTCGCAGTCGCAGAAAATCTGGTTTTAGCAGCAGCATAAAATCTGGTTTTAGCAGTAGCATAAAATCTGACTTTGATAGATTTAGTCCCTATACGCCGCTATAGATGTTAACACATCAATAAAAAGAATTATTTCTTGGAGTCAGTTATTAATCGCTGTCTGCTCTATTCGATGGTTCTAATCGCACTCTCCCGTTGAGATTTTCATCCTGATGACAGTTGCTGATTTCTTCTCTCCTCCTTCAATAATAAATAGAGTTGTAAATTGTGCGTATCTATATCTATCTATGACCATTGCAACAACGAACCCAATTCACTGCAGCAACGAAACAAATTAATTGCCACAACGAAGCGAATACATTGCCGCGACGAAAAAAAATTCTTTGCAACAATAAAACAACTTAATTGCAGTAAAAATATCAAATTTGTGGAAGCAACGAAACAATTTCACAGCAACAATGACAATTTTTTTTAGCACCAATGAAGCAAATCTATTAAACATGTCCAAATTATTCAAACTTTATCAGCAGTCTATATTTGGCATGTATAGTTTGATATGTCTTTGACCCTGCCGCAATGAGGTTGAAGTTCACATTTGCCTTCAAAATAAGTTTATCACCAATGAGTTTATAAGTAGACCTAGTCAAAATTTATAAAATGATTGAATAATTTTTTCCATATCTCTATCGAGGCGTAAAAAATTATACGACGATTTGAAATATCCCGATGACCGTTGGGCCCAATTCTCTTTGTGCACACAAATTTATTTGTTGCAAAATTCAAAAATAAAGAACCGGGCGTTCCCGAGGTCGGACAAAGCAACTAGTATAACTTTTAACGAAACTTATGAAAAACCCCGTCCATCCTAATAACCATCGAGTCGGAAGTATTCAGTTCCTGCGAATGGTGCAGACGATATTAGTTTCGGAAAGTAACATTTCCAAAACTTTACGCATGTTATCTATATAAAAAAAAAAATCCAAGGTGTTCAAGAGGTCCCGTGGACCATCTAGTATAATTATTTAACGAAAATTTCACGAACGCCTTGGAAGACTACATTATTCGGACCAATGCCGAGATACGGTATTAGTTGCTAAAATGCTCCATATGCGCCATATCCGAGCAAGTCGGAGGCCCACATGCCCCAAATTATGTTCAAATTCTAATGCCATATAATTATCAATCTAATAATGGCAATCTTCACTTCGAAATTATGTAATCTCATTATTTTATTTCAATTTAAAGTTCTACACGTCAAAATAATCGCCGGAAATTTAACTTCATCTCTGGACGTGAGAAACTCTTCCCAATCCCTTCATGAAATATAATGTTAAACCATGTTTATTTGTGTTCCTCATTGATGTTCTTTAACTTATTATATAAGTAATGATAATAACGGGTTTTTCAACAGAGACGCTACAAAAGTAAATCGATAGGGACAGCAAACGACGCCATATTTTTTCCCGCTTTTTTGACACTTGGCTTCACAGTAAGGTTTGCCATTTCATCATGTAAAGATATACGAGCCAACAACGAGCCAAAATTATTAAAATTTACTACCGAAATTTGGAGTCAGTGGCCTCGACTTCAAGAGCGCTACGTCCAATTTATGGTCGTCATAATCGTCCTACCCGATCAACAATTGAGCGTCTAGTGGAAAAATTTGAATCCACAGGCACAGTACAAAATGTTCCCGTACCAGTGAGACAAAGAAGTGCCCGTAGTGTCGAGAATATTGCTGCCGCTGAGGCTTCAGTTCAAGAAAGCCCAAATGTGTCTCTTACACGTCGTTCGCAAGCGTTGGACATCTCTGTGACGTCGTTGTGGTGAATTTTGCGAAAAGATTTTGGCCTACATCCTTACAAGATCAAATTGACGCAAGAACTGAAGCCGCTTGACCACCGTAAGGGTCGTATGTTCGTGAATTGGGCTGAGCTACAACTTGAAAATGATTCAGATTTTCATCGGAAAATCATCTTCAGCGATGAGGCTCTTTTCTGGGTGAATGGCTTCGTCAATAAGCAAAATATGCGTTATTGGTCAGACAGCAATCCACACGTAATCCATGAGTCATCATTGCATCCCGAAAAAATTAGGGTTTGGTGCGGTTTATGGGCCGGCGGCGTCATTGGGCCGTACTTCTTCCGTGATGATCAAGACCTGCATATTACTGTGAATGCAAATCGCTACCGTTCAATGATAACCGAATATTTTTGGCCCCAATTGGATAATATGGACTTGGAGGACATGTGGTTCCAACAGGACGGCGCCACAAGCCACACAGCGAATGCCACAATCAATTTATTGGAAACCAAGTTTGGTGAACGTGTTATCTCACGAAATGGCCCAGTCGATTGGCCGCCTCGGTCGTGCGATTTGACGCCGTTAGATTATTTCCTGTGGGGCTACGTCAAGTCTATGGTCTATGCCAACACGCCAGCGACGATTGATGAACTTCGTAAGAATATCGAACGCGAAATTGCAGCAGTATCGGCCGATTTATGCTTGAAAACTGTCGAAAATTGGGTTCAGCGTCTGGACTTCAGCAAGCGTGCCCGTGGTGGCCATGCAAAAGAAATCGAGTTCCATACATAATGGCATTTTGTAGCGCACTGATTGAAAAACCCTTAGTTGTTAGCCAAATAAATTTTTCCGTGAATACACTTTTGCAATTACAATAATCTAGATTATATTCTCATGGTTTACGTGAAGTCATAGGCTTTGGCGAACATGCATACCGGGTCCTACCTTTCGATTTACACGAATTTTCATACACACGGAAAACGGTTTTTTTTTGAAATTTTGAGTTCAAAATTAGCTTAAATTTGGGTCACAATATATTCTAAATTTTAAATATTTTTTAATAAAGATTGGGAATTTTAACTTAAATTGAGCAAACTTTACTTGTAAAAACGGTTTGAAGAATGTAGCTAATAGGCTTTAGTAAATATTTCATAGATTTAATTTTATAAACTAATTAATAAAAATATTGTATGGAAGAAACTATGTTTAGTTCGCATTGAACTGACGGTAATTCAAACTCCTAAAATTTAGTTTATTGTTGTCTCTGATTGAAGTACACATGTTTGATGGCTTATAAGTGAATTATAATGGCTGTAAGTTAAAATATGCCAAAAGTAAGGAAGGCATTGCACGTGTTAAACTTAACCCTGCTGTTAGATTAGAAATCTTACGAATCTTAGATTGAGGGACCATTTGGTCCATACTGCAATTTTCATCCAAAATAATAATTTTATCTTATTCTTTGTAACTATTTTGGTTCAAAAATTTCTAAAGCAAGTATTTGACATATCAAAAACATCCGCTAACATATCAAAAACATCTTCTAAATATTTGACATGAATTTACATTCGCTTGGTAATGAAAAAATTTACGAATCTTAGGTTGAGGGACCATTTGGTCCATACTGGAATTTTCATCCAAAATAATAATTTTATCTTATCCTTTGTAACTATTTTGGTTCAATAATTTCTAAAGCAAGTATTTGACATATCAAAAACATCTTCTAAATATTTGACATGAATTTACATTCGCTTGGTAATGAAAAAATGTACTATTGACCAAATGGTCCTCTAACCTAAGATTCGTCATTTTGTATTTTTCTCAGTCCTGAATAAAGTTAGAAAATTTAATTTTCGCACATAACATTGTTTTATTAAAAGACCCCATTAGCAGAAAAATTTAGTCAGTATATATCACCGTTCCAAAGTTACAAGGGAAAACAGAAAAAATTTGGACCAAATGGTCCTAATCTAACAGCAGGGTTAAGTCAAAAATATTATAGACTTTAAAAGAGTGTACTTTAAGAACTAATTTGAAGAAAAAAATAACTAAATTTCAGAAAGCCCTTAGTGAAATACAGTCAATACAGTTGAGTTCAAAAAAGGATAATGAAAAAGCCATAAAAATAAACTTCAAAGGAATTTTTTTAATCTAAAATTTGTTGCAGCCACACTGAATAAAAGGTATAGAAACTGCACCTTTATTTTAATCCCATATTTGCTAGATTTAAGTTCAATAATGTGTACCCAAGTCTAGAAAATCCGTATCTAAAATAAAGTAATTTATCACAATACAGGTTTATGTTGTCTTTTATTGTGTACAATAGGCAAGGCCAAAAAAGTTTAATCTACAGGATTTGGTTAGCAAAAAATGGTCCTATGCATTGATTGGGGAGCTTCTCACAGCCAGTGCGCTGTGCGCTTTATAGTTGTACACGCACTAATTGGGACCTAAAGTTTTACACCAGTTCTGAAAGCTATTGCCACCCCGACGGCCACAAGACACCCACAAAATATCAAAAAAAACACAATTAACCCCCTAACTTGCCACAATGCACTTGAGGGAAAAACGATATTCAATTTTACATTTTGAACAGTTTTAGTTCAATAGGGTTCGATTTTCAAAATCGGAAAAATGGTAGTATATAGCATAACTCATATTGGAATGTGTGTGAATCAAAAGCTTGGAAGAAAAACAATTGAACTAAGCAATAATTGCAGATTAGTTTAACCATTTGGGAAATGGGACTGCCCTTGGATGTGGAAAGATTCTGATAGCCATTCACTTGGGAGTGGCCAGAAATGATTCCTTCATTGGGCAGTCCAATCAGCTCACTACTTCCACGCAGTATGTCTTGGGCAATAGCTTTATCGGATACCTAAATTAGCTAGCTAAAATGAGAAGGCGAAACGAATGAACAGCCTGATTGGTTATGCGATCATTGACGCGTCTCAGGATTATTAGGTGACCTGTCACTACAACTCTTCGAACTAGTGGACATATTCTTCTGTCCTTTGAAGTCGGATGAGCAACACCCCTGGCCAACGGCGGATCAAAATTGAAGAAACCAAAATCCAGATTCGACTCACTGCATTTTGGTCAGCGTCTGATCTATAATAGGCGGCTGAGAAATATGATCATCCTGTCAGTAGGTAAAATGCAAACCACGGTGGGCTGGGTTTGCCTCCCGCCACCGTTACATAGGCATTCAAAATACACATGAAAAGTAATCGATCGAACGCCGTAACTGTTGACGACCCTCGCAAACGTTATAAGGACGACGTTTTAAGGATGTGTACTTGGAATGTGAGAACACTATACAGGACGGGTGCCACTTTCCAGCTGGCGGATGTCCTCGAAAAATATAAAGCTGACATCACAGCTATCCTGGAAATGCGATGGACAGGATATGGCTGCTCCAGAAATAAAAACTGCTACATTTACTACAGCTGCCATGAGAAAAAGCACGAATTCGGGTGCGGATTTATATTTGGTAAGAGACTGCGACACCTAGATTCAAGGTTCAAACCAGTGAGTGAACGCATAGCCACTATTCGCATCAAAGCAAAATATTTCAACAACTCGGGAATTTGTGTGCACGCGCTGACAGAGGATAAAGACGATGAGGTCAAAGAATCATTTTATAAGCATATGTAGGAAGTATACGAACGTTGCCCTGACCACGACATTAAAATTATTCTAGGCGATTTTAATGTCAAATTGGGAAAGGAAAATGCATTTCGAGCAACCATCGGTAATCACAGTTACGTAATACCACATCCGATAATGGAATTAGACAAAGGACATGGTAGTTAGTAGCACAAGATTCCAGCATAAGAAAAAATAAAAGGTGACCTGGATACCTCCTAACCAGAGAGCGAAAAACCAGATTGATCACTTGATAATAGATGGCAGCAAGTCTTCTAGTCTTCGAGGTGCCAATATCAACTCGGATCATCACCTGGTGGCTGAACGTGTTCGCACAAGATTGAGCAGGGAACACGGGAAAAGCTAGATATCGACAATGTGTAAATACCGGAGATATCACAGTCCTCTCAACGAAGGCTCCCTCTCCTGCTAGAGCAGAATACTCCCCCTCCTGAGGACCGAGAAGCGCAGTGGTAGCACATGTTCCATTCTTTGGAAACCGCTGCAAGAACTTAACTTGGCTATCAAAAACCGCAGAAGGATAAGCAATGGTACGACGAAGAATGCCGCATTGCAACTGATGAAAAAGACGCTGCACGTATGGCAACGAAACAGCCAGTTACAACGCGTGCTGCGAGGGAGCGGTACAAGAGGCTAAGGAGAGAAGAAAACCAGCTATTTATGCGGGGAAAGTGGCAGTGGGAGCAGAGGAACAGTGAGAAAATCGAATTGTGCAGGATGAATGATGAATTTTTTCAGAGGATCGAATAACGAGCCTAATAATGGGCTGCCCTCCTGCAGGGACCAGAATGCGAATCTGGTGACTGATAAACACTGTGTGCTTAAAATATGGACAGACCACTTTTCAGCACTACTCAACTCCGATTCTTCCACTGAAGATCAGGAGGTAATGATTGTGGAAGGCAGTGTAGTATGTAGATTGTTGTGAGAAGCTCCCCACAATTTCTTCATGAGAACCATTTATTTATTTATTTATTTATTTATTTATTTGTCTATCCTACACAACAAGACATAAAAATCTTATAATTACAGCATAGGAATTTGCGATGGAAATGCATTTTTAATTTTGCAGAAACTTATAAAACTTATTATTAAAATTCTGGTACACGTATACTCCAAAGGATTATAAAAACATATAAAATGAAATTAAAAATAAAATAAAAGATTATAATATAAAAATTAATATAAATTAAAATAAAAATATTACAATAAAAATATTACAAAACGACCCTTTTAATGTAGTTTAAAGAAAATTAGTTATTGTCTAAAAAATATTTCATTAATTTTACCCTAAATTGCACTGCATTGCTGGTAGTTTCAAAGGAATGAGGAAGAGAGATCCAGAGAGGTAAGACGTTGATAAAGAATTGTCTTTCTGACATCAGTGAGTTATATCTTATAGGTATAAGTTTGTTGCCTCTATTGGACCTGGCAAAGTTTAGACGGTGAAAAAGATAAGGAGGTTGTTTCAAATATATTATTTTATGAAGAAGTACCAAAGCCTTAAATCTGAGCAGATTATCAAAAGAAATTCCATATAATTGTAAAGAGAAGTGGGAAATATGGTCATGTCTTCCTATGCCATATACATACCGACAAATGTTGTTAAAGACAGTATTAAGCTTTCGTCTACTAGTTGAGTCACAATTTGAAAAGACCTCACAACCATATAGAAGAGATGGCATTATGTAAGTTTTAGCAAGTAGCTTTCTAATATTTAAAGGAGTATACGATTGTGACATCCACAGCATACGTAGTTTATTGTACGTGGAACCAATAATGCTGTTAATGTGATTGTTCCAAGTTAGAGAAACATTGAACATAACACCTAGATTCTTTACTGATGACACAACTTGTATCAACTGTCCATTGATCGCTATATGAAAATCAAGAGTTTGTTTCACCGATTTTTTGTGAACAAATAAACATTTTGATTTTTGGGGATTTAGAGTAAGACCATTTGCACACGCCCACAGGTATATGGAATCAAGGTCACGGTTAACTTTACGGACAGCCTCGTCTAGACTATCTGTGGTTGAACTTAATTCCAACTGAACATCGTCTGCATACAAATGGGACTTGCAGTTCGATATATACATAGGTAAATCATTAATGTACATTGTAAACAATAAAGGTCCTAGAATCGATCCTTGGGGAACTCCTGTTAATGAACAAAGTGGCTTAGATACATTATTCTTCATAAAAACTGATTGGCTACGATTGAAAAGATACGACTGAATCAACTTTACTGAGGTTTTTGAAAAATTAAAGAAATTGTATAGCTTGAAACATAAAGTGTCATGCACGACAGTATCAAATGCTTTAGAATGATCGAGAAGAACTAAAATACTGACTTTCTTTTCATCTATATTTCGTCGCATGTCTTCCACCACATCTATTAATGTCGTAACGCAACTATGTTTGGATCTAAAACCAGATTGATTTTCCACCAGTAATGAAGAGATGTTTAAATATGTTTTTATTTGGTTGTGTAAGAGTTTTTCAAAAACCTTAGATAAGTATGGTAGTATGGCTATGGGTGTGTATTCCGTTTTAGACTTGGGAATTGGAATAATTTTTGAATGCCTCCATTTTTTGGGAAAGTAACTCGTCATGATTATAGTGTTAAATAAATGTGTAACAAATGGTAACAAATGGGGTAATAATATCTTTATGAATTTCGGATTAATATCATCACATCCCACTGCATTAGATCTGATCGCTAAAATACTTTCGAGTACATCTTCCTGCCTGACACAGGAAAACTCGAGCTGATTGTAACTCGAAACCGGATCATTTTGTTTATAAAATCCAGAAACAGGCTTGACTATGGGTACATTTATAAATGTTTTATTTAACTCATCGGCATCAGCAACAACATCTGAAGTAGAAACATTTCGTCCATCTCCAATTTCTCTTATAGTTTTCCACGTCTGCTTTGAACTAATAGATTTACTAAAGCGGCTTGCGTAATATTCAAATTTTGCTCGCTTGATGGCTACTCTTCCGTTTCTTCTCGCAGATTTGTATTCCTCTCTAAAATCCTCAGACTTAAAATGCTTCCATCTAGCATAGGCCAAATCCCTAAATTGTATTAAAGATTTTATATGGGCGTTAAACCAAGGACGTGATTTGGATGAATGTATTCTTGTTTTAATTGGCACAGCAATATCATACAGCTTTATTATATTACCTTCGATAAAATCAACTTGCTCATCAACTGAAATCAAGTCATACGTTCCTCTTTTGGACTTTATTTGTAGTCCCGTTATCTATGATTATCGCTGTAAGTTTGCAATTCAATAGAAAATAATTATATGTGCAGTCGGGTTCCTGACACTTTAAAGTTAACAACTCTATTTTTCTCGGGTGTTTAGTATAAAATATCTTTCTGTACGTGACTAAGGTGATCGTAATGAATAAATTCTAAGAAACGTTTTATTCACAGTTTTGTTTCTAGTTGAACATGTCACGTGGATGTGAACGTTCGGATGAGGAGCGCGGAAAAATTTTTGGAATGAGATGCAATACAGTTTCGAATTTCCTCAAAGACCCCGTAAACTATGGTTGTTTTAAGCGAAGTGGACGCATCCCAACTGTAGGCCAGAGGACTAAGCGGCGCATTCGGCATTTAGCAGCTAATGAGAACATGAGTTATAGGGAAATAATGGTGGAATTGGGTCTAAATGTATCGAGACAGCGTGTCCAGCAACTGCTAAAGGACGATATAGGTCTTCGGTACCAAAGCAAAGGGGCCAAACCACGCTTAACCCAGCGCCATAAAAATGCGCGTATTGCTTTTGCAGAAAAGTACAAGTTTTGGGAGGACGAATTTGAAACCATTATATTTAGTGGTGAGAAAAAGTTTAATTTGGACGGACCTGATGGTTACCATAAATACTGGAGAGATTTACGACATCCTCGGCAAACGTGCTACAAGCGAAGCCACGGTGGTGGATCTCTTATGATATGAGCTACATTTGGAGCACGAGGAAGTCAGAAATATGCTTTGTCCCAACTGAAATGAATACGGAGGCATACGCTGATCTGTTGGACAGCAAGTTAATTGACTTTGCTGGCGAATTATATGGAGATAACTGGACTTTTCAACAACACAACGCCCCGATCCACATTGCTCGGCTCACAAGGGATGTTTTTAAGTCCCGAAATCTTCCATTACTGGAGTGGCCAGCCATAAGTCCCGAACTCAACCCAATTGAAGACCTCTGGGGGATACTTTCCGCCAAGGTGTTTTCAAAGTCGAAGCAGTATACGACGCTTAAATAACTAAAACTAGCAATATTGGCGGAATGGGAGAAAATTGGCATGTCCAGTTTAAGCAACTTAGTGAGTTCAAACTTTTAAAATTTAACGATCATATAACGATATATATAGTTTAAAAAGAGCAAATAAAATGAAGGTGCATTTTCGAAATTATTTTCTAGCAGAATGTTACGAATACGGACCAAACTACTGATATACGAGTATAAAGTAAGCAAAAGACCAATTCTTGTTTATGGATTTTCTATTTGGTTCACAATTTCGCCAACAGTAATGAAACAATTGAAAATTTTTTAGAGGAGCATTATTCGGAAATGCGTAGGAAAAAACTTTAAATCTTTAAATAAAAGGTTATCAAATAATTACATTTATGAAAAGTCTGTACTGTTGCCGTTGTCCGAATATTCGTTTGATTTCACTGAGCGATTTTTTAAACGTTTAGAAAATGTTGATGGTAACATTATGCGGGACAGTTTGTCCAGACAGTCATCACATAGTTGGTCAAACACGAATTATTTTGCGCCTATAGGGATATTGCAAGGCCAAGGAAATATTTTGAATTTTTATTTAAATGCATCCGTGGAATTCATAGAGCGTATGGGGTTTTTTATACTATTTGTTTTGAACAGATAAAACGTTTTATAAACTACCAGAACGATGCGAAGTGTCTGATTCACGACATACACATTAGGGTGGACCTTGTGTCGATATTTTCGTAGATGAGGGCTCTATTCCGTGCCTTTTTGACAAAAAATGACAATGCCGAAAAAAAAAATTTAAAAAAAAAACATTAGGGGTTGCGCACGAGCCGAGAAAAAGGTCCACTTTGCCAAAATTAGGGGGGAAATTGCCATAGGTCATCAGGGGTCACCCGTAGGGGGGAAGAATGTATGGCCGACCCCCATAAACTTTTTACCGCCAACATTTGCCCCCAAGACACCCACCCCCTATCTCCTCCCCTTAGGGGGGTCACCATACAAAAATGGAGGTTGCTCAGTATTTTCGAAAAACACCATAGGTCATCAGGGGTCACCCCTAGGGGGGCAAAATATATGACCGACCCCCATTAACTTTTCATCCCCAACATCTTTTCCGAACAAACTTATCCTATATCTCCACTCCTTGAGGGACTCCCCATACAAAAATAAAAGAAGCTGTAATTGAGTAGTACTACTAAGCACTCTTAATATAATATAGTCAAATTAACATATTTTTGTTCGCTGATGGGTATTTCTTGCGGTAAGAATCGATAACATGTAGTAAATACTGTTTCTCTTCTTCGCCTTGACACAGTATTCTATTATAATCTTGTATCATTTTTACTCCTCTTTCGGCAGTGTCGTTCACAACGCGCAAGTTATTTACAATTCTACGACCTTCTTGATAGTCTGCGCGAGATTTCCAGGTTGCTGGATTTGCAAGAATGAAATCTTGCGATATTCCAAATCGTACAAATAAATTTTTGGTATTATGAGAGACGAAGTTGCTCAAGTCTTTAGCCAAGAATTCCTCATTCACATCTTTGAATTTCACCTCGATTTTTTTAACGCTGGTGCTTTTGATTACGACGCGAGGAGCTGGGGGAACCGGGTCGTCTTCTTCATCTTCTTCACCTTCTTCGTCTTCTTCATCTTCTTCACCTTCTTCGTCTTCTTCATCTTCTTCACCTTTTTCGTCTTCTTCACCTTCGTCATTCTCATTTTCTAGCAATGCTTGGGCCATTTTGGCCTTCAACTCATTTGAAACCTTGTCATCGAAAAAGGCAAGGGCTATGTGCTCATCGGCGAGATACCATAGGTGACCGATAAATTTCTTTATCATTACCCGAGATAAATCCTGGTCAACGGACTTGTACTCTACGATGTCTTTCAAAAACTTCCAATCTTGATTCGGCATTTTTGTCTCAAAAACTTCCCTTAGCACCAGTTCGTATACGTGGTGTCTGCAAGGTAAATATAAGATTTCTCTCTCCAACAGCCGCTCAAGAGCAACTGAGGCTCCGGAGAATGGGCCACTGTTCGTTGATGTCGTGTCGAAAGAAAGTCCTTGTATTCGATGTGTCATATGCCAAGATGCCAACAGTTGATAAACGGCATGTGCTATTCTCCGGCCTTTTCCTTTCCCATCTTCTACTTTGGGAACTCCAAGAAGTTGTTCTTTTTCTCCGTACGAGACAATTACCGGTAGACGGTCCACCTTCTTTGTACCCACAAAATCCAAAAGCATTTTGCCATCCCAATGGACTACGAAGGATTTAGCTGCGACAAGCTGGAGATGAATGAAACGCGTTGAAGAATAAGAATTCTGAATGAGAGCAAATAAATCTATGCGATCTTACTTCTGGATTGTCTTTCACATAACTCAGCATGTTCTCTCGATTTGAACGCCGACATCTCCGAAGCGACGTACGGTTTATTGTGTATTGTTGAGGATCGCGTCCAAATGCTTCTGCCGCCGCTATCATAATGCCGACCGCGTCTCGGTCAGTCACTTTGCACTTGTCCAAAGCTGATAGGACTCGTTCAGTAAAACATTGTTTGTAACCTCTTCTGTCACCAACATTTGACGGGCCAGCTTCTGCCGGGAAGTTTTCGTCCTGTCTCCCATTATCATCGCTTGAATCACTGCTTGCAAATTTAATCACTGCAATTGAACGAATTTCATTTGAATATAAACATTGGACGAACACACAAAGCGCGAAATAGCTTACCGCCTTTAGCGAACCGATCTCTACTAGATTCCGTTGCACGTTTGCGTCGCAACTCTTCTTGTTCTTCGCGCTCAGCTTTTCTTTTCCTCGTTCGAGTATCAGTAGCGTCCACACCTCCCATAGTTCCTGGCCGGCCATCTTCTCTTTGCTTTAGCAGAAACTCAATGTCTTCGGTATTTGTCATTTTCTCAAGGGCGTTGGCGTGTGCGATGTCGAAAAGATTATCCAAGCTATCAGAAAACGTATTCTCTTTTTCTCTAGTGGACTCAGTCTTTCTGTGAGATGACTTTCTTAAAGCATCCCACTCATCGTGCAGCGCAGCTATTTTTCTTGTAACATCTCCTCTGGCTTTCGTCGGAATAGCTGCTTGGCGCCAAAAAATCATCACTGCGTCCGCGACTATAACCGCACTATTTTTCTTCGACATGTTTCGTTTGCGAATGTTGAAGAAATGCATTCTTAGCACTTGCTTCTTCGACGGTAATTTGTTCCCCGTAATATTCATGCTTGGATAACCAATAAAAAAAATATCGTCGCGCGATCTAAGTCGTGTTGTCATCTTAACTTTTAAAAAACGGGAGAAAAATCAATTTACTTTTCGCGGTCGTCGGCACTTGTTGAATGACAACAATCGATGAATGAACTGCTATTTATAACTACTACGTATTTTGCAATATTTTACTGCCAGGTACTGATGAATGGGGGCATCTGCTAAGGGTGCCTATGTACCTGATTCAGCACGTGTGCGTTTCAAATTTTTCAAGACTTTCCAAACAATGACCACTCTTGAATATTGGTGGAATTTCTGTAAAAAAATCAAAAAAAATGTCGATATTGTGCAACTGTAAATACATAGATTTTCAGTATTTTTGTATGGGGAGTCCCTCAAGGAGTGGAGATAGAGGGTAAGTTTGTTCGGAAAAGATGTTGGGGATGAAAAGTTAATGGGGGTCGGTCATATATTTTGCCCCCCTAGGGGTGACCCCTGATGACCTATGGTGTTTTTCGAAAATACTGAGCAACCTCCATTTTTGTATGGTGACCCCCCTAAGGGGAGGAGATAGGGGGTGGGTGTCTTGGGGGAAAATGTTGGCGGTAAAAAGTTAATGGGGGTCGGCCATACATTCTTCCCCCCTACGGGTGACCCCTGATGACCTATGGCAATTTCCCCCTAATTTTGGCAAAGTGGACCTTTTTCTCGGCTCGTGCGCAACCCCTAATGTTTTTTTTTGTTAATTTTTTTTTCGGCATTGTCATTTTTTTTCAAAAAGGCACGGAATAGAGCCCTCATCTACCAAAATATCGCAAAAATGTCATTTCAAGGTCCACCTTAATACACATACATACTTATAAGTAGAATAACACCCTAATTTTCGGTCTATTAAATATAAAATAGTTTCGGATAAGGACGGGTCGATTTAGACAGTTCATGCCGGTTAAGTTGCTTTACCTTGTGTTAATTTTCGAGCAACACGTGCAAATGATGAAGCTTTATTATCGGAATGGGTGTTCTCTTGCGGTGATGCCCATTTTTGGATGAACGTGTGCGGCAGCAAGCTAAATTGCCGTAAATTGGACGATACCAATATATACGAGTCCCTGTTTGGTGTGGATTGTGGACGGAGACACCATCGGCCCGTTCTTCTTCGAAAATGACGATGGCATTGCTATCACCGTCATGGGCAAGCGCTACCGACCAATTAAAGCTAATTGTTTCCAGCCAATATTGGATGATATGGATATGATACTTTGTCATTGTGGTTAAAGTCATATTTGTCTGGTAGGGTCTGTAGAGTAGCTATTGAAGGATTTCAATCTATTCCATATTTGCAAACATCTGGTGTTCCTCAGATCTAAATTTGTTTTATATTCTGATGATTTAAAATATTTCTAAAAACGGACCACTGCGGGATGCTCTTGCAAATTGACTTAGAACACTTATAGGAGTGAGTGGTGTCTTTTGAATGACCTTCCTTTAAATCTCTCTAAATGTGTACATGTTTCTTATTATAGGTCTCATTATTCAATTCAGTTTGATTTCAAAATAGGTAACTGTTCGCGCAGAAAACTATTTATTTTAATTTTAAATAAAAAACAAATTGATTTTAAATTTAGTGTTTAATATTTCATGTTTGGTGTTTCAATTGTTTTCGACAACTAACTTTACAATAAATATTTCCTTTTTGTCGCGGGCCACCAAATCCATTAACATATGTTCATAGACCGACAGTTAATCCAGATAGAGAACTTAAGAGAAATAGTAACAACAGAACAACGACTGAATGACCAAACTGAGCAGATGACTTCGTCAGCGCTGTTGTTGTTGTTGTTATATTCTTTTGCATCGATAATGTAAACAACAAGCAACAACATACCTACATACATACTGAACAAAACATAATGACCAAAACCAGTATGTGTATGTGTTGTTGCGGCAAACTCATTAGAAAATTAAATTAGGGTGGCTCGCAATTTAAATATTTTAGAAATTTAACAAAAATTAAAAATACAAACTAATTTTGTGATCGATGTAGGACGATCTCACCCAACAGTAACTATATCTTGAAATCTGTAAAATCTACCCTTGATCTTGGTGTTGTTTTTGACTCATCTTTGTCTTTCATTCAGCATATAGATTATATTATTCCTAAAGCATATTGAGTGTTTGGATTCATCAGAAGAAATTGTTCTGAATTTTCCGATCCTAACACACTCAAATTGATTTATGCCTCATTTGTCGGCTCGAAGTTAGAATATGTATGTTATTTGGTGTCCACATAGTGACATTCATGTTGCTCGTGTGGAAAAGGTTCAGAAAAAATTTATGAAGTTTGTTGTTTCTTTAGTACGGATGGTAAATCCATTACATACTTATGAAATAAAATGTTCATGGTTGGGGTTGGCTTCTTTATAATTTCGGAGGAAATTCCAGTCTGTTATGCTTGTTTTTGATATTATTAATGGTGGTATTGACGGCCCAGATATGCTTTCTTTAATACCATTTAATGTTCCTCCTAGAAGTCTTAGATATAATGACATTTTTAATGTGCCTTGCTACCATACTAATTATGGGCTTAATAGTACATTCGCACGAGCTTTAATCTATCTTAATGCTATTAATGTTAATCAACAGAAGAAATCAAACCCACAAATAGTTTCAAAAACGCTTGCTTCAAATTTTAGATTGCATTTTTATAACAATACAATGTATAAGTACATACATATTTACATACATACATCGATATTGACATTATTGGTTTTAATTTTATATAAAATACACTAGCTGACCCGGCAGACTTCGCCCTGCCGACAAAAAGTATTCAATGATGTCATGGCCACAACTGAATTCACACATTTTATATAGGGACACATATCATTACAAAAGTGTGCGTAAAACGGAAATGCGTAGATATTTTTCGATGTTTTTTTGGAACGAAGTTATGGGATAAATGAAATAAATTAAACATCTTTTTTTATCAACATTATTACATCCCAGTATTATCAACTATATTGTCTACTTTTGTTTTGGTTTGTGTCTAGACTAACATATGGAAGGAAAATTCTTGTTTAATGCGAAGGAGGAGCGCCTGTAATCGATATCTATCTATATATCAATACATAGATAAGTATAGCTGGACCGGCAAACTTCGTTTTGCCTTCAAAGTTTTTGTAATGCCCAAGGGTGAACAAAATGATTTTGTTCCACTATGTTTGCAGTAAATGAATATATCTGCTGGCGTTCCGACACGGGATAATGCCACGTTTAGTTGACAATGGGAGATAAACCTGTAGAATGTAAAATAACTATTTGTTAGAAGTATTTATTTAGATTTCGATCGTGTACTGATTTGTCTAAACAGCTTCTCATTATACTATAATAGCTGTACCCGTTGCGCTTCGCTACCCCTGAATTGTAATTTTTTTCTATTTATTCATGTGCTCTATGATATACAATATGTCTAGTTTTGCCATCTGGTGCAAATGAATATTAGTCGGAAGGTTTACCTACACGTGAACATGCAACATATATTGTCCGTGGGAAAACACGGATTTATCAAATTTAAGCGACTGCCCTTGCGCTTCATTAATGGTCATCGCAAATAGCAACAGAATCGGAAAGTGGAATCTTTTGAAATCGATGGCCATGTTTGTAGGTATCATGGGAATGCGTGGAATCAGTACATCAGTTCGTTTATAATTTCCAGTGATTATAGTAGCATCCATAAGATTATTCTGACTTTTTTTAAAAAATGCATTATTGGGATTACGATATTTAGGATGCTCTCGAAACTGACCTCAATGATATTCATGTTCATTCGTACCTGTGGTAACTTACTTATCGTCATAGTCTGACCCTTTTAATAGCTCTACTTTTATTGGTTTTCCCCAAAAAGTAATTTGCATCCTATCAGTAGTGTATGTAGCGAACCTCACATTCCTACACTGTATCAAACAATAGTCCACACACCTGGAGTTGTGAACATATTTCAATGTATCTCAAAAGATATGTGGCCGATATGATTCAAATATTTTGTTTTAGTTAGAAGCATTGAACTTGAAAAAAAATGATTTAAATCGAATCGACCACATATTTTTTGAGATACATTGAAATATGTTGTCAAGTGCCTGGCCCTTTTTCCCAAATTTCTTCCAAATAGCCTGTTCGTATATGTAGGCCACCTGTAACATACTCTGAAATTTTCAGGACGATCAAACTATTATGACTGCTATAACGGTTTATTCATAATGTATCAACAACATATATACCAAATCTCTTCTTCATACCTCTGATAGTTCATGAGATATAGCCATTTTAAATTTCAAATGGTATGGGCGGTGCCACGCTGCTTTATCCAATCACTACCAAGTATAATCAAGGACTATCAGTAGATCATCAGTACCACATTGTGAAATTTTCATAACAATCGGTACATTAGAAAAGCCGTCAGTGCGATTTTTGAAAAGGGGGCGTGGCACCGCCTACTTACAGCCTGGCTGTAATTCATACTGTACCAACAACATATATACAAAATCTCATCTTCTTACCTCTGATAGTTCATGAGATACAACCACTTTAAATTTCAAGTTGTATGGGCGGTGTCACGCCCCTTTATCCAAACACTTCCAAATATCGCCAAGGATTGTCAACAGGTCATCAGTACCGCATTGTGAAATTTTCATAACAATCGGTATATTAGAAAAGCCGTCAGAGCGATTTTTGAAAAGGGGGCGTGGCACGGCCTGGGTTACCCTTATCACTTAGGGGCATCAAATATAGATAAGAACACAGAGAACGACCTACCAAATCTACGTTTAAAATTTCATCAAATTCGGTTAAGCCGTTTCGGAGGAGTTCGAACACAAAATCGTGACACGAATTTTTTATATATATAGATTATTGTACAATTTGTTACGAAATCATAGTCTGTAAGGAATTTGTATTTCCATTGACTAATGAATGAAATGAAATGAAAGAAATGTTCGTTATGTCCCAGATACCACATTGGACATTCTGCACGAGCGATTTGATGACATGGGTCACGGCGACGGTCATTAGAAACGTTAGCCGATTTGTTTGCCAGGCATATTCATCTGTAGGATTTGGTTGAATGATTTCAACAGAACCGATTAATCTACAGATATATCTGCTGTATAAATCAGCTGTTAAGCGTAGTTTGGAAACCTGTGGTTGAGGGGGTCTTTGGCCATAGGGGAGTTTGGTAGATGTCAAAGAGAATGTTATGGGTATCAATTTAATAGGGGAAAGAATAAGATATACATTATGGAAAGCGGAAAATGAAAGCAGTTTTTGGATTGAAAACTGACACCGACCGGTCCATTGGCTCCCCGAATTTTGTTAAATTAATTTATTAAAAAAAAAACCAGACGTACATACAAAGTTGAGTTGAGAACAAAACAGAAATTCATACCATAACAAAGGCAAGAATCACAGCAATATCCCAAGAGAAGCAGCTTGTCCTCGTATACGTACAGCCACCTCTGACCGGGGGCTATTGGTAAACCCGGACCTACTCTCTTACCACCACAAGGATTTACTACTTATGCAAAGATAAAATAGTAAAAAAAATTGAAGAATTCGCAAATAGAAATGATGCAAATTATTTAGCGAATAAATACATATATTTTAGTTTTTGTATCACAATAAAAAGTGGAACGATATAAGTGCTATATTTTGGGGAAGCATATAAGTATATTTCTGCAGGATATTTTTCGTACCTACCTGTTAAATACAAGTCCCTGCGATTACTGAATTCGAGGGTACGTGTTCTGACGTTAGGGTTGAACTCAAGCCTATAGTTATTCGTGGTTCAATAACTGGTCATTGGTTGTCATAGGCTGAAAATTGAACGTAAGTGAATGGTCAAACTTTTAAATGAAATTTACAATAAGATAATATATAAAGTAAAATACATATATATACAATTACCACACACGCAACGGAATAACGTTCGTGTTATCATAAGTTTCCTTTACATCTGAGCCGTAAACAATTTGATACGCATTACCTATGTGAAGCAGCACACCTTTGAGGCTCCTCGTTGTTGCATCTATGAAGAGGCGCCATTCATTTGGATCATATGGTTTCGAAAAGTTTTTCATCGTTTCCCGCGTAAGTGATTCCTGTTGGCTCATCCACTTTGAAACATACCTCGAACGATTGCTCGTTTGAGCGCTTTCGGGCCGATGTTTCTCGAAAATCTTGAGAAACCAATCTCCACTGTTGTAATCGTGATCCCAATATTTCTGCACTTCTCCGCGATATATTTGTGTCACGCACCAGATCATCAAAATCCGCCTGGGTTATAAAATGCGGCGGTGAATAATCCGGTTCATTTCGTGTTGGTAAAAATTCCGAAATATTTTCGGATCGAGAGTCAATACTCAGGGATTCCACATCAAAATCACTTGGAATAGTGTGGGACTCTACTAATGGAGCCTTAGGATATGACGTTGAACGTAGTACAGCTGGCTTCACCGAATCACTTGAATGGCAAGGGATTTTTTCTCTATCTTGATTTTTTAGCCTTATGGTATACGGCTGAGTCTGGCAAAAGTGGCACGAATCTCGAGAATGTTCACTTCGCTTCAACGAAATCACTGGGTAGACATATTTTATTGAATACTGCTTACACCATCGTAGTGAACTCTTCTAACCATAATTGCACGCAACTTCAGGAATATACCATGCCTTTGGAAGCATGTTTATTAAAAAATATTATTCATACATGTCTACGAAAGGCTTCGTAATGTTTTGGCCTCTATTCAAAGGTACAAACAAATCACAAACATTACAAAATTTGTTTCTGTTAGGGCATTTCATAGTCCCTTTTAATCACTTTCTTGCTGATTCTTTCGGTAAATTACAATTGTAATTTAAGTTTTAGTATTTTAATATTATTCAAATACAAGAAACGATTCTTTTTAAATTAGCATCTTTTAAATTAAAAATATTTTTAAGAATTTTGACGTATCAATTCAAGGCTACTATTCACTAGATACAGTATATTTCAAATTTTTTTAACATATATTTTTAAGAAAATGTATATAAAATGCCAGAATCAAATATTTATACGACTTTTCGTCCTGAAAACTCAAAACAAAAAATTGATTTTAATTTGTATATCCTTAACACTTTGAAGTTTTTTACAAAGTAGAAACGATCACAAAATGAAAAACTGTGTGCACACTTTTTCTATGTACGGTCTCTAGTTTCACATGTATATAGCCTTTTTCAAGTCCAAAAAGTACTGCCAAGTATTTTTCTAACCTTGATTGCTATACCGGTCAACTATTCTTTTTCTAAATATTAGACTACTAATATAATTTTTTGTTTAGACTTAACTAATAAAGCTATAGGAACACAATTTAGCTATGTGATAAATTACACTACTGGACAGTTTTTTGACCAAATTAATCTGACACCTAATTTTTATGTAAAATTGTCTGCTGAATCCGAATATGAAGTCAGAATGATCAAAAGTAGAACAGTTTTCAAGATATTCCAAATTTACCGTTATTTGTGTTTTTAGAAAAGATGATGTGACTTAAATGAAAAAATCTTCAAAAGTATTTGACCGTTTATGTTTTTATTTTTTACGTGAGGAAGATAATAAAAATTGCTAAAACATTGCCAGTCACGTGCAACATTGGTCAAGAAACGACTGAGTTACAGTGAACCGAAATTCAAATATCACAAAAAGTATTATGTTTTTTTTGCAATTTTGCTCTCTTTAACTATTTTTTTATAACTAAACAATTAAAAAAATTAGTGTTTCCTTACTTCGGTCATTACTTCATTGCAAAGCTAACATTTTGCGCAAAAAAGAGCCAGATTGGTGCCAAAGTGACAAAGCTATAGAAAATTTAGTGAAATAACCCACTTTTCGTTCTTTACAAATCAAAAACACAACCGAAGTAAATACGCGTAAAAGCGTAAAGAGCTCTATTCATTAAAGATTGTTTACAACTTTACAACACTGTCTTTTGCTGACAGGTTTGTTTTATTGACAGTTCAGAATAAACAGTTTGTTTGCTAAAATTTTTCATTCTCTTCAAATCCAGAATTCATATTTACAAGAACGAAATGCATAGTGCAAAACGTGTATTTATTTGCAAGAACAATCCAAATAAGTTTTGCAATGCTTGTGGAGTTTACAGTTTTGTGCTGCCGTCAAATTTTTCAAGCCAATTACAAAATGCATTTTGGCTATATTTTAAAGTCAGTCCGGAAAATATTTCGAAATCTTGGACCCCAAATACTTCATGCAATTCATGCAAAACTCGTTTAACTCTGTGGATGTCGGGCGCAAAGTAAGTATGCATTTCTTGATTTTGTGTTTAAAAAATTTGTAAATTTTCTATACCGAAGTCGGTATATGCGATTTGATAGTCCCGCAATTTGGCGTGAGCCTACGAACCACGAAGTTGACTGTTATTTTTGCTTAGCCAAGGTAAAACAACATGGACGTCATAAGACTGTTGAATATGCACATTTCAACTTATTTACAAAACCGGTTCCTCATATGCCTGAAGTGGAATATCCAATTTGTCCAAAGCGGAAGCATGAATCCGATTCATCTGATACAAGTGATTTTGACGACAGTGAAACTCAATGACTGGATCAGAGATTTGGAGCTACCGAAAAGTATAGCACAGTTGTTAGCATCAAGAATGAAGGAACGTAGTTTTGTGGCATCTGATGTAAAAATTTCTTATTATAAAAGACGGCATGAGAGTTTATTATGAGTAAGGTTTCAACATATATTTTTTTTGAGAAAAATATAGTGGAAATTGTCAAGGTTATGAAAGGATAACATTTTACTATTGACTAAATTTTATCCTGAAAAATTAAAACAACAAATTGTTTTCATTTCTACAGATTATCCGCTTTCATGTGATACCCATGTTGACATAATCTAGTGCGTAGAAATATTTAAATAAATTTTTGTACCCTTGAAACTTTGAAAAAGGAGAAAAGATCACGAAATGAAAAACTGGGTACACACTTTGTCTATGTACGAGCTCTAGTTTTACGTGTATATGGGCTTGTCCAGGTCCAATAAATGCTTTCGCACAGTGATATATGAAAATGATTTTTTGAAAATTAAATTAATTTATTCTAATAAGTTGGAACAATCTAAATGAACATTTTCTATATTATATTCACATTGACCGACGTCTTAAGGAAACTCCACTAAAATGTAATATGGTCTAATCGTCAGTTCCCGTACCCCCCGGTGTCAGATTAGCAGGTGTACTGCCATCGCTTTTGGACGTTTGTCCCCTATCATCGGATGTTGCCAGATTGTCGTCGCGCCACTGGCATGCTGGTGGTTTTGCGCGGCTATGTTCTCCGGATGGACGTGATCTTTTCCAACAAAAATGGACACTATGAGAGACACGAGGTTAAAAAACATAACAGGTTAGGGTGAAATTAAAAAAAAAACAGAGGAACCCGAAACAAGACGAAAAAGGAACACCAACGCAAACACTATATACTCAGTATCCGCACACAAACACTCGAAATACATTTCGTTAACCGATGTCACGTCAAGAATACTTCCTCCTTCGAGGAACAATTATAGTTCCCCCATGATATCCTTTAATGCTTTCGCTGGGTATCTTAATGCTTTACCCCTACCTACTTTTATTACCCGTTTTACCACACTGATTAAGCAATTATACTAACCCACTTCGTTTATTTTCAGACTGTTTCCTTTTCATGTCATGATTGGTATTGCCCCGACTAACCGGGTGAAAGTAAGTATGTATTTGTTTATTGAATGTCAACATAACCCGTGTCATCGCTCATATTAAGGCAGATCAATGTTATGGAAAAATTGACTTGTCGAATGCACACGATGTAATATAATCCACACATAATTTTATTGATAGACCTTTCAAATGCAACAAAAAATTTGTTGAGATCTCAAACGCAACAATTTTTTTAAATATTAATGTCTTCCTGTCCTATTAAAAAAAACCTCGCATTCTATATGGATATATTACAAATTTTATTTACATATATTTTCCAAAATTCTGTCACACAAAAATTCTGTTTTTTTTCCAAAAAAAAATCTGTCTGACTAAAATTCTGTTTTACAAAATTCTGTTTTACAAAATTCTGTTTTACAAAATTCTGTTTTTAATAAAATTCTGTCTATTAAAATTCTGGTTTTTGAAATATGTTATTCCCCTTTCATTATGAAAAAAAGAAAAAATAAAATGCCGTTCAATTATTTATTAAGAATTAAAGCCAGTTTATTATGAATAAGAAATGTTACATATAACAACGTATGTGTATGGTTAGATATTTATTCGTTGGAGACAAATTATGAAATATGTAATAAATAATTAAACAGATTAATGGATTTCAAAATCGATTTAAAAAATTCATATCATTGAAAAACATATTAATTTAAAAGAAAAACATATAACAAACATTAAATAAAAACACAAATTAGTTAAAAATCAATTAAATTAAGACAAAGTTAAAAATAATAAAAAATCATAGCAATTCAATTTAACTGATAACAATATTTAATTAATTATAAACTAAGTTTTTTGCTATTCTTTTTAAATATTGTAGTTTTCTTCTACGATTAAATTTTTTTACAATACGTGACATATTTTTTTTTTTTACATTTCTTTAATTTTTTTTTAAATTTTTCTCCATTCTGAATCTTTGAGACAATATTTTGAGAATAGATTAATTCTCCTTTCAAATGTTCTATAATTTTGTAGAGTCCGCATTTTTTTCGTCCAACTACAACACTCAAACGTCAGTGCCATGACTCGACATTGTTTGTAGTTTTCGGGTATTTTTCAGAATACTCGCAATCAAATATCGTCCAAAATTCAGGTGGGTATTTACGAGCGTTATAGACATAATTGGCCTCGAACCAGGTGGCCAATTTAATAATATCTTCGTCTTCAAATGTTCTCCGGAGCTTCGAATAATATTTGGCTACCTTTTCTGGACGAACATACGCAAGCGCTTTTAAACATCTTACTTGCAGTGAGACATTTTCGTCATTTCCGTACGTAGTAACCAATCTGAAATGATAATGTTGTACATATTACAAGTTCATTACTATAAATTATAAAAGTTATTAAAAATTCTTACCGTTCTTTTTGAATACGGCGCCACAATATCTGGGAAAAATGGACAGAGCACCCTCGTATCTGCGAATCTGGAAAGCATTTTCTAGCTGCTGACACGAGACTAACTTCGAAGTCAGATATAATACGATTAGGCTTAAACAAAACTCCATATTCCAAAGCAATTTGAATTACGCGCTTAAAAAATGCTTCATAGAGTACTGCAGATTTTTTGGACATTAGGCAGAATAGGAGTGGGACGACCTCTCGTTCAATCCTTCCATGAACGGAAAAGAGTTGGCGCATTATTGTGGGCACAACATCAAAAGTGCCGTCAACGAGCCAACAATCGCTTTTTTGTAGAAGTTGAATTGATGATTTTGTGCCGAATATAACCATATATTCATCTCCCACTTTCTCTTCTGCCAATATAAATACATAATTCGTTATCCAAAACGTATAGATTTAGAGGGTAATCTATTTCATCTATTGCTTGCGGCTGTCTGAAAAGTCCCATTTCATTCCGAGTGTATCCTATTTTTCGCTTTTGTTCGTACTTCGAGGGAAGGTAATCGCGACATTTTTGGTTTGCAATTATCACCGATTGTTGCACTATTTGACTTGGATTAAGGGGTTTGTTTATAGCGGCATATTTTACAAAAGTATTTGTTCTGCATATTTCCACTGCACTAGCAATAGGTTGGTGGGTATGCTTTTTTAGATATCTTATTGAAACATGCTCGTTATTTTCCATTGCTGTTATTATTCGAGAGGAACACTTATCTGGAATTCTTCTCGAGCACGTCCAATTAAAGGTTCCTTTTTGTCTTTTCATTTCCAAATAATAAAAATATCCGTTGAGACACAACATTTCTTTATTTTTATTGGTTTTTATTAATTGCACTTTATTCATTTTTATTTTTTAAACACGACACATTAAACAACACAATTGCGACAAATTTTAAATAAAATGCTGGAACATAATTTTTGACCAAACACACAGTGTATGTGATGAATTTTATTTAAATTTGCAAAGTGTTTTTTTTAAACAGTATTTTTTTTAAAATGTAAGGGAAAGTTAGGGCAAAGTGATTTCTTAATTGTTTTATTTTTATGTATGTGTTTGTAATTGCATTTTCAGTTAAATAAAAAATTATTTGAAACAAATCCCGCGATTCTTTTCAAATAATTTTTTATTTAACTGAAAATGCAATTACAAACAGAATTTTGTGAACCAGAATTTTGAAACACAGAATTTTGTAAAACAGAATTTTGTAAAGCAGAATTTTCGTCGAACAGAATTTTGTACCCAAGCCTAGTAACATAAAAAGTAAAAGTGGTAATGTTTAAAAACAATACAAATTCGTAAAGTAAACAAATGCAGGAATTAAAATATAAAACTATTATTAATTTTTCAGGTTTCAATGCCCAGTGCCTGAATTAACCTATGTCCGCCTCTGATTTTAGGTAGGTAAATACAAGTGTTTAATAGGTCAAATTTTGGTGGATTAAATATTGAGATAGCGAACGTTCTCCAAATGCCAAAATTGCCATATTGTATATGCTTGTTGTTATTTTACAAGCTGGTTTCCAAATCCTTTAGTTAACTCATCATCTCAATACTGGGCATACCTGGTACATAGCCATATGAACAGAACAAGAATGAAATATTGCAATGTTACTGCTCGTAAATCAATATGTGTTTGCAGCCCAGTAAAATAAAGAAATTCTTCAAGACTTTAAATGTATTCCTTATACAGGTATACCCACAATCTTGTTTGTTCAGTTCATATTATGAAATTATTATTTTCTGCAACATCCTACACACAATAACCAAGGACCAAACCGCTGAAGTGAGAAACAACTATCATGATGTGTGGGGTTGAGAAAAAATCTTGTTAATTTTTGACACCTTTCCTACATTATTTATCATTTTAATACACATATAAAATTATATTTGAGTTCTCAATATGTATGACTATTTATCAAAACCAGTTCATATAAGCGTGTTTTATTTCCAATCAAGTATGTATGTTATGAGAAGTTGCTGATAAATAATGCGCACTTAATTAACTTAAATTTAGTTGGAAATGGGTATATAAGCCCAATTGTTCACTCCACAATTATCCTTTTTCAACAGTAGTTAAACACAGAATTTAGTTTGTTAGCAAAAAATATATATCAAGTAATAGGGTCAGCATTTAAGTTTGATTTAAGTTAACCAAAAATGACGATATGATTTTGACATTTTGGTTTGTCTGCCAACTTCAAACAAGCATTTGTGAATGCAAGAATTATACAATTTTGTATATAGTGCAATGACAAAAAAGATATACAGTATAAGATGCAGATATGTGTAATCTTTTGAATCTAACCCTATCACGATGACCACGCACTACACACACCCACCCAAATCATTTTCATATTCGTGCTAAAGCAGAGTTACAACAGGTATTTTCCTGGCAAGTGTCGATATTTGCATTTGGCATTTCATGATGTTGCCATATACTTACTTACCAATGAAATGGTTTATTTAATTTAGCACTGAAAAACGCAATTCAGATTCCAGGGGTTATTCAAATTCACTTGCAATTAACTAATTGCGTATTTAAATACCAAGTCGTATTTGTCACTATATATCATTTTTGCTTCTAAAATTTATAAGATGTATCAAAATGCAAACTTATCCGTGTGAATGCTAATAATTATAAACACACGAGTGTTAAAAGATACATACATATTTATTTAAAGTAGAGTCGATTCAATACCGATAAAAATTAACACTGATTGTAAAGGGGTTTTCAACAGAGACGCTACAAAAGTAAATCGATAGGGACAGCAAACGATGCCTTATTTTTTCCCGCTCTTTTGACATTTCTCTTCAGTAAGGTTTGCCATTTCATCATGGAAAGATATACGAGCCAACAACGAGTCGAAATTATTAAAATTTACTACCGAAATTTGGAGTCAGTGGCCTCAACTTTAAGAGCGCTACGTTCGGATTTTCATCGGAAAATCATCTTCAGCGATGAGGCTCATTTCTGGCTGAATGGCTTCGTCAATAAGCAAAATATGCGTTATTGGTCAGACAGCAATCCACACGTAATCCATGAGTCATCATTGCATCCAGAAAAAATTATGGTTTGGTGCGGTTTATGGGCCGGCGGCGTCATTGGGCCGTACTTCTTCCGTGATGATCAAGACCGGCACATTACTGTGAATGCGAATCGCTACCGTTCAATGATAACCGAATATTTTTGGCCCCAATTGGATAATATGGACTTGGAGAACATGTGGTTCCAACAGGACGGCGCCACAAGCCACACAGTGAATGCCACAATCAATTTATTGGAAACCAAGATTGGTGAACGTGTTATCTCACGAAATGGCCCAGTCGATTGGCCGTCTCGGTCGTGCGATTTGACGCCGGTAGATTATTTCCTGTGGGGCTACGTCAAGTCTATGGTCTATGCCAACAAGCCAGCGACGATTGATGAACTTCGTACGAATATCGAACGTGAAATTGCAGCAGTATCGGCCGATTTATGCTTGGAACCGTCGAAAATTGGGTTCAGCGTCTGGACTTCTGCAAGCGTGCCCGTGGTGGCCATGCAAAAGAAATCGAGTTCCATACATAATGGCATCGAACGTACTTTCACAGGAATAAAGAATTTCATTGGTATCTAAAACCGGTTTTGTTTTATTTAAAAAAATCTTTTGTAGCGCTCTTATTGAAAACCCCGATATAACAAAATTTACGAAGTTTAAAGATCCACTGACAAGAAACCACTTTATTTCAATTTGAACTTAATATAGGTCATACGAATCGACGTAGAGGTTCATGTTGTGGTACCGAGTATCGAAAGGCATTAAAGAAATTTTTCAATTAATCTCAATAATTTTTAAGACATTTGCTCAGAAGATTATAATAGGGGAAGAGATCGCTGTATATAGTTGCTGTGATGATTGTCGTTTTCATTTGCCGGGAAAGTGCAACTTAAATTATTGTTTCAAATGATAGAAAAATTATAACAATTCTCAGGAGGATTCTATGGCTCTCTTCAGTTTAACAAAATATATTCAAATTAATTAAGAAAAAATGCCAAAAAGATGATCAAATTGTGTTGAATTGCCTACAATCCACTATGTTTTAAACACCTAGATTTTCCGTGCGAAATTCAAATTTCGGAACTATCCATATAGCTTTTTTTTTTTGCCAGCCAGTTAGTAATACTCTAATTCAAACAAATTGATCCTTTTTTTGAAAAGTCCAAAATACTGTTTGGCAGCGCGCAGTTAAAGTCATTGTTCCCATACGTGTTGAAACAATTTTGTAAAATATCACTTTTTTATCGAAAGTTTGAGCATTTATTGTGAAAAGTGTGTTACAATTTTATTAAAAGTTTGTAATGGAGAATAATCTGTCATCTAATTAGTTCAGATTTGTTTCATAAATTCTTGAAAATTTTTAAAAAATTAAATTTTTAACATAACCTTTAATCGAATGGGTTTTTTTCAAAAGTTTAATTTCATGTAAGCGTTTAAAAAAATGTTAACGTTTGGCACACCAGTTGTAAAAATATTTGACTACACTAAAGTGTGGTTCATTTACTTCGATTTATCTCATATTGCGTAAAATTGCGTAATCTGAATAATATCATTATTTTGCAGATTCCTATGCTTTGAAAAAAATCGAACTTTTTGAAATTTGGTTAAAACAACTCTCAAAAAACACGAAAAATTATATCCTTGTCCAAAATGTCTTAAATAAAGATGATGCGTCCGAGGTTGGCGATGATTGCGAGACATTATTGATGGAGGAGGTACTCCTTTTCTGCAAGTATCTAGAAAGAAAATGGATACAAAGTGGTAGAAGAGAAAATCAGTTTCGAAGCAAAAACTTTTCGTGGCTAAATAGCGAGATATCTTCCCAAATTAAAAAAGCAGCTATTAAAAGTACTTCTTCCGCTGTGGGACGTCTAGAGGTTCCATTTTCCAAAAAGTCGGAATATGGGAAAAGAAGAGCAGCCGCGGAGCTTTCAACGGCTATATTAGGGCAAACTGATTTACTAGTACAAGCAGCAGCAACCTCAGCTAGGAAGGAAGGATATGCTAACTTAGCTACAGTTCATAAGGAAACCATAGCATGTCCAACAAGACCTTCCAAAATTAAAACGATATACTCAGAAAGACAACCTAAACCAATTCCTCTTTCTGCAGATGAAGCGTTAGCTTTTTTTATAGAAAACAGTTTCACGTCGTGAAAGTAAATCGACAAACTGTGACATATATCCTCACTATAACCAAATTCTAGCTGTGAAGTCAAAATGCCGACCAGAAGGTATCAAAGTAACCGAGAACGTAGCAAGAGCTCCTTAGAATCTGTTGTGTTCCATACTGCCAATAGAATTGTTGAAAAGCAAAAGGAGGTTTTTGGAGCCGTAATGGAATCTGAAAATTTTGATCATTTAAAATGAGTGTTAATTTTTAGCTACGGATTTGACAGTAGCACAGGCCAAGCGCAATATAAGCAGATATTTCATACAACAGACTCATCCAATAATTCGGACGCTTCGCTTCTAGCCACAAGAATTATACCACTGAGATTCGTACTCTCCTCTGGAGCACCTATTTGGAATAACAGTCAACAAGGTTTTGTCGACCAATTAAGTTGGAATTCGTTAAGGAAACGAAGGAATCTATTTTGAGAGAAGAATTGGACTTAAGAAAAGAAATTGATGATTTACCAACTATACTTATATATATTGGCAATGGAAAATCGGTACAAATATTGTTTAAGTTATATCTAACATTAATAGATGGAAAAGTTTTAAATATTTTGACGGGGACTAAATCGCGTCAAGCTTCTCCCATCTGTGGTGCGACGCCAACGGACTTCCTTAGAGTAATGTGTATAGAGTAATGTGTACTACAAAAAACTATGTGTCATACATAAAGAATTTGTAGTCAAAAACCATGTTTTTTACGGGTTGGTTTTTCTTAATTAAAATACACAAATACGGTAAAATTATTCCACAACTGCAAATCTAATGTTTTAATTCCACTGCGGAAACATTATAAATTTCTAGACCATTCATTCAATGATGATTTTGTATGTGATGGATATTTCTTTCTATAAGAGTCGACAACTTGCATTATGAACTGAGCGCTAATAATCTTTCTGAAATTTAACTTCATTCTCGGCAGCGTTATTACCGACAGGTAAATTTTGAACGAATTCCGAACCAGTGTCATTGTTTGTTTTTGTTTTTCCACTATGCTGGGTCTAAATCGGGAGGGTCAGTTTGAAGTTCGTAATTGATAACGAGATGCTTTGTCATACATGTCAACAGGTTCTGCAAATTTG
The DNA here is from genome assembly GCA_963931995.1 of Phaonia tiefii. NCBI lineage: Eukaryota > Metazoa > Arthropoda > Insecta > Diptera > Muscidae > Phaonia > Phaonia tiefii. The sequence goes on from OZ008369.1 coordinate 200,993,367, forward strand.
TATAGGAACATTTTTCGAAAAAATATACAATAGGAACCGTGCTGGCAAAAGATTCACCATTTTTTTCTCGATTTGGAGTGAAACGCTCGGACCGAAAAATGTTAATCTGACTTTTTCGGAAATCAAATACAGAGTGACCAGAAATGTTTCCTTCATTGGACAGTCCTAGCAATGCACTACTTCCACGCAGTATGTCCTGGGCAATGGCTTTTTAGGAAACCTTCGTTAGCTAGCTAAAGTGAGGAGGCGAAAGGAATGAGCAGCATGATTGGTTATGTGATCGCTGATATGTCTCAGGTTTAGTAGGTGACTGATGTCACCGCAGGTCATCAAACTATAGGACATATTCTTTTGTCCTTAGAAGGCGGATGAGCCCAGCATATGGGCCAACGGCGGATAGAAACATATTGCATCCTGTTCAGCGTCCAGTCCATAATGGGCGACTGCAATCAAATATCCTGGCAGTAGGTAAAATGCACAATCCCGGTTGACCAGGTTTGCCTCCCGCCACCGTTCATCATGGCAGTGAATATACAACAACAACAAAAAAACATAAACACACCCTGTTTGTTGACGACCCCCGCAGACGTTATACGGACCACGATTTGCCTGGGAATGTAAGAACTCTATATATATCCGGTGCAACTATCCAACTGGCAGATGTCCTCGGAAGTTATAAGGTTACATTCCCGCTATCCAGGAAATGCGATTTACAGGACATGGCTGCACACGGCAAGGAAACTGCGACATCTACTACCAAAAGACTGCCACATCTGGTCTCTAGGTTCAATCCTGTGAGTGAACGAAGAGCCACAATCCGCATTAAAGCGAAATACTTTTATATTTCCCTAATTTGTGTGCATGCCCCGACAGCAGAGAAAGATGATGATGACAAAGACATATTCTATGAGCTCATAGAGGAAACGGAATTTAGCGAAAATCGTACGAAACCAGGACAGAGGAAGCTAGACATCGGAACAGCCTACTCAAGGAAGCTCTCGCAACTTTTGGCACAGAACCCACCCCCTCCCGATGATGATCCTGAAGGGCAGTGGAAACCATTTTCCGACTCTATAAAAACTGCCGCAACAACCTCATTAGCAAAATTTGGTTAGATGAATGCATGCCCGGCGATTGAAGACTCAGTGTACTATGTCCCATATTTAACAAAGGTGACCCGAGTCTCTGTGCCAACTACCGTGGAATAAGCCTTTATCCATAGCATATAACGTTCTATCAAACCAATTATCGCTGACCTGATTGGACCATATCAGTGTGGTTTTAGGCCTTGAAAATCTACAACTGATCAGATTTTCACGCTACGCCAAATCCTGGAGAAGTCCCACGAAAAATCACCTATTTGTCGTTTATAGAGCGGCACCTATTTGACGAACACCAAATCCGGAGTGAAAGTTTGAAAGGATTTTTCCGAACCTCTCGAAACCAAGCCAGGCCTCAGACAAGGCCACACCCTATCGTGCGATCTCTTTAACGTCTTAATGGAGATCATTATGAGAACAGATGCAGTCAATATGAATAAAGCCATCAGCAACAAAAGTCAAATGCTGCTCGCGTATGCTGATGATATCGATATCATTGGGTGCACAATTAAAGAAATTACTGCGGTGTTTTCGAGAATTGAGAAGGAATCAGCAAAATTAGGTCTGGAATTAAATGAGGACAAGACGAAATTAATGGTTTCAACCAGCAGAGCCTCCACGCGATTACGCCAAAGCGTGAACGTTGATAACCGATATAATTACGAGGTAGTGGCCGAATTTATATACCTCAGATCTGCCGTAAACAAAAACAACAACTTCAGCCTTGAGATCAAGCGGAGAATTGTGCTTGCGAATAGACGTTATTTGGTTCTTATCGCAAGCAGATGAAATATCTGTGGGAGTCTTCGAGAGAAAAATACGAATCCATGCGTAAACCTGGTATTACCAACTGTAGAGATAAAGCAAAAGATCGAACTGGTTGGAGAAATGTGTTATCTTCGTTTTGTAAGGTCCCAGACCCCCCGGGGTTGTTCGAGACCAGATAAGTAAGTAAGTAAATACAGTAATATCTCTTTAAATCCTGAACTACATAAATCCTGATTATAGCTGTTAATTTTTTTACTATACATTGTGCAAAGAAATCCTGTTTTTTTTTGTTTTGTTAAAAATACATACATACACATATCGTCGCCTGAATCTTGATTTGCCGTATACGCCAAATTGCCGTTTTGAGGAAAATAAGTTCAAAATTTCTTTCAGCAGTAAAAATTTTTAACCGTCGGCCTTATACGGCAAAAGCAATACTCTGTATCTCCGAATCCAATGAAGATAAAAGTATGAAGATCAGCCTGCCCAAAAATTTGATTGTTTCTCGTTCCAAATCCGTTACTAACTCAAAATCTTCGAAATGGCGTATACGGCAAATCAAGATTCAGGCGACGATATGTATATGAACCGTAAAAATATGGACATTCATATGTAGATTTATAGGCGTTATTTATTTTTCTTATGTAAAGCAAATTTTCAAAAATTCCAAACGTAGACGCGTATTAGGTAAAAAGTTTCGCTATAATGCAAAAAGCATCACATGAATTAATAAAAGCAAGAAAAATTTACTGTTCGGATTATAGAGTAAAAAAGTGACACTGCCTGGTTTATGGCAGTGTCCGAATAATAGATGTGTCCGAAGAATCGCGTGTCCGGATTATCGAGATAGGACTGTACCAAAGATGATTCTTTAACTTTTCAATTATCACATTAGATAAAACTTCTTGCTGTCTTCTAAAAGGAGAGAGAGTAAACGGGTATATAATTTGTACACTATCTGACACAAATGCGATTCCTTGACATTTAATTAAAATATTTAATTGATTCAAATAACAAGTTGTTGGAATGATTTGCTTAATGCCAAGCAATCGTTTAATAAATAATTTTGGGGCTGACGGTGTTTTTGTCTACTTACACCTGAGTTGAAAATTAGTTAATATTTATACTTTATATAAGTACAAAGGTTAAAGTAACAAATATTATAAAGAATTCAAAGATAAAGGATCGAAAAGTAGCAATATTTGAATAATTTATTTAAAACCCTTGGTTAATATTTTAAATGATTCGGATTCTGTATTCCCATAATATAAACTGGCGATGCCGTGAATTTGCTATAAATTTGTATTTACTTCTTAACACATTGATGAGAAAACAAAAACTCAAAGATCTTAGCATATTTCAACAAAATGCTAATAACTCAGTAGCGCAATTCGCTGCATTGCCATATTTGCTCAACAATCGTGTATGTACGCAGCGCTGGTGGTGACAACTGTTACCGCTCGAAATACTTAAAATGGACAATAACAATTTGTAAATATACACTTCCTTAGACACTCTGAAACTTGAAGAATTTTAATTTTTGGATATCTTGAATTTGCCATAGACAACGCACAAACATAATACAACAACACAGATGGACGGAAAAACTCTAACACAATGCAAAACGGCCGCACAGTGTGATATTTTGTTAATACAGCAAGGTATATTTGTCCTTGTTGTAACCCGCCTGTACGGGTAACTAGTTATAAACTAGAATAGCGCTAGTTCCAAACCAACCACCACTAGTTCCACTTTCAGTGCTTTTAAGAGGCGAATTTAACATGGGCATATCCTAGGCAGTAGTCAGTTGACTACTGCTCAGATAGCAATTGAATAGTATTTCATTAGTTTCATAGTAATATATGTATAGACTAGTATATGGAACTAGTTCTGTCGCTAATTCTATCGTACTATTACGTGTATGTTTACCATGTAACTACTTACAACTATAGTTCCATGAGTTTATCAGTTAAGTACCCAGTATTCCAATAAAAATGGATGTGTACTATTTTATGTTTCCTAACGTATGTATCTGATATAAAAATAAAAAAGGTACTTGGTTTAACAAAAAAAAGTAAATGAAAACTACCACGAAAAGTATTTCACAAAAAACAAAATTGATTAAAAAAAGTTCTTTACTTAAGAAACCACTATTGTCATAATTTTCTTTATGTCTCAAGATGTCTAGCTTCCATTTTAAAATTCTTGGATCGGTTACAAAGTGCAAAAGATACAGGCTGCTGAATATGGAATATTTAGTGACTTTAAATAAGTGAACCGGAGTGTAATTTGCAATTTCAATTCACTCCTGATTTTTTCTCCACAAACTTTTTTGCGTACCGTTTTTTTTTTTTAAGTTAATTTTCAAATGATGACTAATCTCTTTAATTCTTTTGTTTGTAACGAAACAACACTCCGTTTGCATTTTTTCGGTAGAATAACGGTGCTGCTGTTTTTGTTATTGAAAAAAAAAAGTTTGTGATGTTTTTTATAGTGTTGAGGTCAAACACATCCGACGAAAGACGCGGAAAACTTAAACGACTCCCTTCCGATTACTGTGGGTCAAAAGGGTGTCGATTGGTTTCTGTATAGATTACATTTAGTCAAAAATAGAACTAGTGGACTTTATACCTAGTAAAGCAACTAGTGGCATGTAGATAATCGCCCCTTTCAGAACAAGCGGGCCCGTCAGGAAATGTAGCTGGTTCAAAACTATTTACAGAGCCAGCTTCAAACGAACCACCACTAACTACCTCCAAATATACTTGCACTGTTATGAACTGGCGAATTTAACGTGGGGTTGTCCTAGGGCGGAGTCAATTCACTACTCTCTGCGTTACACTACTACAGCGCCGTAGCCAGTCCAAAGATTGCAATTACTGAAGAGTTAGACTACGAAGCTAGTGCTTACACACTCACTACCCTCCTACTTCAAAGTGTCCAGGACGTCGATAAGCCCATCGTAGTCACTATCTTCCTACCCCGTTGGAACCAATTACATTCCTGGAATATATATCCCGAATACATTCCTATTTAACTGAGATATGTTGAATATTAAAAACCAAAAATATTTCAATAAGAGACAATTTATTTAATACGTAACATTAAACGTTTCAAGAAGGACAACAAAAGGATTTCAGTTCACATATTTCATTGTACAAAACAAGATCAAAGCAAAGAATTTGAACCATTTAACAATGGGGTGGGTTAATAATACAATAAGTAACTACATACTATTATTAAATAACTATTATACTAAATAAGGCTTTTAATACATTTTCACAGCTGTACCTCGGCCAAATCTGAAACGGAAGTAACGGAGAGCGCGACTAGAAAAATATTGAATTTATAATATAAATTTAAAAAAGTGCGCTCTCGACTGTCATCAATTTTGTAATTACTAACAATTTCTTCAGGCTGCAAATGCTTTAAATTTTTTAAAACGCCACCCGGTTGAATTATTGAATTCATGGCTTTAACCTATTTAAAAAATATATATAATAAAGGTTATTTATAATTTAATTTTTCTCCTTAATTCCCGCGAAATCATTATTACCTTTTTTACACACGACGTTTGCTGTTCACAATGTTTCCATTTTTGATTTTTGGTTGCATAAAATAACTGTTCTATTCCCAAAATTTTTTTTGACGCATGACAACAAGACTTTTCATTATAAGTTTTGATGGAGTGAGAACATAAAACGCAGAGAGGAAGATACTAAGAGAGAGCCAGAGTTTTATTTTCATCCCATTACCATATACACTACTAAGTTCCAAAAAAAAGTGTCGACTGCTTAGACCCCTTACACTCGGGAAGTTACTTGCGCAAGTCAGTTTTTCAACTTTCCGAGTACAAGCAAGTCTGTACCTCAAATTTATTCCCCTAACCCGACCTTACCTCTGTCATCAACAAACCAAGACTTGGGCAAGAGGCTTGCGCAAGTAACTTGTCGAGTGTGAAAGGGGTCTTAGTCTCTGCACTACCAGTTGGTAGTTGAGAAACCAGTTCGCAAGTCTGATTGTAGAAATATTTTATTTACATAATTTGTTTAAGTCTGAAAACTATGATGGGCATGGAATAATCAGGAAGATATTAGGTTTTATAAACTCACTACGTTTTGCACTACCATACTTTATAAAAGGTCGATTTTTCCTACTCTGCACTACATTGGAGTCAGTTCTGAAACTAAAAACAATACGCCGACTATGTCGCCGACTATTGGAGGGTAAAATAGAAAGTATATGCCTGGATATCCAACTACGAAGATGGTTCCCAAGTGGTTATTGCCACTTACAAAACTGGTGCGTAGTTTCAGCACTAACACATAAATATTACATTTACAAGTTTGCACTAGTAGTCTCTACAACTCATCACAGGAATTCCAATGTACGACGTCCCAACAACTTTTGTCATCCATAGTGAGCAGGTTACACACCTACCACTACGACAGTTCTGGTTGTTGCTGCATTGCATTTTTTCGTTGCTGCAGTTAATTTGTTTCATTGTTGCAATGAATTTGTTCCATTACTTCAAAGCACTTATTTCATTACTGCGATGAATTTGCACATTTTAATTCCTTGTATAGTCATCTGTCATGGCGGTGATTAATATCGGATATATGTATTTCACCCTAATTAATTTAATATCTCATGAATGGAAAATCATTTCTAACAATGACAATATGGGTGTTTTTTTCGTAACCTATATAAGTTAACATCAACCGATACGAAAAAACGCTGTCATATACGTTGAGTATATTCAACTTGGCTTCATCCAATAATTTTTTATTTTTATTTGTAAATTTGTTTATTTAGAAGTCAAAACTAAAACAAAATTATAAAGAATACAATGTAATATTTGAGGTGGCTATTCTGCATTCACATTGCAGCAGTATTTCTACACTTCTCATTTCCAGTAAATTAAATACTGTTTATTGTATTGAAGAGAAGATTTTTGGTTATACGAAGTCTCCAAATACATGGTTTCGATTGCAATGGTTCAGGAGTTTAATGCCATATTGTGCTATAAGACTTCTTAAAAATAAAACATGCATGGTAAACGGGCAGCTGCTCAGTAGTTGTGAGATTTAAAAACAAAGCCAACATATACGACTAAAGACCACAGGCAAAAAATGTAACAAAAATCGAAGGCTTCCTCGAGCAAGCCTTGTGCGTTTGTTTATAAACATCACCGCATGCTCTTTAACGTCTCAAACGAGCTCATGAGCAGCCGTGTTCCGGAAGCGAGACGTAAAACCCTATTCTGTGGAGAGATAAGGGAAAATGGCTTAAAGTAATGAATGTGGATCGGTATCCTATTTATTCACAAAGAACATAAAATGTACCAGCAACTACATATATCATTTATATTCACCCTAAAGTGCATATAATTTGTCACAAAGTACATTTCAAGTTCCATAAAGTGCATGAGCTCCACCAGAAAGTACATCAATATAGTCAAAAAATTACAAAAACAAGACAAAATATACCAAAAATACATAACCAGTACCAACAAATGTCATCAATAAACGCACCAGCAATTACTTTAATTGTAGTAAAAGGTGCGCAAACTACACCAAAGAAGTACATACAGGTCCTAAAATGTGTACCAAAAAGTACACAAAATGTACATAATGTGCAGCAAGTAGACAAACCCGAAAGTATTCTTGTGAATTTTGTCGAGTTATGGTAAGGTATAGTACAAAATATATATTTCAGGATAGATATATTCATCATCATAATATAAAATATATATTTCAGGATAGATATATCATATATTCCTCGGCTTCCTTCTTCACTTTACTTCCTTGTAGTTTTACTTTAGTCTTTAGTCTTGAAAAGTAAAAAACAAATAGTATTTTCTACAACTTTTTAAATATTTTGTTAAAAAAATGAACTTCGCCTTATATTTACATCCTAATTTCCGAAATATCATGGAAATATAAGAAATGAAATGACGTACATTTTATATTTTCCATACAACAAAGTCAAACTTGGTAACACTTTTATCGGGGTTATTCTCAACTTTTAAAATTATACATGTTAACGTGCAGGTTTTCATTTTGTATGAGTTAACGTGTATAAGTAACGAAAGAAACTCCCCTAATGAATATTTTTTAAAATTATTTTTGTTTGAACACTTGCATAGTTGTTTTGTTTATTTTTAAATTCGTTATATTAACTTCGCCTGTCTGTATGCATGCCGGGGAACTTTGGATTGATTTGTAACCCTTTTTGGCGATTGGACAAAGGGGCGTGGTACCTGCCATACAAATCACAAATTAAACATCCATTATTTCTGCTCCTGTTAACGGTATTTGAACAAAATTGGGTATGTTGGTTAGGTGTACATATTCTAAGATCTGCTGCAAATATGGGCGGGATTGGACAAAGGGGCATGGTCATGTATAAAGAATTTATTGTCAAAAACTATGTTTTTTACGGGTTGGTTGTTATTGGAATAATTTAATTTATTTTACTTTTAAAGTAAAACTCTAATACAGACTCCAAATTTGTTATAATTTAGACTGAGAGAACTAGTGAAGCAAACAGTCCCGAAGAAATGGGTACTTTGTCAGTTTTATGAACTAGAGATAGAGATATGTGTATGTGTAGAATCAATAGTTACGTAGTTGGTTTATAAGAACAATACAATTGGTTGGTACAGGATAATGCAGAGGAAATTGAATTGGTTACCTCCAAACACAAGGCCATGTTAAATTCTCTGTTAGAAAGCCGTTGAGGGCAAACTGAGTCGGAACTAGTGTTATTTACTTATAAACTAGCTATATTATAGACTCTGAACTGGTACCAGTTCCTGATGGGTCTTAAACTCAAACAAACACGACAGTTTTAGATTTGTAAAACTCACGACATTTTGCTGATGTTATGCGTGCTGTTAGGAACACACAAACTTTGGAAATGTTTACAATTTAATTTTCGGGTTTTCTTTCGCTATCGATGCAATGTCACCTGTGTTTTGTATTTTCAATTTCAATTTAGATAAACATTTAGAAGTGAACAAACGATCACAACTAAAACATTGATTTACATAAAAAAATTTGTTATCAATAACTATAATTCTTATGTAGAAAGACATTATTTCTATTTAATAGTAATTTTATTAGCAAATAAATATATAAATAATTTCAATATAAATAAATTTAAATTATTCCGGCACGAACTGGAGATATATACGTGATTCACCCAGAGTGTCCAAAACCGCAGTTTTGGTACTTTGTTGTTTTTCAAATTTCAGAATGATTTATTATCTTAGAATTAAATAAACTTTTCATATATTTTTTTTGAAATTTTCATAATTTAAGTTATTTTTTTAAATACATTTTTTAAACTAAATACGATTCATATACATACCATCGTCAATTCAACAATTCAAATTCAATTCATCAACAATTTTACATTTTATTTAAACATGCATTCCAAATTGAAATATGATTTCAATTTTAATTTTATTTTTTAAACGTTATTATCAAATTTAAATACTGGTATGAATTCTTGATATTTAAATACAAATTAGAATGTGAGCCGTCGCTACGCATATTTATTGTAAGTGGCACATATATAAACTAATTTAAAAAAAAACGAAAAAAAATTAAAAACCGAAAGCCGGTACCTTAAAATATTGATATTTTAAGGAATTTGACAGAACACAGAGTTGATAGTCGATATGCAACCAAAAGCATACCATGCAGTAATTATATTTAAATAGTATTTGACTGATGCTAATGACAGCTAAATTTTGTTTTGTGTTGGCGGCATCGAACCAAAATACGTACTCCCTTTTATTTCTCTCCGTCTTATGTCCAACCAAAGAGTAAAATACATGAGTAAATTCGATGAAATGACCTACTACCTCGTCGTTATCGTGAAAACATAAAGAGAGGGATAGAGACTCTTGTCTATTGCTGTATAAGACTGTCATAAGACTTAGGGTATTATTCTATACGTCGTGAATCTGCCACTTCGCGTCACTTTTGTCATTTTTTTGTAATTTATAAAATGTTACAGCTATTCGGTGACTACCTATGTTGAGTTACGTCACTTAATGGATAGTTCATACAAAGCAGCGCAAAGTTTTCGATCCATTCAGCTGTCAAATTAAAACCGCCATAATTCCTCACGTTAGTTTATGAAATTAAAGATTTAAAGAAAAAATGTCGAACGTGGGTGTGCAGATGGAAATATTTTGCATTTCATTGCTTATAAGTACATGCTAATTTTAATATAATTAGGAGTAGAAAGACAATAACAGATCAGCAGTTTGACTTGATAATGGCAAATATGGTCGCAAATCCTGGCCAAATTGCCGGAGTGTGCCGTGTCTTAGTACTTGATAAAACAAATCGCGAAATAAGAGAAAAATAAAAAAAAAACGACCGATAGTTTTTTTCCGAACGGACATATGGGGACTACACTCACAGAAAAATTCGGTTGAGACAACAGAATTAGCCGTAACCGAATTAAGAGGTTGTCACAACCGAATTAGAGGTTAACATAACCTCATTAGAGGTTTACACAACCTCATTAGAGGTTGACTCAACCTCATTAGAGGTTGTCACAGCCGAATTAGAGGTTGGCACAACCTCATTAGAGGTTGACACAACCTCATTAGAGGTTCACTCAACCTCATTATAGGTTGTCACAGCCAAATTAGAGGTTGTTACAACCGAATTTAGATACTGTCATAAATGAATTATAAGAGTTTTTTTTATTATTAACAGATGATTTATTTTCCTGTATTTTTATAAATGAATTAAAAAGCGAAAAAAAATAGTCATATATATGGGGTAATCTATATAAGTAGAATAATAACTTTGATTTACATGCCTCTTCCAACCTTTATTGAAGTCCCGGCCATCATGGTACACCGCACTAATTCTGACGTGTTGTATCGGTTGCTCTAGGTCCAAAGCTGTTTTGTATCCAGACTACCGCATATATCTGCTGTTGATATCTGTTTAAATAGCATCTGTAAAATAAGACGGTTTAATACAAAATATATTTTACTTACCTTTTAAATAATAATATAAGATTATAAAATTTTTAACGTCAGATTTTAAATACATAGAATTATGTTGTGGTAACCGAATTCAAAATGAATTCGGTTGTACCTACAGAATTCATGAGAAATCCGATTACAGCAACCGAATTGACGCCAAATTCGGTCGTTGCAACCGAATTAAGGCTAGAATCGGTTATGGCGACCGAATTGAACCAAATTCTATAGTTACAACCGAATTTATGTCAAATTCTGTTACTACAACCGAATTGAGGTTGGTTAAGGCCAGATTTGGTTACCCCAACCGAATTAGGTACCAATTTCGGTTGTTGCATCCGAATTAATATAATATTCGGTTGTTTCAACCGAAATTTTAAAAAATTTTGTTGACAGTGCGAATATAATTGAAGATTCAGTTGTCACAACCGAGTCAATTATGAAACGAGGTTGCTTCAACCGAATTTCGGTTGTGGGGACTAAATTCGGTCGTAACAACCTCAATCCGTTTGTGGCAACCTCAATTCGGTGGTAACAGCCGAATTTACGGTTGCTACAACCTTTTTTCAAACAATTAGTTCTCTGAGTGTAGGTGGTCCAAATAATGGGTCAATTTAGGGGAAGAAACGAGCAACTATGGGCAATCAAATGCGCGTTATTTAACCACACATTTAGTAATGTCCTTATTTTTTGGAGCGGCATCTGTGGACCCAGATAACCCAAATTTACCATATTATACTGAGTCTTGAGAATCGAATAAATCCAAACACTCAAATCATGTTCGTGTACACCGCATTTCTGCTTCTGGAATCATCGTTACAATCTTAAGTGTTCTGGTATACATATTTTGATATTAGAGTGGATTTCGCTACATTTTGACAATAACTTGTTTAGAAACAATTTGTTGTGTTTTTATTTACTGAAATTCTTATTTATAGTATTAAATTTAGAAATGTCAAGTTCCAAACAACAATGGTTTGCTAAACTATTATAACTATAATTAAAAAAAATTATAAACATCAGTTGATGTTAAGACATTACTAATCAAAGGAAACAATATATTTTTAATACAGTCAACTGGCACGCGTTTTTTTGCAACGATAACTCCTTTAATATAGATTGGAAAATTTATTGGACATTGCAACCAGGGGTTTCGATGCCACAGCTCATCGGCTATGAAGTTGGAAAATCGCGCAATAGAAAGTGGATGAAGAAATGACCGATAGGCACTAGAGTTGGGTAGCTCATGAACTATGTAGTTTATTTATGGTGACCAGGTATCACCCTCACGAATATAATGCACGTGTACGATACGTTGAGTATGTTCGTGATTATTATGCCCGGGCACCTTAAATGAACGAGTTCGACATAAGTCTAACAGGCACACCATATTTAAATTATGTTTGATTGACACTAATGTCTTTTAATTTATGTTCGATTGATACTAATGGGTGTTAAGTTTAAGTTATTATTTTACAATCTTTATGGGCATTTCCATAAATATCATTGGAAATATAAACAATATTATTCTTAAAAGCTGTTGATCTATTGAACTAGAGCTAATTTTTATTCTTCTTTATTGTGTGCAGTACACTCAAGATAACTTTTTTCTATCTAAATTCGTTCATTGTAGTTGGGCAATTCTATAAACCGTAATTTTGTACGCGAACGCAAGCACGAAGTGATATATAAACAAAATTTGTTGACTTCGTCGTTCGGTTTTGCGTTTATATTCACTTGCGAGACTTTTATAATACTACCCTTAGTCATAAAATTCGCATCGTTGTGGCATCGAAATTGTTTTATCACATATAAATGTTGACAAAACTCCAAAATAGATTCGTAATTGACGAACTACATCACCATAGTTTAAATATCATAAATTAATTTTATGAGTCCATTTCTTATCCAAATATTAATATTTTTGACGGCGGATCCAAGGTAGACAAATTCATCTACCACTTCAAAATTAAATCGGTTGCCGACGTTCAAATGCGGACCAAGTTGAGAGGTTTGTCTAGTAGCTGACACCTTCGCTAATTCTTTTTCGATTCTTGAATATACTGCTGTAATCTCTCTCAAATTTCACCCAATTATGTCTATATCGTCAGCAACATAAGGCTTTTCGTGTTTACTGCAGCTTTTCTCAATATTAACTCCATTAAGATGTTGAAAAGATTGCACACAAATTAAACTTGCGAATTTGCATTTCGGCATTGGCGCAAAACTATCGCAAGGAACAATTTGTAAAAAAAATATGGATAAAAATACAATTTCAATTTTGGATCCTACATGCAACCTTAAAATAATTTTTTAAAAGACGAACAATTAAAAGAGCAATTCTATTTCCGAACAAGCATATTGCCTTGGATACTCCGAGGAATGTGGCTTGAAATTGTCATATAGAAACAAACGCTTTTCAGAAGCATACGCAAGCATAAAAACACCAAAGGTACTGTATTCTATCAAACTGTAAATAAGCCCTCAATGAAAATGCTCACTTGCCACAACAATTGGAAAACTTCAAAGTATACTCGTATCTATCTCTCCTCGACAATGCCAGTTTAAATATTTTCAACTTTTCTCGCTGTGTGACAGCGTGCAGTCATATAACAAATACATTCCGCACGGCTAACAAGTGAGGGTTTTGGTTGAATCCTAAAATCGAATAAACTTTCCCAAATAAAATAAATTAATTATTCTTAACATAGAGGAAATTAAAATAGAGAATTTTATTCTCTCAATAATTTTAACTGCATACACGCAGAAAACCCTGTCTTTTTAGTTGTTTGGATGCAAATATAAAGTGTGTTTGGAGCTTGTCGCAAATATAATATACGTGTATCCAAACATATTCTGTTTGCTATTCAATATTACATGTTTGAGACGCAATGATTAATATGTTACAATATATATGATTGAGACCCACATATATTTATGTTTGTGATACAAATACAGCTGTGTTTGTTGAGGGACAACGAGACGTCTATCTTGTAAGTGTGTATCTGTATTTTTGCATTATTCTCTCAGTCGGATCGGCGGGCCATTTTTGAAATAAACTCTTGGCTTGCATGAACTAGATTTGCATATAAATATATTCTATTTCTATTTCTATCACTATATGATGAATTTCATTTAAAAATCGAGATAAAACTGAAATTTTGAACCCGACCACCTCAGATATCGATGAAATTTTGTTCATAGCTAAATTTGATCAATACAAACAAACTCTCATTTTTAGAAATGACTGTTTTGGGATTTTTTGGGCGTGGCACAGTGGGAAAGTTTTCGAAAAAACGTGAAAATGGTCGAAAAGAGCTCCATTTAAACTACAATAACTCAGAATCGGCTGAACCGATTTCCATGATCTTGGTATCATTAAAAAGATATTTTAACAGGCTTTATGACACGTTCTAAAAAAAATAAAAATACACTGTAAAAAATTTTATAAGAAAAAAAATTTTAACTAACGAAAAAACCAAAAAGATAAAGGGTTTTTTTTACAGTGTAGTATTTTTTAGAAAGGTTTATCCTTCACCTATACCATATCAAAAAATAAAAATGGCTTCTTTTTTAGTTTTTTTTATATAATTTTTTAAGTAGTGTCACTTCTAGTAATACGTACCGAAAGTTTTCGAAATAATTCGAATAACAGCGAAAATATCAGGTCACATTCTTACACATTTACAAAATAGTTCAACAATTCTAACATTTTTTAAATGTTTACAAATAAAAAACCATCAACAATTGTTTATATTATTTGCCATGTTTTTATTAATTTGTGTTTTATTTTATTTACATTTTTTTTAAGTTAATTATTTGTAAGAAATTTTGCGCTGCTCAAATGAATGTTGGCGACAGCTGCAAAATATTCAATTATATTTGCAGCCTCGTTTTCACTTATTTTACGAAGCGAAGCGCAACACTTATTAGATATTTGTATGCATCTGTACTTATTGTTTGCATCTGTACTTATTATTTTCGCTGTTATTCGAATTATTTCGAAAACTTTCGGTACGTATTACTAGAAGTGACACTACTTAAAAAATTATATAAAAAAAACTAAAAAAGAACCCATTTTTATTTTTTGATATGGTATAGGTGAAGGATAAACCTTTCTAAAAAGAACTATACTGTAAAAAACCCTTGATTTTTTGGTTTTTTCGTTAGTTAAAATTTTTTTTTGTCATAAAATTTTTTACAGAGTATTTTTTTATTTTTTTTAAACGTGTCATAAAGCCTGTTAAAATATCTTTTGAATGACAGCAAGATCATGGAAATCGGTTGAGCCGATTCTGAGTTATTGTAGTTCAAATGGAGCTCTTTTCGACCATTTTCGCGTTTTTTCGAAAACTTTCCCACTGTGCCACGCCCAAAAAATCGCAAAACAGTCATTTCTAAAAATGAGGGTTTGTTTGTATTGATCAAATTTAGCTATAAACAAAATTTCATCGATATCTGAGGGGGTCGGGTTCAATGCATCTCGATTTTTACATGAAATTCATCATATATAGTGATAACCAAGGAATAGCCGAAACCTTTCGAAACCAAAAACGTGAGATACAATAAAGAAAGGGGAAGCAAAAGAGGAGCAGATTCTCACTTCATAAACAAAAATTAATTGTACTAAATAACGGGTTTTTCAATAAGAGCGCTACAAAAGTTTTTTAAAAAAAAACAAAACCGGTTTGAGATACTAATGAAATTCTTTATTCCTGTGAAAGTACGTTCGATGCCATTATGTATGGAACTCGATTTCCTTTGCATGGCCACCACAGGCACGATTGCAGAAGTCAAGACGCTAAACCCAATTTTCGACGGTTTTCAAGCATAAATCGGCCGATACTTCTGCAATTTCACGTTCGATATTCGTACGAAGTTCATCAGTCGTCGCTGGCTTGTTGGCATAGACCATAGACTTGACGTAGCCCCACAGGAAATAATCTAACGGCGTCAAATCACACGACCGAGGCGGCCAATCGACTGGGCCATTTCGTGAGATAACACGTTCACCATACTTGGTTTCCAATAAATTGATTGTGGCATTCACTGTGTGGCTTGTGGCGCCGTCCTGATGGAACCGCATGTCCTCCATGTCCATATTATCCAATTGAATTATCATTGAACGGTAGCGATTCGCATTCACAGTAATGTGCCGGTCTTGATCATCACGGAAGAAGTACGGCCCAATGACGCCGCCGGCCCATAAATCGCACCAAACCGTAATTTTTTCGGGATGCAATGATGACTCATGGATTACGGGAACATTTTGTACTGTGCCTGTGGATTCGAATTTGTCCACTAGATGCTGAATTGTTGATCTGGTAGGACGATTATGACGACCATAAATTGGACGTAGCGCTCTTAAAGTTGAGGCCACTGACTCCAAATTTCGGTAGTAAATTTTAATAATTTCGACTCGTTGTTGGCTCGTATATCTTTCCATGATGAAATGGCAAACCCTACTGAAGAAAAATGTCAAAAGAGCGGAGAAAAATATGGCGTCGGTTGCTGTCCGTAGCGATTTACTTTTGTAGCGTCTCTGTTGAAAACCCCGTTAATACATACATATACATATATTGAAATCAAAGAATAATTCGTTTTTAAAAATTATTATGTTTGGGGGGAAATACGCATAAGTTTTCCATGCAAAAGCATCCATGGTTGCCAGTAAACATGATGCTGTTTACATCTATACACAAGTGAGTTTGGGACTTGCAAACAACAAACCAACGACAACCGCAATTAGTGTTTCTTGTGTCAAAATAGTTGTGTTACATACAATACAAATGTATACCAACGATAAAAGTCAACAAATAAGTGCATTATACATTTAAATTCCACAATTCTATACCAAAACGAAATGAAAAAATTAAGTCAACAGTTCCTGTAACTCCACCTGGTGTAAGTGAATTTTCGTCGAAAATCTCCCATTTGCACAAACCTACGACGAAGAGTGTGAAAAGAAACGGATTCTCTATTGGAATTTCCTCTATGGTTCTTAATTTGTCATTTCAAACTACATTTACCATTTTATTTGAATGTTCGAAACAAATAGGTAAAAGAAAAATAACAATCAATTGTTTTTTAGTATCGCGAAATCATAACTACATATACATTTTGACATCTTACAAAATCATGGTGTCTCCAAGTTGCACGAAGACGAAAAAATTTAAAAGGCGATTTTCCGAAAAAAAAAAACATTTTCCCATTTGTCGCCATATCAAGCTATCCTAAAGTTAAAGCTAAGTAAAAGCTTTAAATGATTTTTTTAGATAAAACTTGAACATCCATTTTATAAAAGCTTATGTCCTCACAAATTAACTTACAGCCAAATTCACGATGTCGAACGTTAACGTTCGCTTTCTTTCTATGCGACAAACAGCTGATTTGGGAGTCACTAACAAGCGAATGAAAACATATACTGAAGATGAAGATGATGCTTCACAAACATCGAAACGATCGCCCAGCGAATGTGAGTTCGAATCCCACCCGCGGCATTTACATTTTTTCACTAACCGGAGAAAACATGATCTCTTATAGCCTTAAAGGAAATTACAACTGAAAACATATACAATTCAGTAGCGAGTCACTACTTTCGACTTGTCGTTCGCGTGGTGTTACGTGTGTTTGTGTGGTTGTTGTTCAAAGCAATAACATAAAGTTGACGTTCGCCATTTAATTTCGGAGCGAGAGAGAAGAGTACGAGGAACCAGTATCTGCAGGTGCCGCAAAGTTGGCGTTTCATTTCGTTCACCTAGCCGACTGCGAAAATAGTTAGTGGCTTCCGATTTTCCAAACACACAACCACACAATAACATTTCAAGTCTGGGATAAGAACGAAAGTGAGTGACTACCTTTCGTTCGCTTAGGTTTTCTTTCGAGATCGTGACTTTGGCTGTTAAAGTTACCCCAGAGATGAACAGCTTTCGAAAAAATGATACATGAGCACGTTATGACTACCACATTCAAAATTTTTTTTATCAAAACCCACCGTGCACAAAAACGAATGAGGGTGTTCTGGAATCCATTATGAGCCCGTAAAAAAAATCCCAAGAAAACGTGCTCAACAGTTGCACATTTTGCGGCGCTCGCTGAGCCACATTTTGACATTGGACCATTTTTATTTCAACGACCAAACCAACAAGAAAAATTCTAAGCTCTGGTGGACGAAAAATCCATGCATAATTCGTGAAGCATCATTACACCCTCTCAGAGCCACCATGTGGTGTGCAATTAAGTCGGAATAGGTGATTGGACTTAATTTTTTTTTACCGGAAGTTGGCGATCTGGATTGGGCCACTTGCCATACTGCACACAGGGCCACTTGCCATACTGCACGCGACACAATGCGTATTTTGAAGAATGCCTTCCCAGCGCGTGTAACCTCTATGGATATTTGAAGTCGTTGATGTACGCGAACAAACCCGTACCCGAACAACATCCGAGCCAAAATTGACAACGTTACAACACAAATGCTGGTCACAGTTATGCGAAATGTAATCAAACGATCCCAAACTTGCATCACAGCTAGACTGTCCAAACCCGAAACCGAAAAATCGGTTAACCGGTATTTTGCTATTAACCGTGTACCCGTTTTCTAAAACTCGTAATTGTCGAACAAACCGGAAACCGGTAATTTGACGTCGGTTAATAGGATTTTACTTTATTTGTGTTAATATCCTCAGCCAAATTTCATAATTGTAAATGATATGATTTTCGAATTGGAAGGAAATGTTGGAATTAGAAACATGAGTTTAATTTTTAAATACGATATGATTTTATGCTTCAATAAGTTCTAAATGACGTTGCGAAACAATTTTTTATCCAAATTTCAGAAAGATGTTATTACTTGAATAAGAATTAACTAAAACTTAATTAATAATTAATTAACATTTACAAACAGTTTTGAAAATTAAAATTATTTTATAAATAAGTGATTTAGACTTAACATAAAAATCCCTTTCAAATTTGAATATTATTTTCGAATTTAAATCAGTTCCATGTGAACTTGAATGAAAGCACGCATTCCAAATGGGGATGTTATATACATTTATTATTTAAAATTAAACCGTGATTGTAATATTTAGCCGACCATTTGTCGGACATAGTTGTCCACAATTAATTGGAAGTACATAAGTATATAAGTAAGTGCGAATAAATATAATCAGTTAAAACCCAAATGATTTTTCACTTTAAAGAACTTAAATGCAAATTGAAAATGTAGACAAGTTTCTTGACTGTAAAAATTCTCGACATGTGTTAGTTTAAACAACCACTTACTACAAAAAGAAAAACTGAAAAATTTACTATTATAGCAGATACATGGAGCATAAGAACAATGTGGACAAAATCCACCTAGTCTTGTTTTTGGAATAATTGACACTCTGTGTGAGTTGCTAACTAGGGATCTTCTACCGATACTAATTCGCATATGTAAATTTCAATAATCAGTGAGTGAAAACTGGAAAGCGCACAGCTCAGTGATTGTGAGAAGTTCTGCCCTATCCCTTCATGGGATGTAATGGGAAACCATTTATTTTTTTTTTTTTAAATTTCATATAAGAGTTTGTATAAATATATACGATTGATGCTCTCATCAATGGTTGGGCATTTGTTGAAGAACTTGTCACGGAATTCCAAACAATTGCGTGCTTTTTTTAATTGGGCATTATTCGAACAAAACCAACCATTTTGCACAAATGTTGCTGAGTTTGTAAGCTTGTAGTATTAACTGCTGTTATACTTTACCTGTCTTCGATCCCGCCTTGCATTTCAATCCCGCTGTTTACAGAGAAGTCCCTCTTTATGATTTTTTTGGCTTAAAAAGGGCTTAAAAGAGAGCTTCTCATAATCAGAGAGATGTGCACTTTCGAGTTTAAAACTCACTGATTGGGACCTACAGTTTTACACCGGTTCCGACCGGTATTTTGAGAAGATTTTGCATGGCTAAGTACTCGATAGTGTCGCCATCACTAAGCGAGGTGACCATCGTCGAAATAAATGTAAGGTGGTCTGAGCAGTGATCGAACCCACCGAAGGTGTCTTCAGAACTAATATAATTTAGTTTGTAAGTTATATTATTTTAAATAAAATTTTCAACAGTCGCAAGCAGGATTTGAATTCGCACTGTCAGACGATAGTTTTGAAGTGTGTGAACTTCATCATTAGAGGCTTAGTTGTAGGCACTGACATCTGTTCAAATGACTCCACTAACTAAAATAATTTGATACGAGTTTTTGTCGACTTTGCTTGCGGCTTGCTTTGCGGAACAAAATTTTCTAATCTTGGTGTTGGACTCATTGTGTTTCAGTGTTGGTACTGGGGATATTTGATGGATACATACTTCGTGTATGTGTATTTCATTAGAAGACAAATAAATAATGCGTGAATTCTACAGATAGTACAAATTCAAGCACAGTATTCAATGATGAATTTATCGCGGAATTCGAAACTAGTAATGTTAGTGAGTGGGCATTCCTTAGAAATATGTATCTCTTTCGTTAACCAGTGTGGAATGAACTTTACATATACATATTCACATATACAAATTACGTAAACCCAGTCACAACTACAAGAATTAAAATAAATATGTTTAAATTTTTAAGTTTTAGTTTCCGAGAAGCAACTATTTGTAATTTGTTCATTATAATATGCATTTTAGGTGTGAAGTTCTGTTTTTTTGATATTAAGATACTCGTATCATCTTACTAAAACTGTGTTGATACATAAGGTGTAAAACTCTTTGTATACCAACATCTTATGTCAAATAGCATATTTAGGTGAGTTAAAAAAAAAATTTAAATACAAAAGTCGTTTCCATATTTAATGTTATATTCTTCTTGAACACTTTGCGTCTAATGAAAACCAGCGAATGTAGTCTAGCTCGTCGTTTCACACTGCACTGCAAACAGAGTTTGAAACCGAGATATAATTATCAACGGTGGGTTCGCGGCTGATTTGGATCGGCAGTATCTCTGAATGAAGTTATTTTATTGCGGGAAAATCTAATCATTATCCGAAGTTGTCACTAACCGCAAAAATGGTACATATGTTTGCTTAAAAGGTATAACAGCTTCCTAAAAAAAACTCGGATCGAAGACAACGAAGGAAGCTTTGGCACAAGTTGTTAAAAAATTTACATGTACTCGTTGAAAATTTTGTCTTTTTTGTTGTTTGAGTGCAAATATAACGTGTTTGTAGCTTGTCGCAAATATAGTATACTTGAGTCGAAACATATTATGTTTGCTATTTAATATAACATGTTTGGGACACAATGATTAACAGGTTATACTTATAATATTTGTATGTATTTGTGACCCAAATATGGTTTTGTTTGCTGAAAAGTGCTGAAGACAAAAACGTGATAGACAATAAAGAAACAAAAACCGCAGAACTTCTATTCACGAAAACAATGCTTGCAAACATGTACATGGTTCCTGCAACATGTTTCTGGGGCCGTTATTTTTCAGCGTGTGTATAATTGCATATAACAAAAATAACGTATTTTCGGTGGAATCCTTTAGAGCACAGTTTACGTTAATAATGTTCGAAGATTTCGATGCTAAAATCAGTAAACATAAGTTGTCCCAAATTGCCCTAACTTAAATTATTTAATTTTTTGTATTGTGTTTTTCTACAAAGCATAAAGACGATAAAGTGGGAATTGGAGAGAGCACAACCAAAATAAATACAAACAACAATGGTGTCCCATAAGATCCCATGAATGGATTGGGGGATAGCGTTCACCATCATTCAGATGGGCCCTATCTAGTTTTTACACTCACTGATTGGGACCAACAGTTTTACACCGGTTGCGAACGGTATTTGAGACGCTTTCTCATAGCGTAATACTCGAAAGTGTCGCCATCACTAACCGAGGTGGCCATCGTCAAAAGAAATGTAAGGTGGTCTGAGCAGGGATTGAACCCACGTTCTCATGTACAAGAGCTGCTCACACTAACCATTGCACCTCCGACGGCCAACCAAAATAAATAAATAACCTAAATAATTGCTTTAGATTTTGGTAGAATTTTTTTGTAGTTCCCTTCTTAAATTTGTGTTGCTCTTGCTATACAGGCAAACTTATTCAAGGAGAATTAATTTATATACATAAGACAATTAAAAAAAATAATTTGGAACCATTTAGTATTTTATTTTTGTGTTTACATTAAATAAAACCTAAATTGATTGTAATATTGTCTTGAAAGTTATGATAAAATCAAGGGTAACGTTTGATTGGCAGCTATTACATAATCTAAGACGATTGGTAGTTGGAAATTTCATGCAGGATAGGCTGGATGGTAGAATGAGTGATATGTGATGTAAAATAAACTGTGTTTTATTGATACTCATTATTTTATGCCATAAATATCGTTTGATGAAAATTCGAACAGAAAAAAATTAAAAAAGCACATTAAAAAATTAATAATAATGGAATGTTGTATAAAGGGTAACCCGATAAAAACGATAGGAAAATAAATTTAAATCAAACAACAATGGTGTAAGGTATCAAATTGGTTCTGTCTGTAGTTTGAAGGTATATTTATGTCATTATGTAAGGAATATCAGAACATTCGTGATTCAAGCCGTAGGTCGAATTTTGATGGTTTGGCCCAAATATCGTTGACTAAGGACTTGGCTTGATTTGTAGTTGGCAAAAGACTGCGACATCTAGTCTCTAGGTTCAATCCTGTGAGTGAACGTATAGCCACAATCCGCATAAAAGCGAAATATTTTTATATTTCCTTAATTTTTGTGCACGCCCCGACATACGACAAAGATGATGCTGCCAAAGACATATTGTAGGAGCGCCTAGAGGAAACGTATGACGGCTGCCCTGGCCATGACATTAATATTGTACTAGGTGATTTTAATTTATTTATTTATTTATTCCGACAACAGTATGAGACTAATTAACTTTGCCGCGGCAAAAAACATGGTCATTAGTGGTACAAGATTCCAACGTAAAGACATCCACAAGGCTAGTAGGGTAACCCCCGATCAAAGAATAACGAACCATATTGATCACGTGGTAATTGATGGAAGGCACTCATTCAGTGTAATGGACCTACGAGTGATCAGAGGAGCTAACATCGATTCTGATTACTGCCTGGTAGCAGCAAAGGTTCGCACAAGATTGAGTAAATCGTACGAAACCAGATGTAGCCACAGCCTACTCAAGGAAGCTCTTGCAACTTTTGGCACAGACCCCACCCCCTCCCGATGACGATCTTGATGCGCAGTGAAAACCCATTTCCGACCCATTCCCGTACTGGGTTTCGAGAAACCGCTTCGCAATAAACCATGGTACGCTGAAGAGTGTCGCATTGCAAATGATGAAAAGAACGCTGCACGTATGGTAATGCTTCTGTCAACTGAACGGCATAGGGAGAAAATAAAGAAGGTAACCCGTCTCTCTATGCGTAAGAAACGGCAAATTCTACCAAAAAGTAAAAAACGGAACTAATGGAAATGGTTCAGCGTTCGCCTTCTGTAAAGACAAGGACGGAAATCTCGTCGCAGATGTGCAGAGCATGTTAGGAATATGGAGAGATCATTTCTCCGCGCTACTGTTATTTGAGATATCCAATGATGTTGAGACAATCGATCACAATATGGACGACAACGTCGATTGCACCCTCCGAACCAAGACGAGGTCAGAACAGCCATTTCCCGACTTAAGAACAACAAAGCCGCAGGAGCTGATGGATTACCGGCGCGACTGTTTAAGGCCAGCGGCGATTTGCAAAATTTGGTTAGATGAATGCATTCCCGGCGATTGGAGCCTCAGTTTACTATGTCCCATTGTTAGAAAATGTGACCCGAGTCTCTGTGTTAACTACCATGTAATAAGCCTTTTATCCATAGCATATAAAGTTCTATCAAGTATAATGTGCGTAAGACTAATAAATACATAGAGTAATGACGTATAGAGCTGCCATTCTTCTCATCTGATATTTCCTTTCACACTATTCGTAGTGGGGTCGGTGCGATAGAGAGTTATTTGACGTAAATTGACTTAGGTGGAATTATCATCATGTCGTTTTGATGATAAATGGAAAAATTTAAACGTATTTTGGACTTTGTTGTTATTTTTTATTGTTAGTATATATTTGTGGTATATACAAAAAAAATTTAACGCACAAATCGGAATGCCGTTGCTGATTTATTGTTGGATTGTTTCAGTCATTGCCTCTGTCGTTTATTATTAAAGCAATACTTCCCAACATCCAACCGCCCATCTGCAACACACCAAATGTCAGCAATGTACTGAGAGAGTCCCTATACATCATTACTCTAAGGACTAAAACCAATTAGCGCTCACCTGATTGGACCATTCCAGTGTGGATTTATGCCTGGAAATTCGACAACTGATCAGATTTTCTCGCCACGCCATATCCTGGAGAAAACCTACTAGACATAAATCAACACCGTTGTCGATTATCAGGCGGTCTTCGATAGTCCGATATGGAAGAAATTCTACACAGCAATTTCTGAGCGCGGTATTCCTGCAAAACTCATATGCCTTTGCAGGATGACCTTGACGAACCCCAAATCCGCAGTGAAAGTTGGTAAGGACCTTTCCGAACCTTTTGAAACTAAGCGAGGTCTAAGGCAAGACGATACCCTATCGATCGATCTCTTTAACATCTTACTGGAGATCATTGTGAGAAAAGCTGCAGTCAACATGAATAAAACCATTAGCAGCAAAAGTCGCATGCTGCTCGCGTATGCTGATGATGTTGATATCATTGGGCGCACAATTAGAGAAGTTACTGCTGTTATTTCGAGAATTGAGAAATGTTGTCGAGCTCCGGCCACAGACAGTTGGTTAGCATCACTCTATACTGAGGACCATTGACGGTAAATGTGTCTGCTTCGTCACTTCAAAACACATAAGGTTGGATGATGCCGCTATGCTAAAAACAGCACCAAACATCCAATCTTTGTGGATGTAGTGATGCTTAGTCGAAAACTTGTGGGCTATGTCTGCTCCAATAACGGCTTTTTTGCTTGTTGACACAGCCGCTCAGCCGAAAATGTGCCTCGTTCGAGAAAATAATTTTTTGGCCTAAATCCAGATCCCAATTAGCATATTCACGATGTTGTCGATAGTTGTCCGGCTTCAATTATTGCGTGAGCACAATCATATAAGGATGAAGTCCAAAACCCAACCGCATACTAAGACTGGTTGATTCTCTCGCAATACCCAATTAGGATGTCCAATTCGGCTGTTCGGCGCCGAATCGACATTTCGGATTCTTCTTCGATACATGCCGCAACGGCGGCTATGATTTCTACACTTCGAACCAATTTCTGTCTGGTTGGTGGCCTATGGTCAAAAGAAGTTTACTCACGCTCAAACTTTCGCCGGTGCGACGAATTGCCTGCGCCCTGATACCGAGACTACGATCGACCACACAACAAAATTCATATTGCTTATTTAAAGCTGAAACGGAATTTCGATATTTTGTAATAATTTCCACACGTTCGGCAGGCATAAAACGATGCACGATGAAATGGCAAACCGTACTGAATATTTTGACAGTTGGACATCGTTGGCCGCTTTGACATCTTCTGAAATATAACAATTAGAAGCAGTATTATTACTATCTCGCCACCTATTACTTTGTCTTACGAACTTAAATTCTTTTACTTTATGTTCTCATGGTCATAATTTGTAATTTCCTAGAAACGAATAGAGTCATATTATTGTAAACTAAACCATCAATAAGGGCATAAATGACTAACAATCATCATATCGGGTGTAGTTGCCTTCATGTGTGGACAGAGGGCGGTAATGGGTTAAAGATGTTAAGAGGTTCCTTTGTAGAACTGAGAAGTTATGAACTGTGTTTCTATATAAATAAGAAATGTTCGAACCGTTGCATAAATAAATCACGTCCTCAAAAACAATGTGTTTTTGACATTTTCGGTATCCTTGATTGGCAAAATCAAACAATGTGCAATGATATTCGCTTTATAGAAATGCCAAGTGCGCACCGTCTATACAGCCCAACACTTTTTTCACCTTAAATGGTAACAGAATCATGCAGACGGCGAAACAAGCGAATGAATGAGATACAAATACAGGTTTGCTTAAACATTCATTCACTTGTTCTTTTTGGTCAGGTGAACCGACTAACACATACCATCACGCCAAGTATTTCGCAGCACAAATGACTATGGTCTGTAGTGACATCGCTTGTGTATTAAGTTTTTAAACCTCAATGCGGGTGAGGGTATAAAATAAGGTAAAACAACAAGAGTTTAAGAAAAATGACTGAGTCTATTTTACACAGTATTATGGCAAAAAAATGTATTTCCTTGTGGCAGGAAATTCAATGCAAAACAATCGCATAAATTTGAATGGAATCGATATGCAAACAAATAACAATGGAAGATTTATAATTTCCTAAAGACACGTGAGTTCTATAAATTGTAAGATTTTGTCCAGAGACTATGGTCGAAGAAATTTAGTCCACCATTTAGCCACCCACATGATAATTGTCACATTAAAATAAACAACCACAGCCTGCTACATAAGTATGTAGTATATGTACATATACCTGGGGACATATGTATGTATATATATACTCGTACTCGTACATATGAGTGAATGTGTTTCTGTTGCCATGATTTGCTACATTGCTGGCCGTAAATCAAAAAGAACAAGACTTGGTCTCCGATTCGTATGCATTTATTATTTATTTATTCATAAAACAACATATTGTTCCTTCAGTTAGCATAGATGCTCCATAAATTCATAACTCTTAGACTTTTATACGTGTGGTTTTAGAACGAATTGATTTGTAATTTCTTGCTATATCGATTTGAAATTTTGTACGTTGCAGGTGGTAAGGTTGCAACTGCTTACTCACCTACTTACAAACCTCTGTGCAAATGAAATAACTTCTGTAAAATATGAATTTTTAAACTCGTAATGGTTAGGTAAAATTACAGAAAAAATAAATTTTTGCTTTTGTTTTCAATGGTGGACGATAAGCGTGAGTGAACCTTAAAGCATTTTGTAGTAACAAAGATTGTGCGTACTAATGTTAAAGCCTAGTACAGGGAATAAACTCAAGTTTAATTTTCTAGGGAAATAAATGATGTAAACAAAATTGTTGGTAACGTTACGGTTGGGGTATGGCGCTTTCGGCTTCTTAACAGAATGTATTGCCTATAAAAAAACCTAAATTTTTGTAACTCTTCCTTAACTCTTAATAGCGGTCATAACCGTTGAGGTTAATGTTAAATTTATTGTTACAAAATGTTGCTTAATGAGTAAAAGCTTTTCAAAACTTATTAGAATTTTTGTTTATTTTATTAAATTATTATTTACAACATCACGACAATAAGAATATAATTGTTTTATGGTCAAAAAAATATCGCATATTGCCCATAAGTAATTCTAAGTTGTTCAGCAGAAAAAATAGAAGATAATTCTGAAGGAAAAGAAATGCAAACCCAGGCAGTAAAATACTGTCACCCTAGTACAGGCCCAGTATCGGCGAGCGTAGACCAAGTACTGGCAAACTGTTAGATTTATGTCATTTACAGTACGGGTACAGTGTCTGAGTGATAACAGCAGTCGACAAAGGAAACAGTACAATATCAGTAATGTACAAATTGCAGTCAAAAAAACAGTAGCTTAACTACAGTAACAGTAACTACAAAAAATCAGTACATTCACAATACTGTAAATACACTTATACAGTATTGGCACAACTTCGAAATGATAAAAATACCCAGGCATACACTGAACGGAAAAGCATCGTCACACGGATGAAAATTTTCATCACCCCAACAACTTTTGTCATCGAAAGTGAGCTAACGTAACGTTTCATTCCAGCTATGAAAATGTGTTCACCAACTGCAAATTGTTCGCTACTGTCGTGAAAGTATGATTGTTGCTGGGATGAATTTGTTTCATTATTGCAACGAATTTGTTTCGTTGCTGCAATGAACTTGTTACATTGTTGCAATGAATAAGTATCGTTCTTGCAAGGAATTTGCTTCATTGCTGCTATGAATTTGTTTATTTGGGGCAACACAGTTGAGTCAGTGTTGCAATGAATTTGTTTCATTACTACAATGATTTTGTCTCTTGGTGAAATGAATGTTTTGAAGTGTGTTTGAAATTATTTATTGATAATTGTACATAAATACAGTACTAGTATTACATTGCAGAATTTTTTTTTCCAAAATCTATTTGCTAAATAGATTATATTCATTCCATCTTGAAACACTCGTCTGGAGAAGATTGTGGTGGTCGAGGCGTTGAGTGTTGTTGTGGCCGTCGTATTCAGGTCCTACAATTAAAAACATATACGAGAAATTTATTGTTAAGATTTGTATTTAATCATGTACATTAGGGTGATAACTTTTTTTACACAACATTCTCCCCAGGGCCTTTCGAATGGCAAATATTGTATTAATGATAAAAAAAACTATCTCAGTTCAATTTGGTAAAAAAAACCTTACGCACCGCACCGACAGCGATTTCTAAAATGCCTTTAATATATTTTTTTTTAATTTTTTTTAATAACAATTTTTTAAAATATGGTTTATACATATGTAAGTATGTAAACAAATAATAACAATAAATGATTAAAAGTAGGTATTGTAAGATATAAACTTTAGGTACAAAGTACGCGATGTTTTACAAAGCGGATATATATCTTGTACTATTTTTATTCCACGTTTGATTCAAAACTTTAACGCGTTTGGTGCGTAACGTTTTTTAACGATAGCGAAAAACTTAAAACGCAGTTCTTAATATTTGCCCATGCCCTACACGATTTTGTCTGGGGAGATTTGATATTTGCAAAAAATGCGAAAAGTTATTACCCTAATGTACATATCTACTATGTCTGTACTTACCATGAACATAAGATTTACTCCCCTATTAAACCATGCAATTGTTGTTGTGTTGAGGGTTTCGATATTCAATTGTAGCGCCAAATCTCCCCGTCGGTAAGCCAGTGATCGCTCTGTATGCAATTTCTTCACTGCTCTTTTATTTATTTTAACGAAAATTTTTAAAATTTCGATTGAATTCATTTGATTGTACGTTGAATTGTTATTTTTTATGTTCGTCGTACTTGAAACACTTTGTTCTTTGACTTCTTCGTTTTCATTGACCTCGACTGCCCGCTCAAATGTGTGTATGTCAAATACCAACCCAAAAAAACAGTGAGGACCATTTTTTTCTTTTTTACTCCTCACTTTTCCAAATGCTGAAAGTATACTCTTTTGGAGCATGAAGATGTTGGAAAAATAGAAAACTTTTTTTTTTTAATTTGTATATTTTTAAAAAAAATTTCTTTGTTTTAAAAATTTGTATTTTTTTTTAAATTTGTTCTTATTATAAAAATTTGTATTTTTTTAAAAACTTGTATATGAATAACATAAAATAAAAAAAAATTACATTACATACATTTAAACAAAAATCAATAATTCAGTCTTTTTTTTTTTTGTTTTTTATAAAATTAGTTAAAGTTGTGCTTTGGTTATATAACTTTATATAAAATAAAATTAAAAAACAATTCAAATAAATATTAAGGATTTCATTATATGTATTAAATACATTAAAAAAAATCAAAAATTCAGTCTTTGTTTGTTTTTTATAAAATTAGTTACATTAAAAAAGGCAAATCAGTAACTTTCCAGTATTGCAAAATAGCGTTCTATTATGGCTCTATTTCTATCATTCAAAATAAGTTCCTGGCCATATTGGAGATCACTAAAGCAGATGCAGTTTCCATTTATAATTTAATTAAAGACGTTTTTCGTCTTGCAATATTCGCGTAACAAATTTGATTGGTTTGGCAACAGATAGTGCGAATGTTATGGCTGGCGATATTGCCAGACTTAAAGCTTTGCTATGCAATGACGTAGATTTATTTGATATGAAGTGCACATGCCAGTTATTACACCTGTGTTCAAGTTACGCTTGCAAACATTTACCAAAAACTATTGAAATACTTTTCAACATTTATAGCTTTTTCTCACATATTGGCCTTAACGCATACATGAACAAAAAGAATTACAGGATCCCTGCTCAGTGAAACTACAGAAAATATTATGTATATGCCAAACTACATGGCGTTCACTGGAGGGAGTAATAACGGGTTTTTCAATAAGACCGCTACAAAAGTTTTTAAAATAAAACAAAACCGGTTTTAGATACCAATGAAATTTTTTATTCCTGTGAAAGTACGTTCGATGCCATTATGTATGGAACTCTATTTCTTTTGCACGGCCACCACGGGCACGCTTGCAGAAGTCCAGACGCTGAACCCAATTTTCGACGGTTTTCAAGCATAAATCGGCCGATACTGCTGCAATTTCACGTTCGATATTCATACGAAGTTCATCAATCGTCGCTGGCTTGTTGGCATAGACCATAGACTTGACGTAGCCCCACAGGAAATAATCTAACGGCGTCAAATCGCACGACCGAGGCGGCCAATCGACCGGTCCATTTCGTGAGATTACACGTTCACCAACCTTGGTTTCCAATAAATTGATTGTGGCATGCGCTGTGTGGCTTGTGGCGCCGTCCTGTTGGAACCACATGTCCTCCAAGTCCATATTATCCAACTGGGGCCAAAAATATTCGGTTATCATTGAACGGTAGCGATTCGCATTCACAATAATGTGCCGGTCTTGATCATCACGGAAGAAGTACGGCCCAATGACGCCGCCGGCCCATAAACCGCACCAAACCGTAATTGCAAACCGTAACCGGGATGCAATGATGACTCATGGGTTACGTGTGTATTGCTGTCTGACCAATAACGCATATTTTGCTTATTGACGAAGCCATTCAGCCAGAAATGAGCCTCATCGCTGAAGATGATTTTCCAATGAAAATCCGAATCATTTTCAAGTTGTTGCTCAGCCCAATTCACGAACATACGACGCTTATGGTGGTCAAGCGGCTTCAGTTCTTGCGTCAATTTGATCTTGTAAGGATGTAGGCCAAGATCTTTTCGAAAAATTCGCCACAACGACGTCACAGAGATGCCCAACGCTTGAGAACGACGTGTGAGAGACACATTTGGGCTTTCTTGAACTGAAGCCTCAGCGGCAGCAATATTCTCGACACTACGGGCACTTCTTTGTCTCACTGGCACGGGAACGTTTTGTACTGTGCCTGTGGATTCAAATTTTTCCACTAGACGCTCAATTGTTGATCTGGTAGGACGATTATGACGACCATAAATTGGACGTAGCGCTTTTAAAGTTGAGGCCAGTAAATTTTAATAATTTCGACTCGTTGATGGCTCGTATATCTTTCCATGATGAAATGGCAAACCTTACTGAAGAGAAATGTCAAAAGAGCGGGAAAAAATATGGCGTCGTTTGCTGTCCCTATCGATTTACTTTTGTAGCGTCTCTGTTGAAAAACCCGTCATTAAGAATTATTAAACAATGGGATAGTTTACAATTATTTTTTTATTTCTTCTTTTATGAAGTACAAGGCGTTCCACCTACACATCTTGCGAAAAGAATGATCAATCAAGTAATCATACCTATATATACTGTCGGAATGTTCACATTTGCCGTATTTATATTCCAGCTTCAAAAAATTTTTCTTCTGATTTTAAGCAATTTCATTAAAAAGGCATTGATTAATAACAGTACTGATATCGATTATAAAAATAAAGATAATCAAATTTATGTTGCAACCATATATATTGGTACAAAGCACAAACTTTTATAAAAAGCAACTTAACTCAGAATGAAGTGAAAATTAATATTTTAGAATTTTATGTTGAGTGACTTTAAACGTGATGGTGTAAAAACTATATGTTTACATGCTCTAATTAAAAAATACAAAATCAATAAGTTTGAATAAGTTTAGTGAACATCAAAATGTAAAAACGGCAAAATGTAAAAAGCAAAAAAAAACTCAATATGTCAAAACGGCATTATGTAAAAAAAAATTATCAATATGTCGCGAACAAAAAAATGCCCAAAATCCCCCAACTCATAAATTTTACATTTTTTATGCCCACTTTTGGGCATAAATGCCCACTTTCGGCAACACTGCCCACCACTCACCCTCACCATTTTCTCTTGCTGACCTGTTTTTTACGCTCGCTCTTTTTTTCGACTGCTTCTCTCTCTATACCATCATAAAAATTAGTTTCGTTACAATGACGAAATTGTTTCGTCAACTAAAATTTTGACAAACCTCCAAAATAAATAAATAATAAATATAAACTATAAAAGCAAGAGATAAACCAAATATCAGAGTTTAAATCTCATGCCTTTACTTTTTTTTTAATTTTCAACAAATTTTTCTACAAAATTCAAATTAAATAAAATTGTTGCAGGAACGACAAGTAAGTTGTTGCAGCAATGAAATGCAAAATTGTCAAAGAAGTCAAGTATGAAATTTGTCGTTGTGCAGCGACTACCAAATTGTCGGATATACGACACTTTTCACTATATCAACGTAAAAACATTAAAGAAAATGTTGCATACATGCGACGAAGCTTTTTTCTTTCAGTGTAGCCACCCTGCTAACAATACAAAAGAAATTAATACATTATTTTATTACAAAAAAAACAAAAAATATTACATAAGGAATAACACAAAAAATTAAATGCAAAACAAAATCGATCGATGAAATGTTAATGTTTTTAAAATCTGAAGGGTACGCCGCACATCCTAAAAGTTGTAGAATTTTATTAAATACGTCTAATATAAATGATGAAAGTAAAGGAATGAAAAGGTCAGACTACACTTTATGAAAATTTTAATATTTTGGAATAGTTATATACAAGCATATCTTCATGTTGTCTTTATACAATCATGCTTTCCACAGAAATTATTTTTCTTCTGTGTATTGGCACTAACTCATTTTTCAGATTTAATTGTTTTCATCAGCTAAATAAAGAAATAAATATTTTCCCATACCGTTCCTTGAAAGGGACAGGGGAGAAGTCTCACTTTTTTTTTTGTATGGAAATAAGTGCCAATTAAAGTGTGTTTCGCAGAATTAATCGAAAGAGAGCGAAACGCTGGCGTCTCAGCTGAAACGCGGTAAATGTGAATAAGCTATAAGATATCAATTGGCTACTTTATTATTGTTTTTGGGGAAGAACTTCTCAAGAACTCCGTGGGAAGAACTTCTCTGTTGTCGAGGAACGTAAACTACTAAACGGCGTTAGTCCTCCTGTTAACGTTGCCGGCCGGAGAAAATTTAAGTAAACATTTTTAAAATGAAATGAACCGACACTTTACCGCTACGATAAAACCTAACCGGACATTGCGAAAGTGACCTTAACATATTTAATCGATACAAACACAAAAATTTTTTAAATTTTTTGTTGATATCAAGCAATTATTTAATATATTCTCTTTCTGTGTATCATCAGTTGAAGTGAAACAGAATGTTAAAATTTTTTAAATATATTTTTAATTACAAAAAATGCAGCAACAAATACTACATAAGAGTAATATTGGCGTGTTTAAGGTTTTTTAAACAGTTAATCTTACATAAAACTAGAGTTGGGAACTTTAGTTCATTCAAGTGTGCGCTAGTTCAGCTCAACAGAATGAAGTAGTTCATTCATTTAGTTCACTTGTTTATTGTATCTTTTCAGCTTAACAGTTCATATGAGCTGTGAAGTAAAGAGCTGATTTCAGTTCAATCGGAGCGAATAATCGTGAAAATGGTCTGATTTTTGCAGATTTCTAAAGTGGTTTGGATATTGTGATATTTTTATATCGACTTAACGATTGGGTTATTCCGTTCCGTAATCTTTTTTATTTTGGAATAAAAGTGGTGATTAGTGCTGTAGTTATTGTGTGCAAAGATTGCTACATTAGGCAGGTTTGTGCAAATTGGGTGAGAAAAAGAGAGAGAGCATGAACTGCAAAATGGGGGAGAGCACTGCAGAGTTCAAATGCAAAAACTACTGAAACAAAAGAGCGGAGCACTTTGAACTAGTTCACTGGAGTGAATCGTTCAATTGAACTAGTTCGTTCGTGGACTAGTACACAACTCTGCATAAAAGAAATGTGTAAATATTAATGATAAGGTTATAGTTCTACCAGTTTATTAGTCCGAAACATTTTTCTAAGTGGCAGATGGTTTTGTTTTTTTTGGAATAATATAAACTTATAGAAAGCACACACACTTGCACGACATGGTTTCGAACTGTGTGGAATATTCTTCGTAAAATAATGAATTACTGTGCCTGAATTGGTAGGTCATCAATAGACTATACACAACCTTTTAATAACATTTTAGTATGTGAAGTGCGTTGCGATCGAAGATACATAAGTACCAACGCTGAAAGTCAATTATTCAACATTATTTTTTTCTCCAGAAATAAATTTTACCACAATAACTTAGGCTGAGACTGTAAATCAATCCCTCGATAATATAATCTGATGGTTGTAATATACATAGTTATTCTCAACAAGTTAAGAAAATGTAATTGAATCAAATTTGTAACTCTTTTTACGATGATATTATAAGAGATTGCCATTTATATTTCGGGTCCAGCAATAAAAAAAAAAACAGTCATTTATCATTGGAAATGGGTTTATTGTCTTTCAGAAGATTCTCCGTGAAGATCAATACACTTTTGCATGCTCTCAAATCAATTTTCGAAGCACTTTTCCAATTCCGATTGAGAAACTTCTAAAATATGGTTTTTGAACGCTTCAGCATCTGCTTCGGGCGTCGAAAAACGTTGACCATGCAGTAAAAAGAATTCATTGGGTGCCAAATCAGGGCTCTACGGCGTATGATCCATCAATTTGACATGTTGAGTGCTCAAATAGGCCATTATTTCAACTGATGTATGAGAGCTCGCATTGTCCTGATGCAAAATGATCCTTCTTCTCTTATTATTGTTCCTTATTTCCTCGAACACTGTTTGTTTCACCAAAGGCACTGTGGTCACATGACCGGTTCTACGGAAAAAAAACAGGATCATTTGATTGATGTGCTTCTTCTACGAACAAGATTAGCTCGTATTAAAAGACCCATACGGTCGACTACTGTTTTGTTTCGGGCTCATATGCATAGATCCATGATTCGCCACCTATGCTTCATCACCAAAAGTCGAAACAAGTTGATTGAGGCATTCTAGTCTCCACAATCGAAACCGAAAATTGTAAAAAATCATCGCAGGAAAATTTTCACGGGTTAATTCCATTTTTTTACCGAGATGAATTTTTCAAGGCACTGTAAATACAACAAATAGTGCTCCTAAGTCAAAACGCTCTATGCATGGTTATGCTAAACAATTTCAAACTTTCCAATGAAAGTTTCAGTTTGCATCTACACTCAGAGAAGAGATTCGTTGTCACAACTATATTTACAGCCAACTAAAATTTGGCGGTTCATTGGACTATCACATTATTCTGTTGTGATTACCAATAATTGTGTTCAGTATCACCAAATGTTGTGCATATCAACTGATTTGTAATTCAGTTTTGGTTGCAAGAACTGAAATATTTAGTTGAAGCCACAGTAACAAGAAAAAATGTGATCTGTGAATCGAGTTTTAGTCCTAGCAATTAAATTATTCTGTAGTGGTGAATATTCAATTAGTTGGATGAACAAAAAATGAAAAAACTAATTCGGTTGTACCAAATAATATATTGGTATGCTAAACTAATGTAATTGCTTGAAATTAATTGCTGACACAACCATTTACTGATGCTTTAATCCATTAGGAATTTTATAGAAAAAAAGTTAAAAAAATAACTTTTTATTAAAATTGTGTATTTTATATTTAAATATAAACAAAATTATTATTATTTGTAATCAGGGTTCGTATTTCGTGCCCATTTTTTAACGAAAATATGAAACAATTTCCATATCTCGAAATCGAAGCGTCCAATCGAAAAACAAATACACACAATCTTTCTAAATTTTTCATATTTTCGATCAAAAATGGGGATGGGTTACCCTAGGAATCATATGTATGTTTAAGTTAATTTGTGTCATCCACAATAATAGTTCCTCCAGCCAAGTGTCCACAATTGTCTGCATGTGTTTGTGAAGGCGTCAATGGGGTGTCATATTCAACGATTATGTTTAAAAGATTCACTTCACCTCAATTTTTTTTTTCTGTTTCTGTTTCAAATATTAGTTTTTCTGTAAAGTCCTCGTGTAACATTCCAATATACAACAAAGCCTCATAACTTTGCAACAAGTGTTTTTGTAACAGAAAGTATATTTGAACACGAATTCTAATATTGTACTTTTTATTAGTTGTATCTTCCATTTCAGATTAATGAGGTTTTAGAAATACTCAAATTGGTTAATACAACTAAAGTTCGGTAGTAGCAACTTGTATTTAGTAAGACCTATTTTTAATCTATCAATAACATCGACAAATATTTCTGATGTTTACCAATTATTAATTCTTATCAAAAAATAGACTTTATCATGGAATTTCCAATGCCTGAATTGATTTCCAACTAATCTTTTCCCTGTGTGTAGTATTGCCAGGACCCGAAATATAAATGGCTATTAACTCAGGAAAAACTACTCTAATATTTGTGGTCCATTTCAGAGTTAGAAAGTGGTGAGAATTAAATATGTGTATATATACGGTTCGGCTGTTTTTTTTTGCCCGAGTAAGGAAATAAATATATGTATGTACATGGCAATCATTCATCAATCGATCATCTCTGTGACTGTTTAATTTTACCACACTTTCTTAAAAAATATATTTCCTCCACTAAAACGCAATTGGCGCTGTTTGCCTTAACATTACAAGCACTAACATCAGTATTGACGATGTCATCGTCATTGTCATAGCTTCTGCTGTTAATTCAATTAAAAATTCTTCTCACAACTTGTTGAAGTTTGTGTCGACAATAGTCTTAACATGTGTTCATCTAAACTTTGTTTTATTATGTTAGTGCCATGCTGAAAAATCCTTTCTTTCTAGTGGAATTCCCGCTTGGTCTAAACCCCTCGTACCATTCGCATGCTGCAACTTTTTTTCCACTAGTGACACAGATTTGAAAGGTTTGATGAGATTTATGTTGTATTCTATAAAAGTGGTATAATGTGCAGACGATGGTTGTTTCTAAAAGCATAGATACATGTTTACTTAAATATTCATTACTTTAGTAACTGTTTGTCAGAAGAAATGTAATCATCGTCGGCATCGTAGCAGCATCATCGTCATGATTGTCATGAAAATCTGATGCCTTAGATGGTCATAATGCAATTTTCTTGGATGTTGTTTATGATGCTGCTAGTGATTACTGATAAATATTTATGAATGACGATGTCCACATTTAATTTGGTACACCTTTTATGGTTAAAACGTGGCGCCTATCGTCATTACATGGGTACAATCACTTACCATATAAGGTAGATAAGGGGACACAAATTATAAAGTGTTTATTTTGCCTAACTTGGTGATATTTAGAGGATTTTGAGTAAGTGGGTGTACATTGCTACCAGTGCGCACTTTGCAAACAAATTGTATGCAAATGTCATGCCTATATTTGGAGTAATTGCGTATAAAAACCTAGTCGTTTCACTTAAACCTGTTCACTAGGCATGTAACTTGTTACAATTTGTGAAAATTGGAAAAATTCGAACAAAGCTTAAGAAAGTAAAAATACCCTTAATGTTTTTTTTTGAAATTTGTGCGGAAACCAAACGCAATTAATTTTTTACCAGTTCATATAGCCATTTGCTTTATCATTCAATTTAAAAATTTGAATAAATATTATTTGTGTAAAACTGTTCAAAAAAAGTGATATAAGTGCGTAAATAATTGTA
This sequence comes from Phaonia tiefii, assembly GCA_963931995.1. NCBI lineage: Eukaryota > Metazoa > Arthropoda > Insecta > Diptera > Muscidae > Phaonia > Phaonia tiefii. The sequence goes on from OZ008369.1 coordinate 201,031,042, forward strand.
ATACATGGAAGAAAAAATGCTGCTAATAATATACGATGTATAAAAAATATGGAGAATCCTTTGTTCGAACTATGTAAAAGCGAAAAGAAAAATTTGTTGTAGGCAAATTTAATAACCTTGCAAAAGAAATAAAGCGGTTGCTGAACTTTCAGTTTTGTGGGAGAACTCAATTTTATAAGACTTATCTCAAGATCTATCGAGAAAAATGTGAAACAATTACTAATATTATACCAAACCTTTTACAAACGTCCTTATAAATATAATTTGAATTATAAGTCTAAAGACTCAAGGGGTTAAATAGCATATCTCAAGCGACAAATTGACATCGCCAAGACGACTGATAACACGATTATCAGAGTTGGTGCGCAAAAGATGGATAGTTTGATGCGCTGTGTGACATGGTGCACCATCCTGCTGAAACCAAAATTATCCAAGTTTATATCTTCCATTTCAGCCCATAAAAGGCATTTTCGAAAAAAATGGGCCAATGATGCCACTACTCCAAAATTCACACCGATCTCTTACTCTCTGTTTCCGATCCCCAGATGCGGCAAGTTTGTTTGTTGTCGTATTTGCTATAATTTCTGATGTGTATGTCAATCTTTAATTTGAATACGTTTTTGTACAAAGATTTTTGTTTCGTTGCATGAATAACAAAGATTTTAAATATGGCAAATTCAAAGGTCTGTTTCTACGAAAAAATGGGAGAATGTCATCCACACGCAGTGCCCACCAAAAGTTTTGAAGTCTGTCGAAGCTCTCAGTATATATGACAAAGAACACGAGTTCCGGTTCTAAAACAAATGCTAGCAAAAGCACAACCAAACTGTGAAATCAGTGCAACACAAACGCTGGCCGCCGTTTCGACTTTTATAGAAAGTATTGCCGAAATCTTTTGACTGTCAAATTTGGTCGAACATGAATATGTTCGATGACGCCGTATAAGACAGTACAATATATACCGACCTGGACAAACCCCATACTATATACAATATATACCAATAGTTCTAAGTCATTCCATGGTTTTCCATTTACTTGACTCAGTTATATACCAATAGTTCTAAGTCACCAATAGTTCTAAGCCAATAGTTCTAAGTCATTCCATGGTTTTCCATTTACTTGACTCAGTTTTCTAAATGTGGAACTAAAAAAGTATGCGTCGATATAGCCAGACATGTAATATAGACTGACGGACATTCTACATCCAAAAGTGATCTCATTTCAATTGGTGCTACGAAGCCTGTGGTGACTGTAAAGTAGGCGTGGGATAATGCACGACTTTTCGATATCAATACGAGTCACCCCCTTATTTTGTGAGGTTGGGAAGAAGGATTAATGAACCAAAAAATGTGGAAGTGTGGTGGGGCCAAATGGCTCCGCAACGAGTTCAAAGGTGTTGGTAAAGGGGGAAATGTACAACAAACCCCACAAATGCCCCGGAGTCACCCCTATATGCGTGCATTGTTTGACCGAACCCCACTACTTTTTCCCTCCCAACATTTTCTTCAAACATATTTAAGCCCTATCTTCACTCCCTAAAGGGGACTCCCATTCAAAAATTTAATTTTTAAAAATTGTTTTCTTACCGCTTACCTCAAGAGTCCCCTGAGAGGAGTTAAATGTACAACTGACCCCCAATATTTTTGTTACACCGACATTATATTTGAGCCCATCCACCGTCTAAATTTTTTTATGTAATCCGTGCCTATGGAGCCTTCTAGACGGATGAAATATAGGATCGACCTCACTTTTATTTATCTCTCCCAACATTTTTTCTCAACAATCTTTTCCTGTATCTCTAACCAACAAAGAGGGTCCAATACAAAATACACTTAAAAACGGCTTGAACCCAAAAAAAATAATCCTCACAAAATAATGTTTTCGTTAAAATTTTTCGGTTTTATTGGCAATAATAAATTTTCCTTGTTATTGTGGGTAAAAATGTGGGCTTTTATAATACGAAAATGTTTATAGTTCGAAAATGTGAATCAAATTAATTTATTTTTATCAACTGATCGACATTTCTACCGATTTTCAGCGACAACCTGAAGCAAAAACATTTTTACCTCCTCGTTACGGCATAACACGTTGCTATAATCCACTATTAATGTTAGGCCTCTTTTGATAGTGTCGTTGACAACATGTAATTAACACAATAATTTTAGGGCTTTTGGTAGTTTTCGTCCTCTTCCCAGGTTCCTGTATCGGCTACAATAAAACTTGTGACAATCCGAAGCGTGGCAAACATTTTGCTGTCTTCTGTGTGAAGTAATGGCTCAAATTGTGGTTAATGAGTTCCTGATTCACTTTTTTCGATGTGAAGGTAATTATTTTCACACCTTCGTAGTCAACATTTACCGGACGAGCCAGATAATGGTTGCCACTGCTGCCGATATCCTCCAAATCATATTATTCCTCTATATCATCGTCTTCTTCTTTCTCGATATCATCCACGTCGTCTTCTTCCTCGCTGTCTTCAACATACGATTCGTCCGTCTCATCATCAGATACTCCTTCCTCAAATTCCTCTGTCACTTCTTCAAATATAAGACGTGCATTCCCCATTTTCCGCTTGATGTCACAGGGATTATGCGGATCAAATAATGCAAGAGCAACAGCCTTACCACTAAGGTACTAAGGCCTTTCGCCATCCATCGAGCATGACTGATGGGTCTTGGTGGGCTGAAATGATGATTGATCACCAAGGAACAAAAAACCGATTTAAAGGAATTCCTTGTAGTCATCTCTGGGTTGTTTTTCGTTCAATTGATCCACTCAAGCAAAAGCCTGTAAACGGCCTCCCAATGCGTTTGGCGTTTCCTCTACCCGACGTTTCCTAACTGAGAGATTTCCTTAAAAAATGCAGTAACCTGCTGTCGATTTGGTGTACGGGCTTTTCGTAGGGACTTCCGATTTATGATATACTTTATTGGGTCAAGTTGTAAAGCTCGTGCCGCAGCAATCAATATACGAACTGCTGCTACGTCGGATGTCTTACATATGCCGAAAACAAACACCAGATCCGGATTAATACATTTGATGCTGCCCCTTGTTCCCTTTGATACTCGCTTACCAGAACCATTGCGTCATCGGCAACTTTCTGGTCAGTGTCTAATTCGGTGGACGAAAAATTGGCAACTGCAAGTAAATATGAAAATTCCTTTGTCAAATATGCAATGTAGAATTGTTGTATCTACATATCGATGGCTAAAAATTAGAAGGTCGTATCCTGTTTTTTTTTTCGAAATCGAGTTTTATGTATATTCTGGTAGGGAGCTTCAAATACACCTTTCGTACAAGAAATAGTTTTATAATATTATCAAATCAGGAATTAGTTTTACTAAAAAACTGCGTTTAACAACCAATAAAGTGTCAAATGGCTCCGATTTTATTCAGTTTTAACCCTCTCCTGTGAAGTAACAAAAAAATTGAGATACGTCTTTTCTATATTAAGCCGTCGAGATGTAGTGTAATAATAATAATAATCACCATATGTTGCGGCTTTGTTTTGAAGTTTTGCAAGTTTTTCCGTTCTTCTTCTATCTCTTCTGATTCCTGGTTTTTGGCTAGATTTTCGTCAACACCAACAATGCATCCCTTCTCTCGTTGCAATTTCGAAAGTGCAGCGTCTTCCGGATCGGTTACCATTTCGAGCGCATTGTCATGTGAGATCAAAAAGGTCATACAAATTCTCGAGAAATGCAGCTTCCTTTTTTCCTGGTGTTTCGCCGCCTATCAAAGTATTATTTAGCAAGGTCAGTTATTCAATGACCAAAGACTTGACTTTTGTTTTCACACAGAATCTGTTTTTCGTTGGAATTAACTTGAGGCCAAAAATCATGACTGTGTCAGTCACCAAGTATGTAATTGCGTCAGGTCTTGTTTTTAGCTGCCAAGTGCCGTAAAAAGTCATCTTGGGCACTTGCTTTCTAGACAGCATTTTTATTTCCATTATATTCGAGCATGGTTGTCCGAGCATGGCTCCCAACGCCGGTCGATGTTGATGACAATTTTATTTTGAGTAAATTATTATGTATAAAATAACAGTTTGGGCACTGATACGGGAAGTTTTGAATTACAAATGTCAGAATGTTGTTTGCAACTTGTAAGAAAAATGGCTCCTATCTTTATGAAGAATATATTGTGGATGAAATTGTAGTTTTCGCTTTCGTAAACACTTGCTGAATGAGAAAAAGTGGATGAATGAACACCTTATATACTTCGTATTTGTCCACTTCACATTTTTCCACTGGGTACCTGGGTAAAATAGTATGTTTAATTTCCGCAAAGGGTTTTCTGAGTGGGTGTCATTGTCAAGCGTGGTATATCTATCTGCTTCAGTTTCCTGATACAATTCGATTATTTTAATTACATAGGAATTCAACTATAAATATTCTGATGTTTATTACATAATTTTTTTCCCCCACAATCGTGTCATAAAATTCAATGCAACATTCCACACAGCAAGGGCCAACAATTTTTACAATTTATTCAATTCAAATATAAACATTAATGATTATTAGGTAACCCAACAAATAATCTCAATGCTTGTTGAAGATGTATGTGACTTCTCCGGTTCACTTATTTAAAGGCACTAAAAATTCCATTTTCAGCAGCCTGTATATTTTGTATATAACCGATTGCGGAATTTTAAAATGAAAACGGAAGCTAGACATCTGGAGATATACAAAAAATCATGACAATAGTGGTTTCTTAACTAAAGAACTTTTTTTGAGCAATTTTTAAAAAAAAAGGCCAAAAATGTGCTATTTTTTTTGGTTCACTTGAATAAAGGCACTTTAACTAGTGTTATTTATTATTTTATGTTGATATTTTACTTTATTTAAGAACTATTTCTCATGGGTACAACTCTCTTTGTTTTTAATAACTTCAAATATACGGGTTTTCATTGAGGGATAAAAAGAGAATTTATGTATGTAATCCAACGAAATTTGATTCCAAGCATCCTTAATCGCCTGAATTAGTGACTGTTTGTCTAACTGCTTCATACACTTGACGAGATAACCAACCCCAGACATTTTCGACAATGTTTAAATCTGGCGAATAGGGTGGCCAGCAAAAAATTTTAACATTTTGGCTTGCAATGAACTCCTATACTATTCTGGCGTTGTGTACAGGGGCATTATCCTATTGCAATGTACAAGATATGGGACCAAATAGTCCACTGAACTTCGGAAAAGCCGATTCCAATAACGTTTTATAGATTGCAACAGTCATTTTTGCACTTTGAAATTCAAGGTCGATGGTGCCATAGTACGTAATAGCAGCCCACACCATAACGCCGCCATCTCGGCTGTGATGTCGGTTCAAAAAACGCTTTTCCTATTCTCATGCGAATTGAAGCCGCTTTTCCTTACGAGGAGCATTAAGTGGCGGCTTTGTTTGTAATTTCAGGTATTTAAGATACTCACAGCTTGCTCGCTACCACTCCAGCTTGGGCTCTTATTTTTGACAAGGATAAGGCAGAATCAGAAGCAATTCTGATGATTTTTCTTTTCTCATACGTAGATAAAGACAATGAAACCCTTCCTTGATGTCCTTGATATAATTTACGACAACTGTTGGTCTCCGTCCAATTTTTTTCGTTATTTTTGTTTTTTCCGATAGATTTAAAATTTTTCGTTTTGCCATTTTGCCTCGTAAAATGATTAAGATGTAATAAATTGTAATAAAAAGACGCTCCCTACAAAAAATCATCGCTTACTTTAAAAATAAAAATAATAAAAATAAATAATAATTTTTAGACTTTTTTTATAAATTGCTCGAAAAAAGTTCGTTAGTTAAGTAACCACTATTGTCATGATTTTTTGTATATCTCAAGATGTCTAGCTTCCATCTCCATTTTAAAATTCTGCAATCGGTTACAAATTGAATATGGAATATGGAATTTTTAGTGCCTTTAAATAAGTGAACCGGAGAGTACCTTCAATTAATTTTGAATGTAAGCGAAAATCATGCATCTATTTTCATGAACAAAGTCTCATTTTATTCATAATATATGTTGCTTTAGGATAACGTAGTAAAGTTGAACACTTTCAGCCGTTTTCGATTCTCACTATTAAAATAACAAATTAATTATTTATTTTCTGATTTTGGTCATATTAAAATGGTTTTTGTATTGGATCCATACGGACGGTGAGAGATAGAGGGTAAGTTTATTTTACAAAAATATTGGGAGAAAGAAATAAAAGTGGGTCGATACTACATTCCACCCCGCTAGGAGGCACCATGGGCGCTGATTTCATAAACAACATTATAAAATATAAAAAAAAATTATGGACACCACCTTAAGGGTTGAAGATAGAAGGTAGATTTGTTCTAATAAACCGTTGGTGTTGTAAACTATTTGGGGCCGGACATACATTTGCCTCCTCTAAGGGCACCTGGCAGTTAGAGCGGTGAGAGACAATTTTTTAAGAATTTAGTTTTTGTTGCATTTTTCTTCCATTGACCCCGATGAGGAGCCATTTGTCTCCATTGGGCTGATGAGTTGTTGTTCCCAACCTCACAAAATAAGGGAATGACTCGCTTCCAAATCATGTTGCTAAGGATCTCCATACAACACTATCGCACATGTAGTACATTGTAGAAGTTTGAATACGTAACTTCCGCCGCGGTAACTGAACCGTTCCTTCATAGGCACTAAAGCTGCTTGTTGAAAATCGACCGAACCGTGCTTGGCGTAATAGTGGATTGGTAGGAGTTAAAAACTTGAATGTTTGTTTCTAAGTGGGAGAATTTGGACACTGACGTTAATGCTGAGGCGGCACCAACCGTTGATTTGTGTACATGGAAACTCTCTTGAATGTAGCCTCACCGTATGTGGGTTTGATCCCTGTTCAGACAACCTTATATTTCTTTCGACGACGGTCACCTCACTTAGTGGTGGCAACACTATCGAGTACTTAGCCATGAATTATCAAAATACCCTTCGGAACCGGTGTAAAGTTGTAGCTCCCAATCAGTGAGTGTAAAACTCGAAAGCGCACAGCTCACTTCTTGTGAAAGGCTCTCCACAAGTCCTTCATGGAATGTAATGGGAAACTGGTTTTTTATGAAAGGTTTTCGGATTGTTCGAAAAATCAATTTTTCAAGAAACCGTTTTTCAGTTTGTTCGAAAAATCAATTTTTCAAGAACCCTTTTCGGTTCTTAATTTTGGCAAAAAACCGTGGAACCGGCTTTTTCGGTTTTTGTTTTGGCTTTAAATTAAATTACACATGAAGAACTTCCAATACATTTATTTAGCGACCATTCAATATTTCAGAACTGTATTTAATTAATTACGCTTTAAATATAAACTATATATTTATAATTAAATTCTTCAATATTTCTCTACACATTGGGTAGCATCATCGGGAAAATTAACACAATTATTAATGAAAAATAATGAAGTTAAAAATTAAAATGAAATTTTTAATTAATAATTATGCTTATCTTCTTGCCGATGCTACCCAATGGGTAGCTAAATATTGAGAATAAAATAATTTAAAATATAACTAAGCTCGAATATTTTAATGTGAAATATAATACGAAAGGTCGAATAAATCATCACATTTTAAAAAATATATATTATATTCCAATTTGGAATGCGTGTTTAATATAAAATGTATATGTTTTATTCAAATTCGCATTAAAGCGATTTAAAATCGAAAGTCATATTCAATTTTGAAAAAGATTTTCATGTATGAAAATCTTATTAAGTTTAAAACATTTAATTATCAAATAATTTTAATTTTGAAAAATTTGATAAAAAAAATGTTCTTAATTAATTTTTAATTAATTCTTATTCAATTCATACAATCATTTTGAAAAAATTGATTGGATATGTCATTTAGAACTTATTGAAGCATAAGATCATATTTCACAATAGAAATCGTGTTTCTTAATTCAAACATTTCACTAAAATTCGAAAATCATATCACTTATTATTAATAATTGTAAGGATATTAACGCAAATTAAGTAAAATCCGATAACCGGTTAACCGACGTCAAATAACCGGTTTCCGGTTTGTTCGAAAATGACTTTTTTTTTAAACCGGCACAAGGTTAACAGCAAAAAACCTGGTTAACCGGTTTCCCCGGTTTCTCGTTTTCGGTTTTGGACACTCTAGCACACATTAAGAAACTATTTCCAATGACTTTATTGCTGACGGAGCAAACGAGCCATCCCTGTGGATTACTGGGCTACTAGTTTTAATACTGAAGCAACTGAGATAGCGAAAGGCGTGAATCCAATACATGTTATTCTGTCAATAATGTATAACAACAAATAAAAATTTATGGAATTTTTAAGTACAGCGTCTTTTATAGTAGATTGGAAGAGAAATCAAAAGGTTTTGATTTCGCTATCTACTTTCCTATAAAGCCAAATCTACTTTGCTAAAGCTTTAGAAATATGTTGAACTCATTCCTCTTTTAGTTTTTCTAATTAAACTATCTCCTTTATACAATTGATAGTATAACGGTAGTCGTAGACCGCAAGTAAATCGGTCTTTACTTTTCTAAGCAAAATGTATGTATGTACTTTTCATATTTACACATCAACATATTTAAAACTCTGGAAGTGAATTCTGCGATCACGCTCGCGCAGTCACTAATGGCCAGTTTTTAAGTGGGTGGTTAACTATCGGATTACTTAATCTTAATTCTAAGTTAATTAGAGGTTAACTTTGCATTTTGTTTTTCAGTGGTGAGTATTTTCCTTGTATTCTTATTGGAAAAAAAGTGTGTTTTGGGTTAAATACCAAAACAACAAAGGGGAACAAACAAAATGGAATTATGTAAAATAAGAAATAGATGCATAAAATCGAAGTTATTTTAACAAAAATGTGTAAAAAACTATATAGGCGTAACACTTTAACAATCCAGACTCAACTTATGTGTACAAATATGCAAATCTCAAACAAGTATTTTATACAAACTTCATTTCTCACTTTGACAGTCAGTAATTTGATTGTCAAAATAATATGGTTCTGACTATAAGTTAACCAACCAAAATTGGGTGGTTAAATCATAGTTAAACAATGACTAAAAAACACAAATCGATGTTTAACCACAATTTAACTAAGAAACGAAGATCACCACTGACTGAAAAACTGGCCATAAGAACGAAACGTTTACTTTTTAAGTTGGTTAGCGACGGGGTCGGTGTTTGGGTAACCAAGGGTATCCATGGCAGAGCTGATCGACTTTGTAGTAGAAAATTTATTAAAAACAGAGTTGATTGGCGAGAGCGATAAGCAACACCTAAATTATGTTTTATGTTGGTTGCATACGACAAACATAAGCATTCCCTTTTGTTTCTATCCGTTTTATGACCAACAGTGTTGCCAGAGACCGACTAAAAAATTATGCCAATTGTTCTCAAAAATTGTGCCGTTTGAGAAACCATTATGCTAAAATTTATATTTTAGTCTTCTTTCTATCGTAATTCTGTGTCCAGAACACACTCCAAGAAATTGGTACTTATCTGCATTTTAAAATTTAAACAGCTGTAATACATTAATTCTTCAACTTAAAAAGTATTATTATGGTCGGTGGTGTAATGGTTAGTGTGCGCGGCTCTTGTACATGAGATTCTGGGTTCGAACCCGGCTCTGACCACCTTCAAATTTTCTTTCGGCGGCGGTCACCTCGCATAGTGACGGCGACACTATCGAGTATCTAGCCATGAAAAAGCTTCTCAAATTACCGTTCGGAATCGGTGTAAAACTGTAGGTCCCAATCAGTGAGTGAAAACTGGAAAGCGCACAGCTCAGTGATTGTGAGAAGTTCTCCCCAGTCCCTTCATGGGATGTAATGGGAAACCATTTATTTTTTTTATTATGGTTTTAATTTGTTATAGCATGTATCTTAATTTCATACAAAAAAAAAATAACTTAAAATATTTTAAGAATTTCTACAACATTAAAAGCCAAACTAGCACCGTAATTCAGTAACGTTTTAACGATAAAAATCGGTTATTTGAATTTTTATGACCGATTTTGTTAGTTCTTGGTTAATATATGAGAAATTCATACTACAAGCTTACAAGTCAGGAAATTTTTTTTATTTGAAAAATGTTTGGTTTTTGTTGGAAATAATAGATAATTCAGTTAAGCACTCTCACTCGCATGACTAGTTTCAAGTGACAAGTTCATCATCAGATGCCTAACTACTGTGCCTGAATTGATGCCATCGGTTGATCATCAATCGTTTATATACACACTCAATTCTGCAATTCACATGTCCGAATTAGCATCGATCGAAGATCCCTAAGTATGAAGATACACTGAAAGACCTATAGTTCTAACAACAAGAACAGGCAGCTTTTTTCGACCATGTTCTTTTTTTCCTCATGCTTGTTCTCGCATTGTTGCATTAAATAAAATATTAATACAAAATTTCCAAATTTTGTCAATTTAACTACCGATTTGTATCATTACAAAGTTATTGAATGCGGTGATTTTTAGCTCCAATAAGTATCATATTTTTTAAATAAATCTTTAAAAAAAATATATAACTTTGTTTGTGATCCATTGTTTGTAAAAAAATTTTTCAATCTCCGTTCCACTTATCCTAGGGAACAGTGATCAAATCGTCTCTCCTTCGAAATTCTCTTTGCCGGACATTTGTCGACTAATGAACCCGGAGGAATCAGTCGTGTTGTCCGTTGTTAAGGCAAACAAGTTGACGCAACAAATATTAGAGACTCTGATATGGGGTAATGCAGTGGTCCCCAACCTTATTGTTGCCGCGGACTAGTCAACGTTTGATAATTTTAATAATTTCATGCGGCTACTTAGCGTAAAGACAGAATAATTATTTTTTACTCTAATTATTACATTTTGCACGGCCCGGTACCATTTGATCCACGGACCGGTACAATTTTGGGGGTTGGGGACCACTGGGGTAATGCATAGGACACAGTTTGCACTATATTAGAAGCCGACGGTTAGCCGAAAATACGCTTACAGGCGTGCAGGTATCTTAAAATGTGATATTAAAGTATACCACAACATACCGATGAATATGCTATAAAAATAGATTTTAGATTACATAAATTAAAGGGAGAAAATTTCAATGCGAAAAATTGTGCCATTTGGAAAACAAAAGCATTAAAAATTACACTAAAATTGGAATATATTTTGGAAAGTTGTGCTAAATACCATTTGGCAAAAGTAAGTGCCAAAGCCAAAAAGAATTATGTCAAAACAACACAAATTATGCCTACATGGTAACACTGCCAACCAAAGAGTAAAATACTAAAGCAACTCGTATTCGATGAAATGGCCTAGTCTGCGGTCACACACGGCAATTTGACTTGCTCAACTTTTGTCCATTCTCTTTTGAACTTGCTTTCATGTTTACAAAATTTTATTCGGAAGGGAATTTTTTATGTTTGTGCAAAAAATGGAAGTGAAAGAAATAAATTCAATAATAAACAAATCACTTTTCCTTTTTTATTACCCACAATTTTATGCACAACGAAACAAAAAATGGAAAGGAATGTCAAATTTCCATCTGCCAAAAAACTTGGAGTTAAAATTGCGGATGAGAAAACAAAACGAAATAAGAATTCGGGCAAGTCTGCACCCCCATTGCATGCTCTTTTCCTCTCTATCCTACAAACTCAAGAAATGGGCAAGTAAAACTGCCGGGTGTGACCCCACACCTACTACCAGTGTTAACTGTCTGAATGAAAAAAGCGTCTTAAAAATTTTAAAACGCGTCGTTTTTCCTTAAAAAGAACGTGAACTTTTTTTTCATTTCATAACAACACAAGAATATATCGCAACATAAAATTCTATGAATGAGGAAAATTAAACGAAACTCTCTTCTATTTGGGGAAACTCTAATGTTCTTTCTGTTTTCGGCTTACACCAATTGTGTTTTCGTTTGCTTTTGCGTAAGCAACCCTGGTCAAATCGTTTTTGAAAAAAAAATCAAAAAATTAGTGAAACCATCATCTTATAACAACATTCTTCAATAAAGAAAATGTCTTCTACATCAGACAATTCATTTGTATCATTGTTATAAATTATTTGGACTTCTGATATGTTTCCATCGAAGAAATACATTTACAAACTAAAGATGGAACATCATAATTATGGCAACATTTGCTTTGTCTTTGAATACCATATCTTACATGCAGTAATGAATTAAATGAATTTAAAGACAATCTATTTCTTATTTTTGATTTATAAAAATTCATAACGCTAAATATCTTTTCTACATCAAGACAAGACGTAAAATAAAACTTGATAAACCCTGAAATGGGTTATTTCCTAACGCATCTTCAAATTGACTTACTTCACTCGAAAAAATGGTTTATTTGTTCTTGATTAATCCATTCGATGGATTTAATGTTTTCAATGGATTGGTCAATATTACATATAATATCAGAATCGGAAATTATTCTATTACTTCTTCTCTATTTTGATTATTTAGAAATCTTTCAATGTTAAGCAATCATATTTTTTGAAGCGTTTTCCAGTCACTGGAAGTCTGGCTCTAATTTCGTACACAAGACATTTTGTAAAATTTATACAATTTTTTTTTTGCATCGTCACATATATTGAAATCGGCACACGCCTTTTCAAAACAGTCTCCTAAATAACAAAATTCCTCGAATGGCATCTCTTGCATCTCCTAAATAATCAAACTTGTGCGAGATAACAATTATTTTATTTGTCAGAATTTGCAAGAATCGGAACAAATCTGCATGTAATTTTAAATGGACCGCATTTTTAGCTTCGAATGCCAAATTAGTACGTATAGGAACCATATAGGAAATTGCTGTCGTCATTATACAAGGTGGCGCAAAAGTAATCCTCCTATCAGAAAATGCTATAAATTTTGCGATTGGCCCCTAATGTCAGTTCTGTTTTGACATTTGTGTAGTAAACACATGCGAAATACACGTTAATAAAAAATGTTACGCTACACTGCTCCAGAACGCGGAATATTGCTGACTATTTATTTGACCAATAATCGGTCGGTGCTTTGGCACAACGTGAATTTCGTCGCAGATTTCCTGGCCGTCCAACGCCTACTGGTGAAACACTTCGACGTTTAGCCGCTCGCCTCGAAGAGACTGGCACAACACGAGATGCTGCCAGGCGTGGCAGACCCCGGAGTAGCCGTTCTGCAGAGAATATTGCTGCTGTAGCCGAGGATGTCATGGATGCGCCGTCGACATCGACCAGACGACGTGCCACGCCAATGGTTATCAGTCGACAGTCTTTACAGCGAATTTTGGTACAAGATTTGAAGATGTTTCCGTACAAAGTCAAGACGGTGCATCAGCTGTTAGCTGCTGACCGCCAATCGCGTCTAACATACGCTCAAGCCATCCTTAATCACCACCAAGAGGAAGATGATTTTTCATCAAAAATAATCATGAGTGATGAGGCCCATTTCCATCTTAGCGGGTACGTAAATAAGCAAAATTTACGCTTCTGGGGCACTGAAAATCCGCGTGTAACCCACGAAGAGCCATTACACCCGCTCAAAGTCACTGTATGGTGTGCTGTTTTCGCTGGAGGAGTCATCGGACCTTTTTTTTCGAAGACGTCGCGAGCCAAACGGTTACTGTGAATGGTGAGCGCTACAGAGCAATGATCAACGAGTTCTTTTTGCCGCAACTTGATGAATTGGGATTGGATGCATTTCCCGGGCGTCTAATCTCCCGTTTTGGCGATTTGCACTGGCCAGCAAGATCGCCTGATTTGACCGCTCCAGACTTCTTTTTGTGGGGCTTTTTGAAGTCGCGGGTTTATGTCAACAAGCCTCAGACTCTTGCAGCTCTTAAAGACAATATCCGTCGAGAATGTGAGGACGTATCGCCGGAAGTTTTGGTCAAAGTGATGGAAAATGCCATAAAAAGGGCTCAAATGACAATCAACTGTGGCGGCGGCCATTTGCATGACATCATATTCTCGATTTGATGTAAAAAAAATTAAAAGACCAAATAAAAATAATCCACAAGAAGAATGAAAGTTTTTAATTTTTTTTTAAATTACAGCCCAAAAACATCGGAAGTTTACTTTTGCGCCACCTTGTACATACATCTCTTTCGACAAATTTGAAATGAATCCGTCATCATTTACTATATGAAAATGAGTTTTTAGGTCTATCCACATATTTAAGATGCGTTTAACGGCTCTTTCTATTGGCAGCCACCTACGGTTTGACACTTGTAGTATTTTGTGGGGGCTTTCTGAATCAGTGTTTATTAAACGCTAGCGCGAGATGAATTGATTGAGTTGTGATTTGTGTGACACTAATACACTGGTGAGCGTAAAGATATACGCCCTACTGTATTTCGTTGCAGATGGACTTTTGGAACTTTGGATCCGGCCTTCCCAAGCTGTCGCATGAACTCCGCAGAGTATGTGGACATGCTGAAAACTAATGTATTGCCCTTCTTAAGGCGAAACCGGGAGATAAATTAAATTGTTCAGCAAGACAATGCGGCTATTCACTCCAGCAAGGAAACAAAAGTTTGGTTTCGTTCAGAAAACGTTGAAGTCTTAGAGTGGCCAGCTTGTTCCTCTGACATGGACCCTATTGAAAATGTATGGGGCATACTTGTTCATAAAATGTACTCCAACAACAGGCAACACAATAGCGTTGCAGAGCTAAAATCGGCAGTAATAGCGGCTTGTGACTCTTTAGAAAGTGCAACCCTAAAAACCCTGATAAATAGTACGCCGAACCGCATTTTTGAAGTTATTCAAAATAATGGAGGTCATACGCGTTATTAAAAAGTATTTTTTATTTTCAATTTGTTTTGTTTTTTTATTAATAAAGTAAATAAATGCACAAAGGCTAAACTAAGCAAAATACAATTATGTTGTTGTTGGATGTAAAAGTGTAGTTTTTGATTCTCTTTCATTCCTCATATTCGGTTTTTGAACTTTGACCCCTCAAGTCCATCTGCAACGAAAAGCAGTGGTGCGTATATCTTTACGCTCACCAGTGTACATTGACGTGTCATGCATGCTGTTACAACTTGGTATACATAGGAATTCGACGGCAATGTTACGTTCGACTCAAGTAAATCAATCCAACGTGTTCGAACATGAATCGTTTTACTTGAGTGTTGCATGGTACGTACGGCCACTCATCCAAGACTGTATGGATGACGTTTTATCGGCCACACTGAATTTGTTATTCTATCGTTTGATTTGTGTGCGCACGGTTGTTATTAAAAACAGGGAAAATGGAGAATTTCGAAAATATTAAGATCAAATTAAATGCTGATCTTTTCTTATGGCCTCAGGGGACGATCAAATTTTCTCATCAAAGTTTTAGGTGTGTGCGTGCCATCGGCTTTCGTCGGCTACACATACGCGTTGTCGTGTCACTTTAATGAAAAACAAAAATTTTTGATATTTTTCTTCGATGGATTTTATTTTATCGTCTCCAATAAGTTTGTCAAAGTTTACATCATTTGTGTTTTGGAGTGAGAGTGTGTGGACATGGCGAAGTGCGCGGAGGAAAAGAAATTCTTGCAAAATTTTATACAGACATACGAGTGCCTTGAAGCATTATGGAATGTTAAGGTAGATGCATATTGTAACCTTTTTCATTTGCCTCTTCCTTTGTAACAAAATTGCTGTACATGTAAGCAATAAGAAATCATCTTCCAACGACGACGACGACATTTTATTACCGCACTTGACAAAACCAAAACACAAATGAACTTTGACGTATTTTAGTTGTACGTTTGCGGGTAAGACACTAGCACAGCGCACGCACACACTTGAAACTTTGATGAGAAAATTTGATCGTCCCCTAGGCCTTTAAAAAACATTCCTTTTCCTAAATAATCAGCTTTTTCTTAAAAAAGTAAATTTTCTTAAAAAAATTAGCTTTTCCTATAGAAAGTACATTTGCGTGCATTTTATTATTACTTAAGTTGTTATTTTTGTAATGAATTCATTTTTTATGTTACTAAAGTAAATCAATAAAATAAAAGCAAAACAGAAAACTAATTCAAACAATCGTCTATACTCTTGGTGCTCCTTTGTTTTTGTAAATGCTCTTAGCCTATTCACATATAGCATGTGTCACATACATACATAAATTGCTGGTTTAACTCCATAAGATAATTCTTGGGAAATTAAGCTGACTGTTATTGGGAAATATCCTGATTGTGGTTGTCTGTAGTTTATAGTTTTTTGATTGGTGTGGTTGCAAGGTGTGTACTAAATCAGGACAATGTCATTAATTGCTCAATTATATCAAACACTTAACAAAAAGTTATACGCCGCCGCAACGACGATTTCTACCATAGATAAAGGAATTAAGTAGATATCGCACAGGAGTTGTCAAGTCCTACCACTAGCTGCTTTGTTGTCGTTTTGTAACTCTCACTGACGTTTCTCATAACTTTCATTGACTTTTATTCAACACTGTGGAAAATTTGATACATACAAAAAACTATCATTTTACAGGTTTTGTTAGTCGAACGACTAACTAAATTTTTTTATGTCGTTTTGTTCCCCACTTTCAAGTTCAAATTTTGTTATTTTGATTGTGTCTTTTTGTTTACTGTTATTGTTGGTGGTCGTTTGTGTTGATTATCAGAGCAACGGACAACAAAACAAAAACAAAATCCTTGTTGATGTTGCCTACCACACCTATTGTTAGCACCTGTTCTAAATACATCTTGCAAGGTATATTTAGTTTGGGATCAAACGTTGTAATTATTGCATTCAGCTAAATCTAGAAATTATCCCATTGAACTAGAAATTTCCCAAGGCATGTGCGATATCTAGTTAATTCCTTTATCTATGATTTCTACATAATATGGCGGCGGCGCAGCAACAAACTCATAAAACGGAGGCGTGGCTTGGAGGTTTACATGAAATGGACCAAATTTTACTCGCTTTCGTTAACTCGCTTTCGTTAACTTGGAAAATTTCAAAATTTCACATTAAGGTACTCTATTTTCATCGAGTATCTTGTCTAAACTGTAACATAAAAAAATTTAAAAACATGTTTTCCGCGGAATTCTCTACGAATGCTGTGATCAAAAATAAGTTAATGTTTTATAATGACCTTGATTTTCAGGACAAAATAAAATTTTTTTAAAAGATTTTTAAATAGCCTGTGATACAGTCAGTAAATATTTGTGACAAAAAAATAGTAGCTAAATAGTTTTTTAGCTAGCGGTGATTTTTGTGCTAGGGAATATGTGGCGTTAGTGTTTTTGTTGTTTAAAATACAACCCGTTTGAAAATAAAGCTACAATTTAATTGTATATATTATTTGTTATTTGTACTGCGCTCTTAATCAAAGTGTATGTGCCGTGCTTTTGATAAGAGCTCTTTATTGTATTGACATTTTTATGAAATTCCGTAAGTGATAATCTAAAATAATGGATATCAACGCATCTGCTAATAAAGTATCGAGAAATTGCTGTATCAATCCCTACAAAAACAGAAACATGTGATAAAAAAATAAGTTAGCAGCCATAACTCAGGCTATGTGAGAACCAAGTTCCAAAATTTTCTCCTCATGCCGTCTTGATTTTTTAAAGAAAAAAACTCGACTGGACAAGAACAATGATGCAAGTAGTCGAATACCAAACCTATCCAGACATTATTTTGCCTACAAAAAATAAGCGTTGTAAATTTAAAAATATCGATAATGAGTACAACCAAGCAGGAGTGACTACCCTAAATCAGATAAAAGATAAATTTTAGCAATCCAGTAAGAGATCAGAGAGAATAATGCTTCTAACACTTGCACCGAAATATTGGAGTCGTAAAAACTCATGAGCGAGGCTAATTCGACTGAACGGGAAGCAAGAAAAGCAAAGAGCTGTGTAATCAGAGTGGAATTTTAACGTGTGCAAGAGCTAAAAAAGGAGTATCGATACCGCTTCAAACGGTAGCTTTCGTGAAGGATTATGAACGTGATGACATTAGTCGGTTAGTGCCAGGGGTGGCAGATTACGTATCACTAAAACAAAATGATGGCAGGCGTCGGCACGTTCAGAAAAGACTAAAACTTGGAAATTTAAACGAACTGTTTGCGCAATTTAAAACTGATCATACTGATGTTAAGATTGGTTTCACAAAATTTACTCAGCTAAGACCATTGCATTGTGTTCTACCAGGAAGCTAATGCTTAGCGAAGTAAATCTTGAAAAACTTACGCAGGACTCTAATCTGATTTTAAACGATTATCATGACTTCATTCAAACAA
Source organism: Phaonia tiefii (assembly GCA_963931995.1). Lineage (NCBI taxonomy): Eukaryota > Metazoa > Arthropoda > Insecta > Diptera > Muscidae > Phaonia > Phaonia tiefii. The sequence goes on from OZ008369.1 coordinate 201,049,265, forward strand.
TTATTTGTACCAATCCAACAAGCTCTTGCTTTTAAATGAGTGTACGGTATGTCCTGGTACAGCATCACTTCACGAAATTCTAACTACGGTTTTTGATAATAATTTCATAGACGAAGTTAAACATACAGATGTACACTAAACACAGTGGTTTTGAAAGTTGATGCATTTCTTGATGATCTCATTGATCGGTTGATAAACTTAAAACCACAGGATTTTATTGCCAAATATCAAACAAAGTTTCTAAAAGATCTGAACCAAATAGTATTACCTGGCGAGTTTATAGTATATTGTGACTTTGCGAGAAACTATGCGTTCGTAGTCCAAAATGTTGCACAATCAGTTCATTAGAACAATAACCAAGAGGAATATTCACTGTAATTACGTACTTTAAGATTGGGAATGAAATTAAGCATAAAAACATGGCAATTTTGTCAGGCCATCTGCTGTTTATTGTTATCAAAAAATTATCATTGATTATTTAAAAATGCACTACGACAAAAAAAAATATTTTATGTAACGGATGGAGCAAGTCAGCATTTCAACAACAAAAGCTATTTCGCTAATCTTTTATTGCATCAAAAAGATTTTAATCTCCTAGCCGAGTAGCATTTCAAAGCTACATCACATGGAAACGGAGCATGTGATGGAATAGGAAGCAGCAAATTTGCAGAGAGGAGCTGCGCGAACGAGTTTGGTTTATTGTCCCAAAAATCACATACTAACAATAGATGCATTATATCAATTGGCAACAAAATATTGCTTAGAAACGGAAGTCTTCCTATGCAAAGAAGGAGGTCCGGCAATAGATTTTAAAAGAATTGAAAGCTGGTTTAAAAATGCTTTAATCATACCAGGCACTCTAAAATATCATGCATTCATACCACTAAGAAGTATGAATATGATATTAAAAAAATTCTCTCAGGATGAGAAATAGGAAATATTTCCAAAGATAAAGAGATCAAAATCTCCCAAAAAGCAAAACTGAAGATAAAGGAAAATAATAATAAATCTTTCTTTTGTTACGTGCCCCTATTCACCCCAGTATGAATTTTAACCAGCGCGGTATCTGAGAGACTTCGCCCGGGAGTATGTTTACCCCTTCATACTGGCTACAGGATAGTATCAATTGATATGTGGAACAAAATAAAAAAAAGGAGTCTTTTGCAACGTCAAACTGGTCAGGAGAAGGGGGACAGATGTTTATCCGCAATTGGGCATCTATTTAATGCCCAGTTTGTCCTATTTCAATCTTCTTATGATTTCATCCGTTAAATAAATGAGGCCAAAAAGGCTGGTTTAACTTGGTGTTCGCGTTGGGCTGCGTTATTTAGAATTTTTTACATTAATTTAATCACACTAGTCTGAAGCACTTTAAAACTTATTTTCCGGATTAAAAATCAAGGCCGCAAAAAAAAACTTGGTGCATCCGATCTAGGCCACGCCTACTAGTACACTATTGCCGCTATATTTTTTCATGGACTAGCTTGGCATAATTCTTCCAACTGTAGTCATGTTTAATGCGTTTTCGAATCCAATTCAATCGACTATTCATCCTTTTCCAATAATTTTTTTTGTGGACCTCAAATCCTAACTATCCCTTTCCTAAGTTTTTGGAGGTTTCCATGTCCTCAGCCATCTATTGAGACTGTTTGGCGGTTTTTATGTCCTTAGCCATCTGTTTTATCTTGAGTCGTTATATTAACATAACTTCCCTATTAACAGAAATATAAACATAAAGGGTAGTATTCTAAAAGTCCCGAAAGTTAACGTAAACGCAAAAGACAAAGTCAAAAATTGGTAGTTTACATATCACTTCGCGCCCATAAAGCAACTATGCTATGGAGTTGCCAACAAAGAAAACGATTGAGGCGCGTCATTTCGCTGCTCTCTCTCTCTTACTCTCTTCGTTGAATATTTCAATACACGAACAGTTTTCTGATGATGCTATTGTATCTAACTATAGGAATTCCAACCATATTTAAATAAAATTACATAAAGTATGTAAAAAGTATGAAATAATTAAGTTATGACGCGGGAAAGAAATGCGTTTGAGTGAATCGCGTCGACTTTTTTGGTTCTCTTCTACTAGGGTTGCCAAATTGCGCCTGTTTTTTCTTCTCCATTTGTTTAGATTAAGTTTAAAAAATGTAGCTCTATTTCAATAGAACAACAGATTTTAAGATTGCTATTATTTATAATACTGCAATATCTATTCACATAAAATGTGTACAAAACCTATGTTATTTTGAATGTCGACTAAATTTTCCCATCTTTGTTAAATTTGCTGTCTTTTCAAAAACACGTGCCATTTTGCAGTATGTATTGGTTGTAATGTATGGGTTCATGTATTTATTATTGTCAACATCAACTGATGTCTATAATTTTTTAAATATAATTATAATAGTTTTGCAATGCATTATTTATTTGTAGTTTCCATTTCTAATTTTATTATTGTAGATAAGAATTTCAGTGAGTAAACAATATAATTTTGAATTATTTTTAAAAAAATTTTGAGTTCAAGCCGTCGCACATACGGCAAAAGTAACGATTTAGGTGGACAAAAATCGATAATACCGATGTTCTTTAATATGTATGATAATATGTGTCAACGTTCTTTAGTGTTTGGCTTATTCAATGACAGTAATAGTAAAGCAGTAACATTATACACTTTTTTACGAGAGTGCCCAAAACTTGCCGAATGCTTATCGTTTGCGTACGCGTCTCAGTTATGCATGCGCTTTTGACACTGTAATAATTATAGTTTGCGTACATATATCTTTTTGATTATTTTTATATATCAAAGCAGGACTCATTACATGTAAGATTTTAATTTTTGACTATTCTACATGTAATAATTCTAGAACTGTAATTATTTAAAGAAATTCAATAAAATTAACTCGAAAACAGCGATTCTACAGACCACGCAAAAAAAGTACCTCAGAGTACCCTCATTTACTTTTCATAATTACGCTGTTCAAGTCTTTCAGAAAGTCCATACCAAAATTTAGCTATCACTTTTAATCACTTTGGCAGTAATTGTAGTTTTTGTTCATATACACTGCACTCGCGGTAACGTAAATGGCAACTCTGAAATCTATGAAATTTTATTTTAAATGTGCGCGCAGTTCCATGTAGGGGTGCGGGAAATTCCCTTTTTATGCTCTCATTACATGTGTGACACATGTAGGTGTGCGAGCGCTTTCGTTTTATTTTGGTTGGTTTTAATTAGTTCACGCTACCGCGAGTGCATTGTATACGAAAAAATCAATTTAAAACATTAATTGCAAAATTACGATGGTGTCCAAATTTGAACTATTTTTAATTCTAAGACATGATAAGTTTTTTAAATTTTGTCAGAAGAAGTGTAAGGAAAGATTAAAAAACTATATTTTTGAAAAATTTAACATTAGTGAGTGTCCAAAAGACGATGAAGAAAGGTTAAATACTACATTAAAACTTTTTATATCAAAATTGGAAATCTAGTAAACAAATATACGATAAATTTGTAAATAAGACTTCTCAATGGCTTAATGCGGAATTACGTCTCCCGATTACTGCGCCTGCAGATCGTCAATTGCCCATTCTTCAAAGACCCAATGTATCTGAAGTACGAGGCAGGCCAAGAAAAGTATTTTCAGATAGTAGCAATCGTACTAAAAGGCGTAAAGTTGATTCTATTATACGAAATGTTAGTCCAAATAAATTAATTTTTGCTGCAGAACAAGGACTGAGGAAACAAGGTAAAAGAATTGCTGCCGATGTTGTGCACTTGGCTGGATCATCTAGCCAAAAAAGTTTAAAAAAAATGAAGGTAGCTCAGACGACATCTTCGACAATCATTCCCTATACACCAGAAGAGGCTCTTGCACTTATAATAGACTCAGACTTGACTAAATATGACTACATAAACATTCAAACCGGAGCAAAAGCTAGGAACGCAAATATTTATCCTTCCTATCCCGTGATTTCTGAAACGAAAAAAAAGTGTTATCCTAAAAACATTTCTGTAACTGAAAAAGTTGCTGAAATACCGTTGCAAGATTTGTTAGACCACACAGTCAAACGTTTATTTGAAGTACAATCGGAGGTTTTAGAGCAGCATTTACCAGACGAAATTGATACAATGAATGTAATTTACAAATGGGGCATAGATGGGAGTGGAGGTCACAGCATTTACAAACAAAACTTTTCTGATCATTCACTTTATGGAGACTCTAACATTGTTCTATGTACTCTTGTTCCGTTAGAAATGTCTACAGGTGAGAAAGACAATAGAAAAATATATTGGAAAAATTTGAGCTCTTCCAGTTTGAAATATTGCAGACCGGTGTGTATCAAATTAACGAAAGAAACACCAGATACTGTTAAAGAAGAAGTCAACAAAATCGATGAACAAATTGTCAATTTAAATTTAACATCAGTCAAACTGTCTAACCAGAAGCTAATATATTTTAAGCATAAATTAGTATGTACGATGGTCGACGGAAAAACTGTAAATATATTAACAGAAACAGCCTCCACACAAAGTTGTAATATTTGCAAAGCTACGCCAAAAGAGATGAATAACCTAGCTATGTTCTGAAGAGACATCCCTGTGAAGATTCATATAAATATGGTATTTCAATTTTGCACGCCTATTTGAGATGTTTCGAGTATCTTCTTAATATTTCTTATAAACTGTCTATAAAACAATGGCAAGCAAGAGGCAAAGACTCCAAAGACAGCGTAAGTTTGAGAAAAGCTGATATTACAAAAAAGTTTTACGACCAAATGGGTCTTGTGGTTGATCAGCCAAAGCAAGGAGGAGGGAACAGTAACGACGGCAACACAGCCCGAAAATTTTTCGGCAATACTGAAATAATGTCCGAAATAACAGGACTTGACGAAAGAATTTTGATTCGATTCTCGACAATTCTGAGCACTTTATCAAGTTGTCATTACATACAAATTGAACAGTTTAAAAACTACTGTCTTGAAACTGCAAAGTTGGTAATAGAAATTTATGGATGGTACAGAATGAGTGCTACAGTACATAAAATACTCATTCATGGCGCTGAAATTATCAAATCGTTACCATTACCTGCAGGACAATTTTCAGAGGATGTTATTGAAGCAGGTCATAAAGCTTATAAAAACATAAGACTTTTCCATTCCAGAAAAACGTCCAGGATAAACACAAATACAGATATAATGCACATGCTACTTGTAACTTTAGATCCTGTAATATCTGCAATAAGAAAAAATAAAAAGCACAAATGCACACCTTTTTCACCAGAAGTTATATCAATGCTTGATATTCCGGAATTCTTGAAAGATACATCCATGAGGAATGATGATGTTGATGATAGTGATATTGAGACTCAGGACGAAACCACCCACGATTAATATTTAAATTAAATTAAATGTTCCAACATAAATTAATTTTTTTGTTTTTATGATTTATTTCAGTATTGTTAATTAATAAAGCATTATTTTCTTCCCGAATGAAGCAAGAACAACGGTAATATCGCTAATCTTGCTTAAGTTGTCATTAAGTATCATATTATGTTAAATCCCTACTTAAAAATCAACTTCATTAGTTAAATATTTTTGTCCACCTAAATTGTCACTTTTGCCGTGTGTGCGTCGATTGCATTTCAGCCAAAATTGGCAATTACTTATAAGGAATGAAATCCAAAATTCTTCCATCTGCTCATCCTCGATCGTCATCTTTCTTTAAATTTGTAATCTATTCAACTAACGCGAAGAATTATGGCGTGTTCAATTTGACAGCTGAAGTGATTAAAAACGTTGCGCTGCATTTTACAAACTACCCATTAATAACATAACTCAACGCAGGTAGTCACCGAACAACTGTAATATTTTCTAAACGACCAAAACGACAAAAGTAACGCGAAGTGACTGATTCACGACTAATAGAGTACCACCCAAACATAACTCCAGTTCTCTTATATTATATTATGCCTTCAAAACCAAAGTTCAAATTTAAAAAATGGACGACCCGATTTCAGTCATTAAACCCGTTACTATTACTCATACACTGCACTAACAAAAATCTACTATTCCGGACTTTCATATGGCAACACTGTTTTAGCACATATCCAATGTGCCATAGGAATCCGTTACGAGTTCGAGATTTTGGCCGAAACGGACATCCGTTACGAACTCATAACGAATTCGTTTTCGTATGAAATTCCTCTCGAAACCGCGATCCGGATCCGTCTTTAAACATGTTTGCGGATTCAAAACGATTTCGCGTTCCTTTCGAAAACGCAAATCGTTTTTTGTACTTTTCGTATCCGTCTCGAACTACATATTCCAATCCGTTTCGGACTCGTTTTTTGGAAATAAATGAAACAGAAATATTAGACGGATCCGCCAAATCGCAATGTCACTGATTCGCTTTTTTATGTTTTTACGGGCTAGTAACGAATTCGATCGTTTTTTGGAAATAAATGAAACAGAAATATTAGACGGATCCGCCAAATATCAATATCACTGATTCGGTTCTTTGTTTTTACGGACTCGCAACCGGTTCGAGGTGAATCCACCAAATCGCAATGTCACTGATTCCCTTTTTTAAGTTTTTACTGACTCGTAATGGGTTCGAAACGAATTCGAGAACTCACAGTTCGCTTTTTTATGGGTTTTTGTGCACATTGGGTATTGATAACGTAAAAATAGGTGATGACAGCCACGATAAATTCATTCAACACACACAACGAGGTAAGTAAAAATAAGATTAGTAGTGTAGATAAACTATCCTAGTTGAAGGTTGTAACTGATTAAAATTCTTCTAAACAAGGGTTTTCTCTTATTTCTCTTTTCAGTATACGGGTTGTGTTGCTGGGAGATGAATTTTCTTCGGAATTCCTGGAAATATTGCATCTTCTGAGAAACACACACAATTGTATTTCCCGTTACATCCCGCGAATGGATTCGAGAGAGCTTCTCACAAACCAGTGAGCTGTGCGCGTTCTAGTTTACAGTTTTACCCCGGTTCCGAACGGTATTCTGAGAAGCTTTTTCATGGCTAAATACTCGATAGTGTCGCCGTCACTAAGCGAGGTGGCCGCCATCGAAAGAAATTTAAGGTGGTCAAAGCAGGGATCGAAACCAGGATCTCATGTACAAGAGCCGCGCACACTACCATTGCACCACCGACGGCCAATTGTATATACTTGTATGTACATATGTGTATGGAACTAAAGAATAAGCAGAACTTTTCCGAGAATACCTTTGAAAAACATACTCCCTTGTTGGAGTACTATCGAAAACGTCGAATCTGGTGGACATACCCAGCATTATCCGTGGCCTGATTTTTCCACGTCTTACTTTTCTGGACGTTAAAACTGATAAGCTAACCAAAAAAACAGAAAATACTAAACCCTGAATGAATCAAAAACAATCACCCGCTAAAAACCCATGAAAACAGAAATCCAACAAAAAAAAAATTACATGAGGTGTCAGGGGACACCCGGTTGGAACGAAGTTCCTTTCGCTATATTATGTACTAGTTAGTTCCACCACGCCTAAAGCGCCTGTTGAAAAATACTGTAATTTAAATGGGGCTTTAAGAAAATATACTTTTGAAAAATGATAAATATTTTTTTAAGAAATTTTGTATTTATTGAATGTGTTTTAAAAAAAATTTCGGTCCCTTGTGTAAGAATATGTATTATATTTCCCCGAAAAGGCCCTTTCTTTGATGAGAGGTACTTCTTTTATTAAAAGCGAATGTGTTTATGTGAAAAAAAAGCCTAAGAGTATGCCCTTTTTTTTACAAAGAAATACTTTTTTTAAGAACAGGTACTTTTGAAAGAAGTGGGACTCTTTTTAGGATAAGGTTATTTTTTTTCAAGAAACTTTACTTATTTTCAGGAAAGCTACTTGTCTCAAGAAAAGAATAGGTATTATTTTATTTTTAAGAAAGGGTACTTTTAAGAAAAGGAATTTTTGTAAGAAAATGTATTTTTTGTAAGAGAAGGTATTTTTTGTATTGAAGAAAAGCTTTTTTACCAATGAACAGGTACAATTTTAGGAGTAGGTACTTATCTCAAGAAAATTTATTTTGTTTTACAAAAAAGGTAATCTTTAAAGAAAGGGTAGTTTTTTAAGAAAAGCCACTTTGTTGTAAGAGTTTTTTTTTGTAGTTTTTTAAGAAAAGGTACTTATTTATAGTTTTTGTAAGAAAATTTACTTTTGTAAGCAAAGGTACTTCTTAAAGAAAAGGTATTTTGTTAAGTAAAAGAGCTTTGCTTAAGAATATGAATAGCTATTTTTTTTGAGAAAATTTACTTTTTTTTAAGAAAACGCACTTGTTTAAGAAAATGTTATTTGTTTAAACTTCTTTCACTTTGGCTTTTCTAAATTTACTTTTTATTCGGTTCAATCTACAATATGCAATAAACAAACAAGTTTCCCATTAAACAAAATGTTTATGTTAGTCTAGACACAAACCAAAACTATGAGTGCAAGAAAAAGTGTGCTGCCAATTCAACGCTCAGGGTTGGACTTCATGGATTTGGCAGTCTTGCGATTTGGCTTTTCTAAATTTTTCTTGTTATTGGGTTCAAAACTACAATATGTATTAAACAAGCGCCACCTAGCAAACTTCCCTTTAAACCAAACCAAACCAAAAAATATCCAATATAGTTGATAATAATGGGTTGTAATAAAGTAGTTAAAAAAAAGTTGTTTAAAAATGTTTCCCCCCCCTGTTTGTAACAAATTAAATGTTAAAGAGTGGTTATTGACTTCCACTGGGCCAAAAAAACACATCAGGGTCGGTGAAGCTGTGCGAAGAATGTTTTTTTCTCGTCGCCTGAGGCACATATTTAAGAACGAACATCCATAAGAGGCCCTAAAGAAAGTTTGACATTGGACTTTGTTTAGGTTTAGAAATTTACGTTTCAACACCAATTTGCCCTGCAACAAAACTCCGACGCTGCCAGATAAATCGAATTAGTGGCGGGACGTGAGGAACTCCACATCCTGCAGTCTCAGCATCCGGGCACATCAGTAAAGATTCGATAAGTATAGATAAGTTCATAGAAAAAGTACTTTTTAATAGATATTGATCTTGAACCGAACAATTATTAAAAACATAACAATTGAAAAATCGAATAATATAAACTCAAATGGATATAATTTGAAGACGGTACAGTCTAACGCCTATCTCATGGCAATCGTTGTTTCTTTTTTGAAACAACAACATCTATGCAATGACTTTCGATGAACGCATGCATAGGAAGGAAATGTTGTGAACATTGATGGTTATGGTAAAGTATTGTTGTGGATATTTTCGCACAAGTAGGAGTTTCGGCAATTATCGCTTAGTTGAGATTTGTCTTAGTGTGAGATAGAACAGAGTTGCATAAGGCAAATCAAGCATTTTTTCGTGATTCTTAGACAAAAAAGGACAAATACCCCAGTTGTCGTCTGTCAAAACGTATGGGAAGTGAAGCAAATTTTATTGATTTCGGCTTAAAATCCACAAAAGTGGCAAAATTAAGAAAATCGATGCCAATGCTGTATAAGTTATTACTTCACAAACGTAACGGGTGATCGAAATATTGACTATCAGTCCGTATCATACATCCGCCAACCAAAATGAGTTGATTTTCGCTTAAACAACGTTGGGAAATTTTGCAAATACTGCAAACTCCAAATCGGAGATCGTCTTTTCTGACGAGGTGCATTTTCATTTCGGCGGCTAAGTCAACAAACAAAATTGCCGCATATGGGGGCCGGAAAACCAGCACATTATTGTCGAGTACACAACGCAACCACAGAGACTGACAGTTTAGTGTGGATTTTGGAGTGGTGGCGTCATTGGTAAATTTTTTTCAAAATGCTGATGGAAACCCTATTTCAGTCAGGTGCTATAGAGCCATTAGTACGGACCTTTCATGAACTGAAATGAAAGGCATGAACTTGGACAATCTTTGGTTTCAGCGGGATGGCGCACCATATAACACAGCTCAACAAACGACCGATCTTAGTGCACTAAGTCTGGTAGTCTTCTTATCAGCCGTCTCGTGTTCCGTATGTAATGGGAATATTTGTTGTTTCTATTAAAGCTAGAATTTTATAAAACAAATAAAGTTAAGTTCGCTTTATTTAATTTATAAAAAGATTCTTTTATTTGGACTAGACCGTCACGCCGCCGAGCCAAGCCAACGTTTTTTGAGTTGTTGCGGCGCACACTACTAGCACTGGACAAAAATAGAAGGTGTTGTCAGAATATAATGAAACTTCATTTCTAAGCGGATGATGATGCGCTGATTTCAAAAATGTGATCGGTTTTTATGTCACATTTAGGGTTTTCTTGTAAAACTCATTTGTTGGTTGTTGTTTTCAGAATAATGTATTAAACCTATCATAAATATTAATATCAGATGTTTCATCCTGCACTCAATAATATTGAACGTACTTATCGAAGTTCAATAAATTTCTATTTTTTTTTTGTACGTTCCTCTTGGATGAAATAAGTGTTGCAAAACTATTAAATATAATTATATTTAAAAATTATAGACATCAGTTGATGTTGACAATAATAAACAAAAGAACCAATACATTACAATCAATACATACCGCCAAGTGGCACGTGTTTTTGGAAAGACAACTAATTTAATATAGATGGCTAGATTTCTTCGACATTGAACCCCAAAATAACATAGGGTTTTACACATTTTATGTGAATATTGTTGGTATATGCAGTATTACACTTAAAGGCAACCTTAAAATTTGTTTATCTACTGAAATAGAACTAAATTTTTTAATCTTTTGCATTCTGAGCATTTCACTCAAGATAACTTTTTCTAATCTATAATTTTTTATTTTAGTTTGGCAACTCTATAAACCGCATATGTCAGTGACAACTTTAGTAAACAAACGCAAGCGCGAAGTGATATACGAGTATAAACTACCATTTTTTGACTTTGGCGTTCGCGTTGGCTTTTGCGTTGACGTTCACTTTCGGGACTTTTTGAATACTACCCTATGTATGTAAATATATAGGTATATTATGCGCACACAGCAAGCAGTAACGTGCGATTGTGATCGATGAAGACAATGCTAACCACCTTGCTGATTGCACAGGGTGATCCTCCTTGGGTGAGCGGTAGTGCAATGGGACGCTGGCGACGGCATGGCTTCGTAAAACCTGCCGAAGTTGGTGACGCGTTGCGGTGGAGATCTAATCTATATCTTTCGGATTGGATGGGATACCCGATGTAGTCCTTAAGCGGGTTAATGCCGCTATTTGGAATATTCTGGCGGTGCTTTTTAACCACTGCCTGAACTTGGGATATTACCCGGCGGCTTGGAAGGAATCAGTTGCGATCCCTATACCAAAGCCGGATGCGGACCACAAAATGAGTGGGGGTTATAGACCGATTTCGCTTCTGTCGCCCATAGGCAAACTACTTGAGAGCTTCATCTTAACTAGGATTGTTAGGACGGCTGAAGATAAAAGGATCCTCAAAGATAATAAATTTGGTTTTCGGCGAGAACATTCAACGTCTCATGCGCTCATGGTCTTCGGAGACTATGTGACTCGAGCGTTGAATAAGAGATATGCCACCATAGCGGTGGGTCTCGACATAGCTAGGGTATTTGATTCAGTCTGGCAGGACGGAATCTTATACAAAATGGTGAGATTGGGATTCGATATGGACACCTGTAGGATGGTGGCTACTTTCCTAAAGGGGCGGAAATTCCGTACTAAGGTCGGAGATGCGTACTCTAGCGTTAGAGATGTTGCGGCGGGAGTGCCCCAGGATTCACTCCTGGGGCCTGTACTCTACAACATCTTTGTCAGTGATTTACAAGAACCGCCTGATGGTGGGTTGCTACTGGCATATGCTGATGACTTACTTGTTGCCACGTTAACAAATCTGAGGCTGCTATAATCAAGGGCAAACGGTGATTGCTGTTTCGTAGTGCGAGGGCATTCGTACCTGATCTTTGGGTTGGGGACGCCCGAATAGGAAATACCGAGGTTCTTAAATACCTTGGAGTCCTATTCACGACGAATTTCGAATTTTAACGACACATTGATCGAACTTTGGCCAAAGTGAAGGGAATATTCGCGAGTTACCTCAAGTGTGCTCCGGTGCAGTGAGGGACTGACGAACGAAGTTAGACGTTTGATCTACCGACAGATCATCAGGCCTATAATGTCCTATGCCTTCCCAGTCTGGTTTGGGATCTCTTTCCACCAGATGGAGAAGCTTAGAGTATGGGAAAGATGCATTCTTGCAAGCTGTTTAGGTTGGCTAAAATAAGAGCTGACGATGGCTCGTGGACTGCACCATCCTGTAGACAAATCTACAGGATGGTAGATTTTGACGGAATGAACGTACTTTTAGTTAGGGGTGCGTTGGCTTTTCTGGAGAGGTCGGCCTCTTTGCACAACGCTTTAGTTGAGCATAGTCTGGACCATGACGGGGATCTGGGAAAACAGTTTGAGGGAAATTATAGACCGACTATTGGCCTGGAGGGACTGAATAGGGACGGGTTACTTTTTGTTGACGATAGGCTACTCTTCTACCATAGGAGAATAGGGACGACTGATATTGGCGACACTGTCTACAATGTAGCTCAGTAAGCGCACCTTACCCTGTAAATATTGTATATATGTAAATAGTAGCTTTAAGTGTAAATAGTAGTTACTAATCCTTAGTTTGTAGTCATTAGCTTGTAGAGCGTTGATTAACCCCTTTTTTATAGCACTATTTTGGGGGTACTGCTTTGCAGTTATAGGGTAAATTTATTGTATTAAAGATATGCAAGCAGCTAAGCTGCAGTATGTAAGCATATTAAGGCAGATGAAGATAGTTCCAAGAATATTGTTTAGTGTATAGAAAGTAGAAGTGTTAAAAGATTAAAGTTAGATTGTAAGTTATTTTCCATCAGAAAGGAAACTATCTCAACACATAGGATTCCCACATAAATATGTATAAAAACGTACCTCGTTTCCTCTGGGCTGCTGCCGCAAATTCTCGCTGTATGGTTTGACGGACGAAGGACCAAATGTTGGGGTCAAACACCAACCTTAATTTCCCAATGAGCCAATGTTGGGTTTCCAATTGACACAGAAGTTGGTTCCACTGCCAACAATGTTGGATGCACTGCTGCACTCAAGCACATGCAACAAGAGAGAGGGGACAAATTAAACACCACTATCGCGAAGCGCACCAATACGCCCGTTCAGACAGTTGAACTTATCGAACCACAAAAAAAAACCAAGGAAACACAACACTTTTCATATTGGTTCACGGGTTTATTTATTTTAGGTAAATCTGTTTGATGTTGCGCGGTTTAACAACAATTGTTAGTGACTTAAAGGAGAAGCAGCAACGTCAGTTCGAGTAGTGACACAATAAGAACGACTCGAGTAATCGGTAGTGGGTACGTTTACTTATGTAGGTCAGGGTGGATACCATTTGGGGTGGTACATAGGAGCGTAGAATTGTACCAATTACCATACAGACGTAAATTAAATCAAATCAGCAACAAAGTAATTCATATTTCACTACCGAGTAAATACAAAATTTGAATAAAAAAGAATCGGAAGATATCGAAGAAGTTTTTTTCGATTTTACTAGAATAACGTTCAAACTAAATTATTATGAAGAAATATTTCACCGAAGTTTATTATGTTTTTTTTCATCAAAAATTGAGTATTTTTCAAATATTCATCTATAAAAAGTAAATTAACAAATAATTACAAAATATATTTTTAAGATTTATAGAAAATATAAACCCAAAATTTTTATCATCCCTTAGCTATTCCAAAAATATAAGCCTTTTAAATTCTGTTTACAAATGTAGTTTTGAAGAAAATTTTACTTCACCTACTCACGAACGAAAATACAAAATCAATTTATTTTGCATACAAATCGATTACTTTGAATTGCTCTGGAGCACAACAAAATACTTCTATGAAAACCTCTTTGCGAATTTTTGTTTAACTGCACTATTACTTTTAAAACGATACCAAAAAATATCCATTCCAACCAAGTCACTTTTATAATTGTTGCCTATGTAACGGTGCAATGTGCGGCGGCGTAAAACTTTTTGCTTAATCTTTCATTTAATCGATCAATTAATGGTATTGTCCTGATTTACAACACAAGTTGCAACCACAACAAGCAACAAACTATAAACTACACACAACCACAAGCACACTCAGAATATTTTCCAATAAAAGTCAGCTTAATTTCCCAAGAATTAACGCATACAGCCAAACGAAAATTTGAATTTTGCATAACAACAGCCAGCACACATGTTCTGTAACTTCTGTATCTGAAAACTTCTCACATCAAGGAAGTGCGAAACAAATAATTCCACCGTTTCTCTACATGTGAGTGCAAACTATGTACCTTATTCATAAAATGTTGAGAGAGATTTGAGAGACGTTGTTTGTATGATAAAAAGTCTCATACCCAGGCCCGGTTCAAGCTGATTCGGCGCCCTGTGCTGATTTTGAAAATTGCGCCCACAATCATAGTATAAGTCATTTCCACGTCACCATTGAGGTAGACTATATTAACGCGTTTTTTTAACCAGGTATCCCCAGTAGGCTTAGTCCTCGTACAAGAAAAAAATATTAACATTTTTTAGTGCAATAAATTTATACAAAAAATTATTATACAAATTAAATCTCCATAAAACTTTATACAAATTGAACTCTTCTTGCTTTTAATTTTGTAAACTCTTCAATCACGTCATCGTACTGTAACACTTCAACTAATTCCTTTTCTATCGATAGAATTGACAAATCCACCAATTTATCTTGTGTCATAGTCATTCGCAAGTAAGTTTTGATGAGTTTCAATTGTGAAAAACTGCTTTCACCGGAAGATACTGCTACAGGCAGAGTACTTAAAATTTGTATAGCTACTACCGAGTTTGGAAATAGTTGTTCTAAACGGGATTTAAATATAAAATTTAGTACGTCTAACCTAGATTGGTCTGCTTTAACAAACGGAGATAAGATTAATATCTCCTGGTATAATTCTTTTCTATTCAAATCTTTCGATTCATTATTAATTGATTACATAAATTTTTTAAATTTTCTAATTTGTGAGCTTCATTTATATTGTATAAAAAAGAACACGAATTATTGTGAGCTTTCAACATTTTAAATCTTTCATTAATGGAAGTAATAGCTTGATCTAAAATTTTATAATAAAAGTTAACTTTAAAGCTTAGGTTAGAATCTAAAATTGTTTCTTCAGCTTCATCCGTATACACAACTATCATTCACCGAGAACGTAATGATGACTGCTCAGGAAATGTGGATGGTATATCTAAATCTGAGGCTATTGCTTCAGCTGCAAAAATATATTGGTGAAACTTTTCATCAGTTCTCAATTTTGCAATATATTGACTAGTATTTTGTATTGTAATACCTGCTGACAAGCTGGCGCTTTGACCTTGTAAACATTTGCTAGCTATGTTGACATCAAAGCAAATCAATAAACTATAAATAAATTCAAAATCTAGGATCTTATTATGTAACGTCTTAGCAGTGACTTTTACTTCTGCAGTACCATCTTCGGAGATTTCAAGTAAAGCCTCATATATATCACCCAAGTTATTTTTAATGGTTTCAATGCATCAATTCTGCTTTCCCATCGAGTTTCAGAACGAGGTTTTAGAGTTAAATTAGGAACATTTTTTTATGTATATACATATGTATGTATAGTCCACCTATCCGTTGAACTAGATACGACTACATATACATTTTGGACAATATCAAAAAATTTAAATGCATCCAACGAGCAGTGCACGGAATCATTTACTACTAAATTAACCGTGTGCAAGGCACATGGAACAAAAATTGATCTAGGCTCAATAGTTCTTATCCTGTTTCGCATTCCGGATTGTTTACCTCTCATGTTGTAACCATTGTCATAACCCTGACCACTACAATTATTTATAGAAATATTTAAATTCTCTAATTCTTTATATGTATATGTTCATTTTGAATGATTTTACTAATTTATGTATATTCTGTGTCTCCTGATTGTTAATTCGTCTCAAATGCTCTCCTAATACCAAATCAAATTTTGCAACTGCTTCCACAAGTTTTAAAAAATTCCGTAGTTCACCTCATATAATCTCTCCGAAGTGCCGCGAAAGGCTAACGACTGAGTACCAAGAAATTTCACTAAAATAACTAACCTACGGAGAACGTTCTTCCAATGTTTAACTTCAGCTTTCATTCTACTTTCCAATACACAATCTATGGTCTGATTTTTTTAAACCAACTTCTAAAATCTTCCATGACTTAAAACTTTCCATGTAAAATGGGCTGTTCTCATGACTTTTAAGAATTTGAGCAATATGACTCCAATCTGAGCATCCTGAACTAGACAATGCTTGGCTAGCTTTATTTTTGAAAACTACGGAACAACAGAAACAATAAACGGCATCTTTAGAGATTGAGTATATTAACCAAGAGCGTGAAATTGTATCCCCGTTAGCCAAAATTCTTTTGTATAACGATTCGCTATAGGGCCCATACACGACACCAGCATGCTGGCGCAATCAAGTGATTGTGCCAGCCGATTGACAGTGTATGTGCTTGTGGTGTGATTGCACCAGCTGCTGGTGCAAAATCAAAAATGGTTTGATATTTTAATGATTGTACCAGCATGCTGGTGTCGTGTATGGGCCCATTGAACAGTGGAAATTTGAATTTGCCGTCGGCAATTCGCAAAATTAACAGAAAAAATCAACGTAATAGACATAGACTGAAAATCGAATCAAAAATATGAAAAGTGACATTAAATTGAAAATAAACCTGAAAAATTGAGAAAAAATCAAAAAAGTTCCGAAAATTGTTTGTAAAAGAAATTGACTGAAAATCAAAAAAAAAGTGACTAAAAAATTTTGAAAATTTTGAAAAAATTTTGAAAAAATCTGAAAAAGCGAAAAAAATTAAGACAGTGAAGTTTCAAAAAAAACTTATTAAATTATTATTTAATAAGGAAAAATCGCAATTCAATTCAGTTCAATTCATATTTATTTCCAAGTTTCTCTGTTACAATTTTATCTTATGAAATAATTTTTTCTTAGAATAATTCTTTTTCCAAACATATTTTTACATATTAGTCTAGGATTTTATCTTTAAATTTGATATAAATAGTTCAAGCATTTGGCCAGCCCATTTCAAAATTGTCTTCAATATAAATTTGACTCAGTCACCTTCAAGTATGTAAATTCCCATAAAAAAGGACAAAAATAGGGATCCTTATCTAACTAACTTAATTCTACCTTATTACTAATATTTACAATATATACATTATTTACATATTTACATAAAATAAAAATAATAAAATAAAACAAAATAAACAATTATCAAGAAATTCATCACCCAGCTATCTGGGATGTATTATAGACAGTATCCTCTACATTATACGTTCCGTACCTTCTATGGTAGAACACGAGATTTCCTATGTTATCATATAGTATCCCTTCGTCCCTCAGCCCCAAGAGGCATGCAGGGGTAAAGGGTTTGTCCGATGACATACAGTGCTCAGCAGCACCTTGCTCATATTTACACTCCAAAACTATTGCGTTTTCGCTAAACTCGCATTTCTCATGGAAACCGATGGCTAATCTCACCATGTAGCCGTCTAACCTCGACATATTGCCCTTTTCGTACACCTGGGCACAAGAGGGGCTGATGTAGTACCCCTGTTCCGTCCGCCTCCGTCCCAGACCAAGGCAGCAGCTGATAAACTTTCTCTCCATGACTCTCAGCCTTTCCATTTGATGAGATGAAATATCCCACCAAATAGGAAAAGCGTACGAGACCACGGGTCGGATAATCTGTTTATACAATGTCATCTTAACCTTGTGGCTAAGACCCCTTTTGGTGGCAAGCGCCCCATAATAAGCGTGGAAGACCTTCCTAGCCCTATTAAGGGCATAATCTACATGTCTCGTGAAGGACATGTTTTCTTGGAAGACTACTCCCAGATATTTAAGCTCCCTTGTATTCTCCACAAGTATTCCCCCAATTTTCACCTTCGGAACATAAGATTTAGCATTCCCATAAAGTCGCCGTTTTTTACCCTTAAAAATCATCGTCCTGCATTTCATCACGTTCAGCTCTAATCCCCAATCCTGGAAATATGCATGCAATTCTTCCAAGTACACATTCAGTGTTCTGTTCGCCGTGCTAGCCCTCACGTGCGTAGAGGTAATTAGTATATCATCCGCGTATGCGATGATCATATGCCCACTCGGCGGTTGTGGGATATCCGCTAAATAAAGATTGTATAGCATGGGGCCCAATATAGACCCCTGGGGCACACCGGCAACAAGGTCATGTGGGGGTGATCTGTATTCGCCCATATCCACCGAGAAAGTGCGTTTCTCGAGGTAGTCGAGAATTAGTCTACAAAGATGCGAGCTAAACTCTTGTTTAGCTAGCATTTTGTAGACTATTCCCTCTTGCCAGACCGAGTCGAAGGCTCGGCTAAAGTCCAGGCTAGTCGCTATTGTAGCGCTTCGTCTATGGAAACCTCTTACCACATTGTTGGTAAGAGCCATGAGAGCGTGGTTCGTCGAGAGGCCCTTACGGAAACCAAATTGGAAGTTTCCCAGGACTTCCTTATCTTCAATATGCTCGCGCATTCTAGCAAAGATGAGACGCTCAAAAAGCTTGCCCAAATTGGACAATAGAGCTATTGGCCTATAACTAGCCGACCCCGTTGGGTCCTTGCCTGGTTTAAGCACCGGGATGGTCCTTGAGTGTTTCCACTCTTGTGGGAAATACCCCAAATTCAGACAGTGGTTCAGGAGGATCGTAATGTACCGCCACGATCTTTCCCCTGTCCTTTTCAGCACATAATTCGGGACGCCATCCACCCCGCTGCTTTTCTTGCGATTGAGCGCGTTTAGCGCCGACCCAATTTCCGAGATTCGGAATAGTTCCACCGGCCCACCGGCCCTGGATGCCCCGTCAGCAGTTACCCCCTCAGAGAAAGTCACCATAGTACCATGGCCCCTGAGGCCCTGCACAGTTGTCATTACTGTGGCGTTCTGTCGCCTTCTACTAATGTCCACCTGGACATCCGCAAAGTTTCGGGCCAAAGCACTTGCCTTGTCCTCATCCGATTCCATGGCCCTTCCTTGGGGGTCCACTATCGGTGGGATCCTTATCCGCTTCATTGCACCTGTCATGCACCTCACCTTCCTGAACATATTGCCATCCATTCTGATGTTGTTCAGTTTCTCGACACGTTGCCCTTCCTCAAATTTTGCGATACGTTGTGATATTATCCTCGAGAGGTTCTTCTGAGTGGCCCTCAGAGTGACCGCCCTATTGTAGTCATCCGTCCTAAAAATTCGTCGTCTAAGTCGTTTTCCCTCAGCAATCAAATGTAGTATGTCCTCTGGTAATTCCGGCATTCCGCCATTTCCCACTGTAGTCATCCTGATGGATCTGTCCATTGCAGTTTTGTAGGCGTTCGTAAGTATCTTAACTGCGTTGTCCACTTCTTGTCTTGTCACATTCACGTTCGTCGGTAGTTCATGTCCCGTCAGTTCCCTCTCTAGTATGTCATTAAATGTTCTATTGTCCATTGTCTTAAAGTCATAGACCTTACGCCTCTCATTGGCACAGAGGTTTTCGATTTCAACCATTAGTTGTACCGCTCTGTGGTCTGATTCGAATTCCATTGTCCGTAGTCCATTGTCCGCTCCATCAGCCATCCCCATATCAAAACCCGGGGAGGTCATGAAAAAATCTATATATGATGAGCTCGTCAGTGTCGTCCTAGTAGGTCCGTTCGTTCGTCGTATTTTTAAATTCGGGGCAGTCAAGAGCCACTCATGAAGTACTCTACCACTAGCATTTATAGCTGTTCCTCCCCACTCTGGGTGTTTCGCGTTCAGATCAGCCCCAATAATTAGGTGACCATTTCCCGCAGTGCCCGCAATTCTGTCCAAATACTCTTCTCTCAGGGTTTCCTGCGGCCTCAAGTAAAGTGCCATTACCGTAATCGGTATACCACTTCTGCCCCTTACTCTGGCAATGGTACTCTCAATGGTCCCAGTGTCCACGAAGACCCTTTCGCTCTTAATGGTGTCCCTCACGCAGATGGCAGTTCCCCCACCCCTTCCGTTTATCCTATCTTTTCTGTAGACCACATAGCCTTTCAATCCGAATACATGTCTGCTATTGAGCTTATGCTCAGCCAGGAGGACAATATCAGGCTTCTCCCTATTCACAAATACCTGCAAATAGTGTCTTTTCTGCCTGGAGACGACAGAGTTCACATTTAGAAATATTAGATTAAATGAATTAGTCATTTAATCTAATGCTGATCAAAAGGCCGAATAAGGCCTTTCTCTTCTCATCTTTGTTTGGCAGTTGTGAGTATGTGGTATAGAAGTCTCCTATCTTCGCCATACACGTAAGTATATCTTTTCCCATGAACTCTCTGCAGTCCTCGTCGAGTACGGCAAACGCATTTTGCGCTCGGGCTGCAACACTGTTCCCCCCCACAATACGAGGGCCACCGCCGGCCGCAGACGGCTCTTCCCTAAGGGCATTAGCGTATGATATATTCGCTCTTCGGTTGGACACTACCGGTACATATGTATATTTGCTCGGCCCAGGCCGGGCATTTGCGCGCTTGTCATCCAGCCTCTTCTTAATCTGGAGTCTCTTTGGGCAGTTCTTGTCACTGGCAACATGGCCATCACGGTCGCAATTTACACACCGTATCAACTGCGCATTGCGCTTCAAGAATTGACCCGTGATCGGGTCCGCAACTATCTCAGCTGCGCTGGATTCACCGCTGGGGATCTTACAATTCCCCGGGCCATGCGATTGGCCACACTTCACGCACCTATATGGCATCTCGCAGTTAGACGATATATGCCCGTAACGTTGGCAGTTTTTGCACTGCACCAGCCCCTTTTGCCTAAATCTCTCCACTGTCACTTTGCAGTGGAGTATGTATTTCATCGTATATATCGACCGCATGTCAGAGTCGCAACTCACTTGTAGCAGCCATCGGTTTCCATTTAGTTTAACTATTCTCTGGATCTTCATTTCGATCCCCGTCAATTTCAAATATTCCGATACATCTTCCATATCATAGGTATCGGACAAACCCTTTATGATCACTGTATAGGGTTTAAGATCCCTTGGTGTATAGGTAAAAAATGAATATTTTCCCCCCGATAGGAATTCCCGTGCTCTACTATGGTCCTCATTGTCCTTGACTTGAAGGTTTACCGTATCCCTATTTATTATTTTCAATGAAAAAATTTTATGCGTAAAAACGCCAGTCAATTTGTCCGAAATTTCCTTAACATTTACGTTATGAATTTTAATTATGGGTGGGCTGGCCTTACCTTTCAATACATTATTACTTATATTTCCTGCGTTATTGTTGGGGATATTACTTCTGCGCTTGTTCACGCTGTTGTTTTTCCCATTGTTGTAGCTGCTGCTGTTGTTATTGCTCTGATACATCTGTTGTTGTTGTTGATTTTGTTGTCTTCCTATCAAAGGGAACTCTTCAGAATCTTGCAGAGTTTTCGGATTACCCTTTTTCCTATTGGCTACGGCATGCCAATTTCCTCCTTCATTTTCATTATCTTCGATGGGGCCTACGGCGTCGGCCTCCATCATGTCATTTTCTTCACATTCTTCACTTAGTACGCTGAATCTGTTCGTATTAGAGTTTCCAAACATGATTCTGTACTCTTTTAATTTTCTGTCCTTAGAATCCACTTCAGCTTGGGATTTTTTCAAATTATTTTTTAGTTCCTCGACCATTGTTGTTAGGCCGGCAACTTTTTGTATGAGACTCTTAATGTCCATAGTGTCCGATTTACTGTCACTATTCAATGAGTTTTCAACTTCTCTTTTCCTTTTCCGACTATTGTCGTCTTCTGGGTCGTCCATTTTGGAGCCCTATTTTTACTTTATTTTCATTCACTGTCTTAATATCAGTTTATATTTTCACAATTCACTCACTTTTCAATGTATCAGTGCTTACTATGCACTTCTCACTTTTTCAAATGACCTAGCAATATCTGCGTTACGCTTGTGTCTTAAGTCTTTTTAGCTTTTTGGTCCTACGTGCTTCTCAAACTTGCAGCTAAGCACGATTTTCGCCCGATTTTCCCTTTATTAATAATAATTAATAAAGTTTTTTATTTTTACTGCCTTTTAATTTTGCAATTTTTAAACTTTTTTTGTTCAATTTTCACTTTTTTCATGAATTTTTCAGATTTTCAGTCACTATCTTTTACTTCAGATTTTACTATTTTTCTTAAATTTTCCTGAGATGCTAAAGGCAAATCTCGATTCAACTTTTATGATCTCCACTTAGGATTTTTACATATTTATCCACTTTTTCTTTATTTCACTTAACACTTCACGAATGCAGCACAAGAACTAATATATCATGTATCATCAAAAGCTAAGGAAAAATCGCGTTTCTGGAACGCTTAAGTACTTTTCTGTTGACACAAAGTTCAACATTAGTGGTGTCGAAAAATTAGACTTAAGACACAAGTGTCAATAAACCCACATTGAACAGTTTCACCGGGCACTAGTGAAATCGCTAGTGGCCCAATGGGGTCGTCAGGCAGCGATGATAGCCGCCTAGAAAACCCTCTGAAAAGGAGGAAGAAAGCCAAATTGGCTGACAAAGCAGCAGAACTGGCGAAATCTGTCGCCGAAAATGAAAAAATAAGAACTGAGCTCAGTCGCGCTATAGACTATATAGCGCGACTTGAAGCTAATATAAAATCCCTACAGGAGAGCGTCACACTCCTGCAGGGTATTCCGGCAGAAGACGATGGCATGAGCGACGCAGTGTTCAGTGCCACAGAACCAGAAGAAAATGAGAAGATACTGTCGCAAGAGGCCGATGGACAGTGGACAACGGTGCCCTGTGCAAAGCCGGCACAGGGTAATGGAGCCCGTGCAGAGCCGGCACGGAAGATGGCGGTGGCCATGGACAACAACAGATTTGGCATACTGGGCAACATCCCCGATGAGCCAGCAAACAACAACCGACTATCAGAAAAGGAATTCCCCAATCTTGCGGCTTCGACATCGCGCAACAACAACAATAACAACAAGAAGAAGACAGCACCAATGCCGTCGAACATCAAGGCTGCCAGTGGTAAGATACGAAAAACTGTACCGACCATTACCACATACGGACTGGACATTAAACTGATACTTAACTCGATGCAACGTACGTTAGGACATGGACTTTTCTCTGTTAAAATTTTCAGCAGGAAGGTTGCAAATATACAGGTGAATACAGTTGAGGACCACGCCAAGGTCCGCAAACTGCTCGAAGAGCAGAAGGTTAACTTTTATACCTTCACACCAAAAGCGGAGAAACCAGTCTCGGTACTAGTGCGAGGCATAGCAGAGTCCTTTGATGAAGAAGAAGTTAAGGCCCACATAGAGAGCCTTAAAATAAATGTGAAAATTCTAAATGTAAAAAAGCTTGGCGGAAATAGCTGGCTCATCTCCTGCTCAAAGGACTCTGATATGTCTGCACTATTTGATGTAAAATACATATTACACTGCTGCGTTCGATACGATCGATTCCGTCGTAACAGCCCCACGCAGTGTTACAAATGTCAGCGGTTTGGCCATGTGTCTTCAAACTGCAATATGCCGTTCCGGTGTGTGAAATGCGGTGAAGACCATGGCCCAGGCAACTGCCCCATCCCCGCCAAGGAGAGTGATACGAAGGAGGTTTTCTTCCCCCACCCAGTAAGTGGGGAAATGATGTCGCGCATCGGTCATACGGTCACCTGCGTGAATTGCGGAGTTCAGGGACACACGGCGGGCGCGCGGACTTGTTCCAAGAGATTGGCAGTAATCCGGCGGATGCAGGAGAATCGTGCAAAATCGAGTGATCCGCGACGATTCACGACGCGAGTGAACAATAACGCAGTTCGACAAAACGTATCATACGCGAGCGCGGCGCGTGCGAGTGGTACACCATCTAACGCGGGTGTAAACCTTTCGAGTGCTAGGTCCAATTTCGACCTGTTAAATCGTGACTGCGAGCGTCTCCTGGGGAAGGATATGCTCACCTGTTTCCGCAAAATGACTGCATTTGCCAGAGAATATCCTTCCCTCACAGGAGACGAAGAACGATCTCGCGCCCTCCTGGGCATGTTATACTCGATTGGTCAGAATGAGTAGACGTCTGAAGTATATTTTCGCGAATGTTAACTCGATTGTGTCGAGGAGGAAACGACACTACCTGCAGCTGTTTCTGGCCGAACATAAGCCTGATATCTTCTTAATAGCTGAGCACAAGCTCAATGATAGACACACCTTTGAGATGGGAGGATATCAGGTGTTCCGCCAGAACAGATGTCAAGGTCGCGGCGGTGGTACGGCGATTTTGATAAAAGAAAACATCCGGTGCGTACGTCTTTCGGTGCAAGTCGGTAATATAGAGTGCACTGCGGTGAGGGTGCATAGGCATAGTGGCAATTCTATTGCCGTTGTGTCTATGTACTGTCCCCCCAGTGTGACTTTGCGCGACGAAGATCTGACCCCAATATTGGACCTTTTGGCCTGTGGCGAGGTGTTAATAGGCTGTGACCTTAACGCCAAACACCCGTATTGGGGGGGAACGACGGTGAATACGAGCGGGCGAGTTCTCCGAGAATTCATAATCGGATGCCCGGACCTTGACATCTGTCGGATGGAAGGTCCCACCAGAGTTTCGCGCGGCGCGGAGTCATTTATCGACCTATTCATAACATCGTCGGGATTGTCATTGGGGAGTGTCCCCCACGAATTCGTTCGTCTATTGGATTTTGAGTCTGACCATAAGGCCATACAGCTTGTCGTGGACGGTAGCGGTATCGCGACGCGAGAGGTGCCAACCTTTTTCCGTTTTGGCGAAATGGACAGGAGAAAGTTCAATTCCACCCTATCAAGGCAACTGCAGACCATTGACCTTCCTGTCAGCAGGAATACGTCAGTCCCCGAAATTGACGAGTGTGTGGCCAAGCTGGCTGCTTCGCTTCGATTCGCTATGGAGGAGTCTATACCCCGAAAACCACGTCGTGCCGGTTCCCTCCCAGGTCTTCCACCCTTTATCATTGATCTGATAAAGGATAAGAAGAGGATGAAACGGAGGATGCACCGCACACCTGATTTACTGCGGAAACGCGCAATCAAAATTGAAGTAAACAACATCAGTAGGGTTATAGACGAGTCCATAGCGGAATTCGAGACGAACCACCGACTTGAATATTTGCGCAATATTCGTGTGGATGAAAAGACGTTCAGGAAGGTCAAGGGTGCTGCTGGTCTCCTTAAGACCAATGATGTCGGCGATATAGTAGATGAGAATGGACTCCTGATCCCGGACGAAGTTGGCAAGGCGAACTTGCTCGCGTGGTCGTTTGCTGCTGTTAATAGCGGAAACTCTGATCTAATAGACCCGGAATTCGCGGCCGAAATAGACGAGGGGACGTCGCCAATATTGAATAGCACGCTGGTACTAAGATTTGGCCGGTCAATCACAGCGGACGGATTAAATACTGCTGATAACTCAGACCCAGGCCCCGAGTGGCTGATACGGTCTGACGACATTGGCAAGGCTCTTAGGCGTCGACCGAACAAGAGATCATGTGGCCTCGACGGAATACCTGATATTGTCCTGCGTAGGACTAATGCCGCGGCGTGGACGTTCTTAGCAACGCTGCTAAACCACTGCATCAACATCGGCTACTTCCCTAAGGCGTGGAAGCAGGCGTTAGTAATTCCAATTTTGAAGCCGGGGGCCGACTCCATTCGCCCGAGTAATTACAGGCCGATATCGCTGCTTTCCCCCTTAGGGAAGCTACTGGAAATGTTTATAGCGGGCGCGATACGCGATAAGATTAATGACGGCGGCGTGTTACTGGACAACCAGTTCGGTTTTCGGTCGGAACACAACACGTCGCACGCCTTAATGGTTCTTGCAGACTACGTCGCCCAAGGTCTGCAGGAGAGACGGGTAACTATCGCGGCGAGCTTGGACTGCGCCAAAGCCTTCGACACCACATGGCAAAACGCAATTGTACATAAAATGACCAACCACGGGTTTGACTACGCGACGCGCAGGATGGTACAGAACTTTCTGACGGACCGTTCGTTTTGCGTGAAAATTGGCGATACGCTTTCCGGAAATCACGCAGTGACCGCAGGAGTGCCACAGGGCTCCATACTCGGGCCGATACTATATAACATTTTCATTTCCGACATTCCCCTTCCTCCAAACGGAGACTTGCTTGTCCTCTATGCGGACGATATCCTGGTTGCCTCTGCCGGTGTTAAGGCGAAATCCGTGAATGCACGCCTAAATGACTACTTAGCTTCCCTTGATGATTACTTCCGAAGATGGGGCATTCGCCTGAATGTCGATAAATCTAAGGGAATAATCTTCAAGGGAAAGCGAAGATACCTATATAGGAATTGTAGGGGCTTTGTTCCAACCCTTAAGGTTGGGAACGCCCCTATTGAGACAGCCACCACCTTGCGGTATTTAGGCGTGATATTCACGGAGGACTTCCAATTTTACCGGCACGTGGACTTCGTCCTTGGTAGAGTGGCGCGTATGTTCAGCACATACGCCAGGATACTCCGCCCTAGAAGCGGATTGAGTGGCGAGGTTAAGTTACTCATATACCGCCAGATTATAAGGCCACTGCTGGCTTATGCGTTCCCCGTGTGGTCCGGCATTTCCTCTTCACAAATGGAGAGACTAAGAGTGTGGGAGAGGAAAATACTCAGTGCTTGTCTCGGATTGCGACCCGAGGTGGGGATGGATGGCATCCCTAGACATCCGTCTTGTCGCGTGATTTACGACGGAATCGACTTTGATCGTATTGATGTGTATTTGGTTAGAGCTGCGTTAGACGCAATACGGAAGAGTGCCGAGCTGGACAACGCCCTGGTGAGAAGGTGTTTAGAGTGTGTCGATAACCCTAGTATTATATGGCGGAACTATATACCTCCTGCTGGACTTTTAACACTGAACAATACAGGACATTTATACGTAAACGGACGATTACTTTACTACCACAGACGCATTGGCAGCCTTGATTTGGCCGATACGGTGTACAACACCGCACAGTGACGGATTGCCACATGGTGCATTTATTGTTCTTATTTATTTTCCCTTTTTGTACATACATTTTTGTAGTTTGTAAGCTTTCGTTTGTTAGTATGTAAGTCTTGTTTTCTAGTTATAAGTGAGTTGGAATCCATTTTTTAATTGTCCTTTTTTGTGGAAGACCCTACGATTTTCTCTTATTTAACAAAAACAGCTGTGACATGCTCACATTTACATATAAATCTCCTGAATTTGAAAATCCTTGATGAATATTAAATATACAAGGATATAATTAGTTTTAAGAATTAGTATTAGATGCAAATTGTAAAAGATGATTTGACAAATAAAACCAAACTATTGGCAAACTATTGGCAAACTAACCCCACACTGAACAGTTTCACCGGGCACTAGTGAAATCGCTAGTGGCCCAATGGGGTCGTCAGGCAGCGATGACAGCCGCCTGGAAAACCCTCTGAAAAGGAGGAAGAAAGCCAAATTGGCTGACAAAACAGCAGAATTGGCGAAATCTGTCGCCGAAAATGAAAAAATAAGAACTGAGCTCAGTCGCGCTATAGACTATATAGCGCGACTTGAAGCTAATATAAAATCCCTACAGGAGAGCGTCACACTCCTGCAGGGTATTCCGGCAGAAGACGATGGCATGAACGACGCAGTGTTCAGTGCCACAGAACCAGAAGAAAATGAGAAGATACTGTCGCAAGAGGCCGATGGACAGTGGACAACGGTGCCCTGTGCAAAGCCGGCACAGGGTAATGGAGCCCGTGCAGAGCCGGCACGGAAGATGGCGGTGGCCATGGACAACAACAGATTTGGCATACTGGGCAACATCCCCGATGAGCCAGCAAACAACAACCGACTATCAGAAAAGGAATTCCCCAATCTTGCGGCTTCGACATCGCGCAACAACAACAATAACAACAAGAAGAAGACAGCACCAATGCCGTCGAACATCAAGGCTGCCAGTGGTAAGATACGAAAAACTGTACCGACCATTACCACATACGGACTGGACATTAAACTGATACTTAACTCGATGCAACGTACGTTAGGACATGGACTTTTCTCTGTTAAAATTTTCAGCAGGAAGGTTGCAAATATACAGGTGAATACAGTTGAGGACCACGCCAAGGTCCGCAAACTGCTCGAAGAGCAGAAGGTTAACTTTTATACCTTCACACCAAAAGCGGAGAAACCAGTCTCGGTACTAGTGCGAGGCATAGCAGAGTCCTTTGATGAAGAAGAAGTTAAGGCCCACATAGAGAGCCTTAAAATAAATGTGAAAATTCTAAATGTAAAAAAGCTTGGCGGAAATAGCTGGCTCATCTCCTGCTCAAAGGACTCTGATATGTCTGCACTATTTGATGTAAAATACATATTACACTGCTGCGTTCGATACGATCGATTCCGTCGTAACAGCCCCACGCAGTGTTACAAATGTCAGCGGTTTGGCCATGTGTCTTCAAACTGCAATATGCCGTTCCGGTGTGTGAAATGCGGTGAAGACCCAGGCAACTGCCCCATCCCCGCCAAGGAGAGTGATACGAAGGAGGTTTTCTTCCCCCACCCAGTAAGTGGGGAAATGATGTCGCGCATCGGTCATACGGTCACCTGCGTGAATTGCGGAGTTCAGGGACACACGGCGGGCGCGCGGACTTGTCCCAAGAGATTGGCAGTAATCCGGCGGATGCAGGAGAATCGTGCAAAATCGAGTGATCCGCGACGATTCACGACGCGAGTGAACAATAACGCAGTTCGACAAAACGTATCATACGCGAGCGCGGCGCGTGCGAGTGGTACACCATCTAACGCGGGTGTAAACCTTTCGAGTGCTAGGTCCAATTTCGACCTGTTAAATCGTGACTGCGAGCGTCTCCTGGGGAAGGATATGCTCACCTGTTTCCGCAAAATGACTGCATTTGCCAGAGAATATCCTTCCCTCACAGGAGACGAAGAACGATCTCGCGCCCTCCTGGGCATGTTATACTCGATTGGTCAGAATGAGTAGACGTCTGAAGTATATTTTCGCGAATGTTAACTCGATTGTGTCGAGGAGGAAACGACACTACGTGCAGCTGTTTCTGGCCGAACATAAGCCTGATATCTTCTTAATAGCTGAGCACAAGCTCAATGATAGACACACCTTTGAGATGGGAGGATATCAGGTGTTCCGCCAGAACAGATGTCAAGGTCGCGGCGGTGGTACGGCGATTTTGATAAAAGAAAACATCCGGTGCGTACGTCTTTCGGTGCAAGTCGGTAATATAGAGTGCACTGCGGTGAGGGTGCATAGGCATAGTGGCAATTCTATTGCCGTTGTGTCTATGTACTGTCCCCCCAGTGTGACTTTGCGCGACGAAGATCTGACCCCAATATTGGACCTTTTGGCCTGTGGCGAGGTGTTAATAGGCTGTGACCTTAACGCCAAACACCCGTATTGGGGTGGAACGACGGTGAATACGAGCGGGCGAGTTCTCCGAGAATTCATAATCGGATGCCCGGACCTTGACATCTGTCGGATGGAAGGTCCCACCAGAGTTTCGCGCGGCGCGGAGTCATTTATCGACCTATTCATAACATCGTCGGGATTGTCATTGGGGAGTGTCCCCCACGAATTCGTTCGTCTATTGGATTTTGAGTCTGACCATAAGGCCATACAGCTTGTCGTGGACGGTAGCGGTATCGCGACGCGAGAGGTGCCAACCTTTTTCCGTTTTGGCGAAATGGACAGGAGAAAGTTCAATTCCACCCTATCAAGGCAACTGCAGACCATTGACCTTCCTGTCAGCAGGAATACGTCAGTCCCCGAAATTGACGAGTGTGTGGCCAAGCTGGCTGCTTCGCTTCGATTCGCTATGGAGGAGTCTATACCCCGAAAACCACGTCGTGCCGGTTCCCTCCCAGGTCTTCCACCCTTTATCATTGATCTGATAAAGGAGAAGAAGAGGATGAAACGGAGGATGCACCGCACACCTGATTTACTGCGGAAACGCGCAATCAAAATTGAAGTAAACAACATCAGTAGGGTTATAGACGAGTCCATAGCGGAATTCGAGACGAACCACCGACTTGAATATTTGCGCAATATTCGTGTGGATGAAAAGACGTTCAGGAAGGTCAAGGGTGCTGCTGGTCTCCTTAAGACCAATGATGTCGGCGATATAGTAGATGAGAATGGACTCCTGATCCCGGACGAAGTTGGCAAGGCGAACTTGCTCGCGCGGTCGTTTGCTGCTGTTAATAGCGGAAACTCTGATCTAATAGACCCGGAATTCGCGGCCGAAATAGACGAGGCGACGTCGCCAATATTGAATAGCACGCCGGTACTAAGATTTGGCCGGTCAATCACAGCGGACGGATTAAATACTGCTGATAACTCAGACCCAGGCCCCGAGTGGCTGATACGGTCTGACGACATTGGCAAGGCTCTTAGGCGTCGACCGAACAAGAGATCATGTGGCCTCGACGGAATACCTGATATTGTCCTGCGTAGGACTAATGCCGCGGCGTGGACGTTCTTAGCAACGCTGCTAAACCACTGCATCAACATCGGCTACTTCCCTAAGGCGTGGAAGCAGGCGTTAGTAATTCCAATTTTGAAGCCGGGGGCCGACTCCATTCGCCCGAGTAATTACAGGCCGATATCGCTGCTTTCCCCCTTAGGGAAGCTACTGGAAATGTTTATAGCGGGCGCGATACGCGATAAGATTAATGACGGCGGCGTGTTACTGGACAACCAGTTCGGTTTTCGGTCGGAACACAACACGTCGCACGCCTTAATGGTTCTTGCAGACTACGTCGCCCAAGGTCTGCAGGAGAGACGGGTAACTATCGCGGCGAGCTTGGACTGCGCCAAAGCCTTCGACACCACATGGCAAAACGCAATTGTACATAAAATGACGAACCACGGGTTTGACTACGCGACGCGCAGGATGGTACAGAACTTTCTGACGGACCGTTCGTTTTGCGTGAAAATCGGCGATACGCTTTCCGGAAATCACGCAGTGACCGCAGGAGTGCCACAGGGCTCCATACTCGGGCCGATACTATATAACATTTTCATTTCCGACATTCCCCTTCCTCCAAACGGAGACTTACTTGTCCTCTATGCGGACGATATCCTGGTTGCCTCTGCCGGTGTTAAGGCGAAATCCGTGAATGCACGCCTAAATGACTACTTAGCTTCCCTTGATGATTATTTCCGAAGATGGGGCATTCGCCTGAATGTCGATAAATCTAAGGGAATAGTCTTCAAGGGAAAGCGAAGATACCTATATAGGAATTGTAGGGGCTTTGTTCCAACCCTTAAGGTTGGGAACGCCCCTATTGAGACAGCCACCACCTTGCGGTATTTAGGCGTGATATTCACGGAGGACTTCCAATTTTACCGGCACGTGGACTTCGTCCTTGGTAGAGTGGCGCGTATGTTCAGCACATACGCCAGGATACTCCGCCCTAGAAGCGGATTGAGTGGCGAGGTTAAGTTACTCATATACCGCCAGATTATAAGGCCACTGCTGGCTTATGCGTTCCCCGTGTGGTCCGGCATTTCCTCTTCACAAATGGAGAGACTAAGAGTGTGGGAGAGGAAAATACTCAGTGCTTGTCTCGGATTGCGACCCGAGGTGGGGATGGATGGCATCCCTAGACATCCGTCTTGTCGCGTGATTTACGACGGAATCGACTTTGATCGTATTGATGTGTATTTGGTTAGAGCTGCGTTAGACGCAATACGGAAGAGTGCCGAGCTGGACAACGCCCTGGTGAGAAGGTGTTTAGAGTGTGTCGATAACCCTAGTATTATATGGCGGAACTATATACCTCCTGCTGGACTTTTAACACTGAACAATACAGGACATTTATACGTAAACGGACGATTACTTTACTACCACAGACGCATTGGCAGCCTTGATTTGGCCGATACGGTGTACAACACCGCACAGTGACGGATTGCCACATGGTGCATTTATTGTTCTTATTTATTTTCCCTTTTTGTACATACATTTTTGTAGTTTGTAAGCTTTCGTTTGTTAGTATGTAAGTCTTGTTTTCTAGTTATAAGTGAGTTGGAATCCATTTTTTAATTGTCCTTTTTTGTGGAAGACCCTACGATTTTCTCTTATTTAACAAAAGCAGCTGTGACATGCTCACATTTACATATAAATCTCCTGAATTTGAAAATCCTTGATGAATATTAAATATACAAGGATATATTAGTTTTAAGAATTAGTATTAGATGCAAATTGTAAAAGATGATTTGACAAATAAAACCAAACTATTGGCAAAAAAAAAAAAAAAACTATGAATTGGATTGAATTGCACCCGCTCGTGTCTTAAGTCTTTTGAGCCCTTTAGGTTCTATGCGCGTCTCATAAATCCAGCTAAGCTCGATTTTATCGCGATTTTTCCTTTATTAATAATAATTAATAAAGCCTTTTTTATTTTTTGCCTATTAAATTTTGCAATTTTTCAAACTTTTTTTCTTCAAATTTCAACTAATTTTTTTCAATTAGCTTTAGTTTATTAATCCATATTAATTTACAAAGAATTTAAAGGTATTTCTTACATATACTTAAAATATGTTTCTCCATCCAGCATCCAAAGACAGTTCTGGAAATACTTTAATTGTTTTTACATAAATAAGCCTTAAGGCCAGCCCACTTTTAATTTGCAGAATACTTTCCTTATTACTAATTTAGTTGGGACAAGGATTAAAAAACCCAATAACTTTTATCTTATATCTAACTTATATACTAACCTATAACTAACTAAAATATTTACAAAACTAAAAATAAATGTATGGCTCATTGTGCCGTGTTGTATACTAAGTTTACAGTGTCATTGGTTCCATACCTTCTATGGAAGAATACCAATTTACCATTGTCATCATACAATAAATTTCTCTCCTTTAATTTTAGGAGCCCCATGGGAGTTAAAGCCCCGCCCGATTGTAACAAGTTGTCGAATTCTTGATCATTACCATTATTGTTATCTTTGTCGTCGGAGTAACGCTCCAGGAACCTAATGGCTAGTTCTATCATCCATGTGTCCAGTCTTTTAAATTTCATGGCCTTAGCCTTTTCATAAATAACGTTACTAGAGGGTCTAGTCCAATTCCCCATTTCATCCATTTTTGCCCTTAGGCCCAAACATTGTCTAAGTATGCGTCTCTCCGCCCTTCTCAATCGCTCCATTTGGCAGGAGCTTACCATGAACCATACAGGGAATGCATATGCCACTATTGGCCTCATTATCTGCTTGTATATCAGCAGTCTTACTTTATCACTAAGTCCCTTTTTCCTCTTGAGAAGTCGTGAGAACATCGCGTATGATTTTCGCATTCTTTCCAAACTCATGTCGACGTGGTCCTTAAACGTCATATTTTCTGAAAACTTAACTCTGAGGTATTTCATAGTCCTGTCCTCCGCAATGCTTTCCTCTCCTATCTTTATCATCGGCTTATATTTCCTGGCATTTTTATACAAATTACCCACCTTTCGCACCACAAAACAGGCACATTTAATTTTAGGAACCATTCGTCAAAGTAAATTTCAAGATTATCAAGGTAGTTCTGCATTTTGTTATTTGCCGTTTTAGCTCTTGCGTGTGATGTAGTCACAAGTATATCGTCTGCGTATATGTTTAGCCCTTCTCCATTTTCGGGTTGTGGTATGTCCGCTAGGAATAAATTATATAGGACTGGGCCTAGTATTGATCCCTGTGGCACTCCCGCTCTAGTTACCCTTGTCTCAGATGCGTTACTATCCACTTCCACTGAAAATGTTCTTTCCATTAGATAGTCGTACACTATTCTCGTCATATGGTCATCGAATCCGTATTTTGCCTTCATCTTGTAAATAATACCCTCAGGCTTAACGCAAGGGTTGCTCTTCTCTGATGGAAACCTTTCATTATCGTTTCGGTGACCTCCAGGAGTGCGTGGGTCGTTGAGAGTCCTCTCCTAAATCCAAATTGAGAATCATTTAGTATCTGCTTGTCCTCTATATGTATGTCCAGTCTGTTCAACTGGAATCTTTCAAAAAAATTTCCGACGTTTGAGAGGAGAGATATTGGCCTGTCATTTTTTGTATCCGTAGGGTCTTTTCCGGGCTTCAGTATTGGTACTATCTTAGAATGCTTCCATTCTTTGGGGAAATATCTCAAATTAATGCAATTATTGAATATAATTGCGAATTGTCTCCATATTCGTTTGTCGGTCTTTTTTCAATATGAAGTTCGGGATGTTATCAGGACCACTGTTCTTTTTATTGTTTAGCCGTCTCAAGTTGTCACCTATTTCCTCAGGAGTAATAAGGCTGAATGTAGAGCTCACATTAGTTATTCCATCCGCTCGTAGTAAATCAGAGAATATCACTATGGGGTTGTTATTCCTAAGCCCCTCTAACGCTGCTAGCTTTTCAGAGTTTCCATTCTCTGTGACCCTTAAGGATTGAATTTTTTCAAAACTCACCGCCACCAAGTCCGCCTTTCCTTTTCCATCGTCTATTATGTTGTCATCTTGATCAATCAGTCTAGGAATCCTTCTTTGTTTTACTATTCCTCCGAATACTTTAATGTTGCGGTGCATAAAAGGACTGGGTCTGATCTTCTCCAGTTTTTCGACCCAGTAATCTTCCTCGTATTTTATAATGAGTTCCTCTATTATATTCCTGATGTTTCTAATTTCCGCTTTTATCGTAATCTTCCTGATTGGATCGTTCGTACGATGAGCTGTTCGCTTTAGGCGCTTTTTCTGGTCAATTAAACTTTTAATGTTCTCCGGGAGTGGTATTGTAGTCCCCTTTGATGGTTTTATCTTCGGAATGGCTGCTTTCATCGCGAATCCATACGCATCGCCGATTATCCCAACCGTAGAGTCAATTTCCCCGATGGTCATGTTGCGATCCGTCGGTAAGTCCATAGTCGTAAGTTTCATGTATAGTTCGTTATTAAAAAGTCTTCTGTCTAGTCTTCAAAAATCGTATATTTCCGTTGGTTCCTGCGTCTCAAGTTCGTTCATGTCCAGTATTAGTTCTATTGCCCTATGATCAGACTCATAGTCTAGTGTCCGTATTGTCTGTCCATTTTGATTGTGTCCTATTGGAGTCAATTCAGTAGATGTCGGTCCAATTGTGCATCTTATGTCGAGGTTCGGGGATGTCAGCAACCATTCATAAAGGACCTGTCCACTCGCATTTGTGACACCTCCTCCCCAGGATGGATGTTTTGCGTTCAGGTCTGCACCTATTATTACCTCACTGGAACCTACGATATTTTCGAGAATATCGAGGTCAGCGGTTTTCAATATCTCCTGTGGTCTCAGATAAAGGGCCATTAAATAGATGTCATTCGCATTCTGGTCTCTCACCTTGGCAATTGTACCCTCGAGTTCTCCTAAATTCGCCGATATTCTTTCTCCCTTTATGTCCTCTCTGATACATATGGCCGTTCCTCCTCCTTTTCCCTTTTGCCCTGTCCTGTCTGTGCGTTATATAACCTCGGAGTTCGAATTTGTGGATTGATGACAGTTTATGTTCTCCCATCATCAGTATGTCAGGCTTCATTTCATCAGTAAAGTTTTGTAGGTTGTGTCTTTTGCATTTTGACACTATCGAATTCACATTGATGTATATACATTTTAGGGACTTACGCATATAATTGTAAACTTACAAGTAGGCCAAATAGGGCCCTGGCCTTTTCAGCTGGGTTTGTGATGCGGAAGTAGTCTTCGGCAAATTCTCCTACTTTTTCCATGCATGACATAAAGTCCTTGCCCACATACTTGACACAATCTACATTGATTCTTTCAAATGCATTTGTGGCCCTTGCCATTTGTCTTGCCCTTCCATTTGCAGTACCATTTACCGTTGTTGTTCTATTATTGTTGATCGCCACCTGATTGGCATAGGATACCATTGCTCGTTCTGAATTGTGTTGCGGGTCTTGACGGATTACTCGTCGCCTGCGATCTTTCCGCTCTTCTCTTATTAAATCTTTGTTCGAATTCTTTCCTTATTGGGCATGTATGTGCACTAGCCACATGACCTTCCTTATCGCAGTTGGCACATTTTACCGGCAATCCAATTCTCTTAATAATGGTTCCTGTGACATGATCTTTAATAATGAACACTTCGGTGTTCTCTTCCTTTCCTGGTATTTTGCAGTTCCCTGGGCCATGTGGTAAGCTACATTTGACGCAGCGATATGGCATATTGCAGTTCGACGAGACATGTCCATACATTTGACAGTTACGGCATTGGACTAGCCCCCCTCTTTTATAACGCTCCACACTGACATGACACTGGAGAATATATCTTATTGAAAAAACGGATCTTACGTCCGAATCATGGCTAAATTGAACCAGTCATCGGTCCCCGTTAAGCTTAATCATTCGATTTATTCTTACTTGTATTCCCAACAATTCGAAGTAATCAGTGACCTCCTGAACATCATACATACTCGAAAGTCCTCTTATCAAAATAAATGACATACTTTTGATTGATCATCATTATCATTCACTCTCATCTCAATCATGTTCTTATTAACAATTTTTATCGAAAATAGATTATGACCTAACAATCCTTTTATCTTTATTGTCATATTTCTTACATCGGAGTTATAAATTTTTATTGTAGGTGGGCTGGCCTTACCTTTCTTTGGTTTTTGCTGTTGTTGTTGCTGCGCTTTCGGCTGCTGGTTCAGTTGTTGTACCTTAATCTGTTGTTGTTGTTGCATCTTGGGTCGTTCCAACGGTGGGAAGTCTTTAGCATTTTGAGCTTCCTTAACTTTTTGCCATTCGGATCCCTCGTCATTGGCGTCTTCAAATATCTGGTTTAAATCTTCGGCATCCATTTCCGATTCCTTGTCTGAGAATTGAGGAGTTACATCCTCGACATCGTTTAAGATATTAAAGTTATTTAAGTTATTGTCTACAGTGTTCATAGTTTCCTCGGGTATTTGTGACCCTTGAAAAGTTTTTATAAAATTTTTCATTTCCTCGATTTTTTGTTCGAGGTTTTTTATTGTCTTTTTAAGTTCGTTAACCTCATTCTCGGTATCACTGCCGGATGAATTGCCGGACTTCTTTTTTCTTTTTTTCTTTTTCTTACTCCTGCGGTCTTCCATCGCAATGGGTTTAATTTTGAATTTGTCCCGATAAAATTGGATTAAAACCAAATTTTATCAATTTATTTGTCTCTAAATTTGCCACTTCACTCTACTTTTGTGTTTTCAAGCTAGTACTTCAAATTTAGTATAATCACTCAACTATCACTTGCCGACGGCAAATCAATTTCAAGATCAACGTTAGATTCTTAAGTCTTTTTTTTTATTATTTCACTTAACACTTCACAAACGCTGCTCTTCAAATTTCAACTACTAAAGGTAAAGGTAATATAGAATTTGAGCCAGACACTACCGGTTCTATCGTATCTAATAAATTATGTGGACATACACTTTCCGAAGTTGTAATTTTATTGTGTGCTAAATTTTTTTGTGCACAAAAGCCGCCCATCGATTTACATACTATCAACCACAAAACTTACAATACACACAAAGTTTTGAATATATAGTATATAAAATGTGATGCAATATTTTATGTATGCTATGTTGAGTTTATTCTGTGCTGAATTTGTATTTGCACATTAGGAGCTCATGGTATACACTAAGAAATTGTATACTGTGTTGATTTTATTCTGGGTAGAGTTTTTTTGTGCACAGTTGCCAATTTCGAATGCATTTGCATGCTCTTGACTGCAAATCGATTGGCGCCCTATTCGTTAGGCGCCCTGCCCTGTGCATGTGCAAATACTGCACATATAGCTTGACCAGCCCTGCTCAAACCTCTCCTAACTTTTTATGAATAAGGCCGTGTATCTGTAACACAAAGCCAGAAACAGCACCACTGATTTCGTTTGACAGTCAGCTGTCAAAAGCAAAATAAACAAACAAAGCATCAAGCCAACATGTATCTATCATAGGTAAAACCATTCCAGCAACTGATTTAATTTTTTCCGTTTCTTTGTGATCCGACGGAATCACTATTTTAGACCCCACTCGGGGAAAAAATAAAGGGGTTTCCAATTTGAGTGATATGATTCCTTTAAAAAAAAACACTAATTATTAAGGAAATTCAAATGTTTTTGATTTAATGTGAAGTACAATCGATACCATTAAGTTCTGAACAAAACGACTTTCCAATGGCCTCCACGTCTTCTTTTGCAGAAACGAATGCGACGCACCCAATTTTCGAGCACTTTTTCCACTAAATCAAGTCGTATTCGTATGTCATAAATAGCACGTTCAATATTGGCTTGTAAAGCTTGAGAGAGTCTGGTTTCATACTAGAGACCAATGACTTCAAATAACACCACAAGAAATAGTCTAATGGACTTAAATCACAACTTCTTGAAGGCTATTCAATGTCACAATTTTTTAAATACTCGAATCTCCAAACTTTTCTCGCAATAATTCGGTTATTGCATGTGCTTTGTGACACGTAGCCCCATCTTGTTGGAACCAGATGTTGTCAAGATCCACTTCTTCCAATTTCGGTCATAACAAGTTGATTATCATCGATGTATACCTCTCTCCATTGACAGAAGGGGTGTTACCATCTTCACTTCGAAAGGAGTAGGGACCGATGATTCCACCAGACCAAAAACCACACCAAACTGTCAATTCAGATGAATGTAATGGTTGTTCATGAATAACTTGTGGTTTTTTTTTCGCACCAGAATCTACAGTTTTGTTTATTTACCGAACCACTCAGATGAAAACATCCGACCATAAAATGGCAAAAGCGCACGAAAAGTTGCAATTGGAAACGATTATTTTGATAAAATAATGAATAATTTGCAAACGTTGTTCTTGCGTATATCTCTCCATGAAGAAATTGTAAACAGTACTGAATATAATGAGAAAAAACATTAAAGACCAATGGACGAAACCTCACTTAGAAATCATATCACCCAAATTGGAATATCCGTTATTAATTAATTACCCTCTATTACTTCTGTGATTGCCTTCCAAGCATCCAATTTAGCGTCAACTACAATATTGTTGATGCGTCAATTTTAATTAAAATAAATTTGTTGCGATAGAAAATCATGAAATTGGAAGAAGACACGGTTTTAAGCACAACATGTAAAACACCCATATTTGGGGAAATCCTATTTTAGGGGTTTAGGAGCACCATATTTTTGATATACTGGGGTTACTATGTATTAAAACCCTTGTAATGCATTGGAATGCTCAAGAAATTACAAATCGTGCGGCAATCGCTCAATTATAACACTTTATACACGACAAACAAATAGATCTATTATTTATTTACGAAACCTTTTTGAAACCACAACACAAATTTACATTGATAAATTTTAAAATATACAGAAATGACTTCAGTGGAAGTTTATTGATTGCAGTAAAGATTGCCATTCCTCATCAGTTGATTTCGCCTATGCCAACTAAAAAGATGGAAAACATTTCAATAATAATCACGATAAATGGACGACCAATAAGGTTTACCTCAGCATACAGTCCAAAGTATATTACAGATTTTTCCATTGATATTAGTAAAATAACGAGATCATCCCAGGAGTACTTTGTATTTTAACGCTCTTCATACCAGTTGGAACACTGCAGGAAACTGTTTATTTAATAATCAAATGCGGGGAAATTATTACATACGTTATACATATGATTTTACACGTTTTAGTCAAGGTTTTGCTCCTATCCAGCCATCAGTTATAGATCTTCTGCTTACAAACTGCAGCTTATCTTGTTCCGATTACATGCGAAATTTTCG
The DNA here is from genome assembly GCA_963931995.1 of Phaonia tiefii. Taxonomy (NCBI): domain Eukaryota; kingdom Metazoa; phylum Arthropoda; class Insecta; order Diptera; family Muscidae; genus Phaonia; species Phaonia tiefii. The sequence continues at coordinate 201,089,228 of OZ008369.1, forward strand.
GCACAGTAGTAGAAAAACTACAACAAGTTCCGATTTACAGCCTTGTGAACTGGAATTTGATTCGTAATTTTGTTAATAGCAGATTATCACATTTTGTATCAGGAATAATTACTGAATCAAATATGGAATATATTTTAGAAACCATTGAATCGACACTAGACTGGCGGCCGGCAAAATCCCTACGCGCTTCATAAAGAGTTGGCAAAAAAAATCTTTCACAGGTTCTTTACACCTAATTGGTCAACGAAAAATATTCAATCGGCAGCTACAAAGATGTAATTTACATTCAAGTGTAACTTTCTTTCTTTAAGTCCGTCATAAAACATATTAATCTATTAATTGATAAACACATTTTAAGCAATATAGATATAAACTGGAACACGGCAAGAAATCAGCCGTCGGCAAACTGACAATAAATGGCATAACCGTACACGACAACTTGACTTGACAACAATAGACGAAGTGAAGTATTATGTAAAGTCTCTCTCAAATAACAAAGCCCCAGGAAAAGATGGAACTAAACCGATTATATTCAAAAATATGAGTAACGATTTGTTCGAATTAATGGCAGTCACAACTAACTTGGTGTTTGAAAGATGTTTATTTTCCCGAGAAATTTAAAGATGCAAAAGTAATACCAGTTCTCAACCAGGAAAAAATGGTACATTACCGTCTAGTTACCGACCAATCAGCATGCTAACCGTTATTGACAAAATTTTTGAAAAAATCATACTTGCAAGAGTTTCGGAATTTGCAGAAGTTAAGGACATCCAGTTTAGATTCAGAAAGGGTCACTCTACGATTCACCAAATTAAAAGAATTGACAAAATTGTGAAGAGCAATAAAATTAACAGGAAAAGTAACGGTGTGATTCTGCTTGAAAAAGCGTTTGATACGGTTTGGCACAATGGAATCATTTTCAATCTAATTCAATTTCCCTATCTATAAAATAAATAAATAAATGGTTTCCCATTACATCCCATGAAGGGACTGGGGAGAACTCTCACAATCACTGAGCTGTGCGCTTTCCAGTTTTCACTCACTGATTGGGACCTACAGTTTTACACCGATTCCGAACGGTAATTTGAGAAGCTTTTTCATGGCCAGATACTCGATAGTGTCGCCGTCACTATGCGAGGTGGCCGCCGCCGAAAGAAAATTTGAAGGTGGTCAGTGCCGGGTTCGAACCCAGGATCTCATGTACAAGAGCCGCGCACACTAACCATTGCACCACCGACGGCCCTATCTACCTTCAGAAAATACTAAAAAGTTTCTTGAATAAACGATATTTTTTCCTTCATGTTGATGGCGGAATGTCGACAGTGAGAAGTATTCCAGCGTGTGTGCCGCAACGATCAGTTTTGTCTCCAACACAGTATTCTACGTATACGTCCGATTTTAAAAATTTAAAAGATCACTCAATAGCTTTCTATGCTGACGACTCTATCATAATAATAAGCGGAAAGGTTTCGAATGCAATCGTCAATAGAATGGAAAAGGCACTTTTATCTGCTAAAAGCTATAAACCAAGAGAAAACTCAAGGAATTATTTCATTCAATAAATCACCTAAACGAGTTCCGACGAAAACACTTTATATTCATAATATACGCATACCACTGCAATACTCTGTGAAATACCTTGGAATAATATTTGATGTAAAACTTATCTTTAAATGTGCAAAATAAATTACTAACATAGGGTGGTTCAATCACGACTGGCGAAATTTCTCTAGCGTATTCCTTGGCTCATTTCATGAAAATGTGTCCATCTACGACCATCCCCGAAAATTCAAGGGGCGAAATAGCAGCGGTTTGAAAATTTTCACATTGGTGGTCGGAGGGTACTAGGGTAATATTGCTAAGTTCTGAACCAGTGGTCGGATTGTTTTTGGGCTTGTTGGAAAGGCATCTAAGAGACCTTTCAGAAAATTTAAAACAGTGAAATCGCCGAGATACGGAGCTTTTTTTTTGGTTTTGGCACTGGCTTTTTGAAAAATTATGCCGATTGCCATTTGGAACATTTTCCCCAAAAATTGCGGAAATGTTTTCAATTTAAGTGTAATTCTTTGGACAATTGTTTTGTTTTTAAGGCACAATTTGTCGCACTAAAATTGTCTTAATATAATAATATAATTCCGCAATTTAAGGTTCCTACTACAGATTCGCACGTGAGTAAGATTTGACTCACGCTCATGACAGGAAGACAGTGACTCACGCACGAAGATTTTTTCGGTTCTCAAGTTCCCGCACGCTCACATGAGCAGAATTTAATCCTACTCACATTCACGCGTGATTCACGTAAAAACTACTCTAAAAAGTAAAACAGGTTTTTTATATGAACCACTGCCTTATATTGAAACCAGTGTTAAAAAATGTATCCAACACAATTAAAAATTAATTAAGTTCTTAAATACGTTGACTGGGATCATATTCAGGAATTAGACACTACTACACTTAAATTTAAATGCCTAAGTTAAATTCAGTGTCGTTTTTAATAAATTTAGCAAATATACTAAGCCTTTTATACAGCAACAACATTTTATCACCGTCATCTCAAAGAAGTTTGCCTCTTATTTCCATTAGTATTCTTCAAGACGGACTATGAATGCAATGAATTGCAAAAAAGGTGGTAATAATACTAGAAATCCTGAATTATTGGTCAGATTATTTTAGAATGTACTAGGCTTTCAGAATATTATATCTAAATGTACCCTGTTTCAACGCACGTTTTGCTACAGAGTGTGAAACTTGTAACCAGATTTTTTTCTTTTGAGATTCTACAAGCAGCACAAACAAAAAACACGCAGAGTCTGATCGTTACAAAGATAGTTGAAATCAAAGGTTTAACATGTAAATTTTTGCACTGACATTGAGTGGTTTTTTTGGTAATAACTTGGTCATTTTGAGTCAATATGTTACATTGACAAAACTTCAACTAGTTGAACAAATTGTTAAATCCTTCCAACCCAGTCGGTAACGACAATCTGTCAAAGTTAAAATTTGTTTAAACCTGAAATAATGGAATTATTTAGAAAGGGTACCAACCCCAAAGATGAAATATTAATATGATTGTGTTTTATTTGAAAACCAAAGTAAATAAAATAATTAGTTTCTTAATAAAATAATAGTTTATAAGTGGAAGTTCTAATCTTGAAGTCGGAGCCGTGCAAATTTTTACGACTCAAATTCCGACTCCAGGCACATCGGTGGTGCAATGGTAGTGTGCGGGCCACTTGTACATGAGATCCTGGGTTCGATCCCTGCTCAGACCACCTCAAAATTTCTTTCGGCGGCGGTTACCTCGCACCTCGAGTCTTTAGCCATGAAAAAGCTTCACAAAATACCGTTCGGAATCGGTGTAAAACTGTAGGTCCCAATTAGTGAGTGAAAATTGGAAAGCGCACAGCTCAGTGATTGTGAGAAGCTCTCCCCTGTCCCTTCATGGGATGTAATGGGAAACAATTAATTTATTTACATTACCGCAATCTTGTAGTATATCCCAATATATCTGTAATTTAGTGCACAGAGCTGAAAATACCACATAAAATCAAGAAGGTTTCCTTCTTAAAACGTTTGATGACGGAAGGGCGAGAGAGGAGACTAAAACGAAGAAATTTTTAGGTGAAAACCTTCTTGATATTGTGTAGAAAATCATTTTAATTTTATTAAGACGGAAATCACCTAACTACTAGACGTTTCCTTCTTGTTTTGCTTTTTTTTCTCGTTTTTTCCGTTATTTATCGGCAAAATATTCCAAACAAGAAGGAATACTTCTAAATTTGGGAAGAAAGCCGTCTTAATTTTATTAAGACGTGAATCTTCTTGTTTTTATAAGATTCCGTCTTATTTTTATTAAGAAGGAATCCGTCTTGGTTTTATAAGATTCCTTCTTATATAATATTTTCTACGTAAATCAGAACAGACATACATCCAGATAGACAGATATGAGTACAACAACCACAACAGTCGCTACATTTGTTGTATTGTTTTGCACAGGCAGCAAAACAGACATACAGAAAAAAAAAACCTCCATTGTATGCTATAAGAAAAAACAACAATTGAAGGCAGACTCTTGCATGTGAGAACAACAACAACTAAAAATATTACCAAAAATCTTAACTGACGCTTTGCCTACAAAGTTGACGACATAACGAACCGTCAGTCATTTGCCCTAAACAAACAACAACAGTTTCAAAGCATTGATATTCACATGCAGTAGCAGAAACTCTCTTCCTATTATTGTTGGTTGTTGGCATAATGTATTAAAATCTAAAATTTATATTTTTTCATTTTCCTAAATTAAAAACTTACATAGTATACATACATAAGTACAGTTTCGCGTTTTCTACATTATAAGTATAATTGTGAAATACATTTCATATTTTTATTTTATTGTGAAAATATTTACATTTAATTAGTGTTCAAATAATGGTCAATAAATTTGTGAGTGTTTCTTTTTGTTTACAGTTATTTGTGATCGTATATACAACATACATATGTACATACATGCATACATAATGCAAATTGTGTAGTTTCTTTATAATAAATACTGTGCTGTGCATGCCGTAAGCAACATTGCTAAATTTTTAATAAATTTAAAGGTTATACATACATATATCTGAATGTAAGAGTATATTTACAAATCTTTTAAGTGAATTTCACAATGCATCATGTATGCATGTACACCAGTGGTCGGTGTATTTTTTCATTCTTCTGCGCATAACAATGCTTATGTTTAATTACATAAATTTATATTTACTTTTGCTATTTTTGCAGTGTTTTTTTTTCTCAAAAACAATGTCTAAAATTTTTGACGACGATCCGGATGACTTCAGTTCATTCCAAGCAAGTAATTTCGAAACGTTGGAGTTATTTCGAATGTGGGAGTTAGGCGAAGGTATTATTTCTATTTTACATCAACATGGCATCGACACATTTGGTGTGTTTAAAGCTATGGAAATCGCTGATATAAATACTTTAACCAATAAACTTGACATTAAATATTTTGGTGAACTTATAAAATTTAAAGCGGGTCTAAGGATTTGGCGGAATGGAATGGTAAGATAAGATAAGATCGATAATTAATTTTAAATTTTTAGAACAAAAACAAACAAGGATTATTTAAACTATTATTTTATATCAACATTTAACAGCACTGAAGAAGCTTATATAATAATCAAATTTCTTTTGTTAGGATATTCCATTAATTTCTGATGAGGATACATTGTCCGCCGCATTTTGGAGTGGCTGGAAAAAATTTCCGAGGATTTACAGTCCGTCAAATCAATAGATTCCCAATCTGCCTGTGCTACAAAAAATTCAGTAGATCTTTTGAGTCTCCTAAAAGCAAAAGTTAGGGGTCAACTAATATTATCGTTTCATAACCAAAATGGATTTTTATGCAATAAAAGTCAGCAGGCATTGTGTCACATTATCGTTGAACACTTCATTGGGTCGGGGCAAAAAATGACGTACATGGACATGAAACAGTGGGCCCTTGCAATTGTTCATATGTTTCCAAAGGAAAAAGTTGAAACCTATTTCTTAGATAGGAAAAAAGGCAGCAAGAATCCTACAGGCAAATTATTTTCAAGGTGGGCGAATTCAACAAAACTAAGCAACATTTCAAGGACCGATATAAGGAAATCATATGATGTTGAAATCACTTTTGGTATGTATCATACATATCTTCAAAATTGAATTTCAAGTTTACATTATTTAATTTTTAGATGAGCTGAACGAAAAAAAATGTTGGTTGGCCCATAATTGTACTCCGTGGGAGGAAGTGAAATCGTTTTGGAAGCAGACATCACCTCACCGAATACAAAACATTCAAAGTACATTAACACAAATACTGCAGGAATGGCCACGGTACAATGATGCAAATGGATTTGAATTAGTAAGATAAAAGACTTTTAGTTTTACATTACTTAACAATAATTTTTTCGACGATGAACTTCTTTTCAATCTTAAATTATTAATAACACAGCACAACGAATTATATCAAACATTATTCAAAGAACACTTGAAACCAAAATACCATAATCTCGTGCATTATCCCACAATTATTAAAAAACTGGGTCCACTAAAAAGTATTTATGATCATTTCGATTCGAATCTGAACACCAAGTTCATAAAACATATGCGCAAAGTATAACTTCAAGGGTAAATATACCACTAACATTGGCGATAAAATCATCATTGAGATTTGCACACTCAATTGAGAAGAATGATTTTTTTCAACCTAAATTCATTTTCAGTGATTTGAGCGCAATTCAAGTTGACAAATATGAAAATATTAGTTGAATGAATTCTCTGGATTTGACTTCATTTAAAAGAACGAACGCAGTTGTTTTCAATGGTCAAACATTTAAAAAAGGCCAAGTCGTCACAGTAACAGAAGAAAATGTGAATGTTTATGAAATTGTAGATTTTTTTATAAAAGAAAATGATGTTTTTCTTCTTGTTAAGGAACATTGCTGTTTAAATTTTTCTCGAAAGTTCCAATCTTACTTGATTGGTAATGAAACTCAAACATATGATATGATAAACCTTGATATACTTGATGGTCCACCGTTGCATTTTTATTGGCTAAATAATGGGTTGAAAGTGTTGAGGCCCAAAAAATATTGGAAATACAAACAAAATTAATTTCTAATGTATGTTTAATTGAATAAATTTAATATCTTCTATTAATATCTCATAATTTACAAATTTACTTTTATATTATATTTTATAATGAATAATTGAAATGTATCTAATAAAACAAATTATAAAAATAATTATTTAAGCTTACTAAACTTATTAATTATTATTATTATTATAATTGTACGAGTATAATAAATAAAATATATATTGTTCCCACTTATTACCTAAGGGAATAATGTAAATAAATAATTAAAATACAAATATATAATAATAATATAACAATAAAATTAAAAAATAAATTTCCACCTTTAAATAAATGTGTTTATTTTTATTAAGAAGGAATCCGTCTTGGTTTTATAAGATTCCGTCTTATTTTTATTAAGAAGGAATCCGTCTTGGTTTTATAAGATTCCGTCTTATTTTTATTAAAAAGGTTTCCGTCTTATAATAAGACGGGATTCTTCTTGGAGAAAAACGATAGAGAAAACTTCTTGACTATGTTCTATTCTATAGGGCATCTAGGCGGATCTTTTTTCTGTGTGTGCAATTAATATTACTTGAGATTATGCGTACGATCAAATACATTTTCATAAAAAAATATGAAAATCAACAAGCGAAACTTTTCTCAAACTCAAAAATTTAAAAGTTTGTTAAAAAATCATTAATTTTCTGCCAAGCCTGGCTGCAGGTTGAAGGCCAAAAAATTAAAATTTCACTTAATACCTTTGGCAAGTTTGAGAAACTATTGAAAGAAGGTACATGTAAAAGTTTTAAATTACAGTTAGTACCTTTGGCAAGGCCTTTGCTTAAAAAAATTACATTTTATATCTTTCTCACAAAAAATTTTAGAAACTATTGAAAGAATGATGCAACTTTCCTAACAAATTTCTTTTTTCAGTTTGAAATCATTTTAAATTTGAGAAGTTGTCGTTTCCAACCGGTTTTAAATAATTTAAAAAGATTTTCAACTTACGTTTGTTTGAGGTTTTGCCAATGTAGCTGTGTTTTTAAAACTACATCTTGACTCAAAATTACCAAGTTATTACCAAAAAACTAAAGAAAGTCAGTGCGAATGTTTACATTTTAAACTTGATTCCAAATATCTTTGTAATGGTTAGATGACACACGACTCTGTATGTTTTTGGTTTGTGCGGCGCAGTAGAATCTCAAAAACAAAGACTATTTAAATCAGGCTACACACGCAATGAACATTTTGTCACCCTGTAGCGGAACGTACATTGAAACAAGGTGCCTCTAAATACCAGATTCTGAAAGCCTGACTCCTCCCCAACAAATATTTAGTACATTCTAAAAATATCGGACCTATAGGTTAGAAGTTATGATAATATGACTACTTTTTTGGAAACGGCCCCACTGTAAAACGTAGCAGAGTTCCTTGAAATACAGAACATGATTAACGACTCTTTGTTAGAGGGAAATGATATTAGAAGCCTTCCAAAAATACTTTGTTTAACAAAGTAGTAAGAAAATCGAAATTCAATAATATCAACCATTCGAAAATATGCGTGACTCACGCGAAAATAGTATTCAAGCACACTCACTCACGCAAAGATTTGACTCACGCACGCTAACGCACTAAGATTTTTCCACTAGTCACGTTCACGCACGCTCCCGTGAGAAAAATTTGATCCCGTTCACGCTCACGCGTGACTGACATCTATCACGTGACTCGTGCCAATCTCTAGTTCCTACACACCCATGTAAGTGTATTTTCGGCAAAACTACGGCTTCACAAAATATTGCACACAGTTTCTTATATATTATCCCACATCACAACGTCTAATATTTATTGGGTCAACTTGTTTGCATCAAATACCCACAATTCGATTATGATTCCTCTGCGAACGGATTCTATTCCAAGATTGAAAGAAATTGATAAAAACAATGGATTTTTTCAAACATTTATTTAAAAAAATTTAAATTTGTTGGTGCTGCAAATAGTTAGCTTTTAAAGTTGTAGAAATGCAAAAAATATTTTAGGTTTTTTTTTAATGAAATTTGTATTCATGCCATAGCACATCTTTACGAAGCCCACTGCATATCTTCATTATCTCATGCTTCCAATCATGGCTCAATACCATTATTCCCCGTTTCAGTTCGCTATTTTGTACCATATGAAGGTGTGAGAGTCAGGATTTTGGAGTTTCAAGAGCAGCCAAGCGGATTCATCTGATATAATTATTTCGGTATATTAAAATGTACATGTTGAATCCCGCGAAGCCATTGGGCTTGCCTGTCGATTATTTGAAAGAAGTATAATCTTGCAATGATTTGAATAAGAAAATTGTTGCATTTTGTGGAGACAATACGAACTGCAATTTCGGAGGAAAGAATAGAAAAGGGAAAACTAATGTTTATGCAAAATTGAACCTATCCGTCGGAAGGCAGCTCATTGGGATTGGGTGTAGAGCCCATGTAGTTCATAATGCTATCAAAACAGACGAAGATTGTCTCACTGTTGACTTCGAATGCATCATTGTGAAAATTTATTCATTCTTATACATATATCTACTGAGTTCGGGTAGAAGTTCGGAAAGAGTTCTGTGATTCCACCGACACACAGTATCACAGAGAGAATGTTCCAGCCTTTGAAAACCTATTTTGTGAGCATCGATAAATGCTCAAATATTTTAAAAACTTTTTCAAAAATCCCAAATCTTAATTGTGGTTAAATTGTTTGCACGTACAGGCAGCGACTTTTCATCTAGCCGTGTTGAAAATCGAGGGACAAAACGAGTCCGCAATAGAGTCTACGAATGAAATTGTTTCCGAGATAACCTAGAACTTAAAGAGAATTCAATTTCCCTTCCTCATACCGCCCGCAATCCAGTGGTAAAATTCCAAGAAACTGCCGTTGCTGAGCAGGCAAGCAAAGAATACTTGGAAAAGTGGTGCCAATTCAATGCACAAATAGCAGTATTTGAATGGTCAAATTTGACAAAAGTCCCTACTTGGGAAGATGTACAGAATGTAACGGATTGGTAGATCCCACAAAGATTTCTTAGCAGTGGCCAAGAGAGTGTGCAATGAGTTTTCGCTTATTTCCAGTTACGTCATAGTCGAAAAAATCAAAAGCTGGAACGATGAGAATGTTTGCTGTTGCAAAAGCTGGAATGATGAGACCGTTGGGTGGAGCTTTTTTAACACTTCCGTGCTAATAATCTCAACTGTACAAACTTTCGCACAATTATTGAGTATGTTCAATGTATGCCTGGAAGTAGCGCACCTGTCGAAAAAGTTTTTACGTAATGAATAAAATATGGACAAGTGAAAAAACACAGTTAAGTGTGACAGTTTTGAAAGCTCTTTTAATTGCTAAGACTAACATAAGCCAACAATCTAATCAGGTCCATTCCTACTCGAAAAATAGACCCGATGTTTTAAAATTAATTTGCTCAGCTGACAAATATAAAACAACTGCTTAGACGTAAGATAAATTTCATAAATTAGATTGATACGTGTTCTCTTCGTTTTTGAATAAAAAATGTATTAAATACAAATAATATTTTTCTTACAAAATTCCGCAGGCGTCCCGCTCTGACGAAAAATATAAATGGTCACGTTAGGTATATCTAACCTATAAAATATAAACAAAAACCAAATGCTTATATAAAAAATAAACCGCTTTTATTTATATATTTAGTGTTATTTTAACTAGAGTTTTATTTAAACCAAAAAAATCTGTTTTTATAAACATTATGTAAAGCTTTTTGATCGCAAGCAGTTGGTCAGGCTAGCTATAACAGCTGCCTAAATTTTCAAATGCAGATAATCACAAATTTCTTGGAGTGACTTTGTTTTTGGCAACTTTAGCATAACGTTTTCGCAAATGTTACAATTTTTGAGGACATTCGGCATAATATTTTAGTCCCTCTCTAGCAACACTGGTTGGATGCATCACTTTTAATTAAAATACATTTGTGCGGTAGAAAATCATGTAGTTGAAAGAACGAATATGTTATTATAACTAATTTGTTCAAATTTATTTCCGCTGAGTAAACAAATTAAGTTGGGTAAATTAATTTCAAGTACAAGAAAACTAGTCTTTTGGCGACAGTTTTGAATTAAAAACTCAAAATTTAATTCTAATAATATAAGTCGACGCGTGGCGTGTTGTTGTAATATGAAACGATTTTGACAGAATTTTGTTGTACTATTGTTATGACAATACACTCGATATGTCAAAATCATTTTATATACGAAGAAGAGGCAAAGGAAAAACGCCAAAGTAAATACATAATTACATGCATAGAATTACATGTATTAAAATAGAGTAATAGGCAGAAAGTTGGAACGCATTTAAGATCCAAATTGGTAAGTATCCATCGGTAAGTCCATATATATGTAGGTAATTTTAGTTACTTCTATATATTTTTAGCCATCAAAAAAACTACAGGCGGTGAAACGACCAGCGTAAGCAAAGAGGGCAAGGAAGATTCGCTTGACAAAGCTCCGCCAGTTGCCATTAAGACGGAGCCAGTGGAGAATGGCTCTACACCATCGGGCCATTTTGGTCTAAAATTGGATCAATATGCTAAGAAACCAGATGATTGGAATAAAGTTTACCATTGCAACTACATTCCAATTGATTTCAATTTATTCGAACCTATTCGCATTTTACAATTATATTTCAATTTAATTTGCACAACACTTTTCAAACGTTTAATAACGAACAATAAGAATCAAAACAAATGATGAGACAAGTTTGACACTTCGAGCGTTCTACGTAAACAAAGAATGATACAAAGAAACAACCCAATAACAAAATGCCTGATCAGCTGGGCTTATGCTTCCACTTATATTATTACACTATGGTTCTCTGTGTTTCCATTCGTGGTATACGTATTGGTCTCCATTAAATCTTGTGTCCCAATCGCGCCACTTACATATGTTTAGCGTACTTAACCATTATTAAATTATTTTCTAGTGCATCATATGTTTTTTTCGTTTCTATACTATACACGATTGGAACCGAAGGCTTTTCATTGGTCTTATGCTGTAACACGGATTTCAAGCTGAGTTTTGAACGGATAATAAATAAGCTCCAGTAATCTGTTTCATATATTATTTTCATTACGTCCGTTAATTGTTCAACATACAGGCAATACACAGGTTTTTCATTATTAACAAATTATAAACTTTGGAGTGTTGACTTGTGTGCCGGGTACCAAAATATTGATTTATTTCAGAAACTGACAAATTTGGCAACAATTGAATCAATCTGATTTTGATTTATTAAAATAGGGTGATTGGATTAAGATGGCCCGGGATTATGTGAGAGATCACCACCTATGGTGGTGCAAAAGCCGGATTAGTCGTAAAAGGTAGAACACCAGGACAAAGACTTTGGTAAAGGAATGTAGTCCGAATGTGGCACTAGCAGCATCAACATAATTTGTGACCGTCGCAGGATTACTCCAAGTCATTTGGATACTGATTCGCATAGATTCACGTCTTCTACTTTTCCAATCCATTAGCCGATTGTAGCAACTTGTACGCGCTTTATTTGGCACCCAATTTTTGTTAACTATATTATTTTGGTTGAAGTACATCTCGTATTTTTGAACCAAATCTGCCCTGAAACCTCCCTTTTTTTCATGTTTAGGTAACTGTTTACCATAGCAAAAGCATTTTTATCTGGCTTGTCCGCTTCCATTTTTCGCTTATATTGAATGTTTATGTCCATATAAAGGCGTAGCTACAATTGTACTGAGGAATCTAATGAAGATTTGTCATCGGTACATGAGTTATAACTGAAGACTAAGCAAACATACATATATAAAGATAGGCAACGAATATAAAAGGTCATAGAAGTAAAGTTTGCCCTGAGAACGTCAAACCCTTTGTATGTTTAACTATACTGGCCTAGTACTTTCACGATGACTAAGAATTTTAACACAGTGTTATGTTAATCAACAAAGTGCCGCCTATGCCCACTCATTTTATATACAAGTTATAAGTAAATATTCGTCTCCGCTGAAATTTAAATCGATTCTAATCAAAAATTTTGCTTAACCTACTCCCAGCAAACAACAGAGCCTCAAATTCCCAACAAATGAGGAAATGCAGCTTCATTAAAAACTAAGATACATACATATATATATAATATTTACCTAAGATAATAAAGGCTAAGAGAAACAACGTTTTTGCTAAGTAACATTGTGAATCCAAGCAACACGTTAAAATACCAAACAAAGAGAGGAAATGTTAAAGCAATTTTAGAATTAAATATTTTGATGTTAGGTGGCGAAGGCACAATCGTCCCATTACCAATTATTTTACTCATTGTATCAACGTACTAACGAATGAATTCATTCTTGTATGTGTGCTAAAAATATTTCAAAACATGCCAACAGCCACATATTGTCGGGCAGCAAACAAAAGCAATACTAAGTCAGTCAAAACGTCACCATTATGCACAAAGTGTCACACGGTTTAGCCCTAAAAGAGAAGCGAACGAGACCTGTTACGAAATCCTGATGAATGTGGAAATGCATGCTATTTTCGAAAGTTGCCCAACACAGCCACAATGAATTTACGAAAGACCGCACGCCACCGCCACCGCCGCCGCTGTTATGTGTGTTCTGTGTTTTAGAGCGCAATTATAAAGACCGCCGACAAATGCTGATAAAACTAAGATGACAAAAACGAAACAGCTACAGAAACAAACAAATCCAAGAGATGCAATGACAAAAATTGCAAGAAATGATGCAAGGGAACGTGCGCCCGCTGCCGATTCATGTTTGCCGCCATTTATATGCAATCAAAATGAAAAGTCCGCAACAAATGGAATAAAAATTTATAAAGAGACCGACGATGTACACAACTGAAATTCGATTAAACAGACACCAACAACAGTAACAACTTCGACACCGGCACCAGAAAGAACAGAAGTTTAAATGGTTTTTGATTAAGGACAGTTTGACATAATAAATACAGTGTGGTATCGGCTAACGCTTCGGTTTCGTAGCGCGAGGGCATTTGTACCTGACCTTTGGGTTGGGGATGCCCGAATAGGAAATACCGGGGTTCTTAAGTACCTAGGTGTCCTATTCACGACGAATTTTGAATTCTACCGACACATTGACCGGACTTCGGTCAAAGTGAAGAGGGTATTCGCGAGTTACCACAATGTGCTCCGGTGCCGCGGGGGACTGACGAACGAAGTTAGACTTGTGATCTACCGTCAGATCATTAGGCATATCATGTCCTCTCATGTAATTACTAACCCTTAGTTTTTAGTTTTTAGTTTTAAGCAACGTTGATAAACCCCTTTTTGTTTATAATTTTTTGGGGGTAGTGCTTTCAGTGGGATATACGTTATACATAGTAAGAAAGATATGCGAGCAGCTATGCTGCAGTACGTAAGCTTATTAAGGTAGATTGAGATAGTTCTAAAAATAATGTTTAATGTTTGAAATAAGAGTATTGATCGATTAGTGTTAGATTTAAGTTATTTTTCCATGGATTGCTAAAGTATAAATAAAATCAGAATTTTGAAAACGAAATCCAACATTTCTTTGATTATCGTCATTATATTCAATATTATATACAATTTAAAACGATGCAGTTTTCTTCAGACAAAGGTAATATTTAAGTAACAATGACATGTTTTTATAGCCTGTTGCAATGTAAAAATTAACTAATTGTTAATATAAAACAATGCTAGGTTCGGCTCCATTGTATAGTGTTGCCAGTAACTTGAAATACACTTTTCCCACGAAAAAAAAATCAAAATGACTCACAACATCGCACAGATTACTTTTTTGATAAACGTAACAATAAAAGTTTGAAATTAAATTATTTATATATTACTGAAGATGCTCGTAATTTTCACATTAGTAGTCGAAAATCGTTAATATGAAAACATATATTTTAATTTTTTAGGGTCACTGATCGGTCCTTCTCTTTTACATCGGTTCCGGAGAAGTTTTTTCATTACTAAGTTAGAAAGAAATTTAAGGTGATGCTTGTAGGAATTGAATTGGTGATCTTATGTACAAAGTTCGCGCACGCCAGCTATTGCGCAACGGACGACCACCCTAATATTTATACATATACAGCGACGATTTTGCATCAAACTGTGAGTACGAGGATTGCAATTTTCCAGTTAAAATGCGCAATGTTGCTCTAATAAAATTTTTGATCCGGGTTTCCCAAAAGCCGAGAATTGTAATAGTTGTGAATAACGAGGTCGCTCTGTAAAATGATTATTCATAGTTAAAGCCTTACCACAACTGGCACAGCATACATTTTTGATTATTCATTCTTTTTCCCCAGAATATACTTTACCACCATATTAGTTAACAAAAATTTTTCACATCTGTCTTGACTGTGATTTTTTCAAATGAATCTGCGTGTTATAGGTGTTCTACGGCTATCAAATTCAAGTTACAATCCCAATGTGTTTAATGTGTTCATTTCCATAATTCCCTTTATTTAAATACATAAACAAAACAAACAAGTAAAAGTGTTAAATGCGGCTGTGCCGAATCTTTGATACCCTCCACCTTAGTGTTAACAAGCAAAATATTAGATTTTAAAAAGGACCTTTTTTAAGAAAATTTACTGTTTTAAAAAAAATAAAAATAAGTTACTTGTTCACAAATGCAATTACTTGTTCACAAATGCAGGATGCTTACAAATGCTCACAATGCTCACAAATGCATTGCTCGCAATGCTCACATTGAAAATGTACTTAAGAAACTGTACTTTGAAGTGTACTTTGAAATGTACTTTGAAATGTACTTTGAAATGTACTTAAGAAATGTACTTAAGAAAGAAATGTACTTAAGAAATGTACTTAAGAAATGTACTTAATGAAATGTACTTAAGAAATGTACTTTGAAATTTACTTAATGTACTTTGAAATGTACTTAAGAAATGTACTTTTTTAAAAAAATGTACTTTTTTAAAAAAATTAAAAATAAGTTACTTGTTCACAAGTAAAATAAAAAGCATTTTTTTAAAATAAAAAAGCATTTTTTGAAGAACTGTTTAAAAAAAAAAAACAAGCTGCAAAGCATTTTTTAAAAATGAAAAAGCATTGTTTGAAGAACTGTTAAAAGGAAAAAAAAACAAGCTGGGACGAGAATTGAACCAACAACCCTCAGACTGCAACGCGCAAACCTTTACACATCAGGCCACAGCGACCTTATAAAGTGGGACAAAATTCATATAAATGTATGAACTCATGAAAGTACATCTAAACATTCTAAAGTACTTACCTATTATAAAGAACAACAAAGATTTTCAGCATGGAAATTCACCACACGGCAAAAGGAGTAGTTTAGTATAAAACTACAAAAATTAATGTGAAAATTTTATGAGTTTTTTACGTTTCCAATCATAAAATTTTTTCCAATGGACCAATTTCGCTGACTTTCAATACCAAACTGCTCAGGAATACGTGGAACATTCTGGCCAAAAACCAAACCGCGTTATCGCCGATTGAAGTCGTGAGAATGTTTTCAACAGACGGACATGGCTATATCGACTCCGGTTGTTATAAGGATCAAGAATATATTTACTTTATGGGGTCGCAAAGCCTTATTTCTATATGTTACAATCAGAATGACAAACTGATATATACCCTCTATCACTTACAGTGGAGGGTATAAAAAAACAAAAAAAGGTAGGCTATACCATTCAGTGATTTTAGAACTGCTAAATTTTTAAAATCGGATGAATAGTTTAGAAGATCACCTCCTGCACGCAAGCTCGCAAACGCTTCCTCTTTATACTCGTAATATGTATTAGTACAGATGACCATTCACTTTACTCTTCAAGTGAATTTACTTTCATTCCACTCATTAATATTATTTAGTTATTTTCACCAGTGATGTCAACTTCTTGGGTTTCGAACTACTTGTAGTGATTTTTGACATTTAAGAGACACTGTTTTAAGGGGCCGTTAGGGTGCGTACAGAGTGGCCGCTTGTTGCCGAGCCGAGACGACTGACTCTTATTGCGAGAACTTGTTCATGCGAGAAACAAGTCTGAGTGTGCATAGTGGATGAGAATCAGCGCTGATATTTTATCTATTATTTGTGTTTTATGTATGTTTGTATGTATTCGGGTTTGTTGTTCATTCGAGTTTGTTTTTTATTTTTTTTATAATTTTTATTGTTTTTTATAATTTTTATTTCATTACTATTATGTTTTTTAATTTTTTATATGTATATTTTATTTACTTCTTTTATTGCATTTTTTTTAAATTTTGTTTATAGTTTTTTTTTAATTTTTTTATAATTTTATTTAATTTTTATTACTTATTTGAATTTTTATTTTTTTGTTTAATTTTTATGTTATTTTTAATTTTTTTTATTTTTTTAATTTTTTGATTGCATGTTTTATTTACTTTTTCTTAAATTTTTGTTTTTAATTTCTTTTTATGTTTACCAAACAAGTTGAAATCATAACAACATAACATAGACAATGTTTTCTGCGCTGAAATACGCTTTGGAACTGTTTTCTCGCACTCAATCAGCTTTGCGCTCTGACCAGCTCGGTGCCCACTATGACCTGTTCGCGCTTATTTGTACTAATTTGTATAGTACCAGTTTTCTCGCATTGGTTCTCGCAATAAGCGTCAGTCGGCTCGGCTCGGCAACAAGCGGCCACTGTGTACGCACCCTTAGACCTGTGGATAAGTTGCTCGACTTCAAGTTGACATCAACTTCGATTATTTCACATCAACTTCGATTTTGCCCTTACACTCTCAAACTAGTTGAGACAACTTCATTTTCTTGTCCGATGTCGAAATGAAAGGTGGTGAGCGCACTGCGAAAATATCACCAATTTGAAGAAAAAACACAATTTTTATTTTCTTTAAATATTTATACATACCACTATAAATCACATTTATTTAGTATATATTTTTCCGATACTGTTTAATTTATTTATTTTTTGGTTAATTTATTTACATTTTGCCGATAATGTTGCCTCATGAACGTTTCTCACCGAATTGCGTATGAAAGTTGATGCAACTTCCCTTTACACTGGTGGATAAGTTGATATCAACGTCAACTTGAACAAACCACCAACTTCACCTTACACCATGGATAAGTTGATGTCAACTTGAAGTCGCTGCAACTTATCCACAGGCCTAAGGGCCCCTTTAGTTAAGTAGTGTTTTTCAAAAATTGATACGGCGGCGATTTTACACGTTTTGGCGAAGGACCTGTATCGATTTTCACTCTAAATTCCCTAAAACACAAATAGGCAGATTTCTTTGCAATAAGATTTTAGAAGAAATAAAGCTCCGTTGGACGGACGCGGTCACTAATAAAGATTTGTAATGAAAATCATGGAACCAAAATAAACGTAAATCAGTGACCCTCGTTTCTCTGGACATGGGCAGAAAGAGGGTGGTACAAATGCTTATATGCACATGCGACGGTGCTCTAGAAGTACCAGGTGTCATGTGTGTTTTTGTTTTTACAGATTTTAATACATCTCCATTTCATAAAAAAAACTTTTGGAGCACTTCAAAATTTGGTTTCATTACAAGAGAAAACTGTTGCTCGAGATAGAAATGTTTCAATGCGTGAACTAGTCAAATGTTTAATTATCTGAATTTTTGATGATATATTCTTTGAAAGACTCCATCAGAATATATTTTAAAAAATAAAGAAGTTAGCCAAAGTACGAGGGTTGAATATTATGTTTCGGGATTAGAGAACAAAAACAAATATCAAATATTTTGCATGGGTTTGAACCAATTGTCGAAACACTTTTGCCACTCTGATTGAGGTATCTCCAAAACATGCATTATGAATGCAGCAACCGCTTCTTCAGGTATGGAAAAACGTTGACCTCTCAGTTTGTTTTTTACGTACGGGAATAAAAAGAAGTCATTCGGTGCCAAGTCAGGAGTATACGGCGGATGACCCATCAAATCGATGTTTTGGGTGCTCAAAAATGCAGTTGTTTCAGTCGATGTGTGAGAGCTCGCATTGTCGTGGTGAAGAGTGATGCGTCTTCGGCGGTTGGTTTTCCTGATTTCTTGGAAGACAACTGGCAAACAAATGGTTGTGTACCACTCAAAATCCACTGTTCTGCGTTGTTCTAGTGGTAAGATTGCGACATGACCGGTTTTTCCGAAAAAACAGGCGACCATTTGCTTGAAAGTGCTTCGGGCGCGAACAGCTTTTGTTGGATTTGGCTCATCTTGAAACACCCATACAGTTGACTGCTGTTTACTTTCGTGCTCATACGCGTAAGTCCAGAATTCATCACCTATCACGATGTCATAGACGTGTTTCGAAGCACCGCGATCGTATTTTTGGAGCATTTCTTTCGACCTATCGACACGAGCCTTTTTTTGAGCGATTGACAAGTTGTGTGGGATCCAACGGGAACCAATTTTTTTGAAAGTCAAATGTTTATGCAATATTGAATGTAGGCTGGTCCCAGTAATGCCTAAGGTTGTCTCAATATCACGATGGGTCACATTACGATCTTGCAAAATCAGTTTGAGCACAGCGTCAATGGTTGTCGGAACAACAGCTGATTTTGGACGACCTTCACAAAATTCCTCTTGGTGTGAACTACGGCCACGATTGAATTCACCATACCATCGATGCCAAATCCCGAAACAAAAAATTCAACCCTCGTATAATATGCGAATACACTACAAGATGATTTGCCTTACCCCAAAAGGTTCGCAGGTTTATCAGTTGAATTTCCAAGTTTTCACGACTGGACAAATTTCACCAGCGTATTCCTTGGCTTATATCATGAAAATATGTCCATCTACGACCATCCCCGAAAATGTATCGGGGCGAAATGGCAGCGGTTTGAAAATTTTCGGATTGGTGGGTGGAGGGTATTAGGGTAAAATTGCTAGGTTCTGAACCAGTGGCCGGATTTATTTTTGTGGGCTTGTTCGAAAGGCCTGTAAGAGACCCTTCCGAATCTTTAAAAAAAGTAAAAAAAAAAGTGAAATCGCCGAGATACGGAGCTT
The DNA here is from genome assembly GCA_963931995.1 of Phaonia tiefii. Taxonomy (NCBI): domain Eukaryota; kingdom Metazoa; phylum Arthropoda; class Insecta; order Diptera; family Muscidae; genus Phaonia; species Phaonia tiefii. Next base: position 201,108,864 of record OZ008369.1, read on the forward strand.
TCAAAAACATTTGGAAAAAAGGCATAAGAATTTTCTCATCCAGATGGCAGATAACTGATGTTTTTTACGTACCTCTTACCTTTCTATTACCTAAACGAAGCCCAGAGGTCTTACCGAACATGTCCGATGTGGTTCTGCAATTTTGTTTAGTAGAAAACGGGAACCACATTGAAAACTTCCTTTAACATCTAATGGTTTTTTCCTTTTCGTTTGATTCCTCAGCCAAAAACTTCTATAACTTCCTTTAACATCTAATGTTTTTTTCCTTTTCGTTTGATTCTTCAGCCAAAAATTTCAATAAAATAAAATCTTAAACATGATAGTTTAGAAAAACAAATAAATGTGTGCTGTTATTGCGCTTCCAACAATTTTTTTTTTGCATTTTAGTCAAATAGTCGTAACGTTGGAACGGTAAGGCATACGAGTTTCGTTTAGGTAATTTTGGAAAGTTTTTTTTAAGGGGAATAATCTGCCCCAGTGGCAGATTTAAGTTTTGAATTGGAATCCTAACTACCGTCGTTCAAACTACATACATACATTTGTTACACAATCTTAACAAAAATACTTTGAGGAAAAACGGAAAGCAAATGACCTGATTTTGCAAATTGAGTTTGCCGAATGTTATGAAATTATTTCCCAAATTATTATTCTTATCTCAAAATTAAACTCAGTCTGCTCATTTCAGCTATGCTCAATAATGGCTGCATTAAATCATATGCCATTATAAGTGATCAGCTAACACACAAAAAATTCTTCGCTACTTCTCATGGCAAAGGTGCAGTAGACGGAGTAGGCTCTATCGTAAAATATAAAGTTTGGCAGTTAGTAAGAGATCAAAATCTTATTTTGAAGGATGCACACGATTTTTACAGACTGGCCGAAAGTAATATCGATGGGGTCAAACTAATATGCGTTCCAGCAAACGGTATAAAACAACAACTCAATATCTAGGTGAGTAATGGCTAAATAAATGGTAAAATCTTAATGAAAATTCAATCGAAATGGCACGCACTGCAGTATCTCCTATACATAAACTAGAAAGTTAAAAAGAAAAATTACATTTATATTTTTTGAAAATAAACACAAAAATATTTTTTTATTTATATGAGTCGGACAGTGGTCAAAAATGTAACGTCCGCAACAAATGTAAGACAAAATTGTGAATAAACTAACAATTATTTTTTGTCTCGAAAGTGGGTTTGATATGCTTAAACATTCCTCTTTCTTTAATGTATATGGAGTTTTTTTTGTTTATACTGTAAAATTCAATAAAATTTATGAAAATGTGCATTGAGCAATATTGAATGTATGCTGGTCCCAGTAATGCCTAAGGTTGTCTCAATCTCACGATAGGTCACATGACGATCTTGCAAAATCAGTTCGCGCACAGCGTCAATGGTTGTCGGAACAACAGCTGATTTTGGACGACCTTCACAAAATTCGTCTTGGAGTGAACTACGGCCACGATTGAATTCACCATACCATCGACGCCAAATCCCGTAACAAAAAATTCAACCCCCGTATAATATGCGAATACACTACAAGACGATTTGCCTTACCCCAAAAGGTTCGCAGGTTTAAATCGTAACTGATAAAACTCAGAAAATAATTGTAACTGCCATTTGAATGTACTCTCAAAGACCAACGTATCACAGTAGGTTACTTAAGAATATAACGCTCAGAGCGCCAAGAGTATTCAAAAATAGGCGTACGAACGTAACATCCGCAACGCAGGATTAGTCCATAAGGTGTTCAAAATAGACTATTTCAGATTTCAATTTTATGATTTCAAGATTTCAGTTTTTAAAAGAGTACATATGCAAATTCAAGATGAAGGATTCTCGTCTGCGAAACCCTCTAGTGGCATCTATTCTATACTGTTCTATACATTTGAATATTTAGCCGGTCATTTTGTTGCAGTTTTCTTGACCTTGTTTCAAAAAAGGACAAAAAGGGCGTCTGAAAATAAAGATAGAGAATTTTGGTCTTTGACAACCCATAATGAAATTTAATGGGGAATAAATTTGTGAAACACTCTGAGTCCCTAGCTGGATATTTAAATGTAAATTGTTGGTACTCTTTGAACAAAGAACGAAAACGACCCTTTAAGCTAAAATTTCTACAAAAATAATCCTTGTCAAATTTCACTGAGGACATGTATATGTCTACACAACCGAAATCCCATAAGCAACAATTTGAAATGATGTTCACAATCACTACGATAGTGTGCTGTTGTTTGACAAACAACACTTGCTTGAAAGGGTTGTGTAATTGTCAAGCGAATACAACCAAAATACACTATGTTTAATATACTTTTGGAAAAAATTTCACAATGTCAACAATTGTTCTTTTAAGGCTGACGTTATTGCTTCTGTTTACTGCAGATCCCAGGAGGATGAATTCGTCCACTACCTCGAAATTATAACGGATATCAACGTTCACTCTTCCATGATGGTCTTCTTGTCGAAACCATTCACATTGTCTTGTCTTCGTTGACTGTCAATGTCAATTCTCGAAAATACTGCAATACCTTCAGTACTTCACCCAATAAAGTCTAAATCATCAGCATACGCGAGCAGCATCTGACTTATTGCTGATGGTTTTATTTATGTTCTCTGGAGCTTTTCCCACGATGATCTCCAATAATATGTTGAATAATAGGGTATCAGCCTACCTGAGGCCTAGTTAGTACACATACTCGGATCGTCTTTTTGGAAATGTCTAGCCAGATTTTACATATGAACCTTTCCAACTACTACACTGGTAGAAATATGACATTCTAAATTTAAGAAAAAAATTCTTGAATGTAGAATGCAAAAATCTTCTAGTTTCAATCATAAAATATTTTGTATTAAGATTTACGTTCTCAAATTGAAGAATAAATTCTTGATTTGTAGAATGCATTCGAAAAATCAAGAACGTAATCTTAATTTTAAGATTGTATTCTTCAATTTAAGAACGTGATCTTAAATTTTGAGAAGGCATTCTTAAAATCAAGAACGAAATCTTAATTTTAAGATCGTATTCTTGAATTTAAGAACATATTCTTAAAGTTTAGATTTAGTTCTTGATTTTGTAGAATTTTGTCAATAATTAAAGCGTGTTGTGTCATAAATCGCAAAACGCTGACCGAAGCAGACGTGTTTAATAAAAGTGAAAAAATAAAAGTGAAGAAATGGAAAATCAGGACTTAGAGGAAGCCATAATTGAAGATCAGAACTTCGGGGAAGTAGTTCTTATAAGTGTACCTTTGAATGACACTTTTTTAACGCTGGCTGATGGACAATATCACCGAAGCCGCACGCCGGAGGCAATTGAGTCGCAGTTGTGGGACGACACATTGTTAAAAAACCTTTTACAAGAGTTTCAAATGGAGTCTGTTTTCAGGTATCTTAAGGGTAAGTACTCCGTCATATACATGTATTTATTAACAATTTAGAAAACGTGAATATTAAAAGAAATGTATGTATGTGTGGCTATGTATGCTTTACTTGCCTGCATAAAATGATTTAACCAGTTGTTATTGGACATTGCATTTATTTGTTTCAGACTCCAAAGTGACTTTTAAAAGTTTGCGTTACATGAAAAATAAAAGAAGCAATTCCTCCTCTGGGACTTCGAATGGAGTTTCGCGAAAAGTTGTTTACGTGGAAAAAGAGTGAGGTAATTACAAAAAAAAATTAAAAAATTGAAAGGCACCACTAATAATTTTGGTTTTTAGTTTGGAATAGACGAGGATACGCTTTCATTGCCGTCGAAAATAGATCAGTGGCTGAAAAATTGTAGGGAACCAATTTCCACCCCAACAACTTCAATAAACTTTGGTGCTCATAAAAAAATGTTTGATAAGGTAAGTTAGATTTTACATTGGCAATTATAATTGCCACAATTGTTGTTGATTCTCTTTTGAACTTGCCATTTCTTTTTACACAATATCAATTCTGTTTGAGCAATTCTCTTACATAACAATGCGAGGAAAATTTCGAATGAGAATAACAAAACGAATTGCTAGTACGTGCAAGTTTTTTTCCCGTTCCATTCTTCTTTCCTTTCTCTTCAACCAACTCAACAAGTGTGGCCTTTATAATTGACAATGTAAAAGTAGTTCTAGCTTTAAAAACTTTAAACTATATGTTGGTTTCGTGTTTTATATAGGGGTTGGTTTCGTTGTTAAATGAGTCATTGAGTGGCAGCGAAGTACTTAAATTTTATAGCATACATAAAAACCTTACAAATGATAAGCCTGATGAGTTGATCCGAATCATAGTTGAGGAATTTGTAAGAAAGGATCAGTCACTTCGTGCTCAAGATTTCCTAACTATATTGGTCGAAATTTTCGAAATTTTTCCCACTGAGAATGAACTTAAGGTAATTTCGTTATATATTTAGGCTGAGTTCCAAAACGTCATTTGTAATGCAACTAACCAAAGTCCTGTATTCCTAAACATAAAAACCTAAATATTAGGGCGGAGTGAAATTAAAAAAAAAAGTTACACTCGGAAAGAGATGTAGTTTGGGATCCTTACAAAGGGAAAAATAAGAAAAAAATTTTAAAAAAATTCTTAGGGGTCGCGCCACGCTCTTGAAATTTTTAAATTATCGCTATTTTGGCAATTATTTCAAAAAAATCGTAAAAATAACAGAATCAACTTATATGAAATTTCAAAGTTTGAGCTGATTCAGTACCCAAACACAAGTATCCGAGGCAAATAAGAGGATGATTGCTCAATATTTGTAGCTTTGGTGGCGATTTCAATGTTAAGTATATTTTTTGATGAAGGAAAGATTTGGCTTATTTTACATTTTTAATTTTTTCGACCATAAGATTTTTTTAAATTTTTCTTGAGCGGATGTCAATAGTAGCAAAATTTGTGAACATTTTTCTTAGGGTCGAAAAAACTTTTGTTTGCCTCAAATACTTTTGTTTGTATACTGCATCAGCTCAAACTTTGAAATTTCATATAAGTTGATTCTGTTATTTTTACGATTTTTTTGAAATAAATGCCAAAATAGCGATAGTTTAAAAATTTTTTAAAATTTTTTTCCTTATTTTTCCCTTTGTAAGGATCCCAAACTACATCTCTTTCCGAGTGTAGCTTTTTCAAATTCAAAAAAAACTATGTTTTCACTCTACCCTACTAAATATATAATACAATTTATCGATACTCATTCAAAAAGCAAACTGCGCTAACGTAAAAAAGACACTTTTTTGGTTTGTATGGAAACAGTATTAAAACTGCATTACTGTTATGTGTTTTAACGTTTTGGAACTCACCCGTTATTACAAAATAATTATAATTATTTTATCGTCAATAATATATTGTTTTTAAAAAAAGGACTACTATTATATTCCACGAATGGGGAAAAAAAATCCCAGCGGAAAGTTGTTTTCAAAATATCAAACAAAAGAAGCAAGAAAACCAAACTTACAGCTGCATCATTGAGTAATAGTAGCGTAGGTACAAGCTCATTTCATTTGGATGAAGAAGAAATTGCTGAAATGGGGTCAACAAATCAAATGCAAAGTTCGGAAATTGATGAATCAGTTGCTGCTGCTTATAAACTATCACTGAGCAGAGATAGTGCTGATTGGGAGGAAGTTTGTCATAAATGGAAACTCACGTACAGTATGCGCCAGAAAGATTTGGAAAAAATAGGAAGTCTTGAGTTACTACGTACGTGGCCAAAACTCAGTCATTCAAGAGCGCCGGAATTGGTAAGAAATTTTTCGATTGCTGATTACAGCTTAAGTCATTGTCCCTTACAAATTTCAGATTAAAATTGACTTTCAAATAATGTACCCAGGAAAAGATCAATTACTCTTTTCAAAATGGGAAACATTTAAAACTAAAATTGGTCTTTATTATGAAAACAACATACACAACGATTTTTGCAAACAATTATTTTGCAATGCTAAATCGTCGACAAACCAAGGTTTGTAGGAAATAGAAGTTTGTATATTAAGCATATTTTTATTAACCCTGCTCCTCTTTTTCCTACAGATGCCCAGGACTATATATTTATCATTCTTCTGAACACAATTTTACCATCATCAGCTAGATTTGAAAATAACTCTGGAAAACGTAGGAAAAAAGTCACCATAGTAGATGCCCAGGAAAGTTTTGTCCTTCGAGTGCAGACAATTAATGATTATAGAAGACAAATTGATATTGTTATCGATAAGTATTATTCAGCGGGATTGACCGTACAACCATTTTTAATCGTTGAGGGTATAAGCGATGTAGACATAAAAGGCTTTTACATATTTTTTAATAACAATTTGCTTAAATGTAACTCATTTATTGAAAGCATAGACATTTGTTTTAAAATGTTCCAAGTCATCGCATTAAAATATCCCAACGCATGCCAGCAAGCTTGGCAATTCATCCAATAATACATTTATGATATTAATACCAATTTTGATTTAAAATCACCCAATATTACTTCACTTATTCACTTTTTAAGAAATAATTAATAACGGTTAAAATGTACATCTGTTTTCGGTGCCTTAAAAAATTTCCAACACCAGTTATTCTCATATCTCATTTTAAAATAGACCATTTAATAACAACAAAGCTTCTTAAGATTCAGTGTATGCAAACCAATTGCAAGCAAACGTTTACCAACTTTACATACTTTCGAATTCATTTAGAAAAACAGCATAAAACAAACAACAGAGCAAATAAAGCGAGAGACCCATTACCATGCTCATCCTCCTCATATTTTCAAATTGAAGACAAAAACATCTTACCAGGTCATAACAAAACTTCTGCGCCTTTAATTCCACCAAAAACTGAACATGTCTCTGAGACTATAAATAAACTAAAGAAGAAAGCGTTGACGTTATCATTAAGCTTATACCAGCAAAATAGTATGCCAAGGAATCAAGTTATAGAAATTCAGAATTTGGTCTCTAGTTTGCTTTCATCTATATCTAATTCAATACAACACTTATTCCAACCGAATGAAATTCAGGAAGACTTAGAATGTATATTAAATTTCTGTAAGGACCCATTTCAAGAATTCAAAACTGAGTATAAATTCCTTAAAATGTTGAGAGATTTTAACTTATATGAGCCTCCAAAATCATTTACAATAAATAGTACTATTTCACAAATAATTACACATGGCAACCCAAGTTTGGGCCCCAAGATGGCTGCAATTTATGTTATGCCTTTAAAGTTTACTTTTAAATCAATCTTTCAAATTCCAAATCTTTTAAATTTAACTTTAGAAAATACAAAAAAATGTTTTGAATCAAATAATTTATGTAATTTCGCGAGCGGAGAACTATTTAAAATAAAAAAAGAGCAATATAATTTAGATTTAGTTATTCCTTTTATTCTTTATTTGGACGACTTTCAAATAAACAACCCGCTTGGGTCTCACACATATTCCATTTGTGGATGTTATTTAAATTTTCCAACGATGCCGCAACATCTCTTGTCAAAATTAGATTACATTTTTCATGCAGCCTTTATATCAAGTGATGTTTTGAAATCAAACGGTAATGAAAAATCCTTCTACCATCTCGATGAAGAACTAAAACAATTAGAAGACGGTATAGAAATTATCATTGAAAACGAAGTTAAGATTGTGCTTTTTGTTCTAGGCTTAATTGTAGGCGACAATTTAGCTGTGAATAGTATATTGGGTTTCGTTCAATCATTTAACTCAAAAAGATATTGCCGTGCATGCACAAGAACAAAGCCACAAATGCAGAACGATGTATCAGAATTCTCAGACAGTCTTCGAAATGAAATTAATTACCAACAAGCTTTATTGGCTAATGATTTTCGTGAAACTGGAATTAAAGAGTCTTGCATTTTTCAAAATTTACGTCATTTACATGTCACAGAAAACTGTGTCTTTGATATTATGCATGATATATTCGAAGGAGTTTGTATTTACGATGTATGTAATGTACTTGTTGGTTTAATTAACGATAAAATTATAACATTAAATGATGTGAATAGTAGGAAAAATCTCTTTCAGTTGGGTGAAACTGAAGTTGGAAATAGCTCGATATCTTTAGATATCGGTAGACTAAAAGCGTGTAACTTAAAAATGACAGCAAGTGAAGTTGCTTCATTTGTTCATTTGTTGCCTTTAATGATTGGCGATTTAGTTCCTCCCAATAACAAACATTGGTTAGTCTTAACAACTTTGCTGGAAATTATTGATATGCTTTTGAAGACTGAGTACACAGATATAGAATTAAATTACTTAGAACTTTTAATAAAAAACCATCATTCAATGTATACGAGTCTGTACGGTTCCTTAAAACCCAAACACCATTTTCTTGTACATTATTCAAGTGCAATAAAAAAATGTGGTCCTCTCAAATACCTGTGGTGCATGCGATTTGAGGCAAAACACAAGGCGGCTAAAATGTACTTCAATAACATAACATCTCGAATAAATCCATCTTATTCTTTAGCAATTAAAACGGGAGTCAAATTTTCTCATTTTTTGTTGGAACACGAAAATTCTCTGAAGCCAATGTTTTCTATTACGTCTTTCAAATATATAAATTTAACTAATGAAGATTATTATTTTAAAATAAAAAAAAGAAACGATATTAATTTTGAGCATTGTAAAATATGTGATCAAGTCACATTTAAAGGAACACTATATAAAAATAACTATTATTTAGCTGTTCACACAAACAATTTTCTGCTTTACAAAATCAAAATTTTATTAATTCAAAACGAAGAAGTTTATGTAATTTGCAACGAAATCCAAATAATGAAGTTCGATAAACACTTCCAATCGTATGAAGTTGGTTCTTTACTGAGTGAAATTGATATTATAAAAATTTCTGATTTTGTTAGCCCTCCTTTACATTTATATCCAATTAATAATGGAAAGACATATGTTAGACCTAAGTTGATAAAATTTTAAGTATTAATTATAATATTATTGCGTTTTCTCTTTTTTTCAAATACATATATATATAAATACATTATATAAAAAAATAAATAATTGCGTTTTATTTCGAGATTCAAATTTAAATTGAAAATCAAGTTAAGATTTTTAACAAGAATACATTCTTAAAACCGATCTCAAATCAAGAACTTCATATAGATTATATTCTTGCATTTTTAAGAATGTATTCTTAATTTTCAAGATTGTGTTCTTGAATGCGATCTTAAAATAAGAATTTTTTCAAGATTGTGTTCTTGAATGCGATCTTAAAATAAGAACTTTTTCAAGATTATGTTCTTGAAAGCAATCTTAAAATAAGAATTTTTTCAAGATTGTGTTCTTGAATGCGTTCTTAAAAAATTAAGATTTTATTCTTGAATTAAGAAGTTTCGCATTTAACAGACTATTAAGATTGAAATGCTTTGATTTTGGACGTAAATTCTTGATTTTAGCACGTTTTTTCTACCAGTGTAGCCACCAGCCTGAAACACCTCAGTCGATAGTCCACCAGCACCAGCGGTTTCGTTGTTTTAAAGCCGAGAAATTGAAGTCTCCTGGCACAAGTGAAGCAGACAAGTGATCTCTCCAATTCACAACATACTTTGCGCATCTGTGACAATATTGCCATATTTATCTCTACAAAAGTGGGGTCCTGATCCATTGCCATTGGTTTGGCTTTGTACTTTTTAGTAGAATTTACGGGCCTCATTCTCCCTTCTGTAAGATTGAATTTGTTCACTCTCGGGTTTTCTCGACAACCGCATTTTCTTCGTAAACAAACGGGTTTCCTCACTCCTTATACCGTTCTGTCGCAGTTCGCGTTGCAACTGACTGAACTATTGCCATACTTGCAGCGTTCCTTTAATCACTTGCCATGAGACACTCTTCATCGCACCATAGTTTGTATTTAAGCTGTGTTTCATAACCCAGAACGGTCTCTGCAGCAGTTTTCTTAGGGTGACAAATGTACTTCAACTGGGCTTCACGATCATTAGCGGAGGCTGCGTTCTGCGTAATTTCACCTTCCGATGTCCAGCTTTCTATATGTCCGGTGTTCTACTTTCAAGCCGCAGTCATGTTGTGATACGAATCAATATTATCTCCTCGAATAACACGTACGAATCCATTGCGCTAGTGGAGTGCCTTCCATTAATTACCAGGTGATCAATATGGTTCTTCGTCTGTTGATCATGCGATATCCACGCAGTCTTATGGATGTCTTTATATTGGTTAGTTCATTCCGTTATCGGAAGTGATGACGTGTAGGCTGAATTTACCGATGACATTTTACCTGTCGACTGTAGCATTAAAATCACATCGATCAATCTTAATGTCATGACCACGGCAACGGTCTTATGATCCTTCTAGGCGCTCTCAGAACAAGTTTTCGGTGACATTGAATTTCTCCTCCGTTGGGGCATGTACACAAATTAGCGATATGTTAAAGTATTTCGCTTTTATGCAGATGGTGGCTACTCACACTAGCGTGAAGTTGGCCCACCATCGTAGCCCACATATTTCGATGGTGGGCTAACTTTACAGTAGTATATAGTAGTGTGAAGTTGGCCCACCTTCAAATTTTATTGTATTTAAATCACAACAAGCATATAAGTTTCATTGCACTGATCATTAATAAAGTGTAATAATGCTAAAAATAAACATTGAAGATATCGAAAGGATACAAGGTCCTTTAAATGCAATTATCCTGCCCTATATACGCCATTACCCATTAAATTGTATGATAATTTTATCGAACAGTTTCCCACTTTTATATCCATACACGTTTTTAGTATTAACAATAAGACAATTTAGAAAAATTTCAAGGACATTGAAAAAGGACTAGGTCCTTAAAATCGAAGAAAACCAATATCAGACATATATATGAAACTTCTCAGAAAATTAAAAAAAGTTTGGAAAATTTTCACACTTTAATATTCTGGTATGTTGTTGCAAATACCAAGTAGAAATTTTATAAAAAGTTTCAAGGACATTGAAACAAGTCTAGGTCCTTAAAATCGAAGAAAACCAATATCCTCCATATATATGAAACTTCTCAGAAAATTAAAAAAAGTTTGGAAAATTTTCACACTTTAATATTCTTATATGTTGTTGCAAATACCAAGTAGAAATTTTATAAAAAGTTTCAAGGACATTGAAACAGGTCTAGGTCCTTATAAACGATCCAATATGACATATTCTAAATTGTTTAATATTGCGGAAATCTGTAGAAGGTTGGCATCAATTTTCTTGTTTTATTCATTTACCAACACTGGTTATCATCGCATCTGGGTAAGAAGAGTTCAGTTATATATTTTACACCCGGCAAAGGGAGACCGAATATACGTCGAACCTATTCGTTGTTGTTGGGAAATGATATATGACATGTGTAACTGCCAGAAATATAATGTGCGGTGTTTAGCACAATGGTAGTGTTTATGGCTGGGGAAAGTGAGTACAAGCACGAGTTCAAGCCACGGACAATGCATATTTTAAAAAAATAATTATTATCGATGACAGTTTTTTTATTAGTTTAGGCTATGTATCGGGATATATTGGTAACCTAGAATTTATTTAGTTACAATGATTGCCCTAACCATGTTTCGAACCCGGATCTCCGCAGTTATATACGGGTAAAACAATCACCGTTAAAGGTAGATATTTTTGATAGAGAAAAAGCGTTTCCCCATTCAAATGAAAGATTATATGTATGTATAGATATGATAGATTCAAGAATTATATTATTTAAGGTACACCACAAAGCAACGAGGCTGCCGTACGGTAATTGTGTTTCCGCCAAATAATTGACCGTGCCTTTATTTCAAATGAAGCAATATAACTTAAATTCATATGTTATTTCTCTTCAACAATTCAAGCTCGAAGTCGAGGAATAATTAATGAAGAGATATAATTAATGGTAAACAGGGCGAGTAATAAAATCCATAAATTAATTTAAAGTAATTTCTTTCTACTTCAATTCGACAAATTAATTTGTTTAAATAAGAAACTATTTTAAGAAAATGTTTCATTATTTTATATTATATTTTAAAAAAAACATTCACTTCAAAAAGGACTTGAACCCGCAACCTCGGTCGTAGGAGTCCCGCACATATACACTATGCTACAGCCACATATTTAATAAATATCAAGGCCGTTCTCAATTTTATTAACGGAGTTTGATCCGTTGCTTGCAGTGTTGCCAGAGCCCGGATAAAAAATTATGCAAATTGTCTTTAAAAATTTTAAAAGTAGATTTAGCTACAAATTCCAATTATAGCTAACAAAAAATTCAATGAGTGTCCGAAATCACGGGCGATGTGTTAACACCTGTTTGTTACACGGTACCTCTTCGATTTCTATGAACACATTAGAAAATGTTACATTGGAAACTAAAAAAAGAGCGTTCAATCATATGATGACGTTAAATTTAAATAATATTAATACTTAAAATTATTTAAGGACACACAGGGATGCCAACTCTTCCGAGACAAAAATCGCTACAGACAAGTTGCTAAAAATCACCACAAATCTCTACTGACGGATATTAAAAAACACTACGAAAAAGTATAAAAATGGAAAAAATTAGTAATAACTACACAGAATATGAGAAAATTAAAAAAAGGCACATACATGCATACGTATTTTAAAATTCAATTTATTTATTTAGAAACATATGTTTTGTAAACATAAATAATTTTAGCTAAAACATAAAACAAACTAAAACTTAAACAAAAATACTTCACATAAACAACAAAAACTTGGAATTTTTCGTAAATAAACATACTACATGCATATAGATAACCAATTTAGGAATGATTTAAAACTAGGGATCGCAAATAAGAGTAATGAGATAGATCAAATCAAAGCGAAAAATAATTGTAGATGATTGTGAATATGAAATGAATTTTTTTAATAAAAATTTACAACAATTATTATTTGTCAACTTTTATTAAAAAAATTTAAAATAAAAATTGATTTTAAGTTTCTTTTCAATAAATTTTCTTATAAATAAGACTTATTTGGCGATATTTTAAAACACATTGAAATTTAATTCTCATTTCATAACATTTTTTAGGACAAAAAACAAGATTTTAAATTAATTTATTTTGGTTGTATGTATAGTTGACCTTTGTAATTTTATTCGTTTAAATATTTTTCGGCTTTGAGGACATAAGTAAAAAGACAGTGGACAAAGTCTTACAGGACGTGTCGGTACAGCATAAGTACTATTGTTATCTCAAATCCTTGAAAATGATCGAAATATTGGAGAAATAAGTGATATAAACCACACCGACGTATAACTCTCACTAATACACTCGCCACGTTTGTCCACCCGTTTGAGCGTCTATACCGCCTGTGACTATTTGCACTCTCACACAAAATTGAGTAAGTCAATTTGCAAACACATCAACTCCTACATAGAAAATTCCGTTATTCTTTTTCGTTTGCTTCAAAAGTAATGACAATAAACAATGTTGCGTAAAAATCGCTACAGCCGCTACCTTAAAACAGCGAAAATCGCCACTGTAGCGATTTAAAAAAAACATCGCTACAATTCTAAAACAGTGGTTTTTGTGTGTCAAAAATCACCACAAGTAGCTGGAAAACCACCAAGTTGGCATCCCTGGCTACACAAGTGCAAACAATTTTCGTTGCTCTCTTGCTATCTCATTTTTACATACGTATAACCACGTCATTATTCTCCTTGCTCTGAGAGTGCTCCGCAGCCACACAAGACAACTATTCGCTGCCGCTACATCAGGGTGTGTTTTTTTCGCAGTTTGACAATCTGTGTTTCGCAGTCAGACAAAGCTGTGTTCTATATACATAGGGGTGGGTCACCACTATCATTTACATTTTCTATATGTTTCACAGTTTAGTTTTCGTTTTTGGTTTCTTAATTATAATATACCACCTTTCGACAAAGTCTAACGGCCTTATTCATAAAAGTCATTATTGGCTTGTTAAAGGTTAAAGGATATTTTAATAACAATTTTTTTATCCGCTGTATCGGTTATTAATTATTGATATCACAAATAGTGTAAGAATACATAAAACGGGGTTGCCACTAAACTATCTTCACTAGTTAAAGCATTTTTTATGAATGTGTTACTTGTAAAACCTTCACCAAATCTTAAAGCTTTCAATAAACGAAGAACGCCATTTCACGAAAATTTTTCCAAAAATATGTGTCAAACCAAAAAATCATATAAAACGGCATAACTTATGTAAGCATGGTAGCCCTAGCTGGTTACGTTAATATATATGTAACTGAAAGCATGTGTACAGCGCAGAGAACAAAGGCGACCGAAAGCTGGACGATGCACCACCGTCGATTTAATAAGGCAGACGACGCCGATAGTTTATCAACGCTCATTCCGCCGCTGATTTAAAGGGCTGTAATCGCCTTTAACTGTGAGCAGATTTGAAGTCAAACATACAAAGTGGTTACAAAATTGACAAGACCGTCGACTCAAGCCGAAAATATTATTAAATTCACATACCGACGATATTTTTAAGTTATGCTGCCGCCGGGATTAAATTGTCAGCTTCGTTCTCTGTTACAGATTTGTGGAAATTACGGTACTCAATTGCTTTCTTAAGTATGTATACAATTTAACACCTTGAAAAATGTTAAGTCGATTTGTCGGAAAAACAAATCTTTTAAAGAGTGCGCTCGTAGAAAGTTTGTGTAGTATATAGTAATTTGCTCCTCATATATTCCACAAAAGTTAAAAATAAATAGTATTTGAACATTGAATAAACAAGTGACAAATCTAAATGGGTTAAAGTCAGAATGAGTTAAATGATTGGACTAAATATACAAGAGAGTATAAAAAAATTGAAGTCATAAATAATAAGTTATAAAAGTATTGAAACCAAGCAAAGTACTGAAAATTGAACTTCACCATCTTACATTTTTCCTTAAACCGACAAAAGAAAATCTGCTGCCATTCGCGAATAACACATACTTGAAAACAAGTATTGAATAAAAGGAGCCAATTGTATATGTGTTAAAACTCTTTGGGCCATAATTACAACTTGCCTTTAAAGTCAATGTTAGGAAAAGGTAACTTTAGTTGAAGTGAGCAATAAAGTCACTATTAAATGTTTTTCGTAATTACAACTTCCTAGCAAAATAAAATGAATATTTTTGATAAGGTGGCAATACCAAAGAAAACACCGATTACTTTTGACCAAATGATTTATAATAAAAAAAACGTAGTGGCAACGTACTTTTATTTCTTTGTTGACAAGCCAAAAGTGGAAAAGTTAAAAAAATTTGGTTTTGTATGTTTGAGATTTTTTTTTAACAAATGATAAAATGACGACGCCAAACAACTCAACATTGCGAAAACGGGCCAAAAATTCGGCATAGCTAAATTCATTTCTTAACCAAATGAAAGAAAAACATATGAAAAAAAACGTAGTGGCAACGTACTTTTATTCATTTCTTTACAAGCAAACCATAAAAATTTGTAGATTTATGAACAAGAAGTCTGCCGCTGGTTGCAGCATTCCCCTTGCATCGGAAGGGAATTTTATATACTTATTCGACAAAGCAGCAGCTACGAGTTTTCAAAAATAACCTCTAGCTGGTTTTTATGTAACAAATAGGTTCTGCTTTTTTGGTCTTCCATTTTTTACTTTTTGTTTCCATAGCTAAACTAATTTTTTCTTCTGCATAGGTCGGAAAATGTGGCATCTTTAAAAAGATAAACCTTACGTTAAAAGTTAAAGGGAACACTGGGTACCCTTTAACTTACCAGTCACTTTTAGCCGAAAGTTTGCTTATAATAACGAAAATCTAATAATCTGTCCGATTACATCCTAACTTTAGCTATTGGCAAGTTGTAATTATGGCCCTTTGTGTCATAAGATCGCATTGTTAGCGCAAAAAGTACTAATTTATAACTTTAAAAATAAATAAACAACGCTTCTTAAGCTTTGAGAGAAAAATTTAACTATATATCCCTCAAAATGACAACTAATTCTGTTTCTAACCAACAAAATACAAATTCCTGCGCCGAGACAGAATTACTGGTGATCTGCCTGTAATGTTGCTGTGTATATATTTATATGTGAATATATCTATTTTATACAATCTTTTTAAAAGCTGATCCTATGATTTGTGTGTTCAGTAAGTTTTATAGTTCTTTTAAGATGGATTTTTTTAATTTTTATGGTTTACTTTTAACTATTCTGTGTATAATTTTGTCCATATGTATATTAATATTCATAGCTCATAAAAACAAATGGAAACAAGACTTATATTCCATCAGTTTGTCAACTGCATTATAGACGAAGATCACACTAAAAGTATAAGTCTTACATACAACTCTATAAATATTAATACAAGATCAGGAAAGTCTTTGTCGGGCGCAAAATGCAAATATTTAAAAATACCATTTAGTAAGAAAAAATGTCTTCATGATAAGAACTTATTATCAAACTCATTTTACTAAAATTGAAAAATATATTGTCAATATAAACCAACACAAATTAACTAGAAAATCCGATCATCCTACGTCAATTAATTTTGTTCATGAAAAAACTATTTTAAGCCCTATAGATACTGAGGAACTTGTGTTCGACTTGTCGTCAGAAAAACCATCAACTCCATCTTATCAAGTTACTGAAAATTTTAGTTCTACAATTTGCTTACATTTAGCAACTATGAGCCAATCACTTTCCGATATAGCAAACAACTTCGAATCATTCAAACATAGTTATGAAATAAGATATCCACAAGCCAATACTAACAATAATATTAACTCTTTAAATAACTCCATCCACCTAAAAGACAATTATACCGAAATTATTGATTTTGAAAATGAAAACATAGTAATGAATTGAAAAACACGTCAATATCATGCACACAAAATCGGACGATGTCCTCAGATTCCAATATAAAATTGGATAGCGGAGAACCTTTTGAAAGTGTCATTAAACATGATGTCAATGCAAATTGTAACGACTCCACCGTCCCGCAGTCAATAAAGATTGAAATCCCCGTGCAGACTGACGGCTTTTCTGAGCCGTTTTATTTTACGATTCCTTTTCACGACGTAGATCATTTTTTAGACAGATGTGGGAAATTCAACAAAAAGTATCCCCATTACATAAAACAGTACTTTTCAATGTCCGTAGATAAATTTAATAAAACAGTAAATAATCAGGAAAACGTTAAAGATATATACACAAATAACACAAATGTGACGCTATTTGGATTTGCTAGCAAAAACTTCGACCAACCCATAAAAAAATGTGATATCGAAATTAAAGACATTAGATATTTAAAATCAAAATTTGCTAGAATCAGAGGTTATTGCTGCCGAAATACAAAAACAAATAAGATATGTCTGGAATATATCATAACAATTCCGAATAAACCATGTTTTTGGAGAAGCCATGTTATGTTACTTTGTTTTCAAGGGAAGATTTAATCACCGGTTTTATAAAACACCTCAAGTTAGAGGTTATACACGTGAGTGCTTTAGAAATAAAATGAAAAAATTGCTTCCTAAACAAGCTAAGACGGAGTTTGTAAATAATCTTAGTAATGAAGATGTAAACGATTTAAATTTAGGAAACGTTAAATCAGATTCTGTTTATAGGAAAATCCGAAGCGAAAGTATAAATTCTGCTGATTTTTCGAGGGACGATATTGAAGATCTACGCTTAAGGGTTGGAAATGATAGTAAAAACAGTGACAAATATTTTCAATATTTAATCGAACCATGTGATGCAGGTTTATTTTCAAAATCACAAATCAAAGTAGCTGATATTGCTAAGAGAATTAACAAAAATGACCTTATTGGACACTTGGATGCCACAGGGTCAATAGTAAGACAAATTGTGGGTGTAAAAACTTATATATTTTATTACGCGTTAGTAATACGTAACAGCAGAGGAAAAATATTTCCAGTTGCTGAGCGTGTAGCAAGCTCTCACGACGCGGGGTCCGTTGGGGTGTGGCTTATGAAATTCCAACAATTCTGCGAAAAGGAAGGAGTTTGGCCTCTATTTACTACTATCGTAATAGATTTCAGTAGAGCTCTTATTAATGCGGCAATGCTTCACTGGAATAAGTGTGATTTGGTCACATACTTAAATTTTTGCTATCATTAAATTCAAAATAACAATATTTTAAACGAAATGGTGGTATTTAAACTATGCAATGCGCATTTCAAAAAAAATGTTAGTCGTAAAATTGATACCCTCAAAATATCCAAGTGGAGTAAAGTGGAGACTAAAAGACTTTTTAAATATGGGTTTCATGGGACCGATTTAAATGAAATAAAGTTTTGGTTCAAACACCTCGTCGTTGTTCTTTGCTCCAAAACAGATAACCCCGGTTTCCAGGAGTCGTTGAAAGAACTGAATGAAATGTCAAAACTTTATTTGATTGCTGAAGCAAATAAAGCTGTTTTAAGAAAAGATTCTAAAGAGAGGTGTATATATAGTTTCAGTGCCAACTCGGAAAGTCTATGTGACGAGGAACTTTATTTAAATGAAAAATTACAAGATTATGCATTTATCTCACAAGATAAAGAAAATCGAAAATCAACTTACAAAAGCTCATATTTCTATAGGGACTTTGCGGGAATTTACAACAGCTTTGAGATTCAAAATTACGATATAACAGTCTGTACTGCCAGGAATTTATAGAATATACACTGCAACATTACATACCATATTTGCCCATGTGGTCATCCATTATATCAGATGGCATTACTGATGCGTTTACTACTACCAATGGTATGGTCGAAGGGTGGTTTCATGAAGTAAAACATAATGTAATTTCGAAAGTAGATTTTGGAGCTGGTAGACTGAAATATGGCCGATTTATAGATGCTGTTAGAGAAAACATATTTAGTGAAACTAAACAAGTTTTACACCGGATTCCATCAACCCATTTAAATAGAAATAATCTTCAAAATAACACACAATTAGAATTAGATATAACTAGCCTTCAACACGTTGAAGCTTGGGGGCGGCAGGAAATTGTATCACCTAGGACGAGCAATTTTTCAAATTTAAAGCAAAATAGCTTCAATACTAGATTGTCCGCAAATACAAAGTGCACGTTCTCGCTATTTGAAATCAGCTCTTGTAGCTCTAAAAATGATAAATTGAGCACTAAGTTAGAAAAGACTGAATTATCATTGTCCGAAGCCAGCTCTAATACCGATAGTACATGTACAAACAAAAATGGTTTTATTGATAAATTTATGTCTTCAGAAAAACACAATTTATGGCCAATTTCAGAGGAAGTAGCTCCATTAACACCAGCTGAAAATTTACAAAGACTCAAAACAGCGCAAAATAGATACCATTGAATTATCATCTGACAGCAGTTCTTCACTAATTTCTGTGGATACTACCCAACCAATAAAATTATGTAATGTTACAAATATCAAACTTTCTATGTACGATAACTTAGTTGTTTCTGATATTTCATATTACAAAGAAATAAATCTAAAGATCTCTAATAAATCAACTAATATTAATTATTTAGTAGCAAAACGAAGCGATTTTTTATAAGATATAATGACTTCAAGTCTTTTTGTTGTACAGATACAACTATTCATACAAAGTGGTTAAACGACGAAACAATAACTTATATGTTAGATAGCTTTCTCGATAACTCTCATACTATAGGATATATTGATGTGCAGACGTCGCCTATAATAGTATAATTTTTAATCTTCCTTTTTATTTTCACAATAACTTAAAAGACATAACTGTTGTGCCTGTTAATGTAGATAAATCGCACTGGTGTTTAGCAATTATTAATAAAACCAAAACAGTTTTAGAATTTTATGATCCACAACAAACCAGAAGTGGAAAAGAATTCGTTGAGCAATTCAAAAAAAAATGTATTTCTAGTTATAACGAGTTTGCAGAATTAGAAGGTTATGAATTATTAAAGCCTGCTGATCGGTGGAAACTGACATCAATAAAATTAAAATATAAGCAAACCGATGGTTGGTCATGTGGATACTCTATTTTATACTATGTTGAAGAATTAATATGCGAAAAAAACAAATTACAACCAGTTTGTTCCATGTAAATATCGCTCTGAATTAGTTTTGCAATTTTGCAATTTTCAGAATGTTTAACAAGCTTTTGTATATATTGTTCCAGAAACTGAAATCAAATGATATCACAACTCCATGTAATATTTGCGACAGAAGATGCAAAACTCTGTTCGATAAGAATAATTATAATGACTGTAAATATGTGTGCTTATTATATCATAAACACCAATTAAATATATAAATTATTTTATTTTTACATATGTATGTATAGTAATAAACATAAATAAATAATATTGAAAATAATTTAGGAGCATATATCTTTGACGTTTGGGAATAAGGTCTTAAGTCAGAAACTGTAGTTTTTCGTAATTTTAAATTGAAAATTATTTATATATGAAATTTTCTGACTTATTGCCTAAAGAGCAAATGATTACGATTGGATGGAGTTGTGCTAGATTTAAGTTATTAATACCAAACGAAAGAGAAAAAAAAATTGAGTTAAACCCAATCAAAAACCCAAAATGCATTTTTTTGACTTAAGACCTTATTCCCAAACGTCAAAGATATATAGTACGAGTAAGTAACTATGTGTAATGAAATACAAAAGTTGCAATTATTATACACGTCTGGACGTATTCTTTAATACAAATATGTGACCTGGTCTACGAAAAGGTGGCTTAGGTGTCAAAAAATCAATTTTCACTTTTTGGTTGATTCGGATGGAAGATGAGATGCTTTTTCACGTGGTGAAAAGCACAAAATCCTAACTTGCTTAGAAGTGTACATTTCATTTCATGCGAAATGCGAAGACGATAATCAACAGAAACAGAAAACGACACTTCTTCAGTGTTACTTTTTTAAATGTTCCACACTAGCAACTTACACGATGAACTATAATAATATTCCGACCAACAACAACACTTACTGGACCAACAACAACACTTACTGGACGTCCGGCGCGGAGAACAATTAACGAGATAATGAGAAACTGACGAAACGAGTTGCTTACTTTTAACAGCTTTTTCACAGAAAACTAGTTTTCGCACGTAAGCTCCCTTTTCGTAGACCAGGTCACATATGTTAATATGAACAAGAGTAAGTTGATACATATATATAACAAATTAAAAAAGGCTGTTTACTGTTAATTTGAACTTGTAAATAAATTAATTCATTACCCTAAATTTTTTAATTTTCTTCGAATAGACATATATTTATAAAAGCATGAAAGTTGTCCCCACGTTTTCAAATTGTAATAGTCTACCGTGCACAGAAACTGCGGAAAAAGCTAAAGTTAAAACTAGAGTTGTGTCATGAACGAAGTAATACAAATGAACGATTCACTCTTGTGAACTTAAGTAGATAAACTAGTTCTCACTGTTCCACTCCTTTGTTTCAGTAGTTCACTTGTTTCAGAAGCTTTTTATTTCGGCTATTCAGTTCGCTCTGTCATGTATTCGTTCATGCTCACTTTTTCTCACAATACCCCAAAAAAAACGCAGAAATAAGCAAAAATTCTGACAATTTCTTCCCTTTTTCGCTGCGATTTTACGAAATGCAGTTCCCGCTCACATACATATATTAAACTAAATCGACAAACTGAACTGAAGTCAGCTCTTTAGGACATAGCTCATATGAGTTGTTGAACTGAAATCATAAAATTAACTAAATGACATTCTTCTGAGCTAAAGTAAAAAGAGCGCTCACTTGAATGAACTAAAATGCACAACTATAGTTAAAACTGAATTTTCAAAAGGTGATGAACTCCGTGAAACACCAATATATCCCAAGATATATAACTAATAAAAAAACTGTCATCGATAATAAATATTTTTTTAAAATATGCATTGTCCGTGGCTTGAACTCGTGCTTGTACTTACTTTCCCCAGTCATAAACACTAGCATTGTGCTAAACACCGCACATTATATTTGTGGAAGTTACACATTTAATATATCATGTCCCAACAACAACGAATAGGTTCGACGTATATTCGGTCTCCCTTTGCCGGGTGTAAAATATATAACTGAACTCTTCTTACCCAGATGCGATGATAACCAGTGTTGGCAAATGCATAAAACAAGAAAATTGTTGCCAACCTTCTACAGATTTCCGCAATATTAAACAATTTAGAATATTTCATATTGGATCGTTTATAAGGACCTAGACCTGTTTCAATGTCCTTGAAACTTTTTATAAAATTTCTACTTGGTATTTGCAACAACATATAAGAATATTAAAGTGTGAAAGTTTTCCAAACTTTTTTTAATTTTCTGAGAAGTTTCATATATATGGAGGATATTGGTTTTCTTCGATTTTAAGGACCTTGACCTGTTTCAATGTCCTTGAAACTTTTTATAAAATTTCTAATTGGTATTTGCAACATCATATAAGAATATTAAAGTGTGAAAGTTTTCCAAAATTTTTTTAATTTTCTGAGAAGTTTCATATATGTATATGGAGGATATTGGTTTTCTTCGACTTTGAGGACCTAGACCTGTTTCAATGCCCTTGAAACTTTTTATAAAATTTGTACTTGGTATTTGCAACAACATATCAGAATATTAAAGTGTGAAAATTTTCCAAAATTTTTTTAATTTTCTGAGAAGTTTCATATATAAGGAGGATATTGGTTTTCTTCGCTTTTAAGGACCTAGACCTGTTTCAATGTCCTTGAAACTTTTTATAAAATTTCTACTTGGCATTTGCAACAACATACAGAATATTAAAGTGTGAAAATTTTCCAAACTTTTCTTAATTTTCTGAGAAGTTTCGTATATATGGAGGATATTGGTTTTCTTCGATTTTAAGGACCTAGACCTCTTTCAATGTCCTTGAAACTTTTTATAAAATTTCTACTTGGCATTTGCAACAACATACAGAATATTAAAGTGTGAAAATTTTCCAAACTTTTCTTAATTTTCTGAGAAGTTTCATATATATGGAGGATATTGGTTTTCTTCGATTTTAAGGACCTAGACCTCTTTCAATGTCCTTGAAACTTTTTATAAAATTTCTACTTGGCATTTGCAACAACATACAGAATATTAAAGTGTGAAAATTTTCCAAACTTTTCTTAATTTTTTGAGAAGTTTCGTATATATGGAGGATATTGGTTTTCTTCGACTTTGAGGACCTAGACCTGTTTCAATGCCCTTGAAACTTTTTATAAAATTTGTACTTGGTATTTGCAACAACATATCAGAATATTAAAGTGTGACAATTTTCCAAACTTTTTTTAATTTTCTGAGAAATTTCATATATATGGAGGATATTGGTTTTCTTCGATTTTAAGGACCTAGTCCTTTTTCAATGTCCTTGAAATTTTTCTGAATTGTCTTATTGTTAATACTAAAAACGTGTATGGATATAAAAGTGGGAAACTGTTCGAAAAAATTATCATACAATTTAATGGGTAATGGCGAATATAGGGCAGGCTAATTGCATTTAAAGGACCTTGTATCCTTTCGATATCTTCAATGTTTATTTTGAACATTATTACACTTTATTAATGACCAGTGCAATGAAATTTATATGCTTGGTGTGATTTAAATACAATAAAATTTGAAGGTGGGCCAACTTCACACTACTATATACTACTGTGAAGTTAGCCCACCATCGAAATATGTGGGCTACGATGGTGGGCTAACTTCACGCTAGTTCTCCCGCTGTATATGAACGTTGACCAGAAACTTATCCGAACAGGCAATGGCACACGCACGAAACAGTGACTACTAGAGAATATGAGTGTGACCTCGATTCATTAAAGATAATACTGTGTCGACAATCACCACCGACATAGTAATTTTTATATGTGCACAGTATCTGGCACAGTTTGCAGTTCTCTGATGTGCGGTATTGGAATTTGTCAATAAATTTTTTTCCACTTGATAGAATAAGAAATTATAATCTGTTATTGAATGGGATACTTAAAAAGAACTTAAATGAAAATATTGTTTAAAACTGGACTTGAATGTTTAATATATCGAACTTTAGATATTAATATGAGCTGCAATAGTTGTTAAAGTAGCTGGTTGTTTACAATTCTCATAACTCTTGAACATGTTATTTTGAAATAAATTGATAACATCTTTCATATGATTCCTGCAAACATTAGCGAAACATTCAAACATTTGAGTGTCTGTACATATAAGTAATTACGTGTTGTCGAAATAAGAAACCCAATAAAGCAATCATTAAACAGCGGTTCTTATGTTTACTCAGGTGTTGGTGTTTTTATACACCACCTTCAAGACGAGCATCCACTACCATTAAGTGGTAGCTTTGAATACAACAGCGATGGAAAATTTGATACAATTGTACAATTTTTGGGTTTTTTGTACAATCAAATTACTTTGAATTAATTTTCCAAAATATATAAGAACATTATGAATTACTAACATGTGGTCAGAACAGCGGAATGGACTAGTCGATCCGTAAAATGCCCGACTCCAAGTCCAGGAATTTAAAAATTTTCGACATCGATTTCCCCATAATTATAATGAATTCAGAACGGAAACCGAAACCGTCCTTTCTGTTTTCTGAATATGCCGGCTTTTAATACACCTGTTACGCCGGCTTTCATGCTTAGGTTAACC
The DNA here is from genome assembly GCA_963931995.1 of Phaonia tiefii. Lineage (NCBI taxonomy): Eukaryota > Metazoa > Arthropoda > Insecta > Diptera > Muscidae > Phaonia > Phaonia tiefii. The sequence goes on from OZ008369.1 coordinate 201,133,427, forward strand.
GGCTATATTTATTAATTTTACACAGAGTTAACGAAGTTTTGAGGGAAATTGGGGGCTGTTTGTTTAAAAAAAAAAAGTAAAAAAGCTTTAATTCCCAACAAATTATATACATACTTACAATAACAGAGATAGACAGATTTTTTTTTCTTAAATACGTTCCCAGAAAGATATGGTGTTAAATCGGCATGGTCAAAGTAAATATCTAATAGCCTGTTTATCGATCTCGAACGAAAAGATAAGCGAAATAAATCAGTCACTCACATTCGACTCAAATTGGGTCAAGCTGAATAGTTGTATGTTTTCATTCGACTTGAAACCACAAGATTGTGAAACCCAAATCAACTTTCGTTCGAGATAGAGCTACAGGCTGTAAGCGTTTTCTAACCAATTTTTTGTTTTTTTGTAAAATATACAATGAAGAAGATGAGTTGCATGTCAACAAATTTATAGTTTAAATGTTAGTGATCTAATGTTAATAAACCAATTTAAAAAAAAAAACGATACTAATAAGTGGTGATTTATCCAACCTTTCGTATTATACAAAAGAATAAAATTAAAAATAGAATTATTTAAAAATACAACCAAACGCTCGAACAATTTAATTTTTGAATAGAAACCGATACTAAAAATGTGTTACAATGCTTTTTTCTTTATTTAGAAATTCCCAAGTCCTCATCCGTTATACCGCAAGTTCCTTGAGGACAAATAATACTATACCCAAAAATTTAACTTTCGTCCTTACGGATGAATGAATTTGTCAGCGGCAAATACTAGTTAACATATTGAAATACCAGAATTGTTTGGTGGTGGATGATTTGCAATATTTTCACACCTGAATCGAGGTTTGTAGAACAAATATAGGGATTATTTTAATTATTATAATTGTAGATGTATTATTTTCGCAGATCATTGCTGGGAAATTTTAACCTATTTCAATATAAAGTAAGTATATAACAAATATTGTGTAGAAATTTGGAAGGGCTCATTTAATATTCTAACGCTGGTTGACAAAATTATTTTTGATTGTAATCAAGTTGTACCTGCTGATTTCAAAAATTTCCTCTCGTTTTGCGAGCGTTGGTTTACGAAATATCTCAAAACGAAAACTCAAAAATGCGATTTTTAGTTTCCTTTAAACGTCAGTTCTTACCAAATGTAAAATAAATTGCAGCATATTATACAATGTATTGAATGTACTTGAGATGCAAAAATAATGTTTGTCATTAATCATTTCGTCACACTTATTGGTGTTAAGATATGACGTATTGAAAAAGCGCCAAAAGCCTTTTATGCGGTATCCGATGTTTTAGAAAAAAACGTGAACACGATTTCTGGCAAAGTGTGCATGGCGATTAAAAAAACTGTTTTATATTTGCCGAGACACCTGTGGTTTCTATAATATCGTTAATTGTATGTTTGAAAATACTTCAATTTCAGTATTTTCAAGATGTCATGATGGCGACGCCATAAGTGCGTTTAACATATATCAAATATAGCCTTCTTCAAAATGTACTCACTTTTTCAAAATAGTATATATATTAGAGATATAACTTTTTTGCAACCTAGTATGCCTGTATCGTAATTGGATGATCTTTTATGTGAAAAGAATGGATTGATGTATCATTTGAACATATTTTGAAAAAAGGTCACCCCCAAACCAAAAAAGCGAATTTTCAATATGTGCAGTAAATGTTTCTCAATATTAAGGGCCGAAGATGTTGTAAAATAGTTGTACTCCTATTGTTATTTTATTTATTTATGAAACATGTGATGTGAAGTAACAAAAAATATTATAAATAATTATAAATTTATTACAAAATTAACACAAAGCCTCCTGGGGTCACATGATGCTCTCTTCTGATAAAGAGTCTAGCGCTTATTACTTAGAATGAATCGAAGTTTCAGTTTGTCTTTCTTTCTGCAATAAGCATACAGGTCTTGCATCACCTTGATTGCACGTTCAGCTATCTGATTACTTCGTGGTATGTCCATGACGGATGGGTCTTTCTTCCAGTGATTTTTGAATGACTGCAATGCCTTTTTTGTAAGGCTTCAATACATCTGATAAATTCTTGAAGTCATTCTTATTGTACTTCTGACTGCGCCAATCGAAGATTGGCTCCATGTTTTGTGCGAGTGTCCCCTTTACGGGCCTTTTAAGGATTTAGTCGGCATGGGTGTCACCAGATCCGGTGGTGAGTGGTGTGTGAGTAGTATGCTTCTGTCTCCGGATGCGTTGTGTGTGGCAACGCGGTTTGCCTCTCGTGTTTTCGCGAGTCGGCGCGCTAGGATTGTTGTTGTGGGTTTCACTGGTCTCTATCGGTGTCTCCCTTTTGTAGTGGTTAAACGTTTTTCGTGATCCTGGCTTTTTCAAGCTAGTTATTCAGCCGTTTAGGATCTCGTTGTCGGTACTGCTGACCCTGCGAACACAGGGATTGCCAGTCCCGGACTTCGTCGGAGTCGAATTTGGAAGTGGATTAGCCGCGAGGTCTGACCAGAGGCCTGTTTCTGGTACCGTGTGCTGTTTGGGATTGACACGTGGAAGGTCTCGAACTCGTGCCCTTTCAGTTTGTATCTTGTTGTTGTGACCCACGGGGACATCATCGGGCGAAGCCTGAAGATTGGCTGCCGGTCGCTGTTATTATTAGGTGGAAACAGCCTTGCTCCCACGGTGAGAAAGCTGCAGCCGTCTGACTGTAGTTATTAGACCGTTTAAATTGCAATTTTTAGCATTTAAATGGCAATGTCACATGATGTTGTTGTTGGTGTTGATATTGTATAATTGTTTCACGATTGATGCTTTTGTCGCCGGGGGTGACCAGTCCCCTACTTAGTACAAAGTAAAAACTGGAAGCGGCTTCACTGCGAAACTCGGACCAGAGAGTATGCCTATCTGGTAGCACGGGTGGTGTTGGCCCCCTTGTGGGAGATCGTGCTGGCTGTGGTTGCCACCAAAATCGCTGGTAGAGGCTAAGTAGTTGCCTTGTATATCAGTTACTTGTAACGAAGTATGCTACGCAGGTGCGTATCCTCGAAATATGGGATCCGTGGCCCTTATCACGGAAGAGGTTTGGATAGTACCTCACTCTTTACCAAGGAGGAGTAGCTCATGTACAGAGAGTTTGCTCAATTGGTAGCTCGTGGACGGAAGAAAGAAGTCGCGCTGGCGGATATGCGAATACGTTTGTTCTCCCACGTAATCGTGTATACCAATGGAGTAAGGCTTCCTATTCCTGATCTCTTGGCTGCCCCTCTATGCGGGGTAGCACGGATATCTCACGGGCGGCGCTAACAGTCGTATCAAACATGTTCTTGGTGGGGCGGTGCTCACCTGTGGTTAAGGACTTCACGTCGAGAATCACATTAAATCACGCGGACTCTGTACTTCTGACTACAAAACCAATGTTCTGCCCACTCATATGAAATGAACCTGCAAACCTTCTCCAAATTCCTTCTCGCTTCAGGTATAAGAATGAATGCCAGAATGGCGAGAATGGCTCTTGAATTCCATCTAGCATTGCTCATGTTAGGAATGTTCTGAAAGTGAATCAGAGGGAAGTTCCTTTGTTCTTCATAGAATCTGAACACTCTTGTTAAATGGTACAAAAACTTCATATCGTCTCTCCACCCTGATTTATCAAGAATTTCTTCAGTTCCATTCACAAACTTATCTTTCAGTTCATCATACTTATTCAACAGTTCAGACACAAATGGGTATTCAATGTTTGGAGATTTGGTATCACCCCCAAGTTCTTCGTCCATCACCAGACGGAGAATCCTGTCTAGTACATGATGCTGACAACCGATAAATTGTTGTATTGTGACACCCTTTAATTCAAACATACGTTGCAACTTTACAACAACTCCATTTCTTTTCCCAGTATTGACGTTTGTTGTATCAGTAATGATCATCTTAATAGAATTCCATAAATTGTATTCATCAATAACTTTGGTAATTTCTTCAAAAATAGTTTCCGCTTTACCATCTTACGCAGTGCATCAAGTTTCACGTCAGTTCTTTCATTCTGAAGTACAACTACCTGATATTCGTTACCATCTATTCGTTTGCCGTCAAAGTGTAAGGACCACTGTTCCATTTGAAGTTGTTCCAGCATTTCTTTTTTTATTTTAGCTGCTTCTTTAAATGTGGACTTGTAAATTCCTGATTGACTTGGAGTTGGAATATCAATACCTTGTTGTGATAATTCATTGCATATTTTACCAGCTTTCTTTGTGGAAACTCCACTTGATATAACCATATTTACAGCAAATTTACTTTTGTAGTGCTTTCTAGTTTGTATCTGAGTGTCCAAATCATCGTCTTTATCACTGTCGTCTTCTTCATTATCTTCACTCTTACTTTTGCTGTTTTCAGATTCAGTACCACTGTCTGTGGGAGACATGACTTGTGATGTTGAGGGTATTGCTGTTCCAGACTAGAATTTTCTTCTCTTGGAAGGGTGAATGGTGTCTTTACTTGCCACTTGTCCAGTTGAGTACCCCACCTGTCCTTTACTTTCTTTTTGTAGGTGGTGTAGACGTTTATCTTCCGAGGATAACCACTGGCCATTCACTTTCGTAATGTCAAATAATTCATTGAGAACATCATAGTTTCCACGCTTGACACATTCATCATAGACCTTTAGCACCTTCATAAGCTTTGCTCTTAGCACTTGATCAGACACATGTGGAAAATTCAGTTTATTTTCCCACAATTTTATCATTTCCGTAGAAATTTGAACACATGCTCCAAGAAACTGGTATTTGCCTACGATCTGCAATTGAAGTAGTATTCTAGATTTTGTATCGAGTGTATTGAATTGTATCGAATCCTGAAATCTCACCAAATTGTTAGTCCAAGTCTCCTTGTTGTTTGTTACGGTGGTATGACTTTTTTTGTGAGACATCGTATAATAAGATAAAATTATAGAAATAAATTTGCACAAGCACAAAACACTGGCACTGATGATAGAATGTAATGTGGTATATAATATGGTAGCGTAGTTTATTTATTTCTAAGGCAAAAAAATAAAATTAGTGAACTTAAAAATATCACTTAATTATTTCACTTCTTACCGCAATCTTTATTCCCAGCAAACTGATTGCAAAAATCAACCATCAAAACTGCCTAAACTCTGCTTGCATGGAAGTGTAACAGTTTTTTTTCTAATTGTTTTTGTTCTCTGTACGTGGTACTGTCAAGTGGTGTGTGTGAGGGGGTAAGGTTGTAAGTTGTAAACAAATAGTAAGAGAAAGAGAAATAGGAAATCAAATTATCGTTTACGGGCCATCAAAACAAACAACAGAGATTAATGATCTTAAGGCCGCGTAAATGATCATTTGATTTTCAAATCAAATTTTTATTTTGGGGGAGACCTTTTTTGCTTCCAGAAAGGTATTTTGGCCTTTTTTAATTATTTTAGGTAAAAGTTCATCACTTTATGATACAGGAAACATTTTATTTGAAAAAAGTCAAAAAGTCATATCCCTAATATATGTATATACAGGGTGATTCAGGAAGTTGCGGACAAATTTCTCCAGCGTATACCTTGGCTCATTTCATGAAGAAAAGTCCACTAGGACCATGTCCGAAAATGCAAGGGTGCGAAATGGCAGCGGTTTAAAAATTTTCGGATTTGCGGTCGGAGGGTAGTAGGGTAAAGTTGCTAACTTCTGAGCCAGTGGTCGGTTTTTTGGGCTTGTTGGAAAGGTCTTTAAGAGGCCTTTCAGAATCAATAAAATAAATCAAAAATCAAATCAAAAACAAAAATTTTTGCATTTCAGTAAAATGGTCATAACTTCGGAACGGTAAGACCTCTGGGCTTCGTTTAGGTCAGTTTGGAAAGGTAAGAGGTATGGCTATCTGTAAGTTACCTGCCATCTGGCTGAGCAAATTGAAGTTATGTGATTTTTTTCCATTTTTTTCCGAAAGCTCTGTATCTCGTCGATTTGACTTTTCTCTACTTTTTTTATTGATTCTGAATGGCCTCTTAAAGACCTTTCTAACAAGCTTCATGAAATGAGCTAAGGAATACGCTGGAGAAATTTGACCCGAACTTCCTGAATCACCCGTATACTTATGCTTATATATATCTCTCGACTGACTTGCTGGTATATTTTGGTAACAATGACCATTGCATGTAGATATATACAAGTAGGTTTGCAATAATATATAAGTATTGCGGTCAACATTTCGTTAGGGATTATTTTGAAAGAAAATTAAAATCTCGCGTAAGGGGGTGATGGAGTAAAATATGGCAACCTGGTGTTTGTGTCCAGCAAACCAATGACCAAGCCAATGACTTATATCAAATATTCATAACAACACCTGAACTCCCATTCTAGTTATTTTTGTGTTCTGGATACAAATTTGTGACCTTATTCGTAACAAGGTCTATCACATATTTCATGTATGTAATAAATAAATAAATAAATGGTTTCCCATTACATCCCATGAAGGGACCGGGGAGAGCTTCTCACAATCACTGAGCTGTGCGCTTTCCAGTTTTCACTCACTGATTGGGACCTACAGGTTTTCACCGATTCCGAACGGTATTTTGAGAAGCTTTTTCATGGCTATATACTCGATAGTGTCGCCGCCACTATGCGAGGTGACCGCCGCCGAAGAAATTTTTTTTTTGTGAAGGTGGTCAGAGCAGGGTTCGAACCCATTATCTCATGTACAAAAGCCGCGCACACTAACCATTGCACCTCCGATGGCCACATTTCATGTATGTAAAGGGTCCTCCAAATAACTTTTTTTTTTGAAAATGCTATAAAAAAACTACTGAATATTTTCTCAAATCTCTTTTTTTATTGGAAAGTACAATACTTCTGGTTAATAATGGAAAATAATTTCATTCAAATGGCTGCCTCGGCTGGCCATGCAGTAGCCTACACGATCGGTCCAATTTTTAAGCACATTATGGATTGTGTGCAGCTGTATTTCACCAATGGCTTCACGAATATTGTCCTTTAAAGCGTCAATTGTCTCTGGCTTGTCGGCGTAACACTTATCTTTGAGGGCACCCCACAAATAATAGTCCAACAGTGTTAAATCGCAGCTCCGAGGTGGCCAATCGACATCAGCTCAGCGGCTGATAATTCGATCTTCTAAAAAAACAGGGCGCAAAACATCGAGTGTAGCTTCGGCAGTGTGGGGCGTAGCGCCGTCCTGTTGAAACCAAATGTTGCCAATATCCTCCTCTTCAATTTTTGTGAACAACAATTCGTTCAACATGCCCCATAACGATCGCCATTGACTGTAACGGCCACTCCTTGCTCATTTTCGAAGAAAAATGGTTCAATTATGCCTCTGGACCAAAATCCGCACCAAACAGTGACTCGTTTTGGGTGCATCGGCTTTTCAATATATGCGTGCGGGTTTTCTGTGCCCCAAATGCGACAATTTTGGTTGTTTACATACCCGCCAAGATCAAAATAAGCTTCATCTGAAAATATGATTTTTTTTGGCAAAATCGGCATCTTTTGTAAGTCGATCGCCACTGACCACTGTCATTAATAGCATCATAAAGATATCAATTCTTCAATATCCTAATGGATTTATGGTATCTTTGTTTTTTCACTTTTGACTCAAGTTTGCGTTATTTTTTTAAAGCACTAAAGGGAATATAAACAATAACATACATTTCTTGAGCAATATATGAAGGGTTTTCCAATTTATGAAGGGTTCATATATTGTAAAACAATGTAGGTACTATAAATAAACAAAAATAGATTGTATAATATAGTGGTATAATACATAAGTCCTGTAATCGGGAACTCAAGTACATTTAATACATAATATTATAATTTTGCTTATCGTTTAAATATCAGGATATGTTACATATGTAGGCCCTATGTTACAGGATATTTGAGTTGTGTGATGAAAAAATTACAAAAAACATTACTTTATTATCTAAGGAAAATAAAAGCTAGTTTGGGTAAGTAAAAAAGGAAATTTGGTTTAACTGTTAATCCACCAATATATATTTTTATTTATTTTCCACCTTTCAATGAAATCTTTATTTGATATGCTAGTATCGAATCTTGTGTCGTTGTGATAAAAGTGATAAAAAAATGGGTATACCATTTTCATCTTGTATAAACTCCTTTTGATCGAGATAGATAAAGGCTTCAGGGGGTACATGGCCTGTTACTAAAGTTTTAAGAATATATTCGTCATTAGTGTAATAAGGGGCTTTGATTTTGCACTTGCCAACAGGAGGTCGAAAAAGTATTGTCTCACACTTGTCGTAGTTAATATTCATATTCCAGTTTGTAGAATATTTTACAACCTCATTAAATTTATTCTGAAGGTTCTCATTTATCAGTTTTTATCAGGGTGAAATATTATAATGTCATCCGCGAATCCGATTGAATCTTGGACAATGGTTAGGAGTTCAGGAATATATATGTTGAATAGTATTGGTGCATTGACTGTTCCATGCTGAAGACCATTTACTATGCGAAACTTTTTCGAGCTTGTTCCACTTCGATTGCATACTACAAGGGTTTTCCAATTTGAGTGATATGATTTCTTAAAGACAGCACACTAATTGTTAAGGAAATTCAAATGTGTTTTGTTTTTAATGTGAATTACAATCGATACAATTAAGTTCTGAATAAAACGTCTTTCAAATGGCCTCCACGTCTTCTTTTGCAGGAACGAATTCGATGAACCCAGTTTTTGAGCACTTTTTCCACTAAATCAAGCCGTATGTCATGGATAGCACATTCAATATTTACTTGTAAAGCTTGGAGATTCTGGTTTATTGCTAAATACCAATAACTTCAAATATCCCCACAAACAATAGCCTAATGCTGTTAAATCAGATCTTCTTTGAGGCCATTCAATGGCACAGTTTCTTGAAAAATCGAATCTCCAAAGTTTTCTCGCAATAATTCGGTTGTTGCACGTGGTGTCTGGCTGTGTCGGCTATAAAAAGTTGGTTATCATCGATATATACCGCTCTCGATTGACAGTAACGGTGTTACCAGCTGCATTTCGAAAGAAGTACGGATCGATGATCCAGACCAAAATCTACACCAAACTGTCAATTTAGGTGAATGTAATGGTTGGGCATTAATAATGTGTGGAGTTTCTTCGCACCAGAATCGATGTTTTGTTTATTTACTTAAAAAAATCGTTATCGTTTTCAAGTTGTTCCAAGACAAAACCAGCAAATTCATGACGTTTACTGTAGTTCAATGGCTCCAGTTCTCTCCGTGATGAAATTGTAAACATTACTGAATCAAGGGGAACAAATTACAGATCATGACATACTAAACACAGGGACAAGATTAGTTGGAAATCAATTCAGGCATTGGAAATTCCATGATAAAGTCTATTTTTTGATAAGAATTCATAATTGTTAAACATCAGAAATATTTGTCGATGTTATTGATAGATTAAAAATAGGTTTTACCAAATACAAGTTGCTACTACCGAACTTTAGTTGAATTAACCAATTTGAGCATTTCTAAAACCTCATTCATCTGAAATGGAAGATACAACTAATAGAAAGTACAATATTAGAATTCGTGTTGAAATATTAGTAACTATAATCATAGTTTAGTTTCTGTTAAAAAAAAACACTTGTTACACAGTTATGTATTCGATTTATCACAAGAGGCTTTGCTTTTCAAGAGAAACTACATACAGTTGAATGTTACACGAAGACTTTACAGAGAAACTATTATTTTAAACAGAAAGTGATAAACAAAGTTGTGAAAAAACAAAGTGTATAGATATCATCCACCGAAGAATACATAAAATCATAAATTGAGGTGAAGTGAGACTTTTAACCCAAATCGTTGAAGCCAATATTGACGCCTTCACAAACACATACAAACAATTGTGGGCACTTGACTGGAGGAACTAGTATTGTGGATGACACAAATTAACTTAAACATACATACGATACTTAGGGTAACCCATCCCCATTGTTGATCGAAAATATGAAAAATTTATAAAGACTGTCTATACTTATTTTTCGATTGGACGCTCGCTCCGATTTCGAGACATAGAAATTTTTTCATATTTTCGATAAAAAAAAAATGGGCACAAAATACGAACCCTGGTTATAAATAATAATAATTTTGTTTATATTAAAATGTAAAATACACAATTTTAGTAAAAAAATATTTTTTTTACTTTTTTTCTATAAAATTCATAAGGGGTTAAAGCATCATCAAATGGTTTTGACAGCCATCAAATTCAAGTACATAATTAGTTGAGCATACCAATATATTATTTGGTACAACCGAATTAGTATTTACATATTTCGTTCATCCAACTAATAGAATATTCACCACTACAGGATAATTTGATTGCTAGAACTAAAACCCGATTGACAGATCACATTTATTTCTTGTTGCTGTGGCTTCAACTACATACTTTAGTTCTTGCAACCAAAACCGAACTACAAATCAACTGATATGCACAACATTTGGTGATACTGAACAAAATTATTGGTAATCACAACAAAATATTGTGATAGTCCAAGGAACCGCCAAATTTTAGTTGGCTGTAAATATAGTCGTGATAACGAATCTCTACTCTGTGTGTACAAATGACCGAAGCGTCACTTAGAAATCATTTCACTCAAATTGGAAAACCGTACACATATTTCGTTGAGAATATATTTTTAGAACAATGTATGTTCAAAACTGACCATTTTTGAAATCGCCTAATGGAATTTAATCCATAATAAATTGATAGAATATTTTGATATTTAGCAGTTTTTAAGACCTTGCACTTTCTTTAGTTAGTGTTAGGTGCTTAAAAACACGGTAAGCACCCTTCAACACTTGAGATTGATACGAAAATATCCTTGTCAAATTTCACTGCAGACATGTTATCACAAGAGTTACCTCAAATCAATATTTATACTCAATTTCTTAATTTATTTCGGACAGTATTGGACAAGAAACTTTAAACTTGCCAAGTCCATAAAAAAGCGTAGCTACAAAGGGGTCTAAATTTTGGGGCTTGAGTATACTCACCTAGATTGATCATAGGAATCGACCACAAAACAAAGATCTAAATTTCGGAACAAGTTGTAATTAGTCTAAATAAAAATGTTATTTATCTAATTACTAGCAGACCCGACACACGCCATTCTTTTAAATGTAATAGTAATACCCTATGTATAATATAACCTACGTAATTTCATCATCTTTATTACCGTACTGCAAATGACTACGTCGACTACCAATCCATTACATTGGTGTCTATTATGTATTTGAAACGGCGGGACACTGACCAGTTTTTCCAATGTCATATGTCGTGCAATAATAATTCATTAGATATGCTTGTTAAAAGCTCTTGAAGTTGAAGATCGCAATCGTTGTCTTTCAAGTCGTGCGGCACGTTGTTATGGTGCTTAGGTTTATATATCGTTGGGTCTGGAAGATATCCTTGCATATGACGAGGACTGTCTGTGAATGTTGTAGGCAATATGATTGTTTGTCCTAATTCATAGAGATTGATGTCATTTTCATTTATCATTACAGTCGTCTCATCCTAATTTGGTTTGATGTCGTCTGTACAACCGACATTCTGTTCCAATTTTAACATATATGTCGACAAAGTATTTGTCAGTAGTATTACATATCAGAAGATCATGTTGAATTAAGCGATAGTGTTATACATATTTAGCAAACGGGAAATAAATAGAATATTGAAGAGCATCTATTTCAGATATTATGTGTACTGCGCCGTCGCGACGTCGAATAATATTCAAGAATACCATGTCATCTATCGCAATAAAACGCTGTTGATGTTGTCCAGCTGGCATTCCATCAGCATGAATTGCATTGAAATGATTAGCAGGACTCTATCCCAGATCATGTTTAGTTTGCAACGTTGCACAGTGGTTCCGAATACATTTTTTTCGAATTAATTATGAAGGTTATGAGTAGAATAAGATATCGCTATCAAATTTCACATGCTTAGAGCAGAGGTATTTTCCAGATGACCCACTGTGCGTTGTTGACAAGAAACACAATTTCCAAATCGGTTACAATTCGTTGGTTTGGTTCGTGGATATAATTCCGAAGTTCTTGTACTTGACCGTCATCATCGTTGCTTCCATAAATTAAATTTGGAAGATCTTAGGATCAGCATCTGGCATTGGTAACTCTGATCCCATGAACCATGTCTATGAACTCGAAAAGAGATATTTATTAACTCTTCTGCAATGGTGTAAGGCCGACCACTTTTTGCAACTAATAAGGATATTTGGTAAGACGCTAATACACCACTTTTGTTATTGGCCCCACTAGCACTCTTAATAATTGTGTTTTGTTTTGCTTCGTTCTAATTCCGAGGCTTTAGTTTTGAAAAAGGATTGAGATTTCTGCCGAAGATCTACAATCCATAATCTCTAAATTTGATGTCTGTATTTCAGAAACGGGGCTTCCGGTAGGAAAAATAATCAATACTTCCCGGTTCCTAATGGATTTGAAATAAGTTGTTTCTGTTTTATTATTTGAGTGATGATTATTTATTTGAGTGATGTTTAGTTTTAGCGATTTATTTAAAAAATGCAGATGCCGTATTAAAGAAATCGCTTGGTTAAAACCTCCGTTGGTGGTCAGAAATAAGGTTCTCTTTGCGATTGGACCATCCTGGTCTAAGTCGATTTCATAACCCTGTTACTGGTTATCCTACATTTAGAACTAACTAAAATTTATGGATGCATTGAATTTGAAATTTGGAATAGTGGGTTAGTGTACCTTGGAAATAGTGATAATAATTCTTAGAACAGTCGTCGGTAGTCTTGACTATGGCAGCAATTATATAGCAGTATTTACAAAAGTTTTAGATGTTGTATTCGCCGTTTGAACATGTGTTATGATAATTACTGGGTTCAACTAATGGCCATCTATATCCGGTTCTTAAATAATTATTTAGCATCTGATAGCAGAGTTGTAGTTTTACGTAAAGCTGGAGTCGTCCATTTTTGGATTCCCATTACTTCCCAAGAATAGATTAAGGATTAAGGAATTTTGACTAGCTTTTTGTCTATATGAAATGTAAGAGATCGAACTTTCATTCTCATGTAGAAAAGTCGCGTACATAACTTCGGAATTTGTTCACATATACATATTTTAAAATTATTCAACTAAAACATTAAAATAAATAGCGGTAAATGAGTAACACATTTACAATTTTTTGATAAAAAAACAAATGGAAATACTAGGAAGCTCATAACCTACAGATGGTCTTGATACCACTTTCGACCGTAGGGAGTGTAATTAATTGAAATTTTATAACTGTTATACATGAAACATTGCCAACAATTTTATAAGTTACAAATTAATATATTAAAATTTCGCATAAAACTGGCTAATAAGACGAATATTAAATAAGGCTATTCCACACCTGACTTACATCTACTTTGATATATGCACCAAGTGCACTTGATAATTCTGTGGTATATAATTTGAGTGCTAATTGCGCAATAAACTTAATAAGAAATATAAATTGGTTTGATTTTTTTTGTTCCATATGATTCAAGATCAACACAGTTTAGAAATGTTTTTCAACTGTGCGCACAGCAAACCGAAACAACGTGTTGCCAAAGAAAGTGAATATTCATAGTTCATTCATTGCATTCAAACTGAAATCTTGTTGATGTGAAGATGGGAGTATTAATATATGTACTTATTATATTTTCTAATACTAATATTGCCAACAAAAATAAATGTCAAACAACCTAATGACCAAAATATTTATGTATATGTTATTGCTTGCATTTGCTTGCCCCTTATTTTGTGTGTGTAATTGGATATTACGCAACTTTCGAACAAATCTGAAAAATATATATTATAATTTTCTGATGTTTTCATATTATTTCGAGTTCCCAACTCTAAGGCACAGATTTTGACTTGGTACTTAAATACGGAGTTAGTTAATTGCAAGTAAATTTAAACGTACCTTTAAATATAAATTGCGTTTATCAGTGCTTAATTAAATCAACCATTTATTTGGCGTATAGATATGGCAACCCCATGTATTGTCGAATGCAAGTATCGATATTGGCCGGAAAACCCGTTCTAAAAACTCTGCATTACCACGAATATGGAAAATGGTTTGGGTGTGTTTGTGTTGGGCGTTGACATCGTGATCTGGTTTGAGTCAATAGTTTACACATTTCTGCATCTAATAAAAATTCAAATTCATTATTTTATTAAACAAAATTATATAATTATTCAATTCATAAGTTTCAGCATGAAATTTCAAAACCTACTGATATATATATACTATATAACCATTCAGATATATTTAATTTTTCCCTGAAAAATTAAATTCTGTTTTTAAATATTATTTAAAGATTAATAGAGTATAATTGTCTATATTTTCCTCGAATATTTTCCAAAGAGCATGTACTAATGGCGATTTCAATTCTGAGAAAAAATTCAACATTTTTTCTGCCCTTTGCCCTTAAAGTGCCTTTTTGTGTTCGTTTATGAAAAAAGTGCAACCCCACTTCAAGGTTTTGTGTTAGTTTCTGCGAATGTTGCACTCAAAAAGTGCAAAAATTTTGCATTTTCTGCCCTTTCAGCGACTCATGGGGGAGAATGTTGCCCGAAAAAATGGCAAATTTTCTGTAATTTTTTGTGTGTTATTTGTCCTCGCTGAGCTAATTTGTCTAGCTTTTGTAGGGGCGCAAGGGTAATTTAAACGGCTTCAGTTAAATTCGCTTACATTTTCAAACAAAGTTTTTTGTTATATAGAGTCGCTTAAAATCGCTTAGATTCCCATATACACTGGTCGAATAACATAGTTAAGCGAGGTAATAAGACATGCTAGAAAAGAATACAGTTGTGACAAAATGCAACATTTCTATGCTCGTTTTTCACCCTAAAAAAGGCATAACTTTAAAGGGGCGGTGGCAACATTTTTTAAATGTCGCCTCATACAAGGGCAACATTATTTTTTAGAAACGAAATCACTATAAGTAAAGAAGAGAATAATTGTGCGTAATATGGCAACCCTCTTTAGAGAGTACTAATAATAAAACGATTGACGCTCTCACGCCACAACTTTATTATTTCATACTATGTATATTAGGGCGGGTCGATTTATTTTCCGACAATTTCCCTATGATTTCCGTATTCTATGGGTTATTCCATGAAAATTTGCCAAAGGAACCATACCTCTATCGTTAAAATCGAGTCCCCTACTTTTTATTGGTAGATTTTTTCCCAAATTGACGTTCGTATGAAATATTACCTAAACGTTCACATCCATAACTCAAAAACTATCGATCGGGTTTAATCGCACGTTGGAAAGGTGAGCTCATTTTGATCAATTTACAAAAAAAAATCTCCAACATTGGTCCAACGGTTCAAAAGTTACGGGCATTTTTGTCCAAATTTTGGAGCATTTTTACATTTTTTTCATGATTTTGTCCAAGAATATTACTTTCATGGCCATTTTTTTGGCTCAATTGAAGGATGGTTAAAGAACCTCATCTAGTTGTTTTGAGGGAACCAAAATCTCAATTGATAGGCTACACAAAACTAGAAAGTGAAACTGCGGCAAGCAAATTTTTTTTTGATAATAGGTTGATAGATACTTTATTATCTCTTAATTTGAATTTTTGTAGAAAAAAAAATAAAAAGGGAAAAAAATCAAAAAGTTGGTTTTATGTGTTATTTTGTTTTAGCAATATCGCATGAATTAATCAACCGAATTCGATAAATTTGGGCTTAAACTCTTCGTTTTGAATTGTAAATTGAATTAAATAATGGATTGAGCCAAAAAAATGGCCATGAAAGTAATATTCTTGCACAAAATCATGAAAAAAATGGAAAAATGGTCCAAAATTTGGACAAAAATGCCCGTAGCTTTTGAACTTTTTACCAACAAAAAGTAGGGACCTCGATTTTAACGATAGAGGTATGGTTCCTTCGGCAAATTTTCATGGAATAACCCATAGAATACGGAAATCATAGGGAAATTGGTGAATTTGTTCACTCCCTACAATGTATATGCATGCGACCAGTGTTGCCAGAAAAATATGCTAAATGACCAAAAAAAGTGCATAATTACAAAAGAGAAGCTAAAATCATATTACCTTAAAAACGACTTATAAAAAAATATTTTACAAAAGTCTTAACATTATTGATATCTATCTAAAATTGTAACATTAAATTGCTATTTTTTCGGATGATTATTAAATTTTTCGGTTTAATATCAAATTACAACCGAATCATCTATTTCCCTAATAAATAAAATATGCGGTTTCTCTTTGAAAGAGCCTTTAAATTGTTTGTTTTTAAACCTTTGTTCGGAGTATTGCCTTGAAGTACTGTGCTTTTCTTTTACTCTATAGCATCTGTAAATTTACAGTGAATAATAATACGTGTTTATAGAATAACACATATTTGACAAAATTAAGTCTAGTTCTATTTCCGCAACTGCAATTATGTTGCTTTGTAATAATTTCAAAATATATGACTTTAGTTAATGAAAGAAATTGTAATTGTTAATATTCCTTTTGATTCGGTGCCATTATTACAATGTCTGGTTAGCGCCGACTAGTGTTTGCCATTTTGCTTAGCTCTTAATGCTCGTATAACACCAGGTATTACATAAATAACTACGAAAAATTCAATACATTTTCCTGAATCTTAGCTTTGTTTTTTTCCAAATGCCAACCGTCAGGTTTTATACAAAACAACATTAAAATTTGAACCAAAATATAATTTTATTTAAATTTGACCAAAAAATCATCTCGGACGAGGCCCATTTGAAGCTCAGCGGTTATTTTAACAAACCAAATTGCCGTTATTCCAGCGAACACAATTGTTCGATCGAGCATCACTGCAGCAACAAAAATGTACCATAATGATCCCCGGTGCAGAGCGACGTTAACCGACTTTTTATGGTCAGCGATCGAAAACAATGATATATTCGATATATCGAAACAGTGAAAGACACATTTAATGGCTGTAATGTCTCAGCTCGAGAGTTCATCAATTGGCCGCCGCTATCATGCGACTTGACATCCCCCTATTAAAGTATTTTTCATGGGGCTATCTCAAGTCCTTAGTCTACGCTGAAATGCCCACCACTGTAGGCGAGCTCGGGGCCAACATTCGAGATGCTGTTGCCGGAATAACGCCGCACATGCCCAATAAAAAAATTTTAGGTTTTCAGAAGCAGGACAAAACCGAAGCGCATATGTAAGAGCTTCGTAATAAACTTTACAAATTTTTTTCATAATAAAATAAATATAAGACAAAAAATTTCAAGAGCAGACGATAATGTACACGAATTATTGCCGTACGTGTGTTATGTTTTGATGGCGTAATAAACAAATAATGATGAGTCATTGATTTGCTCCTGTGCAATCAACACGTGAAATAAAAGTGAACGGGTGTAGAAAAGTGTTTTTTATAAAATAATTTAACTACATACGAGTATATGTGACAGCGTTTAGAGAAAGGGACCTAAGGGTAGAAAAATCAATTTTCACTTTTTTTTTTTTTGATGTGGACAACATCTGAGCATCGAGTAAAACCGATCCCATGCCCCAAAAGTGTTCCCTCCCAGAAATATGCGCGTTTTATGAAAGTGAAGTCGACGAAAGTGAGGTTATGTGAAAAAATTTTCGTACTAACAGAGTGATATTCACGATTTAAAAGAATTATAACTGAGTATTTATTATAATTCACAATTAATAATTTCAGAAAATAAAGCTGGATTCGAAAAAACGCGAGCAAAATTGATATCAAACTCATGGAAACAGCGCGCTAGGTAGAAAACAGTAAAAACCAACTACACAAAACAAGAGGTAGGGACGACCTACGCTTTCAAATGAGACCAATACCAACACCCTCAGCGATGGTACACCAAAGATACACGTATTTAAATCTTTAAAATGGCTCTCCTGAACAAAACCGGTTTTTACCCTTAGGTCCCGTTCTATTTTCCGCGTCATATATATAAAAAATATTTATTCTTTTATTTATTTCTTTATTGCAGGAAGACATGATATTCTTGCTGCTATAACGAAGCACTTATTACTAAATTCACAGTTCCTTATAAACCATGAAAATGCGCTTATTTTGTAACAAGCTAGTGCTTCCAAGTGGGAATTCGTCATACAAACATCATGCCTCATGTAATTAGGTTTGTAAGCGAGGATTTTCCGTTTCTCCCTTACCAACCTGCTTACCGCGAAACACCATTTTTTATTGGGTATTGGACAGAGTGGAGGAAGGAAATTCGAGGAAGCCGAGGAACCATTTGAAAAATGTGACATTCCATATATAATGACATAAATGTAGATTTAAATTAAACCACAATCAATTTGATATCTGACACCGTTGGTGTTTTAGTTTAATTTCTTTCAGTTCTTATCAGTTTAGAATCCAATATTTCACGAGGTAAAAACTGCGAACAACGCGATGCAATCCAATGAAAATGGCCCAAAACATATTTTGAATAAAAATAACCGTAAATTTGCAATTCCTCGTTGCTTTTATTTCTAGTCTATAAATGTTTTGTGGCCGTCGGTGGTGCAATGGTGAGTGTGCGCGGCTCTTGTACATGAGATATTGGGTTCGAACCCTGCTCTGACCACCTTCAAAAAAAAAAAATCTTTCGGCGGCGGTCTAAAAATCTAAAAATTTTATTGACTTAAAAAAATACACATGGAACAAAATGTTCAAAAGATGCCAAAAAGCATCCAGCACCTTTTGTCAAAAAAGATGCCGTGATAAAAAAAATTGTGCTAAAAAGGCACAAAAAGTGCCGACCTGGAATGGCAACATTGCATAGGACTTGTGCTGTTATTAGAGTGTCCCAAACCGAAAACGTTAAACTGGTTTTTTGCTATTAACCGCGTACCGGTTTTTTAAAGAATGTAATTTTCGAATAAACCGGAAACCGGTTATTTGGCGTCGGTTAATCGGGTTTTAATTCATTTCTGTTAATATTCTTAACAAAACTAATAATAAATAATATGATTTTCGAATTTTAGTGAAATTTTGGAATTAAGAAACAAATTCAAATATGATGTTGTGCTTCAATAAGTTCTAAATGACATTTTTAAAAATGGTTTTATCATCAGTTTAATGAAGTTTAAATTTTATATTACATACTCATTCCAAATTGGAATATGATATGTATATATTTGTTAAACTGTGATGATTTATTCGGCCTTTCGTATTATATTTAAAATGAAAATGTTCGAGCATTAGGTCTATTTTAAATTATTTTATCCTTCAATATTTCGCATCAGGAATAGAAACACAACATCGTCAGGAATAGAAACACAATTATAAATTAAATAATGGTGTTAATTAACAATTGTGTTTATCTCCTGACGACGCTACCCAATGGGTAACGAAATATTGAAGAATAAAATAATTTAATTAAAAATTTTGAGTTTTCAATACTAATAAGTATATTTAATTTATTTTAAAGAAAAAAACCCGAAAAGTTTTTGCCAAAACCGATTAGCGATTTCGGATTTTTTGAAAATTGATTTTTAAAAATTTTTTAAAAAAAAATACAAATAATGATGTGACATGCCCGCAGTATTTTGTTCTTCTTTTGGAGAAATTTTGCCCAAACCGGTTTTGGATTAAACTGAGTATTAGAATCCGGTTAGTAACCGGGTTTGGCTTTATGACGAAATGGAAATCTACATATATGTTTTGTAAAAATCGTTTATATTTAATTCAGACTTTTTGAATTTAGAGTTCATCGAATGTTATTATAAAGAACTATACAAATTTTACAAAAATCTATAAAAAAGTTCATTATTAAAGTTCATACTGGAGTTATTCTTTTTTAAAGTCATATTTCAAGCATAAAATACAGTTCAGGTGCTTTGGTATTAAACGATACCAGGAATGTAAAATACACTTTCGTGTTCCTTATAGAGCTTTTTTGGAATATGTTTGAACTCCATGGTGTTTAATTTTAATTTTTATGAACACTATGGTATTTAATTCTGGATTTACCAGCAATGTATCAAGTGTAACTTCGGCATTGATAGTTTGACCTTGCCTAAAAGAGTTCAAAGTTCACACGTGCTTTAAAAATTAGGTTGTCTCGGGTAGATATTATGGGTTACATGCAGGGAAATAAGTTATATACATATCTTATTTATATTAGGTATACAGATTGATAGCTGAAAAATAGTGTATTGCCGTTTCCTAGGTCTTATCATGTTTGATATAATGGGTTTTAAATTGAGGATCACCCTGGTCAGAAGCAGAAGTATTTGATATTATTTCAATCTAAGTCAGGCCTAGTCGAAATCTATATCGATACCCTGCTATAAAAAATTAAATTTTGCCTTATCCCGATATCCCGATAACCACTGAAATTTTAACTTTTGTGCCAACAGGAACCACGTTGAGTCCTCTTTTGAATAACTCCAAAATCCTTACCATGTAATGTTCCGTCAATTCTGCTTCTGACCAGAATGTACCACAATTTGAATTTTTGTCAGCTACATTTTGTGAAAAATACCCCTAATTTCACACCAAGTATCCTAAAAATCACACCATTGCTCTCAGCCCATCTGTTCTCTTATTTGACTTATCCAAATAGGCCGTATCATCGAATTCCTTTGAGAGTTTTGTACTTCTGTTTGCATTGTGAATGCTGATTACTGTTTAAGGAATTTTTGTTGTCATTAGTTCCAGAACTTACATCTAAATCGGAGGGGGCAGATATGTCTTATATTTCCAATGGGCAACTTATTTCGGGAAACAGGCGGCGAAATCATTTATTCGCAAAGAAATAATTTTGTGTCTGTCTGATATGATTTTAGGTTTGTAATTCTGTTCTGTAATATTAGATGTGAAAAATTTCTCTAAAACTGAAAACCGGGTTAATCGGCTTTAAATAAACCGGTTCTTCGAAAAATCCTCTATTTAGAAAACCAACGAACGGTTAACCGGCCGTAATTCGGTTAACCGGTAATTGGTTTCGGTTTTGAATACACTACACGACCTCCAAAAGGGAATAAAATGTTTAATACACCGGCTTCAAATTGATCTTCTCGTGGTGAGTGCAATATACCGCGACTTTAGAACAACAAGGTTCTAAGTGGACCAAGAAATTTTTGAAAAGAACCAGATTGAGAGATAAGAGATATAATTACGTAAGTAGCAGTAACGGTAGGGTCATGCCCATTTTAATACGATGAAATATGCGGATGAATTTATCAAAAATTGTCAGTAAGAACCTTTTTGTTCAAAGGTCGCGGTATGTCTTCTAGTCTAGGTGTTCTAGTGCTAACAAGCCACTCTTACAATGATTGATCAGTCAATATGTACGAATTTTCACCCTTATATCTCTAAACCCCACATTTCCCACGCCCTTTCGCCAACAAACTGAAAATCTAAAACACGGCTTGAAATTAATTCTCCTCGTCGACAATAGTATACATGAAGAAATTTTCCGCATTCTACCCCTGAAACCCCATTTTTCCGCACACCACCGCCCACAAAACTAAACTGTAACTTCAAATTGATCGTCCACGTCTTCAGTAGTATAAATGTACCAAACCTACTGTATCAGCCTATTAGCTCTACCAACCACTTCCGTCACTCCTCCACCGGAAAATACAAAATTTTGTAAAACAACTTCACAGGAACTCCCGCTAGGCTAAGCTATAGTTTTTCTGAAAATTTTACCGAAATGGGTTTAGTGGTTTAGAAGTCTATAGGTAACCTCCAATGATATAAACATACATACAAACGAATTTAGATAAAAATCGTAATATATTGCGTCATTCGATTAGAATTCGGACAGTTCGGCACGATGCACAGTGAAAAAGATTATTTAAAAGAAAATTTTGATTAAAGTTTTAATATTTGAACGGCGCTAATTGTTTTCCTCCCTTTGATTCGTAACCCAAAAAATTAAAAATATTTAAAATAAATACTCAGGAAAAAATCGAGATACAAATTTCGATATAGGGCATTGTCACCAATAAACTAATAAATAAAATTTCTTGTCTTAGAAAATGTTACCTCAAATTTTAGGTAATTTTCCATTTATGTACTCGTATATGTATTTTGGAGACTGTCCTATAGCGCGAATGTTCTTGTGCACATATTTTTTATATTTTCCTTTTTAATTAATAATTGTGTTTATCTTCCTGAGGATGCTACCCAAAGAGCAGCGAAATATTGAAGAATAAAATTATTAAAAACAAAAAAAATTACCAAAGATTTTAGTATATTTACTAGCCATATTATTTTCCATTTCAAAATATGAATGTGGTTGCAGTTTAGTATCTACTGGGTCTAAGGTGTCAAAAAAAACAATGTATGGTTCTAAAATGAGCGTTGTCCATAAAAATATTGACGTAAAAACAATAGCCCAAAAACTGAGAATTGTATGTACTTATGCAATAATACAAAAATAAGGGAACTAATTACAGTTATGCATGTCTTTTATTTCACTTTCAATTTTTGATCTTAACTAATTCACAATTTTGGGTGTTTAATACACACTCTTCGATATTTCACTGGGATAATTTTCTGGGTTTGCTAAGCCTTGTAGGATCCTCGGCGGGTTGCGCTGTAGTTGAACGTTGTGTACACAGGAGTTTTAGACGGCTGGCATGGGATCTGGCGGTGTTTCGTTGAAGGCTCGTGCGAACGGCAGTTGCTTTGGTAAAACAGACGACGTTTACACGAGAGTGGTTGTTTGTGACTTGAAATGCTTCAAGCCCCTTCGGGGGTACGGGAATACGTTGTCTTCTGCTGCAAGACGATGGTAGGCCTGACTGTTATGATAGCGCGGCCGGATAAACCTTCTTCTGAAAAGAGACCAGCCAAAGTATCGTCAAGATACTCAAATCGGATTCCATCAGACAGGGTGTCCCCGATCGAGTACACAGAACTTATAGCTGTCTAAGCACTAGCTCGGTTTCACTCAGGCAGGGTGTCCCCAAACATTTATCCAAAAAGGATCACTACACGGTTAAATTAAAGGATAACGTGGGCTAACACTACTAGGTAAGATATCGTCAGGATACTCTAGTCGGATTCTCTCAGGCAGGGTGTCCCCGATCGAGTATACAGAACCTATCGCTGTCGAGACACTGGTTCGGATTACCTCAGGCAGGTTGGTCCCGAATAAATAACCAAACAGGATAACTACAGAATTAAATCAAAGGATAACGACGACTAAGGCAAGATATCGTCAGGATACCTAAATCGGATTCCCTCAGGCAGGGTGTCCCCGATCGAGTATACAGGACATATCGCTGTCGAGGCACTGGTTCGGATTCCCTCAGGCAGGGTATCCCCGAACAAGCAATTTTTTTTTTTTTTGTTTTTTTTTTTAATCGAGCGAACCCATTGCCGCCAATCTTACCCGTCCCTACCGACCGAGAGGGCCACGTCCCCATAACGTGAGGACAACGTACACACTATAGACCGGTCTATAACGGGAGAGCAAGGATCATAAGTTCACACGTTACAACCAACTACAGAAATTCTTCACCAGTTGGTATTACACTAACATAAATAAGTATAAAAGCACATCACGAGATATTAACATAATAGACTTCATAATGTATAATAATTACGAGCAAAACGAAAACCAAATTATAAATTAAACAGGATAACTACAGGGTTAAATAAAAGGATAACGAGGACTAAGGCCACTAACCAAAATATCGTCAGAATACCAAATCGGATTCCCTCAGGCAGGGTGTCCCCGATCGAGTATGCAGGACTTATTGCTGCCTAGACACTGGTTCGGATTCCCTCAGGCAGTGTGTCCCCGAACAAGTAACCAAACAGGATCACTACAAGTCTAAAACTACTAGTGTACAATGCTACAGCTACTATGACTACAACTAGCTACGATGTGTTAGCGTCGCCGGCTATCTGACTTGTTTGAGAATCCGCAAGAATCGACTATTTATTTCCTTAAAAAGTTATGCAATTACAAAATTTTAATTGTTCATCATCTCTTTCTAGTATACTCTATATTGATCTAGGATGTAAGTCTATTATAATATGTATATAAAGAGCAAGGTCAGCCTAATTCATCTTTAAGTTTTTTTCTATGACAATGTCACCTTTAGGTTTTCCGAAAAAAAGGATAAAAACGGAGTAATTCATTTTTTTTGTCTAAACTTAAACTTTTTTAAACTTAAAAATTACAGAAAAATAAAACTTAAAACTACTATTTACAGAAAAAGGGTAAACTAAACAGAAAATCAAATAAAAATAAATAATTCACAGGTATTGTACCGTGTCTTATAAAAGATCGTCAAAATTGTAGCTTCTTAACCGTCTATGGTACAGCAGTAATTCCCTTTTTCCGAATATATTTCCGCCCCAAAGTGCAGAAGGCAAATTGGCGTAATAAACCCTTTTTCCCCTATGATGCGATCAAACTCCGCCCGGTCCACCGAACAGTGCTCAATTAATTCGTTACCAATGTTCTCAGCCTTAGTCAGAAGACCAATGGCCAGTCTTACCATGAAACTCTCAACTCGCTCGCACTTGCTTTCGTTGTATAATCTCCATCGCGTGGGGGAAGAGTAATGACCCCTTTCGTCCTTCTTGCATTTCAGGTTCATGCAGTACCGCAATATATTCCTTTCAGCCACTCTTAACCTCTCCATCTGGTGGGATGATACGATGCTCCATATCGTAAATGCGTACGTAAGCCTAGGTCTTATAATCGTCTTATAAATTACCAATTACCAATTTCACTGATGGGCTTAGCCCCATTTCACCCTTCAGCAGTGCTCCGTATACTGCAAAGGCACTTTTGCATTTGGCCAAAATGTAGTCAAAATGAGTAATAAAGTTATAGTTCTCATGGAAAACCACACCTAGGTATTTAAGAGTAGTTGTGTTCGCGATTCTCACTCCTTTTATGTACCGGTCATGTGTGTGTGTGATTATGGTTGTGCGACCAACACATATACTGTCGCTCAGTGGTTTGTGTGGCCCAGCTGTTCTCACTCAGCTGTTGGCTGCTGTCACTCTCCCCTGATTGTGGTGAGTGTATCAGAGGTGCATAAAAGGGATATTTACCAAATTGAAGTTTTATATCTATAGCACAATAGCACCATATATAGCTGTGTGATGTGGATGGAAACAAGTTTACGACTTCCATCCTCACAATTCTTATAAAATGGAAAAATTAATATGCCACTTTATGAGGTTAATAATGTCTATGAATACCTATAAATAACTGAAGTTCCAAAAGGGTTTTATTGTGATGCTGACTTCTTTATAATGTAATGTTTTAGAAATAATCGATGGAAAGTTTTCAAATACAATTTAATTATATCCATTTATGTAACAAAACATAGATTGTTAATAAAAATCATCCCTGATGAATTTGAATGCAGATCACGACGAAACTGTTCTGAATTTTAGGCAACAGCAAAAATCATATATAATGTGTACCGATGGTTCTCTGGAGCTGGAAGGCAGTTTTGAAAAATGTATCTTGTGTGATTGGCTTGCGATAGTTTTCGAACACTTGCCTACTGGGGAATTCTCAAATAAAATAAGTTTTCGTTTGCATTTAGTTTGATGAACTTTCCAAACAGTGGAGCAAATTAATTATAGGTCAATTATAATTTGAAACTCAATTCGAATTAACTCTGCAAATGAAATTAAATAAATATTTAAATACCATTGGCAATTGTAGTTATTTTTAAAGCACTTCCTTCATATCTGGCAGTTTTGGTTCTAAAATATTATATATGTACTGTAGGCCAGCCCGGAAAAAAAATCTTAAGCTAAAGAATTTGGTTGAGATTCTTCATTGATAACAGTCTATGACTCTTAGATTAATTACCGATGCTCCGAGGTTTGTCAACAACATTAATTTTCATACCGACCATGTTGTCCCTAAAGTAAAAAGTGAAATTAGTAGATTCGGTACTAGCTACCTTAATAGGCTAAGTTATCATCGAAATATTTTAGCCATCAATTTACCAAATGATAGTGTTGCAGTAAGGAGACTAAAGAGGCATCATATTCTTAACCTTCCCGTTTTATATTAATTACAGTGTGCTCGCATCGGACTGTTTCTTTTTTTATAACATGCACGGCATCCAGTGGGTAACCCTAATTCGACTACGCTGAATTCACTGGTACTATCCATTTTTCGGGGTTGGTTCTTGTTCCCTAGATATTTAAGATCGACAATTATTGCTCCAATTACCTAAAAACCCAATTTTTTACCACTTATTGATATATAATAGATCGATGTATAACGGTCGAAAGAACATCTTATCGATAAACATGAATGCAAAATATAAAAAACAACAAATATAAAGAAATATATAGTAAAATTGAAAAAAAATAAATTTTTGCATATAGTTTATTTTTAATGTAGTTTATTAAAATGCCCAGTTTAGCAATTTCAACATAACGTCAACTTTGTTATGAATTAAATTAAATGAATGCCACGTTGTGATCAATATAATACACAGGACTGAACATCACGTGGCAAACCAGATTACGACGGGACAGTATCATTGAGATTCCACTTGTGCCAATCGAAAAGGTTTTACTTACACCTCCCCACATCAAACTAGGAATAGTAAATTTTTGTAAAATAAATGGTAGAAAAATTTGAATAATATCTCCAAAACAAGAGCAAACCTGGAAACTCGGTTAGCACCACTGAATTCAACATACTCGAATTAGATTTACCCACTGGGTGTCCCGTTTGATCCTTTTCTGAGCTAGCACAGTGTTATTAAGTAATGTAAATATTGTCTTACAAATGCAACATATGTTTAATGAAGCTTAACAGCACTGTTTCTACTTTTGGTTGTTACAAAATTTGCATACAACTGTCTTCTCAATACACCACTAAGGGCAGAAAAGGGTGAATTGTCAATTTCTATATATTACCAATTCATAGTGTACATCATAAGAAAAAGCGGTCAAGTGGCAAAAGCAAACAAACTACTGGACAAATGTAGACTACTTATACTTTTTTTTCATGCACATTCGGTCTAGTATTTGTGTTTCCGTACTTCTGCTTAATTGTGATTGTAAAATGTTTAAAATTATCTGATACTTCCTGCACCTCTATCAATGACTGTTTATAATCAATGTCGGATTTCAGCATATCAGTTTTTTTTTAATATTTTTTAGTTTAATCGGTGCTATCTTACATAAAAGCTATAAAAAAAATTACAAAAAAAATGTTTTATGATTTGCCCGTTTATTTGTCAGATATTAATTATATTTCACTGGATTGTCTTTTTCGTCCACGGTGGAACTTGTCCGGAAAATCATCAACATTTCGTCGTACCGGAGTTATCTGCACTGCACGTATATCACAAAATCCAAAAAATTGAGATAAGAACACTTTCTAAGGTCATTTTTCAAGATCTATCAATCTGTCTAGTCCCCAGGTCGCTACCTCTTATAGATTATGAAATATTTAGGCGTTTTATAATTGTATATCCATAAAAACAAAAAATAAAACGCGTTATAATATCGTATATAACAATTTGGTGGATATACAATGAAAAATATTTGAAATTTGCGAATTCAAAAATTGTTACGTTATCTCCACGTATGTGCAAATAATACGTATATTACTCATGAAAGAAAAGCGTGGGTAAGTATTATTTTAACAACTTTATTATATATTTAAAAAAAAATTAATTCTAATCATAAACTCAATTAACTTTTCAATTTCACTACTCCTCCATAGAACAGTAATTGTTATTAACTAAAATATTTATAAAAATCGAAATATAAAAACAAATTTATATCAAGTTTTCATTACACAAAAGCAATTTTTTCTCTTGGTATTAAGTTAGAAAAGTATTTAACATCTTCTTCCGGAAGATAAAGACTTTCAATGTCTTTTTTCTCTAATGAAATTTTATTTCGGACTGAATTATCAAACTCAATTTCAAAAAGATTGTTTGGTAATTTTTCAGCAGATAGGCGATATATATTGACTTTCAATTAATTGTTTTTATATACATATTTTTGGAATAATATTATTACAAATGTCTGAATTATTCTAAATTTGAACTTTTAAATTATAACCATCAATTTAGTAATTTTTAGTAAGATTTTACTACTGGGTCATATCTTACCCAAAGCACTGTATCGTCAGTAATACTAAATACCTACTGTGGGGTAATTTTGAATAATAAATCAAATGAAATAGCAACAATATAAATACGAATCTTAGTGTTTTTAAAAAACAAGTGTAAAAGTAACCATTTTTTAACATGTTTCTTTTAGTTCATTGCCACGTATATCCCACATTTTGAACAATTTCTCACAAAAAGTGGCATATACGATTAAATGACAAAATTTTTCTGAAGGGAAAAATTGCCATAACTCGAAAAATTTTCTCCATGACCATTGATATTAATTGCACATAACAATGAAGAATTCCCACCATTCCATCTAAAAAAAATATTGGACCACGTTTTTCATACCATTTTTTTGATATACCTTTCTGAAACTTTAAATTCAATTTCCCAAAAAAAACTTTTTTGGATGTACGTGCAGATAACTCCGGTACGACGATTTGTTAAGACGTAAGATCAGAATTATGTACATACGACATGTCCCATCTCCCTTCAGAATTTTTCAGTTTAGAATTTCGTCAGAAATGTCATTCAAACTTGTCAGAGTCGGTTTCGATCACTTCGTAAGTTGTTCGGTAGGAACTCAATCACTTTGCGGACTTTCGGACAAGTTTCTGATAGAATTCTGAACATTTTGTTTACTGGGTGTGTATATTCATACAAGTAAAATTGCTTGACACTGTCGGTTGCAAAGATAAACCGACGTCTCCAGCACTCGTGAAATAAACACATGGTTGTTTAATTTTATCGAATCACACGAAAAATTTACAAGCCATGTACACAGAGAGTGAGGAACATTTCGATGGTCACAAGTTTAGTTTGAAAAAAATAAACTTAGATTCCGGGTGTTATGTCCGCGATGTTGAGCGGACATAATCCTCAATGGGAATATGACCGATTGTTGGTTTTAGTAAACATTTTGACAACACGATACATTAAATGCAGAATACATTAAATGCTTAGGAAACACAGTACAAAAGTTCCAAGCGCTGAATTCAAAGATTTTTAATTCTTATAATTGAATTTAATTGAAGGGTTTAAAAAAAATCAAGTGATTTTTTTGAAAAAATTTTATTTATGTTTTAGTTTGTTCTAAACGCTGGATTATAAACGGTTGATTGTTATTTACATAGAGTTAAAATGCAATGTGGAACTGAAGCGCCGGAGGCCAAAATTTTTCCACAAAATCGGGCGATTTGTTTGGAAAAATTAAATTTTTTTCTTGATTGGTTTTAAACGGTGGATTTAAAAAGATTGTTTGTTATTTACATAGAGTTAAAACGCAATATTGAAGTAATGTAACATAAATATTTTTTTATATTAACTGAATTCTAAAAAGTTGTTTGCATAGAGTCGAAATGTTATGATAAAATGAAGCGCCGTAGGCTAAAGTTTTCCCAAAAATTCGCCCGAGTTTTTTGTTGAAAATTGTTAATTTTTGTTAATTGGTTATAAGCAGATGGATTCAAAACGTTTGTTTGCTATTTAAATAGAGTTGAAACATTATATCGAATAGCGAATTTGTTCACCAAAAGTTTTCGAAAATTTCTACTTTTTTCTTAATTTGTTGCACACGCTACCAAGTCAATATATACATATGTATCGAATTGAACAAATTTTGTATTCTGAGTTTAAACACTTGTGACGGAAATGAAAAAAAATCCAACTTCTACAACTTAGTTTGTAACTGTAAAATCATATATTTAATTATGTTGTATATTCATTTGAACTTTCGTCCAAAGTCCTCAAGACCTTACACTAATAGTTTTGAAAGAAACATTTTGAAAGAAACATTTTTGGAGAAACAGTCAAAAATTATTTTTATGGCTTATGACCGTTTTCTTCTTTTGGGACTTTGTCCGTTCAGCATCACGGACATAACCCCCACTGGCATTTGGGCGGACATAACTCCCAAAATCGATTTGGTGATTATGTCTGTGGGGGTTATGTCTGGCACCTTACTTTTATTTAATATTAACTTCTGTAACGTCCGCAACTCTCCACAGTTGGGGTTTTGTCGAAAAAAAATTAAAATTTCTAAGCCGCTGATTCGATCAGGATGAAATTTGACACGGGCATAGTTGAGGTGGTGTGCTATAGAAGTAGTCATAGTCATATTGGAATATAGCCCAATGTTAGCTACCTCGGCCATCAAAAACAACTGAACCGTTGTAAAACTTTGAATTTGGGTTTGAAGTGAAATATTTGTTTATATCATCTGACATTTATATGCATTCATATCAGTTCAACTAAGTCCAGCGCAGGAATACGAACCATTCAAATAAATGCATGTATACTTTTGACTAATAGTTGTGGTTTTACTGACAACTGTCATGACTTACAAAGTTGCATATTAGAGTTGGTTAGGAAACTGTTGTAAATAAACTCTAGACTAGCGAGTGACTAGCCCTAAAAAGCGTTCTAGTTAGACACTCGTTGTTCGGCTACTACCCTTTTGTTTACGAGGAATAACTTGTATATGTAGGGGCAGGATGTCCGCGTGATCAGAAAATATCTATGAGTATTCAGGTTGCGTTCTCTGGTTCCGAAAATTCTTCCAGTAAGTTCCAAAAAAATTTGGAATTATTTATACGAATTAAAGGTTGTCGTCACATGTGTGTAGGCATGTATGAATTAAATCTTGGTACATGGTAAATGCGCTATCTCCATAAGACATAAGTCGAATTTTATTTTTAAAGTACACGCATAATACACGCATGGTTTATCCTTATCATCATTTCTATATGATTTAGCACAGAAAGAATTATAAGTGTTATACTAACACACAAGATAAGTATATACAATAAATAAAAATATGATTTTTACTTAAGAAGTATACCACAAATTGAACATGAATGTGATTGTGAGCCTTTTTGGTAGAATTGTTCATATATTCTCACGTAAAAGTTGCAGTTGATAAGAGATCGAAATCTTATTTTAAAGAATGCACATGATATTTACCGACTGGCCCTACGAAACACCGATGGGATTGATCTTATATACGGCACAGGAGACAATATTAAATGCACAACTTAATGCCTACCTGACCGTGGTCAATTTTAAAAGATATTATTAGCGTAAAACCTCCAATAATACAAATTTCATCGTTATTTCGCGCACTGCAATATCCAATAAACATAATATACAAATGTTAAACCAAAAATAGATTACATATATACATATAGTCCTCGTCATTAGGTTAGATGCACTCATTTGGAAAACGAATTGGGCTTCTGGTATTTAGAAATTATTAAATAGGAAAGATGACAACTTCCAAAAAAGAAACCTGAAAAGGAATATAAACTAAATCCGTACATCGAAAATTGTATTTCCTCTCGGCCATAACGGTATTCTTACACCATTTGTAAAGCAACAGCAAAAATAAACATATTCACCATTTATTTTATTGGACGTAGCAGCAAATTAATGAAAAATAATGGTATGAGTACATTTGATACAAAAACATTTTTATTTTTGAAAAATGATATAGTAATGAGTATTTCCGAAAGTTTTTGAAATTGCTTCTAATAAACGCGCTTTCGTGGAGCTGTGACCCACCCATAGCCTAGCGAGGCAGACAATAAATGTATTTTTCTCGTGTTTTTCACACACACATGATCGGCAACTCACTTGTATACAACAACTATGTTTGATTCGAAGCATCCCAGCGGCGGAAGTCATGACCTGGAAGGCCTGAAATCATGACCAAAAAGGGCTTCTTTAAAATACGGAAGGCCTTCCCTACAAATTACCTCCTCCTTTCTTTTTAACATTGCGTGAGACTGGGAGGAAAGGCCTTCCTTGCCCACTGCCTAAAGAAGGCCTTAGAAGACATGCAAAGAGGAAGGCCTTAGAAGGCATTTACTTTAATTTATATTTGTTAATGAAATATAAAATAAAATAATTCTTTTTATCACAAAATCTTTATTCACTGCTACATATTTATTTATAAGTAAGTACATATCTATCTTACAAAGTTTTACCACGCCCGAATACAAATTGAAAATTTTAAAAATACCCTGAAAAAGATTAAATAAAAAATATATTTTTAAAATTTGTATGACATATTCCAATTAAATTACGGTTAAAAAGAATCGGAAATGAAATTTCTCAAAATTGTAAAAATCTTCTTCTTGGTTATAAAAAAATAAATGGTTTATCGTTACATCCCATGAAGGGCTTAGGGAGAGCTTCTCACAAACCAGTGAGCTGTGCGCGTTCTAGTTTTATACGCACTGATTGGGACCTACAGTTTTAAACCGGTTCCGAACGGTATTTTGAGAAGCTTTTTCATGGCTATGTACTCGATAGCATCGCCGTCACTAAGCGAGGTGACCGCCGTCGAAAGAAATCCAAGGTGGTCAGAGCAGAGATCGAACCCACGTTCTCATGCACAAGAGCCGCGCATTCTACCATTGCTCCACCGACGGCCATATCTGATGTAAAATTCATGCCTTCCGCAGGCTTTATTTTAGGAAGGATTTACAAAAGAACCATTCCGGATGCCTTATTTGTGGAAGGCCTTGCGACTTCCGCCGCTGGGATCAGTCTATGCCTGTGCGCTTACGACCGCACACAAGCACATAATACGTTTGTGTGCGTGCGTTCAGTTTTGACTACCACTGCCAAGATAACTTTATAGCTTCAATTAATGACTCCGAGTCATGCCAGTGAGTGTGTGTTCAACTGAATTGTCTATTATTTCCAACAAAAGCTAACCATTTTACAATTAGAAAAATGTTCATGACTTATAATAAGCCTGTAGTATGAATTTCTCATATATTTACCAAAATATATATTTTATTGTCTATCCACAATAATGGTTCATACGGTACCATAACCTGTTAAATTTTTAGCAAAAGTGAATAACAAGAAAATTACTCCACCTCAGAAACCATGAGAGATAGGGACGTGGGGATTAAACAGAATTAAAAAAAAATTTATCCTAGGAAATAGTCTTATCACATTTTTTTTTTGATTTTGTGATATTCACGTATTCTTCGGAACGACGAAAGGTAAACAAACTTTGACATAAGAGAAAAACTCACTCATACTCACCCAGAAAAAAAGTTCAAATCAGTTGGGCTAGTGCTTCTACCATTTGTTTGTACCATGTTTCGGAGAGAACTTATATGTTTTTGTTGCGTTTATTCTCAGTAGTCCATAGACTCTTCTTCTCAGTTGTTATTATTTTGTTTTATTTTCTATTTCTTAGAAATTTGAAACTCTTTGCAATTTCCAATAGGTGCGTCGAACCTGCTGACCAGGACTATATTAACTTGTTAAAAACAAAACAAAAATCTGTTGTTGTTAATATAAGTCAGACAGTGGTACAAAGTGTAACGTCTGCAACTACTTTAAGATACAATTTTGAATTAACTAATAGATAACTATGTATTTGCTTCCCCCGAAAGCGGTTTTGATAGGCTTCAACACTTCTCTTTCTTTAACGAGTTTTGATTTTTTTTGTTTCTACTGTAAAATTCGATAAAATTTATGAAAATGCACATTGACCTCCACAACGACTTCTGTTTTGTATAACGTCCGCAACGGCACTTTATGCAGGATTATACCGTTACCGATAAAAGTCAACTAATCTTTGTGTATGCCACGTGAAAATACTCTCCAAGAGTAGCGAAACGCTGAATGGAAATTAAGAATGTACCATTCACAGCACCAACAGTATTAACAAATAAGTATACGTACGAACGTAACGTCCATAACGCAGGATTAACCCATATATGTACCATAATTACCATCATTAATCATTATTAATATTTAAGAAGAAAAATAACTGATCTTGAACTCTTTATTTTGTAGAATATAAGAAATCATTTGTATTTTCAAGAACAATTAAATTTAATTATGTAGAATAAATATTGTAAAGCGTTTTTCAACAGAGACGCTACAAAAGTAAATCGATAGGGAGAGCAAACGACGCCATATTTTATCCCGCTCTTTTGACATTACTCTTCAGTAAGGTTTGCCATTTCATCATGGAAAGATGTACGAGCCAACAACGAGTCGAAATTATTAAAATTTACTACCGAAATTTGGAGTGAGTGGCCTCAACTTTAAGAGCGCTATGATTCGGATTTTCATCGGAAAATCATTTTCAGCGATGCGGCTCATTTCTGGCTGAATGGCTTCGTCAATAAGCAAAATATGCGTTATTGGTCAGACAGCAATCCACACGTAATCCATGAGCCATCATTGCATCCCGAAAAAATTACGGTTTGGTGCGGTTTATGGGCCGGCGGCGTCATTGGGCCGTACTTCTTCCGTGATGGTCAAGACCGGCACATTACTGTTAATGCGAATCGCTACCGTTTAATGATAGCCGAATATTTTTGGCCCCAATTGGATAATATGGACTTGGAGGACATGTGGTTCCAACAGGACGGCGCCACAAGCCACACAGCGAATGCCAATTTATTCAATTTATTGGAAACCAAGTTTGGTGAACGTGTTATTTCACGAAATGGCCCAGTCGATTGACCGCCTCGGTAGTGCGATTTGACGCCGTTAGATTATTTGCTGTGGGGCTACGTCAAGTCTATGGTCTATGCCAACAAGCCAGCGACGATTGATGAACTTCGTACGAATATTGAACGTGAAATTGCAGCAGTATCGGCCGATTTATGCTTGAAAACCGTCGGAAATTGGGTTCAGCGTCTGGACTTCTGCAAGCGTGCCCGTGGTGGCCATGCAAAAGAAATCGGGTTCCATACATAATGGCATCGAACGTACTTTCACAGGAATAAAGAATTTCATTGATATCTAAAATCGGTTTTGTTTTATTTAAAAAAACTATTGTAGCGCTCTTATTGAAAACCCCGTTATTATGCAAATTTTAAAATACAAACAAACAATATGTATGTATTTCAAACCGACAAAAAATTTCAAAGGACTATTGGACAACGACAATAGCCCGTCCCATTGCAGTAAGGATATAAGCGGCAACCGCTTATCAGTATAAATTAGATATGCTAATTTATATATATTTTATTTGCTACATATTTTAGATACAATATCAGGGCAGTAGGATTAAAATGTTTTATTGTCCAAAAACAATTTTAGTGTTTACGAAAAACAAGACAAAAAAACTAAAATTTAATTATTTCTACCAATCTTGAATTAAAAAGTAGTACGTATAAATACAAATAAATCTTACGTTATGTAAAATGGATTATAGAAAGAAACATCACTCCTTTTACGATTTATACACAAACATTACATTTTCATTAGTTAAAATGCACACACCTTCGTTATTTATAATGTTGGCATCTGATACAAATTATACCAGAAATTATTTAGCAGAAGGGCTTCGTAGTACAAATTGATGCTGAAACTTACACATGATGGACCAAAAGCCTTTTTGGATTTAATATTAGTTTAATATTATCAATCTCATTTTTTGGATCGGTCTATGTCATTTATTTACAATAAAATAAAAATATTTGTTATTTGTTTTGTATTTAAGAAGGGTAGGTCAGTGACTGGCCGCTGTTACCATTTCGCCGTGGAGAAGTTTTACAGAATTAGTTGGATAATAAATGTATTTAAAATACTGGCAAAGTACTATATTCTGTCAGTACTGTAAATGTTGTAAATCTATCAGTTTCAGAATACTTGCACTGTCCTCGTTGACACTCGGCCGACAGGATTTTTCTGCCTGGATATTTTTCCAATATTGTTATAGTAGCAAAAATTAAGATTAAATTACTTCCTTTATTTTCCATATGTTATCTACATTTAATAAAACTACTACAATGGAACGGACGGAAAATCAACAGTATCAACTCAACGATACAACTTAATGTGGACGTCTATATTTAACACAATGGTTTTCTATAAGTTGGAAATAAAGAGATTAACGAGTTGCAAGTTTAACAATTGTTTACCGTAATTATTCCATCCACTTCACAATAAAAATTTTGAAACCAACGGATTCCGGCGCTAATTGCAGTAACCCCGCAACCCTTCATAATGTGCTATATCGAGAATTTCCTCATCTTTATAATCCATTTATGCTAAGTTGTCAAAATTGTGTATCTGCAGTTTTAAAGAGCAAAAACAGCAAAAGCCTACACTGTAAATAATTTGTT
Organism: Phaonia tiefii; assembly: GCA_963931995.1. Classification (NCBI taxonomy): domain Eukaryota; kingdom Metazoa; phylum Arthropoda; class Insecta; order Diptera; family Muscidae; genus Phaonia; species Phaonia tiefii. Next base: position 201,169,641 of record OZ008369.1, read on the forward strand.
GATAATTAGAATGAAAATCCTTGTACATTTTTGCTGAAGTGTAATATTACGCAAATTATTGTTTATTTTAAAGAGAAACATAAAATGTTGAATTTTAAGCAAATGGTTTTTCAAAAATGAGATTTACAATAAAAAATTTTGAAAATACAACTTAAACTACAATAACCTGTTCCACGTAAAAAAAATTGTGAAATATATATGAAAAACATTAAGTACCGCATAGGTTTTTTGTCAAAAATATTTGTGCCCCAGTCATATGTTACATTTCACCATCCTTATGATTGTAAAATTGTTACCAAATTATTTTTTTTTTTCGAACGGTACACAATAATACATTTTATTTATTATTACTCAAAATTAATTCCCTCACACCCATTGGGCGCCTTTTGGAATTTCCCTATCCTTCTAAATATTATATAATATGTTTATTCTAATAAAAATAAATAAATGGTTTCCCGTTACATCCCATGAAGGGATTAGGGATAGCTTCTCACAAACCAGTGCAGCTGTGCGCGTTCTAATTTTACACTCACTGATTGGGGCCTACAATTTTACACCGGTTCCGAACGGTATTTTGAGAAGCTTTTTCATAGCTAAGTACTCGATAGTGTCGCCCACGTTCTCATGCACAAGAGCCGCGCACACTACCATTGCACCACCAACGGCCACATTCTTATTCTTTTAATACATTGGTCTTATTCTAATACATTACATACATACGTTAAAAATAGTTTCTTAAAAAAATTAAAAAAAAAATTATCATTGTGGTTGTCCTTTTGACCTAAAACTAGTACCTTAAAAAATAAATAACAAACTTAAAAACTAAATAAAAAGGGAACAAAATTCCATGCATTGTTACCGCATACATTAAAAAATGTAATGTTCGCCTTGATTATCAGATAAAACTACTGAGTAGTATTATATACAGTGTCCTCGATACCCAGTGTACCGAATCTCCTGTGGTAAAATAAGAGACAACCGTCCGTTCCTAGAAAGCCCCCTTCATTAAGGGCCAGAAGGTCCGTTGGTTTAAAGAACCAACGCGACAGAAGACTGTCCGCATCCGTCATGTGGAAGCATGCCCTAACTAGGTCATTCTCCACACACGACGCTTTCCCCAAGAATCTCAGAGCAGAGTCCACCATGAAATTGTCAATTCTCCCACTTTGGGCATCATCATATACCCTCCTACAGGAGGGTATGCGGAAAGATCCAGCCGCCATCACCGTCAACCTTAGACCCAAACACGTTGTAAGTACTTTCCTCTCCCACTGCCTCAGCCTGTCCATCTGACTCGACGAGATGGGAATCCAAGCTGGGAAAGCATACGCTAAAAGATAAGGACGTGCCTGTACACAAGCAGACGCACCTCCGTACTCAGGCCTTTCCCCCTCCACAACAGCCTGTAGTAAGCAGAGAAGACAAACCTTGCCCTCCGTAAAGCATAGTCAACATGACTCACAAAAGAAAACCGCGCATGAAACATTATCCCAATGTACTTAAAAGCCCTAGATATCGTAATATCCGAATCTCCCACCCTGTGCTTCTGGATGTAGCCCCTGGCATTCGGATACAGATTTCTGCGCTTTCCCTCAAAAATTATCCCCCTTTGTCTTGGCCACGTTAAGCCCAATTGAAAACTTTGAAAAGCACCCACTCAGGGTCTCAAGGTAGGTGTTCAGCCTACGATTCACGGTGCTCGCCCTAGGGCCAGAAGATGCAACACGAATGTCGTCCGCATACACCATTAGTAAATCCCCCTGGAGGAAGGGACATGTTGCTAAGGAGAAGATTGTACAACACAGATGCCAACAATGAGCCCTGTTGCACACCCGCCGTCACAACCTTCTCCTCAGAGAGCGCATCGCCAACCCTTACACGGAACGTCCTCTCCTCTAGGAAACCAGCAACCATCCTGAGGATGTCAGCAGTAAAACCAGCAGCCTTCATCTTCACCAATATCGCTGGTTGCCAAGCCGTATCAATGGCATTGACAAAGTCAAGGCTAGCAGCTATCCTTGCGTGCCTCCGGTTTAGACCACTAGTCACATATTCAGAAAAAACCATCAGTGCATGCGACATTGAGTGCCGCGCCCTAAAACCAAACTGGTTGTCGAGCGCTCAGCCAAATGATCACGAACATAGTCAAGAATAAACAACTCCAGAAGTTTCCCAAAAGGGGAAAGCAGCGAAACCGGCCTATAGTCCTCTTCCGAACCGTCCCAGGCTTGGGAATAGATACTATCGCCGCCTCCTTCCAGGCCCGAGAGAAGTAGCCCCAGTTAATGCAATGGTTCAAAGGAATCGCCAAAAAGACCCAAACGAAGGAATCTGTCCTCTTCAAGACAACATCCCTAATTCCCTCCAGCCCAGACGACCTTTTAGCTGGACGCATCCTAAGAGCGCTACCCACATCCGCAGCCCTGATAATCAGGTCATCCACACGTGCAGCACTGACTGTGCCGTTAGCCATGATCCCAGAGCCAAATGTAACACGTGGTATGTGGCTCACCAATTCAGCCGTAATCCGCTCACCAAAGTCACCATTCCTCAGATGACCATTCACGCTATGTACCGCAGAAAAACCCCCACAAGGAGATTAGCCTTGCCTACCTCCTCAATAACAGACACACCGTCCTCGTCCACCATATCTGGGATTGGATCCCTTCGACGTAGTCCGCCAGCCGCTTTAAATAAAAAATAAATGGTTTCCCATTACATCCCATGAAGGGACTAGGGAGAACTTCTCACAATCACTGAGCTGTGCGCTTTCCAGTTTTCACTCACTGATTGGGACCTACAGTTTTACACCGATTCCGAACGGTAGTTTGAGAAGCTTTTTCATGGCTAGATACTCGATAGTGTCGCCGTCACTATGCGAGGTGACCGTCGTCGAAAGAAAATTTGTAGGTGGTCAGAGCCGGGTTCGAACCCAGGATCTTATGTACAAGAGCCGCGCACACTAACAATTGCACCACCGACGGCCAGCCGCTTTAACCCCACAAAACGTAGTGCTGTCCACCCTTATCACACTGAGCTGATCCGTCCAAAATCCGGCCTCGAACTCAGCAATAGCAGTTCTGCAAAGAGTTCTGCGAAGCCTCATTTTCCGCATAATAAGGTCTTTATCCTTGGAGGGAGGTCAGGCAGCCAACCACACCCTGTTGGCATTTTTGGTACAGCACCATCAACAGCTTGTCGAAAAGACTCAGCCATAGACTCCACGCAGTCATTAATCTCGCCAATGGTAACATTGCGATCCACAGGAAGAGCAGCAGAGAGAAGAGACCCCCGTAGCAAAGAATTAAACCGACCCACGTTCATTCTCCTAGAGTTGTACACAACTGGCCGCTCCCCCCGCACCAGCTCGCCACAGTCCACTCGAATCTCCACAGCCCTGTGATCCGCCAAATTATATTAACATTTTCCAAAAAATGAGATGGAATTGGTTTTTTTTTCAAGTGCATCGCGAGAGGTAAAGGTGTTAATTGATTTTTCTGAAATTTGTTATTTTTTGATTCACTTGACGCAGAAAGTTTTTTTTTCTAACATAATACTGAAGCTTCAACCCTTTTTTCGGTCCCGCCTAATTTATCAATTTTTAATTTCAACACTGTCAGCCACACTGAAAACCCAGCATATTGTTACGAATTTCCTTATTCCATCGCGTTGTTTTATTCCCAATAATAAAACAAGGTTCGTTTTAAATTACGATAATTACAACGGTTTCACTTCCCTTTATTTTACTTATATAGTACAACAGTTTACTTTATTTATAACACTTTAATAAGTCTTGTATTTTGCTATCAATTCGCGTTGCTTTACTATCAATTCGCGTTGCTTTAATCACAAACTGAACTCTCCATTCCAAAGACCTCCGCTATTTCTACCAACTCACCATACTCAAATGAAGGTAGATCTAGCGAATTCAAGAACCTTCTAGACATTGTTGTTGTTGCTTATCTTTGTAGAACAATCTGGAATGGCGGAGAGTTATCTTTACTGAGGTGAATTCATCCTACTGGTTTAGCGAGCTGGTACGTTGTTACAATGCATACTTTCAGGCGCAGCACTAACCGCCTGTAATTTATATACTGTTAGTAGAGTCATTAACAGCACGCAAAAGCTTTTACTTATTCGTAACAATATGAAGAAAACTTATCGTCTTAGCGCTCGTAATTTCGACAGTTATATTCTCATCTGTCTGCAACTTTTTTGGTGCTAAAGATGTACAAAACTATTTGTTTGTTCCACATCACGTCAACAAGATGGTGTGATACCATTTTTAGTTGCAAAGAATATTTGCCAATAGCAAATTTACGGCCTTATCATACAAGTCACATTCACTTCACTTGCCATTTGAGACATCGCATACTAAACAAACTATGTGCTTACCGACAGATATTCGTTAATGTTTATGTAAAATGTACCACAAACAATAAAAATTTTAGCAAAAATCATTTGTCAGGTTATTGATTTGGTTATGAAATTATGTTAAAAATTACAGTGAACTTACATGATAAGGCCATTAATTAAGATAGGTTGTTTTATGTTTTGAGGATTTATTGTATCTACCATCATTCCGTTTGTACAGCGTTTGTATGGGAGACCCAATATCATAAATTCCCTGTAACTTTGTGAAGTTAGGCAAAGCACTACTAAAATTTCATTAATATCGGTGTCCGTGACCACCGATTAACCGACGGACTCATATGGCTTTTTTGAATTACACTGTGCGACGGCCAAAATCGGCGGGGGTTCTGACTACCCGGAAAAGTTATATCGGTCAAAAAAAGTTATACGTGTCCCAGCGTTTCCTTTAAATTATTCATATACTGTGTCTCTACATAATTAACAGTTTTACAGTTATAAATAAATTTATGAAGAAAAAATAATAATTTTTTATCTAAAAACTTTAAATTTTATTTTTGTAAAAACAGGAATAATCCAAACCGGGAAAAAGTGTCAAGTCTTATTACTTTCACGTAAAGTCACATAACCTGGGAACAAAATGAGACATAGATCATGAAAATCTATGAACGCGTTTCGCTTTTATTCACAATTAAGTGAAGGAATCCATTTTGACAAGAATATTGATTCTTTCTTTCAATGAATATGGATAATCGTCCTGAATGAATTTAAAAAATTTGCTCAATGATATGTACAAAATTCTTTGGAAAAAAAGTTGATTGCTTTTTATGATTCTCAGAATTAAAAAAAGTAATAAAATAAACAAAAGGTTATTTAATTTACATTCAATTAAAGGGAAAAAAGTGAAGTGCACTTTTTTATTGTTTTTCCGTTGGCTACCTGTAACGGATGATTTTTTTAATTCTATGCACATTTATGAGTGGTCATTTTTTGGAAAGTTTTGAAAAATTTGAAATGCACACGCTCGTAAACAAAGTCATAAATGATGCTAAATGAATGCGCAATAATAAAATGTCTGACTCTTGTTTTTAGAAAACTGAATCAAGTACACATCGTTGGTTGATTATTGTTTTGTCGTATACGCCATGTATGTTTTTTTCGAGTTGCTGATGTGTCTACAGGTTTTTGTGCGTTCTCTTTCCGAATCTGTTGTCAAATTTTTGATATTTCTTACCATTACTGTGATGTTTACTCTACATTGTTTTAATATCCCTAAAAATTGCTAGTTGGTAATAGTGGTATAGTTGTCAATATTGGTATCTCAAACAATTGGCGTTTACGGCAAACCAGTAATAAGTCGACGATATGCTTCCTTAACAGCTGCGTTCTTTCATAAGTACCTGCCAGTTAAATAATGAAAAATACGTAGTATATATAGGTGTTTATTGATCGGTTTTTTGTCATTCAACAAGTGCCGACGAACGCGAAAAGCACTAGTAATTTTTCTCCCGTTTTTTAAAATTGAATAACAACAAACCATAGTGACGCACTAATGCAAGTATAAAATCGAAATTAGTACAAATTTTCCAGAGCTCTTTCAACAATTACTGGATCATGCACTGCGCAAGTGGAGCGTGGTTTTAAACTTTATTTATAACTCTGTTAACAGTGCACAAACACCTCTTCCGCATTAGGATCAAATAATAATTCCACCGCTTCCAAGTCCTGACAGAGAAACTTATTTTTCTATTGCAACAATGGGTCAATCGGATTTCACCTATGAACCATCGAACAAAATAATTACAATATCACAAGTAGAGTGGACAAGATTGTCTCAACATGAAGCAGAAAAACATGCCCAGCTTTTGGAAGGAGGCAACAAATCAAATTCACCGGATATCGAAGATAACTTTTTTTATTGACTATATTACAACCTCATGAGGTCAGAAGTCTTACACATATTAATTAAACAAACAAATTAAACTAATTTCAGCATATTCTTCCAACTGGCTCTATCCTTCGCCTTTTCTCACAGTTGGTAACATCAAGGATACGGAGGGATTCTTCTGCCTGGTCTTTCCACCGGAGTCCTGGTCGTCCTCTTTTCCTGCTTCCATCGGGTACGTTATCAAAAATCTTTCGCGCTGGCTCATCTTCATCCATTCTGATAACATGACCCAGCCAACGCAATTGGCCCACTTTGATTCATCTAGCTATGTCCACGTCAGAATGGAGATTATATTAAAACTCCCAAGTGTTTTTCATCCGCTTGCGATATGACCCAAGTTTCGAAGCCATATGTCAAGACAGGTAAAATGAGGGTCTGATATAGCTGGACTTTTGTCCGTCGAGAGAGGGCTTTGTTCCTAAACTGCTTGCTGAGCCCAAAATAACATCTATTTGCAAGCACAATTCTCCTATCTATCTCCAGGCTGACGTTGTTGTCCTTGTTCAAGGCGGATCCAAGGTAGACAAATTCATCTACCACTTCAAAATTAAATCGGTTGTCAACGTTCAGTCGAGAGGTTTCTCTAGTCGTTGACACCATCAATTTTGTCTTGCCCTCATTAACAGCAATTCACTGATTCCTTTTCGATTCTTGAAAATACCGCAGCATCCTCTCGCAAATTTCGCCTAATGATGTCTATGTCGTCAGCACACGCCAGCAACATGTGGCTGTTCATGTTAATGGTCTTGTTCGTATTTACTGCAGCCTTTCTCATTATTATCTCCATTCAGATGCTGAAGAGATTGCACGAAAGTGTGTCGCCTTGTCTAAGTCCTCGCTTGGTACAGAATGGTTCAGTGAGGTCTTTCCCCACTTTCACTGCTGAGTTGGTGTTGGTCAGTGTCATTCTACAGAGGCGAATCAGTTTTGCCGGAATACCAAGTTTAGACATAGCTTTTCCAGGATTTGGCGTAGCGTGAATATTTGGTCAGTTGTGGACTTGCCTGGTCTAAAACCACACAATCTATACTATCTTCCACTATGATTACCTCCTGACCTTCAGTGGAAGAATCTGAGTGGAGTAGTGCTGAAAAGTGGTCTCTCCACATTTTGAGCACACACCAGATTCCCGTTCTTGTCCTTGCAGGAGGGCAGCCCATTATTATGCCCGTTGGTCGATCTTCGTACCCTCTGGAAAAACTTTCGGGATTCACCATTTATCCTACACATTTCGCTTCTTTTACTCTCTCGCTGCTCCCACTGCCATTTTTTTCGCCTAAATAGTTGGTTTTCCTCCCTTCTCAGATTCCAGTACCGCTCACTCGCAACACGCGTTGTAACTGATTTGCTACCACTGCGCATCTGGGTCTTCGGGAGGGGGGTATTCTGCTCTAGCAGGAGAGAGAGTTTCTGTCGATAGGACATTGATATCTCCGGTATTCGTAGCTTGTCAATATCCAGCTTTTCCTGTGTTCGGTTTCGTACGGTTTCGCCCTGCTCAATCTCGTGCGAACATTCGCAGGCACCAGGTAATGATCCGAGTCGATATTGGCACCTCGAATCACACGTACATCCATTACACTAGAAGAGTGACTGCCATCTATTACCAAGTGATCAATCAGGTTCTTCGTCCGTTGATCAGGAGATATCCAGGTCGCCTTATGAATGTCTTTATGCTGGAATCGTGTGCTACTAACTACCATGTTCTTTGCAGCGGCGAAGTCTATCAGTCTTATTCCATTATCGGAGGTGGAATCATGGAGACTGCGATTACCGTTGGTTGGTCGAAGGACACTTTCCTTTCCTAATTTGGCATTAAAATCGCCTAGAATAATCTTAATGTCGTGGTCAGGGCAGCGTTCATATACTTCTTCCAGGCGCTCATAAAATGCTCCTTTGACCTCATCATCTTTATCCTCTGTCGGTGCGTGCACACAAATTAACGAGATGTTGAAATATTTCGCTTTGATGCTAATTGTGGCTATGCGGTCACTCACTGGGTTGAACCTTGAAACTAGGTGTCGCAGTCTCTTGCCTACTATAAATCCGCACCCAAATTCGTGCTTACGCTCATGGCAACTGTAGTAAATATCGAAGTTTTTCTTTCTGGTGCAACCATATCCTGTCCATCGCATTTCCTGGATCGCTGTGATGTCAGCTTTATATTTTCCGAGGACATCCGCCAGTTGGAAAGTGGCACCAGTCCTGTATAACATTCGAACATTCCAGGTACATATCCTTAAATCATGGTCCTTATAACGTTTGCGAGGTTGGTCCTTATAACGTTTGCGTTTATCTTTTCTGTGTATTTTAATTGCTAATATAACGGTGGCGGGAGGCAAACCCAGCCCACCGTGGTTTCCATTGTACCTACTGAAGGATGATTATGTTTCAGCCACCCATTATGGATCAGACGCTGAACAGAATGCAGTGTGTCGAAACTGGATTTTGGTTTCTTCAATTTTGATCCGCCGTTGGCCGGTGGTGTTGGCTCATCCGCCTTCAAAGGACAGAAGAATATGTCCACTACTTCGAAGAGCTTCCAAGGACAGTCCCATCGAAGATAACAATTGCTATTAAAACGTTACTTCATATGAGTGAAATATACGATTCCATGAAAATAACTTTGGATAAAGTTTGCTACACTGATCACATGTGGTTAGGGAATGCCAATTCCCGGACATTTTCATTTCCCGGGAAAGCGGGAAAAATAAATAAATTTCCCGGGATCGCGCGAATTCCTGTTGAAATGTGAGTCGCTTATTTTCTTAACCTTTTTCCGAATATTTTCTGTCAATTTTGTACCACAAAGAGAAAAAATAGTACAAACATCTTAAAAACTCATTAAAAACTGTATTGCAATGTGTTGCGAAATCTAATATTTGATGCAGCTGATACTGACGAGGATTTGTATCCATTTAAAATTTGGCAGCCTAATATCTGTGATACTAACTAACTTCTAACCCAACCATATCTAAATCTATCGAACCTAATCGCAGTGTCACTTATTTGCCCAATTACAAACAGCATGCTATGTTCATATTCAACCGATAATTGTTTTGCGGCAACAAACTCATTTTGAACTTTCACAGGTTTGCGACACTTTCTGAGGTGAAATGATTGGTGTTGATGTAGTACATAAGGTTTTAGTTTAAATTTTAAAAAGCTCGACAATATATACATACGAGTATATATTATTGAAAACTTTTTGAAATATCTAATTTAAAATTTCTTGTTAAACACTTCAATGTTTTGGTAAGTATTTAGAAAGATAGGATAAGAAATATGTCCTCTTTCAAGGTATACAATGATTTGTTTACCCTTCAACAAAAAGAGTTATTAAAGTTGGAAATTAAAATATAAATCTATAAATATATATATTTTTTATAAGCGCATGCACCAGAATATTAAAAAAATATAATACGGACCAAAGTAACTAAACATTGAACTTTTGTTAAAAATGTACAGTTTAGAATAGTGGTTCGAAAATATTTGGAAATTGGTTTTTATTATAAAGTATATGATTCGATCTGAAATTATTTCTTACGCCCAATTTCACCAAACATCGTATTGATGCAAATCAGTTTCGCTGCTTTAATGGTAATTACAATTGCATTTTTATTTTTTTTTTCCAAAATTCACAATTGATGTGAGGGAAACATGAAACTTCCACTCCAACTAACGAAAATGTCGCATCCCTACTAATACTAACATACTAACATTTTACGAAAATACAATAATTTACAACATATAGAATACCCTAGTGCAAAAAGAGCTTGCTAAATTACACTTTTTTGCCAAAATATTCCAATGTATTTCTTTGGAAATTTCTCTACATGTGGCGGATTAGTGGTGATCTGAAAGTCGTGGCGATGCTAAGAGCTCTCCAAGGAGGCTATACGAAACACATATGTTTCTTGTATTTGTGGGATACCCGATTTAAAGGAAACCAATCCTAAACGCATGACTGGCTTGCTCTAGATTCAACGGAGAAAGGACACAACTTTGTAAATGATCCACTCGTGCCAATGTAGAACGCCCTCCTGCTCCCTCTCCATGTCAAACTGGGAATCGTCAAAAATGTCATCAAGACCATTGGGAATCAACCGAATATAGTCGATTGATTGAAAAATATTCTCCCACGAATCAGCGAAGCAAAATTGAAGGATGGTGTTTTGAATGGGCCCGATTAATTCAAAGGAATTTAAAGAGGCTTTAGACGGTAATGATTACATTGTGTGGAGGGCAGTGAAGCAAGTCATACGATAAGTTTTGGGAAGTAAGCGCGCACGCAATTACTGCGCTCTTGTGATGATTGAAGATGTTGCAGTCCTTCCAGAAAATTGGAGTGAACATGTGTCGCAAAATTCACTTCGTGCATAACCATTCAGAATACTTCAGCAAGCAGCTAGCCTCAGAGTCGGATGAACATGACGAGCGCTTCCACCAAGTGCCAATGCCCATGGAAACTCGATATAAAGGCAAAAGGTAGGACTCGCTGGTGGCTGAAATTTGTTGGTATTTGATAAAATACCTCATGAGACTATCGGAACAAATAAAATAGATCCCAACTATAATACCGACTCACATGCCAAAGAGGTTAAATATAGTTTGCAACAGGCTCGAAAGAGAGTTACTCAGATTTTGGAGCGTGCTAAAGAATTAGTAAGAGTAATTATTACAGACAATCGTTATTGGAGGAAATGGTTTAGCCCTGTTTGAGAGCACAGCGGGACGTAAGTTGTCAAATTTATATAAGCGACAGTAAACAGGTGTTTCCATCGATGCCAAAGGCTGATTTTGAATAATGGAAAAATTGTGATTATTCATAAAAACAGGAAATCTCCAACTCTAATTTTTTTTCCTGTTTACAAGTACTGGACAATATGAAGTAATAAATACAAATATCAGCATGTAGTAATAAAAATATATGTCAAACTGACAATACTAAATAATTTAATCCTAGTATAATTATTATGGCCATAATACCAATTTATATACAATTGTAATAAGAATTTATGTTCTTACGTTATTTTATGCATTTATTCAAAAAAAGAGGGAGGTGTAGTGTAAATATGTGTCGAGCAGAGCAAGACCATAAATATTACTGTCCATCATAATACGAACAAGATATATTTCAACTGACTTAGTGGGAATTGCGAATGTAGCAATTTCGACTTATTTGACGTCTTTTAACCGGGTTTTACTTCATTTGTGTTAATATCCTAAAACAAATTACATTCTAGTAAATGAGTGAATGAAATGTAGTAATTAAGAAACATGATTTAAATTTTTAATTATGATTTTATGCTTCACTTCGCAAAGATGTTATTACGTGAATAAGAATTAACTAAAATTTAATTAACAATTGAAGACGTGAGAATGAAAAGTTGATATGAACCAGAAAGGTAATTTTACAGGAGAACAAAAAATATAGTTTATATCTAATTGATTAAGATTTTTTTTGCTAACAATGATTTTAGAACGTTTATACACATATGTATATGTATGATAACGGACCAGTATATATAGGTTCTTAAAAATTAATTATTATGTTATGGGAATAGTAAACTTCACACAGGGAAAAGATTAGTTGGATATCAATTCAGGCATTGGAAATTCCATGATAAAGTCTATAGTTTGACCAGAATTCGTAATTGTTAAACATCAGAATTATTTGTCGATATTATTGGTAAATTAAAAATCGGTATTACTAAATACAAGTTACTACTACCGAATTTTAGTTGTAATAACCAATTTGAGTATTTCAAAAAACATCATTCATCTGAAATGGAAGATGCAACTAAAAAAAGTACAATATTAGAATTCGTGTTCAAATATTGGTTACTGTAATCATAATTTAATTTCTATTACAAAAACACTTGTTACAAATATATGTATTCGATTTTTCACAAGAGGCTTTGTAGATAAAGAGAAACTACGTATATTGGAATGTTACACGAGGACTTTACAGAAAATCTAATATTTTAAACAGAACTTTGTTTGTGAACAAACAATAAAGTGTATAGATATCAGCCAGCGAAGAATACATATTATCATAAACTGAGGTGAAGTGAGACATTTAAATATAATCGTTGAATCTGAAGCCACTATTGACGCCTTCACAAACACATGCAAACAATTGTGGACAGTTGGCTGGAGGAACTATTTTTCTGGATGACACATATTTACTTAAACATACCTATGATAACCAGGGTAACCCATCTCCATTTATGAAAAATGTAGAGAACTGTCTGTATCTGGAAAAGGAAGCGTCCAACCGAAAAAATAAAAATTTTTTACGGGTTTCTAAGGATTTCTCAGAGAGTGTTCCAATTAGCATGAAATAATTTGTTTTTCATAAAATCGCCAAAATAAGAAAATCGCAAAAAATGGCTATATCTGGGAAACGGTGCGTCCAATCGCAAAAATAACAAATTTTATTAATTTTGTTTATATTTAAATATAAAATACACAATTTTTATAAAAAATTATTTGTTTTACTTTTTTTCTATAAAATTCATAATGGGTTAAAACATCACCAAATGGTTGTGACAGCAACCAAATTCAAGCAAATACTTTAGTTGAGCATACCAATATATTATTTGGTACAACCGAATTAATTTTACATTTTTCGTTCATACAACTAATAGAATATTCACCACTACAGGATAATTTGATTGCTGCGACTAAGACTCTATTGACAGATCACATTTATTTATTGTTGCTGTGGCATCAACTAAATATTTCAGTTCTTGCAACGAAAACTGAATTTCAAATCAATTGATATGCACAACATTTGGTGATAAAGAACACAATTATTGGTAATCACAACTGAATAATGTGACAGTCCAAGGAACCGCAAAATATTAGTTGGTTGTAAATATAGTTGTGACAACGAATCTCTTCTCTGTGTGTTCATAAACTCATTTTAGCCCAAAATGGTTCATATCCACTTCTCATTCTCGTGACTTCAATTAATTAATATTTTGAAACATTTTTTCTCAAATTTGAAAGTTAAAATTATTTTATAAATAAATGTTTTAAACTTAACATGAAAGTCTCTTTAAAATTTTAATATTATTTTCGAATTTAAATAAGTTTCATATGAATTTGAATGAAAATACGCATTCTTGAAAAATTAATTTTTCGAACTAACCGAAAACCGGTTTCATGAAAATTGATTTTTCGAACAATCCGGTTTTTAAAAAATGCCGGTATTTTGGACACTCTACTTGGGGTGCAATATCTTATTATGATACCATAGATTTAGTACTTTAAACAGAAAAAATATGGCCGAAGGATCATATTAAAGGATTTTGGAAGAAGTATTTCCGAAGTTCAGTAATTTATTTAGACCCATGGAATTGATTGACTCATGGGTTGAACAAGATAATGCATACTGCAAGAACTGTGAACAGAATGCGTATCTTTTCAAGTGGCCGCCCTCTTCTCCAGATCTTCATATACATATATTGGAAAATGTATGGTAGTGGATGTCACGAAAATGTATGTAGGGGAAAGCAATTTGAGACCAAAGGGGCCTTGAAAGATCCTATAAAGAAATTTTGGAGTTCGGTACCCTTCAATTATATGGAGTCATTCTACCGATCTATGCCCAACCACATTTGTGAAGTTAATTGCAGTAAAGGAGTATGCACAGTGTCGTGATCGTGGCCAAAAATACTTGGACTCGATGTTAGAATTGCTTACATAATTAAACATGAATCGTTGGAAAAAACTTTGAGTAGACGGCGTAAAATTATATTTTAGCGTATCTTTAAGTAATGTTGAAATTACTATTTAATGTATTGTTATCACTTACACATACTTTATAATGGCCAGTTTTTAAGTGGATAGTTAACTATTGTATGACTTAATCGGAATTGAAATTTAATTAGAAGATCACTTTACATTTTGTTTTTCAGTGGCGAGTTAATGTAACCAGTCATATTGTTACCGATTATAGCAACACTTGCACTCTTATTGGGGAAGACATCGGTTTTGGGCTAAATACCAAAACAACAAAGAGGAAATGAAATTATGTAAAATAAGAAAAAAATTCATAAATCCAAGACATTTTAAAAATATTTAGAAAAACCTCATAAGCGCAACAATTTCACGATTTGGGATCAAAGTATGTGTTGAAATACCCAGAACAGAAATATGTATTTTATAGAGTGATTAATTCATTAATTCAACCACAATTTAACTAAGAAGGGAAGATTACCAGGGCCTGAAAAAAATTTAACTTTTTTCATAAACAATGGCCAGATATGGAAACTATTTATTAGAACACTTTTGATGTGTTGGGGGTAAAAATCTTTTTCATAATACAATCACAAATTTAGAGTAAGATGTGCGATGTAATCGTTAACCAATCGTAAAGCGTTATCAAATCGGTGTGAGCTATGTATGAGTATATTAGTGTACTCATACGCTGCATACAATATACTCAACACCATCTAGTGTGCAATAGTAGCGACTAATTTTCACTAATTGTCGTACATTATGTTATCGTAGGCAAATGAAAACAAATAAATAAAATGAATACAAAAAAATATTAATTTTAATAACTTTTAAAAAGATTTTTTGCACTTTTAATAAAAAATTTACTAAAACAAAGCAAAATAAGGAAAACTAAAAAGTAAACTTGTCAAATATAAGGAAAACTAAAAACTAAAAGTTTTCTTCATCTTTGGGATTGTCATTCATACTTAATAGCTGCATATAAGCACCATCTAGTGTGAAATAGTAGCTACTAATTTTCGAAAACCATTGCTGTAAAATAACTACATGCATTACATTTCAGTAAACAACTGATTAATAACTTGTCAACCGCAACAAATACAAAATAATAAAATATTTTACAAAACACCAAAAAAATTATAACTCAGAACATAAAACAACACAAAGTGTATCAAAGCTGAATGGAGGTAATGTTATTTCTAATAAAATTTCTATTAGATTCCAATATAAATTAAGATTATAACATATCTTCATTACGTACTGTTGCCTTACACTGAAGCTGGTGCACGACAATTGGGTAACAATCTCCATCTCATGCCAATTATTATGGGTGCAGATTTTAATACAAATTTTGCAAACCCACAGTCGCAAGCTTTATCAAAATTTTTATTTGACGGTTTCCACTTGCATGTGAGCAATTCTCCACAAACCCCCACAACTAACAATTCCACTACTATAGATGCAGTTTTCCATAGATTTTTAAATAGAATCGAGTCAAAAATTTATATATGTATCTTATTTTAGTTACCATAAGCCAATATTAACTATTTGTACTTAAGGCATTTACCATAGATGGGCACTTTGCAGTAAAAATAATTCTTGAACTAGTAAATTTTTACTGATTACTAAAATATTTTTCAGCAATTTTTATAAAGTGCCTACATGATTACGATGAGGTGCATTGAATTTTCAGTAATCAGTAATGCCCGATTACTGATTATTATGAATACGGCCCTATGATTTGAGTGGTAAGGCAAATTAAATTTCATTATCAGTAAAAATTTACTGAATTTTTTCAGTAATCATGCTGTGTGTTTATCGAACCAAATAATTTGGATTGACTGAAATTTTGACATTAGCGTGGTGAGTATTTATTGTCAAAATTTTCACTAACCCCAGGGCTACACAAAATTTTGGCAAGTAGTCTAAATTTTGACGTTTGTCTTTTATGCAGCATTTACACCGAAACAAGGTAATAGCAGCAGGTGTTGTTGTAGTTGTAGGCACCAACAACAGGCATTTTGTTTATGTCTCATTCGCTTCAGTTGTGACACTACACAAATCCATACCAACAACATATTATTTTAAGCACAAAAAGTAAAATAACAAAATCCGAGCAAATTCATTGTTTCGGAGTTATGGTCCCCGAAATTTCGGATGTGTGAGAGGGTAATGGGGTTAAGGTAGCGATTGATACGATCACTTGTTTGTATGAAAGAAGTCAAAATAAACTCAAACAATTAGCTAGTATTTCTCGATAACTCGCTTAGTTATCGAGTTTTAAAAATTATCGATTTTTTTCAAAATTTCAATATCCGATAACCCGATAACTAAGTGAGTTATCGAAAAATGCTATAGAGTTTTCTCCGTGGCCGGGCTAAGGGACTTTCTCCTCTGGGGTAGGCCCAACACCGGCTTCGGCATAGTATGAGTTTTTCTCTTCTGGGGTAGGTCAAACACGGCCATCGCGGCTTCGGCATAGTATTTTTGTAGTATAAAGCTTTATATTTTTGAGAAGAGTAAAAGAAAATAATCTTTAATTTTTTAAAAGTTCTAACATATGGGGGTCAATAACTCCGAAACTATAAATGCATTTTTTTGATTGTTATTTTACGTTTTTTGCTTAAAGCAACATGTTCTATCCGACGCAGTAATTTTTTTTCATTTTTGGAGAGTAAGCCGTATAATAGACATAAGCCCAGGGAACAATTGTGACAGGGAGATGATACTTGTGGAAAAAACATCGCACTAGATCAATTATTTACAGGAAAGATGGCAAATAACGTGGATGGCTGGAGGTGCGTTGCTTTAAAATCGTGTGTGAAGTCCGCAGTATTTTATCCATATTTTCTGTGGTTCGTACTTATTTGGAACGTAAATAGATTTTGAAAACATTCAAATCAACCAAATAGACCAGTATGTGGAGTAACTTGCATTTCAAAATTGCCGGACATACACATTGATGTCATTTCGGCCTTGTATAGTGCAACGCTAAGGCTTCTTTTGTGGCCGCCTTTAATCTGTGTCCCACATTGGTTCCCAGCGAAGTTTTTGAGTTGTTATACTGACCTGAAGGTGTAAGCTATATATGTAAATTCAATATTTATTATAAATACATCACATACATCCCTTGGCGTAATCGCAATTTATTCATTTTGTTTATAATTTGAAAAAAATACCGAAATATTTTTTAAAAATTATGTTAATTTCAAAAAAGTGCAAGCACATGAATTTTCAGCTGTCAAAATTTTGATTTTCCATTTCACACAGCAAAATCGGAATTGTAACTTCACCACACAAAAATAAATTCAACACAATTTACCACGACCGAAATATTTTCGATGAACACACAGCCTCAGTAAATTTACTGCTTACTATAATTTTTAATGCAGTACATATGTATATACTGCAGTGTGGCCATTTACTAACCAAATAAGTTAAATAAAACAAACAAAAACCAGCAAATTCCTATGTATTTACAATATTGAAAGTTTTGATACTTTTAATTGATTAATTAAAAAAATATACTAAAAGCATAACTACTTCCAACTTCATTACTAGATGTTTACACATCTCCCCTGTGATCGGACTCACATTATTTTTTTTTTAACATAAATACTACCCATTTTAAATGTACCGTTATTTAAATATTTGTATACAAGAATTACAAGATTAGTCTGTGAAAACGAAATATTGGGACAAAGAAACAAAATTTTTTAGGTTTGTAGCTACAAATAACTAATTTAGAATAAGGTAATTTCAGCGGCGACGGGGTGAGGAATTCCGTGCTAAAAGCTCGAAAATAGAAAATATAGAAATTCGTGGAAAAGCTTGAGTATAATTTAATTATAATTATATTTGGTTCAGACACAATTATATTCGTATATATTTTTGTTACTAAAGATATTTCCGTAGTGAAGTTCAATGTATTCGTGTCATATTTGCATCTTGTATGAGAATTACTTTGAAATGGACATTGAAAGAATTACTTTGAAAGGGATATGCTTTGAAATATTTTATAAGAATGTTCTGCCAAATTTGGTAGAATTCGGTTTACATATGTATATGTCCATTATTTATTTCATCAAAATATTGGCTCATTTCATGAAGAAAAGTCCACTAGGACCATGTCCGAAAATCCAAAGGTGCGAAATGGCAAAGGGTTCAAAATTTTCGGATTGGCGGTCGGAGGGTAGTAGGGTAAAGTTGCTAACTTCTGAGCCAGAGGTCGGTTTTTGGGCTTGTTGGAAAGGTCTTTAAGAGGCCTTTCAGAATCAATAAAAAAAGGAGAAACAATTCAAATCGCCGAGATACAGCGCTTTCAGAGAGCGCTGTTGCTCAGCCAGATGGCAGGCAACTTATAATTTTCTGTTGAAAGATAGCCATGCCTCTTACCTTTACAAAATGACCTAAACGAAGCCCAGAGGTCTTACCGTTCCAAAGTTATGACCATTTTACTGAAATGCAAAAATGTTTGTTTTTGTTTTTGGAAGCGAAATAACAGTACACATTTATTTGTTTTGCAAATTAACACGTTTAAGATTTTATTTTATTGAAATTTTTGACTGAAGAATTAAACACATAAGGAAAAAAACATTTGATATTAAAGGAAGTTTTCAATGTGGTTCCCATTTTCTACTAAACACAATTGCAGCCGTTTGCGAACCACTTGCAACTTGCGAACCGCTTGTAACTTTAGACAAAATACCATTTTTTAATACAGGATATGTGGGGAGGTGGATGTGTCCGACACTGTGGGGCGTACCCATTATTAAATGCAAATTTCATGTTTGTTCTTAACTCTTTATTTAATTTTCTGTTTCAAATTGAATTCAAAGACTTTTTTAAACATTTAAAAAATTGACAGAATAGCCATCGCAGAATTTTCCTCTGCATTAAGGTGGTATATTTTATAAGTAATATATCAAAATTAAAAAAATATTGAAATTACCCTATTACTTTTAAAATCGACATCGTATGTAGGCTTTTGTAACATGGTGTATCGGTATACGTGAACTTTTGGAACGAAGTTCCTTATCGCACGTTGCGGGATGGGGGCTAAATGAAAAAATTTTAAACAAATTTTTTTTAACCGTATTATGCTATAACCCTGTATACAACCCAGTATTATTTTGCATACTCTTAGGATTTGGGATTTGTACAGTCAGGGACATACATATATGAGGGTTGATTTTTTCAATGTTGACTTCGTGATGGGCATACCCATGTGAAGTGTGCTGGCTTCAATGGAAGGCATTATGATATAATTAAAGCTAAAGAAAGCGGGCTTCGTTGGAGCTAAGCTATTTAAATAGGCAAAAAGAAAGGATTTCAATCTTTAAATACTGATTTTGTCTCTATTAGTTTGAAACTTAAATCGATGGAGGATATGTTTGATACTTTTAAATAGTCTGAAGACATCTCGTCCTCTCCAAGACGGAAAAAACCCTCTAGTGACGTAATTTCATTGTGCCAGTAACTCCTAACTTGGATAAATTGGAGAGTCCTCTCTTATCTCCGAAACCGTCGTCGTCTGTTGTTCCGTCATCGACTGAAGTCAGGAACCGTAATCATTATGAGTTTTATTATGAAAATGATATATTAATGATTATATTATGAGTTTTAAAGACTTTTTTCAATGGTAATGATTAATTTAAGTAACATGTATTACAAAAATTTGATCTTGTGTTTGTTTGTTTGTTTGATCGTTTAGAAATTTTCACAATATGTAGCTGTGTGGTCGGTGATGAAAATAGGGTACTTGAATTTTTGATATATCAAGTGGGCGTGGCCCCACCCATTGGACTCTATTTTTGAAAACGCTATATCTGGAGGACTCTTTTTTTGACAGAAAAATTCGTGATCCAACAAAAAATGGGCGGGATCGCAATAGTGGGCGTGGCATATATCTTGCAATTTTGTACGGTTGTACCTCATGAATTATCAGAGGTATGAATATGATATTTGGTATATAAGTTGCTCGTACAGTACGAATTACAGTCAGGGTGTCAGTGGGCGGTGCCACGCCCCCTTTTAAAAAACCGCTCTGATGGATTTTCTAATAGACCGATTGTTATGAAAATTTCACAATGCGGCACCGATGACCTGCTGTTAGCCCTGGGCTATACTTGGAAAAGATTGGGTAAAGGGGCGTGGTACCGCCCATACAACTTCAAATTTTAAATAATTATATATCATGAACTAACAGAGGTATGAAGATACAATCTGGTATATATATATTGTTGTACAGTATAAATTACTACCAGGGTGGAAGTGGGATATGCCACGCCTAGTTGAAAAGAAACCGTTATGTCAGTCATAATAATAGTTTGATCGTCCTGTAAATTTCACAGTATGTTATAGTACAGATACGAACAGGCTATGTGGAAGAAAGTTGCCACAAAGGGACGTGACGCTGCCCACACACGTCAATATTTGACTATTATATATACTATATCAAAAAATTGTCCTTACACCAGGCACTTGAGAACATATTTCAATGTATCGCAAAAAATATATGGCCGAATAATAAAAAAATATATTTGTATCATATCGGTTGAAATACATTGAAATATGTTCACAACTGGCTAGTGTACGGACAATTGCTTGATACAGTGTAGGAATGTGAGGTTCGGTACATATACTACTGATATGATGCAAAGTACTTTTTGGGGAAAACCAATGAAAATACGGCTATTAAAAAGCTCAGACTATGAAGCTAAGAAAGTGACCACAGGTACGAATGAATATCATTGAGGTCAGTTTCGAGAGCATCCTAAATATCTTTATCCCAATAATGCATTTTGTAAACAAATTCAGAATAATCTTATGAGATCACTGGAAATTATAATGGAACCGATGCCCTGATTCCACCCATTCCCATGATACCTACAGACATACCCATTGATTTCAATAGATTTCAGTTTCCGATTCGGTTGCCATTTGCGATGACCATTAATAAAGCGCAAGGGCAGTCGCTTCAAGTCTGTGGCTTAAATTTAACAAATCCGTGTTTTTCCCACGGACAATATATGTTGCATGTTCTCGTGTGAGTAAACCATATAATAAACGCTTTGAGAGCTCAAAGCGACAACACCTAAAGTGGTGAGTGAACAGTGAAAAGTGAAATAGCTAAAAGTAAAAGCTAAGTGGAAAGTGATAGGCTAAAGTATCGGTGGGAGATGCACTGCAATCTGTCCTTTTAAGGATTGTTGTATTGTTTTGAAAAATCCGATAAGCAAGAAAACAAAAAAAACTGTTTAGTGAAAAAGGAAATAAACGGTGGACCGTAAATGCAAATTGGATTGCGGTTTACCAAAACAAAGAAAGAACAATAAATTTGCGACGGCAGTAGCACTAATATGGCCGTGAGACAATTAAAGAAAAAACAATAGTTAAAGTAAAGGAAAAGAAAAATAAAATCGAGCCAAGAAGCCTATTGGCTAAAAAATTACCAAAAAATGGAAAATAATGAAAAAATAACGGGGAAAAGGAAGAAGGGGCCTGAGAGCCCTTCCGAAAGTGAGAGCGAAGCTCAAAGTAGTGATGAGAACACAGTAAAATTATATATGGAAAAATTAAACATATTAAATGAGAAAATGGAAAAAATTTTTACAAGTGGCAATGAACAGAATACGTGAACTAGAAGCAGAAAATAAAAGCTATGACAAAAAAATAAAAGAATACCGAATTATGCTCAAAACCCCAGGGAGAAATATGAGCGACAACGAGTTCGACGAACATGATATGGAAGCTGAAGATTTAAATTGCAGTTTAGAAGAAGATTCCTATGTTGAAGGAGGTGAGAGGCGCCTTGTTGGTGGGAAAGGGATGCAAGATTCCGTAAATCCCCCCCCTCACAACAACAAGACTGGTACAGAGTAACGGGAAAGGGCAACCGGTATTCGAAAGATGACATTCCCCAACTTGGTGAACCAAAGAAGAAGCAACAATTACATCAGCAGCCAGCTGCGAAGAACCAACCAAGACGAGCTGATATAGCAGAAAATAATAATAATAAGATAAGAGGTAAGGCCAGCCCAACGGTTATTAAAATTTACAGCTCAGATGTCAAACACTTGACAATGAAAATAAAAGATTTAATAGGGAACACACTTTTTTCTATTAAGATAATAAACAAAAATATGGTAGAACTCAGAGTGAATACGAATGACGATCAAGCAAAAGTTGGTAAATTTTTAAGAGAACAGGGAATTAATTTCTACACTTTTACCCCATCGTCTTTGAAGCCTATCTCGGTGATAATAAGAGGGCTCTCGAGCACGTACACCGATGAGGATATTAAAGAATATCTGGAAACACTGGAAATCCAATGTACAGTGAACCGCATTATAAAATTGATCGGAGACCGATGGCTGATTCAGTTCTCATACGATTCTGATATTAAAGCAATTTTCTCAATAAATAACATCATACTCAGCCGTGTCAGAATAGAGAGATACAAAAGAGGAGGGCTGATCCAATGTCGCAACTGCCAAAGATATGGACACGTATCGTCAAAATGTAGTATGCAATATAGATGCGTTAAATGCAGTCTTCCCCATGGGCCAGGAAATTGCAAGGTCCCAAACAAAGAGAATAACACTGAAGAATTCATAACCAAAGATCAGGTCACTGGAAACATTATAAGAAGACTACCCGTAAAATGCGCAAACTGCGACAAAGAAGGCCACGTAGCCAGTTCACAATTATGTCCAAAATGAAAGGAACTGAAACGAAGAATGGAAGAGCGAAGAGCTGAGCGACAACGAGTCGAGAGAACTCCAGCAAAATTCACCTCGTCCCATAGAATGGAGGGCAGATCATATGCAAATGCACTTGGTGGAAACAAAAGCCAAAATATGACGAGAACGATGCCAAACTCAAGAATGGGGTCTGATGATTTATTTGCGCAAATAGTAGACACAGAATGCGCCAGATATCTAGACAAGGATATAGTCACTTGCATGCAAAGAATAGGCGACTTTGCTGAAGAGTACTTTAGCTACCCTAGCGGAGCTGAAAGATCCAGAGCCCTTTGGGGCCTTATGATAAATCTGCACATTAATGCCTAGTCCTCTTAAAATAATATTCAGCAATGTAAATTCAATTGTGTCTAGGACATAAAGTCACAAACTACAGATTTTTATAGAGGAAAATAAACCGGACATACTAATGCTAGCAGAGCACAAATTAACTTTGAACTAAAAGGTTACAAGACGTATAGACAAGATAGAACAGGCAAAAAAGGAGGTGGAACAGCAATTTGTCTACGAGAGGAAATAAAAAGCGAAAGAATATCGGCAAGCACTGGAGCAATCGAAAGCACGATTGTCCGAGTAAAGATGCAAGGCGGAACAGGCACAATACTAATGGCACTATACCTGAGACCACAGGAAAAACTTAATGAAGCTGACCTCGATATTATTGATAATATCGCAGGTACATGTGAAGTAGTAATTGGAGCGGACCTAAACGCTAAACACCCCTCATGGGGGGGGGGGGGGGAAATAACACCAATGCAAGCGGCAAAATTTTATATGATTGGATACTTTCATGCCCAACATTGGGTATTATACGCACGCCCCAACCAACAACAGAAAAACCATATATAGATATATTCATGACGACAATTGGACTTAGTGCCATAGGCCAAACTAATTATGGCCAAGGAGCAATAATTTTGGAATGTGAGTCGGACCATAAAGCCATCAAAATCCAGCTGGACATGGACCCACCGGAAATACAGGAAGTGGTAGAAATCTACGATTTTGCAAAAACCAATAAAAAAATCCTCAACAGAACGTTAAATGAGGACATCGCAAAACTAGACATTCCCATGGACAGAAACTTGTCAATAGAGGAAATCGAAAAAGTGGCAGAGAAAACGGGCGAAATATACAGAAATGCAATGGATAACGCAATCCCCAAAATTAGACCAATCAGAGGAACAATGATACCCCTACCCGAGAATATTCACAGCCTGTTAAAGCAGAAAAAATGCTTGGAAAGACGGGCCTACAGATCCAGAGACCCTAATAGAGTAGCAATAATTAAAGCTGACATAAGAAACCTAAGGAAGATTAAAGGCGAGCTCATTGTGAGATACGAAGAAGATTACTGGGTAGACAAACTGGAGAAAATAAAACCCAACCCACTCATGAGAGCAAGAATTAAGCGACTAGGCGGATTGTCAAAAAGGATTAGAATTCCGAGAATGACCGATCAAAACGGTCAAATAGTATATGACGACAGGGGAATAGCTGATATATTTGCAAACAGATTCCAAAACATCCAAACAATGGGAACTGTGGGAACACGAGACCCCGAGAAAATAGAAGCTATAAGGAACCTTAAGAACCAACACCCAATTAGAGCATTCGATGAAATAGAAAAAGCAAACGGATCATGCATTCAAGAGCGAACGTAAAATTCATAACCGCTGGCGAAATAGGAGACACGCTGAGAACAACAAACAATAAGAAAAGCAGTAGCCCAGACGGAATTCCGAACTTTGTCCTCAGAAAATTCGAAAAGAAAGCCTGGAAGCACCTTCCGATTTTATTTAATAACTGCATCAACGTGGGGTACTTCCCCAAAGAATGGAAACACTCGAAAATAGTGTCAATCCCCAAACATGAGAAGGATCCCACAGATGCAGTAATTTACAGACCAATAGCTCTCCTGTCAAATATTGCGAAGCTCTTTGAGCGACTCATACTTGACAGAATGACAAAACATATAGAAGAAAAGAAGGTGCTTAAGGACTTTCAATTTGGATTTAGAAGAGGACTATCTTGAAACCACGCACTCATGGCTTTCTCAGATGGCATAATGAGAGGATTCAACCAGAAAAAAGCCACAATAGCGGTAGGTTTGGATTTCGAAAAAGCATTTGACACCGTTTGGCAAGAAGGAATCATCTATAAGATGAAGGAAAAATACAAATTTGATGACCCGCTAACAAGACTAATCTATGATTACCTAATGGGGAGAACATTCTCGGTCATGGTGGAAGGATGTGAATCCACTATAATGCAAACGAAAGCGGGAGTCCCACAGGGGTCAATATTGGGACCCGTACTATACAATCTATACTTGGCGGATATTCCACAACCTGAATGTGAGGAGAAAATATATATTTATGCTGATGACATCTTGGTTACCGCATCTCATGCTAGAGCCAAAACAGCAAACAAAATGGTTCAAGGCTACTTACAACAGCTGGAAATATATTTCGAAGAATGGTCACTCAAACTTAACATTCCAAAATGCACCAGCCTGATGGCCCAAGTCGAAAAGGGCAGGCTCTAGAAAAATGCGAGAAGATACACACCAAAAATACACATGAGAGGAGAACTAATAAAAAACGATAGCAGCATGGGCTACCTTGGTGTCAGATTCTCGGAAAACATTAAATTCCGCGACCACGTCAACAAACCCCTCGAGAAGACAAGAAAAGCTTATGGAATGTACGCCAGGCTATTAAGTGGAAAGAGAGGATTGAGTAAATATAAACAATTATAAGACCAATCAAGACTATATAAACAAATTATAAGACCAATCACCGCTTATGCCTTCCCTATTTGGTTCAGCATTGGCTCATGGCAAATGGAAAGACTGCGTAGAGCAGAAAGAAACATATTGAGGAGATGCCTAGGATTGGGACCCAGTAAAGACGATACGGGCAAATGGACCAGCCCCTCGTGTAGACAAGTGTACGAAAAGGGCAAACTTGAGAAAGTAAAGAGAATTGACATATGGATGACTGAGCTAGCCATCGGGAGGGACAAGAGTTCAAAGCCATTATGCAATCGGAAGGGGCTTTAACTCCGATGGGGTTACTACACCTTAAAGAAAATGATTTGCTGTACAATAGCATAGGAGAACTAGTATTCTATCATAGAAGATACGAAACGTATGACATGGAAAACACCGTGTATAACACGGCGCAATAATATAATAGACCGGCAGAGCCCATAACGTACCTTAGAATGAAATTGAATTCATTTCACACTCTCATTATTTTATACTGATTATTTTGATTTTAATGACAGTGAATTGTAGTGTCATGTTATGTTTGTTATACTTAGGAATAGTTTAGGTTTAAGTTAGCTTTAAGAAAATGAGAATCTGGGTTTTTGTCCTTTTCCCAAGAAAATTTATAATAAAAATGCTGAGCTTTAAAATCGAGTAAATGGGCTGGCCAACGGGCCTATTTAAATTTTTAAGAGAAGAATTGGTAATTCTAGAGAATTCCTCGGACACTAGAAAAAAAATGTTATTATATAATTATATTTAAAATAAGTATCAAAATGTAAAGCAATTAATGAGGCAAATAAATAATAATTATAATGCAAAAAAAATGTGAGAAAACCTTCGACTTACATATATATATTTGCATCAGATGACAAAACTAGAGCACTTGAATAAATAGAAAAAAAATAACAAAATTGTGTGTCATTAAAATTACAATTCAGGGGTAGCGAAGCGCAACTGGAACAGCTATTATAGTATAATGAGAAGCTTTTTAGACAAATCAGCACACGATCGAAATCTAATCAAATTCTTCTAACAAACAGTTATTTTACATTCTTTTTCATAATATTCCAGACAACTACAGGTTTATTTGCGCACTGTATTCTTGTTCACACTGTGGCATTACAAAAACTTTGAAGGCAAAATTAAGTTTGCCGCGTCCAGCTAATTTAGTACATATTGTAATTTTGAACCCAATAAAAAGTAAATTTAGAAAAGCCAAAGTGAAAGAAGTTTAGAAAAGATAATTTTCTTAAATAAGTGCCTTTTCTTAAAAAAAGTAAATTCTCTCAAAGAAATACAAAGTAACATATCTTAAAGAAGTACATTTGCTTAAAAAAAGTAAATTTCATACTAAAAGTCCCTTTCTTTAAAAAAAAGTATTTTTTTTTAAAGTACCTTTGCTTAAAAAAGTAAATTTTCTTACAACAAATTGCCTTTTCTTATAAAACTACGTTTTCTTTTTTGTGAAACAAAATAACTTTTCTTGGGATAAGTAAGAATAAGTATCTACCCTTAAAAATGTATCTATTCTTGAAAAAACTATCAATTTTAAAAACATTCCCATTTCTTAAAAAAATACATTCTCTTATAAAAAAAAAATTCATACGCATGACTTTTTCTTACAAAAAGTACCTTTTCTTAAAAAACCATTAGCTTTTAATAAAAGAAGTACTTCTCTTTAAAGAAGGACCTTTTCGGGAAAATATAATACATATTCTTACAAACAAGACGTTATACAGATTTTGGTGTTGTCCATAATTTATTATTAAATCTTCAATTATCTCATTATTCAACGTTTTTATTTTTGCTATGTCTTCACAAGTTCTGGAGTCAATTCTAAAATTTGTTTTCTTAATGTCACCCGGCTACTTACAAGTACGAAAAAGAATAAAACGTATCAAGAAGAAAGAAATTAATAGAGCGAGAAATATGATATGATGTTTACCCCTGTTGCTTCTCTACACCGTTCGCCTACATATAAAAAAGACGTCGTAGAAGTCATCGTAAGAATTGCGTGATGACAGTTTTTCCCTGTGTATCATTTGTATGTTTAAGAGCCTGTGCAAATCGGTATCAAAGTGCACAGGTTAGTAAAAATATGACATTTGCGCGGTGATTACAATTTCACTAGCCCATGGGGCTAGGTAAATTTCTGGCAAGTGAAGGGAAATTTTTGACGTTTATTAAAAACACACCAGCGGACAAACAAGTTTTTAAAAACGAAACCGAACTGCGTCGCCGCCAATATTTTTATTGCGGTTAGGAGCCGCCGAAGTTTTTTAGATACTAATTTGGATTACGATGACTCTGTCAATTGTAATAAATATATTTGCCAGTTTTTTCGCTTTTACATGTATATTTATATTTTGTAATAACATAATCTTGGTTTTAAAATTCTTTTTAATCAGCGGCTTTATCCAATGCCGGCAAGTTTTTACGTCGACTTGTATCTTTGTTCATCATATATTTATAAACAAAACAAAGAAAGACGAAGAAATTTGTAAGCAATTAGGATGACATTTTCCAGCAATTTGGAAGAAATTTTGCATAATGAAAATATCCTCCGTATTGTAAAGATCGTATTCGGAAAATTATTGACAAAAGCAATGGAAAATATTTTCTAAAAATATTTCTAAAAATTATATTTAAATTGCGTCTTAAGACATCTAATGATGAAGCTCTCAAAATTTACAATTGTCAAAAAATATATCGATTGGCACAGCAAATACGGAAATTTTACTCACATGCTATTTGATTATCGAACCAAATAATTTTGATTGACTAAAATTTTGACATTAGCGTGGTGAGTATTTATTGTCAACATTTTCACTAGCCCCAGGGCTACACAAAATTTTGACAAGAAGTTTAAATTTTGACGATTGTCTTTTACGCAGAATTTGCTCGGAAACATGGTAATAGCAGCAGATGTTGTTGTAGTTGTAGGCAGCATTTTGGGAAAAGGTCTATGTTACTGCTTACACTCCAAAATACAACCATTGTTTGAGGAGGGCAGAACACGTTATTTTATGCAAAAAAAGTAAATTAACAAAATCCGGACAAATGCCTTGTTCCGGAGTTATGGTCCCCGAAATTTCTGATGTGTGAGAGGGTAATGGAGTTAAGGTACTGAGTAAACCTATTGATATCGTCACTTATTTGTATAAAAGAATTCAATATAAACTCAAAAAATTAGCTAGCATTTCTCGATAACTCGCTTAGATATCGAGTTATGGGATGTTGAAATTTTGAAAAATTATCGATTTTTTTTTAAATTTCAACATCTGATACCTCGATACTGCTTGGCTGGGCTAAGGGATTTTCTCCTCTGCGGTAGGCCCAACAACGGCTTCGCAGCTTCGGCATAGTTGTTTTGTGGTATAAAGTTTTCAGCGTGGACGGCCTTTGGCCGGGCTAAGGGTCCGACGCAGTATTTTTTTAATTTTTGGAGAGTAAGCCGATTAGTATACATAAGCCCAGGGAACAATTGTGACAGGGAGATACTTGTGAAAAAACGCATCCCACTAGATCAATTAAAAAAAATTCATTCTATAAAAAAAAACAAAATTTCTTAAAAAAAGTTTATCATTTTACAAAAAGTGTATTTTCTTAAAGACTATCGTAGACGTGTTGGAACTAACTACTACATACTATATATCGAAAAGAACTTCGTTCCAACCGGGTGTCCCCTGACACCTCATGTCATTTTTTTTAACTGGATCGTTGAGAAATGAGGCTTCCTACGCTGCAATCTCTCCAATGTGGCGATTTAAATTTTAAGATTTCAATTTTTAATAAAGGACTAAAAGGACATATGCAAATTCAAGATGAAGGCTTCTCGTCTGTGAAATCCTATAGTAGAATCTATTCCACAATAAATTGGTAAAACATGTGGATATTTTGGTGCAGTTTCCTTGACCTGGTTGCAAAAAACGACACCTACAATTAAAGATAGAGTATTTTGGTCTATGAGGACCCATAATGATATTTAATGAGGAATAAATTCCTAAAACATTCTGAATCCATAGCTGGTCATTTTAATCTACATGTTTGGTACTTTTTGAATAAAGAACGAAAAGGACCCTTGAAACTTTGAAATAGCGCATTTAAATATTCTACGAAAATAACCCTAATCAAATTTCACTGAAGACATGTTATCACAAGAATTTTAAATTTTTCTCGAACAGTATCGGATAAGAAAATTCAAATTTGCGACGCCCATAAAAAAAGTGGAGCAACACAGCGATCTAAATTTTTGGGGTTTGACTATACCCATTTAGTGCGATCATTTGGCGCAGGAATCGTTCACCCCCAAAGCAAAATCCTAAATTTTGTTGCATAGTGTTATTGAAGTGCGTCGCCAAAGATGATTAAGCTGAAAGGCTTTATTTTCGGTTTCACTTCAATAAACCCTTCAATAAACCCTAAGCATTCCCTTCAATAAACCCTAAGCATTCCGAATATGTTCATTGGAACCTTCGACGATATTGTAGCTCAGAAATAATATACCAAAACTCCACAACACAGGGAAACGTCAAAAAAATTTAAATATTTTATATTTTAAACTACAAACTTTAAAATTTTTGAATTGTAACTGTATTTGACAGTATTCTCAATAGTCTTATACTGCATTCACATTGCATCAAGATTCTCTCATTTGGAAATTTTGAAGTTAACAGATGATTATTGTATTGAAAAACAGATGTTTGATTAAACGCTATTTCCAAACTCGAGATTTCGACTGCAGTGTGTTCAGGGCATTAAAGACTATATTCTGTGGAATATAGTTATAGTCATATCGATTTGTTTCAATTTGAATAACAAATGCAAAATATTGGTAATTTGTTTTACTTCTATATCCATAATGTGGATCTAAATTAAATTTTTGTTGACTAGTGTATATTACCAAGTTATCAATTCCCTCGACGAGAGTCACACAAATTTACAGTGCGCCGGGAAACTTGAAAAAAGTTACATTATATCAAATATGGTTCGACCTTTCACCCTGTTTTTTAAATACGTTGAAAAGAGGAAAGAGGTACATATGGTATGGTAAAATCGAAAAAGATCCCTGTTCTTCCGCTGAAATCTTGAGGCCTTAATCAAAAATGCATACTTTATTATGTTATAACAATAAAAAATCCCATGAGGTGTCAGGATACCCGGTTGGAACGAAGTTCTTTTCGCTATATATTATGTACTAGTTCCAACAACCCTAAGGTGCCCGTTGAAGAATACGATTATTTAAATGGATCTTTAAGAAAATATACTTTCTGTAAAATGATAAACTTTTGTTAAAAAAACATTTTTTTTATAGAACGAATTTTTTTAAGTATATAAGAATATGTATTAAATTTTTCCGAAAAGGTCCTTTTTACTTTTACTTCTTTTATTAAAAGCTAATGTTTTTTTAAGAAAAGGTACTATTTTTAAGAAGAAATACATTCTGTAAGAATAAGCCACAAGAGTATGAATTTTTTTTTACAAAGAAGTACTTTTTTAAGAACAGGTACTTTTTAAAGAGGTGGTAGTCTTTTTAGAAAAGGGATATTTTTTAAGAAAATATACTTATTTTCAGAACGGCCACTTATCTCCATAAAAGCAAAGGTATTATTTTATTATTAAGAAAATTTAATTTTAGGAAATGGAATTTTTCTAACTAAAGGTTTTTTTTAAGAAAAGGTATTTTTTTGAAGATAAGGTTTTTTTAAGAAATGGGAATTTGTTTCAGAATTTGTCTTTTTTCAAGAATATGTACATTTTTAAAAGTAGGTACTTATCTCAGGAAAAGTTATTTTGTTTCACAAAAAATGTACTCTTTAAAGAAAATGTAGTTTTTTAAGAAAATGCAATTTGTTGTAAGAAAATTTACTTTTTTTAGAAACGGTTTATTTAAAAAAAATACTTTTTTAAGAAAAGGTACTTTTTGTAAGAAAATTTTCTTTTTTTTAGCAAAAGTACTTGTTTAAGATAAGGTATTTTTTATGAAATTGTTCTTTGTTTGTGAATATTAATAGGTACTTTGTTTTGAGAAAATGTCCAGTTATTTAAGAAAATTTTATTTTTTAAACTACTTTCACTTTGGATTTTCTAAATGTACTGTTTACTGGGCTAAAACTACAATATGTACTAAATATTGGTTACAGGCTCCAACTTCCCATTAAACAAGAAATTTCCCCACATATGTTAGTCTAGACACAAACCAAAGCAAAATAACCTAATATAGTTGATAATACTGGGTTGTATCATAATATAAGTAGTGTTGAAAAAAAGTTGTTTAATTTATCAATTACAGTGTTGACAGTGTCTGTGTTCACATTGTGCTGAAGCGAAGCGGAAAGTGAAAAGAAAAAAGCAGGTAGCGGAAAAACCCGAGAAAAGGCAGTAGACTGCTAACGATTACAGAAGTGACGATTGAGGACGTGAAGAAGACCGTGGTGATAGCCGACTGCGTGGGAGATTCTCATCCAGTGATGGATGAAACGATGGACGAGGTGATGAGGAAGCGTAGGAGAGAGGAATCCTACGATGCGGAGGAGTATAAAGTGCGGTACGAGGCAAGTGCTGCAAGATGCGAAAAACTAGAGGCAATGCTTGAAAAAGCATTATGTGAAATCGCCAAACTGAGGAAGATTGTCCGGAAGTCTGAGTCCGGCACTGAAGACGAAGAAGAAGAGCAGTCCTCTGAGGACTACTCCACGTCCGATGAGGGAGATAACATCGGAGAAGAATGCGAGATGGTATCTGTGGAGGCACAACAAGGAGTTTCCATCGTTGCGTGAAGCGATGTCGAAACCAGTGAAAAGGGATTCGGCAGGGCAAGTCGCCACACCTGCCAGAAATAAGGATGCGGCAGGTCAAGACGCCACACCTGCTCGGGATACGGTAGGGCAAGACGCCACACCTACCTGGACAGCAGCAGCAGCCAAGAGCGTCAAGGCAGCAGATGATGATGCAGCAGGGCAAGATGCCACACCTGTTCAGGATACGGCAGGGCAAGACGCCACACCTGCCTGGACAACGGTGGTGTCAACAGCAGCGGCCAAGAGGGCAAAAACTATGGCGAAGGCAGGTACGCCATGTTCAACAGCAGCGAGTACAGTTGCCGCAAAGGGTGCGGTTCCTGCTGATAAACCTTCAACATCGGCAGCTGCAAAGAGGGCAGCAACAGCGACATCAACTGCGAGAGCAGGTACGGCAACTGCGGCAACATCAACTGCGACAGCAGGTACGGCAGCGGCTAACATGAGGGCAGCTGCGGCAAAGAAGAGAACATGAAAATCGATCCCGGTCATAACGACCTTCGATATAGATGTCAAGCTAATCCTGCGTAGCATCAAGAATGCGCTGGGGCATGACAACTTCAGCCTTAGCATCTTGGGTAGAAAGTCTACCAACATTTCGGTGAATTCCCTTCAGGATCACGAAAAATTAAGGGCGCTGTTAGAAGCGATTAGTGTCAAATTTTACACCCACACTCCTCGGAGTGTGAAGCCATACGTGGTCATTATTCGGCGGCTGTCTGACACGTTTGACGTGGAAGATGTGAGGGGATACTTGGAGGGTCTCGGACTGCAGCTCGAGATCATGGGGCTGACCAAAATGGGTGGCGATCGTTGGCTGATAAAGCTACGATGGGGCGATGCTGAGGGTCACACGGCTGGGGCAAGGGATTACCCGAAGAAGATGGCGATTGCGGCTAAGATGCGTGCAGTGCGGAATGGACCGAGGGTCAGTGGACCAACGAATGCTCGGGCTACGACGATGAGAAGGCCAGGGTTGTCATATGCGAATGCGACAGGTGGTGCTCCCAGTGTACGGGCAAATTCGGGCCGTGTTGCGGCTCCTATGGCGGCTAATTTTGGAGGTCCTAGGTCTGGGACAGGGACTGATGCGGATGTTGGTGCGTTGAATGCAGATTGACGCAGGATGATGGGAGGCAGCATTTTCGACTGCATGATGAAGGTCCGGGATTTCGCAGGAGGCTATGCGGGAATCCGGGATGAAGCTGGAAGGATGCGGGCCATGGCGGCCTTTATGGAATCTCTGTTTCTTTCATGAACAGACGACTGAAGTGTATATTTATCAACGTGGACTCCATCGTTTCAAGGCAGCGGAGGCACTGTTGTTTTGGCGGAGCACAGACCAGACGTGCTTATGATGGCGGAACATGGACTTGGTGATCGGCATAGACTGGATGTCAGGGGTTATGTGACCCACAGATGTAATTCGGGCGGAGGTCGCGGTAAGGAGACGGCGATACTGGTTCGGGACGGGATTCATTGCTTCAGGCTTGGAGTGGATACCGGAATTATGCAAAACACTGCTGTCAGGATCAGCAGGCCAGGTGGCACCGCCATCTCATTAGTTGGTTTGTATTTGCGTCCTAGAGCAGTGCATTCCGACTCTGACCTACTCACTTTTAGTGAGCTGGTGAGAGACGGGGATATGCTGATTGGCAGGGATTTAAATGCTAAACATCCTGACTGGAGTGGATCGGTGGTTAATGCAAATGGACGGCGCTTGCGGGATTTACTGTTGGGGTGTCCGCATTTAGATGTCTTTTCGGGAGGGAGCCGACCAGGGTTTCTGGTACTGCAGCATCATACATCGATATTTTTATGGCTTCTCCAGGCATACGGGTGTCTCAGGAGCTGAGGGTTCTGGATTATGAGTCGGATCACAGGGCTTTGGAGATTCGAATGGACTGTGGCGAGCTGGTTCGGCGGGAGCGACCAGTAATTTACAACTTTGGGAGGATGAACGTGGATCGGTTCAATTCATTGCTACGGGGGTCTCTTCCCTCTGCTGCTCTTCCGATGGATCGTAATGTTACCATTGGCGAAATTGATGACTGCGTGGAATCTATGGCTGAGTCTTTTCGACAGGCTGTTGATGGTGCTGTGCCGAAGATGACAATTGGGAATGGTGGACTGCCTGACCTCCCTCCCAGGATAAAGGACCTGATTGGACAAAAGAAGAGGCTTGGGAGGACTCTTTGCAGGACGGGGGATTTCTCCCGCATTCCTACTCTCAGGGCTGAGATAAGGCAGCTGAGTCGGATCATCGATGGTGCGATTGCTGAATTTGAGGCTGGTTTCTGGACGGATCGGCTCAGTGCTATAAGGGTGGACAGCACTACATTTGCTAAGGTGAAGGCGGCTGGCGGACTGCGTCGAAGGGATCCTGTCCCGGATATGTTGGACTAGGGCAATGTGCCCATTATTGAGGAGGTGGGCAAGGCTAATCTCCTTGCGGCGGGTTTTTCTGCGGTGCATGGCGTGAATGGTCACTTAAGGACTGGTGACTTTGGTGAACGGATTGCTGCTGAGGCAGCTGATTTGGTGAGCCACATACCACGTGTTGCTTTTGGATCGGGGATCATGGCTGACGGCGCAGTTGGCGCTGGGCGTGTGGTTGACCTGATTATCAGGGCTGCGGATGTTGGTGGCGCTCTTAGGAGGCGTCCACCTAAAAAGTCGTGTGGACTGGACGGTATTCCTGATGTTGCTTTGAAGAGGACTGATTCCTTCGTTTGGACCTTTCTAGGGGTTCTTTTGAACCATTGCATCCACTTGGGCTACTACCCTCGAGCCTGGAAGAAGGCGGCGGTAGTGCCTATTCCCAAGCCTGGGACGGATCGGAAGAGGGTCAGTGGATATAGACCAGTTTCACTGCTTTCCCCTTTTGGAAAGCTTCTGGAGCTGTTCGTTCTGGACCATGTTCGAGACCATTTGGCTGAGCGCGGCATCTTGCTGGACAACCAGTTTGGTTTTAGAGGGCGGCACTCGACATCGCATGCGCTGTTTGTGTTTTCTGACTACGTGACTAAGGGTCTGAACAGGAGACACGCTACGATAGCTGCTAGCCTGGATTTTGCCAAGGCCTTTGATACGGCTTGGCAGGCAGCGATATTGGTGAAGATGAAGGCGGCTGGATTTGCTGCTGACATACTCAGGATGGTTGCGGGCTTTTTAGCGGACAGGACGTTCCGTGTAAGGGTTGGCGACTCGCTCTCTGAGGAGAAGATGGTGACGGCGGGTGTACCGCAGGGCTCGCTATTGGGACCTGTATTGTACAACATCCTTCTCAGCGATATGCCCCTTCCCCCGGGGAGGGGGGGGGGATCTGTTGCTGATTTATGCGGATGACATCCTTGTTGCAGCTTCTGGCCCTAGGGCCAGCAACGTGAATCGGAGGCTGAACACTTACCTTGAGACCCTGAGTGGTTTCTTCTCCAAGTGGGCAATTGGGCTTAATGTGGCCAAATCGAGGGGGATCATTTTCAAGGGGAAGCGCGGGAACCTGTACCCGAACGCCAGGGGCTACATCCCCAGGCTCAAGGTGGGAGATGCGGATATCGGGATTTCGAGGGATATCAAGTACCTTGGGGTAATGTTCCATGAACGGTTCACCTTCGTGAGCCATGTGGACTACGCTTTGCGGAAGGCTAGGTTTGTCTTTTCTGCATGCTACAGGCTGTTGGCTAGGGCGAATGGCCTGAGTACGGAGGTGCGTCTGCTGGTGTACAGGCAGGTTATAAGACCTGTTATGGCGTATGCTTTCCCGGCCTGGTTTCCCATCTCGTCGAGTCAGATGGAGAGGCTAAGGCAATGGGAGCGGAAGATACTCAGGACCTGTCTGGGTCTGAGGATGACTGTGATGGCGGATGGCTCTATCCGCATGCCCTCCTGTAGGAGGGTATATGATGGTGCTGGTTTTGGGAGGATTGACAGGTTTATGGTGGACTCTGCTTTCTCTTTCCTGGGAAAAGCGGCGGGTGTGGATAATGACCTGGTTGGGGCATATTTCGACACGACGGATGCGGACAGTCTTCTGTCACGCTGGTTCTTTGGACCAACGGACCTTCTGGCCCTCAGTAATGGAGGCTATCTAGGAACAGACGGGGCTTTGTTGTTTTACCACAGGAGATTCGGTACATTGGGTATCGATGATCCTGTGTATAATACTACTCAGTAGTATTACTTCGAACCGAGGTGGAGACTGGAAATTTTTCGGAATTTCTGGTCTATTGATTTATGCGATCCACCTTGCTGG
This sequence comes from Phaonia tiefii, assembly GCA_963931995.1. NCBI lineage: Eukaryota > Metazoa > Arthropoda > Insecta > Diptera > Muscidae > Phaonia > Phaonia tiefii. The sequence continues at coordinate 201,206,305 of OZ008369.1, forward strand.
ATATCTTGTTTTTATTTAGTTTTTAAGTTGTTATTTATTTTTTAAGTTTCTTTTATTTTTAGGTCAAGATGACGATCAAGGCGTTCCCGTTTTTCATCAATTTTTCGGGGAATTATTATTTTTACAGCGTATATAAATTATTATTAAGACTTGATGTATGTATGTGTGTAGTATTTTTTGATGAGGATGGAAGTTTCTGAAGGGCACCCTATGTGTGAGGGAAATAGTTATAGGTAATATTAAGAAGTATTTATTGTGTACCAGTGGAATGTATTTAGAATTATTACAATAAAACCAGTTTAAAAAAAAAAAAAAAAGTTGTTTAATTTGTCAATTAGCCCCCGTCCCGCAACTCGGTCCAAAAATAGTACTTAATACATAAACATCAACTATGAGCCATACATTGAAGATTGCTTACTTAAGTCGCAATTTATGAAATAAAAATTTACCAAAAGAGCTACACAGTTGCTAGCTCTTTTGTCTAAAAAAATAAGAGAAAAATATGCCGTAAAGGGGCTAAACTGGCTACACTGGAAATGGGTAAGTCCTAAAAATATATTGGTGTTTTTCTTCGTTACATCATGCTACACGGCAAGGGATATTTTAGAAATGTCTTTGATTTGCGAATTCTGTACAATAAACTTATAGATTATTGTTAGCAAGTTATTGATATTTTCTCACTGCTATTAGTTCTTCGCCGTCAGCACTACTGTGAAGCGCAAATGGAAGTTTTTAAAATTTAACTAGATTCTAAAAATTTTAAAAAAATTGTATGGGTTAGTACAATTTATAACAATTTTGGTACAATTCGAAATTTTTGAATACCCATCACTGTTACGGAGCAAAGTAATTTAGCAACTTAACACACTTTATACTAGCTGAAATGCAATGCCGTTGTATATTGAATGGGGTGAATCGTGGGAAAATATTACACCCACCAAATGTATCCACATATACCTTTATATGTAGATATATAAATATAAGGTAAACAGTAAGACGGCAGAAATTGACACGCAATCTCACAGGTTTTGATTTCATTGTGCGATTTCAAACAAAAGTAATAAAACACTGACAGTCAACCGTTATCTTTTATAACAGATTATGGAAGCGTGAGAAATTCGAACTTGTTTTTATTATGTTTATTTGATTCTGTTCTTGCAGTTTGCGCCGCTGACGGTGAGTGTGGGAAACACTTTAATAAATCACATATGTACATTGTACATATGTATTATATTCGAGGACCGCTGCTGACGTGCACTCAGTTGTCAGGAGACAGCTGCATTTTTTTCTTGGGTTCATACAATAAAGCGGTTATTTTAAAGACACAACGTTATCTATCGCCGTGATATTCGATTGGTTTGAAATTAAGCTGATTAAAGGAATGTATAAGGCAGAATGAAGGTGGGCCCCAGAAATAACACCCCCATTGTAAAATGAAAATGGGCCCCAAATCAATTTACAACCTACAACAGCAAGAAATTTTTGGGTGTACTTTAAAACATAGCTGAAGGACATAATAGATATAGCGCGCCCATTTTCATCTTTGTTCACTAGGTGCTGTCCTGTACTATTGTCACTTTCATTGAAGTTTCCCATAAATCTCATTCACGTCTACTCAAAATTATGCGAAATTTTTGTGAAAGTACTTTAAACAAAGGAAAATGTGACAAAATTTAAAATATTTCATATAGTAGCAGTAGTTTCTTATATAAAAAAACTATTTAAAAGCCATGACGCCTGTGTTGGGATATCAATAAGAGAAACCCAGTAAGACCGCACAAGGATGATCATGCCGGATCATGTCTCAGGACTCTCAAAAAGGAATGGTAGCTGGCTGAACCGGAGAAGAACCAATTATTAGGACATAGTCGGTGGAGACATGGCTTTGCAATTCGATGGCCATCAGATATTCTAAATTTTAAGTAACGTGTTTTATTCTTGTTTCGAAGTGATTTTCATCTGAAGTTTTAGAATTTTAATGTCATATTTTTAGACTTTTCTTTTGAGAATAAAAAAAATCCGATTTATTGCTTTCGACGACATTTAGAAAATTACCCATTACACTAAAATTTTCCTAACACTTGTTCTGCATCTATTAGTTTACTTTATATATCGTCACCTGAAATGCAAAAGGCCGTAACTAACATTTTCAAAATTGTTCAGGAGAAGCAAAAAACTAAATAAATTTATTCACATTTGTTCGTAAATCTTTTAAGAATTTCGTTAATAATGTCGGTGTTTTTAGTGGGAGAAGGCTAAAAATTTGCGAGGACGTGTAGTTTGGTATTATGTACCAATTTCAATCAAAAAGTCAATTTTGGAAATGTTGTTAGTTACGGCCTTTTGCATTTCAGGTGACGATATGCTTTCAAATACATATTTCGTATCAATATTCACTTGCAATTGGGGTGTTTTTTCATTATGAACTTAGGCGCCAATGAAAATGTACCCCACCATTTTGTTGCGGGACATCTTCCTTTTAGTTAGTAGCTCCCGTGTTAATTTGTGGGGCCTTGCTTCATTGCTAGATTGGGGTGTAATTTCTTAGCTCCCGTGTTAATTTTTTGGGGCCTTGCTTCATTGCTGGATTGGGGTGTAATTTCTTAGACCCCAAATATTTCGAAAACTACACAAATGAAAATAAAAATACTAGCCAACATTGAATTTTAAACACTTATGTGTCCAATTTAAATGTAGTTTTCTTTATATATTTATATATTGATTGAGTGTTTCGTTCGGAATAATATAGGGACTATGGGTAAAAGTGAAAGAAAAAGTTTTTATAAGTTTGCTTTAAGAAGTAAAAGTCAGATTTTGCCCCATCAACGTATTGGATATATAACGAAATGTTTATTAAAGGAGCCGTGGTGACGTACCATGTTAAATGTGGCATCCATCAAATAAGTTATATAGACATTTCCCAAATCCACAGATTTGAGATTAAACAAGTTTAATTTTTGAACAATTCGAAACTTTTTCAAACGCTTTTCAGTTGAATGACCTCAACCAATAGTACCTCATTTTTTTGGTGATCCAATAGCATTGTTGCTAGCAATATATTGCAGACCTCTTGTAATAGACCTTTCATATCAGACCAGGATAAATGATTTGTGAAATGATACTTGGCTTGCGTATATTTGCTTTTTAAATAAACTTCCAGAGAAATAACCTTTTTATGGGCAGCACTGAATTTGGTGTCTAGCGATTTTTTTTACAATGGCCAGGCATTTCAATAGCAAATGCTTTGTTTCAATCTGTGGACTTACTTACTTACTTATCCGGCTCGAACAACCCCGGGAGGTCAGGGACCTTGCAAAACGAAGATAACATATTTAGCCAACCAGTTCAATCTTTTGCTTAATCTCTTCAGTTAGCAATACCAAGTGTACGCAGGGATTCGTCAAGTTGATCCTCCCAGCGGAATCTTGGTCTTCCTATTTTTTGTCTTCTTTCGAGTTCCCTTCGTGCTGGTTCGTCATCAACCATTCTACTGACATGGCCTAGCCAGCGCAATCGCGTTATTTTGATCCGCTTAACTATGTCAATGTCGGGATATAGCTCATACAGCTCATGGTTCATGCGTCGCCGATACCCGCCGTTTCTCTCGAAGACTCCGACAGATGTTTCATCTGCTTGCGACAAGACACAGGATTCTGCGCCATAAAGCAAGACAAGTTGTATGTAGCTGTAGCTGGATTTTTGTTATTCGAGACAGGGCTTTATCTCTAAAGTGCTTGATTAGCCCAAAATAACATCTATTCGCAAGCACAATTCTCCGCTTATTCTCAAGGCTGACGTTGATGTTTTTGTTTACGGCAGATCCGAGGTATATAAATTCGTCCACTACTTCGAAATTATAAGGGATATCAACGTTCACGCTTTTGTCTAATCGCGTGGAGGCCCTGCTCGTGTAAGTCATTAATTTTTTCTTGTCCTCATTTACCGTCAGACCCACTTTTGCTGACTCCTTCTCAATTCTCGAAAACACCGAAATAACTTCCCTAATTGTGGGCCCAATGATATCGATATCATCAGCATAAGCGAGTAGCATGTGTATTTTGCTGCTGATGCTTTTATTCATGTAGACAGCAGCTTTTCTCTATTAAAATGTTAAAGAGACCGCACGATAGGGTGTTGCCATTTCTGAGGCCTCGCTTAGTTTCGAAAGGTTCGGTAAGATCCTTACCAACTTTGACTGCGGATTTGGTGTTCGTCAAGGTCATCCTGCAAAAGCGTATGAGTTTGGCAGGAATACCAAGCTCTGACACTGCATCGTAGAGTTTCTTCCGTGTCGGGCTATCGAAGGCCCCTTATAATCGACAAATAGGTGGTAGGTGTCGATCTGTTTTTCGTGGGTCTTCTCCAGAATTTGGCGTAGCGTGAAAATCTGGTCAATTGTCGATTTTCCAGGCATAACGCCACACTGGTATGGGCCAATCATATCAGTGATAATTGGTTTTAGTCTTTTGTACATTATAGTACTTGACAGAGCCTTATCTGCTATGGACAAAAGGCTTATTCCACGGTAGTTGGCACATAGACTCGGTCACCTTTTAAATATGGGACATAGTACACTAAGACTCCAATAGCCGGGCATGCATTCATCTAACCAAATTTTGCTTTGCTAATCGCCACCAGCCTTAAATGGCTCCGCCGGTAATCCATCGGCACCTGCGGCTTTGTTGCTTTTAAGCCGGGCAATAGCTGTTCTGACCTCGTCTTGTTTAGGACGTCGTCGTCCAAATTGTGACCGATTGTCTCGTAATTGGATATCTCAGGTACCAATAGCGCAGAGAAATGATCTCTCCATATTATAAACATACTCTGCACATATGCGATGAGATTTCCGTCCTTGTCTTTATAAAAGGGGGCCTGAACCATGTTCATTAGTTCTGTTTTTGACTTTTTGGTAGAATTTTCGAGCTTTGTTTTTCCTTCTGTATGTCTCAAATTTCTCACTCTCGCGCTTTCTCCACTGCCGTTTCTTACGCCTAAAGAGACGGTTTAACTCATTTCTTTTCTCACTATCCCGGTCAGTTGCAGCTCGCGTTGAAATTGACTGAAGCATTCTCATGCGTGCAGCTTTCTTTTCATAATTTGCAATACGACACTCTTCAGCGTACCATGGTTTGCTGCAAAGCGGTTTTTCAAAACGGCAGTTGCGGCAGTTTTTATAAAGTCGAAAATGGGTTTCCACTGCGCTTCAGGATCGTCCCAAAAGTTGTAAGAGCTTCCTTGAGTAGGCTCTGGCTACTTCTGGTAATTGCAGCCTTCCGATATCCAGTTTTCTCTGCGTCTGGTTTCGTACGATTTTCGCTCTACATAATCCTGTGGAAACCTTTGCTGCTACCAGGTAGTGAGCAGAATCGACGTTAGCTACTCTGATCACTCATACGTCCATTACACTGCATGAGTGCCTTCCATCAATTACCACGTGATCAATTGATTCTTCGTTCGAATACACAAGTAGCCTTGTGGATGTCTTTATGCGGCAAAGTCAATCAGTCTCATACCGTTGTCGGAACTGTCAGTATGTACACTGAAATTGCCAATAGTTGGATGAAACCCAATTTATTTTACTTGTTCAGCCATGGCCTGTCCATCGCATTTCCTGGATAATGGTAATGTCAGTCTTATAACTTTCGATGACATCTGCCAGTTGGATCCTCGCACCGGATTTATATAGAGTTTTAACATTCCAAGTGCATATCCGTAAATCGTGGTCCTTATAACGTTTGCGGGGGTCGTAAACAAATAGGCGTTGTTTATGTTTTCTTTTTCGTTTCTGAATATTCACTGCCATTATGAACGGTGGCGTGAGGCAAACCCAGTCCACCGTGTTTTTGCAGTTTACCTAAAAAAACACGGCTTCCCATTACATCCCATGAAGGGACAGGGGAGAGATTTTCACAATCACTGAGCTGTGCGCTTTCTAGTTGTATACTCACTGATTGGGACCTACAGCTTTACTCCGGTTCCGAAGGGTATTTTGAGAAGCTTTTTTTCACGGCTAAATACTCTATAGTGTTGCCGTCACTATGCGAAGTGACCGCCGCCGAAAGAAATGTTAGGTGGTCAGAGCAGGGATCGAACCCAGGATCTCAAGCACAAGAGCCGCGCACACTAGCCATTCCGCCTCAGACGGCCATTGTACCTACTGCCAGGATATTTGATTGCAGCTGTCCATTAGGGATCAGACGCTGACCAGGATGCAATATGTCGAATCTGGATTTTCTTCTTTTGGTTTCTAAAGGACTGCCCAATGAAGGAATCATTTCTGGTCACTGCCAAGTGAATGGCTATCAGAGACTTTCCACCTCCACGGACAGTGTCATGTCCTGTGGACAACATTGCAAATATGAATCGATATTTTAGAGGTGTTAAATTATACAGTTTAAGTTGAAATTTTATCGCGCTGTGATTATACTTGTATAGTTTAAGGTTAATTGTTCAACCACGAATCCATGTTTTAACACTCACTTTCGAAAAGGGAAGGTAGAATAAAGAAAATTTCTACTTGTCGATACGTCAATTCATAAAAAATTTGAAAAACTGAAAAATAGCAAAAAATCATCGAAATAGAAATTTGACTGAAAATCGAAAAAATTTTTTGAAAAAGTGAAAAAATTTAAAAATTTCGGAAAATTTCCCTAAAATTAAAACATAAAAATTGTGAAAAATTTATTAAATTTTTGTTTAATAAAGAAAAATCGATTGATTGATTGATTGGTTGGTTTTATTGTCTCAAAATTCAATTACAAATTAATATCTCAAAAATAATCTTCGAAAACTATATCCTTACATACTTAGTATAGATCAAGGATTCTCAGGAGTTCATAAGTATATATATATATATATATATATATATATGTGAACATGTCACAGCAGATTCAATTAATAGGTCAGCGTTTACTTTTTCCGTAAAAAAGACATAAAAAAGGAGTTCCAATTTACTTAAAATTAAAAAAAACAATACTTACATACTAACAAACTGAAATGTATAAAAAAGTGAGAAAAAACAAAATAATAAGTGATCACTACAGTGATCGTATTCATTGTGCGGTGTTATACACCGTGTTAAGTAAGTCAAGGCTGCCAATGCGTCTTGTGTAGTATAAAAGTCGTCCGTTTTTTCGTATAGGTGCCCTGTATTCTCCAAGGTCAAAAGTCCAGCAGGTAGTATGTAATTTCTCCAAATTATGCTCTCATTATCCACGCATTCAAAACACTTTCTCACCAAGGCGTTATCCAGCTCGGCACTCTTGCGCATTGAGACTAGTGCAGTCCAAATTAAAAAGACATCGATTCGATCAAAATCGATTCCGTCGTATATTACGCGACAAGACTGATTTCTGCGTATGCCATCCATCCCTACCTCAGGATGCAAGCCACGACAATAACTCAAAATTCTCCTCTCCCATATTCTCAGACGTTCCATCTGATGGGAGGATATCCCCGACCACACCAGGAACGGGAGGTCAGGTATCCATTCAAGCGCTTGTTCACCGATTTCGCCCTAACACCGGAGGAGGCGACTAAAATATCGTTCGCGTAGAGGACAAGCAGGTACCCATTTGGAGGAAGGGGCATGTCGCAAATAAAAATATTATACAGTATTGGCCCGAGTATGGAGCCTTGTGGCACTCCCGCGGTTACCGCCAAAATGTCAAAGTGTGTTCCACCGACCTCCACGCAGAACGTACGGTCCCTTAAAAAATGCGACACCATCCTACAAGTTACACGGTCAAAACCACAATTCGCCATCTTAAAAACAATATCGTCCTGCCACGCGGTGCCGAATGCCTTGGCACAGTCTAAACTCAAGGCGATGGAGACTCGTCTCTCTTGCAAATCCTGGGCAACATACTCCGCCCTAAAACCGAACTGGTTGTCAATTAATACGCCGCCGCCATCAATTTTGTCCCGTATCGCCTTCGCGATGAACGTTTTCAGCAGTTTCCCTAATGGCGAGAGCAACGAAATTTTCCTGTAACTATTCGGAAGTTTAGCGTCGGTCCCCGGTTTCAAGATTGGTATTACCGACGCTTGTTTTCATGCCTTTGGGAAGTAGCCAACGTTGACGCAGTGGTTCAGCAGCGTTGCCAAAAAGATCCACGCCGAAGCATTCATCCTACGAAGGACAATGTCGGGAATGCCATCAGGGCCACATGACCTCTTGTTCGGCCTACGCCTAAGAGCCTGAGTTTTCAGCAATGCTCATATCTTCCGCTGTGATGGATCGACCAAATAAGACAAGCGGCGAATCATCAATCAATGGCAACGTCGCCTCAGCAACTTCAATCGCGAATACCGGATCAGTTAGATCAACATTGACGGCAGCAAAGCAACGCGCAAGCAAATTCGCCTTGCCAGCATCGTCGGGGATCAGGAGTGTGTTCTCATCCACAATATCACCAACACTATTGCCCTTAAGCAGACCAGCAGCACCTTTAACCTTCCGCAACGTCTTTTCATCTACACGAATATTGTGCAAATACTCAAGCCGGTCGCCTCGAACTCCGCTATAGATTCATCTATAACCCTACTAAGACAATTTACCTCAATCTTAATTTCACGCTTCCGTTGCAAGTCAGGCGTCCTGTGCATTTTCCGTTTCATCCCCTTCTTCTGCTTTATCATATCAATGATAAACGGTGGAAGACCTGGGAGTGACCCAGCACAACGCGGTTTTCGGGATATAGACTCCTCCATAGCAAAGCTTTGCCACACACTCGTCAACTTCGGGGACTGACGTATTCCTGCTGACTGGAAGGTCAATATCCCCCACCTGCCTCGATAAGGTAGAATTGAACTTTCCCCAGTCCATATCCTCAAAATGGAAAATAGTCGGCACCCCTCGCGCCGCAACTCCGCTACCGTCCACGACCAGCTGAATAGCCTTATGGTCCGACTCAAAATCCAATATACGAATAAATTCAAGAGGGGCACTCCCCAACGACAGTCCCGACGATAACAAAAATAAGTCAATATACGATTCAGCACCGCGCGAGACCCTAGTGGGTCCTTCCAACCGACAAACATCAAGTTCCGGACAACCGATGAACACGCCCGCTTGTGTTAACCGCCGATCCACCCCAATACGGATGTTTCGCATTCAGGTCGTAGCCTATCAGTACCTCGCCACAGGCCAGAAGGTCTGACATCGAGGCCAAATCCTCGTCGCGCAAAGTTACACTAAGGGGACAGTACATAGACACAACGGCAATAGAATTGCCGCTATGCCTATGAACCCTCACCGCGGTGCACTCTATGTCACCAAATTGCAGCGCAACTCGCACGCACCGAATATCTACCTGATATCCTCCCATTGCAAAGTTATGTCGCTCACTGAGCTTATGCTCTGCGATCTAAAGGATATCAGGCTTGTGTTCCGCCACAAACAGCTGCAGGTAGTGCTTTTTCCTCCTCGACACGATATAGTTAACGTTTGCGAAAATGCACTTTAATTGCCTACTCATTTTGGTCAATCGCAAATAACATGCCAAGGAGGGCACGAGATCTTTCCTCATCTCCCGACAAAGAAGGATATTCTCGGGCGAAAACGCTCATCTTCCGGAAAAAAGTGAGCATATTCTTCCACAGGAGACGCTCACAGTCGCGATTAATGAGGCCAAAGTTTGACCTAGCACCCGCGAGGGTAACACCCGCACCCAATGGCATACCGCCCGCGCGCACCACATTCGCGTAAGACACATTTTGTCTAACAACACTATTATTCAAAAATTTAATTGTCCGGGCGATATAATTAATTAATAAACACGACCAAACGCTCGGTCAATTTAAATTTTAATACGAAAGGTGGGATAAATCATCACTTATTCAACATTATTATTATTATTCCTTGCCGTCGACCATCTCGGATCACCCGACTTAGCCCTATTCTCCTGCATACGCCGAATCACAGCTAATCGTTTAGGACAAGTCCGCGCGCCCGCTGTGTGTCCCTGTACTCCGAAATTCACGCAGGTGACCGTGTGGCAAATGCGCGACATCATCTCCCCACTCACTGGGTGAGGAAAGAAAACCTCCTTCGTGTCACTCTCCTTAGCCGGGATGGAGCAATTTTCCGGGCCATGGTCCTCACCGCGTTTTACACACCGAAACGGCATGTTGCAGTTTGTGGACACATGGCCAAACCGCTGACATTGTGTGGGGCTATTACGACGGAATCGATCATATCGCATACTGCAGTGCAAGATATATTTAACATCAAATAGAGCAGACATAGCGGAATCTTCTGAGCAAGATATTAGCCAGCTGTGTCCGTCAAACTTTTTAACATTTAAAATATTCGCATTAATCTTAAGGCTCTCAATGTGGGCCTTAACTTCACTCTCATCAGAAGAGTCCGATATCCCTCTCACTAGCACCGAGACTGGCTTTTCCGCCTTTGGTGTGAAAGTATAAAAATTAACCTTCTTTTCTTCGAGCAATTTACGGACCTTAGGGTGGTCCTCAACCGTATTGACCTGTATATTGGCCACATTCTTGCTGAAATTTTTTACAGCAAATATTCCATGTCCTAAAGTTCGTGTCATAGAGTTCAGTGTAAGTTTAATGTCCAATCCATAACTAGTTATCGTAGGTACTCTTTTTCTTATCTTACCACTGGCAGCCTTGATGTTCGACGGCATTGGTACCGCCTTCTTTTTATTATTGTATTGCTGCATTGAAAAAGTGGACTACCAGCTTTTTCAATGCAGCAGCCGCAAGATTAGGGAAATCACTGCTCTCCGGAACTTGATTATTGCAAGCTGGCTCTTCAGCGATGTTATCTTCCAGAATGTTGAACCTGTTTTCGCTGTCCATGGCCACCGCCATCTTCCGTTCCGGCTCTGCACGGGCTCCATTACCCTGTGCCGGCTTTGCACAGGGCACTGTTTTCCACTGTCCAATGGCCTCTTGCTGCGACAGTATTTTACCACTTTCCACTTCTTCATCGGCACTGAATACGGCTTCACTCATGCCATCATCATCTGCAGGAATACGCTGCAGGAGTGTGACGCACTGGGATTTTATGTTGGGTTCAAGTCTTGATATATAGTCAATAGCATGATGAGCTCAGATCTAATCTTCTCGTTTTCAGCGACTGATTTCGCTAATTCAGCTGTTTTTTTTTTCGAGGGTGAATCGAAGGTTGAACGAGTACTTGTTCCAACACCCATATTCTGTGTATGTGGTAACAATCAAATTGCAACCACAAAATTGTTACAAAGCTGTCTCCATTGCTTGTATCTGGTAACACGGTAACAACTAAAAATTCACCTCGTAACAAATAATTCACCTCACAATAACAGGTTGTCAAAAGCAGGGACAACAAAACAACAACATATGGTTTTCTGCACAAAATGAACGCGGTAAAAAAAGGAAAATTAAGTATTTAATGTATTTATGATTTATTGAATTAAAATGAATACATTATTATGCTATATTGCCTTTCTCAACGAACATCCAGAGATGCTAAGCTAAAAGAATACAGCTGCACATCCGCGCCAAATAGAAGAAGAAATTTACTTGAGCGCCAACTCTCTGATCTACATCAAAATTTCACCACCGACAAAAGCTTCTGCGCTGAGTTCAAAAAGTTATTTTTTTTCTTGAGATATAGACCTTTAAAGCTTTCAGTATATAACCGTACGTATCTGGTAATGGGTATCATTACAAAGGTCTTTCTAAGCTCTATAAATCAGTGCATAAACATATTTATTGTTATTAACCCATTGGGGAGCCATTTAAAAAAAACTTTTTTGAACCTCACTTTTCTGCTAAAAATTATTTTTTTTTTCAACAAAATGCGCCATTATACTTATTTTTTGGCAGGTTCCGATAAAAGACAAGACCTTAGCCTCTTTTAAAGGTATATTACTCACCAATATCCCTTCAAAGACAGGAGATATTTACGTCACAAATTTTGAAATACATTTCGCACTTTTTCAATCTTTCTAACACAAAATCAAATTCTTGGTGACTTTTGTAACCCTGCCAGGGCTGTAAATGTGCCTAAGTGTAGCACTATGGTGTTCAGGGGAATTAAAAAGTATTTGTACCCCAACGCGAGAAGGTACGTCCCGCATTTGAGCTTGGCGGCCAGATTATGCGGAACTCACCCACGATGAGGTATCTGGGTGTGGTTCTACAGGAGAACTAGAGTTTCCGAGGTCACATTGAGCACGTCTTGCGCAAAGTCGTAAGGCTGTATCACATGTACCTCGGAGTACTCAGGTGTAGACAGAGGTTGTTAAATGAGGTTAGATTACTCATTTATAGACAGCTGATTAGGCCTAGCATATCCTATGCTTTTCCAATCTGGTGCGGAATTTCGTCTCCTTAGATGGAAAGGCTTAGGAGATGGGAGAGGCGGATACTGTCTGCATGTCTGCGACTAAGGTGGACGAGAGATGAGCAGGGCGAGTGGAGGAGGCCCTCGTGTGGGGAAATCTATAGTGCCGTGAAATTCCAACGGATTGACGCGTTTATGGTTGACGGGGCGCTCGCTTTCCTTAAGAAAGCGGGTGAGATGGAGGGGAATGATTTGGTCTCGGAGTGTCTTAATGTGGACGCAGGCGCCCGGGAGCCCACAGAAATGAGATATTTACCACCAGCCAGTTTGCTGGCAATGGAAGAGGGTGGTTTTCTACATGAAGGGAGTAAATTGTTTTTCTACCACAGGAGGTACAATACCTACGATCTAACTAATGTTGTGTATAACCCAAGGGGCAAATTTGTAAATATGTAAATAGTTTAGCATTAAGTTAGTTTTTTAAGCTTTAGTTGTTAAGATATATAAATAAGGATGCATTTTTGGATATAATTTTTCAAGGACATTTTTCAAGGACATTTTTTAATTCTTTTTTACCCTGGAATGGTATAAATAAAATATTAATAAAAATAGTCAAATTCTCTTCTTTAAGTTGACACCCATATCGGTATCATAGGGTGGGAATAAGTATTTATCTTGTTTTTGTGAAAAATTTTATCCTTTGAAAATTTGTAGTCCAGGCAACAGGATGAGAAAATGAAAAACTGAAAACGCCAATTAACTCCATTTTACCTATAGTTTCAGACGTAAATCATCCGGTTCAAGTGTAATATGGACTGTCGGACGGTGTTATTGGCGCTATTGCTTCGATCACAGATGATTTATAAAGAAAAATTTTGCGTGTTTAGCAATAGTTAGTGCTGGAGTTGGAAGAAGTCGGGTATGCTCGCAGCTACTATTGGGGTGACGTTTTTCTCCTCTTTACATTTGCAGATAAAACTGCCGCCCGAGAATCAGTTTTGGGAAGTTTCACGAAGAATTGCCAAACTTAATCTGGTATTGCGTGGTCAGAATATTGTGACTTTAGTCAGGATTGTAGAATGTGCCGTGCTATCCCAATAATTGAGACTCCTTCAATTGGAATAGAAGTTTTATTTGATTCAATATTTATTCCATTTTCCTTTGACTGTTACATTTATGCCTTAAGCTCTAAAATTATATATGTACATTAAGGGTCTAATATATATTTTTATATTTATATTATAAATCTACTTTTATATGAGTTATACTCGAGAGCCCGTTTTGGGGACTTTGTATATATTGTAATTTATTGTTAACTGTTGTTTATTATAGTTTAAGATTGTTATGAATTACAAAGTAATAAACGTCAAAAAAATAATTCGTTTCTAAATATTTGTATGTTTGGGGGAAAATACGCGTATGATTCCAAGTAAGTATATGGGTATATGCAGGTTTGGGAGACACACGCGAATGGTTTCACGTAAGTATATGGATGTTTAGGATGAAGCACGCATATGTTTCCACGAAAAACTATACATATTTGTCAGTAAACATGCTAATGTTTACCCTTAAATACACCTGAGTTTATGACTTGCAAAACATATATAAATGTTCGAAGTGTGTTCCAAACATTTACATGGTTCCTGCAGAATATGTTTGGGAGAATACGTTACAAATACCATTTTTTTGCGTGTATATCGTCCCGATTGTACTAATAAATTATAACCAATTAAAGTATACTCTAGGATAATGTTTATTACTGAAATTTTTATTGGAAATTTTATTGAATAATTGAGATAAAAGTATATTAGAATGGATTTGTAATATTAAAGCATGAAGATAAGCAAATTAGGTAATAGATTAGAGCACCATCTATCCTCATTATTTTAAGATCTCGCAATTAATCGTGAAGTGCTAAATCGAATTTTTATGTGTTTTCACTTATTGATTTCGACAATGATTTAGGTAGATAATTGACTTTGTTCGGTTTGGGGTTCTAGATAAATTCATTCGCCACTAGAACCATAGGTTAGGGGGGGTTAAGAGGCAAGGTGCTCCACAAATATCCCGGCTGCAGCTTACTGCATCCCACACACGTTAATCCGTTAATGCGTTATCTAAATACATATTAAGGTTACTATAGGCTTTTTTTTGTTTTACTTAGTAACAACCATGGTCCATTTTCTTTTTAAAATATTTAAAAATAAAATAAAAAGGGAGTCCTTAAATTACACTAGCCAACAGTCGTTTTGTTATTTGGTTCTAGCATAGTTTTTCTCATTGATTTTGACCTACTGAACACGAAAATGAGTTTTAAAAATTTTTCTGTTGATTGGTTTTCCAGATACAAATTTTTGAACTTTTTTTTTAAATTTTTGGAGGTACACTTACAATTTTGAGCATATCTTTCGTCTTCTTTGACGTATTTGGTCCTACTACTACTCAAATTAAAGCAAATTGAGCCGTCTACAACTCATTCTCAGAGTTGGGTGAGTAGTTTTGATGTTGGCGGCTTAAAAAGGTTAAAAAACTGCGTTTTTTTAGTAAAAATGTGGCAGAAAAATTCATATAAAAATTCATATAAAATATAAAACGCGATGCTAACAGCGATTTTTTTTTACGTATAGCTGGCATTTTTCCAAAGAAAATAAGCACTTACTTAACAAAATCTGACAACAAATGGCGGACTTATAATTTTTTTGGTAAAACACCGAAATTCCGCTATTTCACGATATTTTGATTTTCATTATTTGCACAGCTAACCTACTAGGAGGGATCGAAAAAGCAAGTTTTTTATAATCCTTTTGGAATAGAACGGAACAGTTGCTCCTATACATAAGTTACTTCTGTTCAAAATTTCACCACCCTGGGTTAATGTCTTCTGTTCTGGCAAGGGACGTGAAATTTCAAAAACTTAGTGAAATCAGCAATTTTTTTTTTTGGAAATTTTTTTCAAATGTCACAGCACTTAGCAGTTTTGATAAAATTTTTAAATTAATATTAATAACACAAATATTTCATAATTGTAAAAAACCTATTTACAATACCGTTGGGACGTTTCGTCGATGTTTTTAAGAAAATGGTATAATGAAAATGCAGAACATAGAAACACAGGTGCATTTTACGATACGAATTTTGGCAAACCCACTTTACATGTACAAAATTGTTTGGAAAAAACGTTTACGTAATTTTTATGATTCTCAGAATTAAAAAAAATAAGTAATACACAAATAGTTATTTAATTTTTATGATTGTGGTTGCAGAGTAATATACGCTTCTGAATGTGCGTGGACGCTCTTCGTGTTCCTTTATAACTGCTACTCCGTTCACAGTCAATTAAAGGGAATTACACTTTTTTATTGATGTGTGTTTTCCCGATGGCTACCTGTATCGGATTTTTTTACAGAAATTCCCCCCACATTTGTGAGTGGTCATTATTTGGAAACTTTTCCACAATTTGAAACGCACACTTGCTGAATCAGGTATATAGCCAGGTATAGTATTTATAGGTGTTCATTTATCGTTTTTTGTCATTCAACAAGTGTCTACGAACGCGAGTAGTACGAGTAAAAAGTGAAACAAATTGAATTTAAGTGCATATAATACCTACCCAACAAGTAAGACAATGAGTAAAAGAACACGTGTTCGAGTGTTTGAACAATCCAGACAATTTCTGCAATGTTTGTGGCGAGTTTATAAAGAATAATCACGCACACACGTTTACTCCAGCAGTGCAATTGCACTATTTGAATTATTTTGGTATTTCACCAAATATCACAGAATCATGGACACCTAAGTCGCTATGTGATCTTTGCTATATAATCCAAACCAACTGGGCAGCTGGCGGAAGGTAAGAATTTTTATTTAAACACATTAAGCAAAGCAAATATAGTAATTTATTTTAATTTTAGGCGCCATATGAAATTCGATACACCAATGATGTGGAAAAAGCCGCTATGCCATTCCACAGACTGTTATTTTTGCCTCACCACAAACAGTGGGGTAGGGAGATTTTTAAAATGGAACTACGCTCAAGTGGGATCGTTTGCACTTCCAGTACCACATTCGAATGATG
Organism: Phaonia tiefii; assembly: GCA_963931995.1. NCBI lineage: Eukaryota > Metazoa > Arthropoda > Insecta > Diptera > Muscidae > Phaonia > Phaonia tiefii. The sequence continues at coordinate 201,222,681 of OZ008369.1, forward strand.
TACCATATCCAGTGTGCCCTGGTGCATCTCTTCAAAAAGCAGAATCGTCAGATCAAGAGTCTGAGTCAAGTGCAAGCGAATTTGGGGCGTGCAGAAAGCGAAAATTACTGTCACAGGCCGAACTAAACGATTGGGTGCGCGATTTTGGTCTCACTAAGGAGAAATCCGAACTTTTTGCGTCTCGGATGGTACAGTGTGGATTTGCGGATTCAGAAGTGAAAGTAAAGAAGTGAAAGTGCAGCGAATACAAAAAACAAAGAAGAAGTCAGCTGTTTTTCCACATGGCATAAAATGTATAGTTATATCTTTGTTTCTACTCATTTTTTATGGGCGTTGATTTGGTTAATTTCGTTAGTTTAGCTAACCTGGCACATCCATTTCTAATTGTGCCATACATTGAGTATGTAGTGCTCTAAATAAATTAAAAAATAATATACTAAGACTAATTTGTTTATTTTAAATTAAGTTCAAATGTATTTATTCGTTTGCGTTGGGTAGGTAAGCTGTGCAAATAATGAAAATCAAAATATCGGGAAATAGCGGAATTTCGGTGTTTTACCAAAAAAATTATAAGTCCGCCATTTGTTGTCAGATTTTGTTAAGTAAGTGCTTATTTTCTTTGGAAAAATGCCAGCTATACGTAAAAAAACCAAAATCGCTGTTAGCATAGCGTTTTATATTTTATATGAATTTTTATATGAATTTTTCTGCCACATTTTTACTAAAAAAACGCAGTTTTTTAACCTTTTTAAGCCGCCAACATCAAAACTACTCACCCGATTTGAAAATTCTGAGAATGAGTTGTAGACGGCTCAATTTGCTTTAATTTGAGTAGTAGTAGGCTCAAATACGTCAAAGAAAACGAAAGATATGCTCAAAATTGTAAGTGTACCTCCAAAAATTTAAAAAAAAAAGTTCAAAAATTTGTATCTCGAAAACCAATCTACAGAAAAATTTTTAAAACTCATTTTCGTGTTTAGTAGGTCTAAATCAATGAGAAAAAGTATGCTAGAAACAAATAACAGAGAAAATTTTGTTATTTGTGACCTAGTGTTATTATTGAAGCGGTAAAAGTGACTGCGTTTAGCAAACACTCGTCCAGTGTTCGTTACACTCTAGGAATTTTACGAAATGCATTATTTCGAGAACCATGCTGAAATCTAATACAAAAGTCGAATAATTTTTTTTATGGTAACAGAGCATTTCTTTTACAACGCTCTTCTAATTCTGCTTATCGCATTTTGGGGATTTGGGGCATATCTTCATAATGAAAACAGGCCCCAAATTTGGGGTGATATATCCTGGGGCCTGTCTTCCGGGCGCCGATTTATAACCGTTATTTGCGATACTAATGGCAAAAGCACTGGAACAAAGGGTATGGTTATATCAAACTGGTAAATGGACTGTCTCGTACTTATCTAAGAGGGGTCAATTGCCCGTTTCTGTGACATCCAAATGTGAAAACTTCCGTTACATTTACTGGAAAAGGCCATTTGTGTAACCTAATTTTAGGAGAAAAGACCAGTTTGACATTGGTCCAGCGCACTGCAAGGTAGTGTTAAACTGTCATGTTGCAAAATTGTTTCTTTATAAGATGATTGCTAAATCTCGAATCTCAATTTAGACAAATAAATGTAATAAACGCGTGTTTAACGAATAATCCACCATCTGTCATATTCAAAGTTTTTTAAATTATATTAATTGGGTTTCGTATGTTATAAATTTGGTAATCGTATTGTTGGAAAACTTAATTAAATATTTTCATTTTATCGCCAGATACGATATGGGCATTTCCACAGAAAGGTCAACCTTTTGTCACATCACGTCACCTTCGACCAGTTAGTTTGACTGTCTTCTTTTCTTTTACTAAATGTGTAGTTACATACATTCTGTATTTAGGAAAAGAATATAAAACAATCGAACCACATGGTCCTAAAATATAAGCAATTAACGAGGGAGACGTGATGTGACATAGGGTGGCACTTTCTCTGGAAATGCCCATATATATTCTTATTATTGTAAAAATGCACAATTTTTTTAACTGTATTGGCATTGATGGTTAAATTTAAAAACTAAATTTTAATCATATTCGTCTTTAAAATTAATGTTTGGAATTATATTTAAAATACTTATTCGCATATTGGGAAATCTTATTAGATGTGAAAATCGAACTCGTGTGTGTATCATGAACCTAAGCAATAGCTCAATTTTGTATTACTAATGACCAGTTTTTAAGTGTGTAGTTAACTATAAGATTACTTAATCGTAATTGAAAGTTAATTTGAGGTTAACTTTGCATTTTGTTTTTTAGTGGTGAGTTAATGTAAGTCGCCATATTGTTAACGGTTATGGCAACCCTTGTATTGTTATTGGAAAAATCAACTGGTTTAGATAAATACCAAAACAACAAAGAGTAAGAAACAAAATGGAATTATGTAAAATAAGAAATAGATGCATAAAATCGAGGTTATTTTAACCAAAGTGTGTAAAAACCTATGTAGGCACAATCATTTAACAATCTAGACACAACGTATGTGTACAAATACGCAAAACAGAAGCATATATTTTACACAATCTACACACAGAGAAGAGATTCGTTGTCACAACTATATTTACAGGCAACTAAAATTTGGCGGTTCCTTGGACTATCACATTATTCAGTTGTGATTACCAATAAATGTGTCCAGTATCACTATATGTTGTGCATATCAATTGATTTGTAATTAATTTTTGGTTGCAAGAACTGAAATATTTAGTTGATGCCACAGTAACATGAAATAAATGTGATCTGTCAATCGAGTTTTAGTTCTAGCAATCAAATTATCCGGTTGTGGTGAATATTCTATTAGTTGGATGAACGAAAATTGTAAAATCTAATTCGGTTGTACCAAATAATATATTGGTATGCTAAACTAAAGTAATTAGTTACTTCAATTTGATGGCTGGCACAACCATTTGGTGATGCTTTAACCTATTGTGAATTTTGTAGAAAAAAAAGTAAAACAAATAATTTTTTATTCAAAATGATGTATTTTATATTTATATATAAACAAAATTATTATCATTTATAACCAGGGTTCGTATTTCGTGCCCATTGTTGATCGAAAATATGAAAAAATTTCTATATCACGAAAACGGAGGGTTCAAAAAAAAAATAAAAAATTTTTACGGGTTCCTAAGGGTTTCTCACAAAGTGTTCCCATTCGCATGAAATATTTTTTTTTTTAAATCGCCAAAATAAGAAAATAGTTAAAATAAAAAAATGGCTATAACTTGGAAACGCAGAATATAATCGCAAAAATAATAAATTTTGTACCGTATAGGCTCGAAAACGGTTGGACCGATCTTTTTGAAATTTTCACAGAATGTGGCTGTGTGGTCGGTGGTGAAAAAAGGGTACCTGAATTTTTGATACATCAAGTGGGCGTGGCCCTGCCTATTGGACCCTATTTTTGAAATTTGTGTGGATGCATTTGTGTGGATGCATTTGGAAGCAAAATTCGTGAACCAACAAAAAATGGGATGGATCCATTAGAAGGCGTGGCATACATACATCTTGTAACTTTGTAGGGCTGTATCTCATGAACTATCAGAGGTATGAATATGATATTTGGTATATAAGTTATTCGTACAGTTCGAATTACAACCAGGGTGAAGTGGGCAGTGCCACGCCTCCTTTTCAAAAAGGGTTCTGAGGGCTTTTCAAATGGGCCGATTGTTATGGAAATTTCACAATGTGGTATTGATGACCTCCTGATAGACCTTGACTACACTTGGAAATGATTGGATGATAAAGGAGCGTGGCACCGTCCATACAAATTGAAATTAAAAATGGCTGTATCTCATGAGCTACGAGAGGGAAGAGTATGAGATTTGGTAAATATTGGGGATGATAAACGGGATTGATTTTAAAAATCCCGGGATTTCGGGATTCTATTTTTAATTTTTTTGGGAACAGGCCTATTTTACGGCTTACACTCCGACAAACAACCACAAGAAGGGTAGAATTCGTTATTCTAAGCAAAAAACTAAAATAACAAAATCGGGGCAAATGCATAGTTTCGGAGTTATGGGCCCCGAAATTTTGGATATGTGAGAGGGTTATGGCATTAACGTACCGTGTAAAGCCATTGATATCAGTTTTTAATATAAAACAATTCAAAACAAACTCAGAAAATAATGTAACACTTTTTGATAAGTCGCTTAGTTATCGAGTTATCGGATGTTGACATTTAAAAAAATTATCGATTTTTTTACTTTTCTTAAACAAAAACTAAAATTATTTTAAAAACAAAGCGCGAATTTTCGAATATTTTTTTTTCAATCAAAAACAAAAATTATTTAAATATATAATTATAATTATTAAAAAATTTTTAAATTTTTGGTTGAGAAACGTAAACATCTGATAACTCGATAACTTAGCGACTTATCGAAAAATGCTACATTATTTTTTGAGTTTCTTATGACTTGTTTTATACCAAAAAGTGATATCAATTGCTTTACACGGTACGTTAGTGGAAAATGAATCGGAAATATCGGGGTCCATAACTCCGAAACTATGCATTTACCCCGATTTTGTTATTTTACTTTCTTTGCTTAAAATAAATGTTTTAATTTTTGGAGAGTAAGCCGTATAATAGACACACATATCGTCACCTCGTTCTTAGTTTGGCGCATATCGTTCATTCCATGTCAAACCGAATATTGCACTACGATTAGCACTGTTTAATTTGTGGTTGTCAGAAAAAAAAATAAATTTTTTTTAAGGAGTTATATGCTTTTTAAAATGTTCAAAATCATGAAAAATGTGCCGAGGTGGCTATATTGAAACGGGTGTAGGATCAAAACGCGACGGTGGATTTTAAAAAGCTATACCTTATTTTAAAGGTCCTGACGCGTAGTTTCTGCCGATCTAATTTAATTTTGTTATACAGGGTGCCGAACATTTGTATATTTGTGAAATTAATTTTGTAACGTGATTTTCACTATTTTTGCACCAATAATTCCAAATTAACAAAAATACACGCATACTTCTCTATCGATTCTAAACAAACGAGAAATAATGCGTTATATTTAAAAAAATTAATTACTTAATGTAGACCCCGAAAATATACCTACCAAAAGTACTACAACTCTGCAAATCTATAGTGTGAACACCCTGTCGTATGTGCATGTGAACACCCTGTCGTATATTCATATACGGAAGTCTGAAAAACGTCAAAAATAGAAAGCATCAAAGCGTTCATATATTTGTATTTCACACAAAAACACTCCGCATTTCATTTAGTACATCTGAAAAGTTGTATTGTCGTATAATATACTGTTTTTGTGTATAAATCGAAGTTATTTTAATTAAAGTATTTATTATCACGTGAAACACGCTTGTCATACGGTCCAAAATATCACTTTTATTGTGCAAAATGAATTCACGGCATGACTCTTGTATCAACCCATTTAATATTTCGAGACATAGAAAAAAACCTACAAAAGATCTACGCTGGATGAAAACGTTAAATGGGAGAATAAGAATTTGTAACACGTGCCGATTAAAAAGGAGCAAAATGTCTTTGGAGACATCGGAAATTGATTCGAGTAGGAATGTTTCTCCAGACCCCGAAGCAAATAGACAGTGCCCGTCAAATAGTTCTTCACCGGAATCATCATTAAAAATTTCTTCACTTAACCAATCTTTGTTGCTCTTAGGGGATTCGCCCATCCCAAAAAAGGAAAATGGTCCAGAAAAAGTATATCGCCCATAAAAAACGTAAAGTCGTTAGTCTGATCTCAGAGAAAATATTTAATGAAAACAATGAAGGTAATGAACAAGAAGAAAATATAAATCAAGGAGATGGTATAATAATAAAATTAAAGGAAAACTTCGAAAAAACAAACGATAAGCAGCTAAAAATTTAAATTTTATCATTATTTGCGGATTGGTCTTACAGCCAAATTCAGACAAATTTCAGAGGAGTAACAAAGCATATGATTTCTATTGTAAAGAAAGTTGTGGATGAAAAGGGAATTTTAGTGTCTCCAAACCCAAAGTTGGGAAAAACTCTTACACGAGAAGTAGTTAAGAGAGTAAAAGAGTTTTACGAATCACAGGAAATAACCAGAATAATGCCAGGAAAAAAAGACTGCATTAAAGTCGGAAGCGGACCTGCAAAAGATACACTCCAAAAAAGATTAGTATTATGTAATTTGAAGGAAGCACATGCTTTATTCAACGAAAAATATCCTGAGACAAAAGTGCAATTCTCGAAGTTCGCGGAACTGAGGCCAAAATACTGCATTCTACCTGGAGCCGCAGGAACCCATTCCGTCTGTGTATGTTCTATTCATCAAAACGTGAAACTAATGATTAAAGGAGCTTCTCTGGCAAGAATAACATCTAATAATTTAAAAATATCATCATATAATGACTGCCTGTCACGTATAATATGCAACCCTCCAACCTATGATTGTTATCTACACAGGTGTAAGATGTGCCCGGGTTGTGAGCCCATAATTGAAGCAAATTTTTAATAATAATATGATAGACACAATAACATATAGGCAATGGGTCACTACCGATAGCTGTGCTCTTGAGACATTACAATCAAGCAGTGAAGAATTTTTCGACAAGCTTTCAGAAAAGTTGCTTCGTTTGTTAACTCATTCGTACGTTGCAAAGCAACAACAGAATTTTCTCAATAAGAAAAAAATGAGTTAGAACCTGGAGAATGTTTGGTCATTTCAGACTTCTCTGAAAATTGTGCGTTTATAATTCAAGATTCCATTCAAAGCGCTCATTGGAATAACGACCAGGTTACGATTCATCCAATGGCAATTTATTACAACGACAATGGAAAAGAAAAATTTACTAATTATGTAGCAATTTCTGAATGTTTGAAACACGATACTGTGGCAGTTAATTTGTTCCAGAATGGTCTCATATCATTTCTTAAAAACACCTTAGGATCATTGCAGAAAATTTTTTATTTCTCAGATGGATCAAGTGCTCAGTATAAAAATATGCAAAATTTCATAAATCTTATATATCATGAAGATGACTTTGGTGTTAAAGCGGAATGACATTTTTTCGCAACATCCCACGGAAAGGGACCATGTGATGGCCTAAGAGGTACAATTAAAAGGTTAGCAGCACGGGCAAGTTTAACAAAAATGTATGTACCTATTAATAACGCCCATGTATTCTTTTCCTGGGTTAAAACTAATGTAAAGAATGTTAATACAGAATTTTTTACCTCAGCACAATATAATCAAAATTTTATTAAACTTCAAGATAGATTTAACAAAGCTAAAGTTATTCCTGGAACCTTAGGATATCACTCATTTATTCCACAAGAAAACAAGCAAACCCAAGTCAAAATTACATCAAATGCTTCTTATTCATTCACTAAAGGTATTATTAAACATTAGTTCTTTTTACGATAAATTTTTCATTATTATTAATTCTGTATAACATATGTAGTGCTCTTTAATTTTGCAATTAGTCTTTCATTATTTTTAAAATTGCAATAAAACTTTTACAGATGTATTAAATTAGTTTTGTACTTTGTTTTAATTATTTCTGTTTTATATAATCATTTGGTTGTATAAAACTTCCGATTTGTAGTCATAAAATTACACTTATGCTGATCAGCTGTTGTTTGTTTGGTATATGTATGTATGTTTTTGTGTGAAATACAAATATATGAACGCTTTGATGCTTTCTATTTTTGACGTTTTTCAGATTTCCGTATATGAATATACGACAGGGTGTTCACATGCACATACGACAGGGTGTTCACACTATAGATTTGCAGAGTTGTAGTACTTTAGGTGGATATATTTTCGAGGACTACATTAAGTAATTAATTTTTTAAAATATAACGCATTATTTCCCCAAGCTAAAATTTTCAGGGTTTGTTTAGAATCGATAGGGAAGTATGCGTGTATTTTTGTTCATTTGGAATATTGGTGCAAAAATAGTGAAAATCTCGTTACAAAATTAATTTCACAAATATACAAATGTTCGGCAAATGTAACAAAATTAAATCAGATCGGCAGAAACTACGCGTCAAGACCTTTAAAATATGGTACAGCTTTATAAAATCCACCGCCGCGTTTGATCCTACACCCGTTTCAATATAGCCACCTCGGCACATTTTTCATGATTTTGAACATTTTAAAAAGCATATAACTCCTTAAAAAAAATAATTTTTTTTTCTGACAACCACAAATTAAACAAATATTAGATGTAAATTTTTTCAGAAAATCGTCCGGTTTGACATGAAATGAATGATATGCCACAGAGTTGGTAACGAGACAAACGACAGAGAAAGTTTAAGTTAGGTTTTCTCAAATTCTGCGTGATAAATATTTTTTTTATTTTTTCTATTTATTGTGACATATATTTTCAATAAAAGTATAAATTTTCGTAACTTTTAATATAATAAATCAAAAGTTATTAACATTTTTGTTTGTTTGTTTTGTGCTGCATATCAATTTAACTGTTTGTGCCGCATATCCATACGATTTACTGTTCATGTTGAGTTTAGGTGAAACTCTCCGCTCGGGTCCAAATTTTTACCATAGAAAAACTTCTTATTGGGATTCCAAAAAATTTTTATATTTTCATCGGTTGGACCTATTTCGGCAGTTATTTCGGTTCAATGTATGAATATGGACTTGCCTATATCTCTGCCATTTATAATCCAATTTCGACAGAATGTATACTACTGGAATGTTAATTGAAATACCATTTATGTGCGCCAAACCAATTTTTTTCTTATTACTGTTTTGTTTTTAATCTACGTTCGTTGTTATGATAATGTGGCAAACCAATAAAGAACTATATTTTTTTCACTGTTGTATTAAACATTTGATGTATAAGCCAAACAGTGGCGTTCGCAGCAAACCAATATTCAATAAATGTTAAAATTGCGGACATAGAGCAAAGTCGATGTTGGATATCTCAGGTATGAAATGAGATATCGTGAAACAAGTTTCTGAATTAGAAGGAGGACACCTATATTATATCTGATCCATTCCTAACTCATTTTTTCCAAAATGGTCGGTGGGTGAAACTAATAATGAGGTGACGATATGCCAAAATTAACTTACGTTAAGATGTGTTATTAAACCCTTTGTAGAGCCGCCATTGGTTTTTAACCCTTTTTGCACAATTTGAATTTTGCTTGAGGTGCAACTTTCGACTATTCCAAAAAATAACACCACACTGAACTTTTGTCATTGTTTATAGTTTTATGTTTTTCAAAATTAATAATAATCCCGAAAAATCCCGGGATTTACTTCGTCCTGAAAATTTCGCAGTATGTTACAGTTGGCCTACAGATACGAACAGGATATTTGGAAGCAAGTTGTAATAAATGGCCCATATGCTGCCCACAAACATCAATATGTGACAATTGTGCGTACACCAGGCACTGGAGAACAAATTTTATTGTATCTCAAAAAATATATGGCCAATTCGATTTAAATGCTTCTAACTTAAAAAAATATTTGAATCAAATCGGAGATACATTGAAATATGTTCACAACTTCCTGTTGTACGGACAATTGTTTGATACAGTACGGCTATTAAAAAGGCCGGACTCTGAAGCAAAGAAAGTGACCATAGGTACGAATGAATATGAATATCATTGAAGTCAGTTTCGAGTGCATTCCAAATATCGTTATCCCCATAACGCATTTTTTAAAAAAATTCAGAGTAACCTTATAGAGGCTACTATAGTCACTGGAAATTATAAAGGAACCGGTGTCCTGATTCCACGCATTCCCATGATACCTACAGGCATGCCCATCAATTTCAAAAGATAGCAGTTTCCGATTCGGTTGGCATTTGCGATGACCATTAATAAAGCGCAATCGCAGTCGCTTCAAGTCCGTGGCTTAAATATAACAAATCCGTGTTTTTCCCTCGGACAAATATGTTGCATGTTCACGTGCGGGTAAACCTTCGGACTTATATATATATATTTGAACAAGATGGCAAAACTAGAAATATTGTATTTAATAGAGCACTTGAACAAATAGAAGAAAAAAACAAAATGGTGTTTCATTAAAATTACAATTCAGAGGTAGTGAAGCGCGACGGGTACAGCTATTATAGTATAATGAGAAGCTTTTTAAACAAATCAGCACACGATCGAAATCTAAACAAAGACTTCTAACAAATAGTTATTTTACAGTCTTCTTCATAATATTTCAGTCAACTACAGGCTTATTTGCCCATTGTCAATTAAACGTGGCATTATCCCATATCGAAACGTCAGCAGATCTATTCATTTACAGTAAACATAATGGAACAAACTAATTTTGTTCACCCTTTGGCATTACAAAAACTTTGAAGGCAAAACGAAGTTTGCCGGGCCCAACTAGTTTAGTATCTATTGTAATTTTGAACCCAATAAAAAGTAAATTTAGAAAAAAAAATTAAATTTTCTCAAAAAAAAATACAAAGTACCTTTTCTTAAAAAAAATACCTTATCTTAAAGTATTACCCTTGCTTAAAATAGAAAATTTTCTTACAAAAAGTACCTTTTCTTAACAAAGTACCGTTTCTTACAACAAATTGTTTTTTCTTAAAAAAGTACCTCTTCTTTAAGGAGTATCTTTTTAGTGAAACAAAATAAAATTTGTTGAGATAAGTACCTAGTCTTTAAAATTTACCTATTCCATTTACCATTTCTTCGAAAAAATACCTTTTCTTAAAAAAATACCTTTTCGTACAGTATATAATATAAATTACAATATAAATAAATTTTCTTGAGCTAAAGTAGCCTTTCTGAAAATAAATACAAAAGTACCTGTTCTTAAAAAAGGTACTTCTTTCTAAAAAAAAATCATACTCTTAGGACCTTTTCTTACTTAAAAATCTTAAAAATAGTACATTTTCATCTTAAAAATAGTACATTTTCTTAAAAAAAATATATGTTCTTACAAAAAGGACCTAAAAATATACTTCTTTTTTAAAAAATACATTCTATATAAAAAATTTTTTTTAAAAAAGTTTATCATTTACAAAAGTATCTTTTCTTAAAGATCCATTTAAATTATCGTATTTGTCAACGGTCGCCTTAGGCGTGTTGGAACTAACTAGTACGTAATATATAGCGAAAGGAACTTCGTTCGAAGCGGGTGTCCCCTGACACCACATGTAATTTTTTTTAGACTGCCCGGTTGTGTTTTACAGGATTAATAGAGAACTATTGTAGAGGAAGAGCTAAACTGGTCGTTCTTAAATCAGACATTTAGGTGACTGGCGTTAGGCAAAATCAAGCTTAAAATCAAATTTTATTCACATCGGTATTGTTTTACAATAATTCGTTTCGGCCAGCCAGCAACCCACCCAATATTTGTATGGGCATTACCAGAATGGGAGTGACAAGTATACTATGTTTGTTCTACTTATGTATGCTTGACAGAAAATAAATTTTAGAAAAAAGAAGTTTCTGTTCAGTATTTGTCGGTATGTACCAGAAGGCGCGTTGCTTTATATACCATTTCCAATCCCAAACTAAGCTTTGGTAAATAATAATGGGTGAGGATATAATTACTTCAATCAATCATTTTTTTATCTTAATTTTCGTCTTGGGTTGTAGTGACTTTCACACGAAATATGTGTGATTATACATAGGTGGAAAGGATTTGTCTTCTTCTACTACGTTTTAGATATAATTATTTCTCGAATATTTCTTACACATTATTCCACGGCTGTGGAGTCTGCCCAAAATTGGATTACTCCAACTCCGACTTCAGCAATTTGAAAATTGAGGACTTCGCTCCGACACCGACTCCAGCATTTTGAAAATACACCACTCCACTCGGAGGTATAATTTTCATTAACAACGAAATAATTTGAACTGCCATTGTTGGCAGCACAACACACGAATATTAACTTTGTTTTAGAAGACACTTTTATAAATTAAACAACAGTTGATCCCGTATTCAAAATAATATAAAAAGAATTCACTTTTCAAAATAAAGTGCCCATATTATCGAGTTGACAAAAAAGTTTGAAGTTTGATTTTTATTTGTATTATTGTAAATATATATGTAGCACTTGCGTGGTGTGGTGTATTTGCAAGTATAATTTAAATGTGATTTGGAACGATTTTATTGATATAAAAAAAATAAACCGGCTCTGTTGCGAGGTTTGGCCAGCATAAGCATAGCATGGGAATCCAGGAAACCCACGACAAATTGATTTAGACCTGAGGAAAACTAAATTTATCTAATACAGTATTAAAAGTATATCATGTGAAAAATTGGTCATCAAATTATTCTTTTCAAAAATGTTGTGTTTTATTGATATGCTAATTATCGCAAATTTTAACTTTTGATGGAAATGCTGAACTTGGCGTCAACTCCGACTCCAGCCGCATATCCCAGACTCCGTCCCCAAAACTCCGGTTCCACAGCACTGCATTCTTGGAAAAATTACGAAAAATGAAAAAAGGAAATTTTTTTTTCAAATTGTACGCAAATTCGATTTGAAGTATATAACTACTTGGCATCGTAATCTTGTTAGTTTTTCACAGATTAAAGCTCAACATACATATGTTTAATTAAATCATTTGAGAAATAGTGACACAACTGTGTGATATTTACTCTCAAAATGTATCTTATGAAAGTTCGAGTTTTTTTTTTAAATTTTAAATTTAATCTGTATATACATATATAAAATTCTCGTGTCACAATGTTAGTTACCTTACTCCTCCGAAACGGATGGACCGATATGTATGAAATTTTGTGTGCATATCGGGTAGGTCTGAGAATCGGCCAACATCTATTTTTCATACCCCTTAATGATAAGGGTGACCTAGGCCGTGCCACGCCCCCTTTTCAAAAATCGCTCTGATGGCTTTTCTAATATACCGATTGTTATGAAAACTTCACAATGCGGTACTGGTGACCGGCTGACAATCCTTGGCTATATTTGGAAATGTTTGGATAAAGAGGGGTGGCACCGCCCATACAACTTGAAATTTAAAATGGTTGTTTCTCATGAACTATCAGAGGTAAGAAGATGAGATTTTGTATATATGTTGTTGGTACAGTATGAATTACAGCCAGGATGTACGTAAGCGGTGCCACGCCCCCTTTTAAAAAATCGCACTGACGGCTTTTCTAATGTACCGATTGTTATGAAAATTTCACAATGTGGTACTGATGATCTACTGATAGTCCTTGGTTATACTTGGTAGTGATTGGATAAAGCAGCGTGGCACCGCCCATACCATTTGAAATTTAAAATGGCTATATCTCATGAACTATCAGAGATATGAAGATGAGATTTGGTATATATGTTGTTGATACAATATGAATTACAGCCAGAGTGGCAGTGGGATGTACCAGGCCCCTTATAAAATAAACCGTTATAGCAGTCATTATAATACTTTGATCGTCCTGAAAATTTCACAGTATGTTACCGTTGGCCTTCATATACGAACATGCCATTTGGAAGCACGTTGGCAAAGAGGGCCGAGGTGCTGTCGACGCGCGTCAATTTTTGACTATTGCATATACTATATCAAACAATTGTCCGTAAACCAGGCACTTGACAACATATTTCAATGTATCTCAAAAAATATATGCCCGATTCGATTAAAATAATTTTTATTAAATTTCAACGCTTCTAACTTTAAAAAAAATATTTGAATCATATCGGCCATATATCTTTTGAGATACATTGAAATATGTTCACAACTGCCAGGTGTACGGACAATTGTTTGATACAGTGTAGGAATGTGAGGTTCGGTACATATACTACTGATATGATGCAAATTACTTTTTGGGAAAACCAATAAAAATACGCCTATAAAAAAGGTCAGACTATGACGCTAAGAAAGTGACCACAGGTACGAATGAATATGAATATCATTGAGGTCAGTTTCGACAGCATCCTAAATATCGTAATCCCAATAATGCGTTTTTTAAACAAAAATTCAGAATAATCTTATAGAGGCTACTACAATCACTGGAAATTATAAACGAACTGATGTACTGATTCCACGCATTCCCATGATACCTACAGATATGCCCATCGATTTCAAAAGATTCCAGTTTCCGATTCTGTTGGCATTTGCTATCACCATTAAGAAAGCGCAAGGGCAGTCGCTTAAATTTGGCAAATCCGTGTTTTCCCACGGACAATATATGTTGCATGTTCACGTGTAGGTAAACCTTCCGACTAATATACATTTGCACCATTTGGCAAAACTAGACATATTGTATAGCCTAGGGCACCTGAATAAATAGAAAAAAATTGTGCTTCATTACAATTACAATTCAAGGGTAGCGAAGCGCAACGGGTACACCTATTATAGTGTAATGAGAAGCTTTTTGCACAAATCAGCACACGATCGAAATCTAAACAAATACTTCTAACAAATAGTTATTTTACATTCTACAGGTTTATTTGCCCATTGTCAACTAAACGTGGCATTCTCCCGTGTCGGAACGCCAGCAGATATACTCATTTACTGCAAACAAAATGGAGCACAATAATTTTGTTCACCCTTGGGCATTACAAAAACTTTGAAGGCAAAACGAAGTTTGCCGGGTCCAGCTATACTTTTATAAGTATAGATATATAGATAGATATTTATTACAGGCGCTCCTCCTAGAAACTTCCCATTAAACAAGAAATTTCCCTCCATATGTTAGTCAAGACACAAACCAAAGCAAAAGTACCCAATATAGTTGATAATACTGGGATGTAATAAAGTTGATAAAAAAAAGTTGTTTAATTTTTTTCATTTAGCCCATAACTTCGATCCAAAAAAAGACATCGAAAAGTATCTACGCATTTCCGTTTTACGCACACTTTCGTGATGATGTGTTTTCCTATATAAAATGTGTGAATTCATTTGTGGCCATGACATCATTGAATACTTTTTGTCGGCAGGGCGAAGTCTGCGGGGTCAGCTAGTGTTTATATATAATTATGTTATATAATTAAGAAATGATGGAAGAATAAAAATGAATGAAAAAAAACTGGTACATTCTAAAATAACCTGACAATTAGTTTAGAATTTCTGATATTATTACCACTTTTCGCAATTGACCTAACTGTGCGTGGGGAAAAATACTAATGGAAATAAGAGGCAAACTTCTTTGAGATACAGGAGATAAAATGTTGCTCCAGTATAAAAGGGCTTAGCTTCTTTGCTAAATTTATTAACTACGACGTAAATTTATTAAATTTAAGGACTTTAATTAGGATTTCAAATCCTTAAATTTATCAAGGACTTTCATTTAAGTGTAGTAAACATTTTAGCAAAAAAAGGTGTAAACATTTTAGCAAAAAAAGGTGTCTTTTTTTTAACTTTGGCAACTCTACTCTCGTTTAGTTCGTTTTTAGTTGTGCTCCGTGAATTTACTTTATTTTCGTATTTTAAAAGTTTAAATAGTGCTTGTTGTGTTAATAGTGCGAAGGTAAGTTGTTAATGTACGCTGATGACGTGAAGATCTATTTTTCTTACAAGGATCCTTGTCAATATACTTTACTTCAGAGGGATTTGTCTACTTTCCAGACGTGGTGCGAAACCAATTTGATGGAGCTTAATTTTACGAAATGTAAGCATATGCTGTTCTCTAGGTCATCATTATTTTCGGCAAAATACATTTTAGGTGGCAATGTTCTTGAATCGGTGGATTCATTTGTTGATCTTGGTGTTCTCTTGGACAGAAAATTGAATTTCAACTCCCACATAATTACGATGGTAAACAAGGCTTATGGCGTTCTGAACTTTATTAAACGTTGGGCAAAGGAATTTTTAGATCCCTACGTTACGAAAAATCTTTTTACTTCACTAGTCCGCCCTATTCTCGAATATGGATCAGTTGTTTGGGACCCCCAGTACAATTTGTATGTTAATATGATTGAATCGGTCCAGAAACAGTCTCTCATTTTTTGTCTAAGAAATCTTCAATGGAACCCGAACCATAATTTTCCTTCGTATAGCAATAGACTAGCATTGATCAGATTGCCGACTCTTAGTAGTAGACGTACCATGATAAACTCTACTACAGTTTTGAAGATAATTGATGGATGTATATGTTCTGAATTTCTGTTACCAAAGATTTTCATAAATGTCCCATTGAGACCCACGAGGTACTATAAACTCATTCACATCGAGTTTCAGCCTTCGAATTATGCGTCCTTTGATCCAGTTAGGAGAATGTGTCGTGACTTTAATGAGCTATATCAGTTTATTGATTTCACAGGTAGTTGGGAATCGACAAAGTCTAGCATAATTTGTCATTTGAACCGATTGTATTAGTGCTGTATATTCATTAACATACATATGTAAATTTAATTTACTTTATCCTTACTATCTGGTCTGATTTATAATTTGGTTATCGTCTGTTATGTTAATATCTCGTGATGTGCTTTTATACTTATTTATGTTAGTGTAATACCAACTGGTGAAGAATTTCTGTAGTTGGTTGTAACGTGTGAACTTATGATCCTTGGTCTCCCGTTATAGACCGGTCTATAATGTGTACGCTGTCCTCACGTTATGGGGACGTGGCCCTCTCGGTCGGTAGGGGAGGGTAAGAGTGGCGGCGATTTAAAAAAAAAAAAAAAAAAAGCACTCTTCGTGCACTTGGGTATTCTATACGTTTTAATTTTTCTATTTTCGTCAAATATTAGTATAATTTCACTGAAATAAAAACAAGTATTCGTAGGTAATGCCACATTTCCGTTAGTTGGTTTACATTGCCAGAATGAAAAGTTTCATACTCCCTACCATTGTATCGTTGAGAGCAATACATCAAGTTCATCATTCATTCTACTTGTTCGCAAGATAGTTGCGTTGCTCTAGCAAATGAATTGTTACTGAAACAAATAGATCAAGTGTGCATATTGGAGAAACCAAGTTCAATAATTAATTGTTAAGGTTTGAGGTTACGGTTTTGAGGTTAGGGCCTCTTTTGATTTTTTCAATATTTTATTTAGTCAAACATTTAAAGTTAACAAAACGAATGTGTTACTGCAATGTAGCAGTCATTAAAGCGACGATACTGATTTATTTCAAAAAGCAGCAAGTCTGTTTCTGATCCAATATTTACTTCTTATAAGCGACAATGCTCAAAAACAAAACTGTTAAATTGTCAGAAACGATATTCTTTATCAAACTAAAAATAATAAATTTTAATTTTTCCACGAAATAGCAAAGTGCAAAATATTATAAACTGGGCAAAAATCATTCATTGTCCATCATTCACATACTAATGTTTAATTTCCAAACCGGATTCTTACATCAATGAAGCATATTAATCGCAACAATGGAACATATCCGTCACAATAATGACACATACTAGTAGCTGTGACGAAAGTTTTCAGGTCATCGACTTCATTTTCGTTGCGACGATGTATCTTCGCATCTGTCTTAGCCCTACTTTTTGATTTACATGTATTACAATTTTACAAAAAATATAAAGTTGTATTTTGCCAAACTGATAAATAACAATTTCTAAATATGCCCTAGAACGCTAAGGCGTTGATTAAAAGAGACACAAACTTCGGAACGACAGTCCGCCGACGAGTGTTCAGATCCTAATTCTGCCTATTTAAATTTTGCCTAATTGCTGGAAAAAGTATGATCTGTGATCTGTATACTTCAAAAGAAATCGAAAAATATTCTTCTAGGAAATAATTTCAGATCGGATCACATATAAAAAAACAAAATCCAAATCTTTTCGAACCTCTTTTCAACTCATGGAAATATTTAATTTTTTAAAAAAAAGTTCACTCTTTAGTTACTTTCGTCAGTATTATTAATTATTTTTAATATTCTATGAATTCTATATATTATACAAAATATATATATCTATGGCTATATATTTTAATTTTAAACTTTTATATGTCGTTGAAGGGTGAATAAATCATTTTATATCTTCAAAAATGACTTATTTCATATCTGATCTTAGCAACTACTTACCATAAAATTGTAATGATTAACAATACTATTTTGATTATAAATTAGATGTTTCAAAGTTTCCATTGATATACATATAGTTAGTTATATCATTCTGATAGGCTTCTAAATGTCAGAGATACGCACGATTACATATATATTCAAGCTTTATAGAAATGAAATTACAACTTTCTGTGCGAAATAGACACCAATAATTTCACCTCAGAATGTGACACAAGCGATCAAAGTTCAAAATGGGTTTGTCGCCGCTAAACAATTGTCGCTTGACTATAAACATAGGATGATGTATGTCAGTGGCCAGCATAGTGGCAATGCATAAAGCAGAATAGTTTTCTCTACATCACGTATATAGTAGATATAGTTGTTGTGAATATTATTAGGTAAGTTCATTGAAATTAGGCTGCCAAATATAAAATAGGAGTACATGCTCGATAGTATTAGATGTATCAAATATTAGATGTCGTAACACATTACTATACTTATATATGATGTTATATTTGCCAGCCGGAAAGGAAGTACACACAGGGAAAAGATAAATTGGCAATTAATTCAGGCATTGGAAATTCCATGATAAAGTCTATATTTTGATTAGAATTCATAATTCTCAAAAATCAGAATTATTTGTCAATGTTATTGCTAGTTTAAAAAAAGGTTTTACCAAATACAAGTTGCTAATACCGAACTTTAGTTGTATTAACCAATTTGTGTATTTCAAAAACCTCATTCATCTGAAATGGAAGATACAACTAATAAAAAGTACAATATTAGAATTCGTGTTCAAATATTAGTCACTATAATCATAATTTAGTTTCTGTCACAAAAACACTTGTTACAAAGTTATGTATGTATTCGATTATTCACAAGAGACTTTGTAGTTAAAGAGAAACTACATACAGTTGAATGTTACACGAAGACTTTACAGAAAAACTTTTATTTTAAACAGAAAGTGATAAACAAAGTTGTGAAAAAACAAAGTGTATAGATATCATCCACCGAAGAATACATATGACCATAAATTGAGGTGAAGTGAAACTTTTAAACACAATCGTTGAATCTGACGCCTTCACAAACTCATGCGAACAATTGTGGGCACTTGGCTGGAGGAACTAGTATTGTGGATGGCACAAATTAACTTAAACATATGTACATATGATACCCAGTGTAACCCATCCCCATTTTTGATCGAAAATATGCAAAATTTAGAAAGACTGTCGCTTCGTTTTCGGGATATAGAAATTTTTTCATATTTTCCATCAAAAATGGGCACGAAATACGAACCTTGGTTACAAAAAATAATAATTTTGTTTATTTTTAAACATAAAATACACAATTTTAATAAAAAATTATTGTTTTTACTTTTTTTTCTATAAAATTCATAATGGGTTAAAGCATCACCAAATGGTTGTGACAGCCATCAAATTCATGTAATTACTTTAGTTGAGCATACCAATATGTTATTTGGTACAACCGAATTAGTTTTTACATTTTTCGTTCATCCAACTAATAGAAAGAATATTCACCACTACAGGACAATTTGATTGACACATTTATTTCTTGCTACTGTGGCTTCAACTAAATATTTCAGTTCTTGCAACCAAAACTGAATTACAAATCAATTGATATGCACAACATTTGGTGATATTGAACACAATTATTGGTAATCACAACAGAATAATGTGATAGTCCAAGGAACCGCCAAATTTTAGTTGGCTGTAAATATAGTTGTGACAACAAAACTCTTCTCTGTGTGTGGTAAAATCAGAATGCTAAGTCGCTTAGTTATCGAGATATGGCATTTAGAAAACATCAAAAATTGTTCCAAAAAAACAAAAATTATTTTAAAACAAATCAAAAATTAAAACAAGTCTTCTTCAACAAAACAAGTCTTCTTCAACAACAATCAAAGCAAATCTTCTTCTACAACAATTTCATTTCAAAACAAAAAAAGGAATATATAATCCACTACATAAAAAATAGAATTTTCAAAAAACCAAACATTTCACTAATTATCCCAGAGGATCTACTGCGACCCCATTTTCCATCGATACAAGTTCCTCATCGCCCTCGTCTTCGGATAAAGGAATTCCTCTTCTTGCGCTGTTCCACTAATTGCGTCGATGGCCAAGTTTTCGCGAAGTGGGTTTACATCTCGCCGGCAAATCGGAGGAATTCTGTGAATGGTGAGGAGGAATGCGCCCTACACCAGCCCAGAAAAATACATTTTTGCACGTATCCATTAAAAAAGCATTTTCGGCGATTATATAGAGGAATATATTACTTTAAATGCCGCCATAATCTCTCAATGGTATTGGCGTGTCGCCGTTTCCTCATCTATAAACGACTTCGAATGATTTACCCTAAAGTGCGTGTAACCCTCATCCTTTAACGTGTCGTATGCCTAAAGGACATGGGACTGTCCGTGGAGGTGGGAAGTTTCTGATTGCCATTCACTTGGGAGTGGCCAGAAATGATTACTTCATTGGGCAGTATGTCCTGGGCTATGGCTTTTCGGAAACCTCCGTTAGCCAGCTAGAGTGAGAAGGCGAAACAAATGAGCATCAAATCAGGTTTAGTAGGTGACTGATGTCACAACGGCGGATAGAAACTAAAAGAAGAAAATTCAGGTTCAACATATCGCATCCTGGTCAGCGTGTGATCCATTATGGACGGCTGCATCAAATTATCCTGGCAGTAGGTAAAATGCAAAAACACGGTGGGCTGGGTTTGCCTCCCGCCACCGTTCATAATGGCAGTGAAAATACGTAAACGAACAAGAAAACATAAACAACCCCTATTTGTTGACGACCCCCGCAAACGTTATAAGGACCACGATTTACGGATATGCACTTGGAATGTAAGAACTCTATATAGATCCGGTGCATGGGCGGTCCTAGCCTTACATTTTGGGGAGTCGCCGTTATGGGCTTAACGTTTTTCGATCGGACGAATACCAAGTCCTAACCTAAAAACTCGGATTGATCAATATTTTATTTATTTTTTATTTATTTACTTATCAGGTTTTTAATCCTGCAGGTTAAAATTTTTTGAAACATTAAATAGTAAATCAATTGTTTAATTTGTAAAATAAAGAGGAAAATTACAATACAAACTCTAATTTGGTCTTTGAACCCTGTGAAAATCTTGTAATCACAGCATCCACATCAACATCAATATCCCTGTGAATGTTCAGGAGAGCTATACTTTTAACGCGACGCAGAGTTGAAAAGCTCCGTTCTCCAGTGGCAACACTTACTGGCAATGTCGCAAGAATCCGAAGCAGGCAGTTGATGGATGGGTACAAGTCATTGTCACATTGTTCAATTATTTGCATCAGACAAGTGGGAACGGCTTGTTTTGGGGCAGATTGTGACAGTCGCTTCCATCTAGCTACCCACAATTGATATTCTGCAGCAACAGACGAAATTGGTACTCCCAAAAGTCCACTGTAAGCATCGGCTACCTCTCGTAAAACTTGTATGTCGTCATCACTGTAAGAGGTTCGTGGCAAGAGCACATTCAAATTGAAAAGTTTCATTATGTCTGGAGACAGGCGATCTTTCAAATCAATTATGACACTGTCTAACAATGGCACATACGTCACTCTGCGGAAGTAATCCTCGGTAGATTTAGCCGGGACATTTGTACGCTGCGTTTGACGAGATACTGTTCTCGGCATCTTAATAACACTGTCCAATTCTGATGCTACCTCAGTAATTTCTGAATAAAGTTGACTAAATAATGTCTTTGCATTTAGCCTCTTGTCTTCCAGCACAGCCAAGGTATCTTGAATATATCCAGTAGCTCGCTTTAGGTCAACTGCTGGAGACTGGAGGAATCTGCTCAGAGACACAGTAGAACCTGAAAAAATATATATATTTAAAATAACAATAAACTGTGAAACTAAAATACATAACAGGTGAAAACACACTCTTGGAAATGTTTATTTATTTTTAAACTCTCAATTATATTACGGTTGTTTGCTTTGTACTACGCGGTTAAGCCCGACTTATAAAACAATTATATTATACCATTGTATTGTCTATAGACACACAATGTATAATCTTTTGTTTATCTATAAACTACAAATGTTGACTATAAACTTTAGTCAATAATTATACTCAAAATGTGTATCTTTTTAATATTAACCATTCATTTTTATAAAGAAAACGATTACATTATATCGACGCCTCCGAAAAATAGCTCTCAAAATTTACAGGCTATATTTCGGTAACGGTATAAGAAAGAGCCTTTTTATGCAGTTTTTATATAATTTTGTTGGCCTACATAGCATCCGAAGCAATTCAAAAAGTTCCAAGCCAAAATATGCTAAGTGTACTTTACACATTATGGTATGGAAGTTTTTTATATCTTTGTTAAGTAAATTTTTCCTAATATCTTTTGATTGGATTGGTCGATCATTACCAAAATTTGAGAGAATTTAAGTTAAAGACCGTAGAATCTAAAAACTTAAAGAACTTGAAAACATGCTAAGTCGCCTTAGCATACTATTGTTTGGAGGCGTCGATGTGAAACTGCATATTCGTACTTAGCAAGAACATCAAAAACACAAACTGAAGATACAATGAAATCAGGACTTCGCAGGGCTTGATACAAGCAGTTTGCTTCTGAGGCAGTCTTGCTATCATTCCATTCAGAAATATTTAAGAGAGCGTTGCAAACTTTAATAAGGGCGTCTCCTTGAAATTGAAGATGTCCATCATGTCTTCCGACCCAGCGAGTTTCGCATAAGCCTTGGAGTGTACCCTTTAACTCTTCTTTGAAAACTAGGTGTCTCTTTGCTGAAGCGTTAGCAAAAGAAATAACCTTTTTCATACTTGCTGTGGTGTTCTTGCAAGAGTTAACAGTTGAGCACTTTGCCAAAGAATTATTTCGTATATGGTTACTACAGGGACACCTCTTTGCGTAGAAAGCTTTCTCTATCAATACTTTAGCATCCCCTTTCGCATCCGAAGCCTTAGTTGAACAGCTATCAACTCCTATTCCTACACAATTCTTCACATCAATATCAAACTTCGACAATAAATCTTCCACAATATGTGCTATGGCTTTGCCAGTTAAGCGTCGCTCCTCACCTTCAACATCTTCGTCCCGAATAGAGGAATAAGCATCACAGAACGTGATAAAATCTTCTCTGATGGTGCGATTATAAATATATCTCAAACTTTAGCTGAGCTGCGACATGTGTGAAAGGTCGGTAATTTCGTCAAATATTACTGAAAACAGTCGGGCCACTTTTACTCTGTTTAAAATGACCGGCAGGATTTCCTCTTTACAAGCATCTATTAGCTTATTTTGAGATCTGTTACTTATGTAAGTGGCGTTCGACTTTCCAGAATTCATATGAGCCTCAAGCTGCTTATCACCTGCTTCAATTCGGAATCGTAGCAGTGCTCTAAAGTTTCCATCATTTTTAGCTACTTGCTTTGCTTGTCTTCAAAGTCGACATTATCTGCCGAAAAATCTATGGACTTGTTAAGAGATCCATCATCGCAATGTTCTGGCGCCCACATAGAATTATGGTGCTAACGATAGGCCTTAAACGTTGTCGGTTTTCTTCGATTTGAGCTTTTCGTTGGCTCGACACCATATTCACTACTTCAATGGACGGGTTATGATACGTCAGCAAAAAGTTTTTCCCGAACTCTACCGCAGTTTTGCTCCCTTTTCGCCAAGTGCTCCCTTTTCGCCAAGCAGGTCATCAAAAGCTTTTAATGGCTCTTTTACTAAACGACCCAATGGATTTTTTTGACTGTTTTTGCTAAAGAGAATACAGTATTTGCAAAAGAGAGACAACACAAGCCAGTGAAACTTATCTTAATGCGATTTTTGTGCATAATTTTTCATCGGTTTTCCTTTTTTGTTCACAATGCAGTGAGGAAACACATAGTGTGCTGGAGGAAGCCAAGGGCTTTGCAAAAGAGTTGCTTTAGTTTGGTCGTTTAAATTGGTTTGACCAACATAATGTCCTATGTCAGACGAAAAGATGGAAGTCACTGTATTTATATTAACGTTAACAGGATTATGATCAGATTGTTGTTCTGGAGGCATCTCTTTATTTTGAGACATAACTGCTGCTGACGGTTCGGGGATAACTTCCTCTTCAATGCACTTGATATTTTTAGGCCTCTTTGCAAAAAAACTGTCAATCTTCTTATTTCCAGCATCGCGTTTTAGTAGGCATGATTTTTTCAATTGGTCACCCTGGAAAATCAACATATTCAAACGTTTTCATGATATGGCCCCTGGGGGAGTCGTATCCTGAAAAGCACTGCTCTCAGTCTCAAGCCTTAAACACATCCAAGACAGCAGGCTATCGAACACAAGCTGTTAAAAATAAAATACATGTGTGTATATGGAAATGAATATTTTAACGACGGCAAAGCGACACGGCTGTAGGTTGTTGGTCACGCTGCTTTTTTTGTCGTCGTAAATTTAACTAATTTCTATTTTTGTGGACGACAATCAACAGGTTAGAGCTGTCAAAACAATAATATGAATGAAAGAGTGAGAGAAAGAGAGTGATTTGCCGTCTTGAAAATAATTGAGTAGCCGCCACATGTCTACATTTATAGCCAGGGCCATTTGCAATTGTGTTTTCGTGTTGCCTGCTGTCTTGGATGTGTTTAAGGCTGTTTAAGGCTTCAGACTCATATACTTATAAGAAACTTTTCTTGACCAACTTAACAATTTCGAAACAAAATTATCATGTTTACATTTTAATTCTTATTTTGAAGGTTATGACATGAGTGCAGATAAAATAATATCAATAAACAAGAGCACACTCACCATGGTTGACTATAGTCTACAGTAGGTATTTAGTATTTTCGTTGCTCACGAACACTTCCGATGTATTTTATGCGCATGCAGGAACTCTAACGCTATTCAACTCGTGTTCCTATTGGCTAATAATTTTTAGCTATAAAGTAATTTTAATTGCAGGCTTGCCAAATCTCATGTAAAACATACATTTTTCGTGAGAATTTTGTAATTTTCACACATTAAACTGACTTAGCAACCCTTAAAAGGCAATAACTACGTCATCTAACGGGAAATCATGCGCAA
Organism: Phaonia tiefii; assembly: GCA_963931995.1. Classification (NCBI taxonomy): domain Eukaryota; kingdom Metazoa; phylum Arthropoda; class Insecta; order Diptera; family Muscidae; genus Phaonia; species Phaonia tiefii. Next base: position 201,247,721 of record OZ008369.1, read on the forward strand.
GTCATAATCTTTAGTTCTACAATTCTTGTCGCGTTGTAGTTAGACGACTGGTGACCGCAGGCGTATACGATGAGATTGGTTTAAGAATTTGTAAATAAAACTTAACGTTCCCCTTTTAATTTATTTATGTAAACAAGTGTATTCGCATAAGGAGCTTATTATAAGCCATATATATTTAAGAATATTTAAGAGGGGGTCATGACCCAACAGGCAGATGTCCTCGAAAGTTATAAGGTTGACATTACCGCTATCCAGGAAATGCGACGGACAGGACCTGGCTGCACAAGAAAAAGAAACTGCGATATATAGTACAGTTGCCATGAAAAAAACATGAATTTGGTTGCGGATTTGTAGTTGGCAATAGACTGCGACATCTAGTCTCTAGGTTCAATCCTGTGAGTGAACGTATAGCCACAATCCGCATAAAAGCGAAATATTTTTATATTTCCCTAATTTGTGTGCATGCCGCGACAGAAGAGAAAGATGATGATGCCAAAGACATATTCTATGAGCTCCTAGAGGAAACGTATGACCGCTGCCCTGGCCATGACATTAAGATTGTACTAGGAGATTTTAGTGCCAAAGTAGGAAGGGAGAATGTGTTTAATCCAACTATTGGCAATTTCAGTCTACATGCTGACAGTTCCGACAACGGTATGAGTCTGATTGACTTTGCCGCGGCAAATAACATGGTCATTAGTGGTACAAGATTCCAGCATAAAGACATCCACAAGGCTACTTGGGTATCCCATGATCAAAGAACTAAGAACCAAATTGATCACGTGGTAACTGATGGAAGGCACTCATCCCGTGTAACGGACGTACGAGTGATCAGAGGAGCTAACATCGATTCTGATCACTACCTGGTAGCAGCAAATGTTCGCACAAGATTAAGTAGAGCGAAAATCGTACGAAACCAGACGCAGAGGAAGCTGGACATCGGAAAGCTGCAATTACCAGAGGCAGCCACAGCCTACTCAAGGAAGCTCTCGCAACTTTTGGCACAGAACCCACCCCTTCCGATGACGATCCTGATGCGCAGTGGAAACCCATTTCCGACTCTATAAAAACTGCCGCAACAACCGTACTTGGTTTCGAAAAACCGCTTCGCAATAAACCGTGGTATGATGAAGAGTGTCGCATTGCAAATGACGAAAAGAACCCTGCACGTATTGTAATGCTTCAGTCAATTGCAACGCGAGCTGCAACTGAGCGGTATAGGGAGAAAAGAATGGAGGTAAACCGTCTCTTTAGGCGTAAGAAACGGCAGTGGAGAAAGCGCGAGAGTGAGAAAATTGAGACATAAAGAAGGAAGAACGAAGCCCGAAAATTCTACCAAAAAGTTAAAAACGGAACTAATGGACATGGTTCAGGGCCCCCTTCTGGAAAGACAAGCATTTCCCCGCGCTACTAGTACCTGAGATATCCAATGACGATGGGACAATCGATCACAATATGGACGGCGACGTCGATTGCCCCCCTCCTAACCAAGACGAGGTCAGAACAGCTATTGCCCGGCTTAAGAACAACAAAGCCGCAGGAGCCGATGGATTACTGGCGGAGCTGTTTAAGGCTGGCGGCGATGAGCTGATAAGGTGCATGCATCAGCTCATTAGCAAAATTTGGTTAGATGAATGCATGCCCGGTGATTGGAGTCTCAGTGTACTATGTCCCATATTTGAAAAAGGTGGCCCGAGTATCTGTGCCAACTGCCGTGGAATTAGCCTTTTATCCATAGCATATAAGGTTCTATCAAGTATAATTCGCGAAAGACTAAAACCAATTATCGCTGACCTGATTGGACCATACCAGTGTGGCTTTAGGCCTGGAAAATCGACAACTGACCAGATTTTCACGCTACGTCAAATCCTGGAGAAGACACACGAAAAACAAATCGAGACCTATCATCTATTTATCGATTATAAAGCGGCCTTCGATAGTCCGATACGGGAGAACGCCTTTGCAGGATAACCTTGACGAACACCAAATCTGCAGTGAAAGTTGGTAAGGATCTTGCCGAACCTTTCGAAACTAAGCGAGGCCTCAGGCAAGGCGACACCCTATCGTGCGATCTCTTTAACATCTTAATGGAGATCATATGACTTTTGGTCCTCCAATTATGAGGTCCACAACAAGACGAATGCCAACAGTTGACATGTAAACAAATGTGACCTTTCCAAAAAAGTCTTTGTCCTAATAGGCACCCTTACGTATCAGCGGCGTGGAAGTTTCCTATTTCTCTGCATTCTCCTGGTTTTCGGAAGTGTGTTGTTACATCTAAAATATTCTAAATTTAAATTTATTAACACCAGAACTATTTAAAATGGTTTCACTTACATCGAAGACCATCCGTCTAAGATTTTACGGATGGGAACTTTCATGGGGAGACCATTAGGGCAAAGGTAATTCCCTTCCCCAGAGATCAAACCCCAATCCACTAATGCTTGAATGGCCCTTTTAGACACCGGTCCTTCATTGTTATTAAACAAATCATATGTGTAGATCCCAAAGACTTTTGATCTCCATATTTTAAATAAATGTATGAACTTACATATACTGCGCGTTACGAGTACAAACTATTTACTACATTAACGTAGTTTAAATGTACTTCCCCGCTTTTGAAAGAAATGCACTTGGGATCAAATGTTGCCATATTGCTGTTCAATTAACTTTCACCACGCTGAGAAAGTATTTAGGCCCAATTTTTGATTGATCAACGATCAAACATTATTGAAACTCTGAATTCACTTTTTAGGTTAATAGTTAATTGCTGTTTAAACAGCCACAGTTGAGCATTTGAACTATGATCAAGTGACCATATGACTTTGACAGAAAACAACAAGAAGAACAAGCCCAAAGCTTTTTTAATTAATGTGAACAATCGGTGAAAAACTTCCTATAAGATGGGTTTATTCAAAATTTCGTAGGCGCACATGAAAATTTAAATTTTTCGATCGAACCAAACATTTATCTTTCGAGAACACATAAGCCTATTTCTGTGTAACTATTTATAATATATTTACAACCGTTTGCACAAACTAATTTGGTTGTATACGACGGCATATAATAACATGTGGTTTATTATAAAGCGTTTGTTAAATTCGCTCAATAGCTAGAAGTGTCGATAATTTCATCCGCATGAAATTGCACCTTCTCCAACTATATAAGTTTTATAATCATAACGGACATAGTTAACATTAGGACACAATGAAAACAAGGAAACAATGGATGAAATATAAAAAATAAATGTAATGAAAATCAGCAAACATTGAGAAACTCCCGGAAAATGGGGGAAAATATGCTCCTCCCTTTACAAAAAAACCCTTTCTTTACACCCTAATGTTCATGTCATAATTTTTAACTAGATATAAGTCTAATACACCAAACAAATTAATCAAAATTTGTAATATTTTTATATTTTAATTAATGTCAGACATATCGCAATTTACAATTATAAAAACATTTCCACAATTAAACATTGTGGGAGAAATATGTCTTATACATATGTGTTGAATATTACAAAAATCAACCTTCAAAAAAAGTATACTTTTTCAAGATTTGTATGAAATCACGTTTATTTTGTATTCATACACCGAACATGCACGCTGTAAAATCTGTCGTTTTTTTGTTCGGATGCAAATATAACATGTGTTTGGTGGTTGTCGCAAATATAAAATACTTGTGACCAAACTCATTGTGTTTGCTATTGAATTTTACATGTTTGAGCCACAACGATTAATATGTTATAACATATGTGTTTGCGACCCGAATTTATCTGCGTTTCTAATACAAATTCAGCCGTATTTGTTGCACTGTTTATGCTCCCTCGAGAGCAAGAGACTAAAAGAGGGGCACTGAGTAAGTACAATCGTCGTCGTCAATGGTTAGTCGGACAGAGGATATCAAAAGCGCTTGATCAGTGAAAGAAGAATAAACCTGCGCTCGGACGGTTAAATGGTTTGTGATATTGCTTTCGTTTGTGTGTGTTTTTCGCATATATTTATGTGTGCTACCAAAGCGAGAAACGATTTTGCGGAAAGAAACTGGAGAAGGCAACAACGTGAATCCATTTTTCTGCCCGATCCTCTATTCAAAAAATCGGAATGGCGGACCATTTGTGAAATATAAAAAAACACAAGTAGTTAATACACGCTTGTCTTGCATGAACTATATTTGTATAACGGGGTTTTCAATAAGGGTTTTTTAATATAAATACAGAAAGAAAGAATAATTCGTTTTTAAATATTAGTCGCGTTTTGGTTACAAGCAAGCGATTATCGCTTCCTAAGTTGCAAAGAAAACGGATATTTAGCGAAAAGTCATTTTATTCAAAAATATGACAAAGGGTTGAATATGGTGAAAGAAAAAAAGAAAAATTATAAACTTAGCGAAAATCATTCGTGTCGCTAAGTCTCCGCTAAGTGCTTCATACCAAACTAGCGACGATATAAGCAAGCGGTGTAACCAAAACACGCACATTATTATGTTTGGGAGAAAATACGCAAGACAGCGAGAAAAAATACGACTTGAATGATATCGAGGAAGAAGAAGACGATGATATAGAAGAAGAATATTATTTGGAGGATAACGGTGGGAGTGCAAACCAACATCGGGCTCGTCGTGCATGTGGGCTTCGAAAGTTTGAAAAGAATTGGCATTGAAACAAGTGCATCAATAACTCACAGCAAAATTTTTTCCTCGCTATGGATTATCAACACCTCATTTTGTTATTACAGATCGATAAACCTGGAGAAGAGTACGAAGACTTCCAGTAAGCCCTAGAAATATTGCGTTAATTGAATGTTTTCAACGACGCTGTCGAAAGAGACGCAGAATTAATATATGACTATATCAACGTTTTGTGCCGTCACGAGGAGGAACCAATATTTTTCCCTATGTCGTCGGCAAAAATCGGAAGACATATTCATCGCATGATCCAACTGAATTAATTTGATTCACATTTGACATCTTTAAACCTTTTAGAATTATAATTCTTATATATAATCGGCCTTATTCATAAAAAGTTGTGAGAGGTTTGAGAGACAGTTTATCATAAAAAAAACGTCTCTCAAACCTCTCACAACTTTTTATGAATAAGACGGAATGTCGTTTTACGCTAAATAAAATCGAAAATCTATTATTTTTTTGTGTTGGACGCTCCTTATGGGTTAGAGTTAAAGGGATTATGTTCGGAAAAATTTTTTGGGGAGAGAAATAAACGTGGGTCGATCCTTCATTTCACCGCTCTAGGAGGCACCATGGGAGCGGCAGGAGTTGATTTCATAAAATAAATTATAAAAAAATAAAAAAAAATGTATTGGGACCACCTTAAGGGTTGAAGATAGAGGGTAGATATGTTGAAATATACTGTTGGTGTTGCAAAAATATTGGGCGACGATCATATATTTGACTCCTCTAGTGTCACTCTTGGGGCGGTTATTAAAAATGTAAGTGGTGTAGATGGGGGGTAGGTATGTTTGGATGAAATGTTGGGAGGGAGTAATTAGTGTCTGGCGTTCATACATTTGATTAAGGGTGTCTCGAGTGATAGATACATAGGGTCTAATATGACTCCTTCTATGCATTACGCTTTTGTCCCTACCAAATGATGTATATACCCATCGTTACGGTTAAGGATTTAAATACTGGTATTTCCATTTCGATTGTCATATACTAACAGGCGCTTAACCACTCAGTTGCACTACTATGCCGATAATGTCATTAAAATGATTATTTGCATACTAAAGAAAATTAAAATCAATAAAAATTAAGAAAGACCAATATCCATCTATTTAATATAATTTATAATCAATTAAGTTGAAGAAAATAAATAACAGTCATCGAAAATACCGCAGTAAATTGCTTAAAAAATTGCACATACACATAAATAAATCAAAAGAAATTCCCTATTAGTACTCCAAACACCGTCCATAGTAAAAAATTGTAGAAGGGAGCTGATAACTAAAGAAAAAGGAAACATAAGCCTGCAAACATAAGCCTGCAAAATAAGCAACAACTCTACGAACATTTTGGATACACAAACCAATCAGCTAGTCAATTGCATTGTATATAATCATAAAGATGCCGCCCATTACAGATAAATATTCAACAGTGCATATGTGCGAGGGCAAAATCAATAGACCGACAAATTCTTTTACTAAGCATGTTTATCTACGATTGTCTGTTAATAAATTGCGTATAATTTAATAATAGAAAAAAACAGGAATTGAAATATAAGGCAATTGTTTATTTAGCATGGTACAGAAAATTAAATTACCAATTGCATTAAGCTTGTCCATGGAATGGTAGAAAGTATCTCCTACCTCTCCATGTGATTTGTGCATAAATATTCATACATAGTAACTGAAAGAACCAGCGTTGAAAGGTTAATCAAAGAGACTATATATTATGTTCGTTTAGTACACAAGGATAATGTAGTTTTGTATCTTATTTAATGCTGGACTATTTGATTCATCTGCTTAGAGAGGTACGTCTTACGATTATAAATACGGAAAAAGTGCGGTGGATCATGTTGGTCACTAAGAGGAATCAAAAACGGCGATTGCGTAAATGGTGCCCCGACCAAAACTGCTGTGTTATTTATTAACTTTTGATTCATGTTTTATTTCATTAGTCATAATTCTACACACCAAACATTTGACTGGCTTCGAAGCTAGCTCAAGCTCCAATGTGTAGTCCATAATATAAAATCTTCGGCATAAACTCATATATGGTTTAGAACAGATAACACTTTATGTTTTAAATGTTCTGTACAAATCGAGTTCTCCGAGCTTTATGATGAAGTTTTCCGTGACTCTATTGAAAAAGAATCCGAACTCGCGTCACAACCCCGTGTTACATAGTATTTTTTTCCAATCTTTTAATAGACGACGTTCCTATAGGGAAGGGTGGATGTTAAAATGTAATAAACTAAGTTGCGCGTGAGATATCACCAATGTTGCCATTGTGGTGGTTAAATCACTGTTTTTGGTTCTTTCCCCAGTATCCGCTTTCCAATTTCTTCCCAGTGCTTTTAGTGACTTTTTAAACAACAGGTTTTTTTCACTTATTTTCCCCATTTCGTTATTCTCACTCATAAAACTTATCACAGGACACAGTTTTGTCTCAGAACACAAGAAATTCCGTCCAATGTTGGGAAATGCATTCAATTTAAATGAAAATAACTGAATTCGTATATCTTATTAAAACCCAATATGGGTTATTCAATACAGCAGTCATTTTTATTATGAACTTACTACACCATTTCCAATTGAAATTTAAAAATTCTATTTGAAATTTCAAATACATCAATTAAAATTTAAAAATTCTGTTTGAAATTTGAAATACATCAATTGAAATTTAAACAACATCAATTGAAATTTAAAAGACATCATTTTAAATTTAAAATACATCAATTGAATTCTAAAAAACATTAATTGAAATTTAAAGTACATTAATTGAAATTTAAAAAACATTAATTGAAATTTAAAATACATTAATTAAAATTTGAAACACATCCAGTGAAATTTAAAATACATCAATTGCAATTTAAAACACATCAATTGAAATTTGAAATATATCAATTGAAATTTAAAATACACCAATTCAAATTTAAAATTCAATTCAAAATATAAAATAATAACCGGTTAAAAATTTATGAATTTCAAGTGTTTTTTAAATTTCAATTGATATATTTCAAGTTTCAAATATTATTTTTAAATTTCAATTGATGTATTTCATATATAATTATCAAATTTAAATTGATATTTTTCAAAATTAAATTGATATTTTTCAAATTTCAATTGGAGATGGTGTAGATTATTATAGGATTTTTGGTGTCACGTATTTCGAATACTTTATAAGTCTTTTGAAATTTAAAATACTTAAACGTTCGAAATGTAGAATACAAAATATTTTGGAAATAACCGCAAATAATATATAAAGAGTGTGCATGTGTGTTTCAATTCCACCAAATTCTCATCGAAATTCACTGAGCTAACGACAGTTTTGATCAGGAGATTAGCTGCGATCCTAGCTGCGAATTTGGTACAGGATTGCATTAGAATGAGCGATAGGGGAATTGAAAAAACTGAGTTTTAATTTGTATTTATTGGGACTTATGACTGTTGAAATAAATTTGTATGCAATAAAATAGTTTTGATTTGAAGAACACAACAATTTTCTTTAATTTTTATTTGCAATTCTGCCAGAAAAAAAACTGGCATAAAAAAACAGTATCAACACTGTCGTTAGCCCAATGAGTTTCGGTTTAACTAAACACACATGCGCACCACTTTACAAAAAAAAACCAAAAAATATTTTTAACCATCAATATCACCTTCTGATGTGAGCTCAAATATACACATATTATTTTCAGCTCACCTAAAAAAATTAAATTTTTATCTAACACAAATTCAGTTTGGATGGATGGCTTTTCAAAAATAAACTCGTTTAATTATAGAAAAACACACATAACAATTTACAAAATTAAATAAAAACTAAATCATCGTTTCCCTTGCGGGAGTTTTTACTCGGTCTGTTTTCCGAACTTACATTTTTCTAATTTTTTTTGTGCTCGACTTTTTTGAAAATAATAGAAAGCTAATAATATAAAGCTTTAATTTTTAAATTTTAAAAGGTTTAAAAACTAAATTAAAATTTTTCAAAATATATATAAAAACTAGCTGACCCGGCAGACGTTGTCCTGCATAATATTTCAAGAGATTTGTATGGGAGGTACCACGCCCCTTTGTCCAATTGGACCGAATAGTAAATCTAAACCACCTAGGGCGCCACCCAAACGCATACAAAAAAATTTATTCAAATCGGTCCAGAAGTTTTGGGAGGAGTTCAGTCACAAACACACGTGCAGTAGAATTATATATATAAAGAAGATATATTGTGCACGGGCCCGCCGACAAGAATATCGGCCGACAATTTTGGTAAAAAGAAATCGGTTACCATCGATCGGTAGAGCTCTCTCGTCTGTGGAAGGCCAGGAAATCTCCCAGTGTTATAAGGCATTCACGGCTGCGCTATCAGTCACAGAATCAGCAGAAGTTGCTGATTTGTACTTACAAAGTATAGCAGTGCCAACAGCAAGAAGATCTGAAACATATTTGTCTATGCATATATTATTTTTACGTCCCTAATTGTGATCACGAAACTTTGTTCTTCTTGAGATTACACGCACATTTTCTGAAATATGAACCTTTAAACGCGACATATTTTTATACCTATGTAAATATATATGTAATGGTAGTCACGAACTATTGTTCTATTTGCGACTAGACATGCGGTTTATTATATTTTACACGTTTCATATTTCAAGCGATCAGAAAGTTTCGTTCATTTACCGATTTATATATATCTGTAAAGGTGATCACGAAATGTTGTCCTTGCTTTTAAACACACCGTTATGTCCAGTTTAACATTTGTAGTGGGGATTACGAAATACCGAACTTTTAGGCGATATGTTCAGGTTAATATGTTATTAACGGTGATAAGGAAATTTTGTCCATTACAGATTAAAGATATTTCTGTAATGATGATCAAGAAATTTCATCCTTGTTGCGACTAGCTTGCAGCCCTGTGTAATGGACTTTGAACTAAATTTCGGTTTTTCATATATTGTTGTTCGGAAACGATGGAACAATTTCGGTTAAAACTTTGTAGCGGTTGGCACTGGATAACATTTCGTTAGAAGAACAGCCTGCTTGGCTTAAATCCATGATTAATTTTCTTTGTCTCATGCGAGTATAACATTGGCCAAATAGCTGTGGGCTATTGACATCTGAACATGCTTTCAAATTTGACGTGCCTATCTTTCTTTCGGGCAAAAAATTCAAGTAGTCCAAGTATTCGCTTCGATTGTTTAAAGAAAGAGGAAAAGTTAATCGCGGAAAAGTTGGCGAATCCGTGAAGAATTGTGCACCGTTAAAAATTAATTCGATCCTCCCAATCATAGGATAATACCAAAGGGTAAATTTCGACTTAATTACATATTGGTTTCTTTTGTTGAGTACTCTTTTTACTTAGGGGTAGCGTTTAACACCACCGCTGGAGTGATTTGGCAAGAAAGACCAGCCTGGCAATTTAGCTCGAAAGAAGACTCAAAATTTCAATTCCATCGTAACGATTCCTGGCACTAAACTTGGGTATTCGTCTTTACCCCACGCTGCCTATGTGGCAGGTGTTCTATTTCCACATAAATTCTGGCAGCAAAAGCATTGCGAAGAGATTTGAGTTTTAATTTTTACGGGAGCAATTGTATTCCACTACTTGCAAGTCTTATTGCCTATGGTGGTGATTGACAAATCTTCAGTCTGATTGTTTACGTAGGTACGCGCAACTTTAAAGAGAGCAAATTCACGAAAATAATGGTATACTTGGAGATGTGCGAAATGACAACAAGAGAATGAAACTCCCAGAAACTGGAATCATATTAGTCTTTATTATAGAAAAAACGGTACCATATTCGCTGTCGAAACAGACAAAGAAAAGAGTCAGAAAAAAACAATTCCATTAAAGCATTCGAAAACTCGAGATTAAAATTAACATTTAGTAATTTTCAGTGTTTTAATATCTCCACAAGCCATTATAAAAACTTGATTATGTAAAACTTACATAAATTATAATTAAGTGAAGTGTTAAGAGGATACCCAGCGGCGGAATTTGCGAGGCCTTCCACGAATAAGGCATGCGGAATCATTTTGGCTTCCACAGGCCTGTTAAAAGAATGCAAGAAGACGTTGTTGTTCATAAAACCCTGCCTTTCCACATATTCGCAATTCGCCGTTGCAAAATCATAACATCCGATAGCCCAGTGGATAAAGCGTGCGATTGTAAGTTCTAAGGTCGTGTGTTCGATTCCTGTGGCTGCAGAATTTAAAAAAAATCATTTATAAGAATTACAATTGGTTACATTATAAATCTGAAATATGAAGCTAATTTCCATATATATTTTTTTATTTTTACGTAAGTCCTTGTAGTAGAGAGGGATAGAAGGCCTTGCCTCCCAATCTCACGCAATGTTAAAAAGAAAGGAGGAGGTAATGTGTAGGGAAGGCCTGCCGTATTCTATAGAATGCCTTCTTGGTCATGATTTCAGGCCTTCCAGCTCCTGATTTCCGCCGCTGGGTACTTGAGTGATGGAAAATATAGCTTTGATTCACGGTAAACGAACAAATAGTGTAACGTACATACGTTAAAAAGATGTAATGGACTACTCCCAGTAAACAAATATCGTGTGAACGTCGAAACCCAATTTTCCATGAAACAAGATCTCGAAAATGTATTGTCTATAATAAATGCTTAATCTAATAGTTTTTTTACACTAGAATTATCCTAAAGCTAATACGAGTACCACATCAATATCACAAACAAGTAGAGAAGAAAAAACACAGCTCCACATATTCTCATCTTTCTGAAATTGATTTATACAGTGAAATACAGAGAAATACCACCGCATACCTAAAAATCATATCTTTTGAACCGAATAAGATAATTGAACAATTTAAACGGCATATGATAGATAACTGTTCACCTTGTGAAATAAGTGTTTGGAAAGGGTGCTAGGCTTTATAGGTGCTTACTTCTGGGATATCAAAGTTAAAATTTGCTGAAAAATCAAAATCAATCAAATTTATTTTTTCAATTTTCGGAAAATTTTCATCACAATTCGTAACAGAAGGTATATCTAAAAGACTAATCACTTCTAAAGTATAATTATTTTCTAACTCTATTCGTGACTTCACATTCCGTATTGAAGAAATAAGTGGATCGGAAGATGCTGCCAACATGTTGAAGAAGTCCGCATTTTGCCTTACCCTTGATGCTTTGAATGTGTTCTGCAATCTATATTTTTTATAAAATTTGTTAAGAGACTTCTGTGCTTCTTGAGAGAGCTCTTCAATTGGCAAAGACTGGTACTCATTTATATCTTTGCCGTGCGCCAATATTTTATGGACGGTCGGGTTCTACTTCTTCTGTGGATACATTTCTGCTAAAAGAGATACAGTTTTCGATGCATATTGTCCATATTTTGTAGAATTTCTTTGCAGTTTAAAACATTCAAGATCACTCCCAATCTTTTCACGATTTGATTGTCCATTCCAGTGATTCTAGAAACTGCCTCATCATTTTCAAAAAATCTCCTAGAAGTGTTTCCATTGTTTCAGTTACCGTATCCGCACTTGGAACAGTCTGCTTTTATTCCAACTTGTTTAAAACAGCATCCTGTATTTGCTTCTGTCTGATCTTTTCCTTATCCTTAATTCATGCATTTTCATCGAAGTTTTCATCTTGTTGTGGTAGGGTACACGCCAGTTTTAGCAAGAACTCCATACACCTTGCGTGCAAAGGTGAAATTCCATATTCTTCTGACTCCTCTTGCAAATCGGGCATGACAATGTTGAGGTTGTTCCTGTGAGTTCGTTTACGACTTTTCCGTCAACCATGTTCAGGTGGAACTCGTAACTACATTAAATATATTTTCCTTCTCCAATTTGCAGCTTTGTAGGCTTAATCTTGCTTATTTGTTCTTCAATGTCCTTCACCGTTGTCCTTATGAGTTCTGCCGATTGCTTTGCAAACTGAAACATTATTGATCGGCAATATTGCACTGATGACGGTCGTGGATTTTTCCAGTGTAGGGAAACATCACATTTTAGCCGTAAAGGGACAACAGATGCCATTAACATATTTCCGTCAGATATTGTAGCGTCATCGGAAGATATCCTTTGCTTATAAACGCTTTGTCCGGGGGATCCATCGCAGACCCATTTGCTGATCAATGTCAGTTTCTCAGAAAGAATTTCCACCTCATTTTCAGGAAGACTCTCCAACAACCCTTTTTGCTGTATGGTCCATAAGATCCTCCAGATTGGCTTTCGCAGAGACTTCCGTAAACTCCGTATGCAGTGGTCGTGATTTTATTTTGGCTTGCGTAATATGTTTTTATCCGGGTAGAACGTCAGCCCCATGTCGCATTAAAGATGCCCGAAGTTTCTCATACTTCTCTCCTTTCTTTTGCTCCTCTGGATGATGTGGTGGGTTTATCTACTGCCAATATATCGTTATCTGAAATGCAAAACCACGTAACTACAATTATCATTTCTATACAGGAGCAGAAACGGAACGCTTGTAAAATGGTCAAGAATGCAGTTTTGCAAGCCATATTCTCGGTTCATACCTTAAGTAAGGTCTTACCTTGAGCAGGAGTCTAAAATATAGCTGCCAAACCTGTATTCTCTGCCATTTTATAAGGTTTTTCTCATGTTCAGTAAAACTAATTTAAATTGTAGTTACGTTGTTTTGAATTTCAGTTGACGATTTCCAGGATAGTGTCTTCACTAAGCCAGTCCTCGTATTTGGAGTTGAAGTTGTGAATGGTTCGATTGCATTTCACCCATTTTGCCATAATTTTTGCATATATCATACAAAGATTATTTTTTATACTTTTGCTTCTCTCAATATTTCCGTATAAGCTATCGAGTTCTTCTAAAACAGCTTCCGCGAAAAACGTTGGTGTGGTTGACTTTCTAAACAGTTCAAATAATTATAAATTGTTCAACGCCATGTTTTCAGTACTTGTTGCGCCAACTTTCAGTCGTAGACTATTGCAGGCATTATGCTTATTTGGCAATATATAGGCTTATGCTAACATGCGTAAAAATGTACCTGTTACCTGCATACATATGGATTTAGGCTGAATTATGCAATTTTGATATTATGCACGTGTCCAAATAAGATTTGTGCCTATCTGTAGGGACCATAAGTCAATATTGTTGTTGACCATTTGTACGCCAAAGTAATTTTTAAGTGAGGTGCGTACCTGCTATGTTCAATGAGTAGTTTTTTGTGCATCCTGAGTCTGTAACAGAATGTTGGGAGCAGACTTTGCCAGAGGCTCTCAGGTAGACAACCGGCTTAAAATGCAATTTCCAAACTATTAGATCAAACTAACTGTTAGTCAAAACATGTATGGGAGGCGCACCATACAATATCTGTAGCTATGTCTTTTTAACCTTTTTTACCTGTAGAAGCTAAACGGGCACGTACGGGCAGTTAAAACCGTCTGAATTATGTAAAGAAATAATCAAAGAACATATTTTGAAAATATGGCAGAGGTAAAAAATAAAAAAAAAATATTTTCCGTCAAAGTTGAAAAATACTGAAAAAGGGATAGTTTTTAAATTTCCTAGAGAAACACAAAGCAAACAGTAATTTTTTAATATTATTATACATTTAATAAATACATCAATCAATTTTAAATAAAACATGATTCGGTACATAGTTTCCGTGATTTTTTTTTTTTAATGTTGTTTATTGGTTTCAAATTAATATTCAATATATAACTACAATAAACAGTAGTAATAGTATCAATTTCAAATTATACACTGTCTCTATGAGGGATCTCTGGTATAATGAATGTTAATATTATGAATATGTTTAGAATTTTGGTTCTTATTAGGCTTGTTCAAGTGTACAATATAATAACAGCAAAATATGTGATGAAAAATATACAAAACCATCACGTGATTATATGAGATGTATAAAATAAATAGTCTTAAAGTAAAAGGAAACAATATAGTGTGCACTATTTCAGGATAACCACCAGAATTTCGAGCAGTTTAATGTTGAAGTGTCTATTTGATACACTTGTGTCGAAACGTTTCGTATACTCATTATACTCTTTAAATTGAATAGATTTATCAGTGGCGGGTATATAAGTATGATAAAAGACCGGTATTCCATGCTCGTTTTGGACATATCGCACCAAATTAACTAAAAATGGTGTATATTGGACCGTATAAGGGCGAAATAACAATAATGTAAGAGAGAACTGGTAACTACTTAAGGGAAACTGTTAACATATAACTAAAGTCTGTTAACCAAATAAGAATGGTCTGGTAACAATTAGAAGTGGGCACCAGTCACGTGATTGGAGTGATGAGCGGGACCAAATTTTGCTCACGTGCGCGTGCGTGAGGGTGAGTAGAGAAAAAATCTGAGGGAGTATGCGTGAGCACTATTTTCGCGTGAGTCACGCATATTTTCGAATGTTTGATATCATTTAAGTTCGATTTTCCTACTTCTTTGTTAAACAAAGTATTTTTTGAAGGCTTCTACTCGTAATATCATTTCCCTCTAATAAAGCGTCGTTAATCATCTTCTTTATTTCAAGAAAATCTGCTGCAAGCGAAGTAGTTTTTATACGTTTTACAGTGGGACTGATTGGAAAAAAGTGGTAATAATATCAAAACTTCTAAACTATAGGTCCGATTGTTTTAGCGTGTACTAAGTATTTGGAGTGGACGAGCCAGCTTTTCAGAATCTGGTAGTTAGAGGGACCTTGTATCATCTTACGTTTCGCGACAGGGTGTCAGGGTGACAAAACTTTTATGGCATGTAACTTCTTAATTTATAGCCGATTTAAATGATATTTGTTTTTGAGATTCTACTGATTCGTACAAACCAAAACCATGCAGTCGTCTGTCGTCTCTCCAACCGTTACAAAGATATTTGGAATCAACAGTTTAAAATGTAAACACTCGCACTGGACTTTCTTTAGCTTTTTGGTAATAACTTGGTTATTTTGAGTCAAAGTGTAGTTCTAAAATCCCAGCTACATTGGCAAGACTTATACCAAACGTAAATTTAAAATATTGTTAAATTATTTAGAACCGGTTGGTAACAACAACTTGTAACGTGACGTCATGAACTGTCCGTACATATTAGTGTACACTCACCGCCATGTACACCCCATACGTCCCTCGTCAAACTATCACCTAAGCATACACAACATTCGTCACTCGCACCAACCACCTCGAACAATCACACTCACTTGCAAAATCACAAGCTCAGTCGACGTTATGTACATGGTAGCAGCGAATTAGTTTAATGACCGCAGAAGAATGATTGCTTGAATGTAATTCTCATTTGCGTCATTACAGCGAAGGTACTTAGTGTTACGGTAAACTAGACTCGAGTCGTCGCCTCCGCACAAACAAGATTATAGCATTTTGCCTGGGGCTCTAGTTCTGCAAACGACAGGAGCAAATTTTGGGATCCGTTTTTTAGTAAAGACGGTGTAAATACATTTGCCACTGTTCCTATACAGGAGTTTCGGCTCACTGTTCCTACACAGGAGCTTCGGCAACCAGCCTGCCCCAGAAGAGCGCTAAGCTAAGATAAGCGCCCTCCAAGAAGAGTGTTAAGCCAAGATAAGTGCCCCCAGAAGAGTGTTAAGCCAAGATAAGTGCCCCCGGAAGACTGTTGTCAATCAAGACGAGTGATTTCAAGGTAAGTTGAGTGTTCCCACAGAGTGAAGCAGTTGATGTTATTTCTGTAAATTAGAATTATTTTGTAAGTAAAGATCAATAAAGAATCTGAATTTGAACTCCCGAATAGGGAAAATTATTCTGTTCTTATTTCGAAAGGTTTGGTGGTTCCTAACGAAGGACTCTGGACATGACTGAGACTGTTAGACAGAAACGTGTACGAGCGTCTTCTGAGAATCTTCTCCGCGATATTGAAGACGAAATCAGGGCCGAAGAGCGAACCATAGTGGTGAAGGAAACGATACAAATTCCGGTACCCGAGAGATCCTCCCGAAGTGAAATAACCGACATCGACATCATGAACATTGTCAGCCGGTGGGGATTAAAGTTTACTGGCGAAGTGGACTTTCTGGATCGCTTCGAGTAGTTGGCCGAGAGTTATCACCTACCACTCAACCGGACGTTACCTACCTTACTTGGGATATTGGAGGGGAACGCGCTCAAATGGTATCGAGTCACTAAAGCGGAAATTAATACCTGGACCTCCTTCAGGGCAAAAGCGGAGAAATTCTTCCTGTCCAGTCGACATTTCGCACACTTAGAGCACGCATTTTTTAATTGACGCCAACACAATAGGGAAAGAGCCAAAGATTATATCTTGGCAATGCTCACCAGCGCACGTCAACACCCGAGGTTGCGAGCAGGAAATCATGTCGATAGGATTTATGATGGGCTCCGGCCAGAACATAGCTACTACGTCCGCAGATCAGATTTTGAAACTTTGGATGATCTTATAGCATTGACAGAAGATTTTTAGCTCCTCAAAGGAGACGAGGCTCGCCTAGAGCGGCCGCATACCTCACACATGGTTTCGGAACATCGCATAGAAATGAGCCACTGAACCCCGCGATGATGGGTGTGACAAACGAGGAAGTAAATAGCCTTCTAGCCGACGGGCGTATTGAGCCATCACACAGTGCATATAGCTCACCGATTGTTCTGGCGAGGAAGAAGCAGGGGGCATGGCGAATGTGTATGGATTACCGCCAATTAAATGCCGCTAGTAAGCCCGACACATATCCTCTTCCCCAGATAAATGCTATTTTGGATCAACTTAAGTAGGCAAAGTTTATATGGACTCTAGATTACTGGCAAATTCCATTAGAAGAAGCGTCTCGACAATATACCGCTTTTACCGTTCCATGTCGCGGACTATTTCAGTGGAAAGTTATGCCCTTCGGGTTACACTCCACCCCCGCAACTTTCCAACGAACTCTTGATCTGATCATCGGCAGTTGAACTTTGAGAAGTGTGATTTCGGGCGAACAAGAATTCGATACTTGGGGCATGTTGTGACCCCAGAGGGTATTCGTACCGACCCAGAGAAAGTGGAGACCATACGCGTTTACCCCCTCCAACAAATTTGAAGGAATTTAGGCGAATCATGGGGTTGGCCTCCTGGTATCGGCGTTTTGTATCGAACTTCCCTAAACTCTTGGCACCACTGAACCACCTCCTCCTCCGGAAGAAAAGGGTAAAAGAGGGAGGATGAGCAAAACGCTGCTTTCGAGAATCTGAAGACGACACTCACACAAGCCCCAGTCCTTAGGTGTCCCGATTTCAGACGGCCTTTCTTTCTCCAAACCGATGCCAGCAAGGAAGGTTTGGGCGCTGTACTTTTTCAGAGACATTCTGATCAAGAAGCGGTTATAGCTTATGCGAGTCCAACACTTTCAGATTTGGAACGGAAATACTCAACGACTGAACAAGAGTGTTTAGCAATTTTCTGGGGAGTTCGGAAGATGAGGTAATACCTAGAAGGATATCACTTCACAGTCACAACGGATCATCACTCATTAAAATGGCTACACTCTTTCCAAAACCCCCCTGTAATACGATACAAAAAGGGAAGTTTAAATGTGGTGGCCGATGCTCTCTCACGCGCTCAGTTACCACAGAAGGCTGAATGTTTTTATGTGAGCGCTACTATCATAGACTGGAACAAAAAAAAATCAAAGGCGTAAATAAGGATAAAAACACTCTGACTTGCAAATCATCAATGGCCGTCTATTCAAATATATACCTCGAACTACCTCCGTTGATCCCAGGACAGAGTGGAAACAATGCCTACCACGCGCTGAGAGATCACGAGTTATACACAACAATCATGATATCCCATCAGCCGGACACCTGGGTGTATTTAAGACCGTTAAACGAATCCAGGAACACTTTTACTGGCCGGGTCTCAGTCGTGATGTGCGGAGTTATGAAGTATGTGCCCGATTTAAACCAGAGCAAAAATCTCCAGCTGGCCACATGGATACAATGCAGTGTTCATCGCCGTGGGAAGTTGTGTGTGCTGACTTCGTCGGACCGCTTCCCCGTTCTACGAAGGGAAACACTTCGCTCTTAGTGATAGTGGACAAATTCAGATGGGTTGAACTCGTCCCTATGAGGCGGGCAACCGCGCAGGATGTTGTCAAAGCATTAAGGGAAAGAATGGTGTACCGTTACGGTTGCCCGGAAGTTTTCTTACAAGCAAGCTAGTGACAAAATTTTTTAATTAGAAAGGAATACAACACAGAAAACAGACGTATACGCCCCACATGAAAATCCAACCGAAAGAATGAACCGAATAATAAAGACAATGATTGCCCAATACACATCCGCTGATCATCGCCATTGGGATAATTTGCTACCTGAGATGGCGTTTGCAATCAATACAGCAGTTCAGGAATCCTCCAAATTCTCCCCCGCTGAAGTCATCTTTGTTCGAAACCTCATATCACCGCAAGTGGCGTGTGAACAAAATATTAACGAAATGAAGAGAGTAAATAAAAACGAGTTATGGACACAAGAAAATGGAGAGACCACTCTCATCCGCAATAGATAAATTCACACAGAAACTTGCAGAGAAATTCACGGGGCCCCATTTCGTGTCGGGACACATACACCGCAACATTGTCGAGTTCGTTGATCATGAGGGGAAGAAGCATCGAGTTAATGTGCAAGATGTTAAAATGTTTATCTCCCGAGACTCAGATTAACCACAATGAGTTCATACTCTCATTTCCCAGGCGGTTAAATTGAGATATGGTGATCAAAGATCAAAAGTACACTACCATCCACTCCACTATAAATTATGGTCTGTTATCATTCCAGTGATTAGTCCACCATAGTACGCGAAACACGATGGATCGTAAACCGACTCAACCGCGGAAAATAAATTATAAACCCCCCGTTGATCCCGATCCTCCAGTACCATTTATTCCACCGCGGGAAGCCAGGCCACGTATCACAGGAAATTTGGTCATAAATACGGCCCCACCAAGCAAATCAATGCTACGGCCAAAGGACCAACGACAGATCGGGAACGAGACAATAAATCCATTTAATATCAACACCTCTAATAACGATGCAAAATCGTCAAATTATAACCGCAGGAAGAGCTATACCAATCCCCGTCCATACTACAGCACGCGCCCCAAACAAACATCCACCTTCCGGCAGAATCACCCCCGAAACATGTGACCAGCCCGGAATGGAAGACAACCCAACAACTTCGGATGCGCTCCAGGGTACGCCTTGAGCCTTGGGTCAGAATTAAAATAGGGCAGAGCCAGATAAAAAGGCTACTCGACTGCTCCACCTACAAAGTCTGACGATCGACAAACCCCGAAATAACTCCAAACATCATCAATATTTAATAAAATGCCGGGGCAAACCATCGTGAGCAAAACACACGCAAGATTGATGTGTGCTGGTTTCGAGTTAGTGAAGGAGATGCGGCAGACACCAAATACATAGAGACAGTAGTCCGTTAGTTTTTTGGTTTCTTGTTACGTTTTTTTTTTCTTTTCCATTTTATATATAAGTATTTAGGATTAAGGCAAGCTGTAGGACAGCACGATAAGTAACAATAAATAGAATTATAAGGAAATAAGAAAATAAATAATCTCTGAGCCGCGCCTTCCTACGGAAGGTAAAACTACCTTTTAGGTAGTGTGGGTCTTTAGACCAAAACTCGCTCACTTTTATATTCTCAACTTAGATTCTACTATATAAAGTTCAGGCAAGCTTCACTTCCCAAAGCAAAGGGGGATGTAACGTGACGTCATGAACTGTCCGTACATAATAGGGTGAGTTCCAAAACGTCATTTGCAATGCAACTTAACAAAGTCATGCATTCCTAAACGCAACCGTGTAACCGTTGATAATGTCATACATCCCTAAATGTATAATAAAAGTAATAAGTGCGTATACAAAAATCAAACTGTGCATCACTAATTTTGTTGATGCTTTGTTGACATCAAGGCAGCTTGAAAAGGTAGAAACAATACTAAACAAATTACAACAAGGCAACAACAACCGGCATTTTCTTGAGCAGCCTTAGTTGATATTTAACATTTATAAAAAATTAAATGGCAAATACAACAATGGCGGATGAAAGGGTAAGGAAATATTTTTGTTGATGGTATTTTATTATTTAAAGAATCTTTTTTCACATTTTCAGTGAAAAATGTTATCAGGAATTTCATCAATTGTTTTAGTAAATTCTTTACATTTTGGCACACCTCTCCGTAAGGCAATAGAGCGTTTTATACCTGGATATTTAATATGTTTTTGTAAATTTTAAAATTATTTTGAGGGTTTTTATTCAAAAATAATAGTTTTTGCTATTGACAGACAACTGATTGCAAAAAACTGCTTCTAAACGTAAAAAATATGCAGTGTTTTTATTACTAAGTAAACAACACACTTGTATCTTTTGTATCGAAACAGAATTTAAGCCGCATCACTGCAATGTATTTTGACGTTTTGGAACTCACCCATAGTGTACACTCACCGCCATGGACACCCCATACGTCCCTCGTCAAACTATCACCTAAGCATACACAACATCCATCACTCGCACCAACCACCGCGAACAATCACACTCTCTTGCAAACACACAAGCTCAGTCGATGTTGTGTACATGGTAGCAGCAAATTATTTAATGACCGGACAAGAATAAGTGCTTGAATGTAATTCTCATTTGCGTCATTACAGCGAATGTACTTAGTGTTAGGGTGACTCGAGTCGTCGCCTCCGCACAAACAAGATTATAGCATTTTGTCTGGGGTTCCAGTTCTGCAAAGGACAGGAGCAAATGTTGGGATCCGTTCTTTAGTAAAGACGGTGTAAATACATTTGCCACTGTTCCTATACCAGAGTTTCGGCCAGTGATGTCAATTTAGCTTTTTTGGGGCTAGATTTAACACTTTTCGACCTTACAAAACGCGAAAAAAATTCAATGGCGTTTTTTTGGAAAAACGCGTAATGTGCACACATTTTGAGTTTTTATTTAGCCCGTTTTGTATACAACACCGATTTTGGTAAAGAATGTTATTTTTGTTTGTATTTTGGCCATTCCCGTTGAAATATGATAGTCTTGTTGCTAATGGTCTTGAAAAACTGTTCATTTATATGTTTGCTTCTTCGTATTGGTTATCGCCCAAGATATGGGAGGCAGAATCCACTTGTAATCCTGTAGATGCAAGAGAAAATCAAAAATGTTAGAAAATGCTGGTTCCGTCAATTCTGCACTCCAAACATTGTTTTCTTCGCTTGACCATCTGAAAGGATTTCTCAAAAGGGAAAGTTACAATTAAATAAAAACAATTTTGCGAGTGAAATATCAACGACAACGCGAAATTTTCGATAACTGGCGCATAGATCAAGCTGAATACTAGCTTATTGCCATAGATCTGCGACTTATGGAAACCCCACAAGAAAACGTCTAACTTGCTCAAATTCACGGTGTCTGTGGCCATTTCGAGTAGCATCTGCGTGAGATAACCTTAAAATCGGACGCGCAGAATGCCCATTGTAGCATTAATTGTGTATCTAGTCGCAACTTGAGGCTGTTGGAACCACATGTTGTGATCGGTAGCGCTCTCATTTGACGGTGATAGTAATGCCATCATCGTCTACGAAGAAGTACTGAGCGATAATGCCTCCGGTTTCAAAACAATAAAGTTTTATTATTTTCACATAGTTCTCGGAGCTGTAACCTGTC
Source organism: Phaonia tiefii (assembly GCA_963931995.1). Taxonomy (NCBI): domain Eukaryota; kingdom Metazoa; phylum Arthropoda; class Insecta; order Diptera; family Muscidae; genus Phaonia; species Phaonia tiefii. The sequence continues at coordinate 201,270,062 of OZ008369.1, forward strand.
ATGTTGATTTGTCCCTATTGTCTGAAAAATAAACTGTCAAAATCTACTGATCCCTATTGGAAACCACTTATTTATTAAGCGCGTTTTAGCACTTTCTGGATTTTTCTAGTTGTTTTCGTTATTTGGCGCGTTTTAGCACTTTTTTGGTGTTCGACGGCGCTTTTTATTCCTGTAGAGTTGGCATCACTGGTTTCGGCTCACTGTTCCTACACAGGGGTTTCGGCTCACTATTCCTACATAGTGAAGCAGTTGATGTTATTTCTGTATGTTATTCCCCTAGCGAAGCACTCTCGACATGACTGAGCCTACCTCAGCCCACGACAAAACCATGTTACAAACTTTCCAAATTTAAAATTTTTTCAAACTGATAAAAACGAAATTTGCTGGGAATGGCGTTTAAAATTTTTTGTAAGAAAGATATAAAATGTTGTAAATTTTTTTTTATATTGAGTTTTATGTTTTTCTAAACCAAATTCTAGACAGAAATGATGTTTACTACAAGGCAAAAAAAATGTTGATCGGACGCTGGTTGCAGTTTAGTCAGTGTAGCATTTTGACTCAAAATTACCAAGTTATTACCAAAAACTAAACAATGTCGGTGCAAAAATGTACATGTTAAACTTTTGATTTCAATTATCTTTCTAACTGTCAGACTCCACGTGTTTTTTGTTTGTGCTGCTTAGTGGAATCCCAAAACCAAAAGACCAACCCGTAAAAAACATACTTTTTGATTATAAATTCTTTCTATATGACCAGATCTTAGAATATTTCCATCTAACCAATATACCAAATTTTGTTCAAATACCGTTAACGGGAGCAGAAATAACGGATTTTTAATTTGTGATTTGTATGGGAGGTACCACGCCCCTTTGTCTGCAAAGTTTCACGGGAAAAGGGTTAAAAATCAATCCAAAGATTTTTCGCCATGCATGTATACAGGGTGAAGTTAATACAAAGAATTTAAAAATCTGTTTTCGAAGTTTCGAAGTTACATGCCTGAAAGCATTACTTCTTCCCTATAGTTACCTGGCATATTCTAAAACAATCTGATCCTTAATTTAGAATTTCTGATATTATTACCACATTTTTGCAATTGGTTCTATTGCCCGTCTGGAAGAATACTAATGGAAATAATGGCAAACTTCTTTGAGATAAAGGTGACAAAATGTTGTTCGTGTATAAAAGGCCTTAGTTTATTTGCTAAATTTATTAAAAACGACACTCAATTTGACTGAGAGATTTACATTTAAGTGTAGTAGTGTCCAATTCCAGAAAATTATCCTAATTAACCTGTTTAACAACGTACTTTTTACGGACATTGCGTTGGATATATTTATAAAGCAAGTGTAAAAAATATGTTTTATTTTTGTGAGTAATTTTTGCGTGATTGTTGTGAATCACGTGAAACACGCGTGAATGTGAGTAGGATCAAATTCTGCTCACGTGAGCGTGCGTGAACTTGAGTACCGAAAAAATCTTCGTGCGTGAGTGGCTGTCTTCCTTTCGTGAGTGTGAGTCAAATCTTACTCACGTGCCCATCTCTCATTTTTAAAGATTGTAGGTACGCTTGGTTACAGAGAAAGTACTTACATTATTAAATTTAAACCAATAAACTTCAAACTAAAAATAGTATTATATAGAAAATTAACTACATTATATTGAATACTTACACAACCACCATTAAATATTAGCATAATTATAGAATTCTAAGATTAACTTCCGATTAAGAGTATAATTCATGAAATTTTTGATATGTTAACATCTATAGGCGCCGGTAGGGACTAAACTCACAAAGTGAACACATCTAAACACAGTTTGTCCGACTGAGATCACAGATTGTTTGGCGTTAATCTCCTCCGAAACGGCTGGACCAATTTGTATGCAATCTTGTGAGCATATCGGGTAGTTCCCAGAATCGACAAACATCTATCTATAATACCCCTAAATGATAAGGGTGACCCGCCCCTATATAGAACACAGATTTGTCCGATTGCGAAATACAGATTGTCAGACTTTGAAAAAAACGCACACTGATGTAGCGGCAGCGAATAGTTGGCTTGGGTGGGCGCGGAGCTCTCTCAGTGCAAAGATAATAATGAAGTGGTTTTACGAATATAAAAACGAGATAGCAAGACAGCACGAAAATTGTGTGAACTTGCCTAGCGTATGTACGAACATAACAATGTTTGTAAGTACAGGGTGGCGCCGAATGAGCTATTTGGTTTAAATGGTTTCTAACTTTTTTATTTATGCGATTATAATAATTATTTTTGACCAAGTAACTTATTTCTTGTACTAATTACTCTATTTTTTAACAGTAAAAATTGAGTCTGTCTCAGGGAACGCTGAAAATCTTGAAACTAAAAAATGTTGACAAGTTCACATTTTCATTTATTTTACTTTTTTTGAAACCCGACAACTCTACTATCCACTGCTCGACTTATAGTGGAAAACTGTTACTGTAACGACTGTAACGTATACACTTTTCATTTGTATGAGGCTAATGTTGTTATTATTTATTTTTTTCTTCCACTTCCATTTTATTCACAAATATAAAAAATCCCCTGCGAATAAATTTTTTTATAATTGAAATAAAATGGAATGTCAAAAAAGCAAGAACTTGGAAGCTAAAGAGTGCAAAAATTGCTCAAGCAAACTTTCCCTGTGTGAACATGAAAGCAAGTTCAAAAGAGAATTGCCAAAAATTTGAGCAAGTAGAATTGCCGTGATTTAAATTCACTCACTTTTTCAAAATTTCAACATCGATATAGCGATAACTAAACGAGTTATCGAACATTTTCATATTATTATTATTACGTTACGAGATGTGGCTAAATGAAAATTACAAAACGTTTTTTAACAACTTTATTACAACCCAGTATTATCAACCATAGATAAAGAAACAAATAGATAAAGCTCAATCATTGTCATGATTTTTCACTAGGTGCTGTCCTGTACTACTGTCACTTTCATTGAAGTTTCCCATGATTCTCAGTGACATCTATTCAATACTGTTGGAAATTGTTGTGCAAAAAATTAAGCAAGGGCAAATGTCGTAAGCTTTAGGTAATTTGGAAACCCGCCAAAGTCATAACATGCAGGAACGTCACTTTAATCCAAAAAGTTCCACCGTCCAAAAACTGCAGCAACTCCTGTGGCCGCAGATTCCAAACCCGTTTGAGTGTCTGAGGACTCCCAATCAGGAATAGTTGCTGAACCGGAGGAAGAACCCGCTTGATGATGACATAGACGGCGGCGATGTGGCTTTACAGTTCTATGACCAAGTAACTTTCGATTTTATGTTATGGGTAGTACTCTCGTTTTGAAATTATATTTTCGTTAGAGATTTCTTTGTGTTTTGATATGAAATTGAAATTTGAAAATTTTAATAAATGTCATATTTTTGTTTTGTGAACGAAAAATCCTATTTATTGCTTTCAGCGATACCTAGAAAATTACCCATTACACTAAAACTTTCCCAACACTTGTTCTTCATCAATTATTTTTCTTTCTCTATGTTATCATACATACAGAAAAATAATGCAATGTAAAATCAACATGGGAAAATGTTGATTTCCAAAAATCCAAAATTTTTCGACGACTTTTGGTTCCATGTTGTTTTAATCTTGTTTCATACTGGATTAAAATTGCGCATTATTAAATTGAAGTGGAAAATGTTAAATCAACTTGAAATCACGTAGAAATAAAAGTTGTCAATGTTAAAACAACATCGGATCATATTAATATAACATTTAAACATGTAAATGTAAAATCAAAATTTATTTACGTAGATTTAGCATTGTTCAGAGTAGAATCAAGATTGCGCGTAATAAAATTAACATTAAAAAGTGTTTAAATTAACATCGAATGCAATTGAAATAAAATTGCGCAATGTTAAATCAATATAAAATCATATTAAATAAAAGTTGTTATCTTTTGTAAAAACAACATTAAATCATGTTGAAACTAAATTGTTTAATGTAGAAAAAACATTGGATTCTATTGAAACAAAATAGTTCATTGTTGAAATAACATTGACTCATATTTAAATAAAGTTTTTCACTGTTGAATCAACATTGAGTCATATTGAAATAAAGGTTTTCAATGTTGAATCAACATTAAATCGTGTTAAAATTAGATTGAGAACCGTTATTTGAGGAAAAAAATCACATTCTTATGTTAGTACTGTTTCGCGTCAGTTGTAGAAGTGTATGTGACCAAACAAAACATAATAGTGCTATTGAATTTGCTATTGAATTTTTATATTAATATATATAATATTAACTGGTAGTACTATCAGTTTTGTAAGTGACGAACAAGGCAGTGTTTTATTCAACATGCCAGTGGCTGGCAATACCAGCGTCAGCTCTCAGTTAGACGTGCTATTGCAGAAGTTTAATATAATAGAAGTAAAGCCTTATTTGACAATTTATAATGCAATAACTTAATGTAATATCTTAAAATAATGCCCTTTTTATAGAAGCTGAAATTGCATTTGAAAGTTTACAATACAAAGGAAGAGATTAAAGAAGCTATACCACCAATAGGTCTTCGTGCACGTTTCCGAGAAAAACAATTTAGTTGGAGAAAAAGTGAGGTATAATAAAGAAGATATTTGGCCTCATTCCCGTTGTCGGCATCATCAAATTTATAATTATAACTGTACAGTCACATCGACAACAGCAAAGTTTTTGATGACTATGATCCAAAAACAACTCTCTAAAAACATTACGGAAAAAAATTTTCTTAAAAATGTTGTCGATATTTTACTGACGTCGACGACGACAACGGGTATAAGTGCGATTACATATTACAAACGAAATTATGAATGCGATTTTTTACAGTACGGAATCGATGACGAAACTTTGTCGGATACAATTGCAAGCAAAGTAAAATCCTGGCTGCAAAATCAGCCGAATTTGGGTTCAACATCAACGCCCACGTCTTCCTTTTCGGCACCTACTGGGGATTGTAAACCTTCTGAGGTATAATAGATAAAGTTTAAATTTTTAGTATAGTTTCACCTCAGTTCAGCATACTATTTTAAATAATTCTTTATCTAATTTTAGACTTTGAAACTTGTTTTGCAAGACACGGTAAAAGGAAAAGCAATACACGATTTTTTTGAGAAAAATGGATATTTAATAGACTCATTTCGGACCGATTTAATCAATATAATACTGGATAAAGCTTCAGATGTGAAGCAAAACACAAAAAAATAATGCAATAATATAAACTCTAGAGTCAATGTGCCACTAACTCTTTGCACAAAAGCAGGTTTAAGTTTTGCAAAATTTCTTGTACACTATGAAAATGGGATTCATGATGCTCTTGAACTAAGCATTACGAATATAATTGAACCTATTTATAGTAACGGGTTTTTCAAAGATGCGTCGGGGGGCGTATATACCCGCAACATCAGAAGCCCAAAAGTCCAACCCGGTTGGTGCAAATTGGATACCACCAAGTTTCCCACCACATACGTTTGGGGTATTTCAGTTGAATCCAACGCAGCAAGAATCGGCAACACAATTAATACCTACACCGCAAGCCCCAACACAGAAGGTGCTGCAAAATTTTCAAAATGTATTGCCACCACCGCAGAGTGAGATAGGGCAACATGCAATCGCTACGCAATATCCAGCGACACAACAAATGGCGACAAAGCAGAAAGCAGCAGACACGTCTCAGCAAAATCCAGTTCCCAGCGGAATAAATTTCGCGCCTTCGAAGTCAGCGCAGCATCTACAGATTCAGGCGGCGTCAGAAATGTTAATACAGCCACCGAATCAGACATATGTAGGTCAGCCGCTACAGGAACTACCGGTACAGAAGACGCTGAGCTCTTGCGCGGTTCAAGCCAATACACAACATCAGCCAGATCAAGTATCCGCCACCGATGTAAGCTGCACGGAACCCACGTCAAGTCGTTCATCAACATTTGCTAATATTCGTAGAATTCGGGCCTTAGTGGTTTGGAGATTGTATCTTCCGTTTGGAGTCGCAGCGTGATATCTATAACTGCCACTGGAACGGAGTAATAACAACAGGTGACTCAACGAGTGTATGAAGTAAAGGGTCCCGTAGCTGAGGAAGAAAAGGAATCCCAAGGGGCGGATGTGGAAGCCTTGGGACGCGCGATACTGGTGTGCTTCGATTGTAAGACGTCGGGGCACGGTTTTAAAGATTATCCTACCCCAAGTAGCCGGATTTTCTATTTTCGCTGTGGATTAGTCGGTGCAATTACACCAAGGTGACCAAAATGTCAAGAAAATCGAAAACGGAACTCTTCTCAAACTGGGTGGACGAGGTCGACTCAAGTTTAGACCCAGTTGCTGGACCAGTTGTAGATAGCAAAAATGTAACAGTAGCACCACGGCTTAGGGACCTTAAGCCCCTACACGTGAGAGTCCGGGAATATAGTGAAGCGACGACGAGAATTTTTGGTGAAGTGTCTAGCCGAATAAGAGGGCAAGAGAGCGCTACAAACGTAGAAAGCGTTTAAGGCAGGAAATTTCTGCAGCCACGTTATTCGTGGGCGAAGATGCGAGGGTTTACTCCAAGATCCGAATAAATGGCCTTAAAATTGAAGGTCTCCTGGATAGTGATGCCACTGTTACCTGTCTCGGTAAAAATTGCCTTGAGTTTGTGACGAAAGCCGGTTTGAATATTCATAATTTTGCCTCTTGCGTTAGGACAGCCGACGGTACAGCGCATAGAATATAGGTCGAGTTAGTGTAGAAGTAGATTTCAATAAGATGTCACGATGTGTAACGTTTTATTTAGTGCCTTCACTTAATCGGGAGCTTTTTCTGGGCATTGATTTCATGAAAGCTTTCAAATTATTCGCCAGTGTCGAAAGCTTAACCACCAACGATGTCAGCCTCAGCGAAGAAGGTGAAATATCCGAAGATTCCTTGGCACACCGACTTTTACCACCCCAGCGTCAGCAATTGGAAGCCGTCATGGCCATGTTCCCGTGTTACACGAGAAAAGGGCTGGGTAAAACCAGTCTGGAGATTCACAACGTCTACACTAGGGACGCAGCGCCAGTGAAGAGTAGACATTATCCCGGGTCTCCGGCTGTGCAGAAGTTGATGTACGCGGAGCTGGATAAGATGCTTGCCCTAGGGGTCATTGAGCCTACCGAGATTCCATGGAGAAAAGATCCGGTTGTACCTGGACGCTCGTCAGCTCAATTCCCTGACGGTCAAAGATGCCTATCCTCTCCCGGACATTGTAGGACTGCGTAGTCGGTTGGAAGATACGATGTTTATCTCGAGTGTAGATTTGAACGATGACTTCTGGCAGATTCCTTTAGACTCGTCTAGTAGAGAAAAGACAGCGTTCGCGGTGCCGGGGACGGTGCCATTTTACGCATGCCTTTTGGTCTGTGTAATGCTGCCCAAAGGTTATGCCGTCTAATAGATAAAGTGGCTCCCTCAGGCATACGCAACAGAGTCTTTCTCTATCTAGACGACCTACTGATAGTAACTATGAATCACATGTTTGCTCACTTAAAAATTAATTTAGCTGATGTTGTATGTTATGATAAGATAACATTTTTTGGAACAGTTTACAAAGAAAAAACATATTTAACTATAGACAACGTATCATTAAAATTATTTAAGATATTATATTTTGCAATAGTTTTTACAAAAACGTATGGCTTATGTTACGAAGTAGAACTTCTTAATTTTGACAATCATTTCCAATCATATGAAGTGGGCGCATTCAAAAATACAATTTTATTAAAAGAACTTCATGAATTCACAAGCCCACCACTACATCTTTTTCCAATTAAAAATGGGAAAATATATTTAAGAAATAAAGTTTTATAAGTTCTTTAACAATTTCATTAAATTATTATACATACAGCCATAGATATAAATATATGGATATAAAAATATACATACATGGATAAATATATATATAGTTTATAAAAATATATCATAAATACATATATGTAATTAATAAATATAAAATAAATTAAATATATCAAAAGTTAATATTATTTATTCCAAGGTGGGGGATTTTGACATGGAAGTCATTTCAATAATAAAGCATGTTATTTTAATATGGAAATCATATTGATTCAAAAGAATTATCATGTTGTCTTTACATGACAACATGTTGTTTAAACGTGGTGCAATGTTGTTTTAACATGGAACACTGTTGATTCAAAGTGGTACAATGTTGTTTTAACATGGAACAATGTGGCTTCAAAGTGGCACATTGTTGATTTAACATGGTACAATGTTGTTTTAACATGGTGCAATGTTGTTTTAACATGGAACACTTTTGTTTCAAAGTGGCACATTAGTCGTGTTTTGGTTACAAGCAAGCGATTGTCGCTTGCTAAGTTGCAAAGAAAACGGCAATTTAGCGATAAGTCATTTTATTCAAAAATATGAATAAGGGTTGAAAACGGTAAAAGATGTAAAAAAAAAAAATTGTCTAAACTTAGCGAAAATAATTCTCGTCGCTAAGTTCTCGCTAAGTCTTCGCTAAGTGCTTCATACAAAACAAGCGAATATATAAGCAAGCGGTGTAACCAAAACACGCTTATTGTTGATTTAACTTGGCACAATGTTGTTTTAACATGGTACAATGATGTTTTAATATAGTACAATATTGTTTTAACATGGGAACAAGTTTGATTTAACATGATTGTCATGTTAATTCAACATGGACACCATATAAATTTAACTAGATTGCTAGTTGTTTCAAAATGAAACAGGTTGGCTACAAAATAAAGTGGTAGCATGTTGAATTATTTAGAATCAACAATGAAGCAAAATCATAGCAAAAAAATGTTGAGTCATGTTTATTATTGTTGATTTTACATTGATTTTTTCTGTGTGTAGATAAATATAAAACCATAGATGGTGAAAGATAAGTGGTGGATTTAAAAGTAAAGAGACATTTTCTAGATGGCGCCGGAGTGGTGGATATGGACAAATTTCCCTGGAAACAAAAACTATTGGAAAAACTATATAACCATGCTTTTTTGCCTTTTGTATTGTCAACAAATCTCAACAGCGATATGCTTTTCTATTATTTATATTACATTTGTAAATTTAAACAACAGAATAGAAATAAAAATTGTGTTTGAGTGCTTTTTCGTCGCATCCGACTGAAAAACGGTCGCACGGAAACAGCCTTTGCCCTCTGGTGACAATGGTGGTTAAGCAAATGAATCATCTATGGTTTTTATTTATCTATAATCTTATCAACCAAAGATAAATGAAATAATAGATATAGCGCGTCCATTATCAATTTGATCACTAGGTGCTGTCCTGTACTACTGTCACTTTCATTGAAGTTCCCCATAAATCTCATAGATGTTTATTCAAAATTGTGGGAAATTTTTGTGAAACTAATTTAAACAAGGGAAAATATGACAAAATTTAAATGATTATGTATATATAATAGCATTTGTTTCTTACATAAAATACTATTTCAAGGCCATGAGGCCGGTGTTGGTATATCAATAAGAGAAATCCCGTAAGACCTCCCAAATATGAACAAAAACTGTATCAACTTCTGTGGTCGCAGATGCCAGAACCCTTAGAGTGTCTGAGATCTCTCAACAAGGAATGGTATTTGTATTCTTGTTTCGAAGTGATATTTTTGTTGAAAATATTTTTTCCTTTTGATATGGAAACGTAATATGTTTTACGTTTTTTTTTTTGGGAACAAAAAATTCGCATTTATTGCTTTCAACGACATCTAGAAAATTACCCATTACACTAAAATTTTCCCAACCCCTGTGCTTCATCTATTAGTTTACTTTATCTATGTTATCAACTACTTTGACTGCTTTTGCTTTGGTTTGTGTCTAGACTAACATATGGTGCCGAATTTCTTGTTTAATGGGAAGTTTTCTAGGTGGAGCCTGTAACCAATATTTATCTACATATATAATAGACCAACCCGATTTTTCCTTGTTGTCGAATTTGGACTTGGGACCAAATTTTTTGAGTCTATAAAAACACACAAGAATTTTGATATATATAAGTTTTTATTCGGCGAAGGGCTACTATCCGCGCAAACGCGATTTGTGATTTTTCATAAAAAATGACTTTTTCCAAAAATTCAAGTAATGTGGGATTTGCATTTTTACGATAACTCAGAAAGGTTTTACTTGATTTGAAGTTTGTTGCATTCGTTGGAAAAATAATTAAATTTTCTAGATCTTTCCTAAAGAAACATTGGTGTCGTTTTTAACCAGTTTTTCTACACAGTTCAACAAAGTGAGATTTTTAAATTTTAGGTTTCAAAATATATCGTTTTCGTAAACTCAAAATGGTAGGTAATTTAAAAGGTAACAGTTTGATATGCGTAACAGCTATATTTAGTTTATTAAACAATAGCATAGGGGGTTTCAAAAAGTACAGTCATAATTTTTTTTGTATTTTTTTTTCAATATGATTTACTGTTGGAGATTTTTTAAGATTGTGCCTTTATTGCCGTTTGGATAATTTTGGTTAAACTTAGCAAGCGTTGCTTTTAAAAAATTTTACTTTTAAAAAAGGCAAACATTTTGTTCGCAAAATAAAATGTTGTTAGAATTTTCGTGGTTCAGTCGTAGAATTTTTGCGATTAAATAGTGTTTTTCTTTCAATACTAAAGTGAAATAATGTTAACTAACAAGGAAGTTAGCCTGTCGTGGATTGTAGGTAAGTGTTTGTCAAGAATTGTGGAAAACAATATTGCCTATTGTCTCACACAGGAAATCTATAAGAGCCAAAGTCATTTAGCAATGTTTCTCCTATGATTCTTAATTATTTTTCATTCAACTTCTTTAATAAATTGTAAGTGCTTTATTTTAGATCCAAATACTTATTTCAGCAGACGAAAAATACCTTCAGGAAGAGAGGTAATCGCCAGACTTTTAAGTCTTACAAAAAAAGGCAAAAGATGAGGTTCTTGAAATATGGCGAACAATACGAAAGGAGGACAATTTACATGATCGAAAATATATTGCAAAAAACATAAATGCTTTACACGCAACGTACTTCAAGTTGAAGCGCAGCATAAATCGGAATACTTCCACTGAGGAGAAAAAGAGGCGTCAATTTCAGCAAAAAATAGGTAGCGAGTTTGTCATAACAAAAAAACAGCTTTCATCAAGCGGAACTTTTGAAACCCCATTACTTGAGCCAGGAGTGCGCATCGCAAAATGAAGATTCGGACTATGAGCCTCCCCAAAGAAAACCAAAAAAAAATACGCCGTAAATTAACTCAAAAGTTAGTTGCCAGTTTGGACTACCTACCTTGACATTGATGCACGGGATGTCCCATTGTCGAGATCGTCCATTCAACGCAATCGCTCATCCATTCGAAGTCAAATAGCCAATGATATTAAAAATGTATTCCAAGAAAACTTGACTGAATCTTTCTTTGTGCTTCATTGGGACGGTAAGATTCTTCCTAAATGGCATGGAGTTGATGGTAAAAATGATAAGCTTGCAATGGTAATTTCAAGTGGGGAAATTACAAAATTTTAGGCGTCGCAGACCTTAAAAGAGGCACAGCACTGGAGCAGTTTTTAGCGATCGAGAAACTTATAAAGGAATGGAATGTGGAGCATGTTATTAAAGGCATATGTTTTGATACAACGAGCGTGAACACAGGTGAAAGATCTGGAACATGTAAGCTATTACGAGACAAGTTCAAAGGAAAAGTATTGACTTTAGCATGCAGGCATCATGTGCTGGAAATATTGTTATCGGGGGTCTATTCAACTGCCATGAAAGATAAAAGCCAGTCTCCGGACATAAGTCTTTTTGTCAGGTTCAAGTCCCAGTGGAACAAACTTGATTTAACAAAAATAGAGTCTGGCGTCAGTTATGAAGGAATTCAGTCCTGCTTAGGTGAAGCAAATTTAGCGCAACTAAAGAGCCATATTAAGTACCAACTTTCTATTCAAAAAACAACTAGAAAGGATTATATTGAATTCTTGGAGCTGGCGCTTATATTTTTAATCGAAAAAACCTACAACGGCAAACAAATCCATATTCGTCTTCCTGGAGCATTACACCGGGCTCGATTTATGGCGCGAGCGATTTACAGTTTAAAAATATTTGCTTTTCGAAGCCAATTCAATTTAACTGGTAAGTGTGTGAGAGTAAAAATAAAAAAACACAAAATCTCATTCACAACTTTGTTTACTTTTAGATGAGGAATTGATTGGGTTGTCTGAATTCAATATATTTTTGGTCAAAATATATCTCGAACACTGGCTCACTTGTACATTGGCAGCACAAGCCGCATTAAATGATGTAAAATTAATCGAACAGCTTAAACAATATCGCCAAATAAATAGTTCATTAGCAGAAGCTGCGCTGAAGATCATGTCACGACATATGTGGTACTTAAGCGACATTACTTTGGGACTTTCTTTTTTTGATCCAAGACACTCTGAAGAGAGTTTGGCTAAAATGGCGGCATCTTTAGACAGAACGAGAGATCAACAAAATTTGTTTCGTAAAGTTCTTAATAACGATGACGATGAACTTGACGTAACCAATATGGTGTCACAAAACACTTGCAAATTTTTTGAAATCGTAGGAGTTGACTACGACTTTACAAGGAGTCCCCCATCCTGTGGGCATGAAAATGACGATTACATAAAAATAAAAGAAATAGCGAATAACTTAACAGTGGTAAATGACCCAGCTGAACGTGCAATCGGTCTTTTAAAAACAGTAAATAACACATTAACAATGGATTCAACCCAACAAAACAACCTGATTCAAGTAATCGAAAAGTTTAACCAAAATCATCCAAACGGCAATAAAGGCACAATCATAAAAAATCTCCAACAGTAAATCATATTGAAAAAAAATACAAAAAAAATGATGACTGTACTTTTTGAAACCCCCTATTCTATTGTTTAATAAACTAAATATAGCTGTTACGCATATCAAACTGTTACCTTTTAAATTACCTACCATTTTGAGTTTACACAGCTAAAAAATATTGGCTAGTTATTGCACAGAACAGGATAATAAGAGCCCAAAAACGATATATTTTGAAACCTAAAATTTAAAAATCTCACTTTGTTGAACTGTGTAGAAAAACTGGTTAAAAATAACACCAATGTTTCTTTAGGAAAGATCTAGAAAATTTAATTATCTTTCCAACGAACGCAACAAACTTCAAATCAAGTAAAACCTTTCTGAGTTATCGTAAAAATGCAAATCCCATATTACTTGAATTTTTGGAAAAAGTCATTTTTTATGAAAAATCACAAATCGCGTTTGCGCGGATAGTAGCCCTTCGCCGAATAAAAACTTATATATATCAAAATTCTTGTGTGTTTTTATAGACTCAAAAAAATTTGGTCCCAAGTCCAAATTCGACAACAAGGTAAAATCGGGTTGGTCTAATATATAAGTATATGTAAAAATGAGTTTGTCTCTGTTTGCATTTTTTAGTTCCTTATAGACTCAAAAACGGTTGGGCCCCTCTTTTTGAAATTTTCACAGAATGCAGCTGGTATAATATGGTACTTGAATTTTTGATATATGAAGTGGACGTTGCCCCGCCCATTGGACCCTATTTTTGAAATCGCAATATCTGGAGGACTTGGTCACCAATAGCCTTGAAAATTTGTGTGGATGCATTAGGCAGTAAAATATGTGATCCAACAGAAATGGGCGGGATCGGATCAGTGGGCGTGGAATACAACTTGAAACTTTGTACGGCTGTATCTCATGAGGTATGAATATAATATTTGGTATATATGTTTTGTACAACTTGAAATTTGAAATGGCTATATATCATGAACTATCAGAGGTCTAAAGATGGGATTTGATATAAAAGTTGTTCGTACAGTTCAATTTACAGGCAGGGCGGAAGTGGGCGGTGCCTTTTCAAAAATCGCTCCGACGACTTTCACTTATTCACGACCTATATCGATTTCTTTCAATTTAAGAAAAGATGAAAAAAACATATTTTATCCATAATATAATTTATTATTGTTCTTCTTTAAAAATTCAACTTAAGGGATAAAAGCGTATAAAATGTAAATGAAAAATTCAGCAATAAGAAGAACACAAACACGGCTTTAAGAAAATAATAGAGACGGAGTTATTTTTGTATGTCTTTCTTAATTTTTAAATTTTTCTTTCAATTTTCCTTCTCGATTCTGTTCCACAACTCGTTTGGACACGCTAGCGAGCAATTGAACGTGTCTTTCCGTTCGTTTATGTTTAAGGGATTTTTTGGATCAGACAGCGGCGGATCATAGTATTCCGATTGACATGAATTATCATTCACGTCAATTATATTCGTATAATCCGTGCAATTGAATTTTATTGTAGGTTTTTTGTAAACTCTGAGTTGCATCGGATCTACCACATGGTTACGATAGTGTAAAATTTTTTTAAGAGCGTATTGTTGTTCATCGTCGAACAACATTGCCAATAAAACGTTTTCTGAGTGAGCATAATACGAGTTTTCTTTAAGAATAATATTTACAATTTCTCTTGAATGCGAATCAAAAATATTGAGTTCAACGTATGCATTTATAAAATAATACACTACCGTACACTACAGCGTTGTAATATTTAACATTGAAGTACATTGGCGTATATACTTTCAATATACAGTTGGCCAGAATTTTTAACTTTTAAGATGGCTTAGGAAGGATCAGATTTTGCACGGATGGATCAAAGTTGGACGAACAAGTACGCTATGGGGTCCATTCACCGGACCTAAATATAAATATCTCCTTGAAGCTGCCTGATCACTGCAGTGTATTTCAGGCGGAAATTACAGCCATACTGGAGGTTCCTGAACTACTGAAAAGTAGTGTCACAATCCTCCGGAGAATATGCATCAACACAGACAGCCAGGCTGCCGTAAAATCTCTGGAAGCCATGTTTGCTACGTCCCTAGTGAAAGAATGCCACTCATCACTTAGGGTGATGGCAGAGTATTTTGACATCAGGATCATCTGGGCAACGGGACACAGCGACATTCCAGGTAATTGCGTAGCGGATGCGTTAGCTAGACAGGGCACTACGGCACAGGTTCTTCCGGCAAAAGAAGGTGTTAGTATACCAATCTCTACCTGCTGTTTGCAGATCAGGCAGTGGGCCGATAATATAGAATGTGCAATTGGCCCTGGTTTAATGTTGGACAAATCCGTCGAAACCTCACCAGAAGAAATTTCAAGTGCCATTTTGTACAAGTACATTGCATCGGTAGTTAATTCAACAGTACTTAAATCAGATATATTTTCCAGTCTGATCATATCAAAACCATTTACCACCTGAAAATATAAGAGAAATTTCGTTAAAAATCGTAATAACTAATTTATAAGATTTACATACCGGAATATTTTCACAAGTTTCAATTTGTTTGCTCAAGGTTCCGGTTGTGGATCGTGGTCCAGTGGTGGATGATTTTTACAAAGTGTCGAACAAATGTCGAAGCGGAATCTAGTTAAACTGGAGAAGACAGACACACCAATGTAGTGGTGTCTTTAACTCACGGTGATCAGGAAGGGAGAAAAAGTGCGATGAAAATGTCCGGGAAAATGGCTGATGCAGAAAGTTTCCGTAGCATCTCGACATTAAAAATTCGCAAAATTCAAAATCCTATCAGATCCTTCTTCCGAATTATCAACAATTGTATATATGTCAAAACGAATTCTCGAATAGAGTCGCAACGCTTCATATATCCTGTTAGTTTTTGCGATGAAAGACTATTATCACTTTTTAAGAATTTAAAAACAACACTTTTGGCTTAACCCAGAGCCAACGACGGGGACGTAGTGGTTACCTGGCTCCATTTTATAATATTTTTTTAGATTTTTATTTTTTTTTTATTTTTTTTTTTGTTATTTTTATATTTTTTTTAAATTTTTTTGTATTTTTAAGTTTTGTATTTGTATTGAAAATTTAACTTTAATAAATAATAAAAAAGGAAGCAGACATCACATGTGTATTTACAGGTGCAGAGAAGAAAACTCCATGACAGCCTTTAATAAGTTGGTTGAATTTGTAAGATGGCGAATGTCTGCCACCTTGTAGCGGCCCCAGAACTTTAGAAAATTGTGATGGATAGCCTCTCCGCTTTGCTCGGACCAGAATCCCAAACCTTTATAATTTTCAATTAATGATAAGCATTCTTCTAAATGATCGAGAAGGACATGGATTTTCAACGTGCGGGATAGGTTTTCTATACCATCCAATGACTTTCTCAATTCTTTCACATAGTCGCCAACCAAGGGACCATCTTGGCCAGAAGTAAAACTGCAATGTACAACCTTGTTCATCGCTTTAAATGCAGCAATGTAAGGTATTATTTTAAAAATACCTACATCCTTATAAATTTGTGGATCGTTCAGCTTATCAGCTTCTTTTAGAAGCGTTCTACAAGCGTTCCCTTCGAATGCGTTACCGTGATAATTTTTAGAAATTAGATGTAATTTTTTTGGCCATAACAGGGCTTTTTCTTCTCCAACCAGTTTGACCAATCCTTGCCAAAAGAGATGGTTGACGATCCCTTGTAATACATGAAGCTCGGGAATTATGCATTTTTGCAGAACAGAAGTATAATCTTCTTCAGATATAAGAGGAGGATTGACAGTGCTATGAGAGTCTTTACTAAATTTCTTTTTTTTCCACAAGACAGTATTTTTCATAATCAGCTCTCAAGCTTCCAAATGTCCTCAAGTTTGGGCGGACTTCTACTTCAAAATCGTCGTTCAAACCTGTGTGGGAGTCAGTATTAGGGACATTCTGAGATGTTGAAGACTCTCTCAATTTCTCTAATGAAATGTAACAATAGGGACAAGGTTAGGTTGCTGTTGTAGTTTGCTGGCCGTTTATAATTAATAGAAGTTTGAAGTCTGCGACGAATTTGAATCGAATATCATTAATCCCAGTCAACTCAAATTATAGCTTCATGTTTTCGTAAGATTCCTTGATCTGAGGTACTAAGCATAGCATTATCAGTTTATCCACACTAGTGAGTTTACCTCTTTTAGTTACCTTGCCACCTCCAGCAGGATAAGAAGAGCTTTTTCTCTTTCTTGGTCCATTTGCGCTGCCTGATGAAGATGGTCCTTCTTTTGAAGTGGAACCATAGTCCTCATAATTGTCAAGAGAACAATTTTCAGGGAGGATGGTCAAACTGATTTTAAAAAAACCTTGTCCTCCATCCGCCATAACTTTGATTAGAAAATTTCCTTCCAGTTTTCTGTTCTCTATAACTGCTTCGAGCAGTTCTCCAGCATTTGCGAATACAACAGGTCGAAGTTCTTTAGATATATTCGCCTTACCTTCACATTCAAATTCAAACGAGTCTAACTTGTATACGTCCGCCAACACCTTCGATTGCTCTGAGGTATGTTTCAAATAATTCTTAGGGACAGAAAATCTCCCTGTACTGGTTCTCAAAAAGCTTGTTATTGTTCTCATCTGGTTACTTGAACAACCAAGTGTTACCCGTAAATCATCCAACCGCGTTTCTTCAAAAGCAACTTTTTGATCAGCGCAGGAATTAACAGCTAATCTTGTTTTCCGTCCACTCGCAGACATAGTCAAATTAACATTTGACCCTTTTCGCATACTTTCTTCAGTGGTACATTTTTTCTTTATAAGATGAGTAGCAACTTGCTCTTGGGTTTTCTCCGGAACCTTTTCAATAATTTTCATCAAATTATCTCGAGAATTCTTACATTCATGTCGTATACCCCGGCCAATCCGCTGCAAACATTTCCCGCATAGGTGCAAATGATCTGAGGTTTTTGTTGGTGTTATCCCTTCGAATGAGGACGGTTCTTTCTCAGGAGATTTATAGCTTTTGGATACATCGACCTTATTAACAATATTTCTGAAATGGCCTCTTCCTTTTTGAGTTTTGATATGTCCTCGGAATCTAGCTGTCAAACAAATGTAACAGTTACAGGTTTCGGAAGAGCGTGTAATGGGTTGTAAAATTATATCAGCGTAATTAGGCATACATGGCAATTGTCTTTTATAAATCTCCATGTCATATTCTCGTAGTGTTAATCTACAAGATCCACAGATTGACAAAGGATATTTCTCGTCATTCTGATTAAAGTGAATCGATAAGAACTGTTTTATCAGTTTTTCTAGGTTGTCATTGATGACAAACGAAGATGCATGGGTAAATACAATTTTTCTACCACACGGGGCACATATTTTTTTTCTATTATCTTCATGGGTGCAGTTACTAGTGGGATTCATTTTGAAGGACAAAATTATATGATTTCTGATACAAAATGATTCATAAACGAATTTTCAAAAACCCCGCACTAATTAACACGTCCGTCCGCAACCACGGATTGTTAACAACTGACCACTTCGGATCTTTCGCCAAACGACAAAACCCTCAATTATATCAATTATATGGAAATAGGAGTATAACCCGCGTTTCCTTTGATAGGGAGCTGAAATAAAAATGGGACGGGTATAAGGAAATCGAACCCGAATAAAAAACCTAAAAAACCGGGTTCATAAAAAAACCGGTTCAAAAAAACCGGTCACAAAACCGGATGTAAAACCGAGTATAAAAACCGAAATTAAAACCGGTGAAATATTTGAGCGGGGAACTTCGAGCGATCGATGGGCAGTTAAAGCTCTGAAAAATTCGTTTTGACATATATACAATTGTTGATAATTCGGAAGAAGGATCTGATAGGATTTTGAATTTTGCGAATTTTTAATGTCGAGATGCTACGGAAACTTTCTGCATCAGCCATTTTCCCGGACATTTTCATCGCACTTTTTCTCCCTTCCTGATCACCGTGAACTTTATTTCGAAAAGTCGCAAAATTCCATTTCTTATGCCAGTATTTCCTCGCTCACCATCACAGCTAATGCCAATGAATCCACAGATATTGCTTTATTGATGAAAAATTCCTTCAATTTGATGACTTTGTGTTCAGAGTCTTCATTTTCCACTTTTATGTAGCCTAACAATTGGGAATGTGGTTCCTTTAAAACAACTAGATGAGGTTCTTTCACCATCCTTCAATGAAATTTGTTATAGATTTTCTCCATCGTTAAAGAATAATTTTTTCCGCCGTCGAATGAAAATGCAATTAAATTGGAAGCATCATACCGATTAAGAAGCACTTTTTGTCTGCATTTAGCTTTTTCGCAAAATTCCATTTCTTATGCCAGTATTTTCTCGCTCACCATCACAGCTAATGCCAATGAATCCACAGATATTGCTTTATTGATGAAAAATTCCTTCAATTTGATGACTTTGTGTTCAGAGTCTTCATTTTCCACTTTTATGTAGCCTAACAATTGGGAATGTGGTTCCTTTAAAACAACTAGATGAGGTTCTTTCACCATCCTTCAATGAAATTTGTTATAGATTTTTTCCATCGTTAAAGAATAATTTTTTCTGCCGTCGAATGAAAATGCAATTAAATCGGAAGCATCATACCCATTTAAGAAGCACTTTTTGTCTGCATTTAGCTTTTTCTCTACGATTTTTACTCTTATCCATAATGAAAAGATTGCCACGACTATCTTTAGCACCAATGTCTTCCATAAGAGATGTTGCCAATGCTGATGCTACTCTATCACACACACCAAATCTGTCACACATCAGAGCAAAGTTCAAAGCATCGTATCTGGGAGTACGTGGTCCTCGTCTCGTTTGAGATGCATCTTGTGGACCTATTGAATGTGAACTATGCTCATAATCAATATCCTTATCTTCTTCTGGTACGTATGTTTGACCTCGGTTCTTCAATTTCTGTCTCGTATTCCGGTATCGTAAATCTTCTGTCAATATGTTGATCCATTATGCACTCTTTCAAACGTTCTGGAATCAATCCACATGAGCATAGAGCTGCTTTCAAGTCACACTTACATTTTGCAATATACAGCCATGTCACAGAGCGCAATTTCGTTCGAAAGTGAAATCAATTTGTCCTTCTACAGAAAATCAAAAACGCAAAAATATTTCGTATTCAAAACAGTTGGTAAAACTGCAGTGAAATTGACAAATGTAAAGAGAAAACACTGCTTATTATAATTTCATTGATTAAAGTATTTTGTCTAGTTTAATACTTTTTCTTTAATAAAACATTTTTTTTAAATATTTACTAAAGAACACTCCTTCCTATGTTTAATACAGCAATTGAAGTAATTTAATAGTTCACTTATGTGGTCCCTTATGTTGTTTCTGTTTTGTCAATTCTTTTCTCATGGAGCTGCCAGATGTTCGAAAAGATTTGCCGAAAAAACTTTGGATTGATTTTTAACCCTTTTCCCGTGATCCAATCGAGCTGAAACTTCGCGGGCAAACTAAAATTTCGGCAAAATAATTTTCGCAATGTCGTTTTTATTATATTAATTTTTTTTTTCGTTTTTACCAAAACGTACGAAACGTACGAAAATTAGGGACAATTATAATTTGATCATAGACAGTGTAGGTTGACTGTGGCTAAAAGTAAGTGAAAATGTAAAAGTTTAAAATAAACAAAACATTGCAAAACATAATTTTGTAGATCAAAATAAACATCTCCCTGAAGAAGCCGGGAAAATCCGGAGAAACGTTGGAGAAAATTGAAATTAACATTGTTTAATTTTCATTGAAAATTGTTGACCAGTACAGCCAAATTAAAAATATCGAGAATTATTTATAATCTCTGGTCGAAAATAAAACCCAAAATTGGGTTTCATTCAAATTACAATTCACTGCACTGTCACCTCGCTTAGTGACGGAGACACTATCGAGTACTTAGCCATGAAAAAGCTTCTCAAAATACCTTTCGGAACCGGTGTAAAACTGTAGGTCCCAATCAGTGAGTATAAAAACTATAAAGCACACAGCTCACTGGTTGGGAGAAGCTCCCCCTAACCCTTTCATGGGATGTAACGGGAAACCATTTATTTATTTTTTTTACTTCTAGCATATACGACTGAGTGTACTTCTGTACAAAAATTGGTACATGTATGTAATTTGCTTTTCCATCACAGTTTCTAATCAGCTGAACACACGAATAAACAAACTAATTATTTCGTTTCAAATATGGATTAAGATTCTTGCTGTTGGGTATGTATTTGCTTAAAATTTTTATTATTTAAAAGTATAAATATTTTGGTTTGCAGATTTAATAAACAATAATTTGACGGAATACAATGTACAGAAAAAATGCACTACTGTTGTACTCACAGTCTGTTGTATAACAGTGTATTTATTTACTACATTTACTGAAAATACAACAGATTGAAAATATCGCTATTAATATTCAAAACTAACAAAAGTGAGGTCTTTGCGAAATTCATATTATCTTATGTTTTGTTAATTTGTGACAGGCTGTTTTAATTTTTCGTTAGTTTTTTTAAATATTTAAAATCGGCGGCAGATTATTCGCAGATGTGTTGTCGTCTATGCTTGAATTGAAAATGATCTATTCACGATGCTATGACACTTATGTCAGCTGATGTTTCAAGTTGCCATACCGGAAATGTCAAACGCAGAGTAGTTAAATTTCAGATTGCCAGCAAAGAGGTTAGTAGACAATCAAATATCATTGTCTTTTACAACACGTGTAGTGAGTGTTGCATCAATCTTCAATTTGTTGAAATTAAAAATCGATTATGAATTAGTGCGGGCAATTAAAGTTAAAATTGTAAGTTATTTATTTTTTATATTTAAACCGAATTGGAGGAAAATAAAAGTTAGATAAGTTATATAATAAAAAAGACATTGCGAAAATTATTTTGCCGAAATTTTAGTTTGCCCGCGAAGTTTCAGCTCGATTGGATCACGGGAAAAGGGTTAAAAATCAATCCAAAGTTTTTTCGGCAAACATACATGCATACAGACAAGTGAAGTTAATATAAAGAATTTAAAAAAAAGATGAATACATATTGTTATATAAAGATAAAATTTAGTAAACTAATCTTCCGATAGAAAATTAAAATGTAAAAGAAAACTCAAACAAAAATAATCCATTGAAAATGTTCCTTAGCCTAAAGGTATAGTGTACAAAAACATAGAAAGAATTAAAAAAGGAAGTGATAAGATATTTTTTGTTACAATAACAATAATATTATTTACATTTTTTTCACGTAAAATAGACCTGTTCCCAAAACAATTTGAAACAGTTTCTTTATTTAAAAATAATGTTTTGTAAAATTCATTAAAACGCATTTTCCCTTGTTTACAATTTTTTCACAAAAATTTCCCACAGTTTTGAATTAACGTCAATGACAATGCTGAAGACATATCTACCAAGATGTTGCAATAAGTAATTGATGAATTGCAGTAGGTGACCAAGGGTAGATTGTATATTTCTCTTAAAAAATGGGAAATACATATTGTTACGAATTTCCTTATTCGTCCTTTTTGCGTTGTTTTATTCCCAATAATAAAACAAGGTTCGTTTTAAATTATGATAACTACAACGGTTTAACTTCATTTTATTTTACTTATATAGTACAATAGTTTACTTTATTTATAACACTTTAACAGTCTTATATTTTACTATCAAATCGCGTTGCTTACTTTACGGCGGTTAATCACAAACTGAAACTCTCCATTCCAAAGACCTCCGCTATTTATACCAACTCACCATACTCAAATGAAGGTATATCTAGCGAATTCAAGAACCTTCTAGATGTTGCTGTTGTTGCTTATCTTTGTAGAACAATCTCGAACACAGGAGAATTATCTTTACTGAGGTGGATTCATGCTACTGGTTTAGCGAGCTGGTACGTTGTAACAATGCATACTTTCAGGTGCAGCACTAACCGCCTGTTATTTACATACCGTTAGTAGAGTCATTAACAGCAAGCAAAAGGTTTTACTTATTCGTAACAATATGTTATTTTTATGTTGTTTGCCGTTTAGGGTTACCATGTTTTAAATTAACTTGAAATTGCTAAAAAGCTATTTCGGAAATCAAATAACTCATGTTTTTGATTAAATAATATTTAAAAGCGAAGTCACCTCACACAGTCGCCGGATTTGTATGTAATACAACCAAAAGACTCATGCCGATTTTAACAGCATATGCATTTTACAAAGAAATTGCTGTTTTTTCTGTAGTGAGGGTTAATCTGTGCACCTATTTCAGATTGCTACTGTTAATCCACCATATACATATAAATCACCTTATACATCAATATCAATCAACAACTTGGCATTACGGAACCTCTTAAAATATATCTTTGCCTTTATCTATTATTTTCTTCATCTATGTTTCCAAATGGCTATTTAAAACTGCCCGATTTTATGGTTATTTAAAAAAAATAAAATTCATTATTAAAAGTGGTATTAAACTTTAAATTTCATTAGATTCTCCATTGCGGGTCCCAATATTGTTTCTGCGTCCAGGACCTCAAGCAACCTAAATCCACCTCTGCATGGGTATCAGAGTGTTCAAAACCGAAAACGGTTAGCTAGTTCTTTGCAATTAACCGTGTGCCGCTTTTTAAAGTACGTAATTATCGAATAAGCCCCAATCCGATTATTCAACTTTAAAGTTGGGTTAAATATCCTTACAAAATTTTCAAAAGTAAACAAAGAGATAAGGGCAGACAGTAAACAGAACAGGTTTCAATTATTACTGAATTTTATTATTTATGAAACACATACATATGTATTTTTAAAAAGTAAGTGAAGTTATAAGCTTTATAACTACCAAAGACACCAACTATTTGATTTCGTGAATGGTGAGGTACAAATAAATTTGTAACCTGCTGAGAAAATTAGCTTTTCCCGGAAAATATTTAAGCAATCGCAACAAAATTTGCACATGACAGAAAAACCCCTGATGTATCCAAAAATGGCGCAACCCAGATAATGCTTTATTTTAGGACATTGTCGCAAGGCTGCGAATATTGGAGCGGTTGAGTGGGCTCATTTGGAAAACGGTGAGGGTGGCGTCCCGGTACCCGGAAGTCCCACTTTGTTTTCAGAGTAGAAGTATCCCTAGGGAAAAAATTTCAGTTTTCATATGGAAAATTCTGGAGAAGATGAGTGGACATATCTGTAAGTGACTTTGGTGGCATCAATCATGTGGATATCATAAGTAGTCTGGGAGCCACGGTATCCACCCTTGTCCCAACTTTTTTCAGATTCCATTCCAGAGGGGGTTAGTTTTTAGATGGATAATTTTGGAGATGATGATCATGGGGATACCATAACTACTCGGTGAGCTCCGGTATCCAACGTTATCCCAACTTTTTTCAGATTCTTTCTCAGTGCGTGAGTATTCGTAGTGCAATATTTAAGTTTTCGTATGGAAAATTCTGTAAAAGGGCAGGGTGGAATCAATCATGGGGATAGCATAAGTACTCTGGAATAGAATCTGAAAAAGTGGGGTTCAGGTTGGGTACCCGGAATACCAGACTATTTATGATATCCCCGTGATCGATGCCACCCCTGTTGTTTTCAGATATGTCCACTCATCGTCGGCAGAATTTTCCATATGAAAACTGAATTCTTTCACTACGGCTACGCCCACTCTGAAATCGAATCTGAAAAAAGCGGGGATAAGGTTGGATACCGGGGCTCACAGACTACTTATGGTAGCCCCATGATCGATGCCACCCTGTCGTTTTACTGATATGACCACTCGTCCTCTCCAGAATTTTCCATAAGAAAACTAAATTCTTTTCACTATGGATACGCCCACTCTTAAATCGAATCTCCCCATGACATATGCCAACGTCACCGTTTTCCAGATATGCCCACTCAGCCGCTTCAATATACGCAGCCTTGCGACAATGTCCTAGAATAAAGCATCGTTTGTGTTGCGCCATTTCTGGATAGATCAGAGGATTTTCCATGTCATCTACAAATTTTGTTGCGGTTGCCTCAATATTTTTCAGGAAAAGCTAAATTTTCTCAGCAGGTTGCAAATTAATTTGTTCCTAACAATTCAGAATAAGCAAAATGATTGGTGTCTTTGCTAGGTATAAACGTTTATAATTTCACTCACTTTGATTTTCTTTCCTACTCCCAGGCATTATTTACCGAAACTTTTAAAGAGATTATATACTATATTGAACATAACAAGAGAACGCATATTTTTGGTTGCTGTATTTTTAACTTCTGGCGAATTTCAATTAAGAATGAAAAACCAACCCGAAAGTTGAAAATGGAACAATAACACTCATTTATTTTTCAAATTAACAGATGAGAGCGTGGTAAAACATTGTTTAGCTACAGCATGCGCGTATTATATTGTTTATATTTGTATTCATATTTTTCAAATATGTAAGTCGTACTTTAGAATTAGCATTAAAATTAAGTTTATGTTTAAAGTTTTGCGTAACGAAAGTAATAAATTTAATGGTAAAGCACAAATATTAAGCTTTATTATTATAAAAAGTAAGGGAAGTATTATAAAAAGTGAATCAAAAAGCTCACAGCTCCATCCCAATTAATAACGAAGACAAATGTTTTCAAAATAAAAAAAGAATTGTGTATTTAGACTGTGATGGTGGCCAATATTTTAAAATTACAGATGTTATTGATTAACGTCGTCTTCAAAAAATACAACATCGGTGATATTTAAATAGGTTAACACAGCAAATAGGCAGTTGAAATTTTAACAAGAAAACAATTAATGGAAAAAATTTCGTTTTCTTAGTAGTAAAATGAAAAGCTTTGGAAGGAAAGTAAATGCAAAGAAACTTTTTGAAAATAAACATTCTAAATGGTTAAATTCTATATATTTTTTTCAAAATATTCGGTTAAAAATTAAAAACATTAAGGAGCTCAGCTGAACCCATAGAAACGTAGGTGCCGGGAACCTTACAGCAAGCACAACAAATGTAGACATATCAATGGATTCAATATCTCGAACCGAAAACCTTCCATTCCGCTAGCAATGGGTATCAACATGAAAGAAAGCTATGAAACATTGAAAGATATAATGGAAAAAATCAAATATTACGAAAATAAATGGAAGATTTGCTGTGATTTGAAGGTCATCAACATTTTGCAAGGGATCATCGATAAGGGCGGCTTCCCAAAATTCTTTTGTTTTCTTTGTAATTGGGATTCATGCTCACCTCTGAATCAATTCCAATGTAATTCGTGGAGGCCAAGAGGAAGTGTGGATGAACAAATACAACAACATAGACTGAAGAATGCACCTTTAATTGACAATACTCAAGACATCTTGCTGCCACCGCTCCACATAAAATTGGGAATTGTTAAAAAATTCATCGAAGTGGCCGTTGTAAATTGTCCAAACGCATTCGACTATTTGAAAAGCGTTTTCCCAAAGCGTAGCGATGACAAAATTAAAAAAGGTATTGTAGTAAATTTAAAACGAATTTTTGTTCACCTAATTGTACTATTTACACTATGTTAATGTTTTCTTTTCTGTCTTTATTTTTTGTTTTCATTTAACAGGCGTACTTAATGGCCCTGACATTAGAAAGCTATTCAAGAGCAACTTTGATTCATCGCTTGATGAAAATCATTCAATGGCATGGATTTCACAAGATCACCCTGTATGATGTTAATGAAGTATTTGAAGAAGAAAGAGCTGATGATGGAGGGCAGTCTGGAAGCAACGTGCCTGTGGACACCATAATTGCTGAATCAGAGTCAGATTCGGACGACGATTTGGATCCACAACTTAAGAGAGCGCGATTTGCAAGTCCAGGGCCATCAACATTATAAACATAATACGAATACTTTTTTTTAATATTTTTGTAATAGATAGCATAGTATCTCAATGTTGAAGTAAATAAAAAACAAATGAAATTAAAAAACGGTGTTAAGAATAATTCCCAGGAAGTTTATATGTTCTAGAAATTTGTTTATTGAGATCTTAGGTAAATTTTTGTAGTTGATTGTTTCCTTGAATTTTGAACGGTTTGCTACCTATGGACCTGAACACGGGAAAAAAGGTAAAAAAAATCGAATTTTTTTAAGTTTTTTTGCGATTTTGATCTGGAAGGTGATGTTTTTTTGATTTTATATGTTCGCAATTTTTCTGAACGGTTTGCAAGATATGAGCCTGAGAAAATGATCACATTTTTACGAAAATGATACCGAGACCCAAATCTTTGGCGGCCCATAAAAAAAAAGTGCATGACTTTGGGAAAAATTGGGAAACACGGGTCTTTTTTTTTAGTCTTTTATCACGTAGTGGTGTCCGTATATGGTTATTTTGCCATGACTTAAAAAATTACACACAGTGTTATTGTCTGTGTTGCAAACCAAAAAGAAAAAGTTGCTACCACATGCAAGAGTGACTGGAGTTTCAGCTGATGTGGATTTATAAACTTTAATACCTAGAGCAGCAGAAAGTATTTTCCAACTTTGTGAAGTGCGAGATAAAATATGAAGCTGTTGTTAATTTGTAAGTGGGGTATATATAGGTGGTAGCTCTGGCCATAGAAGTTTAACACAAACATTTGAAAAATAAAGTCACACAGATAAATTCTTTTTTATATTGCGTTTGTGCCGTCGGTGGTGCAATGGTTAATGTACGGGCCTCTTGTACATGAGACTGTGGGTTCGAACCGTGCTCTGACCACCTTAAATTTATTTCGGCAGCGGTCACCTAGCATAGTGACGGCGACACTATCGAGTATTTAGCAATGAAAAAAAGCTTTTAAAAATTCCGTTCGGAATCGGTGCAAAACTATAAGTCCCAATCAGTGAGTATAAAACTAGAAAGGTTGTGAGAAGCTCTCCCCAATTCCGTAATGGGATGTAATGTAATGGATGTAATTTTTTGTGCCACGAAGGTAACAATCATGTGTTTAATTATTATTGTATAATTATTAACAGTCGTGTTTCTTTTAAAGAATGGTAAGCTTAACATCAATGGAAGTTGTATGGGTTATTAAAACTCCAGCTTCTACGTTGTTTTGTAGGATTATAAAATTTATTTTAGAAATGGAGAAATCATTCCTTGTTCGGAAGGTTTACCTTGAAATTGGGGTATGTATAGAAAATTTAGAATGTGATGTTTTAGAAAGGAGAGGTGCAATTGGGGAAGTAACATACGACATGCATCGTAACGGGTTGTTCAATAAGAGCGCTACAAATAAATAAAACAAAACTGGTTTTAGATACCAATGAAATTCTTTATTCCTGTGAAAGTACGTTCGATGCCATTATGTATGTAACTTGACATCTTTTGCGTGGCCACCACAGGCACGCTTCCAGAAGTTCAGACCCAGAACCCAATTTTCGACGGTTTTCAAGCATAAATCGGCCGTTACTGCTGCAATTTCACGTTCGATATTCGTACGAAGTTCATCAATCGTCGCTGGCTTGTTGGCATAGACCATAGACTTGACGTAGCCCCACAGGAAATAATCTAACGGCGTCAAATCGCACGACCGAGGCGGCCAATCGACTGGGCCATTTTTTGGTTGGCAACCCTTGCTGTGTTTTGACGCGAAAATTAAAGTGCTCGTTGTTATTACTAGAAATTGTATATTTTCCTCGGTTTAAAGTGCTTTTCTATATACAATCAAAGTGTACAAGTGTTCTTAAGTGAATTTGGCATTCGATTGAATAGTATTGTGATTATTCCAAATCATTTGTAATAATATTCATCGATTTTAATTTGGTCTTGGCAAATTTGCAAGTTTTCCATTTGTTTAACTTTGGCATTTACCCTGTTTGTTGTTATTGTTTTCATCTGTCTTTTGATCAGTTATTTTGCTATCAAATTTTCTTATTGTTTAAAATTTTGGGGTATACTTTTAGGCACACTTTGAAACTCCTTGTACTACCCGCATTTGTACTATCTACCGCATGATGGCGTGTTTGTATACTAAATGTAAAGTGAAGGGCAATAGTGATCAACAGTTTATATGTTGTTGGCTATGTGATGCACAGGCTCATTTGAGTTGTGCAGGTTTTAGTGGAAGACAATATGATATGATTTCTGATCGGGAAAAAGGACTTCTCCTGGTCATGTGTGAAGTGTAGGACACAGGACATTGATTTCTATAGAATGTTTAAGGATGCAAAGTTAATAATTACACGTATTACATTTTTATAATATTGTGAACTCTGGGTTTTCTGCTTCAATACCTTTTCATCCTTCAAGTTTGGAATCTGGGCCTGCTTGGTTCACAAAAGAATTAAGTGGTCTACGTAATTTAAGAAATAGAATGAAAAGTAGATATGATAGTTGTGGTTCATTAATTTATTTTGCGAAATACATAGTTGCTAGGAATAAATTTAACGTTCGTAATAGGAAATGTTACTCTTTTTATATCTCTAAAATGAGAAGAGTTCTACTGAAGAACCCGAAACATTTTTCCACCTTTGTAAATTCAAAGCGGAAAGTAGTTGGTTATCCGCATAGTATGAAATTCAATGGTTCAGAGTCATCAGATGATGCCGATATTTCTGATATGTTTGCTAACGTCTTCCATAAAATATATTCTCCTTCTGTTGCTTTACTAAATTACCCCTATAATATTAATACGTTTAATGGCATTCCGGATATTATCTTGTCTGAGGATGAAGTTCTTTATGGATTGCAAACTTTAAAACATTCAAATTCGCCTGGACCTGATGGTATTCCCACATCAATTCTTAAAATGTGTGCTCATGAATTGTATATTCCACTCACAAATATATTTAATGAATCGTTGACATCGGATAATTTTCCCTCTTATTGGGTTTCATAAGTTTATAAGCCCATAAGTTTCATAAGCACACTTTTTAAGTCTGGAAGTCGATCCAATATTGAAAATTACAGAGGAATTGCAAAGCTGAGTGCAATTCCAAAGCTATTTGAAAAATTGGTTACGAATAGACTACTTCATTTTGTTGGATGTTTGGTTTCGCCATATCAGCACGGTTTTGTTAAGGGCAGGTCGTCTACGACTAACTTACTGGAGTTAACGTCCCATGTTTTTGGAGCTTTTCGTTATAAATGTCAGATGGATGTAATTTATACAGATTTTAGTAAAGCTTTTGACACAGTTGATCATAATTTGTTAATATACAAAGTTGATATTATTGGTTTTCCACCTAAATTGTTGCACTGGGTATCTTCTTACCTTAGTGGTCGTACCCAAAAAGTGCGGTTTAAAAATGTATTATCTTCAACTATATCAGTAACATCTGGCGTTCCTCAAGGCAGTCATTTAGGTCCTCTACTTGTCGTTCTTTATTTAAATGATCTACCGTCTATAGTTAAATCCGTTTACATTTTGATGTTTGCAGATGATGTTAAGTTATATATGCCTATACCCGATAATGAGGATTCCACCCATCTTCAATATGACTTGGATGGTCTCACTAATTGGTGTTTGGTAAATGGTATGTCGCTAAATCAGGGAAAATGTAAAAAGCTTTCGTTTTGCCGTAGTACACCGTTGAATTTTGATTACCTTATTGGTTCTTATATATTGGAAAATGTGTCTTCCTTCATGGATTTAGGAGTACTTCTTGATCAAAAGTTGCGTTTTGATCTTCATATTGATTCCTGTATAGGCAAAGCCAGATCACTGTTAGCTTTTATAAAAAGATGGGCGAAAGAATTTGCTGATCCGTACGTCACTAAACGTCTTTTTGTCTCTCTCGTTAGAACTGGATTAGAATATGCTTGTATTGTGTGGTGTCCGCATAATGCCTGTTACATAAACCGCATCGAATCGATTCAAAGGCAATTTTTACTTTTTGCTTTACGTGGTCTCGCTTGGTACATTGATGATTTGCCACCTTATAAAAATCGACTGATGCTTATTGATCTTCCTACACTTGAAATGTTAAATGCTATGTTTATTGTAAAACTCATTAGGGGTTGTATAGATTCAAATTTTCGCGTGAGGCAAATAAATTTTAATGTTCCCTGTAGACAAACCCGATATTTCTATCCTATAAAATTACGTTATAATTACGATTACTACAATCCTTTTCGACGCGTTTGCCTCATTTACAATGAGATCTATAATTCCTTACCCGCTTCAGATTCTTTGAATATAATTAAGCAACATTTAATTCGTAATTAATCGGGAACTATTATCCAGCTTGTGTTGCCACCCATTTTCCTCTGATGAACCAGTCCTGCTTCTATTAATCAATCTTATTATTAATTCTGAATTCTACAATGAATTGTAGCTGACGCTGAATAGATGGATGGATCATTAGCGGTTGACGCCAGATGCTGGCATTCATGTCCCTCATCTTCATGTTCCAGATCTTCAAGTCCCTACTCTTCCTGTTTATCTCCCATTATGCTATTTTTATGTTCCTGTTTATCGTTCCACACATATTGTTGCGACGTTCCTGCTCCAGATGTGACTGGCTATGTTATCTCCTATGATTTTATCCTAAAGTTCCTGTGAATCATTCCACTAAAATTTTGTTGTTTACCATTTCTCTTGTTCCTGCTCATCCCCCTGTTGTTCAACACAATCTGATGTTCCTGTTCCTGTTCCTCATGTTCCAGATGTTCCTGTCCCAGCTCCTGTATTGCTACTGTTTTAATTATAAGTTATTTTTTATTTTTGTATTATTTTTTAACTATTTTGTTTCATTTTCTTTTTTTTTAAATTTTTAAATTATACAAATTTTCTTCATATTAGTTTGAATTTTACTCCACTCTTTTTCTTATGTTAACTGCAGTTTAATTTTATTAAGTCTTATATCTATATATTATATTATATCTACTACGTATATAATATAAATTTTATAACGTTGTCGAAAACATATTACCAGCGTATCCTATTGAGGATTGTAGCTGTGAGAAAAATAAATAAAAATAAATAAACACGTTCACCAAACTTGGTTTCCAATAAATTGATTGTGGCATTCGTTGTGTGGCTTGTGGCGCCGTCCTGTTGGAACCACATGTTCTCCAAGTCCATATTATCCAATTGGAGCCAAATATATTCGGTTACCATTGAACGGTAATGTGCCGGTGTTGATCATAACGGAAGAAGTACGGCCCAATGACGCCGCCGGCCCATAAACCGCACCAAACCGTATTTTTTTCGGGATGCAATGATGACTCATGGATTACATGTGAATTGCTGTCTGACCAATAACGCATATTTTGCTTATTGACGAAACTATTCAGCCAGAAATGAGCATCATCGCTGAAGACTATAAATTGGACTTAGTTGAGGCCATTGGACGTAGTTGAGGCCACAGACTCCAAATTTCGGCAGTAAATTTTAATAATTTCGACTCGTTGTTGGCTCGTATATCTTTCCATGATGAAATGGAAAACCTTACTGAAGAGAAATGTCAAAAGAGCGGGAAAAAATATAGCGTCGTTTGTGTCCCTATCGATTTACTTTTGTAGCGTCTCTGTTGAAAAACCCTTTATAATGATTGACGGTGTACTTGCAAATGTTTCAAGCGACACAAATGCGGCAACCCAATGTGCACAAACACGGATGCGAATCCGTTTCGAACTGGTAACGAGTTCGTAAAATCATAAAAAAGCGAAAAGTGAGTTCTCTAATTCGTTTCTAACCCGTTACGAGTCCGTAAAACATAAAAAAGCGAATCAGTATAATTGCGATTTGGTGGATTCGTCCCGAACTCGTTACGGGTTCGTAAAAACATTAAAAGCGGATCAATGAAATTGTGATTTGGCGGATACGTCTCAAACCCGTTACGAGACCGTAAAAACATATAAAGCGAATAAGTGAAATTGTGATTTAGCGGATTAGTCTCGAACCCGTTAGGAGTCCGTAAAAACAGAAAAAACTAATCATGAAATTGTGGTTTGGCGGACCTCTCTCGAACTCGTTACGAGTCCGTAAAATGTCGCAGATTCACTATTGCAGATTCACAATTGCGATTTGCCATATCCGTCGCGAATTCATTTTATTCCCACAAAACGGATTCGAATATGAAATTCTGTACGAGTTCGAGACGGATTCGAAAAAGTCCAAAAAACGATTCGCTGTTTCGAGAGGAGTTTCATACGAAAACGAATTCGTTCTGAGTTCGTCACGGATGTCCGTTTCGGACAAAATGTCCACAGAAGCGGATCCGTCTCGAATTCGTAACGGATTCATATGGCACATTAGGATTGTACCAATTTATTGGTACTTGGTGAAAAAATTATTATAATTACAACTAATTTTGTGTATATTTTTAAAAAAAAATATGAATTTCATAAGATTTGAAAGAAAAAAAACATATCAACACCAACTCTTTTTCAGATGCTCAATACAGTGCAATACTGGAATTACTCTAATTCGTAAATACAGCTATTGTGGAGATCACTTTTGCCTTCGACGACATTTTTGAAAGAACTTTGGACTTGACCGTGTAGACACAACTAAAATTTGCTTGTGTCTTCAATAATTTTCGAAATATTCGATGATAATTCGTATTCTTAACTTTTCTCAATTTTCTTCATGTGTAAACGGAAATTACTTTAATACTCAGAGCTAATATTTGTGGCGCAGCAAGCTTTCGGCGGGGGTTTTAATTTGATTCCCTGTGAAATTGTTGTCAGACATTTACATTATTAAAATAGAATCGCTGAAACTTTATCCACTTTCTTCTTTTATTTTATTATTATACGCAAAAATAAATTGGATGAAATACGAATAATTATTTTATGTTAGTTGTGTATGCCCAATGTGCCATATGAATCCGTTACGAATTCGGCATCGGACGGATATCCCTTACGAACTCCTAACGAATTAGTTTTCGTATGAAATTTCTCTCGAAACCGCGAATCATTTTTTGTACTTTTTCGGATCCGTCGCGAACTCGGAACAAACTTTGTATTTGAATCCGTTTCGGATCCATTTTTTGAAAGTAAAATTAATTCGAGACGGATTCGCTTCTATCAATTTTTTGCGGATACGAAACGAATTCGCATTCCTCCGGAAAACTCGAATCGTTTTTTGTACTTTTTCGAATCCGTCTCGAACTCGTAACGAACTTCGTATTCGAATCCGTTTCCGGTTCGTTTTTTTGGAAATATATTAAATTGAAACAAAACAACCTTATAAGAGAATCTTGGAAGCAAGTTTAAATAGTATTAATATGAATTCAAACTATCACGTATACGAGCTCAAAGTTTGTGAATTCAAGAATGGCTCGAATTTATGCTTTCAACCCAAAAAATTATTATTTTTCATTGAAATATCCCAATATCAATTACATATATAATGGTAAAGTGGACATAATTGACACAATTAGCAAAATTATGTTGTAAGTGGCCACCCTATAGTAGCAAGTAACTTTTTCACTAATGAAAAATGTTAAAATATTATAACAAATTCTAGAATGCGGTATGAAGGTGACTTGCAGCAGCATGTGACTAATAATATACATATGTAAGATATCCGTTTATATTATTCGATCTTTCAGTTGTTATGTTTTTGTTATGTTTAATTGTTTAAGACGGTACACTCTAAAGCCAATCTCATGGCAATCGTTGTTTCTTTTTTGAAACAACAACGTATATGCAATGGCTTTCGATGAAAGCATGCATAGACAATAAATGTTGTGAACATTGATGGTTATGGCAAAGTATTATTGTGGATGTAGGAGTACGAGTTTAGGCAATTCTCTCTTAGTTGAGATTTGTGTATCCCTATAATGTGTGATGATATACCTAAATACTTGTGGAAAAAAGTGTAAAGTTCTATTAGTTTATCCCATGGTACAATAATATGTTCATGGTAAAGTCATAAGAACAGCTGTTTTCATTTTTTCATGAGGTTCTTCGCTTCGGCTGTCACACTCACATGTATTTTGTTTTTGTACTCTTTTGCATTCTTGTGTTGTTGGTATGCCTTCGAGTAAAGTTTGACAACTGAAGCGAATAGAACAAAAACAAAATGCCTGTTGTTGCTGCCTACAACAGCAAAAACTCGCGCTGCTATTACCATGTAGATATTATTATACCATGGTTTATCCTAAAGCAGTGATGGGCACGCTGTATCCTGCGGTGCGACGCTTACTGCGCTGTCAAATACACATGACGTGTTCATGAGAGTCAAAACTTTTCAGTCGTTGTTTGATGTCCAGTAAGTGAGGATATATCGCTCTCATCCGCGCATACACAAAAACAAAATTGATGATGTTTTTCAGAAATGGGAAGGAAGAACTTTTTGTTGTGAAGCAAATCGCTACAGACAAGAGGCATTATTCTTCTTGTCATCATAATTTTAACTCAATACAGGGAAATGACAGAAAAGCGCTAATTTTATCTTTGACATTTTTTAAAATAATTTACTGTCTTCAAATATGTGCTATGGAGAAGTAAAGGCTTAATATGTTGTAGCTTTAGCCAAACAAGGCTAAATTTCTCAACGTACCGTATACGATTTTTTTTAATATGAAACTATGACACTGAAATCAGTTAAAATTAATTTCTTAGACATATTTCTAAAGTTGTAAGTGCTTATTTTTATTTTTTATTGAAATGAATCACAACTTCACATCAAAATCAATATTTTTGATTTTATTAAAGTGTTTATATTTTCAATTTTAATAAATTTCAAAATAAAGTAAAAATTGTCGCTGGTTCGTCTTTTAACGAGCACAAGATTTTTCTGACTGCATTTATCGTTCTGCTACAAACACGAATCCATGTGTGGTGGCCTTAGTGTGCCTATGGTATAGAGTAAATCTTAGTAGAGAAAATATTTGGCTCATCTGACGTTTCCTTTCCCACTCTTCGTGATGGGGTCGGTGTGATAGAGAGATGTTTGATGAAAACTGACATACACCAGGTGGAATTACAATAACTTCTTGCTTTAATTTTTCATGTCGTTTTGGTGAAAAACTGTGAAATTTAAATGTGTTTTACACTTTTTTTATTAACTTTTATTGTTAGAATACATTTGTGTTGTATTTAACACAATAATTTTAACATACAAAACGAAATTCCGTTGTTTTTATTTTGTTCGTTGTTTTGAACCATTGATTCTATCTGGTATCAGTAAACCAATTCTTTACAACATCAAACGTAAATATCACACCAGGCCAAATGTCATAAATTTGGTGGGAGAACTATCTACTATAAGTATTAATCTATGGCCTATGGGCACCACTACAGTGGAGTGCTTGTGTGCTTGCTTCTATGTGTGGCAGTGACAACAATTTTGTGTATGAGTGAAATATATATTTAAAATAAATATTTCTGGGGAAAAACAGACGATGGTGGTAAGAATGAAGTTGGAATGTTTAAATATTCTAAATTTAGAAACATTGTTGCAATTTGAAATATAAGTCCAAACTTTTTATTGAATTATGGTTTTCTTCTGAATTTACAAAGTCTTAAAGCTAAAAAGAAATAAAGTCTAAATTCCTTTTCAATATAAATAAAAATTACTATTAATACGAGACAAAATGCGAGCGCATCTAAGCAAGTATGACGCGCTGTGAACAAACAAAATTTTATGCGTGTATTTTTTCGCCTTTTCAAATCGCACAATGCGGCACACGTCTTGCTTGCTTGCTGTTTTCAATCCAACTAAAACAATTTTCGTTGCTTTGCTTTCATGTCAAAAACTACAACAGTGTAATCAGACCAGTCAAAGCGCAGAGTTCGTTAGTGCGAAAAAGACGAGTATATTTGGTTGTTTAGAGCGAACGACGACAAACGCGTACGAGTATTTTGGTTAGGCCCATAACCATTCAAGTCTCCCAAATAGTGTTGCTACTGCTTCATGTTTTCTTCTGTTTGTAGTAACATTTTAGATAATATTTCGCCAAATTTTCTAATAGAAGTATGAAATCAAATGTTTTTTTTTTCTCTCATATAAAGGTTTTTCCCATTTCTCCTTTAAAACCACATGAACAATACATAAGCAAAGCATTAATGAAATATTAACTTAAAAATATTAGCTATAAACATAAAGTCTAAGTATTTTAATTGCTGTGATATCTTTGATAAAACTCAAAAGTAAATTTATGTATAATATCAATAAGTATATTTTGGATGAATAAATAAATAATAATAATGTTTTTTTTCTTATACTAGATATTTCACTTCAAAAGGTTACCAAAGTGAATAAAATGTTACCATGTTACCAAGCTGTTTAAATGTTACCAATTTTGGTTGGATATTACCAACCGTGGCAACCTTGCACTCAGACGCAATATGTTATAAAATGTGTGTGGGCATCACTGATCTAGAGGTATCCTGTTTCAACGCAAGTTGAAAAGTCAAAATGCTTCATTGGCAGGACTTAAACCATTTGTTGGTTTAACAAATTTTAAAATTATTTTAAACCATTCGGTAGTGACAACTTCTCAAAGTTAAAATGTTTTTCAGCCTGAAAAAAACGGAATTAGTTAGAAAAGGTACCATCATTCTTTCAGTGGTTTCTTAAATATATTGTGACAAAGATATGAAATTGGTCAGGTTTTTTTTAAAGAACATGCTTGGCAAGGGTATTAAATGTAATTTAAAATAGTTTTGAACTTTCACCCTACACCCAGCATACGCAGACAATGTTTGTTTATTAACAAGTCTAGCGGATGAGTTTAGCATTCCCATAAAAAGTCGAAATTTTCATTTCAGTCAAAATCCATCAAAACTCGAAATTTTTGAAAAGAATAATTTGTTGACCAATTTTTTCGCATGATGTACATATTACACCGTATTAGATAAAATCAGATTGCCTTAGGTCTAAATCAAAATTCCTGGATTCCCACGCTATGCTTAAGGCGGTCATATCTCGCAGCACAGCCGATGTATTTTTAGTGATATCATTAAAAACGTTCCAAATCACATGCAAATTATACTTCCAAGTAGACAAGGGAAGAGGTTTACAGTAACAAAAATAAAAATCGAACTTCAAACATTTTTCAATTCGAGAATATGGGAACTTTATTTTGAAAAGTGGATTTATTTTATATTATTTTGAATACGGGATCAACTGTTGTTTAATATTTAAAAACATGTATTCTAAAAGAAAGTTAATATTTGTGTGTTGTGCTGCCAACAATGGCATATTATACGCAGTTATTGGTCAGACTCCACAGTCCTGCAAGAATGTGTAAGAAATGTTCCAAAAACAGTTATATCTAAACCGTGGTAGAAGAAGACGTATCCTTTCCAACTGTGTATAATGTGTCTACCTGCGGTATTACAGATTCAGAGCAGATAATTTGAAGATTCTGTACCCTACCTGGAATGTTGATCAATTTTATAACCTCGCGTAAAACACTGCCGATCTGAATGAACTTTGTGGTTTTAACCTATATTATGTCAAACGCTAATCAACTGTTAAATCTCGAAACCTGGAAAAACCCGCATATGTTAAATTTGGTGTTATACAATGTTTTGCCATATGCCAATGCCCATCTTTTGTATGGGATGTACCATAATGTGTGTGACAAAGTCGTTAATTTTTCAAGTATACAGTTACGGTTAACAAAATATTGACCAGTAACCTATTTCATTAATTATTTTGATAGCATTTAAGCCCAATGTATGTTGAATCTATTTCTATTAAAATTATTTAAGAAATAGTGAGAGAAGTATGAAACTTTTCCTACCAAAAAATCTTTCACGAAAATACGAGTTATAGCCAAAGTGTGGTGAATGCCCAAACAATTTTTAAATTATATTTAATACCTTTGGCAAGGCCTTTGCTTCCAAAAAGTCTACAATATTCTATTCTAAAAAAAATTAAGAAACTATTGAAGGAATTATGGTACATTATCTAACAAATTTAGCTTTCTAGCAGTTTTAAAATTTTTTAAATTTGAGAAGTGTTCGTTACCAACCGGTTTGATATAATTTAAAAATATTTGCAACTTAAATTTGACCGAAGTTTTGCCAATAAGATGTGTTTTAGGACTATATTTTAAATGAACAAGTTTCACCAAAAATCTAAACAAAGTTAGTGCAAAAGATTACATTTTAAACTTTCGATTCCATATATCTTTGTGACAGGTAGACCCGCGACACTTGACTGTCCATATTTATTGTTTGTGCTGCTGTGTAGAGTATCGAAAAAATAGATCTTTTAAATCGGTCTACAAGTTTAGGAGTTACATGCCATGAAAGTGTTATCATCACCAAGGTGGTCTATTTTGACACGCTGTAGCAAAACATACCGCTTCTAAATACCAGATTCTGAAAGCTTAATTCCTCCCCAATAAATACTTAGATATACCAGTATGAGTATTAATTATAGTGAACGTGGTTAAAAAGGAGTAAAAATTGGCGAAAAAAATTAGACTTCAAAATGCAAGAAAAATCGTTTGGAATGTTTAAAAATTGTGTCTGTGGCTAAAAAGGGGGATGAATTGGTAAAAATGGTACAACTTGCAATTACGACCAAAGAAAATATTTAAAGGACTAGAAATTTATTAAAAACTAGCTGACCCTCAGACGTTGTCCTGCAAATTTTGTTCAAATACCGTTAGCAGGAGCAGAAATAATGGTTTTTTAATTTGTGGTTTGTATGGGAGGTACCACGCCCCTTTGTCCAATTGGACCGAATAGTAAATCTAAACCACCCGGGGCGCCACCCAAACGCATATAACAAAATTTATTCAAATCGGTCCAGAAGTTTGGGAGGAGTTCAGTCACAAACACACGTGCAGTAGAATTATATTTTTACGAATAAGTAAAAGCTTTTGCTTGGTGTTAATGACTCTACTAACAGTATGCAAATAACAGGGGGTTAGTGCTGCGTCTGAAAGTATGCATTGTAACAACGTACCAGCTCGCTAAACCAGTAATATGAATTCACCTCAGTAAAGATAATTCACCGCCATTCGAGATTGTTCTACAAAGATAAGCAACAACAACAACGTCTAGAAGGTTCTTGAATTCGCTAGATATACCTTCATTTGAGTATGGTGAGTTGGTATAAATAGCGGAGGTCTTTGGAATGGCGAGTTCAGTTTGTGATAAAACCCCGTAAAGTAAGCAACGCGAATCGATAGTAAAATATAAGACTTGTTATAAATAAAGTGAACTGTTGTAAATTTATAAGTAAAATAAAAGGAAGTGATACCGTTGTAATTATCGTAATTTAAAACGAACCTTGTTTTATTATTGGGAATAAAACAACGCAAACAGGACGAATAAGGAAATTCGTAACATTGGTGTTAGAAGTGAAATTACGAATTAAGGACAACGATAAAGTTTGAAGAACTCAAAGTTGAACAACTAAAAAAGGAGTTGAGTAAATTAGATCAACCGACAGCCGGTAATAAGGTAGAGCTGCAGAGGCGATTAATAGATAAATTTAAATGCCGAAACATCGACATTGACACGTATCAGTTCGAGTGCAAAAGACGAAATGGAGCTCGCCGGTGGTACTAGTTAAGAAGAAAGATGGAAGTACTCGATTGTGTGTGGATTATATATTATCAACGACGTCACCAAAAAGGACGGTTATCCACTACCAAGAATTGATGACACATTGGATACGTTGTCAGGAACAAAATGGTTCTCCACGCTGGACTTGCAAAGTGGTTATTGGCAAGTATAAATCAGCGAGAAAGACAAGGAGAAAACTGCATTCAGCGTAGGGGATGGTCTGTGGCAGTTTAAAGTAATGCCATTTGGACTATGTAACGCTCCAGCCACCTTTGAGCGATTAATGGAGTGCGTGTTGAAAGGACTTCATTGGCGAACATGCTTGGTGTACCTAGACGACATCATTGTCATGGGGAAAACATTCGATGAACACCTGAAGAATCTTAAAGAAGTCCTTCAACGTATAACCGCGGCTGGGTTGAAACTCAGCCCGAAGAAGTGTTCTCTGTTCCAGAAAGAAGTTAAATATTTGGGATATCGAGTGACAGCAAATGGCATTTCCACCGATGAAGACAATATCCTGACAGTGAGGGATTGGCCACGACCGCAGAATCTCCATGAATTACGCAGTTTTCTAGGGCTCTGTACGTACTACAGACGGTTTGCTGCAAGTCTTCACGAGTTGACAATGAAAAATCGGCCGTACTGTTGGAGCGAAAAACAAGAAGAGTCATTCCACCAACTGAAACAATATTTATGCGCGGCTCCTTTGCTTGCATATCCTGTTGCTGGAGAGAAATTCATGTTGGATACTGACGCGAGTGGTTACGGAATAGGTGGAATGCTCTCGCAGGAAATCAATGACCAGGAAAAATGTATTGGGTACTATAGCCGAATACTCTCAAAGCCAGAGAAAACCTACTGTGTTACGAGACGAGAGCTACTGGCTGTCATAGAATGTGTGAAACACTACCACAAGTATTTGTACGCCCAGCCTTTTCAGTTGAGAACCGATCATGCGGCGCTAAGATGGCTACTGCAATTTAAGAACCCCGAAGGCCAACTTGCTCGTTGGATTGAAAGGCTGCAGAGCTATGACTTCCGCATTTAGCATAGAAAAGGAGAGAAACACGGTAATGCTGATGCCCTGTCACGTCGTCCATGCAAGCTGGAATGCAAACACTGCTCAAAAGCAGAGGTTAAAGAAAACATCATTGACGTACGTCTGCTTCGACTGGAATCCAACGAAGACTGGTCAACAGCACAAAGAAGCGACCCTACACTGGCAGAAATAATTTCTGCAAAAGAAAAAGGTGAAAGACCAACACGCAATGACATCGCCTCAGAGAGCCCCCTGATGAAAGCATACTGGGCCCAGTGGAAGAGCCTAAAATTATTGTAAGGTTGCCTATACCGGTTATGGGCAAGTGAGGATGGTAAAATAGTCAAAAAGTTAATAGTAGTACCTTCCTCCAAGGAAGAAGAGATACTGACAGAATTCCATAATAGCCCGAGTGGAGGACATCTAGGAATAACCAAGACCATTGAAAAGCTAAAGCAACGGTTCTACTGGTTTGGCTGTCAACAAGCGGTAGCCGATTGGATAGCAAATTGCACCCAATGCATGACAGCTACGGGACCAACGCGAAGAAGTCATGGTCACATGCAGCAATACAACTCAGGTGCTCCCTTTGAGCGTATAGCTATGGATGTGGCTGGTCCATTTCCAGTCAGTAGCTCTGGAAACCAGTACGTCTTAGTGGTTATGGATTACTTCAGTAAATGGCCCGAAGTATACCCTGTTCCAAATCAGGAAGCGAAGACTTTAATTCAAGTGTTCGTGAATAACTGGATATGCCGTTTTGGTGTCCCCTCGGAGCTCCATTCTGACCAGGGTATGAATTTTGAATCAACCATCTTCAAAGAAATGTGTGAGTCATACGGTATTCGGTAAACAAGAACAACACCATTGCATCCTCAGTCTGATGGAATGGTTGAAAGATTCAACCGAACGTAAGAAAAGTAGTCAGCGCAGATCAAAGAGATTGGGATAAACACATACCGAAGTTCCTTTCGGCATATAGGACGGCCACCCATGACTCCATTTCGCGAACACCCGCTAAAGTAATTTTCGGAAATGAGCTGAAGCTGCCTGGAGATTAGGAGTTCGGTACCATACCAGCGTCTGACCCTGCTCGAGACCAACAGGCTTAAGTGGGGGGGCAGTGTTACGAATAAGTAAAAGCTTTTGCTTGCTGTTAATGACTCTACTAACAGTTTGTAAATAACAGGCGGTTAGTGCTGCGCCTGAAAGTATGCATTGTAACAACGTACCAGCTCGCTAAACCAGTAACATGAATTCACCTCAGTAAAGATAATTCTCCGCCATTCGAGATTGTTCTACAAAGATAAGCAACAACAACGTCTAGAATGTTCTTGAATTCGCTAGATATGCCTTCATTTGAGTATGGTGAGTTGGTATAACTAGCGGAGGTCTTTGGAATGGAGAGTTCAGTTTGTGATTAAACCCCGTAAAGTAAGCAACGCGAATCGATAGTAAAATATAAGACTTGTTAAAGTGTTATAAATAAAGTAAACTGTTGTAAATTTATAAGTAAAATAAAAGGAAGTGATACCGTTGTAATTATCGTAATTTAAAACGAACCTTGTTTTACTATTGGGAATAAAACAACACAAAAAGGACGAATAAGGAAATTTGTAACAATATATATAAAGATAATGTGTGTGTGTAAAAAGCTGTAGAAGTGTAATGAATGGGTATACCTTAAATGTGGGAGGAATATCGTTTGGAATGATTTGGAATATGTTGAATATAGTGGGCAAAAGATATATTTTCAGGCATTTTGCAATTTTACGTCTCCATACAATTTTTCCATTAAATTTTCTAAACGATTTGGTCGAATTTTTAATGTTTGCCCCTTTTTAGCCACATTCTCAATGTTTGCTTCATTCCTAACCTTTTCAATCGATTCTCCTCGTATTTTGAAGTTTTACCCATTTTGTCCCCTTTTTGCCCTTCTTATACACATTCAGAATTTTTGCACATTCCTATCCTTTCCAACAGATTTTTCTCGGATCCTCAAGTTTTACCCTTTATGAATGGCTCTCCTTACTCTGCAAAAAGTTATGATAGTTTTAAATACTTACATATGTATGTATATTTAGGCTTACAGTGCTATTCTCTACCGAGTGACAAGCGTATTTGCCGTGACAGTAAATAAAATAGTCACAAGAACTTCAATTTGCTATTCTGGATGTCAAACGAAAGCTCTTTTTGTTTTAGTTGACAATGATAATTATAACGTTCACAATAGCACATGACAATAAAAATATTGTGTAAATAAACAGCAGAAAATTAGAAAAATCGCTCTATCTCGCAAAGTCAGTGCCCAAATGAAAATTTAACCAATTTATAATGATTTCCAAGTTTTCTAACACCCTTGGAAACACGGAAAATTGGTTAATTTGTAGTTTGGACTCTCCGTTTAAAGAATATTTGTATGTAGCAATTTTTATAATTTGTAATAAGTAGGGATGGGGTTTCCATGCATCCAGGTTGTATCTCAAAAGTCTAAAAGTAATTACACTAATTATCTTGATGAATCACACAATTTCCAGAAAAACTACATTGACTTGGTGCATATTTTTGCATTTTTTACGATAAATGCTTCATTTTCTCTTAATTTATTTTCTTTTTACATATTTAAAAAAAACTATGTATATGTACGAGTGTAACAAAATTGGTCATATTTGCCAGTCGTCGGGAGAGGCTCAAACTTACGCCAAGAAATTAGTCGAAGATACTACAACATGAAAAATTTTAAAACTCTTGAATGTTATTTTTTGAAGAAGGCCTCAAATAAGCCAAAAACATTATATAACAATTTTAAATAACTCGATGAGTTATCGGGTCAAACGGCGGTTTCGTTTCGGATTCACAAGACCCCCTATATCGTGGTAAATTTGGGATATTTGAGTCTCCAAACGACGCCACACAAAACATCATTAAATTTGCGAAAAGAATGCCTTTCA
Source organism: Phaonia tiefii (assembly GCA_963931995.1). Classification (NCBI taxonomy): domain Eukaryota; kingdom Metazoa; phylum Arthropoda; class Insecta; order Diptera; family Muscidae; genus Phaonia; species Phaonia tiefii. The sequence continues at coordinate 201,314,286 of OZ008369.1, forward strand.
TTTCAGTAACCACACTTGCCTGTTTTTAGCCGCGCCTAATTGGACCCGTAGTTTAGACGCTGTAAGCCTCATATATCCGACTGATGTAAAAAAAATTTCGTGTTTATTTTTCTTTAATTTAGTTGTAAGCTCCGTCGTGGGGTGGCAATTAAACGTTATTGCCAACGTATTGCTGAATTTTCTATGTGATGATTTTTTTTTCTTGCCTTGAGTAATAACAAATGTTAAAACTCATATTTTTAAATGCATTTGTTTTAATTATTAGGCAAATTTTGATCTTTCACTAGCATATCTTAGGTGCACATTGTGCAACAATATGTAAAGCATGAAAAACCCATCCCTAGTAATAAGTATTTGTTAGGCAAAGGTATTGCCAGATTGAAAAATTATGAATTTCATTGTTTTCAACAAACACAAAAGCTCTTCATAATGTAGATTTTAGTTTTGGTAACAATGATATCATTTTTAAAACAAAAAAGCTTTAATCTTGTCACAGCAATTTCAGAATAGGTAATTGAAATGCCAGTGACAAGAATTCAGTGACAATAAACTCATGAATGACGGTTGTCACGAATTCGAGAATAGCACTGTTAATATTTCGCTCAACAAATTTCTGATATTTTGCTTGGTGTGATATGAACGTTGGATGTTGGAAAGAATTGCTTTAATAATATCAGATAGAGGCAATTGTTCAAACCACACAAGAAAACAAGAATTACTCTATGTTCAATAACAATACCATATATCATACAACGATCTTACGACCCATAAAGACAACCGAATGTGCACGAAAACGGATGCGAGTCCGTTTTGAACCCGTTACGAGTCCGTAAAAACATAAAAAAGTGAATCAGTGGAATTGTGATTTGACGTATCCATCTGGAACTCGCTACGAGTCCGTAAAAACATAAAAGTCGAATTAGTGGAATTGCTATTTGGCGAAAAAACCTTCAAAAACCGAAATGGAAGTTTGGGAAAGCAAATTTAAAATTACAAACATTACGTGAGGAAACCAAACTCGTAGTTCGATCAAGATGTACCCGACTTACAGACACACCCCCATCATCCCTTCACCTTCTGGCGACAGACTGATGGGCCAGAAATATTTAATATCTCAGATGTCTGAGTTGCTAAAACATATAAGCTTAAAAACATAATATTAAAGCGGGTTAACTTTAAGTGATATTGATTTTTTTATTTGTAAAAATTAATATATGTATAATAGGGCGGGTCGATTTATTTTTCGACAATTTCCCTATGATTTCCGTATTCTATGGGTTATTCCATGAAAATTTGCCAAAGGTACCATACCTCTATCGTTAAAATCGAGTCCCCTACTTTTTGTTGGTAGATTTTTTCCCAAATTGACGTTCGTATGAAATATTACCTACACGTTCACATCCATATCTCAAAAACTATCGATCGGGTTTAATCGCCAGTAGGCGATTCCATCATTGGTCCAACGGTTCAAAAGTTACGGGCATTTTTGTCCAAATTTTGGAGAATTTTTCCATTTTTTTCATGATTTTGTCCAAGAATATTACTTTCATGGCCATTTTTTTGGCTCAATTTTTTTGACTTACGAAGCTTACGAACCTTACGTTACGACTGGACTGATTTGCGCTTTACATTATTGGCATATTTTTTCACAGGGTGCACACCCTGTGTTATGTTTGTTTATTTCTTTTTGTTTTTAGTTTCTTTATAGACTTCTTTATTTTTGTTTGTTTATAATATTCCAGTGTATGCTAGTTTTGTTTGAGCGTCATTTCAGTGAAGTGTTACTTGAAATAACTAACAAATAATCAAACTATTTTGAAATTTAGAAAAGATTTAAAGGTAAGTGTAAAAACATTGCTAACTATTATAGTTAATAGTTATATTATTATTCTATGAAAAACATATTTAATTCTTTTAGTGACGGTTTAAAAAATGGATTCAGAGCCTGGTTCATCGCAAAATCCAACAGATACCCAACGCAGTAGTTTGCAACATTTGGTCTGTCATGATGTTTTTTCTTTTGGCGTGGCCTGTGAATTACCTGATATTAATCTGTCAACTAAACGAGATATATTGAAGTACTATTTTTTCTTGGCCTAACGTTCAAAAGCCCAAAGCAAAATGTTTTCGTATAAAACATTTACTCCCCACGTAGCAGACAGATTGTGAGAAATTTGGAATCAACTTAATATTGAACTTATACTGAAAGGTAGCATCATTAGAAAATTGAATAATTTGCTTGACGCTTATAGTAATGCAGATAAACAACGAGTAAAACGCGCAACAGAATTCAAAAAATTCGTAGAATCAACAAACCAATTATTCAACATTGGAAAATGTAAATGCAACTTGAAAGAAAACGGCTGCTCATGTGGATCTATCCCAGAAAACTTAAAAGATTTCATGCGCGATCAATATAATGACAGAATACAAACGATACCGGAACACGATAGTGGAAGTGAAGAGACGATACCAACGACTATACCAACAATCCCAGTGAGCAACGATCCTACATACGAACCACATTATGACGAAATGGAAGTTGATGTGAGAGGAGGTTCAGAATTAGTTCTACGACCACAAACATACACTCCCGGATACAATACTAAAAACTATGCAATGATGTGTGACAGATTTGGTGTGCATGATAGAATGGGATCAGCATTGGCAACAGCTCTGATGGAAGACCTGGGCGTAAAAGATGCTCATGGCAATCTTGTCATCATGGATAAAAGTAAACTTCGTAGAGAAAGAGAAAAATGGAGACAAGACGCACTTCGTAAGCGATATGATGGCTCGAATTTGATATCATTTTCATTCGACGGCAGGAAAAATGATGCTCTAACTGTAGAAAAAATTGATGAGAAGTTGCATCCAAGGATGGTTAAAGAACCTCATCTAGTTGTTTTGAGGGAACCAAAATCTCAATTGATGGGCTACACAAAACTAGAAAGTGAAACTGCGGCAAGCAAAGTCAACAAATTGATCGAATTCTTCCAAGAAAAACAATTGTCTCTCGATTCATTAATTGCCATATGCGCTGATGGTGAACCAACAAATACTGGCGTACACGGTGGAATTTTGCGACTATTCGAAAAACAGTTAAAGAGACCACTGCACTGGTTTGTGTGTCTTCTGCACTTTAACGAGCTTCCGTTTAGACATTTGTTTGACACTTTAGACAAATCAACCACCACTGGACCACGATCAACTACCGGAAAGTTGAGCTCAAAAATTGCTGATTGTGAAAATCTTCCGGTATGTAATTTTTATAGCTGATTCTTTACCATTTTTCATTCTATTTTTTAGCTTTTATGTTTTCTTTTCAGGTGGTAACCGATTTTGAGGAAATCGCTTTGGAAAATATGCCTCCTGGTGACTTAAATCCAGAAGAATTATCTACCGATTCGAGGTACTTGATGTTAATGGCCAATGCAATTTCTAATGGTGTAGTTCCTGCGGTTCTCACATAAAACCAGGGCCAATTGCACATTCTCGTTGGCTGACCAAAGCCAATAGATTATTACGGTTGTATGTGACAACTAATAATCCAACTGAAAATTTAAAAATTCTGGCTAACTATATAATAAAAGTATACACGCCAATGTATTTCAATGTTAAGTATTATAGCTCTGCCTCATACGGTAGTACATTACTTTTTAAATTTATTACTTGGACACGATTTTTACCACCGAATTTACTTGGTAAATACAGTAATTCAAGATAATCCATATTTTGCACACTCAGAAAATATCTTGCTATCTATGTTGTTTGATGATAGAATGGAAAAACGAAACATTGCTATAAAGAAGATTTTACATTACCGAAGAGATATTGTCGACCCAACGGAACTTAGAGTTTATAAAAAATCTCTTATAAACTTTAATTGTACGGAATATACAAATATGATTGATTTAAATGACGATACCATTTTATTCGAACCACCGTTTACGCAAAGTTATTCATATGAACATTTGGAGGGATATTTAAATTACGAAGTGCCACCGTTCGATGATCCACAAATTCCTTTACACATTCAAGGAACAAAAAGACATGTCCAATTGCTGGCTGCCACTGCTAAACGAGTTGCAGGAAAGAATGTAGAAGGCGCTATGGCGACGACATTAGAGAGCCGCACGAAAACACCCAGACTTGAAAGCAAACAAGACTTTCAGAAAAAATAATGTTTTTTTTCACATTTTGTCTTTTACTACACTCAAATTGAATATTTTTTTTTGATAATAGGTTGATAGATACTTTATTATCTCTTAATTTGAATTTTCGTAGAAAAAAAATTAAAGATGGAAAAAAATCAAAAAGTTGGTTTTATGTGTTATTTTGTTTTAGCAATATCGCATGAATTAATCAACCGAATTCGATAAATTTGGGCTTAAACTCTTCGTTTTGAATTGTAAATTGAATTAAGTAATGGATTGAGCCAAAAAAATGGCCATGAAAGTAATATTCTTGGACAAAATCATGAAAAAAATGGAAAAATGGTCCAAAATTTGGACAAAAATGCCCGTAACTTTTGAACTTTTTACCAACAAAAAGTAGGGGACTCGATTTTAACGATAGAGGTATGGTTCCTTCGGCAAATTTTCATGGAATAACCCATAGAATACGGAAATCAGGGAAATTGGTGAATTTTTTCACTCCCTACAAATCGACCCGCCCTAATGTATAATGAAAGTGAAAAACTAGAGGAGATTAGAGGTAGGAAATATTTTTTTTATTGACTATTTTACAACCTCATGAGGTCAGACGTCTTATACATATTAATTAAACAAACAAATTTCAACATATTCTTCTAACTGGCTCTATCCTTCGCCTTTTCTCGCCAGTTGGTAACACCAAGGATACAGAGGAAATCTTCTGCCTAGTCTTTCCAGAGGAGTCTTGGTCGTCCTCTTTTCCTGCTTCCATCGGGTACGTTATCGATAGACTTTCGCGCTGGGTCATCTTCATCCATTCTGATAACATGGCCTAGCTAACGCAATTGGCCCAATTTTATTCGTCTAGCTATGTCCACGTCAGACAAGATTATATAGCTCTGCGTCCCAGCAACGTCGGTACTCGCCGTTTTCTCTAACAGGACCATATATTTTACGGAGAATTTTTCTCTCGAAAACTCCCAGGTGTTTTTCATCCGCTTGCGATATGACCCAAGTTTAGAAAATATAGTTATTACATATTTTAATTTTAATATCTTACATACATTACATGCTGCTGCAGCTCACCTTCAAACCGAATGCTAGTATTTGATAGAATATTTAAAGATTTTTCATTAGTGAAAAGTTGTATTCTACTATAGGGTGTCCACTTACATCATAGTCCCCCGAAACATTTCGAATTGTGTCAATTATATATACTTTACCATTATATATGTAACTCTTATTGGGATGTTTCAAGAACAAATTCTTCAATTGAGCTCATCATGTACGTGATAGTTTGAATTCATATTAATACTATTTAAACTTGCTTCCAACATTCTTTTATAAATTTGATTACGAAAAAGTTTTGTTGTTACAATCTCATTTATTTCCAAAAAAACGAATCCGAAGAGGATTCGAATATGAAGTTCGTTGCGAGTTCGAGATGGATCCGAAAAAGTACAAAAAACGATTAGAGGTTTTGGGAGAAAGGCGTATTCGTTTTCGAATACGCAAAAATTTATGAAACCGAATCCGTCTCGAACTTATTTTACTTCCAAAAAACGAATCCCAAACGGATTCGAATATTAAGTTCGTGTCGAGTTCAAGACGGATCCGAAAAAGTACAAAAAACGATTCGCGGTTTCGCGAGGAATTCCTTACGAAAACGAATTCGTTATGAGTTCGTAACGGATGTCTGTTTCGGACAAAATGTCAGCAGAAACGGATCCGTTTCGAATTCGTAACGGATTCATAGGGCTAATTGTCTGGGGTTTTATCAACATTGTACTTACGCTAAGAGTTCGGCTAGACCTCACTTTACCTCCCAGTGTATACAAAATTTCAAAATTCTTTATAATACGCTGAATGGTTGACTTGCTCGGCACATTATTTAAACAAACAAATCCCGCAAAAAATCTTCCCGTTTTTACAATTGAACGATTATTTAGATAAAATGTTTTAATAACTTCAGAACGTTTTTGGTGCGTGAGATGATGTTATCGACTGCTCTGCACAACTGTTAAATATAAACTTACAAATGTCAACCAAACAGAAATGGCGGTCAAAAAACACCGGACTGGAACATAAAAAACATCCTATACTATGTTGTTCATGCGAAATATCAGCAATATGCATTGAGCAACATTTTGGTACGACTAATCGCTCAATTTCAGAACAAAAACAGATTTTTAGTGTAAAAGAAACATAAAAACAGAGAAAGATAAATTTTGATCAATATATTTCACGTGGCCCAATTTTTCCAAATTGTTACTGACAGGCCTAAATGCAAACGGAGCAATGTTAATCAACAAAGTTCTATTTGCCTAATGCAACGAAAGAATGTTGTTCTACAAAGTTCTATCACCAATATTTTATTAAACAAAGTTCTAACTGGAACATTTTGCAAAAGGTTCTATGTGGTTGTTAGAACTTTGTTAACTAAATTATTATACATAGAAAAACATGTAGTTAGAACTTTGTTGCATTGGGTATCTCGTAAACGATAAGAGACATCTTTATGGCGATAGCAGTAATCGAAAGAGCATACTCAATTTATTCAGATAATTTTATCAAAAATTTTCAGATAGAACCTTATGGTTCTAAAATTGCGATTTGGATTAGTGTTAAATGAGCTCTGGCTGATTGTGCACTTCTTTCTTCGGGTAACTTATATTTTCTGTTTAGTATATGTTTATATGATATTGTACTATAGTGAAAATCATAATGTAATAATCCGCTGATATTTCTTTAAACGCATGATTTTGTTGTTGTCAAAATTCTGCCAACCAATGGAGTATTTAAAATTTCTATCTTCAATTGTATTTAAGACGTTTTTATCCAGGATCAAGCATGAACGATACAGAAAGTTTTCATTGTTTATAACTCAATGATCAGGAATTGTGTGAGCCTATACTGTACACTGAAAGAATAATGCTTCGTCGTATGGATGAAACATTTTCGTTAATGTTTTTACTTTGCTAGAATGAAAAGTTTCGTATATCAGACAATTTGGTAGTCGCTGCAACGAAAAATTTCAGACATGGTTTCTTTGACAATTTGTCATTTCGGTGCTGCAAGAACTTACTTTTCGTTCCTGCAACAATTTTATTTAATTTGAATTGTGTAGAAAAATGAGTTAAAAATTAAAAAAAAGGAAGTGCATACGATTTAAACTATTGATATTTGGTGTATATCTTACTTTTTATTGATTATTTATTTTTTTGGAGTTTTGCCAACATTTGTAGTTGACGAAATAATGTCATTGTTTGGTCTGGAATGTGGTCCGGAGGCCTCATCGCTCAGTAGTTCTTCGAAGACGATGATGGCATTACTAACACCGTCAAATGAGAGCACTACCGATCACGACATGTGGTTCCAACACGATGTCGCTACTTGATACATAGCTGATCCTACAATGGGCATTCTGCGCGACCGATTTTAGGGTTATCTCACCCAGAGGCGACGTAAAATGGTCATAAACACCGTGCATTTTAGGGAGATTGTGGAGTTTTCATAAGTCGCAGATGTATGGCAATAAGCCAGAATTTCGCGCCAACTACCATAGCCCAGTCGGTCATTCGAACGATGGCATATTGGTACATATCTCTCACGCAACTTGATTTTATTAAATTGTAACTTTCCCTTTTGCAAAATCCTTTCAATGGTTAGGCGAAGTAAACGATGTGGAGTGCAGATTTGACGGAACCAGCATTGTCTGACATTTTTGTTTTTCTATTGCATCCATAGGATTAAAAGTGGATTCTGCTAACTACACCTTGCGATATTTTTGGGGTGATAACCAATAAAAAAAATAGAAGCAAACTTAGCATATGTGGTCAATGAAGATGAATATATTTTTTGAAAAACCTTCTCCGGTCATTCACAGTAATGCATCAATATAAATTAACAGTTGTTCAAGACCATTAGCAACAAAAACTTATATTACAACTAGAATGCCCAAAATACAAAAAATAACGTTCTTTAGCAAAATCGGTGTTGCATACAAAACGGGTTAAAGGGCTAAATAAAAATTCAAAAAAAGTGCACATTACGCGCTTTTCAAAAAAAAAGCGCCATTGCAATATTTTTCACGTTTCTCAAGGTCGAAGAGTGCTAAATCTAGCCCCAAAAGAGCTAATTGGCATCACTGCAAAACAATGATGTGGTTAAATGTTAAAGGAGTAGAGCATAGGGGAGTAGAGCTTAAGTTTATGGTAAGTACAGACATAGACAAATTCCTCGTATATGTTTTTAATTGCAGGACCTGAATATGACGACCACAATAACACTCAACCCCGCGACTACCACAATCTTCCCCAGACGAGTGTTTCAATATGGAATGAACATAACCTACATATTTAGCAAATAGATTTTCGAAAACAAAAATTCAACAAATTCTTATCAAAACACCTGCAATGTAATACTAACAGTATATTTATGTACAATTGTCAATAAATAATTTCAAACACACTTCAAAACATTCATTGCAGCAATGAAACAAAATCATTGTAGTAATGAAACATATTCATTCCAACAATGACTCAAATTCTTTGCACTAATGAAACAAATTCATAGCAGAAATGAACAAATTCATTGCAGCAATGAAGCAAATCCCTTGCAAGAACGATACCTATTCATTGCAACAATGAAACAAATTCATTGCAGCAACAACCATACTTTCACCACAGTAACGAACAATTTGCAGTTGATGAACACTTTTTCATAGCGGGAATGAAGCGTTACATTAGGTCAGTTTCGATGACAAAAGTTGTTGCGGTGATGAACATTTCCATTCGTGTGACGATGCTTTGCCGTTCAGTGTAGTAACTACACCACCCAAATTCGGTATTTCGACTAATTTTGGTTGTGCTACAGCTCCATTCTCTTGACTTTAAATAAAACAGCCCAGTATTCCAGTTTTATTTTTTGAGAAAACAATTGCTATGTGTTTATCGTTAAAACACATTTATGCAACTGGTACTTATTTCTTCCAACGTATAACGTGAATGAAATACTTATTTGGATCGATAAATCTATGGCTGCCATTAAATTTTTAAACATTATTTTATACAAATGTTGACCACGGCAAAGACGCACGTGGTCCATTTTGAAAGTCAAATTTTGGCAAAAAATTTTCAACATTACATCCGGTATCTCACCAATGGCAGGTGTAATGTTGTTTTGCAAGACACCAATCGTGTTTGGCTTGTCTCTGTAGGCGAGAGACTACACGTGCCCCTGCAACAAATTATCTATCCTCCAAATTGTCATATCTGACAAACGATGCGGCCATTTGACAGCGCCACAACGTGAGATTAACTGCTCACCAAACTCGCCTCTACATTGCTCCTTGGTATAGTGGCATGTGGCAAAAAGTTCGTGATCATCGATCGGTACCTTGCTCCATTAACCGCAAAGTTGCAGTCTGGTCGAATGATGCCGCCGGCCAATAAACCGCACCAAATCAGGGTGCATTGTCAGCCCTGTATTCTTCGTAAACCTTTTATTTAATCTAAGTATTGTAATATTGTTATTTTGTTTAAATTAATAAAGATATCCCAGTCAACATTCTCAGAATCTTCCGGAAACATCATTAAGAGTGCTTTTGCATTTGAAAGTGTCCACTCTATATGGGCGTTCTCTATGATTCAGGAAGGAGTCATAAATATGAACCTGGGAATTTAATTCCCTTCCTTTTCAAGTATTTTTGGAATCCTAAAAGAGTCATCTATGAGTCATTTACGAGCCTTTTTTATACTTTTTCGATTTTTTATACTTTTTCTTCGAATACCCCCTGACTATTCAGGGGGTATGCATAACACAGATGATCGACTATGTCGTAGGAAAATGAGAGTGTTTGATGGATACTGCTGACAGCTAAATAATATTTTATGTTGGCTGCATCGAACGACAATATGCATTCCCTTTACTTTCTGTCCGTTTTATGCCCAAGCAAAAAGTAAAATACAAAAGCAACCCGATGAGAAAACCTGCTACCTCGTCGTCTTCGAGATTGCAAAGAGAGGGCTATAAACTCTTGTATATTTCTCTATGCTGTATTTTAAATCATATATATATTTTTCAGAACAAATGGAGAAATATGCTTTCTCTGTGTATACAAGTAGTTTCTTAAGACTATTATGTATTATCATAATTATTTGTGTAAGATGGTAACACTTCCATACTTTTTCTTTAGAATGTTGTAATTAATTATCTGTACTAATAAATATTTAATTCAAAATAACGGTACGCCCTTGCTCCCGGAGCTACTTTTGATATTGGTGCCTATTACAAATAATGTACTTAAAAACTAATACTAACCATTAAACTAAAACTAAAATATATAGGAACAGAAAATAGAATAAATTCGAATATATGAGCTGAACTCTAGCCGCGGTGCGTGCCAGGTATAGTTTTTCCATAGAAAGCATGGCGTATAGACATTGAAACGTTGTAATTAAGTAACGATTCGTTAAGATATCCCAAAGGAGATAAAAAGTTTACATTAGACCAACTAAAAATCTTTTGCATATCGTAAACTTCCGACACAAATTCGTTTTCATGAATCAATACCCTATCGATGAACCTTTTAATAATATCACAAACATAAAGACCGACCGGTGTAATTTCCGACATAGACAAACGAATTTGAGTAGCGCTTACAGTAAGATTCGAAGTTCCTTCCAATACAGTATCTTATTATTTCAACATCCTTCATCACGGTTGGGGATATGTGACACCATATCGGAAATCCATACAATACTGCAGGTCCTATACAAGATTTATATAACAGAAGTTTCATACTATCACATTTTTAAATGGAATTTCCTCGCCGTACAAAAAGAGCTTCCACTGTTTGCTTTCCGGAACTACAAAATATTTGCATTTACCGGATGCATTGCGAATACAAAGTCTCACTCTCAGCAACATTTATTTGTATCCCATAAGATCATAAAACTTTTTAACCTCCATAAGATGTCTTGAAACATTGCGTAAATCAGAAATTGGTGATTCATTGTGAGCGTATAATAGACTGATGGAATTAGGAGTAGAGTGTGGAAAATCACTCATAAAAATATTATATATATGGGGGGCCAATATGGAACCTTGTGGCACTCCACCTTTAATATCACCAAATGACGAAACATTACCGTTGAATTGAATGCAAAAAAGTCTCTGAGAAAAACACTAGCAAGTAATTTAACAATTGCCCTATCGAAACCAATTTGAACCATTTTATACATTATGACATTGTGATAAGCTTTATCAAAAGCCTTCTCGACGTCTAACGAAACCGCAATTGTACAATAGCGTAGCCGAAGACTGGAAGTAACGTCATTCGCAAATTTCAACAAAGCATCTAGCGTAGAGTGACCTTTCTTAAATCCAAATTGCAACTTTGGAATATAAGATTCAGACATGCACCTGTCCATCTAATCGCGGATTGCTCGTTCCACAGTTTCCCTAGATTGGACAGCATTGATATCGGCCTCAAATTATTAATATCACTACTGACTGCTCTGCTGTTTTCGAATTGGGACAATCTTCGAAATTTTCCAAGCATTCGGAAAATAGAAGTTGTTAAGGCAATTATTTAAGATTATAACTAAATTTTCAAGAGCCTTCGCTGGTAGTTTTCTCTTAAGAAAATTTGAAATACCATCAAGACCTGAGGACTTCTTATTGTTTACCCCTTGGAAAACCGTTCCAATTGTCCATGGTCGACAAAAACGGGACATGATACTGTATTAAGTGCCGAAAAGGCCGTATTAAATGTATGAGTGTTCTCCGGAGTACCGGAAATTACACTGTCCAAAGCAAATTCAATATCGGAAACATCCCTCTGCGGAGCTGATCCACTGTATATGTCAGAAAAATTGTTCTTCATCTGTTCCATAATTTCAGAACCTTCCTCGACACCCTGCCTTTCTACTACAAGTGATCTTAGGGGAGCCCTCCTATTATACGAAGTCATGTTAAATATTTCCCTATGAGCAGTTGGACCAGGCTTTATTCGCCTCAGTCTGTTACTGAAATTACGGGATTGATCAACATCCAGATGTTCCCTATAATGCCGCTCAGCAACTGGATCTGTCTCGATAGTAACAGGTACTGAGGATTTGTCTGTTCAAGAATTGATGAAACATTCTCTTCAATTGTTTCTGCCAGCTGTATTTCACATTGAGGAAATGTTGCACCAAATCCGAAGCAGCAAATTTCCCACTCCTAGTATTAATTTCCTCCGATTGTATATCACACACGATATTAAATGTGGTCGTAAACCTGTCAATAAATGCATCAATTTCTACATTCGAAAGATTCCTATAAGGGTCTGGGAAGTGATTCATAATTTCCTGGACAATATCATTTCGAAAATGTTGCCAATTTGTCCTCCTGTAAGAGGTATACGTCGGAGGGTTAAGCAACATGATCTCAAATGATCCGAAAAGGTTGGAAGACTATAAATTTGGAAATTGGGAGTGTTTAAATTTGTCAAATTCGTACTGACAAGAAAATGATCCCAATAAGATGATTCGTTTGGATAAGAACGGGAAGAATCTGAAAGCCGCACTAAATGTAAAGAGAAATCTCATAACCAATCGAGAAACACATTGCCGTTTGAATTTGCGATAGAATCGCCCCATGAGACATGCTTATCATTAAAATCTCCACCAATGCAAACATTGTCGAAATTTTTAGAACTACTTTTTATTATCGATAGACCCTGATAAATTCGTCCCGATCGAAATTGCAGGGAATGTAGATCGAACCAAATAAAAATCTCTTCCGAATTCCACCTTCAATAACACTAATACTCAAAAAAACGTTCGGGAAACTCAAATTTGGTATATTAATTTTCGTAAACTTGTATTTTCCACGAATTGCAATTCCAACGCCCTGAGAACTGGTGTCCCTAATAAAATTAAAGTTATCCAACCTTACTCGGTTGTTTTCCCCCAAATGGGTATCCTGAATGAAAGCAATATCTATGTCATTGAGAGTTGTAAGCTGTAATTTACGACTCGCTTCTACGAGCGATCTTACATTAAAAGTCAACATATGTGACCTGCTCCACGAAAAGGGACCTCTGCGCCGAAAATTATTTTTTTTAATTTTTGAGTGATTCTAATAGGAAACAAAACCGTCTTTCAAATGCCGCAAACCGCAAGTTTCTATGTCTTTTAGTTTTTTTTTACAAATCACCTGTAAAGATGTACACAATTAAGGAAAAAATTGAAAAATGTGATATAAACAGATAATATATATAATATTTGAAATTTAAAAAAAGTTCAAGCTCTAGTAATTTTGAAAACAAAATTAGCAAAAACAGGTTTTTAACTGTTAGAAATATTTTTCATAGAGGCAACACTGCATAGTGAACATCGTACAAAGTACCAGAGAGTCGAAATACATCACCAGATGATCAGGTCGAAGGAAGAGTTGCATAACCATGCGCAAAACACGGAAAAACGAAGCGCTTTTTTTAAACGCGTTTTTCTCAATAACTTCTTTTCGGCGCAGAGGTCCCTTTTCGTGGAGCAAGTCACATATTCAAACTTTTACGGGCCATAATGTACTTGTATATCCTCCATAAAACACTGGCATTGTTTCCTAGCCTCCGATTTAGAAAGATTTCCATACCCCTTCACAAAGTCTGCAATTCTCCGTTCCAGCGAAATAATCTCTGGCTGAAGAATTGTCTGCGCAATTTTCAAAAACTCATCAATTAAGGGAGATTTCGGAAGAGGAGTTTGTACTTGCGAACTCGCACCATCATGAAATAGACTAGCGAATGATGTGTTCGGCACCACAAAACTATTCAAAGCCTTAACAACATTCCCAGAAGTCTCTTGTCTTTTGCCGCTGTCCTGGTTTCGGAAGCTACGTTTCAATTTTACATAATAAATTATGAACTAATGTAGCGTGAATTCCAAAACTTCAAAACACATTGCAGTGATGCGGTTTAAACACAGTTTCGATACAAAGCAAACAAATGTGTTGTTTACTTTGTAATAAAATCACTTTGTATATTTTTTACGTTTAGAAACAGTTTTTGCAAAATACGGTTACATGGGCTAAACCAACAGAGATGTACTTTTTAATTTTGCTGCTATCTAAAGAGAAAGCCTTGGCGTACTTAGATTTGTTGTCACGCATATCCTGTATGGAGTGAAGATGTTCAAAAACGTACATATTGTTTAGTTTTTTCAGTAACTGGTTTTCAAATGTAAAAGTGTTTTGTTTTTGAGATATGGCAAAAAAGGAAGACTGCCAATCGTCGCTTCATTTGGAGAATTCGAAAAAACAGTACTGGTACAGAACAAGCACTTGCAGTTTACAATGCATTAGTTGAATAGAATTTAGACAAAAACTTTGAGTTTCTCTGTTTTGAATTACTGCATCAAATACCGGGTGCTTTAATTGAGCATGTGTACTCATTGAGCAGAAACTAAACAGAGAATTATTTTATTTACCCTGTCGACCACATTTATGAGCTCGTCTTATGAAGCGTATTTGATGCTAAGCATCTTCAAAGACTTTTTTTTTTATCAACTTTATTACATCCCAGTTTTATCAACTATATTGCGTAATTTTGCTTTGGTTTGTGTCTAGACTAACATATGGAGTGAAATTTTTGACGTAGAATACGTCTTACCTTACGGTATGAGGAGTCATGTCAGGTTTTTATTGTTGTAATCTTTATTTCATTGAATTTGAGGAAACGGCTAGATGAATTTTTTAAAATTTTTTGGTAGGTAAATGAAGATGTTATCTTTCGTTTGATATACATTTCATATTGGTTGATATATTTCTAGTATTTTAATTTCTCAAATGAAAATTGTTTAAACACATACACTCAAACATATGTGTGGTGTTTGGTTGAGTGTTTTTGGTTGCTCAACATTGCGTAGGAACATGTATCTAGTAAAAGGTGAAACGAACAGCAAGCTAATGTTGCTTGGCAACATGTATCTAGTAAAAAGTGAAACAAACAGTAAGCTAACGTAATAAAGCTTTTTTGCGAAAGCTTCAATAAAGCTGTTGTAACATTAATTTTGAATTGTAAAGCGTAAAGCTTTCACACAACGCTCGAATGCTAATGCGAAGACTCGATAAGGTAACCCGTTTTTAATATTAGGGCGGCCCTCTCAACATTCGCAGAACTTATTTCAATAAAAATATTAATTAAAATACATAAACTAAATTAAGTTTAAAAAATTGAACATAATATTTTTTTTTTTAAACGGACTTGAATCAAATGCCGTTGGTAAATATAAAAATTACAGCAGACAGTTGTCCGAGGCCTTCGGCCACGGACTGTCCCTGCAGGCTGTGTCAGAGACACGGCCATTAAGTTTAACGTAGAATACGCCATCCGATAAGACAGAAAACATATATAACAATAAATGATAAATAATATAAGCAAATGAATTTATTGTTATATATGTTTTCTGTCTTATCGGATGCCGTATTCTACGTTAAACTTAACCCTAGTGAGATAACGTACGTCTCTGCGACGTATGATAAATAAGCATTTATTTATTTCTTTGATTTTTAAAGGGAATACTGTTCGTCGGTTTCGCAATTTAAAATTTGAGGGCTTTTCTTTAGATAGCATTTTTTTACAGAGCAAGACTTAATCTTATTAATTTGAAACGAATTTTATTTTAAAACATTTTCGAACCTTTACTAATTAGACCTCAAACTAACATACGTCTTTAAGACGTATGGTTGTCTTTTATGTATACAAAAATAAGGTTATCTTTCTAGGGTTAATGGCCGTGTCTCTGACACAGCCTGCAGGGACAGTCTGTGGCCGAAGGCCTCGGACAACTGTCTGCTGTAATTTTTTTTTTTGTTTAATGGGAAGTTTCTAGGAGGAGCGCCTGTAATCAATATCTATCTATATATATATATATATATATATATATATATATAAGTGTAGCTGGACCCGGTAAACTTCGTTTTACTTTCAAAGTTTTTGTAACGCCCAAGGGTGAAAAAAATTATTTTGTTCCATTATGTTTCAAGTAAATGAATATATCTGCTGGCGTTCCGACATGGGAGAATGCCACTTTTAGTTGACAATGGGCAAATAGACCTGTATAATGTAAAATAACTACAGATTTGTTAGAAGTATTTGTTTAGATTTCGATCATGTGCGATCATGTGAATCAGTACACCAGTTCGTTTATAATTTCCAGTGATTATAGTAGCCTCTATAAGATTATTCTGAATTTGTTTTAAAAAATGCATTATTGGGATAACGGTATTTAGGATGCTCTCGAAACTTACCTCAATGATATTCATATTCATTCGTATCTTAGCGTCATAGTCTGACCTTTTTAATAGCCGTATTTTTATTGGTTTTCCCAAAAAATTAATTTGCATCATATCAGTAGTATATGTACCGAACCTCACATTCCTACACTGTATCAAACAATTGTCCGTACACCTGACAGTTGTGAACATATTTCAATGTATCTCAAAAATATATGGCCGATATGATTCATATATTTTCTTTAAAGTTATATATAGTTATATATTTTTTGAGATAAATTGAAATATGTTGTCAAGTGTCTGGTTTACTGCCAATTGTTTGATATATTATATGTAATAGTCAAATATTGACGCGTGGCCAGCACCTCGGCATTTTTTGCCAACTTGCTTCCAAATATCCTGTTCGTATATGTAGGCCAACTGTAACATACTGTGAAATTTACAGGACGATCAAACTATTATTATGACTGCTATAACGGTTTGTTTTAAAAGGGGCCTGGTACATCCCACTACCACTCTGGCTGTAATTCATAATGTCTCAGCAACATATATACCAAATCCCATCTTCATACCTCTGATAGTTCATGAAATATAGCCATTTTAAATTTCTTATGGTATGGGCGTTGCCACGCTGCTTTATACAATCACTACCAAGTATAACCAAGGACTATCAGTAGATCATCAGTACCACATTGTGAAATTTTCATAACAATCGGTACATTAGAAAAGCCGTCAGTGCGATTTTTTAAAAGGGGGCGTGGCACCGCTTACTTACATCCTGGCTGTAATTCATACTGTACCCACAACATATATACAAAATCTCATAGTCTTACCTCTGATAGTTCATGAGATACAACCATTTTAAATTTCAAGTTGTAAGGGCGGTGCCACGCCTCTTTATCCAAACATTTCCAACTAGCCCACATTAATAGGAAAAAATAACTTAAGATATGGGGATGGTATGCCAGGGATGGTACACCATATCTTAACTTGTATACTATTTTTGGATGGCGATTTTGGAAAGAAGCTTAAAATGCATTCTCCTGGTGCAATGTATCAAGCCCGATGAATGTCTAACTCAATATATTCCCTAAAAATATTTTTGCTAAGGTCACACAACTGTCAATATGCACAACAGTAAAATATGGTTTAAAATACGTTTATATATTCATAGTCAAAATATTTGTTAAGCCGTAGATGAGCTCCAATGATCTAGTAAAAGCTTCATATCAACATGTGTGCTTTCTGAAATCTAAAAAAAAATATAAAATTTATGAAACCGTTTCAATAGCAGCCTTAAATAAATTCAGTACACATTTGTGGTACTTGTCGGAAGATTTGACTGGTTGTTCGCTTTTTGATAATAACGTTTCTATATAAGTAGAAACTACAAAAATGGTCAGAAAATTGGACAGAGATTATCAAGGAACGGCGAAGAGGTACATTCCTATGGATGGGGATCCAATATTTGTAAATTTTGGATACGTTTGTATACATTAAATTTTCAACCATTTAACATTTCTGTTTCCCCGTGCTTTTAGAAAAAACTATAGATAGCTTTATTTCAAATAAAAGTAAAGACCTGTTTGACCGGCTTAATATAACAACACATTTTCTTCAGCAATGTACTTCAACTTCAAAATTTTAATGCGTCGGTTCAAAAAGCCAAATCCTCTATAAAATTGTCGAAACCATTCAATGCTACTGCTGAAAGAAGTGTAAAATTGTGCCAAGATTTTCATGGTCACTTAACTGTAGATGAGGAACAGAGACAATTTGCATTCGCTGCGTTCAGGACAATCGTAAAATGTAGCCTGTTTGCGAAAAGGTTACATTAAAAATATAATATCTCGACTAATTAACATTGAATTTCGCTAAACAGGACAAAATGTGTACAATAAAATAAAATTCATTTATGCACACATTAAAAAACTAAATATATAACCAAAAAATACTTCTTACCCGAAACCATGATGTTAAGGGAGAACTGAGTAAGCAATCATCTTTAAAACCACTTACTAAACTGAACAAGATGTATGTTTTTAAGCATATTCATTCATACAGGAAATGCGTAACAACAACTCTGTGTACGCCATCATACTCCACCAGGCTTTCTCCACAGTTACGCCTGGTGTTATGTTTACTTGGATTTTTACTTTGTTATAATATTATTTTGTAAATCGTAGCAATATTATATTGAAACGTTTCATTATTTTTCTGAAGTTTGGATTATAATTATATTTGTTGAACGAAGTAGAAGGGTCTACAAATTGAATAAACGTTGTTTATCACAAGAGTTTATCAAAGGCCCTTATGTTTTATTTACAACTTCAACAAAATTTTATTCAATTTGAAAAATCTGGAATTAAATGCTGGTTGGTTCCTTTTTGCCTTGTGTGGAAGCCAGCAGAATTCGTTGGGATATTTGCTATCGAACTTTGGGTAATTTCTCAATGTCCCTGCGAGGTCCCCGGAAGAATTTATTGGGCTATTGGATCTGTTGGCCGATTAATCCTTCATTGCCCTATTTGAGAGCCAGGAGAATTCAGCGTGGAATTTGGAACATCGGTTGTCGGATGCTGACTAGTCTCTCAGTTACCTTGTCAGGGAGATTTTCTCTTCCTTGTGAGGGAGATTTTCTCTCTTCGTGCCTTGTGAGAGAACCGGTGATACATACTTTAGAAATGGCAACTCTTTCTAAACATCGTCTGGCCGTATTCAACTTTAATGCTTTTGCGAAATACCAAGATAATATCTTCTGAAATGCCTTTGACACATTCGCCACAACGACGTTAGACACCCATCGAACGACCCCATTACGCGTGGCGCAGAATCCGAAATTAACATGAATGAAACCTTCGAAAATCCCCCCTGCAATACACCTCCAGCTCCTATAGGTAATCAAGCTCAACCCCAAGAAGCTACCGGTAGTATTGAACAGGTAACACTAAGTTTTGCCAGACAGTTTGAAGAAATGCAGGTAGCAGTAGCGCGGCAAATGAATGCCATTCAAACAATGGTTGAAAGTAACTATATGCAGATGCGCGCATCTATTACTTGCATTCAAAATACTCTTCGAGGTAATACGCCCCAGGTGAGTGAAAGCCAATCATTTGATATCACTAACAACGCGCCGGTAAATACGTCAGTAGCTGTTCCGGCATATTCTACTGCCTTTCAATCTCCGGTGCCCACCGCCATTCCGTCTCAGGTAACTTCCTGCAGTACCAATGGAAGCCGATCAGTACTTGCTATTACTTCAAATACAGCGGAAAATACGTCAGTAATAGTTACGGCGACAAATAGACTATCGTCATGTGCTCTCCTGATGACTTCATATGCAACCATTGCCTTCGCAGTTCCCGTTATCTTCCGTCAGTGCTCTTCAAAATGTAGTACATTCTGGTCCTAGTTACAGTCACTATGCTACGACACCACTTCCGAACCCTAATCATTCTATGAACGAGTTTCCTCCAAATCAGGTAATTTCTTCTCAAATTTGGTCTGGAGTTATACCCCATCGCCACAAGAAGATATGTCCGTTAGCAACGATTTCCAGCTCACCAGAAGAATGGCTAACCTTTCTGGAAACATTCCAAAGTACTACGATTGAATTTGAATATTCCGACCTCCACAATATAATGCGTCTAAGAGATATTGTAGAGTCATTGCTGACAAACTCTAGAAACGTCAATGCGATAATCAATATCTTGGCAGATACGTACGGGCGGCCGGAGCAGTTAATAAAATCCCAAATTCAAAAGGTTCTCTGTCCGTACAGGAATCAGACTTAAATTCGTTGATCATTTTTCTCCTTAGTGAGCTTGTTATAATGTTGCCTTTGTCAAAAAGGATTGAATGGTCGCAAAAATGTTTAGTTCTCGGTCATATGCCATCAATAAAAGATTTTTCAAAATGGCTCCAAAGCTTACGAAAGGTAATCGACATGGTTACAGATTCCCTTCCCGTAACTATAAATGATAAATCTAGCCGATATACATGTGTCTCAAGCAATGCAAACTTTGCGGTATGGATTGCAAATAGCTGGCTGAGTGCGAAGAATTTTTAAATCTTCCACTGAAAACGAAATGGGAGAGAGCTAAGTTGCTAAAAGTATTTTTCAGATGTTTAAAGGGAGGTCATTTGGCGACAAAGTGTTTTTCAAAGAAGCGGTGTAACAGAGATTCATGTGTACAATCGCATCACCCACTGATGCGTGGTGATAGTATAACCCACTCTATAACCGCTCCTTCATCTTATGTACAGACTTCAAAACAAGTACTTTCAAGCGACGATGCATTTAATTGCGAGCAGGCTCAAGCCCGAAATTATCTAGTCAATGTTAATGCGGGAAGTTCAGTTTTGTTCCAAGTTATTCCTGTTAGATTATATGGTCCGAATGGATCCGTGGAAGTGCATGCTTTTATCGACGATGGTGTTAACGTATCCATGATTGATCAGGATATAATAAGTGTGTTGGGTATCAGTGGTCGAAACGATATATTGGAGCTACAGTGGATAAATAACCAAGTATCACGCGAAGAGACGAGTATAATAAACCATTAGAGGCCTGGAAGATAATACGGCGAAGTCCAGCATTCATAACTTTTATGTTACTGGAAATTTGGATTCGCCCAGCCCAAGTTTAAATTTCGCCCATCTAACACGACACTGCCAACCACGGTTGCCACGGTTGGTAATATCCAACCAAAATTGGTAACATTTAAACGGCTTGGTAACACGGTAACATTTTATTCATTTTGGTAACCTTTTGAAATGAAATAATTAGTATAAGAAACACATTTGATTAAAAAATTATCCCTGTGGCAACCATGCTGCCAACATTTATCACAAACGGAAATTCATGTTCGTGATTATGATAACGTGAAACCACAGATGATAATTAGTTTACCGCATGCTTTCATGACAGTTCCCATGGAAACACCGAAGATACTACCTCCATCCGGTCCTGTAGTTACTAAAACGAGATTCGGATGGGTTGTGTATTGGCCCATTCCGGATGAAAAGAAAGCAATGGTGTCTTGCCATCTTTTTAAAGCAGGAAAGGAATCCGAACCCTTGGCTGAAATGGAGAGACTAATGAAAGGTTATTTTGGCGTGGAATCGTTTGGAATTAAAACACCCGTTAATCCATTGATTTCCAAAGACGATAAAAGAGCACTAGATATACTTCATAAGACTACTAAAAGGTTGGAAGATCGATTTGAATCAGGTTTGCTATGGACAGATGAGTTTAATGGATTTCCAGATTCGTATTCAATGGCCTTTAAAAGACTACTCACAGTTGAAAGGAAGATACAGAAAGATCCGGAGTTGGCAACCGAATATTGCAATAAAATTAAAGAATATGTAAAAAGGGGATATGCAAGAGTCATGTCTGAAGAAGAGACGAAAATCCGAACAAAGAAAACGTTCTATCTGCCCCACTTCGGTGTTGTTAATCCAAATAAAAAGAAGCTAATGTTAGTCTTCGACGCAGCCGCGAAAGCCGAGGGAGCGTCTGTGAAAAAAGCGCTGCTCGACGGTCCGGCTATAAATCAACCACTTTTGGGTGTACTGATGAAATTTAGGGAGGCTAAGGTCGCTGTCTGTGCCGATTTAAAAGAAATGTTTCATCAAGTGGAAATCATTGAAGACGATCTAGATGCGCAACGTTTTTTATGGAGAAATTGGTATCCCTCAACGCCACCACAGGTGTCTGCAATGCAACGAATGATATTCAGAGCCACCTGCTCTCCGACCATAGCTCAATTTGTTAAAAACCAAAATTCTATAGAATTTTTTGGCAAATACCCCCGAGCTGTGAAAGGTATTCTGGAAAAACATTATGTCGACGATTACGTAGATTTTTTTGACTCTGAAGCAGAAGCCATTGAAGTAGTTAAAGCAATTAAGAAAATGCACGAGGCAGGTGGTTTTGAAATGCATAATATGCTTACAAACTCTGATGTTGTGGCAAAGGAACTAGGGATCGATAATGTCAAAAGCTGCGTGAATGTGGGTAATACAGTAGAAACAGTCCTCGGTATGCACTGGTTACCAGATTCTGATAAGTTCGTATTTGTTTTGACATTTTACAAAGTAGCCGAAGGCATTTTTAAAACACAGCGTGTTCCTTCAAAACGAGAACTGCTACGTATTGCTATGTCAGTCTTCGATCTTTTTGGGTTCATAGCAAATTTTATGATTGGAGCGAAGATTTTAATGCAAGAAGTGCGGAAATCTGGAATCGATTGGGACGAGAGACTGCCCGACAAAATTAACCGAAAACTTCCGAACTGGTTGCAGGAACTGCTTAAGTTTGAAAAATTTCAAGGTTCTACTTTAAAGGATGTAAGAAAGGGAGTTCGATGCAAGTGAACAAGCTATGGCTGTTGTTGCGTATTGGCGAACTCAGTTAAAAATGATATTAAAGTGACATTACATTACATTACATGACATTAATGTTTGTTGCGGTTTCACTCAACTCCTAAGCTGCAATTACAAGCAGCAGTAATATCTGTGCGATTAAAGGAAGCCATCGTTAAGAATCACGAAGTACAAGGCTACGAAGTACAAAACATAAAATATAAGCAATACGTCGCCAACAGGGTGTCTGAAATTTTGGAAGGTTCCGAAGAAACTGAATGTCACTGGAGTCCAACATTAGATAACCAAGCTGACCAAGGTAACCGGGCCACGTTCCCTATTAATTATGACCCAAACAGTATTTGGAGAAACGGTGAAAATTTTCTTTGGCGGCAAGAACCCGAATGACCTTCTGAATGTAAAATGTTAAATGGAGAAGACAGTTCAGAAGAGGAACTTAGGAAGAAGTGGTTTGTCACGGCTTCGACGGACTGCTACAATATTATTGAAACAATATTAAGTCGTACTTCGCGATATTTGAAAGTTCGACGGAAAGTTGCATGAATGCTGAGATTCGTAAAGAATGTTCGGTACAGATTCACAGGACATCAATCATTAATCGGTGAACTAACCGTCGACGAGGAAGAAGAAGCCGATACCATTCTTTGTAGGGAGATTCAGAAAAAATATAGATAGGATAGAGTAACTCCCTTTGTCCGTCCATTTTCTTATACCTGTGTGGATCTTTTCGGACCTTTCGATGTCAAAATTTGACGGGGTATTTTGAAACGTTGGGTAGCTAAGGGCGGTTCATTTGGAGATTGTTTCGAACTTGTCGTAAGATGCTTTTGTTTTGAGTTTGAGAAATTTTATGAATAGGAGAGGAGTGCCCTTGCAAATTCGGAGTGATAATGGAAGAAATTTTGTCGGATTGGAAAGAGAATTGGCGAATGAAGGGCATTTTTTGGATCATAACGAGATAACCAAGTTTTTAACACCACTTGGCATAAAGTGGATTTTTAATACACCATAAGATCCAAGTTCCGGTGGCGCGAGTTACGATATTAATATTCTTTCACATTACTACCTACATATAAAAATACATATATATATATATATATAGAAATAACATACTGTCTTGTTTGTTTAAGTTTTGTAGTTTTAATTATGAAATAAGTTATCATAGAACAAAATGTTATTAGAAAATAAGTTTTTTGACAAGAAATAAAAAACTTGAGTTTACTCAAAAGAAGACATTTGAAAAGTACAGTTCGTTCAAAATCGTTTTACTTAACTGGCGCAGTCGTTTTTTTTTTGTCGGACCGATAAAATTATTAATATTTAAAAGCTCATTTGTTTTATTTCAAAATACAACTGAAGACAATAATATTTAACTAAAACAATAAAACTGTATTGGCCTCTGCAACAAACATTCAACAATTGTAAATCTGTTTGGTGATTTTCGTCAAAAAAGGAATAAAATATCAACATGGCATCAAACTTAAGTCTTTCTATGAATGATGTGTTAAAAGATGCTCAACGAATTCATGAGTTTGGAGGTGACGACCCGTATGCTTTAACTTCCTTTTTGAGAGAAGTCGAAACTTTATTTGCTCTTGTGGAAACGGATCCTGGCGCTAAGCAATACATTTACCAAAGAGTAATTTTGAACAAGCTGCGGGGAGAAGCCCTACATGTCACAAGAACATTGGGACCTAATGCGAGTTGGATTGAAATGAAGGAGGCACTGATTAACAATTTTGGAATCAGGGAAACGTATCATCAGCTTTATCAAGATGCCTTTGCTGCCAAAAATAATGATATTATAAATTATTATAACTATTTGAGGAATATTTTATGTAGAATTAATGAAAAATATGAATATGATAGCGAGAAACCGGTAGAATTCAGTCCAGGACATGCGAAAAAATAATTTTGAAAACATTTATGAATAATATTGATGTTATCTTAGCATCTGTAATTGTAAATAGAAATGTGTCTCGATTAAGAGATGCCTATAATTTGCTTGAAAGTGAAGGTTTAATTAGAGTTGAAAGGGTCAAAATGAAAAATGTAAATTATAACAATAATTCTAGAAGCCACTATACTTATGTCAATGCTAATAGGAATGTCAGCCGAAGCGATAATTTAAATAGTGTACACAATCACAATAATACCGCTCAAAATAATTTCGAATAATGCAAACTCTGTTCAGGTTCGTAGTGGAAATTTTAGAAATAATAATGGCTATGACCGATCAAATTTTTATAGAAGTTCTATAATAGTACAGAACAGGTAAATTTTCATACAATAGCCCATTCAAGACACTTCCCATAGTCATTCTTTCAATAGGCAATGACAGAATTAAGGCCCTAATTGACACTGGATCTACCACTTCATTGTTAGATCAAACTAAATTGCCACAATATAAAAGATTTTATTTAGGAAAACCGATATCGTTTACATCTCTAAATGGAGAAACGAAAATTACTCAGGAAATTATCACCGAACTCCCAAACGAATTTATGGAAATTGCCACAATGTCTTGGAAGCTAGCCTCATTTCAAGGAAAATGTTTTGACGCAATATTGGGACAAAATATTTTAAAGCCTTTGGGTGCTATTATTAATATGGAGGAGGAGTCGTTGACTATCAATGGGAATGTCATATACTTTTATAAAACATGCCCATTTTCTGATCCCGAAATTCATCAACTGGAAACTGTAGATATCAATGAAAAAGTCGTAGAAAACCTTTTTAAGGGCTCGAATAGTGAGGAACAAGTTGCGTTAAACCGAATATTAGAAAGATATTTCGACCTAATATTTGTTGAAGGTCAGATCTTAGGCAACACTAATGTTTTGAAACACGAAATTAAAACTATATCGAATAGGCCAGTTTATGCCAAAATGTATAGATACCCTCATATACACGAACAAGAGATTTGTGGTCAAATTCAGGACATGTTGAGACAAAACATAATAAGTGAAAGTAGTTCTCCATACAATAGTCCCCTGTGGATAGTACCGAAGAAAACGGACAATTCAGGTGAGGAAAAGTGGAGAATTGTCAGAGATTATAGAAAATTAAATGAAATTACTGTTGATGATAAATTCCCTATTCCCAATATCGAAGATATATTCGATAAATTGGATCGTGCTCAGTACTTTTCAACAATAGATTTAGCAAAGGGATTTCACCAAATCCTTCTTAAAGAAGAAGACCGGTTGAAAACATCATTTTCTACTCCGTACGGATATTATGAGTATGTTCGTATGCCATTTGGGTTGAAGAACGCCCCTGCAACATTTCAACGGCTTATTAACTATGTTCTCCGCGGTGAAATAAATAAAATATGTGTAGTATATTTAGATGATATACTAATTTTTTCTACAAGTCTACAAGAACATATCTCAAGTATAGAAAGAGTTTTTGAAAAGTTAAGAAAAGCAAATCTTCATATACAAATTAATAAATGTAATTTTTTTTGCTAAGCAAACATTATATTTGGGACATGTATTAACGACCGAGGGTGTAAAGCCCAACCCGGCGTAAATTGATACCATTTTGAAGCTTAAGCTTCCAACCAGTGTTAAGGGAATCAAGACTTGTTTAGGTATGACGGGATGCTATCGCAAATTTATCCGGGATTACTCTAAAGTCGCATATCCGATGATAAAATATTTAAAAAAAGGAGTGAGGATTTATGTAAATGATTCTAACTTCATAAATTCTTTGGAAAAATTGAAAACTATTATAACAGAGACTCCGGTACTTAAATATCCTGATTTCAAGCTACCCTTTCAACTTATAACTGATGCGAGTTGAAATTCTTTGGGTGCTGCGTTGCAGCAAAATGGTCATCCTGTTTGCTTTGCAAGCAGAACATTAATCACCCATGAACGGAATTATTCTGCGACAGAAAAAGAACTACTGGCCATAGTTTGGGCAACTAACTATTTTCGACCCTATTTATACGGAGTTAAGTTTAATATACTCTCAGACCATCAACCTTTAAAGTGGCTTTTTGTAAAATCTCAAAGCAGAGAATTGAATCCAAGGCTTTATAGATCGATGATAAAACTGAGCGAATTCAATTTGACGGTCAATAACATAAAGGGAAAGGACAATCAAGTAGCTGATTTTTTAAGCAGGATAAATAATGAATCGGGCGAAGTTAATGTCATTGATTCAGAAGATGTTAATTCGCTATGTAATAATGTTGACGATATCGATAAGGTTCACTCTCAAGAGGAAGAACTCTTTCCTATATTACGAACGATAGTAAATAGGTTTAGGACACAGATAATTTTGACAAACGACAAGACTAATGATATTAAAATCGTACATGGGAAAAAGAAAATTTTTATTAATTCTCAAGAATTATATAACAATTTAGATGATATATTACTGCGGTACATAGAAAAGGGAAAAATTTGAATTTTTACGGAACTAAATGATGAAGATTATAATACTTTACAGTTGAAAATAATTGAACTTTTTAGTCGATCTAATAATGTAAAATTTGTTAGGTGCTCATATCATGCCATGGATTTGTCATCTGAGGAGGAAACATATGAACAGATACACCATTACCACAAGAAAGAGACTGGGCATACTGGTGTAAACGAAAATTATGAGGGCTTAAAGAAGTGTGTATATTTTCCTAATTTGAAACTATTAGTTCAAAAGTATGTTAATAATTGTGATACCCGCAATAGGGCTAAGTTTGATCGTAAGCCGATTATACCTAAATTCAACTTGACGGAAACACCAACTGATATAAGGCAATTAATTCACATGGACATTTACACCAACTCTAAGTCGAATTTTATAACTTTTATTGACAAGTTCTCTAAATTTGCCACTGCTTTTTACTTGGAGGATAGAACTAATCAAACTATTATTAAAAAATTAAGGTTATATAAGTCTCAGAAAGGTCACTTTGCAAAATTAGTAACAGACAATGAATTTAAGAGTGTTAATATTGAAGATTACTTTAGAGAAGAGAATATTGAACTTGATCTCGTTAAACCAAATAGTCACACTGGAAACGCAGTCATTGAGAGACTGCATAGTACTTTAAGTGAGAAAATTAGAACAATGACCATTGAACAAAAGTCATTAGGAATTAAAGATAAAATCAGTAAGGCTATTGAGTTTTATAATAATAGTTACCATTCAGGTATAAGAGAAAAACCAATTAATGTTGAAAGCGGAAATTGTGATAAAAACAAAATTTATAACATAGTAATGGTAGCAAACAAACAATCATATATTCAGAAGAGAAATGAAAGAAGAGAAGCCTATGTTGAAGACAGAGAGACGGGATATATAAAAAACTATGAAGCATTAAGACATAAGGAGCAACCCAGATTTAGAATTTGTGATCTTGAAAATATACATATGTGAAATGTTAAAAGAAAGACTAAGTATGATGGCGTTATAGATTCTAAACAGTATAATAATTAATTTTATATACTTGCCTATGTATGTACATATATATAAAAAAAATATTTTTAAAATCTATAGACTCAGGAGAGCCATCATTTTTTATCGGAGGGGTAGTTACGATATTAATATTCTTTCACATTACTACCTACATATAAAAATACATATATATACTTATATATTTGTATAGAAATAACATACTTAGGGTGTTCACGAAGGACTGCTTATCAGCTCATGTGCTTATCTCGCCAACAACAAAATACATTGAAATAAAATAAGCAACTTTGAGCAACCTGTGCCTTTGGCAAAAGCTTATCAGCTTATTTTTAGTGTTGCAAAATACCAAACATTTAACTTGCTGACAACACTAAAAACACGAAGTTTTAGCAAATGGCATCTCGAATTTTATATTTAAGTATTGGTAGCACTGGTATTTACATCTGTTTTTTGTTTATTAAAAAAAACAATCAAAATGAGCACAAGTCGGGGGGTCGGGGAAACCTATGTCTACAAACGCAAAACCATAAATATTTGCATCGTATACATTTCTGACTACTTACCTTTAATGAATTCAATTTCCAAAGTCCATACTTTGTTGTTTAATGCTCTGCTTAGGCATTTTACAAACAATTTCAATTGTACATTGATGGTTTTGATTTCATTTATCGAACAGCTGATTGAAAACAGCTGATTGAAAAAAATAAGCAGATAAGCAGATAACCAACATGGAAGGGTGTTCACGTAGCCCAGAGCTTATTTTTCATCTTTTCAGCACATAAGCTGATAAGCAGCCCTGCGTGAACAACCTAACTGTCTTGTTTGTTTAAGTTTTGTAGTTTTAATTATGAAATAAGTTATCATAGAACAAAATGTTATTAGAAAATAAGTTTTTTTGAAAAAAAATAAAAAACTTGAGTTTAGTCAAGAGAAGACATTTGAAAAGTAAAGTTCGTTCAAAATCGTTTTACTTAACTCGCGTGGGAACGCCTAATTCAGTATATTAAGAAATCGCTCTCAGTCCTGATGGATGATTCACCTTCGAAAGTGCAAGTTTTTGAAAGTCTTTTAATTGAGGCTGAGAATGTTGTTAATTCAAGACCTTTGACGCATGTCCCAATGGATCCACACGCTTGTGAGCCGTGAACTCCGAATCACTTTTTGCAGGGATGAGCGAATTTGACTCAAACACCAGCTGAGTGTAACCTACGGTTAATGAACACAAGAAAGCAGTGACGTATTCTTCAAAATTTGGAAAATAGTTGTTGGAGTCGTTGGATAAGGGAATATTTGCCGGATTTGACACGACGTGTAAAATGGTGCTTGCCCTCTCGTCCGCTGCAAATAGACGATCTTGCACTTGTATGCAGTGAAAATCTTCCTCGGTCGAAGTGGAGGCGTGGCCGTATTGTAAGGACTTATTGCTGTAATGATGGTGTCATAAGATCGGCAGATGTTAGAACACTAGAAGGAACTATGAAAAGACCTGCGTCGAAACTTGATTTTTCTGCTGATTTGTTAATATCCGGAGTCAATTCACGGGTGCGGGAAATTGTTATGTTTACTTGGACTTTTACTTTGTTATAATATTTTTTTGTAAATCGTAGCAATATTATAATGAAACGTTTCATTACTTTTCTCAAGTTCCGATTATAACTGTATTTGTTGAACGAAGTAGAAGGGTCTACAAATTGAATAAACATTGTTTATCCCAAGAGTTTATCAAAGGTCCTTGTGTTTTATTTACATCTTCAACACCCGGTATTCAGTTTTTATGAAATTTTCGTTGCTAGAAGAAGTAAGTGTATAAAAAATATCATGAACCGAAAATTTCGCTCACTTTTCATTTGCTTGATACTCACCTCTTTGCGAAAATTTGGTAGGCCTGTAGGTTGTTGATTTTTACTATTCTGTTTAAAATGTAATCATGGATATGTTAACTCCAATCTTTTAATATTTTAATCAATTGCTAAGGACCTTACAAATTGAAAGATATTTAATACAGCATCCCTGTTCCTCCCTCTTAATCAGGTTGTCATAGCAAAGTAGGTGGCCTTTCAAAAAAACTAAAATAAATCTTATGTTTTTGAAGCATTTTCGCTTAATCAAGGTGTTTTTAATTTATATACGTAGACGGAAGTCACTTTCCTGCAACTTACAAATTATAATTATGACGAATATCAATTTAACCAAAAACTGAATATTATCGTAAAAGTATGTGCGCCTTAAAATACATATGCTTCACCACCTATTTTGAAAATTTGAACTTATGTAGTTCGGTAGTAGGAGTAGTATCAAATCGCATATTGTATGGCAATATAATACGGTTGCATAACTGAACCAATAGAGATGCAATTTTTATGTTAAAGTCCCAAATTCAGTTCTTGCAAAATTTTCGTAAGGAAACTTGTCATTTATCTCTAAACGGAAAATTTTCCTGTAATGAATTAAAAAGCTTAAAAGCATACATACATCTTGTTCAGTTTAGTAAGTGTTTTGTTTTTGAGAAATGGCTAACATCAAAACAATTGCCCTTAACTAGTGCTGACATTCCATATAAAAATCGAGCCTTATTTCACCAGGTTGGTAGATGACTGCTTACTCAGTTCTTCCTTACCAACATGGTTTCGGGTACGAAGTATTTTTTGTTGTATATTTAGTTTTTTTGATGTGTGCATAAATTAATTTTATTTTATTGTACACATTTCGTCCTGTTTAGCGAAATTCAATGTTAATTAGTCGAATATTATATTTTTAATGTAACCTTTTTGCAAACGGTACATTTTACGATTGTCCTGAACGCAGCGAAATACAAATTGTCTCTGTTCCTCATCTACAGTTGAGTGACCGTGAAAATCTTTGCACAATTTTACACTTCTTTGACAGGACCATTGACTGGTTTTGACAATTTTAAAGAGGATTTGGCGTTTTGAACCGACGCATTAAAATTTCAAGTTGAAGTACATTGCTGAAGAAAATCTGTTTTTATATTAAGCCGATCAAACAGATCTTTACTTTTATTTGAAATAAAGCTATCTATAGTTTTTTCTAAAATCACGGGGAAACAGAAATGTTAAATGGTTGAAAATTTAATGTATACAAACGTATCCAAAATTTACAAATATTGGATCCCCATCCATAGGAATGTACCTCTTCGCCGTTCCTTGATAATCTCTGTCCAATTTTCTGACCATTTTTGTAGTTTCTACTTATACAGAAACGTTATCATCAAAAAGGGAAAATCCAGTCAAATCTTCCGCCAAGTACCACAAATGTGTACTGAATATATTTAAGGCTGCCATTAAAACGGTTTCATAAATTTTGTAAAATTTTTTTACACATTTCAGAAAGCACACAAATTGGTATGGGGCTCTTACTAGATCATAGGAGTTCATCTACGGCTTAACAAATATTTTGACTATGAATATACAAACGTATTTTAAACCATTTTTCACTCTCGTGCATAATGACAGTTGTGACCTTAGTATGATGCATTTTAAGCTTCTTTCAAAATCACCATCCAAAAATAGTGTACATAGCTCAATTATTTCGCGATAATCACATCTTAAAATATTTCCTTTTAAAATTTATAGTTTAGCAGGTCGTTAATTTCTGTAGTGCTACAAAATTGTTCAATATATTTTCTACCAGTTTCACTGTTATTACAATTAACATGTTTCCAAGTTTCTCTACACACCTCAAAAAGATGTATATTAGGGCTGTTCAGTCTTCGAAGAAGCTGTTTTTTTTTAATCAAACCAACACTCAGGGGATGCCCCCTATAAATGGGCTCCATGAAATGTGGCCCGAGTGAAAAATTACCCCAAACCCAAAATGAAAAGTGCAAGAAATTGGGGTCATTTTGGGTTTGGGGTAATTTTTCACTGGGTCCACAATTGAGGTAGTGGAAAGGAAATTGAGGTAGTGAGAAGGAAAAAGAGGGAGTAGTGTCTGTTGACATTTGCCTTGAATGATTGTATGTCACAATTGGTGGGAATACACTAGCCGGAAGTTTATTCCACATACAGACTGTACGGCTGAAGAACGAATTTTCTCTATAGTGCGTAGTGCGGTCACTCGACAAAAAACGGATGAGAGTTCCTGGAAAGCCGCGTACGTTTTCTGTTGTTTTTTAATAATAATTGTTCGTTATTCTACTTAACTTACTAACATCAGACAAAAACAACACGATGTAACGATAAGATAGACATGCGTTAGTTGTAGTTATGTAACCTATTGTTTAAATTAGATTTTTTACTTTTTTGATTCTCGATGATTTTTTTTAATTTTATTTATTTTCTTGTTTTCCCCGCTTTTCTTTACTTGTTGGATTTTTTGATTTTAACGTTGCGTTTAAATATTCTGTTCGGTAGTATTATGTTTTGAAAGTTACCTTATGTAGATGCATTACCCGGCGTAGACTGTCTTACCATGTGGTGAAAGTTTCTGGTTTCTAACCTAATAGTGGGTAATGTTATCAACACTAGTGTTGAAATGCGGCTTATAGTAAAGGCCGCAACCACACAAAAGCTGATAAAATCTACGCAAGCTTTTGGTTGTATTATAGATATTAATGAAGTTGAAGATTTCACCCCAATGATTTCACTTCTCTAATTGTATGCAGTACCCGGTGTAGACTGCCTTCCCATATGGTGAAAGTTTCTGGTTTCTAACCTAATAGTGGGTAATTTTATCAACACTAGTGTTGAAATGCGGTTTATAGTAAAGGCCGCAACCACACAAAAGCTGATAAAATCTACGCAAGCTTTTGGTTGTATTATAGATATTAATGAAGTTGAAAATTTCACCCCAATGATTTCACTTCTCTAATTGTATGCAGTACCCGGTGTAGACTGCCTTCCCACATGGTGAAAGTTTCTGGTTTCTAACCTAATAGTGGGTAATTTTATCAACACTAGTGTTGAAATGCGGCTTACAGTAAAAGCCGCAACCACACAAAAGCTGTTTGCCCAGATCTTCGCAAGCTTTTGGTTGTATTATCGATATTAATAAAGTTGCAGATTTCATCCCAATGATTTCACTTCTCTAATTGGCCACCCAATGATATCTATATCATCAGCATACGCGAGCAGCATGCGACTTTTGCTGCTGATGGTTTTATTCATGTTGACTGCAGCTTTTCTCATAATGATCTCCATTAAGATGTTAAAAAGATCGCACGATAAGTTGTCGCCTTGCCTGATGCCTCGCTTAGTTTTGAAATGTTCGGTAAGATCCTTACCAACTTTCACTGTGGATTTGGTGTTCGTCAAGGTTATCCTGCAAAGGCGTATGAGTTTTGCAGGAATACCAAGCTCAGACATTGCTTCGTATTGTTCTTCAAATAGATGATAGGTGTCGATTTGTTTCTCTTGGGTCTTCTCCAGGATTTGCCGCAGCGTGAAAATCTGGCAGTTGTAGATTTTTCAGGTCTAAAGCCACACTGGTAAGGTCCAATCAGGTCATCGATAATTGGTTTTAGTCTTTCGCACATTATACTTGATAGCAACTTGCGGCTTTGTTGTTCTTAAGCCTTCCACAATGTTCTCTCTCGCTCTATCTCCACTGCCGTGTCTTACACTTAAAGAGACGGTTTACCTCCTTTATTTTTTCCCTACACCGCTCAGTCGCAGCTCGCGTTGCAATTGACTGAGACATTGCCATACGTGCAGCGTTCTTTTCATCATTTATAGTTGTACCAAAAGTTGTGTGCCAAAAATTGTGAGAGCTTCGTTGAGTAGGCTGTGGCTACCTCTGGTAATTGCAACTTTCCGATGCCCAGCTTTCTCTGCGTCTGTTTTCGTACGATTTTCACTCTACTTAATTTTGTGCGAACATTTGCTGCTACCAGGTAGTGTTCAGAATCGATGTTAGCTCCTCTGATCACTCGTACGTCCATTACACTGGATGAGTGCCTTCCAAAAATTACCACGTGATCAATTTGGTTCTTCGTTCTTTAATCAAGGGATACCCAAGTAGCCTTGTGGATGTCTTTGTGGTGGAATCTTATCCCACTAATGACCATGTTTTTTTGCCGCGGCAAAGCCAATCAGTCACATATCGTTGTCGGAGCTGTCAGCATGTAGACTGAAATTGCCAATAGTTGGATGAAACCCTTTCTCCCTGCCTACTTTGGCATTAAATTCTAGTACAATCTTAATGTCATGGCTAGGGGAGCGGTCTTACGTTTCCTCTAGGCGCTCATAGAATATGTCTCTGGCATCATCATCTTTGTCTTCTGTCGGAGCATGCACACACATTAGGGAAATAAAAAATATTTCGCTTTTATGTGGATTGTGGCTATACGCTCACTCACAGGATTGGACCTAGAGACCAGATGTCGCAGTCTTTTGACAACTACAAATCCGCAACCAAATTCATGTTTTTTGTCATGGCAACTGTAGTATATGTCCAGTTTCTTTTTCTTGTGCAGCCATGTCCTGTCCATCGCATTTCCTAGATAGTGGTAATGCCAGCCTTATAATTTTCGAGGACTTCTGCCAATTGGATACTTGCACCGAATCTATAGAGTTCTTACTTTCCAAGTGCATATCCGTAGATCGTGGTCCTTATAACGTTTGCATGGATCGGGAACAAATAGGGGTTGTTTATGTTTTCTTTTTCGGGTTTGTATATTCACTGCTATTATGAACAGTGGTAGGAGGCAAACCCAGTCCCCAGGTTTTTGAATTTTACCTACTGCCAGGATATTTAATTGCAATCGCACATTGTGGATCAGACGCTGAGCATGACGCAATATGTCAAACCTGGATTTTCTTCTTTTGTTTTCTATCCGCCGTTGGCCCATATGTTTGGCTCATCCGCCTCCTAAGGACAAAAGAGTATGCCCGATAGTTTGACGAGCTTCAGTGACATCAGTCACCTACTAAACCTGAGACATATCAATGATCGCATAACCAATCAGGCTGGTCATTTGTTTCGCCTTCTCACTTCAGTAGGCTAACGGATGTTTCCGAAAAAGCCATTGAACAGGACATGCTGTGTGGAAACAGTGCGCTCCTTGGACTGCCCAATGAAGAAATCATTTCTGGCCACTCCCAAGTGAAACTTTCCACCTCCACCGACAGTCCCATACTCTATTTATTTTAACTTCTTTTAACTATTTTAATTCTCTTTTTTTTTAAGTTGTAATTTCCTTTAGGCTAACAGATTGTGTTTTCTCCGGTTAGTGAAAAAAATGTAAATGCAACGAGTGGGATTCGAACTCACATTCGCTGGGCGATCGTTTCGATGTTTGTGAAGCATCATCTTCAGCAGCGTCTAGCCCTACCCGAAGATATTTATTTTTATTGTGTAGTGATTGTTACTTAGACCTTGCTTTCCTACTTACACGCACTGATGCCGAAGTTTTCAAAGTTCTATTTATAGAACGCACCATTCTAATTGTAGTTGTCTCGTTCTGTTCTGGTCTGGCCCTATCATAGGATTTAAATTTTGTTGTCTTGGATTCTCGTTATTTTTTTAATTTTTTTTTTTAAGTTGTAATTTCCTTTAGGCTAAGAGATCATGTTTTCTCCGGTTAGAGAAAAAAATGTAAATGGCGCGAGTGGGATTCGAACTCACGTTCGCTGGACGATCGTTTCGATGTTTGTGAAGCATCATCTTTAGCAGCGTCTAGCCCGTTAAGCCACTACGGTGTGTATTCACACCAGTCACTAACCGAAGATATTTATTTTTTTGTTTCTTTTTTATAATAATTTTTGGTTCTTCTACTTAACTTACTACCATCAGACAAACACAACACGATGTAACGATAACATTCACATGCATTTGATGTAGTTATGTAACTTTTTGTTTAGATTAGATTTTTTACTTTTTTGTTTTTCTATGATTTTTTACCTTAATTTTATTTGTTTTCTTGTTTTTCCCCGCTTTCCTATACACGCTTGCATTTTTTGAGTTTAAAGTTGCTTTTAAATACGTTCGGTACGATTATAATGGTTTGAGAGTTGCCTTATGTGTATGCATTACCCGGTGTAGATTGCCTTCCCATGTGCTGAAAGTTTCAGCGAAGGCCGCACCTAGAGATGGGCACGTGAGTAAGTTTTGACTCACGTTCACGCACGCTCACGAAAGGAATACAGCCACTCACGCACGAAGATTTTGTCAGTACTCAAGTTCACGCACGCTCGCGTGAGCAGAATTTGATCCTACTCACATTCACGCGTGATTCACGTCAATCACGCAAAAATTACTCACAAAAATAAAACAGGGTTTTGACATGAACAACTTGCTTTATATTCAAACCAATATTAAAAACTATTCAAAACAGTGTTCGTAAAAAGTAAGTGCTTAAATACGTTAATTGGGTTCATATTCAGGAATTAGACACTACAACACTTAAATGTAAATTCCGTAGTTAAATTAAGTGTAGTTTTTAATAAATTTAGCAAATGAACTAAGCCCTTTTATACAGGAACAACATTTTTTCATATTATTTTTTAGAAGTTTGCCTCTTATTTCCATTAGTATTCTTCCAGACGGACAATGGGACCAATTTCAGAATAAAGTGGTAATAATGTCAGAAATTCTAAATTATTGGTCAAATTAGTTTAGAAGGTCGTAGGTATTTATAGGGAAGAAGTCAGGCCTTCAGAATATTGTATCTAAATGAACCCTGTTTCAACGCACGGTTTTCTACCGAGTGTGAAACTTGTAACCAGATTTTTTGTTTTTGAGATTCTACTAAGCAGCACAAACAAAAAACACGCTGAGTCTGACCATTACAATGATAGATGAAATAAAAAGTTTAACATGCCAATTTTTGCACTGACATTGTTTAGTCTTTTGGCAATAGCTTGGTAACTTTGAGTCAAAATGCTACATTGACTAAACTTCAAAGAGTAATAGGTTGAACAAATTGTTAAAGCCTTTCAAATCGATCGGTAACGACAATCTCTCAAAGTTAAAATTTTTTTAAACCTAAAAAAAAGGAATGTGTTAGAAAGGGTACCAACACAAACGATGAAATATTAAACGTAAATTTGTGTTTTATTTGAAAACCGAAGTAAATAAAATAAAAAGTTTCTGCCCGAACAAATTTTTATAGGTCGAAATTCTAAACGTGGACTCCAGGCACATGTCCCCGACTCCGAGCACTCCACAGCACTGCATGGAAAAATTACGAAAAAAATTTAAAAAAAAATATATTTTTTAATTCTGTGCAAATTCGATTTGAAGAATATAACAACGTAATACCTCAATTTTGTATTATAGCCTAGTATTTGTTTAATATAATGAAATTAATATTACTTGTGGAATAGGCCCACAAGTGTGCGATTTTTACTCCCAAAAAGTCTGTTATGAAAATTCAATTTTTTTTTAAATTCAGCTTTGCAGAACAAGATTATGCGTACTATCAAAAATTTTTTCTGCCTTGTAGTTAACCTAATTTTAGTCTAGAATTTGATGTAGAAAATTATGAAAATCAACAAGCGAGACTTTTCCCAAACTCAAAAATTTAAATTTTTTTTCAAAAATCATTAATTTTCTGCCAAGGCTGGCTGTAGGGTGAATGCCCAAACAATTTTAAATTACATTTAACACCTTTGGCAAGGCACTTGCTTAAAAAAATAGAATATTTTATGTCTTTCTTACAAAAAATTTGAGAAACGATTGAAAGAATGATGGTACCTTTCCTAACAAATTTAATTTTTTTCAGTTTGAAAACATTTTAAATTTGGGAAGTTGTCGTTACCAACCGGTTTTAAATAATTTAAGAAGGTTTTTAACTTACTTTTGGTTGCAGTCTTGCTAATGTAGCTGGTGTTTAGAACTACATTTTGGCTGAAAATTACCAAGTTATTACCAAAAAACTAAAGAAAGTCAGTGCGAATGTTTACATTTTAAACTTATAATTCCAAATATCTTTGTATCGGTTAGAGATACGACACACGACTCTAAATGTTTTTGGTTTCTGCGGCTCAGTAGAATCTCAAAAACAAAGATCATTTAAATCAGACCGCAAGTTAGGAACTGAAAGCTTTGTCTGCCTGTAGCGAAACGTACGTTGAAACAAAACTAAATACCAGATTCTGAACGCCTGACCTCTCCCCTACAAATCCTTAGTGCATTCTCAAACAATCGGACCTATAGTAAAATTTATAAAAACTCCTTCGCTTGTAGCAGAGTTCCTTGAAATACTGAAGATGATTAACTACGCTTTGTTAAAGGGAAATGTTATTAGAAGCCTTCCAAAAATACTTTGTGTAACAAAGTAGTACGAAAATCGAATTTAAATGATATCAACTATTCGGAAATATGCGTGACTCACGCGAAAATAGTGCTCACGCACACCCATTCACGAAGATTTTTTCACTACTCACGTTAACGCACGCTCACGTGAGCAAAATTTGGCCCATTCACGCGTGAATCACGCCAATCACGTGACTCGTGCCCATCTCTAGCCGCAACCACACAACAGCTGTTTGTCCAGATCTTCGCAAGCATTTGGCTGTATTATCGATATTAATAAAGTTGCAAATTTCACCCCAATGTGGTAACGAGTGACTTATTTTGCCAAAGGGTGGCGTTTCTTCAATCAATTTATATGCACAAAGATACAAACATTGTTAATGTTATCTAATATTATTCATTCCTTTAATTAAGTATATCTTGAAACCAAATATATAAATATCTTACCGAGTCTACTTGGAATGTTGCTTTCAGTGTTTCTTTTTAAACGTTTCGCAGTGACTGGTCAGAATAGGGGTTTACAAATTTTGCTATATTTTCTGTTTCTATAATTTATATAACGATATACACGTTAAAGCGAGACTTAAATTAAACAATAAAATAAAACTACCTTGAATATGTTCTTCACCCACTTTTCATTGTACTTTGATATTTTTTAACCGTGTTCAAAATCTTGGCTCTTTTTCCCATCTACAGAGCTTTGGGTCTTGCACTTCACGTGATCGTGTAAGAATTGAAGCCCTAATATCAGACACATGATATTACCATCCCGTTTGCCAACATTCATGTCGGAGGTGTTCGGAATTGAAAGTTTGACTACTAAGCCTGCACGTCTTAATCGACTAGTGTCAATCAAGAAGTATAACAAAGACATCAATCTACACTCATTACTTTCCAATCTTAAATATTATTATTTTCAACCATCAATAGAGAAGTTAACAGAAATTTCATTATCTTTCCATCGACCTCGGCAAAAAGATAATAATTGCCGACCCAATAAATGGAAATTAAAACGCTAGTAGGGGGAGCATTAGCCACATTTATTCCAAGTGCTGTGGCAACGAAGCCAATGATTTGTTTCAACAAATTATATTTTCCTTAAATATATTCGTCTGTTAGCTTTCATTTTTATAGTTTCAATAGCACTGGTTCTCAACTATTCTATTACTTTTTTAATGTTTTTCAAAGTAACCCAAAACGGCGAATGGGATGGGGTACAATAGCCAAGAACTAAAGATTCAGTTTTTTTTAGTAAATTGCACTTGTTTTTGTTAAAGATTAATAAAACAAAGAATTCAAAGTAGGCAATTTATTAAAAACAATACTTCATTTGTACCTATACCACAATGTATAGAAAATAAAAATAAATAACTCATGAAAAACAACAAAAAAAATGAATTCTGTGGATACTTAAATGTAATTGACTTCAAAATATGTTTTTATAGAAATAAACATTAAACTGTCTGAGATCAATATTAAAAGTATAGGTTGCAGCTGACCGTGATGTGCCTGATGGATGAGATGGGGTGGGTTACTTTAATGTAATTTCCTCTTTCAGGACGTAAGATGTGTCTTTTATTGTTGGTTCATAGAAAACCCATGACTCTGTTTTTTTCTTAAAATCTCTACAAATACTGAATTATCGTCCTTGTCTATAATTCGACCAACGTAAAACACCTCTGTCTGGCCACCAAATTTAACAAGAACATACGTATCTTTCTCCGGATTTATCTGTTTCATCGAAACTTATAACCGATTATGGCGATGAGGATGAGGGGGAATATTGTATCCGTTTTCTTTTTGAAAAATTGCGTTTTCGGGTTGAAACCGGTTGTTTTTTGGTAGGAGCTTGTTTTGCTTCCTTTTTTATTTTATGTCCTACTAGAGATTGCTCTTGTTCTTCTGTCGAGGGTGTAGAAGTGAGTATTTTTGATTTCCCTTTCCTTTTGCTCAGCGACTGGCGTGATTTATGACGTATCTTAGGGAGCGGCGAAGTTGCTCCGGAGTTTTTGTTCGGGAGGGGGTTCCGCAAAGCTGAAACAGAGGATCGTGTTCAGTTGAGCTATCACCAATTGCCACGCCTGAAAGATTTGTAGGTTCTGCGTCGGCAGTTTGATGGTTGTCTATTAGTATATTTATGAATTGTGCTCCAGGATAGCTAACGAATCAAATGGATAGATTCCGGCCATTGCAAAAATTCTTGGAAACAAATGACTTTTGAAAAGGAGTTGCAGAGAGCGATGGTATATCGTATATGGTTATGACTCGTCCAGGATTGGACACCAGAAAATCATTGAAGGAAGAACTCAGATACTTTTTAAATTGTCCGAACACAGTAATATCCAATGGCTGCAGCTTATGCGATGTATGAGGCGGAAAGGTAATCATATTTATACCACTATCTCTACAAAATAGAATTGCTGCTAAACTGCAATGTGAAACATGGTTATCCAAGAAAATTAATATTGGCCGCTCCTTACAACATCGCGTGTTATTTTTTATATGATTTAGAACTTCCATGAACCCTTCAGAAGTCATCCATCCACTCTTCTCTGCAATGCCAATACAACCATTAGGTCCGCC
Source organism: Phaonia tiefii (assembly GCA_963931995.1). Classification (NCBI taxonomy): domain Eukaryota; kingdom Metazoa; phylum Arthropoda; class Insecta; order Diptera; family Muscidae; genus Phaonia; species Phaonia tiefii. The sequence continues at coordinate 201,355,337 of OZ008369.1, forward strand.
ATTCACGAAGTGTTCTTTATATCGTATACGCGGAAAACGTAAACAGGTTTAAGTGTGTTACCAGCAGCATTAACAATGCCCACCATTGGTACCAACGAACCTCTTTCTGCGGAGGCAACTTGCGTCACAGCACGTTTTCCTTTTGTTGACATTACCTAAAGTAGATACAAATTAGTGCATATTTAGCTATATGTTAAATTTCCTACAGTTGGATAAAATATAGATTTACCTTAGGTGATGGCAGCACTGTAGTTATGCCAGTTTCGTCTAAATTATAAATGTTGGCAGGAGAAAATTATATTTCCTGACACATATTCCGCATACTGTCATAAAATTCCATCACTGCAGCCTTTGTAATTGAAGTCAACCGGGCTAGACTTGTATTTTATGGCTTTCCTATTTAGGCTTCGTAAAGCCTTGTAACCAGTCAACACCAGCAGCTTGATTTATAATCCATGATGGAGGCATTGTAATATCATTTAATACAGTATAATCGAAGACAAACTTCCGTGCCAAGGCCAATCAATGTTGGAGATTTGAGCACTTCTTAAAATATTCAGATAAGTCTTGTTCTTGAACTTTTGTCAAAACTAGATTTGAGCAGTATTTTGATGAATACATCATTTCTTCCTCCGAAGATTGTCCAGAATCATCAAGAGCTTCTATTTTTTTGTCATTTATCTTTTTAATTCTATCTCTTAAAGTGGTACGGCTAAATCCGTGCGTTCGGGCAGATTCGCTGATACTAAATATATTTTTTTGAAACACCATCTTTGATTGCAACTTTTAATTGTATCTCATCTAAATCACTTCGATTTGTCTTCTTTTTATAGTTGCGGACCATTGTTGTAGAGTCGCCTAGTTACCTATGACATAAATAGATTATGTAGGTATTAAGGCCTGGTTTGATACTATGATGCATGTAATTAACTCGCACATTCCAATGGGGAATCAACCACATGGTGTACATTCGCCAGTGGTACATCAACCCCATGGGGTACATTCACCAGTGGTACACCAACCCCATGGGGTAGATACACCGGCGAGACTGCCCGAGCTGCAACGTGGTGATTCTACCCCAGGGGCAGCCATTCACACTAAACTATATTTTTTAAGTATGTTTTTAAAGCAAACTCTTGTTTACTGTTTTAATCACTAACACATAGTTATATTGCTGTGAAAGGTCTTTTATTTTCCACACAAACATAAAAAGTTATAACAATATTTACTTACATGAAATATTTTTTCAACAACTCCAAAAACACAAAACTACGTCTGCCCGCGATCACTTCCAAATTAGAACTGTCAAAGTTGGTGGTATAAGAGATAATCGATAACTGCTGGAATTATCGGTAGTTTCGATTTTATAGAGTTGGTAATTTCTGAGATAAGTAGGTGTGGCGTATGTGCCTCAGTAGCGAATGCTCCCCCTCCTACCCCACACATTGGTGTTTCTCTGAAAATACTTCGCTTTAAAATACTCGCTGAATTCTTATAAATGTAACATTATTTGGAATTTTGTTTTATTTGTCAAATGTTTTGGATATTTTTTCAAAATTGAATTTGTTATTTGAATTGAACGGAGCAAAATTATTCTGTAAGATTTTTTTAATATTGAAACCAACACGATATGTAATATTTTAACGATTCATGATATTTTTAACTTGTACTGGTCAACAATTTTCAATGAAAATTAAACCATGTTAATTTCAATTTTCTCCAACGTTTCTCCGGATTTTCCCTGCTTCTTCAGGGAGATGTTTATTTTGATCTACAAAATTATGTTTTACAGGGTCTAATTGTGACTGTGGTGCGAATAACACGTATCTCAGTGGCCAAGTTATTTAAACCCCTGTGCTTTCTACAAATCTCAAGAATTTAATTTTCTATGAACCGAGTTCAAATAAACAACCACCATAGAGAGCCTTTCTCCACAAACCATTGAGCGTAATGCTCCTAAAAATGTAGTTGACGCAAAAGTCAATTACAATGATATTAAAATCAGTGAAAACCAAAAAACAAGAAAACGAAAAAATTACAATTTACCAGAGTCCACAATGGCAAAATCCTACAAGAACAACTATTACTCTATACTCGATAATGAGTTAGAGGAGTGCGATAAAGATGTGCTCAAAAACTTTGAACAGCATGTTCAGTCAAATTTAAAAATCCCTTGCAATCCGAGAGACCAAAAGGGCATCAATGCTCTCAACAAAAACAATGCATCAACAAGTGCAGATGCACCTATGTCAGCCGACAGCGAAACAAACAAAAGCAAGACCGATAAGCTTGTGCATAAAAACAATAACAAAAATATTCCACCAATAAACGTATTTGAAATAGAAGCAACACAACTAATCAAACTTGTGAAAGATGGTTTAAAAATAACAGAGTTTAAACTAAAAGAATTTAAACAAAACAAAATTGCAATATATTTGTCAAACTTTGACGATTATCAGAGAGTGCGTGGTCACTTGGAGAAAGCGAATGCAAAATTTTTCTCTTATACTCCTAAGTGTTTAAAAACAAAAACCTTTTTACTAAAAGGTCTAAACGGAAACACAGATCCTACTGAAATATTTGATGAGCTATCTAATGCCCAAAAAGAATTCTTAAAAATACTAAAAGTTGAACAATTTTCTACAAAAAAATCAAAACAAAACAACATAATTTTACCAATCTTTATGATCCAAATAAGTGCTGATAGCAATATTAACGATTTAAAATCAATAAAAATTGTACAATACCATTGTATCAAATGGGAACCACTCCGTAAACCGGACATCTCACAATGTCGAAATTGCCAGAGTCTATTTCATAGCTCGGCAAACTGCAACCTAACTCCAAGATGTGTCAAATGTTGCGAATCACACAGAAGCGAAGACTGCCCACTATCAAATGAGCCTAATGTGGAACGAGAAAAATTATTTTGCGTTCTCTGTAAAAAGTTTGGACATCCTGCCTCATACAGAGGTTGTGAACGATACAAGGAACTTCTTAATAAAATTAGAATTAAGAAACACAATTTACCACCTAAGAAATACTACACTTCAGCATTTGTCAACCCCAATATAAGCTACGCCAATATAGCTAGAGAGAATCCCGGCGAACGTCATTCTAACCAAAACCAATATAACTCTTTCTTTGACGAAATTAGAAACACAATGTTGTCATTAAGTAAGCAAATGTTAAACCTTCAGAAACAGCTAGATATACAAACAGCCCGTGTGGACGCTATTTGTAACTTAGTAGATTCAGTATGAACTTGAACCAAAATCCCATTCAAAATTTTACCAAAACATTGAATATTATATCCCTCAATGTTAATTCCCTAATCAGAATAAGCAGAAGACTAGAACTAACAAAATTCTTGAACGATAACAACCCAGACATATTATTATTAAACGAGACTAAATTAAAACCCAAACTTAGACTTCGATTTGATGGTTACACGATGATAAGAAATGACAGAAAAGGATCAACTAGAAGCGGCGGAGTTGCCATATTAATTAAGGAAAACATAAAATTTAGTAAATATTATAACAGGAAAATCGACACACTTACGCAAATGGAAACTTGCATTGTGAAACTATATATGCAATCTAACCGACTTTTATATTTAATTGCGGCATATTATCCTTCAGGCAATAATAACAGACCGTTTAAACCGGAACTTACAACGATTTTTAAGGAACTCAACTTATCTTAACAGTAAACATTCCAAATGGGGAAATGTAAATAACAATTCAAAAGGAACCGCTCTCAACGATTGGCTTTCCACATATGAATATAAATATAGATGCAATTTATATGCTTCAATGACACCATCATATGAAAAAGCAAATTCATTTCTGGATATTTGTCTTGCGGACTATCGTCTTGTTATTCAGAAATCAGTCGATTCTATTAACTGCCTAAAATGCGTTGATTATGATAGTGCTCACTCCGCAATTCAAATTATAACTTCCAATCAAGATGATACGAATCTATATTGCGTAGCCAATGACAATAGAAGAACCCTAGACTACAAGAATACTAATTGGAAAAAGTTTAGAAACACATGTAAAAGTATGCTTGAAAACGAGATGCCAACGCCAAATAATAGAAACTTGTCAAATCAGGAGATTGATCAACATTTATACAAATTAGATAAAATAATCACATCTTCAATTGCGAAAAACGTTCCTGAAATTAAAAAGAAAAGTCGTCTACAAACATTTGCTTCGTCTGCCATAATTAAAAAACTTCAAACTGAAAAAAACAAAGTTCTCTCGATTATTAAAAAGCATAACCGCTTAGAATTAATTCTACCACCGCATATTCTAAATCAAGAAAAGGCCAAAATTAAACTTTTAAAAAAACTTATAAACGATAATGTAAACCTACAGATAAACAAACGGAAAGAATTCGAACTGTCATCTCTCAAACCAGGTAATCCTCTTAAATTTTCGGTAATAAAGAAAAATTTTCTAAAATACGACGAGATCACCCTCAGCCGCGTTAATGTGCCTTTCACAAGTGAACAAACAATCATTAAGGCAGGATTGGTTCCTAGCCTTCTAGAAAAAGATAACGCCAAAAACTGCTTCATTGTCAAAGACGATAAATCTATAACCAATCTAATAGGATTTCATTTTCAATCAGTACACTCTGCGAAGCAAAATGTACCAGATAACACAGTGCATAATCAAGTTCAACAATGCTTCAATCAATTTTTGGACATAAAAAATAGATTTGATAGCATGAATACTACAATAATATCATTTAGCCCTTCTAAAATCGCTAATAGCTTGACAAATTCACACACAGATAATAATTTTGTATTGACAAACGAAATAAGTTATATTCTTTCTAATCTGAAAAATAAAGTATCATCAGGCATTGACCAAATCCCAAACATAGTCGTGAAGAACATCCCCTTCGAAATTCTTTCAGAATATTGATCTATTTTTAACAATATGTTAAACAACTCTTATTTTCCTTCACAATGAAAAATAGCTAAACTAATTGTTATACCTAAAAAGGACAAAGACAAGAATAATTTAAATAATCTTCGGCCAATAAGCATATTGCCAACTATAAGCAAAGTTTTTGAGATAATCATAAACATAAACATTAACAAAATTATTGAGAATAATGGCTTGAAATGTTGCAAACAGTTTGGGTTTAAATATGGCCATTCGACAATACACGCAATCAATCTCCTGGTTTCAGAGGTAAATTGGAATTGGAATAAAAAATTCGTCACAGGTGCCTGCTTTATTGATCTTGAAAAAGCTTTCGATACGGTATGGTTGCAGGGCTTAATGGCTAAGCTTATGAGTTATAAATTTCCACTGAACATGATTATTCTTATTTACAATATGATCTTCGGTAGGAAATTAAAAGTTAACATTAATAATTCTGACTCTAATTTACTTTTTGATGTAGCTAATGGACTTCAGCAAGGTACTGTTAATGCACCAACTCTTTTCAGGTTATTTCTGAATGATCTATTAGTCACTATAGACAATATAATTGCTTTCGCGGACGACATCGTCATTTACTACTCCAGCGGTAAAATAAAAGACTTAAATGAACATCTGCAAAATACATATAATATTTTGGAAAATTTTTCGTCCAACTGAAGTTATTGCGATCTCCGAAAGAGTAAAATATTTAGGTATTTACCTTGACAAATTTTTATACTTTGACGATCACGTCAATCTTCAAATTGATAAAGCTAATAAAGCGTTTCACCTATACAAAAGAATGTTTGGATCAAAGATACTAGATAGTAGGTTAAAGATAATAATGTATCAAACTCTGGTAAGACCAATACTTTCATACGGATGTCCAGTTTGGTTCAACATCTCTCCTTCGTATATGGAGAGATTGAGAAAATTTGAAAGAAAAATATTAAGATTTTGTTTGTCCATGTATAGATCACCTAACAGCGAGTTCACTCGATATGTGTCCAACATAAAACTTTATAAAGCCGCAAATATCGAACGTATTGATAACCATATAATCAATTTAACTCGAAATCATATAAGCCGTTGTCTCAGTAATTCAGAAAACATACTGATTAAAGCTTCCTACTACGAGAGTGACGAGTATTTCAATTTAGCTATTTTAAATGGTTTTGCACCCCCCGAAACGTTCATCTACTTGGACAGAAAAGGATTTGTACAAAATACTGATAGCGTTCTAATACTATATCATGTCTACAGAAGGGCCAACAACAAAATAATAAAGGAAAATATTTTAAACGTCTCCAATACAAGATACGATATATCTATATCTGACAGGGACAAATACATATCATTTTCAACCAGAAACAAATGCTGTTGGCTTATTTCCTAAGGCAACCTATTTTTATCCTATCCTCACCTTTATCCCTGTCCTTTTCCCACTTCCTCCCTCCCATCATATAGGTTTATTTTATTATATTATTTTATCTTATAGAATTATCTATGCACTGTTTTTGAACAATTTTCACTGAAATTTAGATCAAAATTTAAATTTAACGTATTAATACCCATTAAGTTTCTTTGTTGTTTTTCTGAAAAGGAAATTGTTATTAATATTAATTATGAAACAGAGAGCTCGATTAGAGACTGGTTTTTAAGTTTAATTTAATTTACATATACTTTTGATTATTTAAGTACATATATAAAAATAACTTACAAATAAATAAATACACTTAAATAAAAAAAAATAATAAAAAAAATCCAATGAGTGTTCGAACTCACGGGCGATGTGTTAACACCTTTTTGCTACACGGTACCTGTTCGATTTCTATGAACACATTCGTAAATGTTAGATAGGAAAATAAAAAACAGCGTTCAATCATATGATGACGTTACAGTTAAATAATATTAATACTTAAAATTATTTAAAGACCCAGTGCAAGCACATGTGTCATTATTTTCTTGCTCAATACTTTTTGTTTTATTCCCACAAAAGTCAAAGAATGCAAAGCAACAGACACTAGTACATACATACATACATTGTTATATTCGTACGATATAACCGAAGATCAACATAAAAGACTTTTTTAATATTACTCCAAATTAATACTCCAAATTAAAACACTTCAATCTCGGCTCGCCGATATCGGATCGCCTTAATTTTTGGCCTAAACTCTTCACCGAAACCCGCACTAGCTTTTTAATCCAAAAATTAATAAAATCGGCTATGAATTTCCGGAGAAAATCGCGTGGGAAAATTATATGAAAATCGCCCAATAATCACTTTCAATACCGACTGCCAAGCAACGAACAAACAAACGATGATTTACTCTTACGAACCTAACACTTGCGTATGTATTAAATTTATAGTTTACTGCCCTAGAGGCGCGCGTATAGATGTTAACACATCAAAAAAATTATGCTTTACAATGTTTTGTTTATTTTAAACTTTTACATTTCACACTTACTTTTAGCCACAGTCAACCTACACTGTCTATGATCAAATTATAATTGGCGCTAATTTTGTCTATGTCCTCTTTGCTGTTTATTGTTTTGTTTGCTTTTTGTCTTATTCGTAAACTTTCTAGTGTCATTCGTTTTCTGTGTTTGTTTTCTATATCTAATATTTTTGTGTTATCAAAGTCAGGCGTGTGTTCAGTATCTAGTGCGTGTTGTGATATTCCTGTCATCGCTTTTTTCTTTTTGATGTCCATTTCGTGTTCTGCCATTCGTACCCCAAGTGTTCTTGTTGTAGTACCAATGTAGACTTTGTCGCATTTGCTATTTCCCACTCCTTTACATGGTATTTCGTATACTACGTTGCATTGTTGTTTTTTGTCGATTTTGTCTTTGGTGTTCGTGAATATTGCTTTCAATGTTGTGTTTGATTTGTGTGAAAATATTATGTTATTGTTAGGGATTAATAGTTTTAGTGATTTGTTGTCAGTTAGATGGTTAATGAAAGTTGTACTAAAATATCGTTTTTCTTCATTGTTATTAGTGGCAGTTTTGGCGTTGTACAAGTTTTTCTGGTTGATTTTTTTGTTAATTAATGACTTGATTAGTCTTAGTGGGTAGCCGTTTTGTTGTAAATTTTTAGTGAGTTTATGTATGTTTTTGTTCCTAAATTGTGCGTCAGTTGTATCTAAGACTTTGCTTATGAGGCCAGAAGCTGTGTTTATCTTCGTTTGTTTTGGTTGTGCAGAAAAGTAGTTAATGATTGCCTGATGACATTGGGTTTTGTATACCAATCAAAGAAGATGGTATTATTTCGTCTGTGTATGCATATATCCAAGAAAGGGAGTTTGTTGTCTTTTTCCACTTCCACAGTGAATTGTAGCTTATCGTGTTGTTTGTTAAGTTCAGCTAGAATTTTTTCCACATCATTTCTATTGACAATTGCAAAGATGTCGTCCACGTACTTGACTATAAGTTTAATATTTATTCCCTCTACCCTTAGCTTCGTCATAGCACGGGTTAGAAGGTCGTCCAAGACAATATCAGCTATTGTTGGGGACACCGGATTTCCCATGGGCATTCCAAATGTTTGGGAGTAAAGATTTTTGTCATATTTGAAATAATTATTGTCTTTAAGACAAAATTCTAATATTCTTAAAAATTTTGATCTTGGAATTTTCGTCCTACTTTCGAGTTGTGCCCATTGTGTCATAATCGTCCTCATTGCATATTGCGTAGGAATATTGGTGAATAATGAAATGGCATCGAAGGATACCAATATATCGTCAGGTTCGATAATCATGTTCCCGAGTTTTCCCATAGTGTCAATACAATTCTTTGTATTCAAGTCGTCAGAAATGAGGGATTTTAGGATTTGCCCGATGTGTTTAGCCAGGTTGTAGCAAGGGACATTAGTCGGTGACGCTATTGGGCTGAGTGGTGTGCCCTCCTTCTGAATTTTTGGCAAACCATACAGTCGTGGTACAATTGCCGAAGAACCATATAGCTGCAATTTTTGCTTTTTGTCTATGTGTTCAATCTTAAAAAGTTCGTTGACTATATCGTTGTTAATTTTATGCAGTTTAGAGGTAGGGTCTATTCTAATTTGTCTGTATGGGTTTTTGTCATCTAGGAGTTGGTACATTTTCCTGTTGTATTCCTCCTTGTACATTACTACGGTTTTGTTACCTTTGTCCGCGGTTGTTACGATTAAGTTTTTTTAGAATAAAACATAGCTCAGAAGAAAAATTGTTGATGTTTTATTGAACAAGCCTCCGTTCAGAAGATAACAAAGTTTTTATTAGAAGAATTCTGTGTTCCAAGTAAGATCCTGGTGGCCTGAGTTTCTTGAGTGATCTGCTCGAAGGTCGGGAAATTATATTGGTGTTGGAGCAGACATGCCGGCACATCGTACACCGAAGAAAGCAAAGGGAGCTAGCACCGCTTCATTAAATCGTACGTATAATGAAGGGACGGATGAGCAAATATAGTTCGTGGCAAGTACAAGTAATAGAAGAGAAGTACACCTAGAGGGTAATGCGGCTGAGTCTCTTCCACCCGAAAAGCATATCACAGGAAATTGAAAGAAGTTTTGAGGGTTTGCGATTAAAGATGCAGCAAAAAATGCTTCGAAGGTCAGGGTGCAAATGAGCCTGTAAATATTGGTCCAGTAAGTATGAATAATGTTCCGGCTGACGAAAGACGCTCTTCCAGCGTCCAGTCAAGTGGGGCAGTGCCGAAGTCAAAGAAAATTTACCCGTTGCCACAATTCAGTGGTTCACCAGAAGAGTGGCAATATTTATTAAAGGTCTGCACAAATCCATTTGTATTTAGGTAGTACACGTGCAGTGGCAAATGATGAACACTTATCCGACGTGTCGCAAAAAAATGGTACTCATTTTAAGAGAACAACAAATCGCCAAATAACTACTTGTTGTTACTCGTCTGTGGTCACTGCCAGACTGTATATGTTCCTTTTGTGCTCATGTTCAAACATTCCGAGAGCGATCACATCGAGTATGCCACGACGTGGTAACTGAATGTAGTACCACGTAGTAACCACATGTACAACGTGCAGTTTGACAAATTCAACATAATTTTCTTGTAGTGTTATACTACAGTCAGCAAAGAAAATAGTTGTACACTACTCGAAATCAAGAAAATTATAATGCAATGTACACATTTTTTAGTGTAGTATTTTAATTGGATATATAAAATATAAGATATCATTCGTTCCAGGAAAGAAAGTTGAAAATAAGTGATTTTCTGAATTCACATCCTCCGATTTTGTTTATATTGACAACAGAGAGACTCTATGGTGCGATTAAGAGAATCCCATTATCAGATATTTGATTCGCGATTTTATTCGCGTTTTTCATTTTTGAAAAACCTAAAAAAATGAAAAAAGTTGTGAAGTTTGGAGAGCTATATTTTTTTAAGTAGATGGACTATTTCAAAAATTTAAAAAGTTTCTGAATGATACGGTTGTCTATTTGTAGAATCCGTACTCTAAAAATGAGGGCTTGATTTCAGAAATGCATTTTTATACCAACTGCACTTTTTGAATGCATTTTCCACTTCTTTTCCCCCCTTTGATTTTAAAAAATTTAACATCATTGCAAAATTCAGAATTTTTTGTAAAAAAGACAAGTAATCTATTTTTGGACAAGGCAGCTTACTATTTGTAATGATTTTTTAAAAAAAAGACTTACTTGATTTTTCATATAAAAAAAAATAAAATTTAATTTTTGTTAGGATTTTGAAAATGTTTGTACAAAATATGAAAGAAATTTATTTGGTATGTAACTTTGAATTGCTATATTTTAAACAGTTTTTGTCGCATTACTATTATTTAAAAAGTTACTGTAAGGTATTGTTGTCATTTAAACTGTGTTTTTCTAAAATAATGCTGATTGAGAATAATTCGAATGCAATTACTTGTAATATAAATGCTATTTTTGGATGCACTTTGCAAACACTTCTTATGTACAGAAAAAAAATTGTTTTTCTTTTGATTTTTTTGTAAGTAGGCTTACTTTTTGATGCCAAATACTTATTCCTAGGAAACTACATGCTACTAGAATTGGATGATGAAATACTTCTTCCCTATTTCATCATGTATTGTGTTCAGCGTGTATACACACCTATGTACACATTTGTACATATGTGTGTACAATTCTGTGACTAGCAAAAGTTGCAAAGATCGAATAAAACTATTAGTTGGAGGGAGATGACTCGATATGTACAAAAATGTTTGGTACATGTGTAACCTGCCAAATTCAGTAAGTTTCAGTAAGTAAGTAAGTAGTTCTCTTATTATTAACTTTTTTTTTTTTATTTAAAACCTAAAAAATAACAACTTTTTATATGAAATATTTCACATGTTTTTTTTAAAAACTCATTAAAAATAGAAAAATTTTTTGTCCCAGAAAAAGAGAACATTTATTTAATAAATACTATTCTAAATTTTACAAAAATGTTTTTTTTTGAAAATCGAAGGCGGAAAACGCACTGCAAAATGCACTTTAAAACTGCATTTGCATACAATTTATAGTGGTAACTTTTAAAATCATAAAATAGACAAAAACAGCTTTCAGAAACTTTTTAAATCTTTGAAAAATTCGGTCCACTTATGGAAATGTGGCTCTTCAAAGTTCACTACTTTTTCCATTTTTTTAACTTTTTGAAAAATGAAAAGCGCTAATAAAATCGCGATCTTTAACAATTTTAAAAATCTAAAAACGCAAATGTATATTTGGCTCCATAGAGTCTCTCCGTGCAAAATTTGAAGAAAATCGGAAGACTTTCGGTCAGATTTGTGGCGTTTTCTCATGGAATGAACGATATATATTATAAGGAAATATTTTTACCTTTCTATATCTATGATCATTAGGGTGGGTCAACTGAACAAGAGGAAAAAATAAAAATATTAAAAAAAAAATTTATGATAGTCATATAAAAAAAAAATTCATTCCCAATACATCCCAAGAATGGACAGGGGGAGGGTTTCTCGCAACCAGTGAGTTGTGCGCTTTCTATTTTCAAGCTCAGTGATGGGACCTTCGCTTACCGGTTTCCTAACGGATTTAAGAAACTTTTTCATGCCAAATTACTCGATAGTGTTGGCGGCAACTAACGAGGTGACCGGGGGTTGAACCCGGATGTTAAGATTCTTAGGTGTATGCACTAACCATTAGACCTCTACGGCCACATATCAAATCATATAAAAACAACCCGCAAATGGCAGCAAGCTTTAAAGCTGTTATCATATAGCTAACAAAAATAGAAATCACACCCAGTCTTCTGCATCTTAAATTTATTCAAATTTTATTTCAACAAGGCAAATATTTTAAAAACAAAAATTATATAATTCAAGATAAATTATTTATATATTTCATTTCAAAATTAAAATCGAACTTAAAACTATAAAAACAATGTCAATTATAAAAGGTATAAAGTAAGGTAAATTAAATTCAGCTCTCTACGTATGGTGGAAGGTGAGATGTAAGGTCTTTTTTGCTTTCCATTCGTGGTATTCTGTTACGACTTTCAATAGTAACTGCCATTATATCATCACGATTACTATATACTGCACGCCGAGAAACACTGGTAAGCAATTGTGCAATTCACTCAGTTCCCTGAATATGTGCCGGTATTTCAGGGTCCGGTAAGTCCATGTATGCCAATAAATGATCGTAGGGAGTGTTTAGGGTGAATGGCGGCTCAGACAAAATGCTATTGTCATGTAAGTCAATCATATCAGTGTAGTGTGAACAGTCATAATTTAAACAAGGTTTTCTGTAAGTCCTAGGACTTGACGGATCCAAAAGGTTATTACGAATATGCAAAATTTTGTTTATGCATCTCTCACGAACGGATTTTCTGTCATCAAAAAGCATTATCAGTAAAACATTTTCCGGGTGAGCAAAATACTCATTGTTTTGCACAACATTGTTCACAATCTCTCGAAGATTTTGGGGTAAATATTGTATCGAGCGTATAAATTTGAGCTGTAGTATTTCACATTAAAGTACATTGGAACATAAACTTTCATAATGTATTCCGCTAGATGTTTCAAGTTCTCAGATGGTGACTTCGTTGCCACATACAATCGTAAAAGCCTACTGGCCTTTCTCAACAATCGAGAATGGACAATTTGTCCCGGCTTTATGTTGGCTAAATCTTCGGAGCAGAAGCCGCTAGAAACTGCATTAGCTATGCGGTATAAGTACTTCACATCCGTCGAAAGTGTTTGCTCCACTTCGGTTTCCATTACTGGGGGCATTCTTCCCAACGAAATAGGTTCAAAATTGAGTACAGCCTACGATAAAGTATTTTTCAGAGAATTGGATATCAGATAAACATTTCATAAAGATCTAAATAAAATATGTGTTTGCCTACCTGTTGATTCTCGCAAGTTTCCATCAACTTGCTCAAAATGCCACTGGAAGATCTTGGCCCGCTTGTAGTTGATTTGTCTAGAGCGGAGAACAAATGGCGAAAAGGCAACTCGTTGAAATGTAACAAGCAGACAAACTAATGTAATGGTCTATCTAACATTATCTCGAATTTTCGAAGTATTCCATTTTCGCTGCCAGTATTGGTGACTTCACCATCGCAACAAATCCCAATCAAATTAGATAGTGATATATCCTTTCCAACAAAGAACTCATTAATTTGCCTCTGCTTCATTGCACCGTTTTCAGCATTAACAATTATGTGACCCAGCAATTTGGTTTGGGGTTCCTGTGCAATCACTATATGTGGTTCTTTGACTAAATTTGTGTGGTTCTTCCCTCCAAAATTTTCCCTGGCTAAAGAATTATCCTTATCCATATCATATGAAAACGCTATAAGATCAGAGTTATTGTAACTTTGGGGACGCACAAAATCTCTGCACTTTGTTTTTCCCGAGCAACTTTGGCTTTATCCATAACAATGATTTCCCCTCTTTTGTCCTTAAACCCAATGTCTCTGAAAAGAGCCGTGGCTAAAAACGAAGCAACTCTGTCGGAAATACCGACTCTGTCACAAGCCATTGCAAAATTGCGAGTTGTGTATCTCTTTGAATAACGACCTCGTTTTAAGGGGATTTCTTTTGGTGCACCCGGTGCTTGAAATTCTATTTTGTCGTCAATATCCATTTCAGCGGAGCAGGGTCTGTATGATGACGGTTGGTCACTAGCTGGTACCTGTTCTGAAACCAATTCAGAAATTTCTGCAACAATTTCTGGAATAGTATATTTTCTACTGGTGTGCTGATCTAGCATAAATTCCTTTAAATTTTGTGTAATCATTCCACAGGCACAAAGATTTTTTTAAATTACAGCGGCATTTCCCGATGTAAAATATATTGTTCATTGTATTCAAGAATGATTTGTAAATTTCAGATGTAGAGATTATTTTTATTTTCTTATGGTACATATTAAGGAAAGTATTAAGTTTCTTCACAACACTTATTTTATCGACGATAGCAATATCAAATTTTTTCCATCAATCTATCCGCAACTTGAGAGGTAAAACATCCATAGAAAAACATTTTGCTATTAACTTTATAGCAATCGCTCAAAAAAAATAGTACCTTAGAACATCGCGATTATTTGGAAAATTAAGTTCGGAAAAGTCAGTCGGCAATCCAAAAACACTATAATTTTGATGCGGCATGTGACTTAAACTTGTTTCACGATTAACAGGTGTAAGAAAAACCGACTCTATATGGGAGGAACTAACAGGGTTCTCGGACGAACCCATATTTAATACCACTTTTTTTAGTATGTAAATTTTAACAACAAGACTATTTAAATTTCAAATACCACAAATTTTCAGATCACTTTTTTATAAAACCACACTTTTAACTTTATAGATCGACCGTGAAAGACCTTTTTTGTCCAAATGTTAACTAAACTCAAAGCAGGCAAAAAAGAAAAAACATGTGGCCAAATTAAATGTATTATATATACGCGACGACACGTGGAAGTCTTACGGCCTGTTTTTGTAACTTCTTTTTTCTCTCATCGCACGTCTAGAGCCAAGCGAATTTCATTTTTGGTTTTTGTAAACTTTTTTTTTGAGTGTAAACACAAAAGCTTTTAGTTATCGTCAAAATGTAGGTTCACATAAGTCAACAACGTACAATGTTAAATGTCAAAATAGACAATCGTAAAAAATTGTTCGTGTGGGTTATATTCATAGACTAATACATACCTAGATAAACTTATTCTCTCATCTGAAGTTTCATTTCACACTCTCATCGTAGGTTTGTGGAAATGAGAGCAATTAAATTTAAAATTATCTTACACCAGGTGGAGTTACAAAAGTTGTTCACTTAACTTTTTCCTGTCGTTTTGGTGTAGAACTGAAAAATGTCAATATATTTTGCACTTTTTTATTGACTTTTATCGTTGGTATACATTTGTATTGTATTTAACACAACTAGTTTGCCACAAAAACACGAAATTGGGTTGTTGTTCCTATGTTGATCGCTGTATACTATTGCCACTATCTGGTATTATTGAACCCATATTTCTACCAACCAATGTTTACTTTCCATCGTACCTATGACGTTTAATTTATTGAGCGAATAAAACCTTCTATGGTATGTGTTATTCTATGGTTATATTGATGTGTTTTCATTTCAATAAATAAATAAAAATGGATTGTTTGACGAAAAAAATTTAAATATTTTTAACATTGAAACGAAACAGCATATATTGATAATAACAATTGTACTTATCAGAGTAAAAAAGACCAACTCTATCCAGTTTCGTGCCTTGGTAGACTCGATGGACGAGTTCCCAGAACTAGACACTCGGTCCCAAATCTTCTAACAGATTCGAAAATACTTCCTTGTTAACACGGAAGTTTGCAATAAATCTACAAAACATAACTTCATTAATTCATAAAAGCAAATTATACTGATATACTTACTGTTCTTCTGGTATCTCAAGCACATTGGTTGAATCACGCAAAATCCTACCACTTAGGCAACTTTCTCTATCATCATTTTCCGTAGTTTTAATAGGAAAACCGAGAGCAACGGAGGAAATCATTTTAAATTGGTAAAAAAAGCAAACAATTGTGTTTATTTTCGTTTGTTTATTTATTTTTTAATACCTACAATCAGCTGTTGTTGTTTTTACAGCTGATGGCTAGGGTTGTCCCCGTTTAGCATATATTTGTATGAAAAAGCTTTAAGAAATGCCAATAAAAACAATGAAGGTAACATTGTTCTTTGACAGGAACACAACCAAGAAAAAGAGCTTTTATGCCCAAGCGAAAAGCAACAATGAACTCAATTGAAAACCTGATTGCTTGTCTAGCAATTGCACGCCTGGTGTTTGAAGATAGTTACAAAAACAGGCTGTTAGCCTTGCTTGATCGTTTTTATTTTTATAAATTTGCAACAGTGTATGTATCCAATAGTACAAAACACAAGTTGGAAATATATAACTATTCTCTTATCTTATAACTATTCTCTTATAACTATTCTCTTCTCTTATAACTATTCTCTTATAATGCAATGTCTAATAATAGGCGTGTTATTTGACAATTTCTGAAACAAACTCCCTAGACCCTTTCTCACATCTTTGGCTCCGTATATGCCGAGTTTCATCATAATCCGAGATCTGATCCGATTTTAGTATGATCCCTTAAATGGAAATAACTTAAATACATATTTTAAAGAAACCCGTTTTTAGGCATATCTCGTAAACGGAATACAACGCCATCTGGAAATTTGGAGCTTATCTAAAGAGCACCTTGTCCTAACACCACACGAAAACTAAAAGAAATAAAAAGGGAATTTTTTTTAAAAATAATTTTTAATTTTATTTTTTCAAATTTTTTTAAAACCTTTTTTAAAAATAATTTTTTATATTTTTTTTAAATTTCCTTATATAAGCTAGAGTATACACAAAAATTATACTTTTAACTTTTACAGGATAAAAGTTACAGGCTTTACAAATAAACACTACTTTGAAGTATCTGATATTTCAATATGTAATAATAGGTGTATTTTTGAAATTTTCCGAAACAAACTTACCAAACACATTCTCACATATTGGGTTACCTATATTTCGAGTTTCATCAAAATCCAAGATCTGCCCCATATTTACTGTGATTATTTAAAATGGAAATAACCAAGATTAATATATACATATATGATTTATCTTACATACAAATTTTCAAGTGAAAATGGGCGGGCCCGATTTTGATTTTAGAACTATGGTTTCTGGGGAAATTATTCTTAGAATTGTCCATAGTTTACGTTCTTGCTATACTCTTGGTCGGCAAAAGAATTGACCCGCCCTAATATATATATATATATAATATAAAATATTTGTTATGTTTATTTCCTAGCACTATTTATACAATGTGCAATAATGAGACATTCGCTGTAAATTATTTTAAATAACATAAAATTCATGCAAAACATCATCGTCATCATCAACAACACTGTAGTTCTTTCAGCTTTGCTCTACATTTTCATACATATATACATAATTTGCAAATACTCGTGGTACCATGTGAAGTGAACATAATAAGTCTGTTCGCGTACTGGATAATTTGTACAAATTATTACAATTTCTTACTTACTTGATAATTTTTGTAAATTAATTAATGATCAATGATAACAGCAGTTTTATGTAAACAACCAAAATTAGGAAATTAAAGAAATTTGACAATGGCCGATTTAAGTACGAAAAATAACTTTTATTAACATTTTATTGAAATTTCTTCATAAAATAGATTCCCAACAAAGTGCAGTGTGATCGTGGAGTTCACTTTGTTGAAATTTATTAACCTGTAAGTTTGGACGTCGGAATAATAATAAGACGAAAGGCAAAAACGTAAACACAAATCAGCTGTTTACAAACAGATTTTAATTTCTTGCAAGTTTTTACTGGATGTCGTTCGCGTACTTTTTCTGATATTTTTTTACTGAGAAAGCCAAATCCGAAAACTAGTTACTTGATAATTTTTACTGGGAAAGTACGCGAACAGACTTAATATTTGTGTTGGAAACCTGGTAACTCGTCTTACTTAGATTCCCTTATCTTAAATACAGGTGGCAACGAACTAACTCTTGTATTTTGCTTTTGTCTGTTCGTATGTCCGGCGCTCAGTCTCTCTCTCACTCGGACTGTCAAGATTGTAAGACCTTACTTTTCCTATGTAAATAAAAACCCTTTTATTTTAAATCCATAAACATCGACGTTTATTATTTTCATAATTCAACATTTGGCGACGAGAAAATGGACCCAAAAGCTCTAGAAGCTATTCTTCAGCAGTTTCAAGTGTCTAATAAAGAGTATCTCACGAAAATTCTAGAGCAAAATGTCTCGACCCTACATCGCGTGCTCGGCACAGAAAGCCATGCCAACGGAGTACCAAACTTCAGGAAATTCGACAAAAATATAGAAAAGTGGTCACTCTATGTACAACAGATCGAACACCATTTCACGGCAAACCGCGTTTCTGACGAAAACATAAAGCGCGCATGTTTTCTCTCATGGATTGGTACAGACACATTCGAACTACTTCAAAAAATTTGCGACGGTGACATCTCAGGAAAGCCTTTCAACGACCTGAAAACTAAATTGGATCAACACTTTATCGAGAAGCAACATGTACTTGCAGCCCGTTTTAAATTCTATTCAATGCGAATGAAACCCAATCAAACATATGCTGACTGGATTGCTGAACTTCGTGGGGCCGCAAGTGAGTGTGTGTTTGAGTGTACAAAAGAAAATTGTCATCAATCTTTTACTGACAATAACATTCGCGATATGATCATCATGCATACA
Source organism: Phaonia tiefii (assembly GCA_963931995.1). NCBI lineage: Eukaryota > Metazoa > Arthropoda > Insecta > Diptera > Muscidae > Phaonia > Phaonia tiefii. Next base: position 201,374,052 of record OZ008369.1, read on the forward strand.
CCCCATGATAAAGTGCGAAGCACAGCATTACAAAAGACGAACCCTACGTTGGACGAAGTTTTCCAAATTGCAACCATGTACGAAGCAACTGTCAAAACATGCATGGAAATAAAAGGAGAGGGAAACAGCTGTGAAGATGTTAATGCAGTTCAAAGCAGAACTAATTTTCGTGCGGGGTATCACAAATCAACAATAATTGGAAAATCGTGTCCCAGTTGTGGCTCTGACCATCCCAGAATAGAGTGCTTCCACTATAAAAACAAATCTGTGTGTCGGCTATGTGCGAAAATTGGTCATATAGCTGCAGTGTGTAAAACAAAGCAATTCAGAGAAACAGCAGACGGCCGTGCGGGCGGTCGAAACAAATACTCTGAAAATGTGCACACTGTAGATAATACTTCATTTGAGAGTATCGGATTGATTGAAGAACTACCAGATAACAGCCTTGAAGAAGTGAAAGCATCGTCTGAACTTAAAAATCGCCCGGGGAAAATTTTGACGGAAGTCACTGTAAATGGTAAAGTGTTAAATTTTCAAGTTGATACGGGTGCATCTTGTTCACTTATAGGCCTCGTTTCATATCGGATGCTGGGGAAACCACCTTGCGAACCAACCAACAAACAACTTAGAGCTTATGGCGGAACTATGCTCAAATTAAAAGGCACCATCTCTGCTGAGGCATCGTGGCAAAATATGACTAAACGTTTGTCACTTCTAGTTGTGGACTCCGACCAAGCATCAAATATTCTCGGTTTAGACTTGTTCAACATGTTTAATTTCAAAGTAACCATGCCCACCACCGATTATTTATTAAATGAATGCCATTTCTTAAGCACTCACCATAACTCGCGTTCTAAATTATTAACTTCACTGGAACAGTTTACCAAACAATATGCTGACATTTTCTCATCACAGCTCGGCACCTGCAAAACTTACCAAGCCAACATCAAGCTAAAGTCCACAGCTAAGCCAAAATTTTTTAAAGCTTATAATCTGCCTTTTGCATTGCATTCAGAGGTTCGTACCGAATTGGACCGTCTTGTAAGTGCGAACGTTCTGAAACCAATAAATGCAAGTGAATGGGCATCCCCTATAGTAGTTGTAAAGAAACCTAATGGTAAGCTCCGAATCTGCGCAGATTTCAAGGTAGCTGTCAACGCCCAAATTGAAATTGATAGATACCCAATACCGCGCGTTGAGGAACTTTTTCATAAATTACAAGGCGGGCAATATTTTACGAAAATCGATTTGAGCGAGGCATATCTGCAAATAGAACTAACGGAAGCATCAAAACAATTCATGATCATCAACACCCCTTTCGGCCTTTTCCAGTTTCAACGAATGCCTTTTGGCATCGCCAGCGCACCGGGGCTATTTCAGAAATTTATGGAAGAAGTCATAGCGGGAGTACCTCACTCTGCTGTTTATTTAGATGACATCATCATAACTGGGAAAAATAATGAAGAACATTATAGAAACGTCAACGAAATTTTTCAACGACTGCGCCATCATGGACTACAAGGCAAACTTGAAAAATGTAGTTTCGCAAAAGAGCAAATTGAATATGTGGGACACATTATAGATGCCCAAGGGATCAAACCTTCTGAAAATCGTGTTGAAGCCATCAAACTTATGCCCAGACCAAAAAATGTACAAGAAATCGAAGCATTCATCGGCAAAATGAATTACTATAATAAATTTATAAACAATTTTTCAACGATTGCGGCGCCTTTAAATGAACTACGAAGAAAAAACTCAGTATTCCGATGGGAAGAAGAACAGGAAAAAGCGTTTCAGGCCTTGAAAGACGCTATCATCCGTGCTACGCGTTTAGTTCATTATAGTGACCTAATGCCTATCGTTCTTGCGGTTGATGCATCAAAACAGGGGTTAGGCGCAGTGTTATCACATCGCTTCGAAAACGGCGAAGAAAAGCCTATTGCATACGCATCAAAGACACTCAACAGTAGCCAAATCAATTATTCGCAGGTGGAAAAAGAAGCCCTAGCTGTTATTTATGGGGTAACCAAATTTCATCAGTATCTTTACGGTAGACAATTCGAGTTGGTCACAGACCACCAAGCCCTAACGACGTTATTCCACCCTTCGAAAAAACTTCCAGTTATGACCTTGCATCGTTTGCAACGTTGGGCTATAACTCTTCAAGCTTACAACTACACGATCCGGTACAAAAAGTCATCTGATAATGCGAATGCGGATGCCCTATCACGGCTTCCATCTGGGGATGATGAAGCGTTTGATAAAAAAGAGCGCGAATTACTACACATTGATGCGGTTTATGAAGCGGTAATTGACAGTTTTCCTATAAGCGGCCAAACTGTAAAACAACTGACTGAAGCTGACGAAACGTTGAAGAGGGTGTGCACATATGTGGAGGAAGGCTGGCCAACTACGCTGCCAAAATCACTAGGTAATTTTGAACCATTTTTTAAACGAAATCTATGTTTATCGTTGCAGAGGGGAGTTTTGCTGCTCCACTCCGATCACACAAGGGTCGTAATTCCTAAAGCACTTCAGGGCACTGTTTTGAATTTTCTTCACGAGGGGCATTGGGGTAAAAGTCGTATGAAGGCGTTGGCGCGACGATATGTCTGGTTCCCATCTATTGACTACGAAATTGAAAAAATGCATGACAATTGTGCCATATGTCAATCATCGGCTGCACATTCGAAAAGCACCTTTTCATCATGGCCCGAACCAACTCAACCCTGGGAGCGTATTCATATGGATTTCGCAGGACCTTTTTTCAACCGCATGTGGCTCATCATTGTCGACGCTTATTCAAGGTTTCCGTACGTTATTGAGCTAGCCGCTGCTACGACGGCATCAACAGTGGCAGCCTTACAGAAAATTCTGTCCATCGAAGGTCTCCCGTGTACCATTGTCACCGACAACGGTACCCAATTTACTTCACAGGATTTTCAACGTTTCTGCGAAAAAAATGCTATTCAGCACCTAACGACTGCCCCATTCCATCCAGCGTCGAATGGGTTGGCCGAGAGAACGGTGCGCACGTTCAAAGAAGCGTTTTCAAAAATTATTCAAGAAGAGAAACATCCGGAGCGTGCACTTTATAAATATCTGACGACGTACAGAAGCACACCAAACCCCCTGTCGGGTAAATCTCCCGCTGAGTTGCTGCATGGACGTCAACCGCGAACTATACTTGCTGCACTGTTTCCATCAACTACATTAAATCACCAACACTCTGGAAAATACACAGTGCACTCTAGAGTATGGGCACGTTGTTATTCTGACTCAAAACGTTGGATTGAAGGCACTGTTCAACAGATATTGGGCAATATGATGTACCTCATCGAAACATCCCGGGGTTTGCTACGGCGTCATCAAAACCAATTGCGTACCAACAAGGCTATGACGGATCAGCAGCATCGACCACCTAACATTAATGATTTTGAGATACATTTGGAAGGTTTAAATGCAGATCAGCCCAATTCAACTACGACGGACCAAGGAACTCGCAACACTGCTCAAGGCCCTGAGCCCGGCACAGCAATCCTGAGGCGTTCAGAAAGACTTCGTAACAGGCTTCTAGGAACTGATACACATACACCTACACCTATATAACTCATATCAACTCCTACATTTTATATACATAGTTCAACACTTGTAGTATTCAAAGTTAAGTCCAGGGGAATGTTGGAAACCTGGTAACTCGTCTTACTTAGATTCCCTTATCTTAAATACAGGTGGCAACGAACTAACTCTTGTATTTTGCTTTTGTCTGTTCGTATGTCCGGCGCTCAGTCTCTCTCTCACTCGGACTGTCAAGATTGTAAGACCTTACTTTTCCTATGTAAATAAAAACCCTTTTATTTTAAATCCATAAACATCGACGTTTATTATTTTCATAATTCAACAATTTGTAATCCTTTGTCTTTGCTCTTCACATATATATATGTTCTCTTTCTTTGGTACACATTTTGCTGCGGCTACTTACTCGTTCGTATTTGCCAAACAAGCGATTACTTCTCTTTCACTGCTTGCGCTCTGAGAGAGAGTACGTGTATTTGCTCTATCCGACTTCGAGTTTCACATATGCAGGAAAATGTTATTCGTTGCTGACCTTTAATATTTATAGAGGACTTTAGGTGTACTACACAGGAATTTTGGCTACTCCAAACTGCAAAATATATATATAATGCGTCTTCGGGAATCACTGATGGGACGGGCTAGAGATACGGTAGAGGCACTTTTGTCGAATTCATCAAACGTAGCGGATGTTATCCAGATACTCGAGGAAACTTTCGGTCGCCCTGAACAGCTCATAAGGAGCCAAATAGAAAAAGTGAGTAGTGTAATGCCAGTGGTGGATGATGACTTGGAAGGTCTAGTGGTATTTGCCAATAAGGTTGTTAATATGGCTACATTTTTGAAGAACTCTGGTGGCATGCATCATTTGACGAATCCAACTCTACGTAGTAAGCTTGTGGGCAAATTGCCAGTGTCACGTCAGATACAGTGGGCTGAAAAATGTGTTACGTCAACTAATCCAGCTATAGTTTGGGATTTCAGCTTGTGGTTAAGGTAGCAAACATGGTTGTTGACTCTCTACCAACTCCAATGCCAAGAAAGTCGAAACTAGGCAACAACGTTAAAAAACATCGGCATCGTATCAAAAATGTCATCATTGTGGAGGTGACTGCAGTGTTGTGAACACTGCAGACAGTTTTTGGGTTTGGACTTGCCTGGGCGGATTGATGCTGTGAAACGGCTAAAGCTTTGCTACTGTTGCCTTAAAACGGGTCATCAGGTTAGAAAATGTTTTACGAAGACAGGCTGCAATGATTGTGGTCGAAGACACCACAGTTTATTGCACGAAGATGCGACAGACATTCAGCAAAACGAAGCTGTCATTTCGATATGTACAAGGATGGTGTATTATTCCTGTTAATTTATATGCGAACAACCGAAAAATTCAAACACATGCTTTCGTGGATGACGGGCGAACGCCACAATTGCAGCAACTAGGCCTAAGAGGTAGGAAAACCTCTTTAGATTTACAATGGCTTAATCAACAAACTAGCAGTGAGAGTCGCGAAAATGTCAGTTTGCATATAAGTGGTACATACAACGGTGCGGAAACCCACCACATATCAAATGTCGTCACGTCAGAAAATTTGTCACTACCAAACCAAAGCATGGAAAGAGGAAGTTTTAATTTGGAGGAAAATTCCCATCTTGCGAAAATACCATTCGTGTAAACCACGTATGATAACCAGTCTAAGTCATGCGTATTTGACAACTCCATTGCCAAAGCCAGTGACCTCAAAACGGTTCGGGTTAACCGGTATTAAGACAAGGTTGGGATGGATAGTATATGGACCCAGATTCAAGGGTGCCAACGAAGCCAGAAAACATTCTCTCATGGTTAACAAAGTGGAATCCAGAGTTAAAGAAGATATGCGAAATATGATGGAAGGCTATTTCAATATGGAATCTTTTGGAACTAAAAGCGATGTCAAGCCAGTTGTATCAGTCGATGACGAAATACCAATAAGTATATTGAACAAGTCCATTAGAAAAGTTAACGACAGATTTGAGTGTGGTCTTTTATGGAAAAAGCATTTCAATTCGTTTCCGGAGAGTTATCCCATGGCTTACAACCGCCTTTTAAATATAGAGAAGAAAATGATCCGTGATACCGAATACGGGTGGAGATATTGCGAAAAATAGCTGATTTTGTAAAGAAGTGATATGCAAGAAAACTGTCAGCCGAAGAAGTTCAGAACACGACTACAAAACATTTTATCTGACACATTTTGGATTAATAAATCCAAATAAGACTGGCCTTCGGTTGGTATTAAAGTAAAACAAGTTTCATTTAATGATGCACTATTATCGGGACCTGACTTGAACAAGCCGTTGGTGGCAATTTCGATGAAATTCAGGCAGGCGCCGCTGTAGTTGGAGACATACGGGAAATGTTTCTTCAAATAGGTGTCACCAAAGAAGATGAACAATCACAACGATTCTTGTGACGAGGTGGTGACAGTTCAGACGCCGTAGAAACATATGTTATATGTTATGCACAGAATTATTTTTGGGGCCACGTGCTCACCTACGATTGCCCAATTTGTAAAAAACTTCAATGCCAAGACATTTGCACATCAATATCCTCGAGCTGTGGAAGGAATTTTAGATCGACATTAGACGACTACGTAGACTGCTTCCAAACTGAGGAAGAAACGCTACAGGTGATTAAGGACGTTAAAGAGGTCCATAAAGAAGGAGGGTTTGAACTTCGTAAAATTCAACCAAACTCTTTAAAGGTCGTGACACAGTTCGGTAAAAAAGGAACAAGTCTTGTCAGCATCGAAGGAAAGAAGAATCGGATCCTAGGTATGTCTTGGTGGGTGAAAAGGGACGAGCTTACTTTCGTTTTAAAGTTGAGCAAAGTCAACCCCCGAATACTGAATTTTGAAAAAAAAACCTACGAAGAGAGTATTCCGATGCATTTTCCGATATGTGCGTAACTTACAGAGGAAGGCGAGACAGGTGGGGCTACTTTGTGGAGAATTGTCATCTGATGAAGAAGATGACACCGAGAAATATCTTATACAAGTGTTCCAATTGGAAGCTTTTGAGTCCGATTACGAGTGTCTGCGGAAGGGCAAAGTTGTTGATAAAAATAACCCATTACGATCGCTTAACCCATATTTGGAAATTGGAATCATCAGAGCATACTCAGCTCGTAGGCCCATAATTATTCCAAAAGAATATCCATTCTCTAAGTTACTGGTCGATTCATATCACAAAAAGTTCCATCACATCAACAGAGCAACTATAATGGCAGAAATTCGTCAGAAGTTATGGATACCAGCAATTCGAAGCGTGTTAAAATCAGTTGAAAGTCGTTGTCAGTTTTGCAAGAACAAAAGATCCAAGCCCGAACAGCCACAAATGGGACCATTGCCGGTTGGTAGAACGACACATTACATGAGGCCGTTTAGTTATTGCGGTGTGGATTTATTTGGACCGTACTATGTTAGAAAATAAAAAAAAAATATGTTAGAATTCGAAGGAAACAGGAGAAACGATGGGTAACTATTTTTACCTGTCTGACCGTGAGAGCTATCCATCTCGAGATTGTGAGCGATACTTCAACTGATTCTTTTCTGCTGGCCCTGAGAAATTTCAAGAACAGACGTGGAGTTCCAGTTCAGATCAGAAGCGATAATCAAAAGAATTTCGTGGGCATTAAAATGGAGTTAAAAGGAACAGCTACTTTCATAGATTGTGATTCCATATCGAAAAAGATATCACCGCTAGGAGTAAAATGAATTTTAAATACGCAATTGAATCCTTGCGAAGGTGGTACGTGGGAAAGACTGGTTCAATCCGTAAAAAAAGGTGCTGTCGGTAGCAGTAACACAGAAAACGCCTTATCTTGAAACCTTCCGAATTCTGCTTATAGAAGCGGAGAATATTGTAAACGCAAGGCCGCTAAAACATCTGCCTATTACTATTGACGATCAAGAACCACTTACACCAAACCACTTCCCTCTTGGTTGCACTAATTCAAAGCAAACGCATTCGCCCTATGACCCTAAAACATTATCCATCCGACACCAATTGAGAATTCTTGAGTACTTGAAGAACTGTTGGTGGCGACTTTGGATTTACGAATATTTACCAGATTTAACCAGAAGGACAAAATGGTGTCAACCTTTAACTGTTGGAAGCATTGTATTTATGATTGACCCAGATATACCACCTTCAATATGGAAACTTGGTAGAATTACTCAACTTTATAGTGGAAAAGACGGCATAGCGAGGTCTGCAGAGCTTAGTACATCAAGCGGATATTTTAAGAGACATGTGGCCAAGCTGGCCGTCATCGATACAGACGAATGATGGGAAGTCTTTACGTTAGCGATTTACGGGGGGCAGGATGTTGTTTCACTGAAAATACTTCGCTTTAAAACTCGCTGAATTTTTATAAATGTAGCATTATTTGGAAATTTGTTTTATATCTCAAATGTTTTGGATATTTTTTCACAATTGAATTTGTTATTTGAATTGAACGGAGCAAAATTGTTCTGTAAGATTATTTTTAATATTGAAACCAACCCGATATGTAATTTATTAACGATTCATGTTATTTTACAATTTATAATCGACCGTATTCCCGTTGTCGTCGTCGACGTCAATACAATATCGACACCATTTTTATTGGCGACTTGAAGGCATTTGGGAAAAAAAATTTGCGTAATGTTTTAACAGGGTTGGTTTTGGATCATAGACATCAAAAACTTTGTTGTTGTCGATGTGACAATACATTTATAATGTTCTAAAGGTGACAAAAATCTATGACGACGTCGACGACGGTAATAGGGCCGAATAAAACATAGCTCAGAAGAAAAGTTGCTGATGTTTAATTGAACAAGCCTCCGTTCTGAAGATAACACACATCTCCGGAGACTCTCCCATTTGTGGTGTATCCCGAGGTCAATAACAAAAAAATAAACTCAATAACACTTTTCCACAGGGTGTCATCACATCGAGTTATATGTGCAATGCCAGTGGTTATCGTATTCCCACTACACTACTGAGGCGAGTGGCAGTCCCGTGTAATCGCAGGTAGTTTCCAACACTAATGCATAAATTAATATAATGTAAATAATACGGCGATTAATATAGCGCCCGGAAGTATACCTGTGCAACAACATACCGGCTAGTTGAAACAGTTTGACTGCAATACCACTGGTTCTTCAAACGGGTGGACATCTTCAGATAACTTTATTGCAACAACAATAGATAACTAACACATCATCGAGAAACAGGTTATCGAACTGATATAAATAGTGGACGACAGCATATAGGAGTCAGTCTGTGATTAACCAAAATAGTGAACGTTTGAATACATATATCGACATTCCACGTTAAGCGGACAACCAAAACGAACCATTTTTTCTTCAAATTCTTCATATTCGTCGTTCATATTTGGCTTAATTGTAGTTTTTAGCAGTAATTAAAGACATATTTGGAGAACAGAATGTGCAGTCATAATAACGTTCAATTTATATTTCTGTGCATTATGGACCGATTTAAAGAGAAAAATTGTTACAGGTAACATCATACTCAGTGCGACATGCATGTATTAAAATACGTATCTTTTAAACCAGTGCAAATATTCCTGCAAAATTCTGACGCCTTTGCAGGATCCCCTCCAACTAACTTTTTAAACTAAGCCAGGCCTCAGTCAAGGCGACACCCTGTCGTGCGATGTCTTTAAATCTTAATGGAGATCATTATGAGAAAATCTGCAGTCAACATGTATAAAACATCCTGCTCGCGTATTCTTATGATATCATTGGGAGAGTGAAGTTACTGCGATGATTTCGAGAAGGGAGAAGGAGTCAGCTGAAGTGGGTCTGACAGTAAATGAGGAAAAGACAAAATTAATTATCTCAACGAGCAGGACCTCCATGCGAGTAAAGTAAACCAAAGCGTGAACGTTATAATTTCGAGGTGGTGGTCGAATTTATATACCTTGGATTTGCCGTAAACAAAAACAACAACGTTAGCCTTGAGATGCAGCGAAGAATTGTGCATGCGAATAGATGTTATTTTGGGCTACGCAAGTTCTTTAGAGATACAGCCTTTTCTCGGTTAAAAATATCCAGCTTTACTAGACTCATACACCCTGATTTGCTTTATGGCGGGTCTTATCGCAAGCAGACGAAACATCTCTAGGGGTCTTCGAGAGAAAAATGCTTCGATAAATGTATGGCCCAATAGTGCACCACAGCGAGTATCGGCGACGCATGAACATTGGCATAGTGACGCGGATCAAAATAACACGATTGCGCAGGCTAGACCGTGTCAATAGAATAGAATCAATGCAGAAGAACCAGCACGAAACCAAACGCGAAGGAAGCCAAAAAATAGGCAGGCCAAGACTCCGCTCGGGGATCATTTTTATTTTCATAAGAATAGAATTTTTTTCTTCGTATTTTTAAGAATATTTTCAAAATTTTAAAGGATCTTTTATTCTTTAATACTATTTCTTTTTATTTCCTATTTATTTATTTTTATTTTATCTATTTTAATTCCTTTTTTAGTTTTTCTGTTGTTTTTTAATAATAATTGTTGGTTATTCTACTTAACTTACTAACATCAGACAAAAACAACACGATGTAACGATAAGATAGACATGCGTTAGTTGTAGTTATGTAACCTATTGTTTAAATTAGATTTTTTACTTTTTTGATTCTCGATGATTTTTTGACGTAGAATACGTCTTACCTTACGGTATAGGGAGTCATGTCAGATTGTTATTGTTGTAATCTTTATTTCATTGATTATGAGGAAACGACGAGATAACTTTTTTTAAAATTTTTTTTGTATGTAAATGAAGATGTTATCTTTCGTTTGATATACATTTCATATTGGTTGATATCTTCCTAATATTTAAATTTCTCAAATGAAAATTGTTTAAACACATACACTCAAACATATGTATGTGTGGTGTTTGGTTGAGTGTTTGAGTTTGTAGCGTGAACACAAACTATGCTGCTGTTTCAGTGTGGACACAAACCTTCGGCTGTTGTTTTGATTGATCAAATATTGAAATTTCGTATATTTACTTATGTATTGAAGTGAAACAAAATGTTAAATGTGAATTTGAATTTAACATGGATATATAATTATAAAAAATATAAATCAAATTGATTTGCGTCTGTTATTTATCATTTATCCTTACTCTTTTAATTTAAAAACATATTTATCCTATTTTTCCTACCATAAGCTTATGTATATAATCAAAAGTAACTATAATTTGTTTCTAATTTTTCGACCTTTATTTTAATTATTCTTGACTAATTATTCAAGCTTAAGGTCACTTCTGATTTTATAAAACTTTTTGTTTTTTCTCTTTTTTCTCTCGATATTTCGATTTCCTTTGGAAATCTTCTTCAGGATAGTTTTTAATATTAAAAATAACAAACAAACATCAATACAAATTAAAATGAAAATTTTTGACAAATTGTGAAAAGTAATACTATTCATACATATTATAATACAGTAATGTTCACATAAAGTAGAAATATTAAATCGAACAAAATTTTAAAATATTTTAAGACCATTTAAGCTTCCAATATTAACCTATTTGTCCTCATTAATTAAGATTCTAACATTTTCAGTGAAGTTGTACGTATCTACTTTCTTATCAAATCGCGAAAACTGTTAAAAACTTGCGAAAATTAGCGAAAAATTACAAAATTTTAAATAAGCTACAAAACCCTAATAATCACTAAAACCAAAAGAAATGGCAAAAAATCCGTTAAATTCGCGAAAATCCGCAAAACCTTGCCAACCCTAGTATGACAACGATCTCCAACATTACTTAAAAATCGCCAAAGCTGTAAAGAGTAAGAAAGCTTACAAAATCGCTAACAATGCAAACATTGCAAAATTTCAAGATATTGCAAACTTGATAATTAACTCTACAAATTTCGTAAATAGTTAAAAATAAAACCGCGAGACCGCAAAAATTCGCGACCTTTGTTTTAATTTCCCTGTTATTAATATTTTTATTTTTATTTAATAAACATCTATAATTTTGAGCTAAGTTATCTGTGTCTGCTTTAAAATTTATTCTTTTTTCCAATGGACCATTATTAATCTGTAACATTTCTAACATATATCTACGTTTTTTATAATTTTCTGTGTTTAAAATAGATGTATTTTCGAAATCTGGATAGTGATTGAAATCTCTACAGTGAGTTGATAACGCTGTTTTCGTTGTTGAATTATAATTCCTATACTTTTGGTCATGTCTGTGTCCTGCTATTCTCGTTTTTAATTTTGTCCCTGTTGTTCCGACATATACTTTCTCACATTGTTCAATATCATTACCACCACATGGTATTTTATATACTAAATTTGACCAATCTGATTTTTTTATTCTATCTTTAGTTTTTGTAAATATCTTCCAACATTATTATTTATCCTATGTGCCATTTTATATTCCCTTTTGTTATATATGTTTGAGTTTTCTATCCTTTCCGAAAACCCAGGTACATAAGTTAATGATTTATAAACCTTTTGGTTCTAAAAATTTCGTCTCCATTGCGTGATTTTCTAATATCGTATTGTCTTAACAATTTGCAAATGAGTTTATTAGGAAAACTATTATCTACTAATATATTTCTAATTATTTCCTTATT